>OX422216.1:362374175-363655961 GCA_949130495.1 Sambucus nigra | reverse complement strand
GCGTCATACTCCTTACTTGGAAGAATGCCTCCCCAACGGAGTCGCCAAATGTAAGAGGGTAGTTTAGTTAGGATGGAGGCATAAACACTTTTTGAGTATAGTAATGATAAGTTAAATAACAACACTATTGATTAACCACATGACATACAAACACAACTTAATGAAGATAGACTCAGTTTAAACTACCAAATCTCTCATGTATAGCTTAGAAGTTAGTAATGAACTTAGAAATAACTTATCTAGAGGGAGAGAGAAGTAAGCACCCTAAATACACCTTGGTAGGCAGCCAAACACACCATCCACCCTCAAGAATCTTTGTCAAGTATTAAAAGCTTCGTAATAAATGACAATGGTGGGTGAGTAAAAACTCTCTGGTTTGTAATAATTCTCTCTATTGTATATTGTCTCTAGCAATAACTTCTTAACTCTTAGAATGATATCCTTCCTCAAAGGTGGTTGGGGTCCTTAAATAGCCCCCCTCACCACCCCCGAGGCAACTCAGTCATCAATGCCTGTGAAAGACCTCCCTCATACTTTATGTCACCAACATTAAATACCTGATGCACTTATTGTCTCCACGTCATAAACATTAAATGCCAAGACATGCCTTTTGCCTAACCACTGTGTGTCAGGGGGCTGTTGTCACAGAGGTGGCTCACCAACTATCTGACAACCCCAAATACCACGACAGTTTACTCAAGTTCATGTCTGACATTGTTTAGCTGGCTAGTGACATAACCTACAGTAGATGTGACATTAAGTAGAGGCTGTTTAGTTCATAACTCAACGCTCGATGGAACTCCAAGCTGCTCTGCCCGAGGTTCCACGATTAGGGTCTTTCGATGTTTTACCAGGTGTATCTAAGATGGTTAGGACAAGACCCAATGGTGACTCACTTCTCAATCCTCCAAACCAAGTCCCTCCAAACTTACCACAACGAGGTCATTCGATAGAGCATTAAATCTCTCCCAGGCCCTGCCAAGCCTGGTCTCTTACGAGTACCATTTGACCTCACACTAAAACTCTTTATTATTCCCGTTACATCATTACAACCGTTATAGCTTATAGTTCAATACAAACAAAGATAAAATATGACTAACACAACAAGCTAAAGTATGAGTTGCCACGCTAAGCTGCCTCGCTGAGTTTCCACGCTTGAGCTGCCTCGATTTTTCAATCCCCAAACACCGTTTCTAATGGGGGAATTATCCCTAATCTCGGGATTACCTTCAAGCCCCCTCTACAAAGGTGACCAGCATGTGGTGGAAAGGTGATAAGGGTATAAGGGTCATTTCACACATAAAGGGTATTTTGGTAATTTCACACTATATATTTTCAATATTTGTTAGAGGTCCTTGAAAATATTTTATTTATAAAATGGCCCTTTTTATATTTTTTTAGTCCCTAAAGTTTCATAAAATTATATTTTCTACCCCAAAACTTATTATATACCTCTATGTCATAAGACTTCGATTTGATCCAATTTACAGTTGATTCTTCATATTTAAAAATGGGGTTTGTTATATTGATAGCCACATATTTAATAATACAACATTTATAAGATAATAAGTAACACATGAGTGTAAAAATGAACTATATATACATGAGCATATAAAAGTGGGTTCATTACACTGGTGTTGAGGTCACGGGATCCTTTCGATAGGTCGACACATTTAGTCTAAGGAGATTGATCCCAAGCTAACTATGGGGATTAACACTGCGATAGAGCTCGGACAAAGTGTAGACTTAACAGAAGACCTTGGATCGCTCATCCTAGAATTGGGCAAGAGAGGAGGCAGCAACCTATGGCATGACTAGGTCAAGATATTGAGAATATGGATATGAAGTTTGAGAAGTCTTACGTAATAAAAATATATGCATCGGACTATAAGGGTGAAAAATGGGAAATTGAGCCATAGGGGAAGCCGAGGATTTGAAACCTTTAGGAGATTGAGCCATAAGATTTTGGGGGAATCTGAGGGGATGGAAAATACTATTATATCCTTTCCTTTTTGCTCATATTGCACAATTATTATACTCTATTTTATCGTTACGTTATATCATTTATATATCTGTTGCCTTTGTAAATACTAATAGTAGGCGGTGGTTGAGGAAATTTGAGTTAATCCCTGCTGAGATATTAGAGGTCACCCCATATATATTCTTTATTTCCTCAGGATAGGAGCCGAGGGCCATAATAGAGGCCGCCGAGTTCATAGATATTGTGGAGATAGTTTGCATAGTTCTCCTTTAGGCGTTTTTGTATAGATTCTACTCTTAGTTGTATTTATTTATCTTTATAGTTTTACGTTAATGATAGTATGAGGAAGGACTGGTTATATGGAATGTATTAGAGACTATTATGGCATTAATGAAATTTAGAAGATCTAGCTAATGATTCCTCTCTTACAGTGTAATATTATACTGATGAACTATTAAATATTCCAACTCTAATGTGGAAGCCGAGGCCTTTCATAGTCCGCGAAATTATAAGAAATTCATTATATTATTTAAATTTTAAATTCCCATGAGATCAAGAGACCTGATGTCCATAGTCGAATAGGGCATGCTGTGGAATGTTACATTCATGATCTCTTGACATCTTGTAGTGGTTCTTATAATCCTATTCCCATCATGTATTCACATGATTTTCACATGACACATATGCTATGCTTTGTCATATTCATCATGATTTGATTATTGCATTCATGTTTTTAGGGGTGGCGATGTTTACATTAACGGAGTTGTATGTGTTTTACGATTTGTTTTCATATCACTACTCCTATCATGATTTCCATATTTCACATGTTTCTTAAGATTTGTCTTGCCATGAATAGCTTTAGGGGAGATTGATATTTCTTATTAAGATGTGTATTCTTGTGTATCTTTTCACCCATGACACGCTTATGGGTTTTCATGATTATACATTTCTTATTACTACAATGTTGTTCTTCTGTGATACTATCATTGATATTGTGTATCTTATGATTTTGATGAGGACTAGGTATTTTTTGTGTTTCCTTATATCAATTTCATTTTGAGACCTTGATATACATTATTCTTTGGCATTTGATTGGATATTTGTGCTGGTTAGTGATGTATCTTTACTTTTCATCTATCATTGAGTTTTCTTGGTACTTGATGACTTGAAGAGTACTCTTTATGGGTTCTTATCTTTAATTGGTTTGGACCATACCTCATAGATTTTCAAATCTTTATTTCTTCAATTCGTATGAATTGGTTCATTTTCATATGACATCCATAAATTTTTCATTAGTATTGTTCTTTGGTGCTTATATTGACTGATACGACACAAATATTACGTATTTCACCCATTAACCTACGCGTTATTAGCCCCATCGGGTATTTTAATCCCTATATTTATGCTCGTTAACCAGACAACCTCGTATTTCTATCTTAACATGTTTTCCAGGGGTTAATTAAGCTTTTATAGGTATTTGGATGCATAGTATGAAGTTTGGATGCATTCCGATGAAGTTCCGTACACAATCGCACGCGCAAGGGTATTTTTGTCATTTCACAATTTGGACAACTGGACCAATGTATTCACGAAAGTTGAATCCCTTTAAACAAGCTTCGCGTGGCAGCAAATGGTACACGAATCCGATCCCTAATGAGGAAGTTACGGAAGATTCAAGCGGAAGAGAAGGACATCTCAACCAAAAAAGGAGAAAGAAGGCAAAAACATGGGAGCGTATCGATTCACCCTTGCCGAATAGATTCGCTATAGTGAAGGTGTTAGGTCTCCAACTACCGAATCGATTCGCACCATGCGAATCGATTTTCCCCGAGACAAAGTGCCAATTCTTCCATTCTGAATCGATTCGGCAGGCCTGAATCGATTCGCCCCTTTTGCAGCTTCCAATTGAAGAACCTTGGGGATGTGATTTTAATTTTCTCGAGATTAATGTAGTCTTGTCCCCCATTTTATCCATATCCCCCATCGTCCCCCCAAAATACATAATTGATGATGGTTCATTTCTTATGCCTTACTCATGCCTTCCATTTTCAAACGGTATTATTATTTTCCTGGAGGCATGTTCGCTTTGGAGGGGCCACCGTTAATCTTTCTAAGTCAAATCCCTTTTTGGGTGGACCTCAACTGTTTATACTTCTAGTGTATAGTTAGTGTGAAGCCTAAATAGTAGGTTGTAAATAGTTCGATTTTTAATTTTCTCTCTTTATTTTTTCTTTCCTTTTAATTTAGTGTAGTGTAATTAGTTAAGTTTTTGTTGTTTCTTTTTGCTATGCTCGGTACTAACTTGTTTTGTAGATTTCATTGGACTCGTGCTTATCGGGGATCGCTCCAATTTTGGGTATTATCGTTATTTTCCTATATTTGTGTTGTGTTCTTAATGCGCATTGAGGACAATGCAACATTTAAGTTAGGGGGTGTAGGATATTTTATCCAATTCTTTGTTTTGTCCATGGATTTGCTCACATTTAGTTACTAAGCATGCTTTTTGTGAAAAATTGAAAATTTTCATAAATATTTTCTTTCTTTTTTCTCTTTTGTTAGGCATTTTGCCTTGTTTTCGATGATAAATTTTAATAATTGCCCGATCCAATAGACTACTCAACGATGCATGTTCTCGATTTTAGAAGTTATTAGACTTTAGTCCTTAAATCATTGATATTATGAATAGCTTCATGAATTAAACTTCATCCCATGAGCACATGCGCTTTTCTTGCTTTATTGATTTGGTTTAAGATTTTTATAACTCGGTAATCTTTTGTTGCATTGTATATACTTACACCGAGTAAGATTTGTACCTTTCGTCGTTTGTGAGTGTATACACTATTCTTTCCTCATTGAAAATGTTGAATTTGTCGGTAATCTCTCTATTCTTTTATTGATCGTTCATTAATTGAGTGTATATCTTGAAATGTGTTACTTGAGCATATTTTCATATATTATTTTGACTCAAGAATTGTGTAAACTTTATGAAATGATCATAGGCCATCTTTGTTATATATCCCGTATTAGCCTTGACCTCACCTTATTTTCCCCTAGCCAACCCCTTTGAGCCTAAATATAGCCTTTCGTTTCATCACCCAAAATCCCATAACCAACTCCAAATTGGAGTTATAAACCATACATATTACTTTTCATACCTTTGTTTGGAATGATACTTGGGATTGAATGATGTTATTGTAGTGTGGCTGCAATTTGAGCATGAAAAGAGTGAGAAAAGTAAAGAAAAAGAGTAGTGAAAAAGAAAAGAAAAATCAAAAAGCAAAAGAAAACATGTAAAAAGAAGAAAAGAAAAGAAAGATAAAGTTGTATATGCTGTGTATATAGTTCAATAAGCTTTGATTACTCTCCAATTGTTATATCTAATGCTTGATTAGGGAGCTTGCTTTCTCTTTTTGGTATTGCCCGCATTCTTTCCATTATCCCGAGTTTTCATCTCCGAACACTTTGAATCCGTATATACATATCATTTCGTTTCGTACCCTAGCCTAGCCTACATTATAACCCTATCAAGTCCTATGTGATCTTAGGGTGCATTTAATTTAAAAGTTAAAATAGTGTTGATAATCTGTGAAAATGCATTTCGCCTCTTTTTAATGAGCGATATCTTTCATTGAGATTACAGTTTTTAATTTCCTATATAGCATTGTTCATTTGTGACATGTGCGTGGCCTAGTTTCCATTTATATTTACTCATTATGCCCGCATGTCCCGTGTGTTAGCTCCCTGTTTCGAGTGAATTCACTTGATGAGTGTAATGCCCATGAGGATTGAATATATGCTTGTTTTATTGAGTATCCGTATTATTTAAGTTTTTTGTCGAATCACATTTTTCATGTGCTCTCTCCCCTCCCACATTTTAAGGTTTCAATTCTATGAGGTTCATTCTATAATTTTAATGATTTCGGACTTCTGTTTGAATTCGTTCATTATGCTAATAACGCATTTGAAATCTTTTTCGTTATTGTTGAGTTTGTCGCATGTTGGGTTGGGCATATTTTGAGGAAAACTTATGATGTTTGTGGGTTTCATCCTTGAAAACCCTCACAAGACAACACTCATCCACTAGGGTAACCTAGAGGTTTAATGACTTATTGTATACGCTAAATGCAATCGTTCGCCCGCAAAAGTGGCCTCATCCTGTTATTGATTTTTCATATCATTTTGTGCTTGTATCTTGCTTTTTGTTTACTTGTAGTTATTTTTGTTTCCTATTTCATTGCTAGGGACTAGCAATGTGTAAGCTAGGGGGTGTGATACGACGCAAATATTGTGTATTTCACCCATTAACCTACGCGTTATTAGCCCCCTCAGGTATCTTAATCGCTATATTTATGTTCGTTAACTAGACAACCTCAGATTTCTATGTTAACATGTTTTGCAGGGGTTAATTGAGATTTTATAGGTATTTGGATGCTTAGTATGAAGTTTGGATGCATTTCGGCGAAGTTTCGTACATAATCGCACGCACAAGGGCAATTTAGTCATTTCATGATTTGGGCAACTGGCCCAATGTTTTCATGAAAGTTGAATCCCTCTGAACAAGTTTCGCGTGGCCGCAAACGATGCACGAATTCGATCCCTAACGAAGAAGTTAAGGAAGATTCAAGCGGAAGAGAAAGACATCTAAACCAAAACAGGAGAAAGAAGGCAAAAACAGGGGAGAGAATCGATTCGCCCTTGCCAAATCGATTCGCTATAGTGAAGGTGTCAGGTCTCCAACTACTGAATTGATTCACACCATGAGAATCGATTCTCCCCGAGATTGAGTGCCAGTTCTTCCATTTCGAATCGATTCGGATGGCCCGAATCGATTCACCCCTTTGCAGATTCGAAGATATTTATCAGTGAATCGATTCACACCATGCGAATCGATTCGGCTCTGCAGTTTTCCTTCTTCTTTCTATTTATAAGTTTGTCATTGGGATATTTTTGTATAAATACCAACTTCCTCTCATTTTGAGAGATGTACATATTCATACTTAGATAGGTTAGTTTAGGGTTTGGTTTTG
The DNA here is from genome assembly GCA_949130495.1 of Sambucus nigra. Taxonomy (NCBI): domain Eukaryota; kingdom Viridiplantae; phylum Streptophyta; class Magnoliopsida; order Dipsacales; family Adoxaceae; genus Sambucus; species Sambucus nigra. The sequence goes on along the minus strand of OX422216.1, from coordinate 363,648,953 downwards.
GGATGTCGTCTTTATTTATCCTTAGGGTTATGCACTTTTTGGGTTTTTTAAGTTGGTTTTCATTGCCCATTCCATTAATATGGTTGTTTTCTTTCTTTATTTCCATTAATGTCATTTATATCTCTTGCCTAGATTAATTTATTTCTTGCTTAGATTAGTTTATTGCTTTGTTAATTAGTTTCAATTATGTTTTACCCTTAGACAAATAGGGTCGGGGTTGTGTTCCGCCATTTACGGGTTTGGACTTTGAAAGTTTGGTTTTGTGTAAAATTTCATTTAATTGAAACCTTGCATATTAAAGTCGAATTATTATGCGTTTAACTTTCTTTGTGCATGCCGACCTACGTAATGATATTTGTTGTTTTGTGTGATTTCATACATAACACTGATGGTTCTGACTACAACCCAATTTCATACATGTCTTTGAGATTGCCATTGAGTCTTATGGATTACGTACATTAACTTTCGACTGAAATCACTATATGGCTAGTGGAGTGTATATCTTGTAGGGGTAATAATATTTTATGGGTGTTGTGGGATTTTTCGATGGAATAGCCAAAGGGTGATATTGAGAATGTAAATTTTGTAATGATATATTGATTGGATATACTCCCATGCCAAAACATTTAGTATATCAATTTATATAGACTTGATACATTATGAGTGATACATGGTCTAGTTTAGGTTATATAAACCTTGAACTTTATGATTGAAGATCATACACCGCCTCTCAACTTGAAGCCTTTTGTTGTCATCCAATTATATTTGAATATTGAAGTTGATATCCTTTTTGTTGTTTATCATTTGACATTGGCTACACACACATGAGCAATAAATTCTTTTTGAAAATGTGCGAGAGTTTTATTTAAATATCGAAACAAGTGAAAAATGTGCTGAACTTATCTCATAAATCTTTTAAAGTGTTTTTGAAAACACATTTAGGAATTAGACATGGCTTTCAATTTTTGAAAATGCCGAATTCTATCTTTTTACTTAGACACATTCGGATGGCCTTGAAACGTGACTATGAACACGCCTCGTGCGAATGGTTGCAAAGTGTACCCACGACTAAGCTGAGGAGGCCACCCTATCTGTCGACGCGCGAACCATCAGATCTGGTCATGGGCACAAACGACGCAAATATTGGGTTTTTCTATAAATAGTCATGTTATCCCTTCCATTTGAGAGGATCTTAAACAATATTTTTAAAATATACTTTCGTGAGTATTTTAGTTATTGAGAGCCTCTGCCAATGTCTCCCTTTCAAAATTAACTTGTTCCATATTTTTTAGACTTTAATCCTGTACTTTGATTCTATGTCTATTTGAGAAAATATAGAGTGATTTTGTTCGGTTCAAAACACGATCCTATGTTGATTAATCCTTCTTTTGAATTATTATGATCAAGTATCTAAAAGGGTTATAATGAAGAGAATGGACTTCTTCATATATGTCATGGAGTTTGCTACGGATTCTCATTGACTATGGGGAAGTTGAAGGTTCTATAGGTAACTACTCGTTAATGAATGAGTGAGAGGTATCTTCCTAAGCTCTGTAAAATTTCTTTTCAAGTAGAAATGAGAATTGGAGTGTGTGTGAGGTTCTTTATCCTTAGGTTGTAGTTTTTCCTCATAAATGTGTTTCATGTGTGTTTGTGAATGTTTCTCATACTTGTTTACAAATTTTGATCACACACATCACTTAGATATCACATGTGTGTTGTGTATTGGGCTGAAATTGTTGTACAATGTTAGATCAAGTTTTTATTTCTCTAGATTCACTTATTTTTATGCTTGTGGGTGAATCTCTTTGATTTATTTGGTTGTGCAAGTAATTTGAAGTTGAAATTTAAAATTGATCATAATTGGTGCTCAAACCTATTCATCCCCCTCTAGGTTTGTTTATTATCTTCGTAAGAATTAGAACATACTTCCTCACATTCACATAACACACATTCAAATAATAATGATGGAAGGGATACAAATATTAAAATCTTAAAAAACCATGTTACTACAAAATACATACATCCAAGCTTCTAACATGCAACATAGGTTTCAGTGGTAGACAGTATGGGTCCTTCTAAAACATAGTCAATCTGTAATCGAGCTCAGATACCAATTGTGGGGGATTGATACTAGGAAAAATTTTATACCCAAAAAACTTTTAAAGATCATGTAATAGAAAGAAGAATAAGAAAAAATGTGTAAATCATAAACCTAGGGTTTCGAATCACGACACCTTAGTGAATCTTTTAGGTGATCTGAATAAGGAGAAATCTGATTTATAGAACACGAAGATGTTTCTTTTCCCGACCCTCCAAAATCTTGCTTGAACACTCTGAAAGACCTGACCCTTCTATTATATGATCCCCCCGAGTAATCATTATGTGTAGACACGTATGGAGATGAAAAATTGATGATTTATGAGAGAAATCACTTTTTTGTCCCTCATCCCTTTATAAAAATGTGAATATGGGTTGCTTATCTCTCTCTCTAACGCTTGGGATATGTTATGCTCCATATACCTTTATATAGGTACCCAAAGTGGTCTAGATACAGTGAGGGTTTCTAAAGAGTTTGGGCGTACTACTTGGGTAATGGACTATACTAGGGATCCAAGATTAGTAATTATATTGGCTTCCAAATGGAAATATGAAAATCACATATCAATTCCCACAATATATTTTTTTCTCTTTTAATTATAATTAATTTCAATAAATAATTATAATTGAACTCAAATTTAATTATCTAAGAATTACTCAAATAATATGGTATTTTTTTGTAAAGTTAGATGATGAAGAATACGATCCACTGCGTAAGACATATAATATCCTCTTGGTGAAATTCAATTCTCCGTTAATTGATTTTCACCCACAACTTATTTATTCCATAATCACAAACTTAACTTATTTTATACTCTATGAGATTATAAATAATCCACTTATCGGGTTTACTAGTGGAATTTAAATTAATAAGTTTTTGAAAGGGGTATCATAATCTAGGATAAAAGCAAGGCACGAATTCCTCCAGAATATGATCTCATACATGCACATATAATGATTTCCCAACTTGGGGGATATTTACACCCAAAAAATTCGATCACACCCATAACAATGAAGACAATAATTTCATGCAAATTCCAATCCTCAGAGTCCTTAATTAAAAATTATTTCACCCCTCTGCAAACTATATGAAATTATGCAAGTCTAATTTAGGTAGAACCTAGACTTAAATCTCACCCTAGTCCAATTCAATACAGTTCGATATTCCCGGTATAATCCTCTTGAAACCGTCAAATAAGATCCCTAGGCATTAGACCATCTCTCATAGATAAGATAAAGTACAAATATCATATGCACAACTTTATTTTGTTATTTCAAGTCCCATTTAGGGTGTGAACTATTTAATTGAACTAAAATCAGAATTCAAATCTTCTCTGATCAGTCAAACCCAACTTGCCATAATTCCTAATAAGTTCAGTTGCCTGACTTATATAAAATATATTTAAAATAAGTACAAGGCATTCTCGCAAACATTATTATGCTGTCAAAATGAATGTGACACACTTTTATTAAAAGATAAACGTCATACGTGGTTTGAAGAATAAAACCCTAATAGATCCACCATGAGTTAGGCTCCAACTAATAAGGATCGAAACCATGGATAAAATATCCCTTAAACAGGGGTGAAATAGAAGCATAAACCCTAACATGAAAGTATCCTCATACAGGGATACATGTTGGGTGTTCCTTAAGTAGTAAGCCATCTATTTGGCCTTAAGCGATCATATGTATTCGAAAGTGTTGATAGCATACCTATGATATATTCTCGAAGCTTTTATTTTTTCAATAAAATTCTTATAACAAGTAGATCTGTAAATTTCTATCTCACATGCCTCATCATTGTCAATTGTTGAATTGGCGATATCATAGTTCAAAGGTAGGAAATTCATAGGTAGTTATGTTAAGGATGTATTTTTTAACTCCCCTCCATACTCCTAATCTATAAGGCCTACAAACTTGTGGCATTGGGACATCTCTAGTAGAGTCGGATTCAAAATCAGAATTTGAGATGACTTAGATGATGAGGTGCATGACTAAGAGTTAGGGACTACGACATCAATCCTAGTAAGAGTCCTAGACATGGATATATTTATGGTATCTATCTCGGTATTATGGGTCGACTCACCAACTAGACAACTACCCGACACAACAATGAACGATTCCTATTATAATATCATATTATTAACATCAGATGATAGGTTACCAGGACGAAGTGGAACAATCAACCTAAATCAAGGATCGACGTTTCCTACTGACGAACTACAAGCTCAAGATGTTCCCTCAATAGGAGGGGTATTGGGGATAATCACTAATAAGGGGGTTGACATTTAGTACCCTCCAACTATACTCTTAGCATGGAGAGCCTACTCAACTATGTATTTATAAATTTCTCTAAAGAATTCATCAAAGGGGTTGGGCATTATCAAAACTAAAAAGGGATTATATGCATAAGTCTAAAGAGAAAAGTGACTTCAAATGGATGAACTCGCGTAGGAACTAAAACAAAATAATCATAAATTAACAATCTAGGATTTCAACAATAAAGAAAAAATGTTATAAACTACTAAATTCAACAAAAAAAAGTTCTAAAGGACGCAATTCTTACAATAAATAAGTGTAAGAAATGAAGAATAGAAGAAAATGAAGAACACCTTGAAGCTCTTGAGAGAGTTTTGAGGTAATCTAAAATCAATGATAACTAAGCCGTATATACATAGGTAATGGGTCACGCCTTATGTTTGAATCTTATACCTGGGCATGTAAATGACTGAATATGAGCTGCTCAATATTCTCAAGTACGGAGATAAAAAATGCAGTATTCAGAAAAATTGCATAATAAAACTTTTTAGTAACATAAATACATTCTCTCCAATTCCTTTGGCCTATGGAACTTCGGATCCAACATTTTCAGGTCACTCAAGACATTTGACTTTAACATTTTGAGGTACCTCAAAACCTTCAACATTAAAATTTGAGATCCCTGAGACCTATAAACCTATAGAATATAACACCCCATATTTTTGGTATTTGATTTAAAATATTATTAGTGAATTATCATAATTATTTGCAAATTTTATTTATCAATTAGAAACTAATTATGTGGGATTTAAGAAATTTGAGTGGAATTTTTAAATAATATACGGATTCAACAACTCAAGTGTGAAATATATTTGTATGAATTTATTTTAATTAAACAAATGTTATGTGCACTTTATTGAATTTTTATTTTGACTAATTTTTAAATTTGCAAATACGTGACATGTTGGAGAAGTTTCAAATTTTATTTTTATACATTTGGCCATGGTAATAATACATTAGATAGTTAGAAAATATCAAAAGTTATTTTTAAAAATTTATGAGAAAAAATATTTTTTAAATAATATTAGTTGTTTGGTGATAGTATGCTTAATTTAACCTTCATTTTAAGTTTGAGGCCGAGTAAATGAGGAGGTTGAGAGGTGAATGTATTTTGTACATATTTTATGAGTTTATTTTTATTAAAAATAATAAAAAAGAATTTATAAATAATATTAATTGTGATATAATTAATATGAGAGTTATGTCTCATTTAATAAATCATTTATGGGAGGATTTGAAGGATTAAATGGGAAAAGAGATGGAAAGAGTGTATGGGCTAAGGAATAATGTATTTTAAGAGGTTTTAGGGTTATTTTAAACTTACCTACTGATATATAAATGTGTGCTGGGTTTTGTGGCTTTTAATGAGAGAATTCTAAAGAATTAAGAGCGAAAGTAAGAGAGAGAATGTGAAAAAAATTATAAGTTGAGAGAAATTTTTAGTGATAAAAATAAGGAGTTTATAATAAGATATGAATATTACTAATTTTTCCAAGTTAAGATTTCAAGGATTTTGGTAATATGATTAAAAGGTTGTATTTTGCGCGATTCGAGGTGGGTTCATTCTCCTGTGGTTATTGAGTGTGCTATACATGTTCACCCTTATTTGTATATTTCTATTCATGTTTTGGGGTGAATTTTTATATGTTATACGTTTATATGTTATATTCTCTTGTTGCAAACATGTTTTGTAGTTTTGTTTCCATGTCGAGTAGTTGAGAAAACTTGATTAGATTTATTGAAATGATATTTTAGGTCATAGAATTTGGGTAGAGAATTAAACATGACTTGTGAAAATTAAATATGTTACTAAAGTAGATAATTTGCGAGAATGATTATAATATTTTTTATTTTGTTGGAGGATGCATATGCATACCTTATCCAAACCATCCACGGTACGGGGTGTACTTTCGGGCTACGATTTTGTCGTTTATCAAATGAACTAGGCCATGGACTAGTTGGGTTATTAAACCATGATGTTATGGTAGTATGATGAGGGGAGTACCCTATCGTGCCTTTTTTATTATGAGATGATAATATTTATTTTCGGGTCGTGTATTGTTCAACGAAAAAATTACCAGAGAGTATAACGAGAGTCCACACTGTATCGAGGGAAGTCCGGTGGAGATTTTGTACACGGGAAATTTTGGTAAGGTTAGGGACACGTGGTGAGTTCTTATAAATCAATTGTGATATTCGTGGGATTTTAGTTGAGCGGGCATATGCATATATTTGATATATTGTTCACTCACACACGAGTATGTCTAGTTTACTTGGAACATTTATAAACGCCTACCGAGTTTTTCGCTCACACCCCAATATTTTATATATGCACTTTAGGTTTTATAATAACTTGAATTGATTACAGGTATATTGGAGTTTGGGTGGCACAGCTATGTTTTAAATCTCTATAGTTTTAAAAAAGTTCTATTTTATTTTTCGTTGCAAATTTTAAAAGAGACTTTGAATATTAATGAGAAAATATCTTGTTTTATTTATTTATAAATTGTTATTTTATCTTTTGCAAATGGTTTATTATAAATGGTGTTTATTTTAAAATGGTTCAATTTGGCAAGCATTTTCATCATTATTATTCTTAAAATTCACAAGTGTTGCATCGACCTTCGACTTCAACATTTTGAGGCACCTCGGCTCTTTTAGCCTATGGACATTCGACTATACGATTTTGAGGTCCCTCAACTTCTTTAACCTCCTATGGACCTTGGACTCCAACAATTTTAGGTTCCTCATCACCTTCGGTCTATGGACTTTTTTATTCAACATTTTTAGGTCTTTGGCCAATAGACCTTCGGCTCCAACATTTTGATGTCCCTTAGCTTAATCGGGCTGTGGAACCTTGACTTCAACATTTTGATGTCCCTTAGATCCTTAAACCTATGGGCCTTTGGCTAGAGCATTTAAAGGTCCGTCAAGACCTTTAGCTTCCACATTTTGAGGTTTCTCATCTTAACATGCTTATTAATGTTAGTCCCACTCACACTTAGCTTATACCCTCAAATATTACATTATAGCCATAATTCCTCGAATGAGTGAATCCAATGTGGTAATTAATTATCCTAGACACAACCATATAAAAAATAGAGTTAAAGTGATCCTTAACTATTTCACCCTCGATGATAGACCTTTAACCTCTTAGGGTTAGCCATACTATAATCGACCATAATAGGGTTGGCCATAAAGGGGTTAGTGAAAGTATGACAAACAACCTAAAAAGTGTAGAATTATCCAAGAATGGCATTTTGGACATTTTAAGTACTATTGATGTGATAATTGACCATGATAAGACGTAAATGAGTAACCACACATTTAATTAGGAATTATAGAAGGAAATATTTTAGAATCATACTGGATCAACATGTGAAGTGTTACTTGGGGTGCAAATTACACCGCAAACCATTTATAAATGGGAAATAAGATGAAACTTAAAACCCAAGTAATTCTTTATTTGTACTATTACTCTGGGAAATTGAATTATAGAGAGATAAAGTTCATATTAAAGATTTTACAACACTCTAGAGATGGTGATTTACCATTATGAATAGTGATTAACAAGTTGATTATCAGTGGATGTAGGCCTAAGTGGTTGAACCATTTAAATCTATGTGTTTTGATCTGTTTTCTCATCTTCCCTCTCTTTATTTACTTTTTAAAAACAAACACAAATGATGATATTCATAATTTCGCATTGAGTTCATATATATTTTCATATTATCTTAGTTGATGTGCATTCTTTAGAATCAATAGTCAAGTATCCATTATGGCTTGGAAATATAGTCTTTATGCCAAAATCAATAGTTAAAGTGTGCATGCGTGTCAATTATTAAGACCTGAACAAAGGTTCACTTAAGAATGATTATATTCTTCCCAACATTGATATAATCATTAAAAATACAAACAACATCGACCAAAAGCTTTTCATTGACAGATTTGTCGGCTATAATCAAATAAAGATGCACCATGATGTCATTTAGTCTTAAGAGTGTAAGGGCTATGTACCAGAGGTATTCTATAACCATTATACATAATCTCATCCATAAGGATGCTGAAGTGTGCGTGGATGACATGATCATAAATCAAATAATTAAGAAAGACATATTCTCTCTTTACACAAATTCTTTCAACGTTTATGAAAGTACCAAATGCACAAAGATTCTTATCGATGCATCTTCAATGTCACCAAGGGCAAGGTTTTAAGCTTCATGGTTAAAGAAAAGTGCATTAAGATGGATCCAACAAAATTACATAATATCCTCAACATGATTCTCCCTCAAACTATGAAGAACATTTATTGTTTCCTGGAGTAGTTTTCGTTTGAATTTTAGTCTTAAAACCATTTATGAAATTTATTTCTCTGAAAAGTCTTGTCAGATTCATTTTAAATGGAGAATCATGTTTGTAAGAATGCATTATACTTTATTTTAAATATATTTGATGCAATGTTTGTGAATTGAACTCAATACGAATTTCGATGAGTTAGGTTTGTCCTGATCACGGAAGATCAAGATTTTGATTCTCATATAATTGAATAGTTCAAAGATTAGATAGGGAATCAACATTGTTAAAGATCGATATATGAAAAAAATACAGCCCAAAATCATCATAAGATCATGCAATGGAAAGTGCAAAACAAAAACTAGGTTTAAAATATTAAACCTAGGTCTATCAATACAATACCTTTGTGGATCCAGTTGCAATACGAATATTAAGAAAAGTTATTTGGAGAAGGTGAAAAGGCTTCGTTTTCTTTTGTTCCTCCAAAAACTTGCTTGTATGAACCAAACTGCTTAGATCTTCAAGTATATGAACCTCCCAGCACTAGACAGTCTGTGGGAACCTTGGAAGATTAAAACCTTTGATTGTAAGTGAGATATGGACCTCTCCCTCTAACCCTCTTCACAAAAATGTAAATATTATTTTCTCTGTCTCCCTCTAACCCTTAATAATGAGTATGTAGCTTAAAATCCTAACATACACCAATATATATAGGTGTAAATTATAGGATTAGGATAAATTGGGCTTGTAGAGAGTGTGGTTCTGATTTTTGGGTATATGAACTATACAAAGGACCCAAGACAATAATTAAATTATCTTTCAAATAAAAACTAGGAAATACCAAAATACAACCCCTTAACTAATTTCCTTTTTATATGTAATCATAATCAACACCACCAAATAATTGTGAATCCATTCTAATTTAATTATGTTAAATTCACATAGAGTAATGAGGTCTTATTTGCAAAGTCAATTTGGTATATAGTGTGAATCCCCGCATTAAGTTTCAAATACATACTTGGTCAAATCAATTTTCTGCTAATTGATTTTAACGAACATCTAATTAATTTCATGATTTTCAGGTTTAACTTATTTTGCTTCTCCATTGTGTTAGAAAAATCCATTTATCAGGTTTACTAGTGAAAACAAATTTTATGAGTGTATCAAGGGGTAATTTCAATACAAGATCTTTGTTAGACTCTAATTCCTTTGGATTATGATCTCTTATCTACTCATATAGTCATTGTGCAACTTGTGGGAATATATTGTTAAAATCTAAAATCGAACCGGACTCATAAAAATGAAACAAACAATCATCCAAGCATTTCTTTCCTCATAACCCTAGGATTTAAGAATTAATGCGCTCTTTGAAAATAGTATGAGATTACCTAAGTCTAATCAGGATGACCCTTAGACTTAAATCTCACAGTTGGTTCTTTTCAATACATTCCTGAATGTACCGATTACAATCCTCTTTCAAACTATCAAACAAGATCTTGAACCATCAACCAGGTTAACATAGTTGGAGATAAACTCCTAGGATTTCACATGCATCCATAACGATAGGATGTCAAGTCCCTATCTGGGATATGAATTGTTCAATTGTACGAGAATAGTAATTTTGATCTCCTGTGATCAAGCTAAACTGAACTCATCGAAATTTGTACCAAGTACAATTAACCAACATAATAATATATATATATATATATGTGTGTATGTATGTATATATATGTATATATATAAGGCATTCTCACCGACACGATTCTCATTTCAAATTAACTAGATTAGACTTTAATTGGAAATTAAAAATATCATTACATGGTCTTAAGAATAAAACCCCGACATACATGTTATAGGCAGAGCTATGAGTGGAATTCGAGTTGTCTTTGTTATATACAGGAACTTGTAGTTTAAAGAGGCTTGTGACCGATACATAAAGAATGCATTGAACATGACCACGTGTGATATTCAAGTTTAGGTGCTAACTAGACTAGACTTGCATAATCTCATAGGTTTTCAAAGAATTCAAAGGTTGTTAACCCTGAAAGGTATGAGTTTGTAATGCTTGAACAATTGTTTCTTTGATTGTTATGGATGGGATTCGATTATATTGGATCTAATTCTCCGCAACTTAGGCAATCATTATGCATGTATTTATGATATGACAATTCAAAGGAATCTGCATCCAAAAAATATCTTAGATTGTGATACCCCTTGATAGGCTTATGAGTATTGATATTTCCACTAAACATGACCACTGGATTTATATCCAGTAGTGTATCAAATAAGATTAGTCTGAGATTTTAGAACAAATATGATGTTGGTTAGCATCGATTGGCGATAAATTGATTTGACCAAGTGGGTATTGTATACTTAATGCATGGAATCATAATATGTACTATAGAAACTATTAAAATAAGACCTCATCATTCGAGTAATTTTGATATAATTAAATTGGATTTCAACCATGAGTATTTATTGGAATTAATTACGATTAAATGGAGAAATGAAATACACTACGGGGATGTAATTTGTGATTTTTGAGTACTTATTTTAATCCAATTTAGTTATTTAGTACTGGGTACCATGTATAGTCTATTTACCCAAGTATCAAGCCTAGACTCTTTAAAAACCTAATTTAATCCAATCCCACTACGTATACAAATATATTGGTGTAATGTAGGGTCTTAAGCTGCATAATAATTAGTGATGTTTTAAGAGAGAAAAGAAATGTACTATTGACATTTTTATGAAGGGGTATGGAAAGAAAATGTTACATCTCACTCAAAATAAAAAGTCTTTCTCTCAAGGACTGCCCACACACGGTCTTCTTTGGGAGGCTCATATATTAGAACATTCGAGGATTTTAATATATTCAAGTAAGGTTTTAATAGACTCGTCAAGTCATTGCCTCTATATTAGATCACCTACAAGATCGACAAAGTGTTGTTATTCGATCACTGGATTTGTGATTAAGATCTATTTATTTTTTTCCTCGATAGTGATCAATCGAAGATCAATGGGAAATACTTTTTTATAATATTAATCCCCAATAAGTGGTATCAGAGCCGACATTTTAGATTGATCATGCTTCAGTAAAGATCCATGTTGTCCACTCGCAAAAACCCTATGTTTGAATGATATAAATTGTGAATGGAAGTGTATTTTTGTACTAAAATGTTTTTAGGGTTTTAATGTTTATATCCCTTACATTATGGTCACATGAATGTACGCTATATGAATGGATCCTATGGTGGTTTATTTGTAATTGGTTTTCTCCTTGATTCGATTTGATTTTAATGATGAGGGTTTTCAATTATTTCATGTAGTTGACGTATTGAGTGGAGATTTTAAGGCAATATAATCATTTAGATGATTAGGATCCTTTTTATATTGGATTTTGACATTTGTGGAAGATGTATTGGTTCCTACTGATTTTTATCAAGATTGGACGTCCAGTAATGGAGTTTTCAAACATGCTGTAAGGTCAAAATGATGTAACTTAACTTATGAAGAAGAAGTCCATAGACCACAGCCTTGACCATGGTTGGGCCTCATACGCTCGCTCTGTGGAAGAATGTTTCAGAGGAGAAATTAGTTTCTATTTGATTCGGTTTCGTGCTTTACTACATTTAGTATTTCATATGACATGGACTCTTCTTCAAGAAGGTATTTTCCCTTCGGTACTCTATTCAAGGATGAAAGTTACCTGATTATGGAAATGAATTTAGAGTCATTTTTAATATCATAATGTTTATGATTGTATCATTTTAATTTATTGTAGTATAAATTTATTTGTTGATTAATTAATTTATTGAGGGCACCCAATTTTATGGACAACATGGATGTAATTTCAGGACTGACCTAAATCACATTTTTTCTTGGAAAATATCTTTTTATATCTTCTTTTGTAAATTGAATTTAATCAGGTAATAGTTTAAGGTGTAAACTAAACTATGTTTTCCAAGTTTTATTTTAACTTAAAAATAGTAATATTTTTAGAAAATTAAAATACTGAAATTTTCATAATTTAATTTCTACATGTAAATTGGGAATTACCAAGGATTTAATTCAAAAATTTGGAATCAAAACAAATATTTTTCAAAATTCTCTCAACTTTAAAATATTAAGTGGGAGAGGGGTTTTAACAAAAACACAATGGCTCCATGGGTACTTTGAAAAAAGTGATGTGATTAATTCATTTTCTAGTATTTTCCTTCCTATGGTACTCATTTAAACGCAACTAATGATATATATCCCCAGGGGAGTCACTGTCATTAGTTATGAGACGAAAAGACACCGGCTATTCAATTGTGTAGGACACAACTTTCTTGGACTATCTAGAGAACATAATTGAAACATAAAAATTTGTCTAGATTAGGGTAAGGTTATTTAAGCTTCCATCGAGAAATATCACTTCACAAAAAAACTAGGTTGCTGGATAGGATTAGTTCTAATTAACAGTAGAGGGATGCCAAACTAAAATTTAATCATTGATAGTTAGTTTTTATGTGGAAATATTTTTTTCTAGTGATGATTATATGATTTTAATAATGAACAAAACACGTCGCCCCCTATTTTAGTCTTCAAAGCTAATTTTTTTAATAGAGAATTAAGGTCAAGGTCATGTTCTTTTTCTTATATTTGGATTTTTAGGACAATGGTTTTCAGGTTTATAAATCTGGTCCCTGTGGTATAATAACATTTATTTGTGTGGTCCTTTTAGAGTTAAGAATACACAAAACTGGTAATTTCATTTATTTTAGTTAAAGAGGTATTTATATTTAAACCCTTACTCATACTCATTTAAAACTCTTTCAAAAAATAAAAACATAACCCCACCTCCATCCCCACCCCACCCACCGGAATCCTCGTCGGAACGCTGAAATTCTCGCCGCAGACCGCCGGATTGTTTCTCTCTCCCATTTTCACTCTCCTTTTGTCTATTTCTTTCATTTTTTTGGTCCGCGCCAACGACACTATTGCTAGCGCCGGAGAAGAAGGTTTTTTGACGAAAAAAATATAGTGTTCACCAGAAAAAATGGAGGTTTTAGTGAAATAGTAAATTTATCAGTTTCGATTTTTTGTCAAACAAATATCAAACATGGGTGTTGTTGGATAGATCTCGACGAGTAGATTTCAAATATATAAATTTTGTGAATTTTGGATTTGTAGATTTGAAGTTATGGACTTTTAAAAATTTGATGATTTTGTTTGTATGAGTTTTCAAATGGCATATTAGTCATTTTTCATGGTGTTTTTTGTACAGGAACTAAATTTATAAAATTATATGGAGTATCCTATTTTTATACACTTTGAGTTAGATTGGACCTTTCTCCCAAACCCATTTTTTTAATAGGTATAAACTTCAAGGACTGAAATGAAAATGGACTTTGTAAGAACTACGAAGGATAATAAACTTATTTAACCCATGGTTCCCATAAATATTTTAAAATATTGACTGGATCGATTCCTCATGTGAGCTTCATCCTTCCTCCCCATTGGAGGGATTTAATCATGGAATCATAATATTTTAACAATTATGGAATTTCTTTTAAATTAAGTGTGAGTATGTTCGGTCCCGTATTAGGAGGTTCTATATGACCCTTTTAACTTTAAATGATTGACCGATCAGTATTTATAGACACCAATGAATGGATGATAATGCTTAATTACAAATCATTTCTCAAGATTGTTCTCATATTAGGTGAGATGGGGATTCTTTGGATTAGAAATGTTGGAGAAACTAGGATTGATATCATAATCCAATAATGACCGTGATCAGAAACAAATCCATGGTGTTAGTTACTTAGAAGAGTTTGACCTACTTCCCGAGAGGGAGGTAAAGATAGAAAAAGAAGTATCCATTACAATATTATGGAATTAATAAAGTTAATATTTCCTGGAAATAATGAAAAAGAGGAAAGGAGGTCATTTTTACTACAAGTGGTTATGTCACACCCCGCGTAATTCTGGCGTCGTCCGCCACCAAAACTATGCCGGACGTGAACTAAATAAAATATCATTCTTAGCATGAGACATATATAAATCATTCCATAAGATAAATAATTGAATCAATCCCAAATGATAATAACCAACTTATGCGATAAAAGATCCATCACATGCTAAAACAACGAATAAATCCAATCTCCAATCACGATTTAATCAAAAACTGAATAATAATCAACTGCGAATAATCCAATTGAAATCTTCTAACAACTTTGGAACCAAATGGACCAATAAAAACCGAAATGAAGTCTCATAGTGAAATACGACCGAAAAGAAAGTCTAACTAAATAAAGCAATAAAAAGAATAAACTCCAGATGCACCTCCAAACGATAAACTCCAATAATCCTATGCAACTTCTGCAAAACTTGTCCTGAAAAGTTAGTCAACGCACGAGGTCAGAGCCTCGACCATGAATACACACTACTCTCTCCAAATAGGATTCGTGAACGCAGACAGTAGCATTATACTCAATAAATATCATAATAGAGTATTTTAATTAAACGAATATAATCAAGTGCAAGAAGGATAAATTACTAACCACCCCCAAAGATTCTTATAAAAACACACCAATCTCATTTTAATTATCCCACACCCCCAAAGTGTTAATTTAATTAACTTAGACCAAACATCATTATTCTCACTTTTTATTATGGCAGTCCTCCCGCCTCAGGTGGTAATTTCCATTAAAGTTTAACACTTTCCCTTGCCAAAACGCCAGCTGAATCCGTTTAAACTGTCGACCCCCCGCAATTTGACAAGGTTCCACACACGACACGACATAAATTGCCAGCCGACCCATTTAAACTTTCAGCCCCCTCACATTATGTCGCCACAAATTTGAATACGCATTTTTATCTTAGGCATTAATTCTCATTTTCTCAATTTCACTATTAACAAATTACCCCACCCTTTTAATCGAAATGAGATCCTCAAAATACCCCTTAGTCCCATACTAAAGGGTCCCCAAGTACACATATGTCCTATCCTACATATAGAATGAGTTACCAATATAGAACATGTCCTAGTCTCATGTCTAGGCTAATGAAAAGACGATATAACATAAAAATTTGCCCCACCCCAAAATATAAAATCCCCACGAATTTATACTAACTTGTCCCATACCTAATAAAGATAAATTTAATCAAGGCCTACCCACTAGTCCCATACCTAGTAAGCATCCTAAAATAGGATTGAGTAATATACTAACCAAAAGCCCCTCGTCCCGCGATGGCGTACGTGAATAAAATAAATCACACAATACACAATTCATAAGAATAACATAGCACTTAATCATAAAAATTCCAATTCAATTTAATTCAGTGAAAAACATCATCATCGTTTTCAACATAATTATTTACGTTCAAAAGGTTAAATTAATTAACATGCAACAATATTCAATATGTCACAATCATTCTCTTTTATAAGTCATCTAATTTTTACACGTGTGAGCACGTCCCATTAACCATATAAATAATCCCATAAAAATCTACATGAGAACCGACACCCAAAACCATAAAAACCCAAAAATGTAACCTATGCACCCAAGGGTTTCAAAGATTAATTCATATTAAATTTTTTCACAAAAACAGTCCCAAAATCAAGTGTTCAATTTCTCTAATTAAGTTACTAATTGCTTTTAAGAAAAACATGCAATTAAGGGTTTAGGCGATACTTAAAATGATAATACTAAAGGAAACAGATGGAGTTTCCATGTTTGAGATTAAGATGAAGAAATTCTGACTACACGATTGGATTCCTCTCGAAAAATTAGCAAAGCGACGTTCTTGAACAATCATGATTAAACCCCAATTAAGGCTTCAAAACTTGTGACAAAAACTTGATTATGTTGGAGGTTGATGATTCTAGTTGAGAGGAAAACATTTAGAAGAGATCTATAGTGAAAAACTTGGTAAAAAGTGATTATGAGAAGTCCCCCCACAAATTTTTAAGGTTATATACTAATTAGGAATCCTAAACCATCTCAAACTCTAAAATGAAGAAGCTGATCTGCGCCAAAAACTGACAGGTCGGTCGATTGGCCGACTGGCGAGTTATGTCGTGTCATGTGTGGAACCTTGTCAAATTGCGGGGGTTAGACCTTTTAAATGGATTCGGCTGGCATTTTGGCAAGGGAAAGTGTTAAAATTTGGTGAAAATTACCACCCGGGACGGGAGGACCGCCATAATAAAAAGTGAGAATAATGATGTTTGGTTTAAGTTAATTAAATTAACACTTTGGGGGGGGGGGATAATTAATAAGAGTTTGGTGTGTTTTTATAAGAATCTTTGGGGGTGGTTAGTAATTTATCCTTCTTGCGCTTAATTATATTCGTTTAATTAAAATACACTATTGTGATATTTATTGCGTATAATGCTACTGCCGGGGTTGACAAATCCTATTTGGAGGGAGTAGTGTGCTTTCATGCTCGGGGCTCTGACCTCATGCATTGACTAACTTTTTAGGATAAATTTTGGAGAAACTACATAGGATTATCGTAGTTTATCATTTGGAGGTGCAACTGGAGTTTATTATTTTTATTACTTTATTTAGTTAGACTTTCTTTTCAGTCGTATTTCACTATGAGACTTCATTTGGGTTTTTATTGGGTCATTCGGTTCCAAAGTTGTTAGAGGATTTCAATTGGATTATTCACAATTGATTATTATTTAGTTTTTAATTAAATCATTATTGGAGTTTGGATTTATTCGAAGTTTTAGCATGTGATGGATATTTTATCGCATAAGTTGGTTATTATCATTTGGGATTGATTCAATTATTTATCTTGTGGAATGATTTATTTATGTCTCATAGTTGTCTCATGCTAATAATGATATTTTATTTAGTTCATGCCCGACATAGTTTTGATGGAAGCCGACGCCAAAATTACGCGGGGTGTGACAGGTTAGAACTATGATAACAACTTGTTTGGTTTTTTGATAAGTGTGATGACACACCCCAACTCAGTTACTTATAAATTAAGGTTGAAAGTCAAAGTGAGCCAAACCATAATTAATTTAACCAAACCATAAACACGAGTTTTAATTTCAGAATCATCAACGTAAATCCATTCAACTAAAAACTTTTTACAACATTAAAGTAGTTATGCATTTACCAACTTCTTGAAGGATAAGTTAACTTAATTACATCATTTACACAAAATCATCATTTCACCCATTCCTGGCAAACCCAACCCGACCTCCTAGATTTGGCAGTGACATCATGTTACCTGAACAATATAAACATAGGAACCGTAAGAAAAATAGGCCATTGAATGCATAACTATACTAATGCATAAATTTAAATGAAATAAATTATGTCCATATAATTATGTATTAGCTTATCCGGCTCATTCATAATGAATGACCTAACTTTTCGAATCATGATTCACTTATCATGTCAGTAATAGAGAATTCTCCCCCATTCCTGGTCAAGGAGTAAACCCTTGTCATTAATAGAAAAATTTCCCCCATTCCGGGTCGGGGAGTAACCTCCCATTTCGATAAATCGAAATGAAAAATTTCCTATTCACTATATTCTGATCATATCAATAACAAGATTCAAATATCTCTTTCCACTGAGTACACTCACCTTGGGTCGTCAACTATGTATTTATTTTTCCTTCGGGTGGAGCTGAACTGGATGGATTAGACCTTACACCTGTCAATAAAACTTAATTAGTATTAAATCCCAATCATAAGTATTATCCTAACATCATTATATAACTTTCAGTTACAATACAACAACAAAATAATTCCACTTAAGTCACATTCCATGAAACATAAGTAAAGACGAAACAATGGTATACATGTTGATAAAGTTATGAACATTCAACCGTAGGAAATACCTCATAAGAGATTTATAACTAAAACCAAGTAAATATGAAAGATTACTTCTCAATGTATATACATATGAAACATGTAATCAAAATACTCTTTGAAAAGAGGAGACTACAATATTCTTTCATGGGGTATCCAGCATGGCCTCAAATTATTGTCCTCTATACTCAACCATCCTATATTCCTAAATTGTATAAATACAGGTGTCCAACCTTATAAATAGGAAAACATATATTAATTTAATTTACATTACAAGTGATGGTGTAATTTTTCAAGATTCCTAGAGCAAGTTATGACCACTTCTTTACAACAGAAGAAATCTGCCCTACAAGCTCCTCTATTGTTCCTTCAACTTCCAAGAATTTTCATAATTTTTTCCAACATAACTTTCCATTATTTTCAACCCATTTTCAGCACACATACTTAATATCATATAATTAAAGTTTCATAATTTTTTGACTTCATTTTCTATGTTAAAATCTTGACCAAACTTAGGACATACGAAAATGAAATATACAAACATCAACTATATACCAACTTGCAATCATTACTAAGGCCTAACCACAAGGAGTTAAATTCTAATTATATGATATGATATTAATATATTAGTCTTATTTCATATCCAATTATAATTTCTTATTTCCAGTAAGCACACAAAAAGATATGCAAGTTTGAATACAAGGGGTTTCAATACGAAGCAATATGGCCTATAAACACCGCGTATCTAACATATGAACCAATACATATTATCATAAAGGATGATGGAATTTTAATCAATAATTCATGATTTATATACTTTGAAATAAGTATAATACAATATTAAAACAATATTAACACATAATTTTACCTTGGAAACACCTTAAGGATTTTCTTAAAATTTTTCCTAGTTTTTCCTTATAACCCTTTCTTCTTTAACTTCTACTTTCTCTTTTGTCAAGCTAACAACACTTCAAACTGAACCTAGGGATTAATTTGCTGAAGAAATAGGATGGAAGAAGAGTTTTAAGTTGGCAAAGGCTGGCCTCCTTTCCGTCCTATCAAATTAAACCATTTGGTTTACTAAAAGACAAATTATCACTTAAAGGGAATGGACAGATTTTCCCTTTGTTCGTAAATTTGGTATAACTTCTTTCTCAGAACTCTGTTTGATACTTCAATTGTTGTGTTACAAAGCTAACTCATCAATATACAACTATATAGTTTTCACCTTGAGTCAATTGTTACATTATAAGGGTCAAAACTAGTCTCCAACAGGAACATTTCTACTGAAAACAAATGAAATTGTGTTTGTATATAACTCGACATGTCACAATTTATGAACGTAGGATTAGACTAAACATAATCACTTAACATTAAATATACTAATAACACATTATTCATATCACATAAAATAACCATGATTTAATTATAAGTTGTCATAATTATATCCGGGTTGTCATAACTTCCCCCCTTAGAAAATTTCGTCCCCGAAATTTAATATGAAGTTCACTTACCAAACAAATGGGGATACTGCTTGTTCATGCTATCTTCCATTTCCCAAGTTGCTTATTTAATTCCATGGCTCATCCATATAACTTTAACTAAGGTAGTAACTTTATTTCTCAATACTTTCTCCTTACGATCAATAACTTCCACTTATTCCTCGATGTACGACAAGTCTTCCTTCAGTTCAATTGGTTGAGTTTTCAACTGATGACATGGATCCGCCAAATTCTTATGAAGCATCGATACGTGAATAACATCATGTAAACAGGATAAATTTGGAGTTAATGCTAATCTATATGCCAGGGTCCCAATTCTTTCCAGCACTTCATATGGACCAATGTATCTTGGACTTAGTTTTCCCTTTTTCCCAAATCTCATGATGCTTTTCCATGGTGAAATACGCAGGAATACAAAATCTCCCTTATGAAATTCCAATGGATACTTCCTTTTATCTTCATAAAATTTCTGCCTGCTTTGCGATATCTTTATCCGTTCCCAAATCATTTTAATCTTTTCTGTTGTCATATCTATCAATTCAGGACCCAAAATTTTCCTTTCACCTACTTCATCCCAATGCAAAGGCGTTCTACATCTTTTCTCATATAAAGCTTCATACGGAGTCATACCAATGGTGGACTGATAACTATTATTATACGATAATTCCATCATGGAAAATGATCATACCAATTACGTTTGAAGTCAAATACACAAGATCGTAACATGTCTTCTAATATTTGAATAATCCCTTTTGATTGCCCATCAGTTTGGGGATGAAATGCAGTGCTAAACTTCAAACTTGTGCCCATGGCATTCTATAAACGAGGACAAAACTTAGAAGTGAGTGTTGGATCTCTATCTGATACAATTGACACTAGTGCCCCATGTAAACAGATAATTTCATCAACGTACATACGTGCATACTTGTCCACAATGTAGGCGGTCTTAACTGGAAGAAAATGGGCCAACTTCGTCAATCGATCTACAATCACCCAAATAGAATCATGACCCTTTGGTGACCGGGGTAATCCTGTAATAAAGTCCATCGTTATATGCTCCCACTTCCATTCTGGAGTAGGCAATGACTGTAATAATCCCTCCGGCTTTTGATTTTCCGCCTTTACTTGCTGGCATACTAAAGATTTAGCTATAAATTCTATGATCTCACGTTTCATATTGTTCCACCAGTAATACTCCTTCAAATCTTTATACATTTTGGTACCTCCCGAATGCATAGAGTAAATAGCACTATATACTTCTTATAATATATCCTTCTTTAAGGATAGATCATTTGGTACACAAATTCTATTTTTATAACACAACGATTCATCATTCTTAATCTCAAACTCACTTTCTTTACTATCCTGAATTTCTTGTTTCTTCTTCTCAAGGAATGGATCATTGATCTGCAAATTTCGTATGCGTTCTACCAACAAATGTCTCACTGTGACATGAGCTAACAATCCTCCCCTTTTTGAAAACATTAATTCAACCCCCATCGATGCCAAGTCAAGAATATTTCCAACATGTGCACACTGTATGCAAACCAGAATCCTTGATGATTTTTAACTCAAAGCATCCGCTACTATATTGGCCTTTCCAGGATGATGATGTATGGTACAATCATAGTCTTTAATCAGCTCAATCCAATGCCTCTGTCTCAAATTCAGCTCTCTTTGTGTAAACAAGTATTTTAAGCTTTGATGATACGCATATATCTCACAAGTTTCTCCATACAAGTAATGTCTCCATAACTTCAACGCAAAAACAATAGCTGCTAACTCCAAATCATGCGTAGGGTAGTTTTGTTCATGTGTCTTTAATTGTTTGGAAGCATATGATATTACCTTCCTATTCTGCATTAGAACACATCCTAACCCCGGAAATGAAGCTTCTGTATGGATTACGAAAGACTCATTCCCATACGGAATAGTAAGTATAAGAGATAAAACTAACCACTTCTTTATTTACTTAAAACTCCTTTCGCATTCTTCATCCCACACAAATTTCACTTCTTTACGAGTTAACTTTGTCAATGGTAATGCTATTGATGAAAATCCTTTAATAAATCTGTGATAGTAACCTGCCAATCCTAGGAAACTCCTAATTTATGTCACATTCTTAGGACTCTCCCATTCAATAATTGCTTCCACCTTCTTTGGATCAATATATATCCCACTTCTTGAGACAACATGCCCTAAAAACATAATTTCATTCAACCAAAACTCACACTTGCTGAATTTAGCAAATAATTTCTTCTCTCTCAAAATCTGCGATATAAGTCTCAAATGTTTCTCATGTTCCTCCATGCTACGCGAGTAAATTAGCACATCGTCTATGAATACAATCACAAATGAATCAATGAAAGGGTGGAATACCCGGTTCATCAAATCCATAAAAAATGTTGGAGCATTAGTTAATCTAAATGGCATTACCAAAAACTCATAGTGCCCATATGTGACACCCCGACTAATTAAATACCGGGTAGCTACTCCTTTATTAAATCAATACAAAATGCCAAGTTGGTTCAGTAAATAGCATCACTGTCGAAAACATTTTAATGGTTACTAACCACCTAGTATTTAAAAAGTAAGTTGTCAAATTTTAAATTAAATCCGATTAACATGCGATAAATGAAATGTAATAGAATAACATCACCATATACCATAAAGTCCCAATAAAATAACCAACAAATAATAATAAGTCTGGAGGAAAAACTCCTCACAACAATCCCAACATGGAAGTAAATGAAACAAGTCTGCATCCTGAATTAATTATAAACCCAAGTCTGAATAACTGAAATATAAAATTTCTCTAAAGGATATGGGCGACATGCCCTACGAATATTAAAACTGAATAGGGAGTCAAGACAAAAGAAGTGTCTACTAGCAAGGCCCTGTAACTTCCACAAATAGCTACAGCTCGTCACCTCAATGGAAATCCTATGAATGGTGTCCTTGTGGCTGGGCACCTAAAAGGTTTTTACAAAAAATAGATTTGAAAGCAAATGGGTCAGAGCCTGAAAGTGGAGATTATTTTAAAAACAACAAGTGTTTTAATAACATTAAAACAATGAATGCAAAATACATGTTAGGACGTTCACTCACATGAAATTCTCACCTTTCGACTAATTGTGCACTCCTAACGTACCGTAGCCATTTAAGTGATCTTCATATCTAACTAACCCGTCATAAGTTCTACCCCTTTCTATTCGATTCCCATCATACATTCTAACGTTACCAATTAAATAGAGGTTTTACTTAAATTCGGATTCTCTATTATTAGTAATACAATTCACCACCGGTTATCCCTTTTTATTTTCTCATAGCGTTACCGTATTAATACACACAATACTAAAATGAAAGTTCTCATTATTTAAGTGTATATTATTCACGTCATAAATATACAATACAAGCACCCCGAGGCTAAGCTGCAGTGCACACATACTGTGCTATCCATCCCGGTACATCACGTACATAAGGATTACAAATTCCGAATCTCTCAGGAATTGTTAGTATAAGCACAACACATGAAAATGGAGGCGAACATAATTCAACATACCCATGGGTCACGTACATACCTACGCTCCATAGTCAGCTGACTTATTAACTCACAAATAAGTCATTCTAGTATTATGTTCTTAAGGTACCAATCTAAATTCGGGCACACAAAGATTAGATGGCCCTAAGCGAACGTAAACCTCCCGTGATAGCAAGTATGGTAGGTATGTCATACACAAAAATTATATATTTACTAAGCAGGCACACATCTTAGCTATTACCATATTTATTAGTGGTATACTTCTCGTTCTTAAACCCACACACTTGTCCCTGGTTTATATATACACGTCATCCATTATCCTCACGTCGTAATTAGTTACTCACGTTCTAACCCACAAATGTCTTTTGGTTCAAACCACACTTCTAGGTTTTACTCCTCAATATATCTCTAATGTCCCAACTATATCAATTATTCATCAAGGAAAAGTCATCTCTACAATTAAAGAAGGTTACGGAACACTAGAAATCAAATCAGTCCCAAAAGGCCAAACTCTCAGCTCGTTAGAAGTCTCGTTCGAACGAGGCTGTTCGAACGAGAGTTCGTTCGAACGAAGTGGGCATCTAACGAGATCTTGTTCGAACGAAGTCATCAAATGAACATCCCACTCGTTAGAAGTCAAACTGTCACTCGTTAGAAGCTCGTTCGAACGAGCTCGTTCGAACGACCTGGGCAGGTCTTCTAACGAGAGGCCAGTTTCGAGCCCAGAATTTCCCTTTTTCGTTTTTCCCAAATTTCTTCACCTCTAATCCCATATAAAAGTCGTCCCAACAGTATTTTAAGGTTTCTAATCCACATTAAACGTTCATAGGTCATAACTAAACATTAATATAGGGCCAAATCTTCCTAAACATTATTTAATCATCAAATTTTCCCCAAATCCCATGAACATGAACCCTAGAAATTAAAGTCATCCATAGACAGAATTAACTCCATTTTTGGTGATATAAAAGATGTACTTCTATCAGAATAATTATCCTAACACAATTCTACATGCAATCTCCTCATCAAAATGTAAATTTCTAATTCCAATTCAATGGGTCTTTATCATTCTCCAAGAACAAACAGTTATAAAAATTTCCTACGCATGGAAGAAACATTCTTTGCAAATAATGTAATTAAACCACTTGCCTCTAATCTTTCTCTGAATTTGGTGTTGAATCTTGGATGTAGGTTGCTCCCTTTCTCTTTCTCTCTGCAGAATTCTCCTTTCTCTCTCTCTCTCTACAAGTTCTTCTCTAAAGATGACAATGGAGGTGGGGGTTGGTTTTTGGCAAATTAGAAATAGTTTCTTAACTTCTCCCGTAGCCCACTACTTGGATTGGGGTTGGAAATGGGTTAGTGGGTTTAATGATAAGTAGTAATTAAAGTCTGATTTTCGTGGGTTTTAATTCCCAAAATTCCAAAATTACCAAACTACCCTTTTAAGTTGCCGGTATGGCCTAAAAATGTCCCGGGACCCAAACTAAACCCCCGGCTAGTGTTTTCTGACTATTTCGACCCTTCTGGACGCGTTGGAGCACTCAAAACGACCATACGGTTAATAAAAATAAAATTCACTTTTTAATTAGAATAATTACTTTCCTGACGCGACTGTCACACGCGTCCCAATAAAATTTCCAAATTGCCGTATTTCAATCTCACGACAAATTCAATAATTTCAATATTCATATAACGTCATATGTACACATTATAGTCAAATACCAACTCACATCTCGCTAGTATTTTATCCGGATTAATTCCCAATTAATACACATTTAATTTAATTAATCCCATAAATAAAAATCGATAAAAATGCGGGGTATTACATACTTCCCCCCTAATAACTGAATTTTGTCCCGAAATTCGGAACTAGAAAGTACCTGGTAAAAACAAATCTGGATAACGTTCGCGCATCTCATCCTCGCGCTCCCATGTGGACTCCTCGACATTATGATGTCGCCACTGAACACGCACTAACGGAACTATCTTTGACCGCAGTTTCCGCTCACTTCGGTCCAAAATAGCAATCGGCCCCTCCTCGTAGGAGCTATCAGGATGGAGATCGATGTCCTCCAAAGCAATGAGAGAATGGGCCAAATCGTCTCTAAGATATTTCCTTAGCGAGGAAATATGAAACAAATCATGAATCCGATGCAAATGCTTCGGTAACCCAAGTCTATATGCAACAGACCCAATTCGCTCGATGATAGGGAATGGCCCCACATATCTTGGTGCCAGTTTCCCCTTCTTCCCAAATCGCATAATCCCCTTCATAGGAGATACTCTGAGTAAAACCTGGTCCCCCACTTGGAACTCCCTGAAGAACCTCTTCGCATCAGCATAGCTCTTCTGCCGATCCTGAGCTACCCGAATGCGACTCCGTATCAATTCTATCTTCGCCGAAGTAACCTGAATCACTTCCGGCCCAAGTAGTTTGTTGTCCCCCACCTCTAACCAACATGCTGGGGAACGACAAGGTCTACCATACAACGCCTCAAATGGAGCCATGCCAAGGGTGAACTGGTAGGAGTTGTTGTAAGCAAACTCCACCAGTGGAAGATACTGCTCCCATCCACCCCCGAAGTCAATGATGCACATACGCAACATGTCCTCCAACATCTGATTTGTGCGCTCGGTTTGCCCATCGGTCTGCGGGTGATGTGCCGTACTCAACCGCAATTCCGTGCCCATGGCCTCCTGAAAACTCTCCCAAAACTGTGAAACAAATATCTTGTCTCTGTCAGACACGATATTTAGGGGCACATCGTGAAGTCTCACTATTTCTGCAATAAAAAGCTGGGCATACTGTCCCGTAGTGTAGTCTGTCCTTACGGGTAGAAAATGAGAAACTTTGGTCAACCTGTCCACAATCATCCAAATGGAGTCGTGACCTCTCTGTGACGTAGGCAACCCCGTGATAAAGTCCATGGATATGCTCTCCCACATCCACATCGGGACCTCTAATGGCTGTAGAAGTCCTGTCAGTCTTTGATGATCCACTTTTACCAGCTGACAAGTGGCGCATTTAGAAACAAACACGACAATATCTCTCTTCATCCCGCTCCACCAATACTGTCGTCTCATGTCTTGGTACATTTTATCCCCACCTGGATGTACCGCGAACCGTGAGCCGTACGACTCTACCATCACCTCGTGTCGCAATTCCTCTCCTTCCGAAACTACCAGTCTCCCATTGAAGCGTAATCCCCCGTCTGAGCTAATGGTATAGGACTCGGCTCCCTCTGCTAATAATCGAACTATCTGCTCCTGACAGAACGAGTCAACTGCTTGTGCCTTTACCACTCTCGTGACAATTTGCGGTGTAACAGTCATTACCGACATGAATGATCGGGCCACAGCATCTTGGTGTCCCAACTCCTTCCACTTAGCCTTCCACACCCCTGCCATCTCATCTACTGGCCTACGGCTCAACGCGTCTGCTACCACGTTAGCCTTTCCCGGGTGATACTGGATATCAAACTGATAATCCTTCACAAACTCAAGCCACCTTCGTTGCCGCATATTCAACTCCTTCTGCGTGAATAGGTACTGCAGTGACTTATGGTCTGTGAATAATCGAAACTTTTCCCCCAACAGGTAATGTCTCCAAATCCGAAGGGCGAACACCACCGCTGCTAACTCCAAGTCATGGGTGGGGTAATTCTTCTCGTGAGGCTTAAGCTTACGATAAGCATAAGCTATGGCCTGACTCTCCTGCTGCAGTACTCCTCCAAGTCCTTGTAAGGACGCAT
Source organism: Sambucus nigra (assembly GCA_949130495.1). Classification (NCBI taxonomy): domain Eukaryota; kingdom Viridiplantae; phylum Streptophyta; class Magnoliopsida; order Dipsacales; family Adoxaceae; genus Sambucus; species Sambucus nigra. The sequence goes on along the minus strand of OX422216.1, from coordinate 363,621,620 downwards.
CGGTGTAAACTAGATACTCAAATCCCGGTCTCGGCAATGCTAACACAGGTGCTGAGGTCAACTTGTCCTTCAACTCATCGAATGCCAACTGACAGGCATCACTCCAGATTAATGGCACACCCTTACGAGTCAGACGTGTCATAGGACCCGCTATCTTTGAGAAACCCCGAATAAACCTCCTGTAGTATCCTGCTAAGCCCAAGAAACTACGGATCTCAGTCGGTGTCGTGGGCTGTCCCCACTCCCTCACCGCGGATACCTTCCCCGGATCAACAGATATCCCCCGGTCAGAAATAATGTGCAACAAAAACTGAACCTCCTTCAGCCAAAATCCCCACTTCTCATATTTTGCGTACAGCTCGTTCTGACGCAGCGTCTGCAAAACCTGTCTCAAATGCTCGACATGCTCCTCCTCTGTCTGGGAGTAAACCAAAGTATCAACAATGAAGACAATGACGAACTGATCTAGGAACTCTCTGAACACCCTATTCATCAAGTCCATAAACACGGCTGGAGCATTGGTCAAACCAAAAAGCATAACCCGAAACTCGTAGGAACCATATCTCGTTAAGAAAGCAGTCTTCGAGACGTCCTCTTCCCTGATATGCAACTGATGGTATCCCGATCGCAAATCAATCTTTGAGAAGAAATAAGCTCCTCTCAGCTAGTTGAATAAGTCATCGATTCGGGGCAATGGATACTTATTCCGTATCGTGACCTTATTCAACTCCCGGTAATCTACACACAAACTCAACGATCCATCCCTCTTCTTCATAAATAACACAGGGGCACCCCACGGCGAAGTACTCCTCTGGATAAACCCCTGACCCAACAACTGCTCAATCTGATCCCGTAACTCTCTCATCTCAGCTGGAGCCATACGGTAAGGTGCGCGGGCAATAGGCCGAGTGCCCGACGTCAAATCGATCACAAAATCTATCTCTCTACTCGGAGGTAATCCAGGTATATCCTGAAATACATCGGCAAACTCTCGAACAATCGGAATCGAATCAAGTGGTATCACAACTTCCTTAGAGGTCTCCTCCTCTATGTAGTACAAGTGAGTGGACGATCCTCCCTCAGGGCGAGGCATCGCCACCAAAAACATCTCTTGCCCGAGAATGGCAAAGATAATACTCCTACTAAAACAGTCAATCATGGCTCGGTACGCAACAAGCCAATCCATACCAATAATGGTATCATACTCAGTCATCTCTAACACTAACATATCAGCGGGTAAGGTAAACCTACCGATCTCTATACCCACACCTCTACACATAAGCGAAATCATGGAACCCCTACTCAACAGTGAGTCTACACAAATAGCGGTGCTCTCTGCGGTGTCTAACAATCCAGTGGTGCGTGCAAATCTCATAGCAATAAAACAATGTGTAGCTCCCGTGTCAAATAAAATACGCCCCATTGTCCCCTGAATAGAGAACATACCCTCAATGGCTGGTGGATCCTGCGGGGCTGCGGCCTGCTGGAGCTGATATACTCTCCCATACTGAAGTTGTCCCTGCTGAACTGGGACCGCTGGAATGGGTGGTAATGCTGCCATCTGTGGTGGTGCTGGGAGGGCGGCGGGAAACATAGGCCTCTGTGGCTCATGTCGAGCACCCTGCTGCTGCTGCTGTGGGGCCCTGCCCTTATCAGGACAATCCTGACGTTTGTGGCCAATCTTACCACAAATGAAACACTTCCCCGGGAAGTTTCCCCCTCGTTTCCCCTACTGACCACGACCCTGGTGATCGTTACAATTTCTGCCCTGGCCTTGCTGAAACTGATGTTGACCATTATGCCCCTGCTGGCCCTGATGGCCATTCGGACCCTGATGGCCCTGCCTAAAACCTCCTTGTCCGTGCCTGAAATTCCCCGATCTAAACCTCTTATGATCCCCCTGCTGGGAACCCTGGTCACGCTGCCTCTGTCCCTGAACAGAATGTGCCCCACTGGCACCATTTCTCCCAGTCCTGCCCTGATGGCTGGACTCCCCTGATCTCTTACTCTCAGCCATGTGAAAGCGGTGATCCTGGCAGTGTAACAGTGCAGTGTTAACCACATCAGAGTATGTGGCCAATGATAGGTTCCCCAACAAATGCTGACGGATTCTCCAAGTCAACCCGTCTGTAAACTTCTGGATTTTCTTCTCCTCTGTCGGTATTTCATCCGGAACAATATTCAACAGATTTGTAAATTCGGCCTCATACTCGGCCACAGTCTTACCCTCCTGTCTGAGATTCATCAACTTCCTCCTCATTTCCATGTGAACAGCTGACGGAAAATACTTGCGGTCGAACCGCACCCAAAACTCCTGTATCGTGAGAATGTCTCTCTCCTCCACGGTGGTAATAGACTCCCACCACTGCAGTGCAGATCCAACTAGCTTGAAAGTAGCTAGCACCTACTTCTGAATTTTGGTGCACTCATACATCCTCAAGTGTCGTTGAATGTCTTTCCTCCACTGACTTGAAACCACAACATCGGAGCTACCTGCAAACTCCGACGGGTGTGCTTTCTGAAAAGCATCACGTACGCGCTCCCAAGCAGAAGGGAATGCATGTGTCTGAACTGGCGCGGCTACTGGCGCCTGAGGTGGTGTCTGCTGAACCACGGCTAGTGTGGCATTTACCGCTTGGGCTACAATGGCTGCAACCTCGGCGGCACTCGTGCCCTGAACTGGTGCGGGCTGTGGTTCTGGCGTTGCATCCCTGGGAACCCGTTGTGCACGTCGTGGAGGCATCTGAAACAAAAATAAAGTTTATAAGTTCGCAGTTATAAACTTAAATAGCTGAAGAACGAAGCATACACAAGAGAATACAACAGTCCTAAAATATAAGGCTCTACATCAAAGAAAGCTCAACGGAAACATAATAAGCCGTACAGATCTTAAAGGACACTAGAACCTCATGCTCTGATACCACCTGTGACACCCCGACTAATTAAATACCGGGTAGCTACTCCTTTATTAAATCAATACAAAATGCCAAGTTGGTTCAGTAAATAACATCACTGTCGAAAACATTTTAATGGTTACTAACCACCTAGTATTTAAAAAGTAAGTTGTCAAATTTTAAATTAAATCCGATTAACATGCGATAAATGAAATGTAATAGAATAACATCACCATATACCATAAAGTCCCAATAAAATAACCAACAAATAATAATAAGTCTGGAGGAAAAACTCCTCACAACAATCCCAACATGGAAGTAAATGAAACAAGTCTGCATCCTGAATTAATTACAAACCCAAGTCGGAATAACTGAAATATAAAATGTCTCTTAAGGATATGGGCGACATGCCCTACGAATATTAAAACTGAATAGGGAGTCAAGACAAAAGAAGCGTCTACTAGCAAGGCCCTGTAACTTCCACAAACAGCTACAGCTCGTCCCCTGAATGGAAATCCTATGCATGGTGTCCTTGTGGCTGGGCACCTAAAAGGTTTTTACAAAAAAATAGATTTGAAAGCAAATGGGTCAGAGCCTGAAAGTGGAGATTATTTTAAAAACAGCAAGTGTTTTAATAACATTAAAATCATGAATGCAAAATACATTTTAGGACGTGCACTCACATGAAATTCTCACCTCTCGACTAATTGTGCACTCCTAACGTGCCGTACCCATTTAAGTGATCTTCATATCTAACTAACCCGTCATAAGTTCTACCCCTTTCTATTCGATTCCCATCATACATTCTAACGTTACCAATTAAATAGAGGTTTTACTTAAACTCGGATTCTCTATTATTAGTAATACAATTCACCACCGGTTATCCCTTTTTATTTTCTCATAGCGTTACCGTATTAATACACACAATACTAACATGAAAGTTCTCATTATTTAAGTGTATATTATTCACGTCGTAAATATACAATACAAGCACCCCGAGGCTAAGCTGCGGTGCACACATACTCTGCTATCCATCCCGATACATCACGTACATAAGGATTACAAATTCCGAATCTCTCAGGAATTGTTAGTATAAGCACAACACATGAAAATGGAGGCGAACATAATTCAACATACCCATGGGTCACGTACATACCTACGCTCCATAGTCAACTAACTTATTAACTCACAAATAAGTTATTCTAGTATTATGTTCTTAAGGTACCAATCTAAATCTGGGCACACAAAAATTAGATGGCCCTAAGCGAACGTAAACCTCCCGTGATAGCAAGTATGGTAAGTATGTCGTACACAAAAAATATATATATACTAAGCATGCACACATCTTAGCTATTACCATATTTATTAGTGGTATACTTCTCGTTCTTAAACCCACACACTTGTCCCTGGTTTATATATACACGTTATCCATTATCCTCACGTCGTAATTAGTTACTCACGTTCTAACCCACAAATGTCATTTGGTTCAAACCACACTTCTAGGTTTTACTCCTCAATATATCTCTAATGTCCCAACTATATCAATTATTCATCAAGCAAAAGTCATCTCTACAATTAAAGAAGGTTACGAAACACTAGAAATCAAATCAGGCCAAAAAGGCCAAACTGTTAGCTCGTTAGAAGTCTCGTTCGAACGAGGCTGTTCGAACGAGAGTTCGTTCGAACGAAGTGGGCATCTAACGAGATCTCGTTCGAACGAAGTCATCGAACGAACATCCCACTCATTAGAAGTCAAACTGTCACTCGTTAGAAGCTCGTTCGAACGAGCTCGTTCGAACGACCTGGGCAGGTCTTCTAACGAGAGGCCAGTTTCGAGCCCAGAATTTCCTTTTTTCGTTTTTCCCGAATTGCTTCACCTCTAATCCCATATAAAAGTCATCCCAACAGTATTTTAAGGTTTTTAATCCACATTAAACGTTCATAGGTCATAACTAAACACTAATATAGGGCCAAATATTCCTAAACATTATCTAATCATCAAATTTTCCCCAAATCCCATGAACATGAACCCTAGAAATTAAAATCATCCATAGACATAATTAACTCCATTTTTGGTGATATAAAAGATGTAATTCTATCAGAATAATTATCCTAACACAGTTCTACATGCAATCTCCTCATCAAAATGTAAATTTCTAATTCCAATTCAATGGGTCTTTATCATTCTCCAAGAACAAACAGTTATAAAAATTTCCTACGCATGGAAGAAACATTCTTTGCAAATAATGTAATTAAACCACTTGCCTCTAATCTTTCTCTGAATTTGGTGTTGAATCTTGGATGTAGGTTGCTACCTTTTTCTTTCTCTCTACAGAATTCTCCTTTCTCTCTCTCTCTCTACAAGTTCTTCTCTAAAGATGACAATGGAGGTGGGGGTTGGTTTTTGGCAAATTAGAAATAGTTTCTTAACTTCTCCCGTAGCCCACTACTTGGATTGGGGTTGGAAATGGGTTAGTGGGTTTAATGATAAGTTGTAATTAAAGTCTGATTTTCGTGGGTTTTAATTCCCAAAATTCCAAAATTACCAAACTACCCTTTTAAGTTGCCGGTATGGCCTAAAAATGCCCCGGGACCCAAACTAAACCCCCGGCTAGTGTTTTCTGACTATTTCGACCCTTCCGGACGCGTTGGCGCACTCAACACGACCATATGATTAATAAAAATAAAATTCACTTTTTAATTAGAATAATTACTTTCCTGACGCGACTGTCACACGCGTCCCAACAAAATTTCCAAATTGCCGTATTTCAATCTCACGACAAATTCAATAATTTCAATATTCATATAATGTCATATGTACACATTATAGTCAAATACCAACTCACATCTCGCTAGTATTTTATCCGGATTAATTCCCAATTAATACACATTTAATTTAATTAATCCGATAAATAAAAATCGATAAAAATGCGGGGTATTACACCATATCGAGTCCGAAACGTTATTTTGGAAATATCACTATCCTTTACTTTCAATTGGTGGTAACCCGATCTCAAATCAATCTTCAAAAATACTGCGGCCCCTTGTAATTGATCAAACAAGTCATCGATACGAGGTATAGGGTACTTGTTTCTAATGGTCACCTTATTCAATTGCTGATAATCAATACATAATCACATTGTCCAGTCTTTCTTTTTCACAAATAACACTGGGGCTCCCCATGGTGAAATACTAAGTCGAATGAAACATCTTCTTATCAGATCTTGTAATTGTAATTGCACTTTAAATTCTTTCAACTCTGTTGGTGCCATTCTATATGGATCAAGGGAAATTGGACCAGTACCTGGAATTAATTCAATGGAAAACTCTACTTCCCTATCGGGCGACAATCCTAGCAATTCTTCTGGGAAGACATCAGAAAATTCTCTAACCACTGGTATATCTTGAATTTTAACTGTCTCTTTACTAGTATCAACAACATAAGCTAAATACCATGTACAACCTTTACTCAACAATCTCCTGCTCTTAATCGCTTATATAAGACAATTAGAAACAACATTCCTTTCCCCTATAAACTAGAATGTGAGTTCACCAGGCAGATGAAATGTAACTTCTTTTTGAAAACAATCAATGGAAGAATGATACGACGATAACCAATCCATCCCTATTATAATATCAAAATCCCGAATGGCCAACGTTATCGAATCAACATATAATTCTTGTTCCCCCATTCGTAAGACACAATTTTTATAAACACGCTCCACCGGAATTACACTTTCCATTGGGGTTGAAATATATAAGGCACAATTGAGAAAAGAACATGGTCTACCCAAATATTAAATAATAGGTAATGCTACAAATGAATGCGTAGATCCAGGATCAATGAGTACATATAAATCTTTATTTGCAATAGAAAGTTTACCTGTAACCACTTTCGGTGTAGCATGGGAATCTTGTAGCGTTATCGCAAACACTCTTCCTCCTGCCCTCGATCTAGTTGCTTGTTCTGTACCTCTTCTCCTAGTTGCACTGCCTGGAGAGGATCCTTTATGAGGCCCCACACTACTAACTGAAACTGCTCTTGATAATATAGGGAAATTCTTCTAGATGACCATTTTGGTGACAATTAAAACATTCCACATTCAGTAACTTTAGGAAATTTCTCTTTATATGATCTATTGTCCCACAAAAGAAATAAGTATTTGGATCTCCTTATGTTGAAACTCCTGAACCTCTTCTACTACTAGCCTTACCCCTCTCCGAACTACTTCCCATACCTCTACCATACTGAAATTTCTACCCTCAAACCCTTGAATATTCTATATCGCTACCCTTTTGATAATTTGGATCAAACCTACTCCTCTCTGCGCTTCGTTCTCATTTCCCTCTTTCTTCATTCACATCCTTTTCTACTAGCATAACTTTATTCACCAAAGCTGAATGATTGACAGTCTCTAAAGCTGACTGATGATGCTAAGATTTAGCACCACCAGATAAGAGGGGGAGATCTTAAATAGTAGTAATGGCTGCAATAGAGTTATATAGGTGTATAAGTATGTAGAAGGGGATGAGTATAAGAGGATTGAAGATAATGATGTATAGTGGTTCAACCAATCAGGCCTACATCCACTTTGAATGTGTGATCCACTAAATATGGGCACTAATGGCCTTGGATACAATGCTCATAAGCTCACTCTCTCTCTCCACTATGTGTAAAAGTAGAGTTTTATCTATGGTTACAATTATCGATCCCTTTACAAGGTATAAGATGACAAGTATATATAGGGTTTGGGGGGAGTAGTGTACCCCCCAAGCATGCATGGTACACGTGAAGGATGATCTAGCCAATTATAACACCCCACGATTTTGGGACTGAGAAATGTAATTTTAAGAAAGAAATTTTTTATTTAAAACGGAGAATTTTAGAATTTAGAAATTAAAGTCCAAAAATTGATGACATTTTAAAGTTTGTCGGATGAGGATTTTGAGTGTACCATTGGTTCCGGATGGGTCGAGATAGTCGAAATGACTGTCATTGGGTTTTATTTCGGTTCCGAAATATTTTTAAGTATGTTTGACTCGAATTGGAGTAAACGAGTCATTTAAAGCGTGTATTAACATTTAAAACTGGGATTATTGTTTTACAGGCTTAAGAGGCTTACGGATCAAGCCTTCTCATTTGAGAGAAAGAGAAATATAAAGAAAAGAGGAAGGAAGAAGGAAATAAGAAGAAAGAAGAGAGAGAGGAAGAAAGCTTGGAGATTTCCGGCCCAAATGCGATCTCGAGGACGATCCAACCTCTATAATTTCGAGGCAAGTGTTTAATCTTGATAAATATTTCATTTGTGTATTTCATTTCATAATTTGTGGATAAAAGAAATGGATTTTGGGTAAATTTATCAAAACCTAGATTTTTGAATTTAATCTTGAAATTTATGTTTATATATGGGTTTGATGGTGTAGAAATGGTTGGGACCAACTTTATCTTAGAATCATGATAGGATGAAGGTTTAGGGGTTAGAAGTGAAATTTTAGGGTTTTAAATTCGTGGGTTTCATGAAGAAGAAGAGACCTTTAGGGTTTCATGCAGACCCGAATCGATTCGCCCCTTAAGGGAATCGATTTGGCTTAGGCAAAATTCGCAGGTCTGCATGACCGAATTGATTCGGACCCAAGGTGAATCGATATGGATTGAGACAGAGTCCCAGGTCCTTTGGACCAAATCGATTAGCAGTTGGAGCGAATTGATTCGCCCTTGAGACCGAATCGATTCAGGCCAGGCCGAATCGATTCGGAAACATGGCTGTTTTATGGGGGTTTTCTAGGATGATTTCTAACCCTTTTTGGTTGGGTTTATTGATTTGGGACATGATTATATGATGTAAGAAACATGTTTTGGAGACTTATTAAAAGTTTCTCGCATGATGGGACCGCGAGTACATATCAAGTTATTTTGGGGGACTTGTATCCATATAAATTGGAGAGGGTCATATCGATATAGTGGGGAATCTTATTGAGAATGGGAGTTCTAATTAAGGGTCACAAGTGGGCCTAATTATGATGTAAGGATTGGGGTCCTTTCAAGAGAGTGGTGAGAGTACGACATGAAATCGTAGGCCGAGGTGTGTACCGAATTCTTATAGTAATTAGGATTCTATTGAGATTAAGAATTGGGGACCGACGAGAGAGAGTGGTCGCGTATCCTTGGTAATGATTAACCTAAGGAATAGATTGTAAATGAAATCTGATTTAGAGGTTTATAGGAGTAACTGAACCGTGGTCGGGAACCGGGAGCGATTGGATAGTACTACCAACTAGAATAGGTTGTGTTGAGATTCTAGTCGGGATAGTTTCTATATATAATTGTGTGGAGGTAACAATGGGAGTTCCAATATGTGATGGAATCTCAGAATAAATTTAAGATTGAGCTTAGGGTTCATAGACTATTAGTTATATGTATACCAATAGTCGAAATTTGTACTGGAAATATTGCCGTACTTTCGGATATAGATGTGATGTGTAGTGATGGTTACCTACACTAAACTTTGTGTGATAACCTAAATATTGGAGATATATCTATGTTGGAAGATTATTTATATCATAGGAGAAATGGATGAATATGCTTCAAGTTAGGGATCGTATTCACACATCGAGGGAAATCGATTGTGTTTGGGGACGACGACTAGTATATTGAGGATTATGTATACTTATAGCCAAGTTTGTAAATATTATACATATGGACGAGGGATAGTGTGTATAATTATATGGATATGTGGACATATATAGTTGTGTAGATATGCATATATGTGTATACTCATGTTGTGAATGTCTAAACCGTATGTGATGGTTTAATTATATGATGGGATCATATGTATGTATATATATTGTGCATGTGAATGATATATATACTTATGTGGTTAAACATACCCCGCACATGCTATTATTGGGAAGTTTGCACGTTGAGGGTGAGCACCCTGGCTCGAGGAGCAGAGTGTGAATATTCCCCAGGTCATAGTCGTCCATTGTGTTATTATGTGATTTACATTCTTTTGGGGTGATATGTGGTGGGTATGTTTCGTCTCATTGACCGGTTAGGAGCTGTGACCTCTTCCTGGGACGTCGTGTGTGTGTGTTGGCCCCGATGTCAGTGATATTGAGTCCGACCGTGGCCCCCAGGATGGTATATGAGTAATGCCCTGGAAGATGATAGCATGGTGCAGTATATCGACAGTATAGCCGGGTATATTATGTGTATGGCCATTGTACATTATATATGATATGTACACTTGGATATGGGAATGAATGGTTGTATATATATATATATATATATATATATATATATATATATATATATATATATATATATAGTGTTTAGAGTAAATATATATATGCTTATTATATCCTGTAGGTGTAAGGATATGAATTTCCTAAGGTGTACCAGATTACTGGGGGTTGATGTATAGCACTTAAGGAATTTTTCGAGTGTATCAACCCAAGAATATTTGTTGGAGATTTTGAAATTTCTCTTAGTTGGCAATCCATATAGTAGTATTAGATTGTGTGTATGACAGAACCGACCCCTACGATCGACATTGTCAAGGAGTAGTGTAACGGGGGGTTCCTTGTTTGGATTTCTCTTTGCGAGACGCCCCACGCACGAAACGCAGTGCAATGTTGAGAGTAGAGAGAAGTTTTGTCCTTGTTAAATTGTGTGCATGTTATTTAGAGATTAAATGATACTATTGAGTCCTAATGTTAATGGGTAACGTATTAAAACTTATAACTGGTATAAGTTAATAGATCGAAATCAATTAAGCCTAGTATGGCATCTATATGTGTATATATATTTAAGTGTGGTTAGAATGGGAAGGATTATTGGGTTATGTTAGAATGGCAGGTCTTACGGGTATAGGCCGTGCTTATGGTAAGTTAGGTTGTCCTTATGGGTGGGGTAACTAAATAAAGACTCCAGGACGCGAATTAGAGTGCGACTCCACTTTAATTATGAAATAAGGGCATATATATTTATTATGCACGATTAACACACTTGCTAAACATTTTTACACCTCGGGCTCTGACCTGTTTATATTTCTCTCCTGTATATATATATATATATATATACCGTATGGATACCAGATGCCCTTCTATCCAGAGTTATGGGAGCCGTAACAGGTGCGGACTGTTGCGGGATTTAGCTGGTAGTCACTTCCTACTTCTTGTTAATCTAGGTAGGATTCATGTTGTATATTGGGTTTATACCCAAGGGACATTTATAGATGTTTATTTTTCTTCTTTATGGTTCTTGTATTGTTTGTGACCCGACAACTTATTTGGGTATATTCTTTGTATACATTCATCTCATTTTATTCTAGTACTTTCTTTCTTCATCATACTTGTACATTCCACCTTTGTTAGTAGTTGTATAGTGTTGGTTTGTTGTCTGTTGCATATTTTATTTAATTTTAACATCTCGCTGATATGATTTCGGGTAGTTAGTCTTATACGTTGTAGTATAGCTTGTTGATGTTGATACTGAGCCATCTGAGATTCCTGATTTGAGGAAGTATAGGGTTGGCCACCCATTATTATTTTAAGCGGGGTGTTACACCAATCCCTTGTTGACACCTGGATGTGCCACTTGCGATTAATGATGACATAATATTCCCTCACATGAGGGGATGATATTGTTATAATGGTCTAGTCCACATGCTATATGAGTCCCACGCGCATTGTTCCACGCGTCTCCCGAATCACGCGCTGTGATGATGTCACCCTCGACCTAGGATGCTAGGCCGAGGCTAAAGTTGATGCTGGGATTGGGTCCGACAGGATGTGGGCCTCGTACTGTTGTCCCCTCATAGGGTCGTCCGACCTGTTATGAAGGGTCGGCCCCTTATTGGGTCTTCGAGTCCATAATAAGGGGTCAGCCGCTTGTAAGATTATCTGGTCCATAATGAGGGGTCGACCCCTTGTAGGTTCGTCTGGTCCATGATGAGGGGTCGACTTATTGTAGAGTCGTTCGACCCTGATAAGACCCCTGTACAGTAGTTATTGAATCCTCATCCTGAACTTGAGCCCTCGTTTGAGGTGAGGACACACTTGTCCTGACCGAGGGTCTATATTGGTATATTATTTACCCCCTACCCTTAGTCATCGATGTTGTTGAGATGGATGAGGGATAATACTGCCTTTTGAGTGTCAACTGAGTGGTCATGTTGATGAGTGACATTTGTCCAGTTGATTGACATCTTGTCAGATATCCATCATCATTTATGTTTCCCATATGTGACGGCTGCACACCACTCTTGGGATTGTGCCCTAATAATGCTTCTCCTAGTGGGCTGTGCATTGCCTTGATTAATGGGACCACTAACAACAAAGTATTTAAATGATTTTTAAAATAACCATTCCTTTCCTTCTTCTTATTTTTTGCGTGTAAGCTCTCTCTCTAGTTCCTTTAGCAGTTCCAAAGCCATTTCTTCCATTTCAACCCTTTCTTTCGTGTTTCAAGTTTCGTTTTCATCCTCAGGTATTTTCTTTGCCCTAAGTTTCCTTTTTAACTTCCATTCTAGCTTGTGTATTACTTTGGGATTCCGTTTGGATTTGTTCTTGGTTGCTTTACTTTTTTAGCATGAAAACCTGCCCTACTGTGGTGGTTGTAGGACTGAACATTAGGTTTTAATCTCCTTAGGGTTCTTCCCCTACCTTTCAGTGGTGGTTTAATGCCTACCCGTGATTGTATTAGGTTTTTTGATGGTTTTCCGTGTTCTTATTCTTGGGTGTTCATAAACGAAAACCTTTCATTTCTTTAGTTTTAATCCAAAAGTCAACTTGGTCAAACTGTAAACTTATTTGTAGCTAGTTGAACAACTTGATTAAGTGTAGGGTCTTCCCCTTAATGCTCAAGAGACTCTACGGTTTAGCCGAGGAGTTTCCAACTTTGAGGGAGAAATTATTGGCAGACATTAGGCGAATAGAAGAAGAGAACGAGTGAAGACGAGGGGCCGACCCTAATTGGGTACGACCCATCTTCCCCATTCCTTTAGCCATAGTTATACCGTCTGAGCCCTTTGGGTCTTCGTGTTGTCCAGCCGAGTGTCAGACACAAGAGAGTGATTTGAACGAAAGAATATCGTCACCAATGGCTGCTGGGCCTTCTGGGAGAGGAGAGATGTCAACACTTAGCCCAAACTGACAGGTGGAGGGTACAGTACATTCTGAGGCCATCCCTATGATAGCCCTATCCCCTCTTTCCTTCCAAGTGGCCTTTCTAGATGGCCTGCCGATAGGCGGCGAGGCTGAGAGATTTGGGGATGAGAGTGCTGAGGAAAATAGTGAGAATTGTGATACTAATTAAGTTGACACTTCGAGTGCCTCGACTTACGTCTCATCTGTTAGGGATCGTGACCTCTTATTGTGGAGGCACCTTTTTGGTATACAACTAAATATAAGTATGAGGGTCCCAAGTGCAGATAAAAGGGTCCTCCAGGGGAATAAGGGTAAAGTTGCCATTTATGAGCAGATGCTCAGGGTAGGTGTTAGGTTTCCTCTGCACTCTGCAGTAGTTGACATACGTTCTGCCCTTGGGGGTGTTCCTTCTCAACTTCCTCCTAAATCCTGGAGGACCATCCTCGGCTACGTCTCCGTCTGGAAGAAGACTTTCATTGACGAGCCCTCGGATAATTTATTTATAGCCTTCTACAATATAACTTCCTTGTCCAAGAAACCTGGGTATTTTCATCTAGGGGCGAGGAAGTTCGACAAAAAACTTCTTCATGTAGAAAAAATCTCCAACCATGATTAGAAGAAGAGGTTCTTCTTCATCTCTGGGGATTGGTAATTCCCCACCGGGGTTGAGCCCCTAGATTACAATTCGAGGGTCCCAAGGTTCTGGTCCATCCCCTCAATGAAATCACAGTCAGACCCCGGACTCAGCTTGGATGAGAGTGACAATGTTGACTGTCTAAGGGAACAAGGGAAAGAGGGTGGATTAGCCAAATTTGAAGATCCGATGACCCCTCGTTTGCTCAAATAAGCTGGTCTGAGGGTTGGCCCCCTGATAGAATTATGTGAGTAACTTTTTGTTCCATTTCTTTCCAAGTGTTTCCTCATTTTTACTGCGTGTTTCTAATGTATTGTCTCTTTTTCAGGTCGGCCTACGAACGTATCTGATCAACTCTTAAAGATGACTTCCCCTAGTTTGATGTCTGACCTAGGCAATAGGAAAGGTAAAGAGCCTCAGCAACCTCCCAAAAAGACAAAGGCCATGGGGCTGACACAGGTGGAGCTGACCGTTGATACTCGTAAATGGAAGGAGCTTGATGTCCCTGCTGGATCTTGACCTGATTCTTGGATGTGGGCGAGCGTTGAGGTCCCTCAGACGTACACTAAGGGGTCCATCTCCTCTTAAGCATAGGCGCCTACTGGACTCAAATTATGGGCTTTTTGAAGGCTGAACCCTCTTCCCTCATAGCCAACTTGAGCGTAGTCAAGGCCTATATGTTTTCGGTACCCTCGGTCGCAGATTATGAATTCCTGTCAAAGATGCCCACAACCAAGGTTTACAACTACGGTCTCCATACTCTGGCTCAGGTCTTTCCTTCAACTCATCTTTTGATTCGCAAATATTTTATAGATTGTTCCCTCGGCCTTTTAATATGAGCTTGTCTTTGTACAGTCTGTCTGCGCCTTCACATCTACCACCAAGTGGATGGATGCAAACCAGTAGAACTTGCATGAGGCTGAGAGAACTATTCAGTATGAGGACGACTTGAAGACCGAGTTGGAGACTGCCAAGGCTGAGCTGGAGAATGCAAGGATTGAGCATGCAAGGATCTCGAATGAGTTGGTGAAGCAGCATGAGACCGACCTGAGGGTGAAGGATAACCTCATCAAAGAAAAGGAAGAGGCCTTTATCAATTAGGGGATCCAATTCAAGACTGAACTTGCTGAGGCAATAAAGAAGGCCAAGGTCGATGCAGTGGAGGTTTACAAACTCTCAAATGAGTTTTAGGGCTTCGGTCTTGAATACTTGGAGAGGGGAATCAAGACGACCTTTCGGTGGGTTATATTAAAATTTGCTGACGCCGGGTCTTCTGTCCACCCCTCTCTGAAAGCAGTGGAGTTAGATGACCCCCTTATTGCCAAGGCTCTGGCCCATGTAGAGTCCCAAGTGCATGTCGAAGGTACCAGCACATCTGAGGGTCGGCCTCCCGTCTTGGTCATCGAAGAGATGCCTCTTGTCGATGTTGAAAACCTGCCTTATGACATTGCTCAATAGGGTGGCCGTCTGTGGCCCATACCCTCTACTTGTAAAGTTTTTTTATTTGATTTTCTTTTGGACAAATATTGTAACACTTATTTTTATAGTGGAATTGCTCTCTTCTTGCCTTCTATATTTACCCCTTTGATGATTTGTGTCTTGGTTATGATATTTATGTTAACCATCTTCCAAGTCCCCCCTCGTCTTTCTTGAGAGTGAATGGAAGGTTGTCCCTACCATTCACTCTCATTATAGCCGAGGGTGGATATCACTAAATTAATGAATTTTTTTGAACTTCTAGTCCCCCCTTGTCTTTCTTGAGAGTGAATGGAGGGTCATACCTACCATTCACTCTCATTATAGCCGAGGGTGGCTATCACCAAATTAATGATGTTTTTGAATTTCAAGTCCCCCTCATCTTTCTTGAGGGTGAATGGTGGGTCGTCCCTAACATTCATCCTTATTATAGCCAAGGGTGTGTATCACCAAATTAATGATGTTTTTAAATTTTAAGTCCCCCCTTGTCTTTCTTAAGAGTGAATGGAGGGTCATCTCTACCATTCACCCTCATTATAGCCGAGGGTGGTTTGGCAAGAATTATCCCAACGTATCTAAATTGACAAACACAAGATGAAGGGCCAATATAATATTCTCATTAACATTCCAAGTGTTCTATAGGAGCAACACATTCATTACAACCGTGGTCCGATAGGACATTATATTATTGATTGTATTTCTTCAAATGATCTTCATTCCAGGGGTTCGAAAAGGGTTCCTCTTCAAGGTTCTCTAGTCTGTAGGTTCCAAGGACAACGTCATCAATGACCCTATATGGGCCATGCCAATTTGGGTGGAGCTTGTTAGGTTTCTGCCATGTCTTTTTGAGGACTAGGTCCCCCACAGCGATTGGCCTTTGCTTCACCCTCTGGATGTAAAACCGGACAGTCCTTTGTTGATATGATTCTTGTCTTATCTCAGCATCTTCTCTTCCCTCTTCGATCAAGTCTAGGTCAAGTCTCCTTTCTTCCATATTTCTATGGGGGTCATACATTTGGACTCTGTGAGTGGGAAACCCAATATCGGTGGGGATGACAGCTTCAGAGCCATATGCCAGCATGAATGGGGTTTCCCCGGTAGGAGTCTTGGACATCGTCCTGTAGTCCCACAGTATATCATATACTTCCTTAAACCATCTTCCTTTTGCCTCCTTGAGTTTTTCTTGATCCCGTCTAGGATTTTTCTATTTATGACCTCAGTTTGCCCATTAGCCTGAGGTCGGCCTGGGGTAGAGAAGAATTGTTTGACGCCCACTCTTTCACAGTATTTCTCCAGGAATGCATTCTTGAATTGAGTCCCGTTATCTGAGATGGGGGTATTGGGGAGACCACATCTGCATATAATGTTTTTCCAGATGAACTGGAAGGTCTTCTGCTCGGTGATCATTACCATCGGCTCCGCCTCCACCCATTTTGAGAAATAGTCAATTGCTATGACCAACTATCGATAGTTATTAACGGCCCTAGGCAAGGGTCCCACCAAATTGATCCTCCATACTGCGAATGTCCATGGGGATGTGATGGAGGTAAGAGGTTGATGGGGCTGTTGAGGGACGGTAGCGAACCTCTGATATTTATCGCACTTCTTAATGTATGCCGTAGCATCCTTCCCCAAGGTCGACCATCAGTATCCCTGGGTGGCTATCCTCTTTGCTAATGACCTGCCCCCAATATGGCTTGAACAAGACCCCTCGTGCACATCTTATAAGATGTGGGGGACTTCTGTTGGGTGCACACATCTGAGTAAAGGGAGCAATAATCCTTTTTTGTACAAGGTGTCTCTGATGATAAGGAACTTCGCAGCTCTGTATCTCAGCTTCTTCCTTTTTTGTTTTGCTTCTAGAATCTCCCCCTCTTTAATGTATCTAATCAGAGGGTCCATCCATGAAGCTTCCCTGCTGATATTTAAGCAAGTGATAAGTGTTCCATCTGCATCTTCAATCGTTGGTCGAAGCAAGATTTCCACTGGGACTGTCCTCCTGATATCTGTCCTAGTCGGTGAGGCTAGCCTAGCAAGTGCATCTGATAGACCATTATCCAGCCTAGGTATCCTCTTTAACTTTACTTCTCTGAAGCCCTTCAATAGTGATTTTACTCTTTCAAGATATTTTTCCATTCTCTCATCTTTGGCCTCGTATGCTCCCAGTATACGAGGACAGATATCAGTCTTGAATCACTGCGAACTAAGATCTAGCCAAAATTAAGAGATATAGCCAAGGAGAGGCCTGCTATCAGGGCCTCATACTCAGATTCATTGTTGGAGGCTTTGAAGTTGAACCTTAGGGCGTACTCAATGTATGTGCCGTCAAGCACTGATACTATTAATCCAACCCCACTTTCGCTCTCGCAAGAGGACCCATCAACGAAGAGGTTCCACATGGCCTATTCTTCTGAGAAATTTACCTCTGTGATGGATCCTTGTCTGAAGAGATATCTTCCCTACTCATTTTTGACAACTTTTTCTCTAGCGGTGCTTGTCTCAGCCTTATAAATGGACGAGTCAATAATTCTGCCTTGCTGGGTATCTATTTTATCGAGGTTCTCATCTTCAGCCTCATCCTCTTCCCAAGTAAATTCATCCATGAAATCTGCTAATGCTTGACCCTTAATGGCCTCCATAGGTTGATACACAATGTCAAACTCTCCCATTTCTATAGCCCAGGACATTAGCCTCCTTGATTTTTCTGGCTTGTGTATGACCTGCCTAAGAGGAGAGTTAGTGAGGATGACCATTATATGGGACTAGAAGTACGACTTCATCTTTCTTGATGCATGCATCAAGGCATAGGCCAACTTCTCCATCCTAGGGTAGCTTTGCTCTGCCCCTTGGAGTGCTTTACTGTTGAAATACACAGGCTTCTGCATCCTATCCTCTTCTCTCACAATGGCTGAATTTGAGATGGCTAGGTACACGTATAATCTTTCGCCCTGCATTAGTCGTGATAACAGCAAGGGAGACCCTATGTGTGACTTTAGTTCTTTGAAAGCCTGGTCACACTCTTCGTTCCATTTGAAGGACTTTCTGAGAATTTTAAAGAACGGTAGACACTTGTCTGTGGCACTGGAGACAAACCTATTCAAGGAAGTTACCCATCCTGTGAGCCTCTGAACTTCTTTAATGGTCCCGGGGGTCTTCATTTCTATCATAGCCTTTATCTTCTCAGCATTGGCCTCAATGCCTCTTTAATTGATGATGAACCTTAAGAACTTCCTTGCACTAACCCCAAAGACACATTTGGCTGGGTTGATCTTCATCCGGTACTTGTCCATCGTGTTAAAGGTCCTCTCGAGGTCGACCACATAATCTTTGGCCTTTAAACTCTTGGTCAACATGTCATCTACACAAACCTCCATAGACTTCCCGATTTGGTCTTCGAACATTTTATTCATAAGGCGATGATATGTTGCCCCCCCGTATTCTTTAGGCCAAAGGGCATGACCCTATAACAGTATGTCCCTTTGTCGGTAATGAAAGCCATTTTTTCTGAGTCTTTAGGGCTCATGAAGATCTGGTTGTAACCTGAATAGGCATCCATGAAGCTCATTAGCTCATGGCCTGCGGTAGCGTCTACCATCAGATAAATGCGAGGGAGAGGGAAATTGTCTTTGGGACAATGTTTGTTGAGGTCGGTGAAGTCTACACACATCCTCCATTTCCCGTTGGCTTTGGGGACTATGACTGCATTAGACAACCATTCGGGATAAATGACCTCTCTGATAAACTCAACATCTTCTAGCTTCTTGACCTCGTCCCTTATGACTTCATATTTTTCTCGAGAATAAATTCTCCTCTTCTGCTTTATCGGCTTTGCGCCCTATACACTGTTGAGCTTGTGGCTCATGATTTCAAGGTCGATCCCCGGCATATCTGCATGAGTCCATGCAAATACATCTTATCTTTTCCTTAGCAGCTTGATGAGGTCTTTTTTTATGTCTGTCTTCAGAGCTTCGCTAACTTGGACGATTTTTTTCAGCTCATCCTCATTGAGGATGATGGATTCTACCTCTTCCGGGACTTCTCCTTTCTTCAGTTTTGTCTCATCCTTGGGGTCGAGGGTATCAATATTCTAAGTAGCTATTGTGTTCTTATGCACCTCTCTTTCTTTGATGAAGTTGAAGTAACATTCTCGTGTCGTCGTTTGGTATCCCTGAACTTCCCCTACCCCGTAAGGGGTCAGGAATTTTATCATCTGATGAACCGTGGACGGTACGGCCTCAAATTCCTTGAGGGACACTCGCCCCAGTATAATGTTGTAGGCTGAGAAGACATGTTCATCCAACACGAAAAAGTTGACCTTCTTGGTGAGCCATCTCAGCCACTCGTCCCCCATTCTGACATAGGCCTCATACACTCCTAGAGGATGAACTTTTTCCCAACTGAAACTAGTCAAGGGGTGGTGGTATGGGACGAGCCTAGCA
The DNA here is from genome assembly GCA_949130495.1 of Sambucus nigra. Taxonomy (NCBI): domain Eukaryota; kingdom Viridiplantae; phylum Streptophyta; class Magnoliopsida; order Dipsacales; family Adoxaceae; genus Sambucus; species Sambucus nigra. Next base: position 363,602,028 of record OX422216.1, on the reverse strand, counting down.
CGGTTGAGACCTAAGGCTTTAAATCACATCCAGAACATCACATCGACAGAACTACCCCCATCTACCAAGATCCTCGACACCTCGCATCCATGTACCCTGGTAGTGATGACGAGAGGGTCATCATGTGGGGCTAAAAGGCCTTTGAAGTTGATCGAGGGGAAAACCGAGCGTCCGTGTAATACGCTAGTCGTTGTTATCGGCTTCCAACCTCAATATGAAAAAACCTAAACTTGTAACTACACTCTTAAGGAGTATAGTGGCGAGTCTAGGTATCGAATCCACAGGGAATGTTTGATAGAATTTAATTGTTTATTACTTCTAAAATAAAAGTGAAAAAGATGATGATGGTTGAAGACAAAAAAAATAAAAAAGTTAACTATGCATGCATGAGCAAACTAATTAAGATGAGTGAGAAAGTAGGTTGGCATACAATCCCCTAACCCTAGTAATTTTCCGTGTAGAATACTAGAATTGTAAATTATAAATTTGAATGAATCCAGTCTTTATAGATCCTAGGCATTACGTATATGAGGTTCAAGCCCACACCATACGCAATCAAAGGTAAATATAAAGAGGTGTTAAATAATTATATGCACATCGTATTCTTAAACATCCCAAGTACCTAGGGCAAGAGATTAAAAGATCTACAATGATTGTAAAATTGTCTGGCATGACTCTTTCAAATTTTTAATTTGAATTCTATTTTCTACATAAGTAATTTACATTGGGATGGGTTCATGCATCCCAACCTTTAAAAACTTAGATAGGCATTATTTTATTAAATGAAAATAAATTCATAACAATGCATGTAATTGTGGATCTAAGAAACATTGTAAAAACAAAAATTAGAAAACAAGTGATAATTGAATTGAAAATACATTGAGATAAAATAAGAGAATGGAAATTTTATACTTGTATTCAGCAACAGGAAAAGCAAATGAACTTGAATCCATAAAACTTCTTCTTAATCAACCTTGCAAACTAGGGTTTATGAAAATTTCTATGTAAAGAAAAACTAAGAAAACTCTATAAAATCTTATTTTCTCTCTCTAAAATTCTATTCTACTCTCTAGAATTCGACTCCCCTTTGAAATGAGGTAGGGCTTGGTCTTTTATAGCACCAAGTAGCACAAATTTGACAGCTAGAATTGCTTGTTGGGCAAGTTTCTACCAGCTACGCACCTCTTAATCTTCATAATAAATGCCAGGATTTCGCATGACCGGACCGGTCCATTTCTCTTCATTATCGCGCAACTTCAAAACATCGTAACTTCTTCACCGTAGCTCGGATTGAGGTGCCGTTTTTTTCCAGTGTTCTTGTAATTTAGAGCTCTTCAACTTTATGGGTGTCCCCACCTCCGGACTAAGGCTGAAAAATTACGAAAATGCCCTTCAACTCTCCATTTCTTGGTTTCTTTCACTGTTTTGAGTTCTCTTTCGCACCAATTTGCATGAAATACCTGTAAAACACTTGAGAAATACACAAAACACAAAATAATTGCCAAAAGGGGTTAGTATAATAATTATGAGACAAATACAAGATATTTACACTGCACGGGATCATAAAAATACCGAAATTAAGGGGATAAATATGAAGAATATTTGCCTAATCACACCCCCTAACTTAGAACTTTGCGCGTCCTGAGCAATGTAAATTAAATTAATTTAAAGTTAAACTCTTGAAAATTCTTTTATTGGGATAGAATACCTTTTTCTCCGGCAAGCGATTGCATTTAGCATATGCAATAAGCCTTTAAACCCCTAGGTTACCCTAGTAGGACGAGTTTTGTCTCGTGAGGGTTTGCAGTGAATACACCCACACAATTCTTTATTGACTCAAATAAAGATCAAAATACTTAAAAATTGTACAATTTAAACTTTTCAAAAAATAATCACCATAAATTCATATTCAAATGTCTCAAACCATAGTGTGTGTGTGTGCAAAGCCAAAAATTCAACCTTAAATTTCCACCGATTGAGCATTACGTTACTTTCCAAAAATTCGTTTTGATTCAAATTCTTACAGATGCACTATCAAACGAATCACTCGGATTGTGGCTATTTTCTCTCGGTATGCATGATATAAAGAGTAAATATAATGGACACAAATTCACGCATACAAAATTGAAAAGAAGGAAATTTATGGTGAAAAGATCTCATCATCGGAGTACGGTTATTAGGAAACGGGAACATCACCTCTTATTCACACCCTTTTATCTCTCATATTATCTTTTCATGTCTTAGCTCTCCACGCGGTAACCAATTTCGCCATTCGAACTCGGTTAGGACTTTTTGGGTTAAAAAGTGTAAAGGGTAAAATTGGGAATAGACGGAATGTTCGGAATTGGAAAATGTCCTTATGACGTCCATTTGTGCTTTTTCGGGCATTTGCTCATTTTTTCTTTCTTTCTTTTGTTTTTTCTTTTTTTTTTCTTGCCCCTTTTTATTACACAATTTGGACTTGATGAATTTTCTCAATTTTTACAATTCCGGGCTATTTGGGTTTTTCGGGTTATCAAACGAAAGGATAAATTTTATTTGGCTCAACTTGGGTTGCAAATGGATAATTTTTCACAACTTTTTATGGCTAATATTTTTGGGTAACAAACGAGGACCTACTTCATTGTCCAAATTGCTAATCACATTACCATATACATCTCGAGATTAATTAAGTTTAGAGATATATTTAACACGAATTTCGAGACAACATTTCACACATTTCCCATAACTGATCAAAACAAAGGATTGAGATCATCAACGACTTAATAAAATGCTGAAAAGAACTTTGAGTTAATCATAAACTCGGATTGATTTAAAAACTCATAAAAAAAATTGAAAGGCTCAAAATCTCACCGGGTTTGATCAATCTCCACACTTATTCGTAAAGTCGTCGATTTTCTTTCAATTTCCATCTTCGGTCAATTTTGGCTTAGTGCATTTTGATTGTTAACAATTTGAGACTTTAAATAGAATAAAGGTGATATTTTTGAAAAAATTTAATTCAAATTTTTATTTATTTTGAAGAAAAATATTTTTGGTTTTTTTTTTATATATATATATGCGAAGTTTTATGAATACGCACCTGTCATCCCCCCTAACTTAGTGATTTGCATTGTCCTCAATCAAATGGACGAGAGAGATAAAGAAGACAACATTAGGAGTGCGATAAATAAAACAAGCAAATATCATAGTAAAACTGTATATTACAAAACACTGTGGAAATAAGGCATCACATAAAGGGGTAGCGGGGCAGCCTAAGGGGCGGGTGGGGAACGAGAAGGACCGAGAGCAGCAGGATAATAAGGATTGTAATAGTAAGGAGGAAGAGGGGCCTCGGGACCTGACTGGAGACGGTACAAGTCGTCCTGCATACGCAGGACCAAACTCATGTCCCTCTCGTAGGAGGACACATACTCGTCAAAACGCGTTTTAAGGGAGAGAACACGCTCAGTCAAGCCCGTACCAACCGGAACATAATCCGGATCAACAGTCTCATCATATTGCTCCTCCTCACCTTCCTCCATCTCAACATCCTCATCAACAACGTTCTCTTCCTCATCGGACTCCTCATCACTCGAATCTTCACCGCGCCTTGCACGGACTAGCTGAATTTGCCTTTCACTACGAGTGCGGGATTCTTGTCCTAAAGGCTTTGGCAAGTTGATAAGGTCTTGTGGTGGTGCTATCCCAGCATCCCGAAGCATGGAGGTAATGAGGCGACCATAAGGAAGAGGGGCGCGACCCTTTTTATCGTAGGCCACAAAGAGAATGTCGGTGTAAAATGTCCGGGCTAAGTTGATCACTACCGCAGGGTCGAACAAATGATACATCATAGTAGCTTGGCGCGGCCTCATTGATGAATCATTGGAGGTTTGCAAAATATTGGCACAAACTATATGAAAGGTGAATCGTGCCTTATCGAATAAGCGACCGACGAGAAATGTCTCGGTATTCCAAACCGCACCGGGCTTGATCCTCGAGATACAAATTTCTTTGGTGAGAACGGGATCGGGACCCGGATAGTCAAACTGGGCCGGAGTGATCACACTATAAGACTCGAGTTTCCTTGCCACAAGGTCAAGTGAAAATGGAATAGGGATGGAATCCACAAAGGCTTGGGATTCAAATTCAGCGGTACGGACAAGAGATCCGTAGAACTGACGCACTTCATTCTCCTAAACTGCCTCATAGGGTTCGTTGAAGAAACGACACCAGCCCCGTGACAGGAAAAGGGCTGTGACAGAATTGGGCATTTGGTCTCACAACACTTGACGTTCGATATGAATTTTTCGGGTAGGGCTGAAAAACCTACGGCACCAATTTGCTTTGCGGCGGGAACGGTACTCTCCATTTCCGTTGGGAAGGACTTCAATGGAGGTATATTTTTGGGGAGCAGCCATGGATAGGGAGTATTGAGATAGTAATGGAGATAGAAGAGAGAAGATAGCTGTAGGTGTGAAGAAAATGGGTAGGGGATGGATGTATTTATAGGAAGGGTTTGGGAAATTGGAGGGAATGAAAGGGTGGGAAAGGGGGGACGAATTTTTGAAGAAAGGAATGTATTGGGGGAAGTGAAAAGGTGTGGATTGAAGAGGTGTGACCCTTGGGAATTGAACTTCTGCAGAAAATAGGACCGATCCGCCTTAACCGGATCGGTTCTTTTAATTCATCCGGACCGATCCGCCTGACCGGATCGGTTCTTTTAATATCAGACCGGACCGATCCGGTCTGCTGATTTTTTTGAATTCTTCCTCTCTATACTTTTCACCATAAATGCTCCTATTCTCCATTCCAAACATGAGTTTTCAACCGCTCACACTTCAAACTATCCTCAATGCTCATCAAAAACGAAACACCCCTCACCCGTCGGATTCTCAACCCCAGGACTGACTCAAATCTATGACTCCTAATTCCTAAGGCTCATATGTACAACAATCACCCCATACATGTCGGGGGTGCGACGACCTCTCCACTCTTTGTTCAGTCAATCCCCATAAATGGGGTCCGACAGCTAGATTGTGTCGGCTTCTTTGACAATTTCTTCCAAATAGGGCTTGAGACGATGCCCATTAACTTTAAATGTGTTTCCCCCTTTCTCATCTATGAGTTCAACAGCTCCATGGGGAAATACCTCTTTCACAATGAATGGACCTGACCATCTTGACCGCAATTTTCTGGGAAACAAGTGCAACCTCGAGTTGTAGAGAAGTACTTTTTGTCCCGAACGAAACTCTTTCTTACGAATGATTCCATCATGAGCTCGTTTCATTCGGTCCTTGGATATTTTAGCACTTTCATACGCATCATTGCGTATTTCTTCCAACTCATTCAACTGAAGTTTCCTTGTTTCATCGGCTTTATCCATATTGAAGTTCACCCTTTTGATAGCCCAATACGCTTTGTGTTCGATCTCAACCGGAAGATGACAAGGTTTTCCATACACAAATCGAAATGGGGACATCCCAAGGGGATTCTTATATGCGGTTCTATAAGCCCAGAGCGCATCATTAAATCTGAGAGACCAATCTTTCCTATTAGGATCAACTGTCTTTTCCAAGATGTTCTTGATTTCCCGATTAGCGAGCTCGGTTTGGCCATTCGATTGAGGATGATAAGTTGTTCCAACTTTATGGACAATGCCATACTTCCGCATTAGTTTCTCCATAGGCCTATTGCAAAAATGAGTTCCATTATCACTGATTATGGCCTTAGGCATACCAAAACGGGAAAGTATATTTTCTTGAATGAATGTTTTCACCACTTTGCTGTCATTCGTCCTTGTAGCTATCGCCTCGACCCATTTGGAGACGTAATATACAGCAACGAGGATGTATAGAAAACCAAAAGAAGGTGGAAATGGGCCCATGAAATCAATACCCCAACAATCAAACAACTCCAATACTAGAATTGGGGTTAATGGCATCATGTCACGGCGAGTAATAGCTCCCATTCTTTGGCATCTATCGCATGATTTAAAAAACCATTCACATCCCGGAAGATTGTGGGCCAATAAAGACCACTTTGAAGGATTTTCGCAGCAGTTTTATTTTTAGAAAAATGACCTCCACATGCTTGCGTATGACATAATCGAATTACCCCTTGGATTTCTTCATCGGGTACACATCTCCGGATGATTTGATCAGCACAATACTTAAACAAATATGGATCATCATAAAAGAACATGCGTGACCATGTAATGAACTTTCTTCTCTCTTGCGGATTCCAATTAGATGGAATAACTCCAGTGATAAGATAATTGACTATATCCGCAAACCAAGGGAGAGAAGAAGTAGCAAATAAATTTTCATCCGGAAAATACTCATCTATGGGAATGGGATCAATAGGTACGTCGGACGAGAGGCGTGACAAATGGTCAGCGACGACGTTTTCTACTCCTTTCTTATCTTGAATCGAGAGATTAAACTCTTGTAAGAGTAGGATCCACCTGATTAGACGGGGTTTGGCATCTTTTTTGCTCAAGAGATATTTAAGTGCCAAATGATCAGTGAAGCAAATGATAGGCGACCCAACAATGTAAGAGCGAAATTTGTCGAGAGCAAAAACGACTGCTAGTAACTCTTTCTCTGTAGTAGAGTAGTTAAGCTGAGGGCCAGATAATGTTCTGCTAGCCTAGTAAATAACATGAGCTTTCTTGTCTTTCCTCTTTCCAAGAACATCCCCAATCGCATAATCACTTGCATCACACATAAGCTCAAATGGCAGTGACCAATCCGGAGCTTGCATGATAGGTGCGGAAATAAGCATGCTTTTAAGTTTATCAAAAGCTTCTTGACATGATTTATTCCACTCAAATGGAGTGTCTTTCATAAGAAGATTACTCAAAGGTCTAGCGATGGCGCTAAAATCTTTGATAAACCTTCTATAAAATCCAGCATGACCTAGAAAGGACCTCACATCTTTAAGTGACTTTGGCGGGGGTAACTCAGCTATTACTTCAATTTTTGCTCGATCAACTTCAATTCCTCTAGATGAGACTATGTGGCCTAAAACTACGCCCTTGGTAACCATAAAATGGCATTTTTCCCAATTGAGGACTAAGTCTTTTTCCACACATCGGAATAGAACTCTTTCAAGATTAGCTAAACATTGGTCAAAAGATGGACCGAAAATGCTGAAATCGTCCATGAACACCTCAAGACCTTTTTCAATCATGTCGCTAAAGAGACTTAACATGCACATTTGAAAAGTTGCTGGCGCATTACATAACCCAAATGGCATACGTTTATAGGCAAACGTACCAAACGGACATGTAAAAGTCATCTTTTCTTGATCAAGTACATCCACTTCAATCTGATTATATCCGTAATACCCATCTAGGAAATAATAGTAAGGATGGCCCGCCACTCGTTCAATCACTTGATCGAAGAACGATAAGGGAAAATGATCTTTTCGAGTTCCGACATTGAGCTTTCGGTAGTCAATGCAAACACGCCACCCGGTGGTGGTGCGTGTATGTATTAATTCTCCCTTTGCATTTTCAACCACGGTCATTCCTGACTTTTTTGGAACGACTTGAATTGGGCTCACCCATTTACTATCCGAAATGGGATAGATAATCCCAGCATCTGGCAATTTGATGATTTTCGCTCTTACTACATCTTTCATGGTTGGGTTTAATAGCCTTTGCATCTCACGCGAGGGCTTCACTTCTTCCTCAAGATGGATTTTATGGGTACAAATCAATGGACTTATACCTTTCCAATCTTCTATAGTCCAACTAAAAGCACTTCTATGCTTTCGCAACACATCCAACAACATACCCTCTTGCCCTTTTTCTAGACGGGAAGACACAACAACAGGAAATATATCATTCTCTCCTAGAAAGGCATATTTGACATGGGAGGGTAGTTTCTTCAACTCAAGACTAGGAAATCTACTTTCAGAGGGAATCATGGTTGTCTACCTCGGAGGTAATTCTTCACGCCTAGAAATCCAGTCAACATCTCGTAAACTCTCAAAACTCTCTTCCTCTTGTAACCAAGTTTCCAACTCCTCCACCTCACACTCAAACTCAGTATAAGAACTCTTTTTTTCACCACTTTGCACTAAACACATTTCCAATGCATCTCTTCCTATAATTTACTCAATGTTCTTATCCACCACTTCTTCAATAAGATTAACCTCAAGAATCTCATCCTCATCACCCATTTGATTAGCGACATTGAAAATATTGGTCTCGAGAGTCATGCTTCCAAAAGTGAGTTGCATTTGGCCATTCCGTGTATTGATCAAAGCATTAGCAGTAGCTAAGAATGGACGGCCCAAGATTATTGGATCATGATTTCTCGTATGGGGAACAGGCTCAGTGTCCTAAATGACAAAATCAACATGAAAGTAGAACATGTCCACTTGAACTATCACGTCTTCTACAACCCCACGAGGCACTTTCATCGTTTGATCAGCTAACTGTAGAGTGATTCGGGTAGGTTTTAAATCACCTAAATTAAGCTACTTATAAATGGAGTATGGAAGGATGTTTACACTCGCACCTAAATCAAGCAATTCTTTTTCCACTCTTTTTTCTCCTATGATGCACGAAATTGTAGGTGCACCTGGATCCTTGAATTTTGGTGGAAGATCATTGAGAAGCACCGAGATCACATTTTGTGCCAAGAAAACATTCTTCTTCACCTTAAGCCGTCGTTTGATAGTCAAAAGATCTTTGATAACCTTAGCATATGCTGGAATTTGTTGAATAGCATCAAGAAACAGCAAGTTCAATTTTACTTGTTTCAACACATCCAACACCTCGGTACGCGAAACCCCTTTTTTGGGTAGCTCTAAGCGTTGAGGAAATGGAGCAGCAGTAGGCAACTTGACTTCAATTTCAGATTCATCTTCTTCATCGTTCAATTCCTTTTCTAAGGGAGGTTCTGCAGACTCGAAAGTTTCAGATTCCTTAGAAATTTCAGGTTCAACTCCATCATCGTTCACCTTTGGAAGTTTTGGTGATAGATCAATTACGCGGCCACTACGAAGAGCAGTAACAGCTTGACATTGTTCTTGCAAATCCGATGATGTGGAGCCAACCGTGGATTGACCTTGAAGAGGAGGTCTTTGGCCTTGGGCTGGAAGTTTACCCTTCTCTTGAGTATTCACTGCAGACTGCAACCTAGAGATGCTAGTATGCATTTCAGTGAACATTCGATCATATTTAGCATTGCTATCTTTTTGAGATTGGATGAATTGATTGAGATTATCTTCAAGAGATGTCCTAGGTGGAGATACATACGGACCAGGAGGTGGTACCTGCATAGGATTTGGCATTGGAGGAGCCACTTGCTGAAATTGAGGAGGTGGTGGTAGAGTCATATGTAGGTTAGGAACCATCCCTCCTTGGGGTTGTCCATAATTGAATCCAGGATTACTCCACGATTGATTATATGCATTCCATTGTTGTGCATTATAATTTCCTCGAAAACCCCCTATTGCCTCAACCTGTTCAGTGTACATTGCCTTGTATGCAGGAATGGTAGGACATCCTTTGGTAGAATGACCCGCATTACAAACGGCACACACTTTCTCCTTTCCGGCTTGTACGGGTCCAGACACATCTCTCAATCGCACTTCAAGCATATCTCTGAAATTCTTCTCCAATTGGTCAAATTTTCGATCCAACAAAGTGTCCTTGTCCAAGTGATAAATACCGGACGTAGCAGGCAAGTTGGACACTTGTCGATTTCTATTTTGACTATTGGGATCAGAAATATCCCATGCTTGGGTAGTCTCTGCCACATATTTCAAATGAGCCTCAGCATCGCTCGAATTTAACTCCCAAAAAGGTCTTTCACACATGGTTTGAACAAGTTGTTTAGATGCTAAAGTAAGGCCTTCATGGAAAAATGAAATCAGATGATGCTTTTCAAAACCATGATGTGGGCATGCACTAACTAACTCCTGAAATCTCTCCCAACATTTATCAAAAGCCTCATTCTCATTTTGACGAAAAGCTTGAATTTGGGCTTTAACAGAATTGGTTTTGTGTTGTGGGAAATTTTTTGATATAAACTTGGATTGCATATCTCTCCAGGATAACACAGAATTTGGGGGTAGGGACCATAACCAAGTTTTAGCTTTATCCTTTAAGGAAAAAGGGAAGAGCTTCAACCGGATTACATCTTGTGGACAAGCTTGGTCACCAAACGTCTCACATGTATCTTCGAATTCTCGAATATGGAGATATGGTTTTTCAGAATCCATCCCATGAAATGTAGGAAGAATTTGAATCATCCCATTACGAAAGTGGAACTGATCGGCATTAAACGGGAGTAAAATGCAACCAGGGGTAACAGTTCTCTCAGGAAATAACAAATCTTTCATGGGAAGATACGTTATCTCATCCTCTCCAGCACCAACACCAACACTACCATGATCCGACATATCGCTACCGAAAGGTTCAGAATTCTCACTCCGGGTTTGACTCAATGAACGACTTGTGATGGAATTATTAGGAGAAGGAGGTGGAACCCAAAAATGAGGAGACTCAGTATTTTCAGAACTTGCTTTGGCAATAGGATTTTCGTGAACTTGGGTGGGAGATGAATTCTTCATATAAGCACATAAAAGAAGAGAATTTTTTTCTTTTTCGAAATCACTTGTAGATAAAAATAACTTTCTTAAAAAATTTAACAATTTCGGATCCCCGGCAACGGCGCCATTTTGATCGAGGGGAAAACCGAGCGTCCGTGTAATACGCTAGTCGTTGTTATTGGCTTCCAACCTCAATACGAAAAAACCTAAACTTGTAACTACACTCTTAAGGAGTATAGTGGCGAGTCTGGGTATCGAATCCACAGGGAATGTTTGATAGAATTTAATTGATTTATTACTTCTAAAATAAAAGTGAAAAAGATGATGATCGTTGAAGACGAAAAAAATAAAAAAGTTAACTATGCATGCATGAGCAAACTAATTAAGATGAATGAGAAAGTAGGTTGGAATACAATCCCCTAACCCTAGTAATTTACCGTGTAGAATACTAGAATTATAAATTATAAATTTGAATGAATCCAGTCTTTATAGATCCTAAGCATTACGTATATGAGGTTCAAGCCCGCACCATACGAAATCAAAGGTAAATATAAAGAGGTGCTAAATAATTATACGCACATCGTATTCTTAAACATCCCAAGTACCTAGGGCAAGAGAGATTAAAAGATCTACAATGGTTGTAAAATTGTCTGGCACGACTCTTTCAAATTTTTAATTTGAATTCTATTTTCTACATAAGTAATTTACATTGGGATGGGTTCATGCATCCCAACCTTTAAAAAATTAGATAGGCATTATTTTATTAAATGAAAATAAATTCATAACAATGCATGTAATTTGTTGATCTAAGAAACATTGTAAAAACAAAAATTACAAAACAAGTGATAATTGAATTGAAAATAGAATTGAGATAAAATAAGAGAATGGAAATTTTATACTTGTATTCAGCAACAGGAAAAGAAAATGAACTTGAATCCAGAAAACTTCATCTTAATCAACCTTACAAACTAGGGTTTATGAAAATTTCTATGTAAAGAAAAACTAAGAAAACTCTCTAAAATCTTATTTTCTCTCTCTAAAATTCTATTCTACTCTCTAGAATTCGACTCCCCTTTGAAATGAGGTAGGGCTTGGTCTTTTATAGCACCAAGTAGCACGAATTTGACAGCTAGAATTTCTTGTTGGGCAAGTTTCTACCAGCTATGCACCTCTTAATCTTCATAATAAATGCCAGGATTTCGCATGACCGGACCGGTCCATTTCTCTTCATTATCGCGCAACTTCAAAACATCGTAACTTCTTCACCGTAGCTCGGATTGAGGTACCGTTTTTTCCAGTGTTCTTATAATTTAGAGCTCTTCAAATTTCTAGTTGGCCCCACCTCCGTACTACGGCTGAAAAATTACGAAAATGCCCTTCAACTCTCCATTTCTTGGTTTCTTTCACTGTTTTGAGTTCTCTTTCGCACCAATTTGCATGAAATACCTGTAAAACACATGAGAAATACACAAAACACAAAATACTTGCCAAAAGGGTTAGTAGAATAAATACGAGACAAATCCAATCTATTTACACTGGACGGGATCATAAAAATACCGAAATTAAGGGGATAAATATGAAGAATATGTGCCTAATCAGAAGTTTATCTTGATAATCCCACTATCTGAGTATCCATATCAACTTTCTTTATCTTTTATGCCTTTGATTCTATAGAGGTTGAATGTACATCTTTTGTCACTGCCTTGGCTTCATCTACATGGACCTTCCTGTCTACGACTTCTGATCCTCCTCCTGCCATGCCCCCAGAGATCATTCCAACACCGAGCGAGATCATATTAAGCCTTTTCATGGGGCTGTGGTCGTCTCTTGGTGGGAGGTCAGGATCATCGTCGTCCTCAGAGGGGTCATATTTTCTGTTGGGTTGATCTTATCTGCATTCCTCGCCCCTCTTCTTCCTTGGTTCGTCCCCTCGGCCCCTCTTGAAGGCACCCTTGTCAACGTATTTCCTTAACTTCCCTTCTTTTAATATTTTTTCAATTTCATCTTTCAGAGGAAAACACTTGTTGGTCACGTGGACATGGTCTTGGTGAAATTCACACCACAGGTTTTTATTCCTCTTGTGAGGGGATGCCCTCAACTTCTTAGACCACTTTAAGGACCAATCGCTCTTTATCTCATTCAGAATGTGCTCGCAGCTGACCGTGAGAGGGGTGTAATCAGTGAATTTGTCTTCTGCTAGCCTCTTATTCCCTTCTTTATTCTTTTTCTGGTACTTACCCCCACTAGTACTTCTTTTTTCATCTTCGTATTTTGCGACCATCGCCTCTTCGACATTCATCACCTTTCCCGTTGTTGCCAGTAATTTAGCCATCGTCTTCGGGGGGTCTTCAGCAAGCTTCCATAACAGCTTCCCCTTATGGAGTCCTCCAATGAGGGCTGTCATGGCTATGATCCTCATAGTCTTCAACCTCTAACTTTTCTTTGTTAAATTTGGCTATGTAGTCTCTTAGTCTCTCGTTCTTCCCCTACTTAACATAGAGAAGGCGTGTGGTCTTCTTTTGTGGTCTCACTCCGAAGCAAAAGTTATGGATAAATCGGTATGCTAACGACTTAAAGCTTTCAATGAAGTTCTTTGGAAGAGACATATACTAGACATGTGCGGCCCCAATCAGAGTGTCGAAAAAGGCACGATACATCATCTAATTTGAGATAGAGTATATATCGGCTGCTGATTGGTACATCTCAATATGATGGATAGGGTTGGTACTCCCGTCATACCTTGGGGTGACCACAAGTGGTTTAAACTTGGATGGCATTGTAAAGTTAACTATCTTCGCCACAAAAGGTGAGCCTATGGAGTATCCTCTCTGAAGAGGGTCCCGACTCTTCAGGATATCACCAATTTTATCTTTCAGCCTTTGGATTAAGTCATTCCAGGGCCTCATAGGGTCGGCTTAGCTGATGTTATCCCCTGTCGCCTCTTTGGGGTGAACTGAGGGTCCTGCTGTGGCAGGTCTATGTTGGTTGTTCACTTCCCCTTGACCGTTGTCCCTTCTGTGTGGTCGGCCATCTGCTGCTTCCCTTCTAGACCTCGCAATACTTCTCGATCGGGAAATTTTTTCTCTCAGGTCATTTACTGGGCCCAACTCTCAAAGGCCGACCCCCTACCAAGATGATCGAAAGCAGAGCCTCTCGGGAGATCATCGGGATTTTTCCTTCCACACTTCCCTCTGCTTTCCTGGATAGGCCGCACAGTATTATTGGAAACCTCATACGACTCCTAGCACTCTATGGGGGCCTCTTCCACCTCCAGATCATCATATCTATCTTTTGGTCAAGGGTTTTCTTGCCTCCCCAGGAGTAGACACCGGGGGTCAGTAACATCCCTCCATTGTTGTGGAGGCGACAAGTCTTTGCGTGGTGCATGGGGTGGTCCCTTGGCCTCATGCTGCCTTGGAGCCGCTGCCGGAGTAATCATCTCCGGCGAGACTCCTGGTGGTCTTAGTATGTTTTGCCTTAGAGCTACAAATTGCTCCTGTATAATCTGCTGACTCCCTGCTAAGGACTTCAGGGCAACATCCACATATGCCATCTCAGACTAAGGAGGTATTTGACTGGAAGAAGGTCCTACCCCACTAGCTGGTGGAGGAGGTGGTGTTGGTAACTCTGGAGCCATATGTTTGAGCTGTGATGATCAAAAGAGCTTCAGAACCTTAATGGGTGTCTTTCAATGGTGGAACAGCTCCACACGGAGGGGAAGAAATGGTTCACCACCAGAGTTTTCGGTGAGGTCAAGCTGTATAAAGGAAGAGATCTCTTCTCATTCCCACAGACGACACCAAACTGATGATGCTAAGATTTAGCACCACCAGATAAGAGGTGGAGAGCTCAAACAGTAGCAGTGGCAGCAATAGAGTTATATAGGTGTATAAATATATAGAAGATGATGAGTATAATAGGAATGAAGACAATGATGTAGTGGTTCAGCCAATCAGGCCTACATCCACTGTGAGTGTGTGATCCACTAAATATGGGCACTAATGGCCTTGGATACAATGCTCATAAGCTCACTTTCTCTCTCCACTGTGTGTACAAGCAGAGTTTTATCTAGGATTACAATTATCGATCCCTTTACAAGGTTGAAGATGACAAGTATATATAGGGCTTGGGGGGGAGTAGTGTACCCCCCAAGCATGCATGGTGCATGTGAAGAATGATCAAGCCAATCCCCTATTGACACCTGGATGTGCCATTTTCAATTAATGATGACATAATATTCCCTCGCGTGAGGGGATGATATTGTTATAACAGTCTAGTCCACGTGCTATATGAGTCCCACGCGCACTGTTCTATGCGTCTCCCGAATCACGTGCTGTGATGATGTCACCCTCAGCCTAGGATGCCAGGTCGAGGCTAAAGTTGATGCTGGCATTGGGTCCGACAGGATGTGGGCCTCGTACTGTAGTCCCTCATAGGGTCGTCCGTCCTGTGATGAAGGGTCGACCCCTTATTGGGTCTTTGGGTCCATAATGAGGGGTCGACCCCTTATAGGGTCGTCTAGTCCATGATGAGGGGTCGGCCCCTTGTAGGGTCGTTTGGTTCATGATGAGGGGTCGGCCTATTGTAGGGTCATCCGGACCTGATAAGACCCCTGTGCAGTAGTTGCTGAATGCCCTCGTCTGAGGTGAGGACACCCTCATCCTGGCCGAGGGTGTATATTGGTATATCATCGACAGTCGTGATTTAATGACTAACTTGAGTCCATCATGGAATCGACTACACATGTCTTCCTCAATCTGTATAAACCTCGAAGTGAACCTCGATAAGGATGTAATTTTAGCCTCATATTATCTAACTTTCATGCTTCCCTGATTCAGCATAAAATATTCTTTTTCCTTCTGTTTTCGATACATCGGAGGAAAATACTTATCATAAAAGTCTTTAACAAAAGCATCCCATGAGATCACATTACCACCTCCTGGAGTAATCAAAAAATGTTTTGTGGCATCCCACCAGTACTTCGCTTCTCCTTTCAGCATATACGTTGCCAAGGTCACCTGTTGATTTTCAGGCATTCTCATTACCCCAAAAATAAGTTCAATCTCTTTAACACATACTTCTGCCTCTACTGGATCAAACTCTCCTTCAAACGATTGTGGATTCATCTTAATAAATTTCTCGTGTGAAGTACTCCTTTCTTATCGATGTATCATCTCCTCAGCCCTAGCCAATGCTTGTGTCTCCAGTTGACTGGCCTTTTGTTCTTCCATTTGAGCCATAAACCTAGCTTGCCGCTCTGCCATGAAAGTCATAGCATGTGCCATTTTTTGCACATCTGTCAGTTGTTCTGGATCGGGTTCTGCATTTATCTGAACAGGTTGTTCAACCTCCGCTTCTGTTGGAATATTTTAAGCCTCATATTCTAATCTTACATTAAAATTCCCTCTTCCATTCTTTTATATCTGAAATGAATCAAATATATAACAACATGCAGATATACATATCTTTTCTAACATAATCATTAGTACCAAACAAAACATATTTCTTACATTCACTGCCAAATCTAGACTCGTCTAACTCTAGAAACTCTAAAACCAAGGCTCTGATACCAAAAGATGACACACCCCAACCCAGTTACTTATAATTAAGTTTGAAAGTCAAAGTGATCCAAACCATAATTAATTTAATCAAACCATAAACACGAGTTTTAATTTCAGAATCATCAACGTAAATCCATACAACAAATTTTTTTTTACAATATTAAAGTAGTTATGAATTTACAAACTTCTTGAAGGCTAAGTTAACTTAATTACGTCATTTACATTTACAAAAAATCATCGTTTCACCCATTCCTGGCTAACCCAACCCGACCTCCTAGATTTGGCAGTGACATCACGTTACCTGAAAAACATAAACATAGGAACTGTGAGCAAAATAGCCCAGTGAATGCATCACTACTATACTACTGCATAAATTTAAATGCAATAAATGATGTCCATATAATTATTTATTAGCTTATCCGTCTCATTCATAATGAATGGCCTAACTTTTCGAATCATGATTCACGTATCATGTTTGTAATAGAGAATTCTCCCCCATTCCTGGTCGAGGAGTAACCCATTGTCATTAATAGACAAATCTCCCCCATTTCAGGTCGGGGAGTAACCTCCCATTTCGGTAAACCGAAATGAACAATTTCATATTCATTATATTCTGATCATATCAATAACATGATTCAAATATCTCTTTCCAGTGAGTACACTCACCTTGGGTTGTCAACTATGTATTTATGTTTCCTTCGGGTGGAGCTGAATCGGATGGATTAGACCTTACAACTGTCAATCCAAATTAATTAGTATTGAATCCCAATAATAAGTATTATCCTAACATAGTTATATAACTTTCAATGACAATACAACAACAATATAATTCCACTTAAGTCACATTCCATGAAACATGAGTAAAGTGGAAACAATGGTATACATGTTGATAAAGTTATGAACATTCAACCATAGGAAATACCTCATAAGGGATTTATAACTAAACCCAAGTAAATATGAAAGAATAATTCTCAATGTATATAAACATGAAACATGTACTCAAAATACTCTTTGAAAAGAGGAGATAACAATATTCTTTCATGGGGTATCTAGTATGGCCTCAAATTATTGTTCTCTATACTCAACCATCCTATATTCCTAAATTATATAAATATAGGTGTCAAACCTTATAAATATGAAAACAAATATGAATATACTTTCCATTACAAGTGACGGTGTAATTTTTCAAGCCTCCTATAGCAAGTTATGACCATTTCTTTACAACACAAGAAATCTTCCCTACAAGCTCCTCTATTGTTCCTTCAACTTCCAAGAATTTTCATAATTTTTCTCCATCATATTTCATAATTTTCAACCCATTTTTAGTACACATATTGAATAGTACAGAATTAAAGTTTCATAATTTTTTGACTTCATTTGCTATGTTAAAATCTTGACCAAACTCAGGACATACCGAAATGAAATATACAAACATAAACTATATACCAAATTTCAATCATCATTAAGGCCTAACCACAAGGAGTGAAATTCTAATTGTCAGATATGATATGAATATATGAGTCTACTTTCATATCCAATTGGAATTTCTCAATTCCACTCAGTACACAAAAAGATATGCAAGTTTGAATACAAGGGGATTCATACCAAACAATATGGCCTATAAACACCACTTATCTCACTTATGAGCCAGTACATCTTATCGTAGAGGATGATGGAATTTTAATCCATAATTCACGATTTATATACTTTGAAATAAGTATGATACAAGATTAAAACAATATTAACACATAATTTTACCTTGGAAACACCTTAAGGATTTTCTTGAAATTTTTCCTAGCTTTTCCTTGTAACCCTTTCTTCCTTAACTTCTACTTTCTCTTTCCTCAAGCTAACAACACTTCAAACTAAACCTAGGGCTTAATTTTCTAAAGAAATAGGTTGGAAGAAAAATTTTAAGTTAGAAAAGGTAGTCCTCCTTTCCATCCAATCAAATTAAACCATTTGGTTTACTAAAAGACAAATTGCCACTTAAAGGGAATGGACATATTTTCCCTTTTTTCATAAATTCGGTATAACTTCTTACTCGGAGCTCCGTTTGATACGTCGTTTATTGTTTTACAAATCTAACTCATCTATCTATAACTATATAGTTTTCACCTTGAGACAATTATTACATTATAAGGGTCAAAACTAGTCTCCAACAGGAACATTTCTACCGAAAACAAATGAAATTTTGTGTTTGTACATAACTCGACATTTCGCGATTTATGAACGTAGGATTAAACTAAACATAATCACTTAACATTAGATATACTAATAACACATTATTCATATCACATAAGATAAGCATGATTTACTTATAATTTATCATAATTATATCCTGGTTGTCACATGTGAGGAAAAAGGATGAGGTAATTTTTTCTCTTTATAAGTAAAAGGATGCTGTGACACCCCGCCTAATGAAATACCGAGTAACCAGTCCTTTGTTAAATTAAATCAAAGTGTCCGGTTGGTTCATTCTTAGCATCACTGTTGAAAATAATTTTTTTTCTTTATTAATCACCTAATAAATAATTAAGCTAAGTGTCAAAACATTTAGTTTTATGGATTAAGTCCTATTGTTATGTTTTAATATATGAAAGCATTATCATGAACACAAATAATAATATTGAAAACCAAACCATCCAAATGAAATAACCAGGCTAGATTAACCAATCCAAATAAAATAACCCACAATGGTGGACAATGCAATAATTAAAATAATCCCAACAAAAAACTGAAGTCTAAAATAATAAAGAGTACAAGTCTCTATGAACTAAATAAAAATTGGAAATGGACGACACATGCCCCATCTAAAATGACTAATTGAAGAGTTGAGATGACAAGGATGAAGTCGTTTAAATGCAAAGACCTGCAACTCCCACACTAGCTACAGTACGTCAACAGTCTAAAGATCTAAGTTTGACGCCCCAGTGGCTGGGCACTTGTAATACATACATACATACATACATACATACATATATATATATATATATATATATACACAAGAGAAATAAGAGATGATAGGAAACGGATCAGAGCCCAACTGTAAAATTTCTTTGAAAATAGTTTAGCAAGTATTTAAAATGCTCACCAGTTGATATTACAGACATGTCAGTGCCTGTCTCTCACTTGAGAATTCTCACCTCTCAACTAATGTGCATGCCTAACGTACTACTAAACTAATCTAGATAAAGCTAACCTAGTTAACTAGTCTAACCCAATTTTCCCTCACCAATCCTGATTCAAGTGATCGTATGACTATAGTTTATATCTAATAACCTTTTCTTACGAATTTACCAAGTCAGCTATGTACATATCAATACAGTCTTAAGTTCTCAACCTCTTAATTAATTTAATATTAATTTTCAATTTTATTCACTTACAATCTCAATAGATGAATCATAGGTACATATATTTATCACTCATAATATTTATACTAATAAGGCACCCCACATAAATCTATGGTACTGGCATAATCTGCTGTCAAGTCTCCGTATCTCTCGCACAAAGGGAAATACTAGTTGGGAATCACTCTCGAAATGTATTAACACAAAACACACATATGGAGGTGAAACATAGTTTCAAGTCACTAAGATGTCATCACATACCCTCACGTCTCTTAGGACCATCTCACTGTCATTATCAAATAGCGTGTACCACGGATCCTATGTTCTAGGGTACAAGTCAATATCCCCCATAAAGGTCACATCGAGATAAGACTGTCCTGGTGCAAAAACTTCCATGATAGCAAGTAGCGCGTGTATGATTATACATAGATATTCAAATAACATATATTCATGCACTCGTCTCTCTCTCTCTCTCTCTCTCTCTCTCTCTCTCTCTCTATATATATATATATATATATATATATATATATATATATACATTAATCAAATAGGTACACCCGCGACCCAAAACATAATCTACCCATATACCGTCATGTAATACCCGAATTCTACGTGTAATTAATTTATTCTTTTATTTTCTCAATACCACAAGTTCTCTTGTACTTCTCGACCCTCGAAGTGTATCATTCTAATAAATATAAGATCAGTAGATGTACTCTCTCTACCCCACTGGCCTAAGTAGTCATTGACTCGCCCAATCCCCAATTTATCATACACGCAATCATAACTAATTTTATACCCTCGTAACCCCACGGTTCAGTTCTATATGAAATCGTGCTACCCGGACCTTGTCCACAACCCTACTGGTCCTTCTGAAGTCCTATTATAATATTTAAGTTATGTCTAAGGGTCCTTATACATTGGGGTTGGATTAACATTTTAAAAAAAAAGAAGATTCAGTTTCCAGGAGGAGTCGATCGAATGATGAAAAGGATCGATCGGTCGATCTAGTCGATCGATCAACATTCTTGAGTCGATCGAACGATCGAGCAGTTATTGGCCCAGTTTTTGCAATTCTTTGCTTATGGGTTTCATTAACTTAATTCCTCAAAACCTCTATTAATTCGTCCCAAACTCCCAAATAATCAAACCAAAAGTTGATTTATCTTAAGTACATGATTTCTAACGTAAAACAAATACAAATTCATCAAGGGCCATCAATTAAAGTGTTAAAATAAGATAATTCATCAGGAACCCTATTTTTATCATCATGTTCAATATCCTCATAATTGTTCTAGATTTCAATCTCTACTGGGCATCAATTTCGTAATTAATCTTCTAATATATCAAGATAGTTGTCCCAACATGATTTCTCCTCAAAATTATAATATAAATCTCCCAAACAACATCATTTTTTACATGAGAACATGAAATTATATCTCCTATACTAGAATGTATGTATTATCAACTCAAGAACAACAAGATACATACTTTCCTGAAAAATGAAGGTCATAATTCCTGGGATTTGATCATGTGGCTAAGTTCCTCTTCCTCCGATCTACACTCCGGCGGTGTTTGTGATGAGAACGGTGCAACTAGGATAATCCTGACCTCTCTCCTCTAATGTCTTCTGTGAGTTGTGTGTATTCTAACCCTAGAGGATGACCTCTAACAACAAATATAGCTTTTTGACTTTCGTCATTAATTAAGGCCTAAAATTGGAAATTATCAAAATGCCCTCCCGGGTTACTGGGTAGGCCTAAAAATGTCTCGAGACCCAAACTAAACCCCCTGGTACACTTGTCTGACTATCTCAACCCTTACGAATGCATTGGCGCACTCAAAATGACCATACAAGCAAGTTAGAATTAATTTACTTCTTTTATCCCATTAATTTAGTCCCGACGAGACTGACATGCGCATCCCAACTTAATTTCTATAACTGTCGTATTATTCACTCGCGACAATTTAATAAATTCAATCTCAAATATTACTTTACTCATTTAGTAGTATTCAACATAATTATTACCAATAATTACTAACTCTCGTCACGCTAGTAAATAGTCAAATTAAAATCCGAATTAATATTGAATTAATTTATCCCAATTTAATTTAATAAATCCCATAATTAAAGGTCATAAAAATACGGGGTATTACAGATGATTTATGGTTCGGTGTACCAAAACTAGGTGTGTAGATTTATAAGCGACAAATCAATGTTGCACCTCATTCTTGAGGTTCCAGGTAATTGGAGTACTTTTTAAAGGAGATATCCTCATAATAATGGAAAATAAGAATAAGGCAACATTATTGACAGTATAGTATATTTTTTATATTTTAGTGGACGAACATGGGTAATGCAGGTAAATTATATTATGTCCGTTGTTTTATAAGAAAAATTGTTTTGGTTTTTACGTTAGTTCTGAACAAACATTCAATTATCTTAAATAATTGTTTTTTTTTATCAAAATTGGGAAATCTTTTATCTATTCTGATACATTAGAAAATACTTTATACATTATAAGTTTCGTCTCACTTGTATTCCTAAAACACTCAATGAATAAAATTAAGGGACAATCATTAAAGATGAAGTTTCCTTCTTCGTTGAACCAAAAATAATTCTTTCACTTTCACTCAGGTTATTTTATTCTAAAAGGATTTCAAAGACTGGTTTAAAATGGACAATTGGGTTTGATAGAATTAGAGTCACTTCCATTCTTTGAATACCATTTGGAAAGTAAAATAACTAAGGGATTCCTACATGACTAAAATCTATAGAGCCAAATATGTCTTGGAAAATGTTCATTTTGATTTAAGTGGTCCTATGACCATTTTGTCAAAGGGAGATTATGATCACCTCATTAATTTCATTGATTATTACTCAAGGTATGGATATTTTTACCTTATTCACCATAAGTCCGAAGCCTTTGATTATTTTAAAATATAACAAAATAAGGTGGAGCATAAGTGAGGTAAACTAATTCTAACGCCACGATCTAATGGTTTGGGTATATACCTCTTACGAGAGTTTAGTAATCATTTATCAGAGTTGGGGATCACATCATAGTTGTCTACAATGAGTATTGCACTGGGGAATGATATATGAATGGAATGAATGAGGCTATTTTAAATATGATAGGGTCCATGGTTAGTGATTCATAACTAAGACACTCTTGTTGGTAGTTTTCAATAAGATAAGGTTATAAACATTATACATCGTGTTCCGTCTAAATTAGTCTCTTTAACTCCCATGTAATTGTGGAGTGATCATAAGATCATTTTATAACTTGTCTGGATTTGAGGTTGCCCAGCAGTAAATATGTGGAAGGATCCAAGGAAGTTAGAATTATGGACATAAGTATGTATATTTATTGATTATATTAAAGATACTAATGGTGGTTAATCCCATATTCCTAAGAACAAGAAGGACGTTAATGGAATTTTTATACAGTTCTTATAATAGGCTTATGTAATAAACAACGAGAATCAGTATAATCTAGTCTTATAATATAAAAATAACATCATATTACCGGTGTTGCTAGAACACCTATACGGAATAAAATACATTTTGTTATAAACAATACATTACTTAACGATGGTGACAGTATTATCGATAATTTTGTAATGAATGTCACTTATACTGGATCACAAGTAGTTCCACATCATAGTGGGATCATCAAGAGACATCCCAATAGGTTATTAACTTTGGTGAACATTTTCTTGATATCCCAGGCGAACACGAACCGGATCGCATGAACTAAAATGAGGCATTCCAAGTTAAGGAATCTTAGATTGGACTTAGGAATATACATACCGATATGGATTCGATTTATTCAAATAAAGTTTTAGGATTTTTTTGATCCGTCGGTGGTATAAAACCATCGTGTTAAAGAGGATCTATAATAAGTTAAAATATGGATATATAAGATTGTGAAAACCTTAAAGATAAGGCTCGTTGCGAAAGGATTTATTTGGAAAGAAAGGGATTGACTATGAGCAAACCTTCATGTCGGTAGCCATGATATATTCCATCAAGAATATTTTATGAATTTAAGCTAACATCAAGGTCTTGAAATATTTGGTATGATAAGGAAATCAATATTTTTATTTTAATCAAGGCCCAAACACTACTTGTTGGTATAAGAAACATATTGGAAACATGATGGTAATTATAGTATCTACAGTTGATATTATCCTAATTGGGAATAAGGTGGATGTATTGTCTTACATAAAAGTGTGGTTGTTTAGGTAGATCGATATAAATAACTAACACCGATCCAGTTACATCCTTATGATCAAGATTTGCTAGATCAGATAAAATGAATTTCGAGCTTCACCCAAGCACTTATATTGATATTGTGCTCACAAGTTTAATATCAGGATTCCAAGAAAGTATTTATTTTGAAATATGGAATCACTTTATCTATGTATTAATGCCTTAAAACACTTGATCAAATGTAAAGGATGAGGAATGTACCTTATGCTTCGGCGGTGGGAGTCCTCATGTGTGCTATTTTATGCACTAGAATGTATATCTTAATTTTCATTGTCATGCTCAACAAATTTCAGGTGGATAGTCTTATACTTTTTAGATACAAAGACTTAATTTCAATCATAAAAGGATTATATGTTTTATACTGTAAGTGAGATTCGTGTCTACGTGCTGGCTAGATTAGACTTGTACAGTCATACATGTTTGGAAAAGGTTGCATAGGTTCTTAATCCCAATGGTTATAAGGATTAAAATGCTTTCATAATCATTGCATTTATTTTTATGTGTGTTGTTCAATTTTATTAGATTTAAATCTTTGTAACTTAGGAAACCATTGTGTAAGTACATATGAGATCCTAATTCGGAGGAATCCACATACAAGAAAGATCTTAAATTTTAATACCCCTGGATTGGATTATATGTTTTCATTCAACCAGTAAACCTAGGTAGTTGATTTATATTCGGTACAATATCAAATAAGTTAAGCTTGGAATCAAGGAATATATAAGAAGTTGGTTAAAATCGATTAGCATCGAATTTAGTTGACCAAGTGGGTATTGTATTCGTAAAGTGGGGAATCATATTATATACCATAATAACTTTACAGATAAGTCCTCATCATTCGAGTAATTTTGAGATAATTAAATTGGAGTGTAATCTGGATTATTTTGTGGAATTAATTACGATTAAATCGAGAAAGGATATAAGTTTTGGGAATGTAATTTGATATTTTTGATAATTTATTTGGAAGACAAATTAATTATTTAGTCGTGGGTCCCTAGTATAGCCCCTTTACCTAAGTAACTGGCACAGACTCTCTAGAAACCTAGTTTATCCCAAGACCACTGCTTATACCTATATATATTGGTTTAAGATAGGGGTCTAAGCTACATGATAATTGTTAAGGGTTAGAGAGAGAAATGAAATGTACTAATAAAGTTTTGTGAAGGGGTGTGGGAAAGAAGGAAATATCCTAGTCAAAACACCGAGTATTCAACTCTAAGAGTGCCCACTAAGTATTCATCTCTAATGTTTTTGGAGACCTTAGAAAGGAAATGATTTCATAATATACATTAAATCTCATTGCCTCCGTTTCACATCGCTTACAAGATGTTGGATTTGTGCTCCAAATATAGTCTTCTTATTTTCTGTTTTTGTAATGTGATCAATCGAAAATCAAAAGCAAACAAAGGTTTTCAGAAAGTTAATTAACTATGGTTTCTCTACATCAATCAATTTATTAGCCATATCACCTCATTATGTGAGCCTATCTTCAAGCTTCTTCATAATATTCATCTAAAGTTTTGAATGAATAGTGACATAAGGATTTTGAGAAGATCAAGGGTTACCTTACTCAGCCACCACTACTTATGCCACCATATACAATATTGACACTCTTTCTCAACCTTATGATTCATACTATGATCTTTGGGGATATACTGGACCAATACATGGAAGAGTCATATGAAGAGAGTTCCATCATTTTTTTTTATGAATGTAATTGATTATGAATTCAATTAGACGAACCTGGACAAAACATGTGTTTCTATATCTTGTGTCACTTAGAATATATGGAACTATATGATATATTCCGTTTTAATCATGTCTCATGTAGGGATATAAATAAATACCTCTTAGAGAAACCCTCTATGTCTAGATATATGTCCAAGTGGTTTCTCATTCTAGCCAAATTTAACCTCATATGTAATGCAAAGATCCATTAGAAGAAAATTTATATCTTATTACATGACAAATCATTCCATCATTGAATAAGACGTTCGAGTCAAAAATTTTTGCAATAAATTAATCTTGAATGTATTATTCTAAGAAATCTATTATTCATTATTTTCGATAGATCGATAAATAAAAAGGGTTATGGAATTGGGATATTACTAATCACCCCAAATATTCACATACCCTAATCTGCATCAATTTGTATTTCCCTTGGACTAAGAACATAACATAGTATGAAGCTTGCAATGTTGGTATCTAAATTACATTCAAAAATAAAATCCATCACATTTATGTACACCAATAATTGCCCCTCACCATTTCTCTGATTCTAAGAAGATGGGAAGTTAATTATAAAATATCTTTTCGTTACTTACTCATATAAAGGAAGTAACATCTCATTTTAAAAACACATCATTTAACTACCTGCATCGATAAATAAATAGCTTCGCTGATGCACTATAAAATCTACCCTTTATGGTCAATATACCTGAAGGTAAGGTAGGATCCCCTCCACATGTACGAAAATAAGTTGAGCCATCCTATTTCTACCACATTGAGTTGGTTGTTCATAAAGACGCATGCAAAGAAGACCTATGGTATTATGAAATCTAGAATTTTCTAAGGAAGATAACTTACCTTATATGGCTTCCAAGAAAGATATTAACACTCTCAAAAGGATGTCAACATAATTATTCATATGTAATGAATCCCCTTTCAAATGAAACTTTATTGGAACTCATGTAAAATGAATAGTTAGGCTAAGAATAATATGAACTAGTTCTACAACATATAGTGTACCCCTACATGAATGGTTATATTCTTGCTAAGAAATACATCAATTAAGGATACTGTAGACACCACATTGAAGTACCCTTCTAAGACTCTCCTTAGGTCCCTAGCACTTCCCCATTCATCATAATATCCTAAGTCATATCTCGAGTACCGATCTAGAGGCCACTAGGTGCCCCGAGCCCCGTTTGACTCCGGTCAGCTTTCCTGTCAGAACGAAATCTCAATAAATCTTCGAAGGAATATGAATCCCCTTTCCAACTATGTATCCCTTGCACGAATCTTCCTTACAGTTCAGACGAATGATCAATTTTTACTATAAAAAATTGACCTAGAGGCCACCAGGCTCTCCCAGGCCCCGTTTTGACCAATCAGCTTCCTAGCTCGAGCGAAATCTCAATAAATATTCAAAGGACTCTGAACCCACTTGCAATGGTCCGCCCTTGTGAGCGAATTAGACTTACTATTTGGACGAATGATCTATTTTCCCTAAAAAATTGATCCAGAGGCCATCGGGCACTCCCAGGCTCTGTTTGACTCTTATCGGCTCTTTAGCTCAAACGATACTGAATGAATCCTTAAAGGGATCTGAATCCCCTTTCCAACCGTGTGCCCTTTGCATGAATTGGCCTTACGGTATGGACGAATGACCCGTTTTACTCTGAAGGGTAACCGTGCACTTTCGGGACTTATTTAAACAAGGTCAACTTTTTGAACTGAACGAGAATGAATAAATCTTTGAACTATGTGGACTTTGATGCCTTTTTAGGTATGTAGACGTCTCGGATTAAAACTCAAGACTCAAGTCCTCTTTTCATATTCATATATTATTTATGTATATTATATTTGTGATTCATATTCGCGCTTTATCTAACATATATTATCGTTTCATCATAATGATCGATATCTCGATAAGTGCACACATTATGTTTTTAATTACTATTTTGGGAACACTCCTATGGATGATAGCACTTCACCTTTCTCAATGACGTGAGTTGAGAAATTCCATTATCCATTTATATATACACGTGCACACATGTCACGGAGTTTTTTTTTAAGGAGAACAATAACACATACC
Organism: Sambucus nigra; assembly: GCA_949130495.1. Taxonomy (NCBI): domain Eukaryota; kingdom Viridiplantae; phylum Streptophyta; class Magnoliopsida; order Dipsacales; family Adoxaceae; genus Sambucus; species Sambucus nigra. The sequence continues at coordinate 363,574,473 of OX422216.1, read as the reverse complement.
CATGAGATATCGAAAGGGCGGGATGGGTGCCTAACACCTTCCTATTTCATAACTAAGCCCACGAACCTTTGAACTAATTTGTTTTGCAAGAATCAATATGTATTTGATGTCGTTCTCTCGAGGAGACATCATTTTTTTACCGATTTTGTGCAAAATAGGCTAGCGACTCTATCTCTTTACATCACCCCACATTGACGATGGACAAAGCGCCCTTAGAAAAGGGTGTGAGACCTTATTCTCTCCCTCAAGCCGTGCTCGTGAGCTCTGGTAACTCCCTCGAGGAAGGAAGGAAGAATGATGGGATGGCTAGAGAACATCTAACTTAAAATAAACAAGGCACTTACCTGTATAACGCTCTCAAAATACAAAACTGCTTCCAACCTGCCGCCACAAAGAGAGGGTGTGAGCCGATTCTCAGTGGGAAATATACAAAGGCAATATAGAATCGAATGGCAGAAAGGAGAGTCTAACACGTCATATCTACGTGAATATGCAACTACATTGTATACATATATATATATATATATATATATATATATATATATATATATATATATATATATATATATAGATATATATATATATATATATATATATATAGATACATATACCCATACTTAATGCATGAAACAGTTTTACTTACGAAAACCTTATTTATCCAGATTAATTTACCTTAATCTTATAAAAGACATACTTTTTCTCATATTTGCATTTCTCAATTTATTTAACACATGGTTCTATACTTGAAACCACTATATTTGATTTAACCGAACCATTTCTTACCGAATTTACCCTTTTCATTTTATCCAGCACATATTAATATTTTCGTTGAAACCCACCCTTTCAACACATGTGAACACCATGTTAAAAAATACTCATTTAATCTTTGAGAACCTTTATAATACATTCCTGTGTTAATTATGGGTTTAACTGCTTAGGTTGCTCAATCATCCATTTACCCACTTACTTTTCCTTTTTTATTACCTTATGGACATTAATCAATTACACATTTACTTGTCCATTTTAACCTTTGCCAGAACATTTATTAATTCATTCAAGTTAGGTTGTCTTAACACATTTCACCACACAACCCATTTCTTGACATGTTCCTTATTCCTTTGTCTTTTCTCAAAACCTTATAATTACTGCGTACTTCAACGGACTCCACACTGTCGGCTATGCGCACCATATGCTTTGACCAGTTATTAGGGCTTTTCACCCCAAGGCTCCGGGACCTCCTTAATTATCCCGGTGTTATTCGAGTTACTTTTAATGTGTTGTAACATTTTACAAATGTCCACATTACCCCCCTTTTCTTTTTACTCAGCCGAAGCTAAAACCCGGGATTACACCCCAACTTGTGTTACACTTTAAAATTTTACCATTTCACGCCCTTTACACTTTAACCTTGATTTTATTCCAAAAATAATATTCATTTAGGAACACCTTGTGTAACCCATTTTCCAACATTTTAATTTCATAAAAATGTTCCACTTCAAATAAAATTACAATTTTACCGATTTGTTTCCAAAATCACCTTTTACTCCATTTCCACTAGTTTTAATTTCCCTCAAAACTCAATTAAGTTACCCACCCTAACTTCTTGAGTGATTTAACACCTTAACACCCTTTTAACCTTGGAGTAATATTATTCTTAATTGGAAACACTTTTACCTTATTAATCCCTTTTCAATTTCGTAAGTGTTAATCTTTTACAACCTTACTAAGTTATACACACGAACTTTCTCATGTTTACCCATTAACACTTATTCAATACCTTTATTAACAATTTCCCAAACCATGCATTTTTTTTCTTTATTTGTTCAAGAAATCTATTTACACTTAAGACTACATTTATAAGAAAATATCATTTCCTTGTTTTACATGTAGTCATACAACTTTGTACTTATCACACTTTTGACCCCTTTTTCACACACTTTTAAGACAAGAATTTATAATTTTCTAATTTCATGTTTGAGCCCAACAAAATCTTCTTTAAACTTGTTTATTCACTTAGTGGCAGAATACTAAAAGTTTATATGCATGGGAAGAATGACTTTAAACCTTAAAACCACATTAAATAGTTTAAACATATTTTTCATTCTAGAAATTCATCATATTTGCAAAAATACATTTCTAATGCACAAAAGAAATTTAATTTCTTCAAACTCACAAAATATCCATTTTTCATAAAATATTCATTTTTGCAAGAAACTTTAAAACATTATTTCACCAATATTTAACAAGGAGAATCATCATTTCCAAACATTTTATTTCAGAAAATGTTTAACACAAATATTTCTTGGAAATTCACCGTTTTCATAAAATACCAACTTTTAATATCTCAAAACTTAGAAATTTTTATTCATTCTCTTTTTTCAACAAAATATTATTTTTCCTAACATTTTTATTCCATAAAAATGTTTATTAATTCTACACATTAATTTTATAATTTATTCAAATGCACCCTACAACTCCAATCTAATTAGAAGACTAAAAATATGGAAAATAGAGTTTTAATACTATGAGTAAGGGTTTCCCACCTCTAGTATCTCCAATGGTGGTAGAAATGATAGTGTAGGAGGAGCAACCCCCACATCCAAAGGTGGCCTTAAGGGGTTACCAAAAGCATCCTCCAAAATGCTCTAGAATGTGCTCCTTCGAAGCTTCCAAGCAAGACCCACTTCAAACTCCATGGAAGCCCTCTTCATCATATCAAACAATCCCCAATACTCCTAAAAAATTCGTAGCTCTTCATCAACAATGGAAGAAACGGGTATTGTAGGCTTGAACATGGTGGGATACTACATAAAATGGTGGTGGAATGGTGGTTTGTTGTAGAGGATGTGGAAGACCACCTCTCTCTCTCTCTCTCTCTCTCTCTCTCTATATATATATATATATATATTCTTCCATTTCCCCCCACAAATAGCTCGAAACACACCCTTATAAAACCTTTCCAAAGCCTAAATTCTCGTGGGCTTGACAGTGCAATGATCTAATGGAAAAAATATGGCAGCACACAAGGGCAAAATGATATATACATCTTCGATTTACGTCATTCGAACGACAAGATCAAGTCGTTCGAACGACTCTTGTTAGAAGTTTGGTTCGCGCAACCCTTCACGCAACTTGACACTTTAAAGCAGTGGCATGTCGCTCAAAGCCCTTCTTCTCGCAACTTTCATCTCACTTCTAACGACACAGGGATGCCGTTAGAATGACACCTTATTGTCTCTCAAATAACACTTATTCCATAATTTTATTTATTCAATTTTTGACCCACAATTATCTCATAATCATCTTTAACTCCTCTTCAAAATAATTCATATATAATTTAATTGAACTGTTGGAGTAGGGTATTACAAACTTCCCTCCTTGGGGAATTTACTCCCCAAAATTCTCAATCCATTAATCCATAAGCCTGTGGGGTCCACCAATTTCTATTCTAAGTCCAAGAAATCCTCTAAGAAAAATTATCAAAGTCCTCAACACTACGGTCACCAAATACTTAATATGAGACATGATCTAACCCTCACCATTTCACTAACCATAACATTACGTAATCGACTCTGAGTCTTCACTCGCCTTATGATCAAGTCTAAACCATTTCTAGCACCACCTATTACAGTACCTAAGGCACACTAGCGCCTCCACGGGAAAATCTTTTCTAGCGATCGACAATCACCCATTGTGCTTTGTAATACAACTAATCATCGCATTCATCACTAAGGTCAAAATCACCTTAGGACTGCAGATCTTGCGTTCGATAAATTCTCAGCCTATCCTAACTACACAACTCACATGAGCTTACCGACAACCATCATATGATATTATCTCACTCAAAGGAGGAATATTTTCATCAAGTCATCACCGTATGCCCGGTTTGCACCTTTCATTGCATCACTTTGACGAACCTAATACAACCCTAGGTGTTTCATCCTTGAGTACTCACTAGAGTCTCACTCTAATCCACTCACCGCGACAAAACAACATTGTATGCTAAGTTTTCCTCAATTTCCAACACTATACTGCCTCCCCAAGTCACCATCCCGCTCTTCGCAAGCCGAGCCACTGACTACCAAGGTATTCAGTCAAAAGTCCACTATCCCTAAGAACGATCTATTTTACAAGCTAACCGCGTGGCTAAAAGCGCAGCCACTCGCACAGAGAAATTTATGAATTAATAAGAATACCTAAGATATAGTGCACCTACTTACTGAGCTTCACTAACCATACCCGATCCACCATGATCTACAAGGCCCAACTGCACCGTACCATGACATGGCGCTAATCTAAGTCACCTCATAGGTGAGAATACAGTTTCTTGATTACTCAAATCGAAAATGGACAAACAAGAGTCGGAAGGAATAAGAAATAGTCCCGAAATTGTTTGCCCATAAACATCTGACTATGGTTTATGAATTCAAACCTATGCCATATACTTGAGGTCGTGTTACTCATTTCCAAAGTTCTTATCGAGCATAAATCCTAGCCACATAACCTAGCTTGGGTCACTAGCCATGGATAATCAAATCATAACCATTCGTTCTCCTAACACGAAAGCAATTTACTAATCGGTATCCCTTTAGGAAGTCAACGCCTGACTTTAGTCCTTGGTAGCAAGGCCCTCCTTTTTATATTCTTAGAATACACAAACCATTTCGATTTTTGGATACCTCACGCCCTTGTCTGTATCGACTTTTTCTAATTATTAGTGACCATGTCACCACCCTATGAAACCTAGGATATTATCTACCTTATAGCAACATGATTAAAATCCCAAATTTCCTTAGCCGTTACTTAGTTCAAGCGGGGGACTCACCTTACCGTGTCCCTTGCCCACATGAGATTTCACTACACCATAATGATTATTTTGCAACTAATAAATTGTTTAATTTATAAGTGTTTATAACACTTACAAATTTTACATCGGTTTTGAACACTTACAAAATTTGTAAGTGTTCAAAACTGTTATAAAATTTGTGATAGTTACTTAATTTGTAAATGGAATAACCCAAAAGGGTTACATATTAAAAAAATTGTGTAAAAATTTCCTGTCCAAAACATTCCCTCCAAATGTTCATTCCCGTCCCTCCAAACCTTCGTGCCTCCAAAAAATCCCAAACCCACCATCGTGCGAAATCACCTTCGTCCCCCCCAAAAAATCCCAATCACAAACCCTTCCCTCTAAACCCACCTTCATCCCTCTAAATCTTCGTGCGAAATCCAAACCTTCTTGCGATCAAATTTGTAAGTATTCATTTGTATTCGCGTTCGTGTATATTAGGTTGTTAATTTGTATACGTGTATTCATTTGATCTTTTCGATTTGATCTTTTCATTACTGTGTATTTGTTAATATATTAGGTTGTTAATATATTAGGCTATTAATTTGTATGTCTTATTCTGTTAGGGATTTAAATACCAAATGATTACTGTGATTCCAAATTCTCAACACGAAGCTAAAATTTGTTTTTCTTTTCCTTTTACGAACCAAGAATTGAATCAATTTGTATATTGTTTTGTTAGGGATTTAAATCCCCAATTGTTATAATTTGATTCGAGACACTCAACAGAAATTAGTGCGAAGTCAATTTTTTCTGTGCGAAATCGATTGAGTGTTTTTTCTGTGCGAAATCGATTGAACTGATAGTAAAAAACATTTTTTTTATGTTCAATCGATTTTACTCTAATGTTCAACTCCTTTCAAGTGATGGACTACCTTATTAACGCGTATCCTTAAGAAAATGTTATATATATTCAGGTTACTCTAATCTTCAACTCCTTTCAACAGCTGGTTTTTGTTCGCTTGTGCTATTGTGTCATTGTGCGATGTACTCATCCTTTTCATTAGGTGTTTCGATGTCCAACATCCTCAAAGAAGTTCATAAACTTATATTGTCATAACCTACTATGTCATGAATAATCCAAAGATCCATTGTCTTCAAAATGCTTGATGAATGTAGATTTTCATCTCACAATATTTCTGGCACATTTAAACATCTAACCTTCACATTCAAGAGTTTTGAAGCTATAAATTTTCAATTTTTTGTTTTGTTTATGCAAGCGTGTTGTTGCAAAGATACTTTTGAACCGTAATTTTAGCAACATATAAGGGTGGACATTGCAACAAAATGCATATTTTGGGGGAGTTTCTGTTGCATTATTATATATATATATTCTTAATCAATCTTATACCATGCAAGGGTTGCTTAAATTTTCAACATAAAGTTCATATACAAAAAGTTGTAGTCACAAGCAATTATGAAGTTCAGGCAATGGTTATGTCGGATTATAACCGAAAAAGTGAACTTAAAGCTTTTGACGATACAAAAGTTGGTGTGAAGGGGATTGTAGGCTCTGGGGTGTCTAAAATCCCACATATATTCTTGCATAACCATGTTAAAATTGATGAAAAGGCCACCTGTGGAGATTCCCAATTCAATATTCCAATCATAGACTTCAAAGGCATTGATAAAGATGAAGTTTTACGGGATGACATCATTGACAAAGTTCGGGAGGCTTGTGAAAAGTGGGGGTTTTTCCAGGTAGTCAATCATGGAATCCCTCCAAGTGTTATGGATGACATGATAAAAGGAGTACGCGGGTTTCACGAGGAAGACACAGAAGTGAAGAAACTATTTTATTCACGTGATTACACACAAAGGTTTTTATATAACAGCAATTCAGATCTTTATCAAGGACCAGTGGCTAACTGGAGAGATTCCTTTTACTGTGTCATGGCTCCTTGTCCACCTGACCCCCGAGAATCGCCTGCTGTTTGCAGGTATGTGTTAGGACTCAAAATTAAGAGATTCATTTTTGTAGGTTTGTGTTCCAATATGGCTACTTGTGTTTGATTTTCAGAGATATACTGATAGACTACACGAACTATTTAAAGATATTGGGGCTTACTCTGTTTGAACTTATCTCTGATGGTCTTGGACTCAAGCTTATTTTCATGAAAGAAATGGATCATGCTGAGCAGCTTTTGGTGGTTGGCTATTACTACCCGGCATGCCCTCAGCCAGAATTGACACTTGGCCCTAGTCATATAGATGCTGCCTTTCTTACTATACTTTTACAAGACCAAATGGGTGGGCTTCAGGTTCTACATGATAATCACTGTATTGACGTCCCTAACTTGCCAGGAGCTCTTGTAATAAATGTTGGTGATCTTCTACAGGCATGTCTATATTTCCTTGAATTTAGTTTACAATACTAGTTTAGTTTTCTCTTTTCTGCTTCTAGACCCACATAAACTCACATTGAAAACTAGGTACTTGTTACAATATTTAAAATGGTGTTAAGATAATAGTATGGCCTTGTACCATCATCTTACATTTACCTCCCAAACCCAGATATTACTTAGCAAGCCTTTACAATATCTGGATTTCTTGTCTTTTTTCAGTTTTTTTTTGTTTATTTTGTGCAGCTCATCACCAACGATAAATTCAAAAGCGTAAATCACAGAGTATTGGCCAAGAACATTGGTCCAAGAATTTCAATGGCATGTTTACTTAGGAAACATGTGGAAGAAGGGATTAAACCCAAAGCGTATGGGCTAATAAAGGAATTGTTATCGGATGACAACCCGCCAATCTACCAGGATACCAAACCCTGCACCTCTGGTTTGTTTAATTAATCTCTTAATCTGTTTAATTTAACCTCTTAATATAGTTACATAATTTGATTGTTACATAAATGCAGATATGAGTCAGAAGCCAGCTTTTAACGTGATGCCAACTTCGTACGGATACCCAGGGGCTAACAAGAAGTTAGAGATACCAAATAGCAGAGTTGGTGTTATCATTGGTAAAGGAGGGGAGCTATCAAGTATCTTCAACTTCAGTCTGGAGCAAAGATTCAGGTTACCAGAGATATGGATGCTGACCCTAATTCTCCTACCAGAGTTGTTGAGCTTGTCGGTACTCAAGACTAAATAGCCAAAGCTGAACAGCTCATACATGATGTCCTTGCTGAAGTAGGACTAATATATTCATATTACTCTATATGAACTATTAGAGGTGGAATAAACTGCTTATTGTTTATTTTTGTTGTAGGCTGAAACAGGGGGTTCTGGTGTAACATGAATTTGTTTTTAGGTTGGTCTGATAATTGGTAAAGGAGGTGAGAGCATAAAAAGTAGGCAAGCAAACACAGGAGCTCGCATTCAGGTCTGTGCTAAATATTGTTGCTGGTTCTGTTGTTTGTCACTCACTTTATTGTCAATTTTGTTTCATGATTAAACCTTTCGCTTGCATTTTTCATGGACAAAAATGCTTGTACCCTTCGCTGGAATCTGAGCCCCCCCCCCTTAAAATTTGATGGGGAATGTACATTGTGCATTTATGTTTGTTATTCTTGTAGTTTTTTTTTTTCCATCCCTTATATTGGTGTTTTAATTTCCCTTTCCCTTTCCTTGTTGAACGAATCTGAATCAAATTCTTAGTGTGAGTTACTAGATGTCAGTTGTTTAGGATAAAGGTTTTTTTCTTCTTTCAAAGTTTACTCGTTATATTTGAACAGCTTAAGTGATAAATGAATGTCAGAGAGCCGTCTAAGAACTTATTTCCTTTTGTTTCTCGTTATGTGATCATTATTCTTTATTGAGGACTACATTTAACAATGAGAAATCTGCTTATTGAGAAAGTTGTTGTTGTGGTTTTCCTGAAATCCATTGTAATTTTCGTGGTTTACAGGTAGCTTCATATGAATATACTACCTTAACTTGCATTCCGGGTGTTATTACTCATCGAGGAGTGAAAATTCAGGTACTAGCATTTACTTAGTTCTATACTTTAATGTTGAGCAAGCGAAAATCCAGGCAAAGTAATATTACTTATCCAAGAAGTTGCCTTGCTCAGCATAAGTAATATTGCTTGCTCAGCGAAAATTTAGGAGCAACTTCTTGGATATTTAGCTTAGTTCTATACTTTAGTTGGGGCAATTGTTATATTGGTCAAATATAAAGCAGTGAATTATATAAGCTTTTAACCCCTTTTGACGAGCGCGCACACAAACACGCACGCAAACATGCTCACACACACACACACACACACATTTCTGGATGTTTTACTTGGCCATCTTTTTACATTTTCTTTTTCAAGACTTTAATGTATTTGGGAAAGATACGACTCATATTCTTTTTTTATTTTCCTTTTTTCGATTTGTTGTATAGTTAGGCATCTTTATGTGTGTTGGCCATATTAGTTTTCCCTATATCAAAATTCTTAATTACCTACTGAAGTTTCTACTCTTGACGGACCACTAATGAATGTATTGGATATTTTATGTATATCTTATATCTTTTGGGGATATGAAGGGCTTGCTCAGCATTTGAAGTTTGCATTATGCTGAAATTGTAAAGAACATTTATGATTACACCAAAAATATACCAAAAATGAGTATACCAAAAATATTATTTGTGTCTTCGGGAAAGTTGACCACGATTGATACTATACTACAAAACATTTATGATTTGACCACACTTAGTGTGTGTATATATATATATATATATATATATATATATATATATATATATATATATATATATATATATATATATATATATATATATATATATTATCTAAAGTAAAATGGAACATGACAGGGCCATTCACGAGGTAAGTGATAAAAACTACATGTTGCAACCGACATTTTATCTCAATCCAGTGAGATTAAGGCTTGACTTTGTTTTATGTTAGTTTCTTTGCATTTTGTAATCATGAAACTAAGCATCTTCTGAATACATTCGTGACATGAAGTATCAAGATATTAAGAGTGCAAACATTTCAATAGTTATTCTATTTTATATGTGAAGTAACTAAATATTTATGCTTGGCATTAGTTTATCATTTTTTTGTTCCTTTTCAAAAACTAATGTGTAGTTATCATTGTACACAATTGTAGTTTTAATTTGCTGTATTAATTTTTTTTGTTACTAACATAAACTAATCAGTTATTTGTTGTACTAATTTTGATTTGCTGATTTTGTTTTAATGCCTTTTTTGTAGTTGCAATGAGGAGTGGAGAGTGGTTCTACAAGGGTCGATTGGGTCGTACAAGGGGACCGATGGAACGAATACAACTCAAGGAGAGATACATGGTGGTGGTAGCATTAATAGAGATGATATTGGAGACTGTGGCATTGGGAAATCGTGACGTTACTGAGATGGCGGGGTTTTGTTTTGGTTTGTGTTTTTTATTTAATGTAACGTTAATAAGTTTTGATTGTGTTAGTTAGTGCATTTTGTAACGATTTAGTAATAATGATTATGATTACATTGATGAATTTGTAGTAGAAATGCAAAGTTTTGATTCTTGTCAAGAATTTGTTTCTATTGTTTGTTGTGTTCCACTTCTTTTTATCAATGTGAGGGTGGTGACATTTGGTGGATATGTTTTTTAATATTTTAATTTATGTAAGTGTTCATAACACTTACAAAATGAACATGGTTTTCCTTCTTATTAATATTTGTAAGTGTTTTAAACCGTTACAAACAAATATATATATTTTCTTTTGCAAGTGTTTATAACCTTTGTAAATTAAAAAAGTTGCTGAATTTTGCAAGTGTTATAAACACTTGCAAATAAAAATTTTGTAAGTGTTGAAAACACTTGCAAAAGTTTAATATGTAAGTGTTTAGAACACTTACAAAGTTTTTTACAACGGTTGCCCAAAACGGATATGTGTTCCCAATGAACACTTAAAAATAACATTTGCAACGGTTTTGAACACTTATAATTTTTTTGCAATGCGCTGATTTGTAAGTGTTTAAAACACTTACAAATCGCTTGTTTTGGTGTAGTGTTTCCATCAAAGTTACCTTCGAGTTCTACCCACATAGAATTTACATGGTGACCATGCCCACTGTCCTTGTCATTATAAGGGTAGTAAATATTATACTGGGATACACCCTCTAATCCGTACTGTCTTGGAAAGACATGACAAGAACTAGTCCTTACATTTTAAAGTCTACCCTAGCATATATCATTGACACATGCCGACCTAACTATCATGCTTTGATGTTACCCTACCTTAGTTTCCATTTTCAAGTCTCCAAATGGAGTCATTACTTCTAAGTCTTGAATACACCTCTTAGTACATCTCAAAATTGAGTATCATCACCCAATGCTAGTCATTCCACGACATTCGAGCATCACTCCTATAATGATATAGTATATCTTTCTACCTCAGGGATTACACCACCCATCTGTGCTGATTTGGGAAGTCACGCCCGACACGTACACTACATGACCAACACTCTGGGATCATCACATGACCCTCAACACAATCGTCACTAGAATGCTACTGTCTCTTTATACCGAACTTAATTGGTATCCTAAGAACACCAAACACATCACATGTAAAAGTCCTAAAATCCAACAAGATTTCATCGTCCATACCATTATCATTATAGGCTTACTATACCAACCTTTCAATACCCACTTTGCAATTATTAGGTTCTCGCAAAGACACTAGTCTAAGTGCTTTTATCTGTAGTGAACCTTAATCATAAAACACCTCAAGGCATCACAAAATTCGATCTTTATCATCAATGACTCCACACAAAATTTGTCTTATAGGCACCTCAAATGCTAACGAACTACCTTCACACTGGGATTACCTCGCACCTAGCCATTGCTTCGGTGGATAAAATGAGTCTCAAAACTTAAATAATAATATTATCTTTCTCCCAAACGGTTGTGACCATAATCCACGCACAACCCATAACTAATGCTACTAAGGGTTTTGGCAGGATATTGTACATCACCTACAACTTATAAACCTCAAGGTCTGCCTCACTCGATCCCTAATGAATGTCCAACTGTGGCAACTAAATTGCCTCACTATGTAAATATCCTATCATGAGCTAATCTACCTGTTATCATGACTATATAGATCTTGGTAGGATATGGAATGTCAGGTATTGCCTATAAATACTAAGGCCCCTATCGCAAACGCCATGAGGGATCCTATTCTTCAATACCACATTATGACCAAAATATACTAAACCCAAGTCCTTTGTAATATTCCATCCTGGTGATTTAATTAAATTATACTCGGATTATATATTGATGATAATTAAGGAGGTATTAATTATAAATATGGAGGAATTATGGGTTAAAAGTTGGAGAAAAATGAAAAGAAAAGAAATAGCCAAATGACAAGGGATGTTGTTCAAACGACTGTGTTCAGGTCATTATAAGGGTTGTTAGAATGCTACCGGTTTACAGTAACAAGTTGTTTGAAGGTTTGTTAGAAGTACCTTATGAACGATGTAGCTTGAGTCGTTCGAATGACCTATGTTAAGTCATTCGAATGACATTGATCGAAATTTTAGATAAAATTGCCCATATGCACTGCCACAATTTGGAGGGTTGATTTGGTGTGTTGTCAAGCCCATATCAGTTCTGTGAGGGTAAAACGGGGGTTTTGGGCTAAAGGGAAGTTTTATAAGGGTTTTTTGGGGGTATTTTTGGTTGGATAAGACGAAAGAAGGGGAAAGAGTGTGAGAGAGATAGAGAGGGGTGGGTGGTCTTTCACCACCATCACCATCAAACCACCACTCCTCCACAATAGACCACTATAAAACCACCACTTTCAAGATGTATTTCTCCACATTTGTACCAAAAACACCCATTACCACCTTGGAAAAGGAATAACTATGAAATTTGGGAGTTATATTGGGGGTGTTGGAGAAGATGAAGTGGGTCTTGTATTGGATCTCAGGAGGAAGCATTCAGAAACCCCTTGAGGCCTCTTTTGAAGGTTGAGATTTCTCCTCCTACACTAACACCACCATTAGAGCCATTAGAGGTGGGTATCTTTACTCTTAGTGTAAAAATGTTATTTTTGTATTGTAGTCTTGTGCTTAGGCAATTTGAGTAGGGTGCAATTAGCTAAGTGGTATTTTTGTTATGTAGAAGATAATAAACATTTTTATGGAATAAAAATGCAGGAAAAATGTTACTTTGTTCAAAATAAAGAATGGGTAATTATTTCAAAGTTTTGAAATAATGAGAGTTGATGTTTTATAAATATGGTCCATTTTCTAGTAATTTAGATAAAAAAACATTTTATGAAGTAAGATGTTTGCAAATAGTGTGATTTTGTTGGAAAATGATATTTTGTTGAAACCAAAGAATAAGTAAATATTTCAAGGTTTGGAATATTTAAAAATGAGGATTTTATGAAAAGTGGACATTTGTTGATATTGAAGAAATAAAAATGTCTCTTGTACCTGAAAAATGTAATTTTGCAAGTATAATGATTTTCCATTATGATAAATATTTTTAAACTATATAGTAGGATTTTTGGGTTTAAAATCCATCTTCTCATGTAGATATTGAATGTATGAACAAGTTTAAAGAAGGTTTTGTTGAGTTTAAATATAAAATAAGAATAATTTGAAAATTAATCTGTAGGGTGTGTGAAATTGAGACTAAAGGGTATGATGAGCATGACATTAAAAGACACATATAGAATAAAAGAAAAGCGCCAAATTTATTATAAAAGTAGTATTAAGTGTGCATGTATTTCTTGAATGAAGAAGTAAAGAAATGTTTACATAAGAAATATTGATGAAAAGTAGTAAATAAGTAATATAGGGTAAACATGGGATGGTTAGTGGGTGTAACTCACCAATGTTATGAAATATTAACACTTATGGAATTAAGTAGGGTTTAAAGGTTTGAAAGTGTTTCCAATTAAGAAAGATAGTACTCCAAGTGTGAAAAGGTGTTAAAGGGTTAAAAACACTTAAGAAGTTGGTATGAATAACTTAATAGTGTTTTGGGGTGAAATTAACACTTGTGAAAATGGAGTAAAAGGTGATTTTGGAAACAAATGGGTAAAATGGTAATTAAGTGGAACATTTTATAAAATAAAAATGTTGGAGAAGGTGTTACACAAAGTAGTCCTAAACGAAAATGATTTTTTTGAATAAAAATCAAGTTTAAAGTGCAAATAACATGAAATGGTAAGCTACCAAAGTGTAACACAAATTGGGGCAGTAAAGTCCCAGGTTTTGGCATCAGCTGGGAAAAAAAGAGAAGTGTAATATTGTGGATATTTGTATAATATTAAAACACGTTAAAAGGAACTCGAATGACACGGGGATAAAGCAAGAAGGGCTCGGAGCCCTAGGGTGAAAAGCTTAAATCAATGGCCAGAGCATATTGTGCACATAGACAGCGGTGTGGAGCCCGTGGAAGTATGCAATATAGGAAGATTCTGAGAAAAGATAAAGGAAATAAGGAATAATTTAAGAAATGGGTTGTGTGGTAAAAAGTGTTAATACAACCGACCTTGAATGTATATAATAAATACTCTGGTAAAGGAAAAATGGACAAGTAAATGCGTTAATCAATCAATGTCCATGAAGGAATGAAAAAGGGAATAATGAAAGTAAGTAAATGGTTAAGCAACCTAAGGATTAACGCATATTTAACACAAGAATTTATTATAATAAAAGGACTTTCAACGATTAAATAAGTATTTTATAACACGGTGAATGCGTGTGTTGAAATGGTGATATTTCAATGAAAATACTAAAGTGTATTGAAATGAATGAAAGGGTTAGATTCCAGTAAAGGAATGGATATGGATAATTCAAGTGTAATGGTTTCAAGTGTTGAACCGTGTGTGTTAAATAAGGTGAGAAGGATATGTATTAATAGGAAAAACCTTTAATAAGATTAAGGTAGATTAATCTGGACGAGTAAGGTTTTAAGAAGTAAAACGGTTAATGCATTGGAATATGTATTTTTCAGAGGTATACGTATGTAGATATGTACATATTTTCGCATGCATGTGGTTATAACATGTGAGTATTCCTTCTAGCATTTGTTTATATACTGTTTATAAAAATCCCACTGGGCATAGGCTCACATCCCCACTTTGTTACGGCTGGATAGGAAAGGTGTCATATTTTGAGGGGGTTATACAAGTATGTATATATTAATTATGTTTACGTTAGTAGCTCTGTTTACTTGGACTTCCGGGTGCTCCCCACGAGTTTATCTTAAAACTGGAATCACATGCTAAACAAGTGAAATGTTAATTAAAACAAAACTTGACTAGCAACATTATGTAGATTTTTCTATTGCACTTGACACCTAATGCTCGAGTCTGAACTGGTTGACCCACAAGTAACCCATAAATCTGGGTCTAAGATTTACAAATGGTTTCAGAGCTCTAGGTTCAAGGTTCCTTTCGGGTGTGACGTGGTGTGTCTAGTATAGGATCATTAGACATTGTTGTGGTTTGGGCCAATCATTCTATTTTGATGATGGTTTAGTTCATGTCCTCGACGGTGAAGTTAAAGAGGTTATCATGACAAGTTAGACTAGTGCCAAGTGGCACATGATTAGATTGATGACTATTAATATCTTTTGTATCTTTGATTAAAATTGTAATAATTTACAGGTGTCCATGCAATCCTATAGTGGTGACACCGTAGTTGTTAGTGTGAGGTGCTTACCTTAAAAAATTGGTGACACAGGATCAAATAAGGTGTCGATAGAATGATATGACACCCAATGGGCAAGTGGCACAAGTTGCATAGAGTCAACGATAAAGGTTGATGGTTAGTGCATTTCGGATAGACACTAATGAGTTGTGATTAAAAGGAATATATCTCCCTTAGGTGCGATGCTTACGGGTAGTTAACACCAGTGATGTAATTAGGCAAATTCGATCCTTGGGGCGATATCGCAATTGATGGAATTTCGGTGAACACATGAAATAGCGTAGACTAATAGTGGAAACAACTTAATTTTGTGTGAGATGTGTCTTGATATGACTTTGGTGGTGAGAGTAGCCTTGTAGTGGCAATAATGGGTAGTCTTTACTATGACCTAGCGGTGAAAGTTGTGTATTTCATGTATGGGGACTAGATAGTTAAATATCATTCACAAGTATTAATTTTGTGGTGAAACATGTTACCCCTTTGGTTGAGGACTTAGGTTGGGTGTACCTTGGTTATGATATTGAGTAATATGATCTCGTGCAACATCTGTGGTGAGGGCCTTGGTGTTTATAAGAAATACCCGACGTCCATATCCTACCAAGATCAATATAGTTTCATTAACTAGTGGATTGTAACACTATGTGATATTCACATAGCAAGGAATTTAGTTACCATAGTTGTACATTCATTGATGAATTGGGTGAGGCAGGCCTTAAGGTTTATAGGCTGCTCACGATGTCCTGTATCCTTCCATGACCTGTAGTAGAACTAATTATAGTTTATATGTGAGTTATAATCACAACCGTTTGAAAGAAAAGTGGGATTCATATCTAAGTGTTGAGGCTCGTTTTAGACACCGAAGTAATGGCTAGGTGTAAGGAAATCCTATTGTGTGAATAGTTCATAGGCACGTTGAGGTGCCCATAGGAAAAACTTGTGTGTGGCATCATTGAGGATGAATATCGAATGTTGTGATGTCTTTGGGTGTTTGAGGATTAAGGTGCATGATAATTTAGAAGCTCGTAGACTTGTGTCCTTGCGAGCAACAAGTAGCATCGATATGGGTATTGGGAGGTCTGTAGAGTGCACCTATGATAATGAGGGTATGAACAATGAAATCTTGTCGATTTTTGGGACTTTTGCACAAAATGTGTTTGGTGTTTTTCAGAGACCAATTAAGTTTGGGTAATAGAGGCAATAAAATTTTAAGTAATTATTTAGTCTATGATCAGGTAGTGACCCCGAGCTGTCAGTCTCATAGTATACGTGCTATGTGTGTCTTTTCAGTCGGCACAAAAGGGGTGGCATAATCTCTAAGTTAGAGAGGTAATTATATCCTTTATGAGTGGTGCTCGGATGTCATGGAATGACTAGTATGGATGTGATGATACTCAATTTCGAGATGTACTAGGAATGTATTCGAGACTTAGAGTGATGACGCCATGTGGAGACTTGAAAATGGCAACTGAGGTGGGTATCATGGAACATGATTATTAGGTCGGGGTGTCGACACTATATGCTAGGGTAGCCTTAGCAATGAAAGGATTAGTTATTGGAAAGTCTTTCTAGGTTGGTACGGGTTAGAAGAGGTAGCCCAGTGTGATATTAATCACCCTCAGGGTACCAATGACGACGGGTGTGGTCGTCACGATGATTTTGCATAAATTTTGTGAGGGAGAAAGTCGATAGTAAGTTTGGTCTTAATCTAGTGTTGTCAAAGGAAACGATTAGGTGAGTGCTTCGCTTAAGCCAAGTAATGTCTGCGGGATGCGGGATTTGATCAAAATATGTTAAATCAGACAATGACCTAGGAGTAATAGGTTGGTGATGTTGTAACTAGTTTTTGGATAAGGTCGATGTAGTCAAGGCGTGAGGTATTCACCAATCAGAATGATTCATTTACACCAAGTGTGTGAAAGGAAGGGCCTTTCTCCCAAGGAGGGAAGTCGGGCATTGACTTCCTTAAGTACTACTGATTTGTAAATTTTGATAACATTCATATTATGAGAATTAATGGCTAGGATTCGATTCGTCATGACTAGTGACTCAAACTAGGGTATATGACTAGAAGTAATGCTCGGTGAGAGTTTTGAAAATGAGTGGCATGACTACAAGTATATAGTGTAGGTTTGCTTCCATAAGTCAGAGTCGGTTGCCTATGGGCGAAATTCCTTAGGACAATTTCTTGTCCCTCTGACTCAAGTGTGTTCCTTTCAGTCTCGATAATTGAGGTTCAGTGTTTCCACTTATGTGGTGACTCAGAATGGTTCCATGTCATGGCACGACACAGTTGATCCTGGGAGAGAATGGTGGACTGGGTTTGGTCAATGCAGTTCAATAACTAGGTTCGCTCGTCTGAGGTATTGTTTCTATTACATAAAATTTTGTGTGCGATTGGCTACGCTTTCAGCCACTTAGTTTATTCGTAGTATCAATCTCCCTTTGGACTAGTAGACTCTTGACTGGTCGGCTCGGTAGTCAATGGCTCGGGTTATGAAGAGTGGTATAATGGTTTGAGGACACAGTATAGTGTTAAAAATTGAGGAAAACTTAGCACATGATGTTTCTTTACCACGGTTAGTGGATTAAAATTATACTCTAGTGAATACTCAAGGATGAGACACCTATGGTACGATTAGGTTCATCAAAGGGACGCAGAGGAAGGTGTAAACCATGTGTGCGGTAATGATTTGATAGAATTATTGCTCCTTAGCGTGAGAGAATAACATAATATGGTTCTCGACAAGATCATGTGAGTTGTGAAGTTAGCGTAACATGAAAGGTTTATTGAACAGGATGTATGGTCCTAAGCTAGAGATCGAATTTTATGATATATACGATGGATGATCGTATTGTGATTGCTTTGGGAGAGAGTTGGTTGCTAGAAAATGATTTGCCCTTAATGGCACCGATGTGCCATAGATATTACCATGGGTAGTGATGGGTATGATTTGAACTTGGTCATAAAGCGAGGGAAGAACCAGGGTCAATTATGTAGTGTCATATTTGATGAAGTGATGAGTATTAGAGCATGTTGCATGATAAACATTTGGCAACCTTAGTACTAAGGAATGCGATGAATTGTCTTGGGGGACTTTTAGGATTTAGGATAGAAGTTGGTGGACCCCATGAGTTTGAGGATTTATGGAACGATAATTTTTTGGACGAAATTCCCCAAGGAGAGAAGTTTGTAATATCCCGTCCCGATTATTTAATTAAATTATACTCAGATTATATATTGATGATAATTAAGGAGTAAATTATAAATATGGAGGAATTGTGGGTGAAAAGTTGGAGAAATTGAAAAGAAAAGAAATAGGGTCGTTCAAACGACAAGGGATGTCGTTCGAACGATTGTGTTCAGGTCATTAGATGCCATTAGAAGGGTCGTTAGAAGTAGTGCTTCTAACGGCATGCTACTGGTTTACTGTAGCAGGTCATTATAAGGGTCGTTAGAAGAACCTTTCGAACGACGTTGCTTGAGTCGTTCAAACGACCTATGTTAAGTCATTCGAACGACATTGGTCAAAATTTTAGATTAGAATACCCCTGTCCGCTGTCATAATTTGGAGTGTTGATTGGTATGTTGTCGAGCCCAGATCAATTCTGCAAGGGTAAAACGGGGTTTTGGGGCTTAAGGGAAGTTTTATAATGGTTGTTTAGGGTTTTTTTGGGTTTATTATTTGTGGGATAAGATGGAAGAAGGATAAAGAGAGTGAGAGAGATAGAGAGGGGTGGGTGGTCTTCCACCACCACCCACCACCAAACCACCACTCCTCCACCATAGACCATAACAAAACCACCGCTTTCAAGATGTCTTTCTCCATATTTGAATAAAAAATGCCCATTTCCACCACGAAAAAGGAAGTGCAATGAAATTTGGGAGTTATATTTTGGGGTTTTCTTGGAGAAGATGAAGTCGGTCTTGCATTGATGCTCAGGAGGAAGAATTTAACAACCCCTTGAGGCCACCTTTGAAGGTGGGGGTTGCTCCTCCTATACCAACATCATCATTAGAGCCATTAGAGGTGGGTAACCTTACTCTTAGTGTAAAAATTTTATTTTTGCATTATAGTCTTGTGTTTAGGTTATTTGAGTAGGGTGTAATTAGCTAAGTGGTAGATTTGTTGTCTAGAAGGCAATAAACATTTTTATCGAATAAAAATATTGAAAAAATGCTATTTTATTAAAAATAAAGAATGAATAATTATTTTGAAGTTTTGAAATAATTAAAGTTAATGTTTTATGAAAATGGTGCATTTTCTATTAATTTTGATCAAAAAGATTTTATGAAGTAATATGTTTGCCAATACTGTGATTTTGTTTGAAAATGATATGTTATTGAAACCAAAGAATAAGTAAATATTTCGAGGTTTGGAATACTGAAAAATGATGATTTTATGAAAAATGGACATTTTTTGAGATTGAAGAAATAAAAATGTCCCTTGTGCTTTAAAAGTGTAGTTTTGCAAGTATAATGATTTTCCATGAAGATAAATATGTTTAAACTGTATAGTATGATTTTTGGGTTTAAAATCCACCTTCTCATGTAAATAAACTTGTAGTATTTTGATATTCAACGTGTGAACAAGTTTTGAGAAGGTTTTGTTGAGTTTAAACATAAAATGAGAATAATTGGAAAATTAGTATGTAGGGTGTGTGAAATTATGACAAAATGGTATGATGAACATGAAATTAAACGACTACATATTGAATAAAAGAAAAAGGAAAAATTTCTTATAAAACTAGTCTGAAGCATGAATGTATTTCTTGAATGAAGAAGTAAAGAAATGTGTACTTGGTAAATATTGATAAAAAGTATTAAATAAGTGTGAATGGGTAAACATGTGATTGTTAGTGGGTGTAACTCACCAACTCACCAACGTTATAAAATATTAACACTTATGGAATTAAGTATAATTTAAAGGTGTAAAAATATTTCCAATTAAAAAAAAATTACTCCAAGTGTAAGGTGATTAAAGGTTAAAAATACTTAAAAAGTTTGTATGAATAACTTAATAGTGTTTTTGGGTGAAATTAACACTTGTGAAAAAAAAGTAAAAGGTTATTTTGGAAACAAATGGATAAAATGATAATTTTACTTGAAGTGGAATATTTTATGAAATAAAAATATTGGAAAGGGTGTTACACAATGTAGTCTTAACGAATATGTTTTTTGGAATAAAAATCAAGGTTAAGGTGTAAAGGACATGAAATGGTAAGTTTTCAAAGTGTAACACAAATTGGGGGGGGGGGGGGGGGGGGGGAGTCTCGAATTTTGGCTTTGGCTGGGTAAAAAGGATAAGTGTAATAATGTGGACATTTGTGAAATGTTAAAAAATATTAAAAGGAACTCGGATGACACCAAGATAAAGCAAGAAGGGCCCTCAGCCCTTGGGTGAAAACCCCTAAATCACTGGTGAGAGCATATGGTACCCATATCCAGCGGTGTGGAGCCCGTGGATGTATGCGATATAGGAAGATTCCTAGAAAGGATGAAGGAAATATGGAACATGTCAATAAATGGGTTCTGTAGTAAAATGTCTTAATACAACCTAACTCAAATGGATATAATAAATATTTTTATAAAAGGAAAATGGACAAGTAAATGCGTAAATCTTTTTTTGTACATAAAGGAATGAAAAAGGACTAATGAAAGTAAGTAAATGGATGGTTTAGAAACCTAAGGGTTAAACCCATATTTAACACAAGAATGTATTGTAATAAAAGGACTTTTGAAGATTAAATAAGTATTTTCTAACACGGTGAATGCGTGTGTTGAAATGATGATATTTCAATGAAAATCCTAAAGTGTGTTGAAATGAATGAAAGGGTTATATTCCGGTAAAGGAATGGATTTTGATAAATCAAGTGTAATGATTTCATGTGTTGAACCGGGTGTGTTAAATAAGGTGAGAAGGGTATGCATGAATAAGAAAAACCTTTAATAAGATTAAGGTAGATTCATCTAGACGAGTAAGGTTTTCATAAGTAAAACGGTTAATGCATTGGAATATCTATTTTTTAAAGGTATACGTATGCAGATATGTACATATTTTCGCATGCATGTGGTTGTAGCGTGTGAGTATTCCTTCTGTCGTTTGTTTCTATACAATTTTTACAAATTCCACTAGGAATAGGCTCACATCCCCTCTTTGTTACGACTGGTTAGGAGCGGTGTCATAGTTTGAGGGCGTTATACAAGTATGTATATATTAATTATGTTTACGTTAGTATCTCTGTTTGCTTGGACTTTAAGGTGCTCCCCATGAGTACCTCGTGTAGTTTATCTTGAAACTGGAATCGCATGATAAAAAAGTGAAATGTTAATTAAAACAAAACTTGACTAGCAACATTATGCAGGTTGTTCCATTGCACTTCACACCTAATGCTCGGGTCAGATTTGGTTGACCCATGAGTAACCCATAAATCAGGGTTCGAGAGTTACAAATGGTTTCAGAGCTCTAGGTTCAAAGTTCCTTTCGGGTGTGACGTAGTGAGGCCTGTATATGATCCTTTGATGTTGCTATGGTTCGGGCCTATCATTTTAGTTTTATGATGGTTTAGTTCGTGTCCTCGACGGTGAAGTCAAAGAGGTTAGCAGGACAAGTTAAACTAGTGGCAAGTGGAACATGATTAGATTAGTGATTATTAATATCTTCCGCATCTCTTATTAGAATTGTAATAATTTATGGGTGTCCATTCAATCCTATAGTGGTGACACCGTAGTTGTTAGTGTGAGGTGCTTACGTTAAAAATTTGGTGACACGGGATCAATTGAGGTGTCGATAGAATGATATGACACCCAATGGGCAAGTGGCACAAGTTGCATAGAGTCAACGATAAAGGTTGATGGTTAGTGCATTTCGGATAGACACTAATGAGTTGTGATTAAAAGGAATATATCTCCCGTAGGTGCGACGCATACGGATAGTTAACACCGTTGATGTAATTAGGCAAATTCGATCCTTGGGGCGATACCGCAATTGATGGAATTTTGATGAACACATGAAATAACATAGACTAATAGTGGCAACAACTTAATTTTGTGTGAGAGGTGTCTTAAGATGACTTTGGTGGTGAGAGTAGCCTTGTAGTGGCGACAATGGGTAGTCTTTACTACGACCTAGTGGTGAAAGTTGTGTTTTTCATGTATGGAGACTAGAGAGTTAAATAGCATTCACAAGTATTGATTTTGTGGTGAAACGTGTTACCCCTTTAGTTGAGGACTTAGGTTGGTTTTACCTTGGTTATGATACTAAAGTGTAATGTTTTCGAAAGTAAAACGGTTAATGCATTGGAATATGTATTTTTCAAAGGTATAGTACGCAAATATGTACATATTTTCGCATTCATGTGGTTGTAGGGTGTGAGTATCCTTTATGCCATTCGTTTCTATACTGTTTATATAAATCCCACTGGGCATAGGATAACATCTCCACTTTGTTACGATAGGTTGGGAGTGATTTCGTATTCTTAGGGCGTTATACATGTAAGTATACTTTAATTATGTTTACGTTTGTATATCTGTTTACTTGGACTTCTCCCCATGGGTCCCTCACGTAGTTTATATTGAAACTGGAATCACATGCTAAATAAGAAAAATGTTAACTAAAACAAAATTGGACTAGTAACATTATGTAGGTTGTTCCATTTCACTTCACACCTAACGCTTAGGTCAGACTAGGTTTACCCACGGGTAACCCATAAATCCGGGTTGTGGCATTACACCCTCGACCAAGGGGCCCAATACGTTCTTCACACATGATCAATACTTGTGAATGCTACTCGATCATCTATTCTTCACATATGAAATATACAACCTTTTTAGCTAAGTCGTAAAGAACACTACTCACTGTTACCACTACTAAGTCTACTCTCACTATCAAAGTTGTCACACAATGCATGTCACATAAAAGATCACGACGTTGTCACTATTAGCCTACACAACTTCATATGTTCACCGAATTACCATCAATTATGATATCGCCCCAAGGGTCGAATTTTCCTAATTACATCACCAACATTAACTACCCCTAAGAGCGACACCTAAGGGTTATAGACCTTTTAATCAATAATCATCAATGTCTAGTCATGACATCCTAACCCTCAACCTCTACCGTGGACTATATGTCACTCGTGACACTTGCCCAATGGGCATTATTCCACTCTATCGACATCTCAAATGATTCTATGTCATTAAAATTCAATACAAGCACCTCATAGTAACAACCATGGTGTCACCACTAGTGGCTTGCATGGACACCCGTAAATTACTATAATTCTAATCAGAAGCGCTCAAGTGATTAATAACTATCAACTTGATCACGTGCCATGTCACATCCCGATTTTTCGAGCGTGAGGGTAACCTGATAATAATTCTAAATCATAAATAATTCTGAAATACTGAAACAACTGCGGCATTTATCGATACTCCAATGTGTTACAACCGAAATCTAAGAATTTATTTTTATGTCAAACTTCTATACAAAAGTATTTCTCCTTCCAACTATGCTCTTTTTCTTCTAATATGACTTTTACTTGCTTTTATGTATCAACTGATCTCCGAAATATTCACCATAGCCTATAGGTACCTGATAAACATAACTGAAAAAGAAAGAATAAGCTAAACTTTGCCCAGTAGATGACTCAAAGTTTATAACAAGTATAAAAATAATTTTTAAGATATAATCTTTCTTTAGATGATAATAACATCAGGAGTACAATAAGAAATTTGATTCAACAGTCACAGTAAGATAAGCATAATGATACATGATGATATTGTTAAAAATATAAATATTAGGGGTTATATCTGGTTAAAGACTGCGGATGATTTCTAAACAAATAACCCATAATTATTTGTCTAGAGGCTTAGGGCAATAGCAAATACATACAACTAAATCAATCCAATTAAATTGGAGATAATCAATCCAGATAACTGAAGATAAAAGTAACCGTGCTAAGCCAATACTAAGAGAGGAATTCCACATGGTAATAAATAACCCAGGCTCCCAATCATCTAATTACTTCAAGTCAAATAATACAGTCATGGGCATAACGAAAGATTATTCCCTAATTGTAATGTATGCTATAAATAAGTAACCGGGTTAAAAAGCATCATATGAAATAATATGATTGCATAATCATGTCAATATATGAATTAATTATACGTAATAGTTGGAACTACTCAAATGAGTTCTACATGGTCAATCACAAAGTGATATCAATGATAGGCGAAATTCAAAAGCATTGCGAGAAATAATATTGAATAATAAATCACCTACCAATGTTTACGAGCTTTATGTTGACATTTAGGGATGTTCCATTGTTGTATTCCAATTCCCTTATATAGTTTGTTCCGGGGTTTAAAATGAAAGTGGGTATATCGGAGTTCAGGAAGAATGGTTTGGATTAATGATAACTTACGCCTTTCGATAAATATGAATAAAACTCATTCAATGACAAGAATTCAATATATAAATGTCGTTTATATATTTTTCATAAGTATGTTAGTGTAATAACAACTTTTTCTAATTTGTTAACAAAATAAATAATATTCTGAATTTCATAAATAAGGTTTATGTGGTAACTTGATATTTGAATAATATCATCTTTCTGGAAAAAAATACTCTTTAAATGGAATCAAAAGATTCAATTTGTTTATAAATTGAATAAACAACAATTTAATATTTTATTAAAATATTATCCCGATCAAATATTCGGTTTAACTATTTTTACAAAATCTCCAAGTAAATATCTGTTTTGGGGTATTATCCCGGTATGTGATTCTAAAAATAATAATTTTCAAAATTGGTCCGAGAATAATTGCATAATTAAATTAATTAGTAGTCCCTGACTGTCATATTTTTATATTATCCGAGTGTCAACATTTGGTATGAGTAGTCATAAAATTAATATTCGTGACACAAAATAAATTTAGAAAAACATCAAAAATTTCCCAATTTATTTGGAAGATAAACTAGTGGTCGTGCCACTTTCAAAATTAACCATCACAACAAAATAAACAGTCAAACACCGGCAAAATCTCAATTTTACTAAATATAACTTGTAATATAGTCTCGAGTTATAAAAATAACATAATCTCGAGTTGTTTGGTGTCGTGGCTCGTTTAAACATATTTTTAAAAGAAAAGTGACAATTTTCAATAAAAAATTGACAACAAGTTCAAATATGTTCAGAAAAAAATGTACAATTACTCTTATGCGTCGGGGTCTCGTGTTTATCACAATTTTATATGAAAATGAGTGTAAATAGTAAAATTGACGCCAAAATTTCCAACTATTTTCTCGTAATCCAAATAGCCAATTACAATACCCAAAATCAGACCCGAGTTGTGATGGAATCGTAACCGAATCGTGATGAAATTCTAACCCAACTCTAATTTCAACAAAATTGTTTCTTGGGGAAAACATATATATGTATATGTGTGTGTGAATATATATATATATAGAGGCATTTACGTTTAGATCCTATTAGACGTTCTTATATACATTCTAGTCCCATCATGTTTTTCTCTTACATATAAGTCCTATTCCTAATTTTTTGGAACTTTTTTTCCAATTTTACCCTTTTAAAACCAACAATCCGTAACTTCCTTGAGGAAGTTACATAAGTGGTTGAACTTTTTTTTTTAATATTCAAATGATCATAACTTTTGATTCACAAATCCGTTTTTCACAAAATTACTATTTTTGAAATCTGCTCGACGAGATCTATCAAACAAGATCCAAGAAGGCTATAAAATTCCAAAGAAAAAAATTTATTCAACCAATAAATTTTACTGTATGCACTAGAATATGAAATAGTTTTATATATGTGACATTTTCACAAACAGACAGTAACATTTAATGTGCTAATACTACACAGTATATATATATATATATATATATATATATATACACGGTGGATCCAAACCCTTTTTTTACAAAATTACCTTATATTTGAAGGTTCGCGCTAGCGGTATCCAATCCTTACCACCATTATTGGAGCTTCAACGACCTTCGTCAGAGCTCTGATTTGGGGTGGGTAAGGGTGGCATGTGGTGCCGCTGGCGCGGACCTTTGAAAATAAGAGACTATTGAATAAATGGGCTTTCGATCCACCGAAGTATCATGGGGGGCAGCTGGCGCGGACCTTTGAAAATAAGATTGGATAAATGGGATCGGGATCATCTGAAGCGCCAATTTGGGGTGAATAAGGGTGGCACAGAACTTTAAAAATTTACGAGCATATTGGATATATATATATATATATATATATATATATATATATATATATATATATATATATATATATATATATATGTATATAGTTTGTAAAAATGTCATAGATATTAAACTTTATTGTATACACCAGAAAATGAAATAGTTTTATATTTCTGACATTTTCACAAACAATAACATTTACTGTGATAATATATTTATGAAATAGTTTTATATATATAACATTTTCACAAACAGTAACATTTACTGAGTTAATATTACACAATATATATATAACATTTTCACAAACAGTAATATATATATATATATAGACGGTAGATCCAAACCTTTTTTTTTTAAATTACCATATTTTTAAAGGTTTACGCTAGCGACATTCAATCCCCACCACTACCCACCCCAATTGTCGACGCTTCGACGACTTTCATCAGCGCTATGATTTAGGTGGGTAGTAGTGGCATAGGGTGCCGCTGGCGCGGACCTCTGAAATTAAAAGAATATTAGATAAATGGAGTTTGGATTTACTGGCGCTCCGATTTGGGGTGAGTAGGGGTGACAGTGGGTTAGGTTTATATCTATAACATTTTTACAAGCGTTAACATTTACTGTGTTATAACACAGTATATATATATATATTTATATATATATATATATATATATATATATATACGGTGGATCCAAACCTGTTTTTTCTGATATTGTCTTATTTTTAACGACCCGCGCTAGCGGTATCTAATCCCCACCACCACCAACCCCAATTGTCGGAGCTCCAACAACCTTCATCAGAGTTCTGATTTGGGGTGACATGGAGTGCCGCTGGCGCGGACCTTAGGAAATAAGGGAATATTGGATAAATGGGGTTTGGATACACCGGCGCTCCAGTTTGAGGTGGGTAGGGGTAGCATTGGATTAGGTTTATATCTGTAATATTTTCACAAATAATAAATGTTAGTGTTTGTGAAAATGTTACATCGGCATCCCATGCCACCTCAAATCAGAGCTCTGATGAAGGTTGTTGGAGCTCCGATAAAGGGGGTGGAGATTGGATGCCGCTGGCGCGGACCGTTAAAAATAAGATAATATCTGAAAAAAGAGGTTTGGATCCGCCGTATATATATATATACTGTGTTATAACACAGTAAATGTTAACGTTTGTAAAAATGTTATAGATATAAACCTAACCCACTGTCACCCCTACTCACCCCAAATCGGAGCGCCAGTGGATCCAAACTCCATTTATCTAATATTCTTTTAATTTTAGAGGTCCGCGCCAGCGGCACCCTATGCCACTACTACCCACCTAAATCATAGCTCTGATGAAAGTCGTTGAAGCTTCGACAATTGGGGTGGGTAGTGGTGGGGATTGAATGTCGCTAGCGTAAACCTTTAAAAATATGGTAATTTTAAAAAAAAGGTTTGGATCTACCGTATATATATATATATATATATATATATTAACTCAGTAAATGTTACTGTTTGTGAAAATGTTATATATATATTGTGTAATATTAACTCAGTAAATGTTACTGTTTGTGAAAATGTTATATATATAAAACTATTTCATAAATATATTATCACAGTAAATGTTATTGTTTGTGAAAATGTCAAAAATATAAAACTATTTCATTTTCTGGTGTATACAATAAAGTTTAATATCTATGACATTTTTACAAACTATATATATATATATATATATATATATATATATATATATCGAATATGCTCCTATTTTTAAAGTTCTCTACCATCCCTATTCACCCCAAATTGGCGCTCCAGATGATCCCGATCCCATTTATCCAATCTTATTTTCAAAGGTCCGCGCCAGCGGCCCCCCATGATACTTCGGTGGATCTAAAGCCCATTTATTCAATAGTCTCTTATTTTCAAAGGTCCGCGCCAGCGGCACCACATGCCACCCTTACCCACCCCAAATCGGAGCTCTGACGAAGGTCGTTGAAGCTCCAATAATGGTGGTAAGGATTGGATACCGCTAGCGCGAACCATCAAATATAAGGTAATTTTGAAAAAATGGGGTTTGGATCCACCATATATATATACATACATACTTGTGACACCCCGACTAATTAAATACCGGGTAGCTACTCCTTTATTAAATTAATTCAAAATGCCAAGTTGGTCCAGTTAATAGCATCACTGTCGAAAACATTTTAATGATTACTAACCACCTAGTATTTAAAAAGTAAGTGCCAAATTTTAATTTAAGTCTGATTAACATGCAACAAGTGTAATAAAGAATAATAATACCATTCACCATAATGAAGTAAATAGAATAACCATCACATAAAGTAAATAAAGTCTGGAGGAAAAACTCCTCACTACAATCCCACAACTGAAATAAGTAAATCGAATACTAAATCAATACATGCCAAAGTCTGAAAACTGTAATGGAAAGATGTAACTCTAATAGAAATGGGCAACATGCCCTAAAACTGATAGATAATGAATCTGGAATCCAAGTGATAGAAGCGTCTACAAGCAAATCCCTGTAGCTTCCACAAACAGCTATAGCTCGTCACTTGAATGAGTATCCTATGCATGGTGTCCTTGTGGCTGGGCACCTAAAATGGTTTTACAAAGAAAATAGATTTGAAAGCAAACGGGTCAGAGCCCGAATGTGGAGATATTTTAAAAAACTGCAAGTGCTTTAAAAACATTTAAAACATTAAATGCAAAGTACATGTTAGGACGTGCACTCACATGATATTCTCACCTCTCGTCTAACTGTGCACTCCTAACGTAAGTACCCATCTACAACGACACAAACTACTAGCTAAGTGCCATCATATCTAGCTAGACTGTCATAGGTCCTACCCTTATTACTCGGTTCTATTAACATTATAACGCTCGTAATTAAGTAGGGGTTTAACGTAAACTCAGATGCTCAATATGCAATATATTTCACTATCAGTTAACTCGTTATATTTCTCGAAACAATACCGTAATTATATTCACAACATTAACATGAAGGTTCCCATTAATTAAGTATATATTATTCACATCATAAATATACAATACAAGCACCCCGAGAACTAAGCTGTGGTGCACACATACTCTGCTATCCATCCTGGTACATCACGTACATAAGGATTACGTATTCCGAATCTCTCAGGAATTGTTCACGAATAACAACATCACAAATAATGGAGGCGAACACAGTCACATCACATGGGTCACGC
Organism: Sambucus nigra; assembly: GCA_949130495.1. Taxonomy (NCBI): domain Eukaryota; kingdom Viridiplantae; phylum Streptophyta; class Magnoliopsida; order Dipsacales; family Adoxaceae; genus Sambucus; species Sambucus nigra. Next base: position 363,544,558 of record OX422216.1, on the reverse strand, counting down.
ACATACCTACGCTTCCACGATCAGCGGACTTATTAATATCCCAATAAGTCTTTCTATGACCTATGTTCATCAAGGTAACCAGTCTAAATCCGGGCAACACAAGGATTAGAGGGCCCTAAGCGAACGCAAACCTCCCGTGATAGCAAGTATGGTAGGTATGTCATACACACAATTCATATACCAATACTAAGTAAACACACGTCTTAGTAATCCCGTAGTTTAATTGTAGTACTATTCTCATTCTAGTACCAATACATAATTTACACACTTTATACGATTCCGATTTATAATCATACGCGCTATAATCTATTCTCACGTCGTAGTAGACACTCACGTCTCAACCCAAACGGTTCATTGATTTAAATCACTCGTATATAATTTACTCCTCATAATAACTCAAAAGTCCCAAATCTATCCATACATCATCAAAGGAAGGTTATCTATATCCTCGAACAAGTTTACGGGACTCCAAAAATCGAAACAGGCCAAAAAGGCCTAAACTATCAACTCGTTAGAAGTCTCGTTCGAACGAGGCTGTTCGAACGAGATCAAACTGTCAGCTCGTTAGAAGTCTCGTTCGAACGAGGCTGTTCGAACGAGATCCAGTTCGTTCGAACGAACTGTACCTTCTAACGAGATCTCGTTCGAACGAAGTTATCGAACGAAGTTCCCTTTTGTTAGAAGCGACTGGTCAATTCGTTAGAAGCTCGTTCGAACGAGTTCGTTCGAACGACCTAGGGAGGCTCTTCTAACGAACGACCAGATCGAGCCCATATTTTTCCTTCTTCGTTTTTCATCAATTTTTGCACCTCAAGTCTCAACCAAAATTCGTCCAATCAATGTTTTAAGGTCTCCAATCATCCTAAAACATACTAAGGTCATATACTAACACCTTTTAAGGAATTAATACATCCTAAACATCATTAGATCACAAGATTCTATACTTTTCCCCAATTCTTTTCAAGAACACAAACCCTAACATTTTAAATCATGAATTAACCCAATAATAATCCGTTTTAATTTCTTCCAATCACAAATATCATGATAATAATCATCTACCTATCATTCTACATGCAATTCTCCTCAAGATTTTCAAGTTCTAAGTTCCAAACTACATGGGTTTTCATATTTCACCAAGAACAAACATAAAATTGGAATTATCTAACATGGAAAGAACATTCTCTGAAATTAAATGGAATTAAGTCACTTGCCTCGAGTTTATCTCTGATTTAGATGTTGGTTTGATGGAGCTTTTCTGCAGAATTTCCTCTCTCTCTCTTTCTCCAAGCTTCTTCTCCAAAGGTGGCTATGGTGGCTAGGGTTTGCTTTTGGGAAGGTATTAGAAAACCTAATTCTAATAACCTACGTAGCTTGTTGGGTTAATATGGGTTGGTTAGTGGCTTAGTGGGTCAATTCCCAATCAGATTAAAACTCCCAATTTTCGTCACTTTTAATTCTCCAAAAATACAAAATTACTAAAATGCCCTTTATGTTGCCGGTATGGCCTAAAAATACCCCGGGACCCAAACTAAACCCCCGGCTAGTGTTTTCTGACTATCTCGACCCTTCCGGACGCGTTGGCGCACTCAAAATGACCATACGGTTTATAGAATTTAAATTCACTTTTATAATTAAAAATAATACACCATGACGCGGCGGTCACACGCGTCTCAACAAAATTCCTAAAATGCCGTATATCAATCTCACGACAAATTTTTCATAATTCAATATTCATATAAAACATGTATGCACATAATCAAATACCAACTCGCATCTCGTTAGTATTTTTAACCCGAATTAATTTCCAATTAATACACATTTAATTAATTAATCCCAAAAATAAATAGTATTAACTCAGTAAATGTCTGTTTGTGAAAATGTTATATATATATTGTGTAATATTAACTCAATAAATGTTACTGTGTGTGAAAATGTTATATATATAAAACTATTTCATAAATATATTATCACAGTAAATGTTATTGTTTGTGAAAATGTCACAAATATAAAACTATTTCATTTTCTGGTGTATACAATAAAGTTTAATATCTATGACATTTTTACAAACTATATATCTATATAATAAGGAGTAGAATTTTGACACTATTTCATAAGTTGATAAGCTAAGTAGAGGTGAGGATTTGGCCACATCACTCACAAATGAACGGTTGAGATCACTTCCCCCATTACACTCATTTGCCAAGCCCTAGCCGTCGTATCTCCACTCTCTCATTTCGTCTTTCCCCACAAACCTACACGACTTCTCATTCTCTCCCTCATCCATGCCTCCCCCTAAACCCTACCCCCTCTCCTCTCACTTTCTCCCCCTCGCGAAATAGCCTCCCCCTCCTCTCTACACCACCGCCTCCATCTCCTCTCCGCCCCGCACCCACCATATATGGTGTGATTTTGCAATATTCTTGAGTAGATCTTCTTTTTTAGGGTTTTATGTATATAGATTTGGGGGTTTTTATTATTTTCGTATTTATTTTAGCAGATCTGCTTTCTTAGAGTTATCATGTGGTTGATGGTTTGTTGATTCTTATAAGTTTATGGTTTATGCTTTGTTAGTATTTGAACTATGCATTTTATTTTTACCAATCTTATTGAAGATCTACATAAGAAATTTGCAGGGTTTTGACATTTGAAGGCTTAAAGGTTTTGGCTTCTGATCAGACTTAGTCCCCAACACCACTGAGGTAATACCCTATGTTTTGACACTAAAGTTTAGTGAATCGATATTTACTTATTGTTTGGAAAGCAAGCTTTTGTATCGATCTTGGTAATTTCACACTATTGTTTGTGATTTTTGTGTTTGATTTTGATTGTGTTTCAGATTGACAAACTTTGGAATTAGATCTTGGAGCTTGACGTCAAATTAGGTATACTCTGTTAGTTTTACTACATATCATCTCATAATACTAGCTTTCAATTTTATGTGGTGTGATATGAGGTTGAGGTACTTCTTATACATTGCTGCCACATCTTAGTGTTGGATGGGTCCACTACTTCTACATTGCTGCGACATCAATTTCATTACTTTTTTGTTTATAGATTTAGTTCAGTTACACAGTTGTTTTGTTTCAGGATTGTTACTTTAAATTATGTTATGTTATGTTTCATTGGTTTGTTTCAGGGTTTCTTTCAAATTAATTGAGCATAACGCAGTGCAATAATTGCTATAAAATTTTATGTTACCTTTGTTCAATACTTTAATACCTAATTATAAATGCATCAAGGTATTAGGTGTTAAAATGCTGCCCAATTATAAACTTTCGTGTGTTGACCCAATTATTTATTATACCTTTTTGTAGGTATTATTTGCCTAAATTTTAATATGTAAAAACAGAGGAATGGATGTAGTAATCAATAATTTGGTTTATTTGCACTTAATGTGTAATTTTTTGTGCCTAGATTTGTGACAAACCAAATGCACAATCAACATTTCATTAGCCAGTGATAATTTTTTAACCAAGTTGCCGAGGAAACCCCCGCTTCTGTAATCATCTATATAACTAGATTTAAAGAAACTTTTATACAACAACTGATAGGTAAACTTATTTATTGGTTGGTATTTTTTGACTTTAGACTTGGACACTGCCCTTTCTTTTTCACACACACCCTCTGTATTATTCTACTATTTTCATATATTGTAGAGTGTCATAATTCTACCTTTACTTTTATCTCAATGCTCTTTTAGTTATTTTATTTGGATCATGCATCTATGACATACATTTTTCTGTTTTTATCCCTGAAGTCACAGTTATCTATTTTCTCTGTTATTATCTCATTTCGTATGAGAATCGGTTATTATCTCATTTAGTTTGATAATTAGTGTAGTTTAATTGGCTCCAAATGATTGATTACAGTGGGTTTGTTTTTCGAGTAAAAGTATAGGTACTTTATTACTATATTATTGTTTTGATTTCAATTGCAGGTAAGATTTATTCAGGTATCTCATTTGTAGGACCACAACAAACAACCAAGAACCACTATATGATATTTCGTACAAGTGTCAAACCCGAGGTGATATTTTGAGACTGCACTGCTCCCGTTGGCATTTTTTGTTGTTTGAGACTTGGTTTAATTGTTGTTCGACACTAAAATGCTCCCGTTTTTGGGCTTCCTACTTAAATAGGTTCGATCCTCAATGCTTATACAAGTTCTATCACAGATTTAATATCCAAAGGGATCTTTTGACCAGTTGGAAAAGTTGTTAGCCCACTTTTGGTCGGAAATCGCATACAAATGAAATTGGAACGTAACTATATTGATATTCAGGTCGAACCTAAGAAACATAACAAATTCTTATTAAAACTAAAGTTAGTTAAAACATCGAAGTCCACATTTTTGTTAAAACTAAAGTTAGTTAAAACTGAAGTTACTTAATAAACTCTACATACGCACTAAAAGTGAGAATTTTTGGCAGTTTTGTTTGATGCGGAGAAATATTGATAGTCTTAGGCAGTAGTGAGAAAGTGCGCATGTTCTATTTTTCCATTGTAGAAATGAGAGATGAAAATTGAAAAATGAAAAATAATTCATATACTAATAAACTTTATATTTCCTAGGCTACAACGATTCTACTCGACTTTAAAGATGGAGAGTGGAAAGAGGCTTTTCTGCAGATGGATGAGGAGTCATATAAACAACCAATGAAAAAGGATTATTGAACTTTTTTGGAGATTAATAGGGTAACATTTCAATCACGTATGATTAATGGAGAATAACTATTAACATCTTTCTCATATAAGTTCTAGAGACCTTAGTACACAAAATCTGGTATCCTGTTGGTGCACAAAATCTAACACGAGATGGTTTGCTGTGTATGGACTTTAGACTTCTGAACAAATGTGGTGTCCTGTTAGGACACAAAATCTGCTTTCCTATTAGTACACAAATGCAGCACATCTCATTATTGAAGTAGTACAGTGCCTAAATGATCTAAAGTAGCATGCAAAAGCAACATACCTCATTTTAAAAATTGTTTCTTCAGGTTGGTTATGTTGATTAGTTAAGGTGTAAATACAAATCTGGACATTTATTGAGTAAATTCTTCGTGATTGCATTTTAGTTCGTAAGCATTTATACACTGAATTTTAAATGCCAACAAGATTCTTGATAAAATGAACTTATATATATTTGTATTACTATTTATGTTTTACACATCACAGGAGCAAATTATATTCCACATATAATATAGTAAAGTGCGAGGCTACTCCCATTATCTATAAATTTTGCTAATGGCCTTCCTGCATAATTCAGTATCATTGGTGACCGACACTTTCTACGTATGCAAGAATTAGCATGCCTACATGGGTACAAGATCATTGGATCATATCTTCTACAGTTATGTTCAAATTTAATGAGAATGAGAGAAAATTAGAATTTGAATTCTCAAGCCATTTCACACATCGTATTTGGTATGCATTTCATATGTATATTTCAATGACATTTCAATAAGTAGGTAAGTTTTGACATCTGTTTTTGTGTGCAGTCCACACAATTAACATAAATTTATTTCTAAAAACTTTTTACTACATATATATATATATATATATATATATATATATATGATACTTGATCGATAAGGAAGTTGATTTTTTTTTTGCAAATACGTTGCATACTTATTATATCTGATCAACAATGAAGAAATTAAAAGACAAAACTGTCATAAAATCCGTCCCAACATGACAAACTGTGTTCATTTCGGGTCATTAGTGTCATTTGTGATATTTTTCTATTATGGTGGATTTAATGAGGACTGTTAAACGATTCAGCTAAGGCGTGATCTGTGTGATCTTTACGATGCAAGAACATTCAGGTTATTTCAAGTTTTGGGGTTAATGTCAATTTATTAGTGTGTTTGATGTTGATAATTAGTTCTCATTACTAAATGTCTTTTGGTATGTACATGAATGCTATTGTTGAGGGTGTACATTGAGGTTACCAGTTAATTGATTCTTTTTTCACAAGCATTTAATTCTTTTTTCACAACCATTTAGTTTGTATGTTTAACTCATGACCATATTACTTCTTTATTCCATTTTTATTTTTATGCAGCGCTCAAATAACATAATAGTTGAAGAAGCTTTTAATGTCTTTATCGAGAAGGTTGGGGATGGAATTCCTAGAGATTATTAAGCACAAGATCGTTTAGGATGTGGTAAGGTAGCATAACATGTTGGATGTCCTTTTTAGAATATTTTGGATGTCAAAATGGGAAAAGTACACTAACTCAACGTTGAAGGTAAAATGACTCGGAACATCACTTTTTAAGGCATTAAATCGCTGAATTTGACCCAAATTTCGTCTATTTAGATGTGAACAATGTTTTTTAAAACATATTTTTACATTTTATAACATGTGTAGTTGGTAATATTTTTGAGAAAATTCACTATTTTATCCTTTATTTATGACAGATACCGAGGATGAAGATGTGGACTCGAATAACGCAGAAGGAGAAGATGCTGACATCGATAATAAGATGGTGCATGTGTTGTGGATGATGATGTAAAGGACGAATTGTAGGCCATGACCAGGTGCTGCGGAAGATGCCGACTCGGATGATGCATGGGAATATGATGTCATATATCCTACCTGTAGTTCCTTCTTATTTATTAAATTTGTTGTCTTAATAATAGTCTGAACTAATAAATCTTAATGTCGTGAATTTTTGACATTTGAATTTGATGATTGCAAGTAGGAACTTCTGTGAACTACATTATATGATTATTAGGATATAACTATATGTTGACAGGTTATGATCTCAGTCAACACCTTCTCTCCCGATGGTCGTATTTTCCAGATCGAATACAACGGGAATGTTATTGGTATAAAATGCAAGGCTAAAATTTTTATGGGTGTGGAGAAGCTCATAACATCAAAGATGATGCTACCGGGTTCTAACCGAAGGATCCACTCCATTCATCACCATTCTGGCATGACTGTTACTGGATTAGCAGCAGATGGGAGACAAATTGTCGCACGAGTAAAGGTGGAAGCAACAAATTATAAAACGTGTTGTGACTTATGTGCATATATCTGCACTCTATTGGCGGCTCAGACCTTTCGGTTGTGTAGTTATTCTCAGAGGTTATGACATAGATGGAACACAACTTCACAATTAGGTCATTGACCCGATTTTCACTGCTTTTTCCATCCAATATTACAATACCTATTACATTTTTTGCAAAAATTCTACTGTCAGGTATGGTGTTGTTTTCCATGCCAAGTCCAGACATACTTAGACCAAGAGGCCAATCTTTGAGGAGCTGAGCAAGTATGCAGAGGTTCATAGCCTGACCATATGTGATAATTTTGAGGAGCTGAGCAAGTATGGAGAGGAGCTGGCAGTTTTTTATCTTCTGTTATTCCAGCAATTATCTTCAATTTTTGTACTAATAATCATCTATATTCACATTCATCAACAGAAAAAGAGCAGTGAAGGAGAATGTTAGAAAGAGTGAAGAGGGTTCTTCTTGCAGTACGTACAAAAGACATCATAAATCTATTGGGACTTCCAGTGGTGAGGAGGCCAGCAATTCAAAGAGAGGAATGATATGATGTCAATCCAAACTATAATACAAAAATTCCAAGGATTTATTTGCATCCGTCCAATGGAACCAACTCTCGAACTTGTACAACAAGGTAAGAAAGCAACGACTGAGATTATGTTCCCGCTTAAACCACACTACATCAATTCAAATTTTTATTCAAGTGATTGTAGATATATGAAATATGAATCTGGCGGCTATGGCGAGAGTCAGCAACATAGTCTTCCAAGGAGCCGGTGGCTATAGCGAAATAGAGAGTTTAGTCACCAGTTATCTTGGCATGTTGTCACAGTTGTCTTAGCATGTTGCAAAAGACAGTTTAGTCACCAGCCTGAGCCAGCGGCTATGGAGAAATAGAGAGTTTGGCATCAGTGGAGGCTGCTTCTGTTCTGTTTAGGGCTGAACTGGAGTCGAGCCAAAAGGGTGATGAAAGAGATGAAGATGGGGAAATTGAGTTAGAGCTGAATCTCGGCTTTGAGCCGGTTTCACATGTTAGTGGCATGATTTTGGCTTCTGATGGAATAAGCTTGATTATTACTCACCAATTTTGACAGCTCAGATGCTCCTGCATTTTTTTTCTTTCTTTCTTTCATTAAACGAGTGTTTCTTTGTTAGTTTTTTTCTTTTTTCCCTTCATCAAAAGCAATATACAAATAGGATTTACATAGAAAAATATCAAGATGGGAACCCAATTTATTAGAATGGTTGTTTAGATTTCAGTCGTGTGTGAGTTTGGGGGTTCCTTGAATTAGATTTGTATGCACACTATCATCATCTTTCTCTAAAAGAATGTCATGTTTTTATTTAATCTTGCAGATTTATGGTATTCATGTATGAGAATGTACAAAGCAGGTGAACCCGTACTTTCTTCTCTCTCTAAGGAAAGTTAAGTTTTTTAGAAAACTCCTCAGTGAAAATTTCTTAGCACACTTCATGGTCATTGCTTCTAGAAATTTAAGGTTTTTCTATGAGTCTTTGATTTTTTTAAGTTTCTCTTTCATTTTGTTTTTTGCATTATTTCCAGGTGAAAGTAAGTTTAAAATAATATATCAAGTTACAAATCTAAAATTATTTTTCATCTAAAAATATTTTTTGTTACGGATCTAAAGTTACCATGCCACTCCAAGACCTGAATATATTGAGTTATTATTTAATAAATATTCTTGATTTAGTTATTTATTTCTAGACCGAATTTGTGTTTCCTTATTAGACCGAACCTTTTACCAATTTTTTTCCAATCTCAAGTCTTTTCCTTTATGGAGTTCATCTAAGAGGCTTTCCAGTCTATTACTAATGACCTGCTTTCTTTGCCCATAGATATGTAATTAAGCTATGTATGGATTTTTTTAACATGCACATGCATTTGACAATGGTTGAAAATGTATTTTACCTATGCTGCTAAAATTTTCATATTTGAATATATAATCGATACAAATGATTGTCGTTAAAGATCTAACAATGCTTCTAAATTTTAGCTTCTCCAATTGATTTTAGTTGTTTTATTACACAATCTTCATATTCGAGTATATAATCATTACTATATTCGAGTCTCCAACACCATTGTAGATAGTCAAACGTAAACTCTATTTATGTCCAAGTAGGTTTTTGGATTTGTGCATTTCTATTATGAAATATTAGCATTATGATCATTTATAGTTTCCCCTGCATTTATTAAGTGATTACCGTGGGGATTCCAATTTATTTTCTCAAAATTTTTGAATGTTTTCTGGTACTATTTGATAAGTTGCTTTTCAGTTTAAATATTTGTGTTTGTTATGACAACATCTAACCAATTAAAAAAATCAATTTTTAGATTGTAGTAAACTGGACTAATGCAATTTCATATGTAAAAAATGCAAAATAACCCCTGTACGCAGAAAATTTATTTATGATTTCTATTATTTATCTTATTTATATATTTACATGTGATTGCATTTGTATTTTAGAATTGGAAATTGATCATAATTTTTGTATATATTTGATTGTGCGCTATTCGATTTTAGAAAGTATTTTTCTTTTCAATAACTACCACGTGTCCTAATTTTTAAATACTTTTTGGCTAATAAAGTCATCCACGCTAAGTGTTGTAGGTACGCAGTGTACTAAAAGCAAAAGTACGCCATGAAAAAATAGCATCGTGCCATTAGAAAGAGCATACTTCATTTTATGGTTATTCATTTTTGAAGGTTCACCCTTTAGATACTACTTCATTTTTGACACTAGACTATGTGAGGTTTGTATCAACATTAAGTGATAAATTATTTCATTGTGATTATTTATTATTGATTCCATTTGACTACTTTTATATCAAAGTATGTTGTATTTATTATTCATGCCATACTACTATTTGAATGTTGTTCGGCTATTTATTATTTGTTAAGTCGGGTGGATAGTCCTATAAATAAAGGCTATTGTGGTCATTTGTTTTTTAAAATTACACTATGTTTTGTTGCGGAATGAAATGTTTGCCGTTTTGCAATTACATACTTTGAAAATTTGAATCGTTTTGCGAGTACGTATTTTGGAAATTTTCGCCGTGCCTTCAGGCACGGGCATTCCGCTAGTATATATATATAATAAAGTAGCAAAGATATGTATGTCATAAGCTTACTTGATTATGTCATCAAAATGAATTTTTCTTGAAGTACCTCTTTTGCCCTCAATTCTTTGGTTTCCCCCTCTATTTTTTACTTAACAAATTCACAAGGTAGTTCAAAATTGGGGTTACTTTTGTCAAAATCACTCCCTAAAATTTGTTTGCACCCTTCTCACACAAACTTCTCATTCGTCGCTTCTCTCCCGTTCTCTCATCAGTAACTCCCCAAAAAACCCTACCTCAAACATCAAGCCTCTCTCTACCTCTCTCCAATCCACCACCCCCCCTCCTCACCGTTGTTGTTGGAAACATACGCACCCCTATTTTCTTCGATTCTATATCTAACAAATCTAATAGGTACTCTATTACACACACTCAGCCTTTCTTCGATTCTTCGATCAAAATGGGTATTGTTATTGTATAGTCTGTTAGGGTTTTCAATGCATGCCAACACAGTGTTTCATTATTGTTATTGTAACACTTTTTTTATTAGGGCTTGGGGTTATTATGAGAAAATATGAATAATTATTTTTTTTGGATTTATATTCATTGGTTGAGAGTATGTGATGATGGATATCGCATTGTAACACTCAGCCTTTATTTATAGTTCGTTGAGATGAAAAGCGTTGACATGGATACACTATGATCGTTGTCAAATCCCTCCATTTGTAAATCCCTCTTTTTGTATGTTTAGTGTTTCTAGATGTCCTTTTTGAATCATATATTCATGTTGATAATACGGGTTCATCAAACACATTGGCATTTGAGAATCGGTATATGTTAATACGTACTTTGTCATTATTGATCTATGCTTATAGTTTATTCAGTATCTTCATGTCTTAATCAATACACATCGTTCTTGCCTTGGATAATTCTTCTTAATTCTATCATTTTAGCATTTCTATCAACATGTACCAAGTTGTCTAATTTTTAGCGTGTTTTTTATATACAATATCTCTAATTAAATGTGATTGTTATGTATCTAGAAAAAAGTGAGGGATACTCAATATAAATAAATCCCTTCCAACTTTATTGTATCAGTACTCTAAAATATCTAGAAAATCTTTGATTAAACCATTTTGTTGCAAAAACAAAAAAACATTTTTTATCATTGAGTTTTGGGTGAGTTAGTTTTTTAAAATCTAATCATGAAATGGAAGGATTGATTATGAAATGGAATGATCTATTCTAAAATTCATAGTGATTTGTTTGTTAATTGATGATGATAAGCATCTTTTCCTACACTAATATTCAAGCTGCTGCAACATCTTTTCTTAAAATTCAAGCTGCTGCAACCTTTTCAATTGAAATTTTCTTTGAATTTTGATCTACTGAATACAGGGATGTCATGTTGGAGTGAATGTTGGGATCAGATTCTAGACAGGTGTAGTTCATCCGAGTTCTTTATCAGCATCCGCATCCTCGATAATTCCTCCAAGGTCTATATTATATTATTCTTTATGCTTATTTTTCACTTATCTAAGAATGTCTTCCTTTGCTCATTTTTTCGTAGTATTAAAGGGGTAAACAAGAAGGGGCTTGGTCATTGCAGTGAGATTTGAAATAGATGATGGGATTGGTGATGAGAATGAGTTACAACATAAGTTGAGAGAATTGAGACTATGCATAAGTGAGATAACTTGGGCAGTGAATATTGACCCGACCTTTTTTTTATTGAAATTCCTTTTCATTTTAGTTTGGATATGTTCTGAAAATCTATTTATTTATTTTTGGTTGAAATAGTATGCTGGGTGTATGAGTACAGATTAGTTTTAGGTAAACGATATATCTTCTACTTTCGTAGTTTTTTGTATTTTGTTAGAGAAATTGAATAACCTACTTCTACATTTTTTCTTAAAAAGTAACGAGAATGATCTCATCTCTCTCTCACACACACAGACTCTTAATGGTGATGATGATGATTTTATATCTTGATTTGTTTATTATATATAAGGTTTGTATCTTAATTTGTTGTCATCTCTATTTTACATTGAGGGTTCTCTAATATATATTTTTTTATCTAACATGGTGCAGCCTAAACTTATGGTCGTATAGGTGTGAATTATAAACTATGAAAGGGACAATCAGGGTGCTTCAATCCGAAGTATGAATAGGAAAATCAACCTTCTTCGATCCAAAATAATAAAGCAGCCACCAGAAGAAGAGATCAAAGAAACATCTACCACCACCAATGGTGAGTCCTCACCCAAACCCAAGGTTCGATCGATTCGACTAAGGTCCCCGAGGCAGAAATCCATCTATTTCATCGAGGTAAAGGCCCCATCAACATATTAAAATAGAGCCAAGGAGATTGGGTCCAAGACATACTCAAAGTCCCAAGACATTCTCGATTCTGCTAGGAGGTTGGGTCCAAGACCAATTCAAAGTCCTAATCGGGTCGAGGCGTGTCCATTTGATTTTAACCCAAAAATGGAGAGCCCTATGACTCCTCACTGAAGGCTATCACCAAGATACGAGTCCAAAAGGTATTTATATATAATTGAAGGATAGACATAAATTTAAAATATAAGTAATTGCATACTGTAACGATTGGCATAAACCTCATGCATATTGATCTGCTTTCTTTTTCTCAACTGGATAGGCAAAGCTTGACACAAATCACCCCTTGGTTTTTTCTTCTATACTATGAATATCTCTTATGAAAAATAATATTCCCTCCAAATGACTCTTTTATTGCTGTAGAAATTTTAATGCTTTCTTTGTAGATTATAGATATGAATATTGGAAAGTGTCATTTGGACCAAAATAGAGAGAATATATGCATCACATATTGTCCACCAAAACAGAGCAGATGTTAAGTGCATATGGTAAGTGCGTAAGACGGATTAATTACAGAACTTCCTTATTTCAATGCTTAATATGCATATGGCAAAGTATTTAGTCGGTCTCTATTGGCAAAGGTAAGATGCAATGCTTAATATTGGTAGTAAGTTGCAATGCTTAATACTGGCACGTGTAAGCTGCAATGCTTAATAACAATTTGATGGCACATTTAGTCGGTCTCTACTGCCACATTTAGTCGGTTTAATAACAGTTTAATATTTGTACTGGCACATTTAGTCGGTCTATACTAGCACAGTTAGTCGGTCTCTACTGGCACATTTAGTTACACTCTTAATAACAGTTTGATGGCACATTTAGTCGGTCTCTACCGGCACATTTAGTCGGTCTCTACTGGCACATTTAGCCACACTCTTAATAATAGTTTGATGGCACATTTAGTCGGTCTTTACTGGCAAAGGTAAGCTGCAATGCTTAAGGTGAGCTACAGTGCTTAATAACAGTTTGATGTCTTCCGAGACACATGTGGATAATTTTAAATATCCTTCTATGTTTGATGACCATAATAGTGTGGTATTTACATTAGGTAACTGAGATGCAAGTGCATAAGTGCAAGCCTTATTTGGAAACTACAGGTTATATAAATTTTGATGGTAGGGATTAGCATATTGAGAGTGATTATTCTATTGAGGAAGATGTTATTCAGCTACAAAATGAAGAAAATCTGCATAAATAGGATATATATATTATTAAAAACTAGACTAATCGCCTCGAAAGATGTCCGAGTAACGAGGATTATTTAAAAATTTATGGTATGCGTGGATTTAATGTGTAATTTATGTTTATTTATGTTTCCAATAAATCTCTAGAAAGTCCAAACATCAATGCATGCTTTGTTTATGTGAAAAAAATAAAAAATAAAAACAAATCTTTTGTTCATGTCAAGGACAAGGAATAGGTTGTTATTTTTATTTCATGTATACATATAATTTGACCTTTATTTTTGTGTTATTTGTTCTGTTTTTCCAAATACTAGGCAATGTTATTTCTGTGTTTGAAGCAAAGACTAGCCATGTGTATTATATATTGACATTTACATTAGGATGACTGTTGTTGTTTGGACACATTTGTGTTATTTGAATGAATGGCTCTTTTTCTGTCCTACTTCTAGCTGACCTGTTGCTACCTGTTGAAGATTCAACAGAACTCCTACCCATATTCAACAGTAGCTTGACCTACTACTACCTGATGCTCCTCATTATCAACCTTTTTTTATCAAGTCTACACTCCCAATATGTACACTTACAATGAATCTTACGTTTCTTTTTTTATGTTAGACTAATTTTGGGTGTGAAACTCTTATTTTGATAGGGAACTGGAGGAGGATTATCTCCTGAAAAGCTTATGAGTATGAGATCTCAACATTCTAACATCGATCACTCCAGTATTTTCCAAACAGGTATTGTCACAATATTAACTTTGCAGATCAATATCAATAACATTAAATTGGGTGTTTAGTTTTAAAGTTCAAGAACATACGAAGTTTAGTTTTGTTTAAACTAAATCAATAACTATGTTGCAGATCAATATCAATAACTATGTTAGTGATGTTTAAACTTTGTATGACTTTGGATCTAACTTTGCAGATCTCATTTTGTTTATTTGGAGAATATATTATGTGGATTTAGAAAAATTTGTATGTTATTGATTTCTAAACATAAATGCTCAATTCTATATTTCATCCAACTTTAAACATAATTTTTTTTTTGTTGGTACTTCGGTGTAAACGCCCAATTTAAAGGTAAGATCTATTGATGTTATGGAAATCAACCATATGCCAAATTTACATTTGCGTCGCTGTCTCTGCCACGTCGGTGCATTATTCTTTTTCTTTATTTAGATGGAGTGTTCTTTTAATTTAATTTTTTCCGTTTTTCTCATCCGGACTTTGCCCTCCATTTCAGTCCTACAAATGTTCACACTAGATGAATCTGACAAAATGTTCCTTTCAAATTTCTTACTTTGGTTATAAGTTTAGAACCGTATGGTCATCGTAGT
Organism: Sambucus nigra; assembly: GCA_949130495.1. NCBI lineage: Eukaryota > Viridiplantae > Streptophyta > Magnoliopsida > Dipsacales > Adoxaceae > Sambucus > Sambucus nigra. Next base: position 363,529,546 of record OX422216.1, on the reverse strand, counting down.
CGTAATCAAGACTATTATATACAGGTAATCATGATGACAACTGTTGGGTTCTTCCGGTTGCAGCCTGATCTTCCCAAGCCATTTTGGCGCTACCCAGTTTCATACATAAACTACGGGTAATGGTCACTACAGGTAGTTCTACTAGAGTTTTCTGAATTTAAAAAAATTAAATTTTGATGTTGGTTTTCCAAAATTGTTCCTTTCTCATTTAATTTTCTCATGTGCTGATAAAAAATTTTGATGTTGGAAGTGCCTTATAAGGCGGATCTGGTGGTGTAATGTAGCATTTTGCTCATTTAAAGTGCGGTCAGTTAAAGTGATGGTGATGGACAACGGCCAGTGGAAAATAGTCCAGACCTTAGTGCTCAACTTTTTTCTTTATTGCTTCTTATAGAGTTTAAGGCACAATGTTTATGTATGCTGCCATATATGTGTCTGTTGTTGTGTTCTTCCACTATGTTATTTTTACTCATTTGGTCAGGTGTTGGTCATGTGTAATGTGACCAATTTGTATGATGTATATTGTTCTTTATGTATGCATTTTTTAGTAATTGTGCGTTTTTTGTTATAAAATCTGTGCATAAGAAGATTGAGCAGGGTTGTTGACATGCAGTTCAGTTTTATATTTTGTGATTGGTTACTTTATAATTTTTTATGGACATTTGTTCTCATTTCAAATTGTACAAAGTTTTGTTTGCTATTGTTAATTTTCTTTGTTGAGTACTGGTATTGTTAATGAATGTGTTTTTCATTTCTTCAATAGGGTGGATAGAACTATAAATAAAGAAAATTTTGTCCAAATTTTTTAAATTGCCTACAATTATGGGTTGTAAAAAACTTTGACTTAATACGTATGTACCACGATGTATGTATGTATGTATTTAAAAAAACTTTCAAAAAATTCCCAATTGTTTAAAATTAATAGGTTTGTATAATAGATTATTTATAAAATGGTTAATTTATTGGGAACTAAAAACGACATGGTCCTATCAACGACGTACTATTTCAAAAATTAGCGTCGTGCCTTCAGGCACGGGCATACCCTAGTGTATATATATATATATATATATATATATACTGTGTAGTATTACCACAGTAAATGTTATTGTCTGTTTGTGAAATGTCACATATATAAAACTATTTCATATTCTAGTGCATACAATAAAGTTTACTGTTTGTGCAAATTTTTTTCTTTGGAATTTTATAGTCTTCATGGATCTTGTTTGATAGATCTCGTCGAACAGATTTCAAAAATAGTAATTTTGCGAAAAACGAATTTGTGAATCAAAAGTTATGATCATTTAAAGATTAAAAAAAAAAGTTCAACCACTTATGTAACTTCCTCAAGGAAGTTACGGATGGTTGGTTTTAAAAGGGTAAAATTGTGAAAAAATTTCCTAAAAAGTTGGAATAGGATCTATGGGATTATTAAAAAGTCAATAGGACTTATAAGCTTGTTGACCCAATAAATGGGACCTAGATATAATTTGCCCATATATATATATATAATAGAACAAAAAAATGATTCTGTTAACAAAAACTCAGCCCCAATTTGGGGTTTCTGGCCGTCGGCCATCACTATGGCAAGGGTGATGGTAGAAGCTTCGTTTTACACACACACACACACACACAGAGCTTCGTTCCCATGAAAGGAAAATAAAAATAAAAAAAATAGATGAAAAAGGACAGTCGCCGGTGGCGGGGACTGGTCCGGTGTGGCCGAGGTTCGACGGAGGAGGGAAAGCCGACAGTAGAGCAGTGGTTCGGCGGTGGACGTTCGGGGAAAGGGATAAGGAGGAGCAGCGGGGGGGGGGGGGATCAGGTTGGGGATTTGATGGGTTTGTGTGGGTATGGAAGCAGGGGTCTGAGGAAGAGGGAACATCGACGGTGGTTCGGGGTGAGGGAAAGCCGGCAGAGGTTGATGGGTATTGTGTTGGAGAAGAATAGGAGTTTTGTTAAGAGAGAGAGAGAGAGAGAGAGAGAGAGAGAGAGAATTCATTGGTTGAAAAAAATACACAAAGGGTTTGACTTCATTTTATAGAGTTTAGATAGGTCTAGTCAGCTTAAGATAACTATTTAACTGAGTGTGTTTGGTACTCATGTATAATTTTTAACGGGTATAAATTTTTATAATTTTTGAAATTTCAACCAACTATAAATTAGTATTAGAGCGCGTAGAACACGTTTTTGTATTTTTTTGCATTGACATTACTTTTGGATTACTCTAAATTATGCACACTATAATTTAAATAATATGCTTTAAATTCATTTTAATATCCGTTTTATATGAAAAACATTTTATTTAGAATGAGAGAATAGACTTGTCGACCCTATTTCATGTTACAGAAAATACGTACGGGTCGCAAGCATCGCGGAAAGTATTAATAGTACATAAAATGTCATTTTAACACATACTTAATTTAATTTAAATTAAAATAAAAAATAGGTTATTACATTCCACTTGGTGCTAACTCACTTATCGTGCTAACCACTTTGACTTTACTGCCGAGGAAACTAACTAAACCATCATCGAAGTAGTGTGACCGACCCAAACCAACACCAACGTAAAAAGACCCGATACCGACCTCAACATCACTCCGTAAATGAACCTTGAACCTAGAGCTTTGATACCATTTGTAACTCCCCGAACCGAATTTATAGGTCATCCGTAGTCAACTCGGTCCGAACCAAGCATTATGTGTGAAGTGCAATGAAACAACCTATATAATGTTGCTAGTCTAATTATATTTTAATTAACATTTCACTTGTTTAGCATGCGATTACAGTTTCAAAAAAAACTACGTGGGGACCCATGGGAAGCATCCCGCAGTCCAAGCATACAGAGCTACTAACGTAAAATAAACAAGGTACTTACCTATATAACGCTCTCAAAATACGAAACCGCTCTTAACTTGTCGTAAAAAAATCAAGGGTGTGAGCCGATGCTTAGTAGGAAATATACAAATGCAACATAGAATCGAACAGCAGAAAGGAGAGTCTAACACGTCGTGCCTATGTGAATCTGAATCTACCTTGTATACATATATACACATACTTATACCCATACTTAATGCATGAAATAGTTTAATTTTTGAGAACCTTATTTATCTAAATTAATTTGTCTTTATCTTATAAAAGACTTTATTTTTCTCCTCATTGCATTTGTCGCTTTATTTAACAGACACGACTCAATACATAAAATTACTACATTTGATTTAACCGTAACCATTTCTTACCGAAATCACCCTTTTCATTTTATCCAACACATATTAGTATTTTTGTTGAAGGCCACCCTTTCAACACATGCGGATACCATGCTAGAAAATACTCATTTAATATTCGATAACCTTTTACAACACATTCTTGTGTTGATTATGGGCTTAACCGCTTAGGAAGCCCATTTACCCACTTACTTTAACTATTTCATTACCTTATGGACATTAATCAACTACACATTTACTTGACCATTTTAATATTTATTGGAATATTTATTAATTCATTAAAGTTAGGTTGTATTAACATATTTCACCACACAAACTATTTCTTGACATGTTCCTTATTCCTTTATCTTTTCTCGGAATCTTCCAAATACCGCATACTTCAACGGGATCCACACTGCCGGTAATGCGCACCATATGATCTATCCAATTGTTTTGGGCCTTTCACCCCAGGGCTTCGAGCCCTCCTTAATTATCCCAGTGTCATATGAGTTCCTTTTAATGTGTTTTAATATTTTACAAATGTCCACATTACCCCCTTTTCCTTTTTACCCAGCCGAAGCCATAACCCAAGTGTTAACGCAAAAATTCTCCATCTACGAGGACCAATCAGAAAAGGACACGTGTCATCCTACGTGGCAATATTCAGCACCCGAGGAGTGTTAGTCGGCACCCGAGGAGTATTGGTCGGCACCCGAGGAGTGTTAGTTGGTACCCGAGGAGTATTAGTTGGCACCCGAGGAACTCTTAATCAACGAGCAACTAAGGCGGTCCGAGCTGCATCTCGGCCGTATCATTAATTATCAGATGGACAACAGTTCAACTATTCATTGAATGTTTATATTCTTGATTCACACGCTGCATTAAATGTATTACCCTTTCATATGTATATCATTTAATGTATCGACCCTTTCATGTACAGCCTAAGGGCTATAAATACCTTGTATCATCCTCATTCAAAGGGGACCGGAATTTCTTGAAAGAACTTGTAATCAAGAATTCCATAAACACTCAGCAATAACATAACAGTGGACGTAGGCTTTATTCCTAGCCGAACCACTTTAAAAATCTTTGTCTTATTTATTTATCTGTGATTAAATAATTAGAGCGATCTAGTTTTTTACATCAACAGATTGGCGCCGTCTGTGGGAACGTGTTACAAGCGTTGTTCTCCACCAAAAGCTAAGTTTTTATTTTCTCTACGTATAATCAATTATACATAAATCTTTTGATTCAATCATGATTTTTATGTTTATATGCATAAATTAATTGTCCAATTTTTATCTGCAAAATGTTGCATATCATGATTTTTAAATCATAACTGTTAGATTAATTCTTATTTAGAAATCTGAAAAATAGTAGATTTCATAAATCATAATTCTTTGCTTGATTCTCAAGTTTTAATTTTATATCATGAAATAAATATTTTAAATGATTACATATGCTAATATATGCGACGATGATAAGATTTGATCATTTTCATTGTTGATTTTGAAATAAATTTTGTAAGATATTTGATGTCTATTCAAATTCCCATCATATTTTTAATAAAAGAATGGGAAAAGGTTAAAGACAATGAAAAGTCTTCTCATGGAAATCATGACCCATATATATTCTCTCTCTTCAAGTTTGAGTCTCTTTGCATTCACTTTTATGAATTATATACTTAATTTGGTTCATCTTCCATCTATGTCAATAAAGTCAAATTGATTGATTTTTTATATAAATTTGGTAATAATTTCGATCATTCACCATATTTTTATCTCTCCAAATTGGGAATAGGAAGGGATCAATATAAAAAAAATAATTTTCTCTCACCTGAAAAATCATTACTCACCTCTTGTAAAAGAGGATCAGTAAAACAATCATGACCATATCAAGACTCTGGGCAGAAATTTGATATGTTGGCCCCTCGTTCATCACATCACAAGGTTTCTTTGCCGAAATCACACGATCTAGTGGGTTATATATTTATTCATTTAATTAACATTCTTAAGGCTTAAATTTTATATTGAATGTTATTTTTTGATCTCAAGATTCGAGATATTCTGGTCATCCAACCATATATTCTATAACTTGAGATATCTTTAAATGTTGGTCGGCAACATCCATGTCGTTTGTCGGCAGCAGTAGAATCTTGGGGTATTAAAAAAATGCTAAGCACCCCTGATATTTCTTTAAACACGAGTTCGGCTTGGGGACAAGCAGGGGGCTTAAGTCTTTTTAACTTATGATCACCCCAAAAATATTTTTAAACAGCAACTAATACCTGATTGGTTGTTGGAGATTAAATAAATTTACAAAAAAACTTTACGTCTTACTTATGATGCATATTTGATAATAATTTGTCCATCTCACACACATTTGGCATAAAACATATTATTTCATATTTTGAAATTTTTATGCTGATACATATCATATATTGATTGGATGAGTAAATTATTCTCATGACTAATCAATTCAGCCTACACATATGGTAGAGCAAATTATTAATTTTTACAGGCACAAGATTCAATGCCGACGAATGCTGAAGCACAAATTATTCTATATCCGTTCGGATTCATATTTTATATTTGTCTCAGCATGGAGCTCGAAAAATTTCTTCTCTCTATATATATTCGGCTCCGAGGAAAAGGTACAACTATTATTATATTTCACCCCCAACGGATAGTTGGTCGGGGTAATTCTTATTTATGTTCAGGCCCAGATATCTGCTCCAGCACAAATGATTCTATATATCCATTGGGATTCATATTCTATATTCACCTCAACATGGAGCTCGGCGAGATACTTATTATCATATTCAGCTTTGAAGAGAACTATAACATTTATTATATTTCACCCCCAACGGATAGTTGGTCGGGGTAATTCTTATTTATATGCAGGCCCAACAAAGTTCTCGGCCATATTCTTATGTTCTGGAAAATATTATTCTTATTCGGCATTCTGCAATTATGCCTCGACAAGATACTTATTCAGCTTTAAGGAGAATTACAACATTCGTTCGGATAATTCTTATTTATATTCAGGCCTGACAACGTTCTCGGCCATATTCTTATGTTCTGAAAGATCTTATTCTTGTTCGGCATTATATGATTCTACCTCGACGGATCGGCGAGGCACTTTATTATTTTTAATTATTCTTTATATCTATTTGGATGCACATTCTATTCTCATTTCAGCATGGAGCTCGACAAATATTTATAATCATATATTCAGCTCCAAGGATATCTCCAGCATTTATATTATCTTATTCCCAACAATCTGTTGGTCATCGCCGAGGAGGTATCCTGCATTTATATTATATCTTATTCCCAACAATCTGTTGGTCATCGCCGAGGAAGTATCCTGCATTTATATTATCTTATTCCCAACAAATCTGTTGGTCAGCGCCGAGGAGGTATCCTGCATTTATATTATCTTATTCCCAACAAATCTGTTGGTCAGCGCCGAGGAGGTCTCCAGCATTTATATTATCTTATTCCCAACAATCTGTTGGTCAGCTCCGAGGAAGTCTTCATCATTTATTATCAATTACCACCAATTCCGATTGGTAGATAAAATCCAACTCCGGTTGGTAGACAAAATCCAACTCCGGTTGGTAGATAAAATCCAACTCCGGTTGGTATTGGTCGATAAATCTCATTCAAAGTTCACATTCCACAGTTGGGGGCTTCTATTAAAGATATATTTGTTCATTTGGTGGCACATTCTTATAACATCATGCAGTCGAGCATCAAATTTAACTCCACAAACTCACACGGTCAGGGCCCCGACTAATCATCATTCAGGAGTTGTTTTTCTTGCTCAGGAATTACTTTTGATATTGAAGTTCAGGAGGTATATTGAAGTTCAGAAGGAATATTGAAGTTCAGGAGGTATATTGAAATTCAAGAGGTGTATTCAGAAGTATCAGGACATGATGAAAGAAAGCGACAAGTATTCCACCGAGGAACTCTGTCAGACCAGAAATTAGAAGACAAGTTGCCTATATGGAGGCTATATGTAGACGGCTCATCTTGCACTACAGGCTGTGGGGCAGGGATCATTTTGAACAGCCCAGACGAGGTCGACATGGAATACGCCATACGTTTCTAATTCAAAGCTTCTAATAATGAGGTTGAGTATGAGGCCATGATTGCAGGTCTTAATTTGTCAAATACTATGGAGGCACAGCAGGTTATTGTCTTCAGTGATTCTCAATTGATCGTAAACCAAATGTTGGGAAAATAATGAGCCGAAGGAGAATTGATGATCAAGTATCAAGCAAAGGTGATGGAGTTAGTATCAGAGTTTGTTGCTGTTCAAACTGGTAAGAATATCAAGAATGGAGAATGTGAGAGCATACGCCTTGGCCCGATTAGCATTAGCTACTCGTACCGAGCTGCGAAGAACGATACCAATTGAAGTATTAGAAAGTCGGAGCATAGATGAAGACCTGACGATGAATATTATTACCCTTGATTTAGGACCATCTTGGATGGATCCCATCATAGCATATATTGAGGAGGAACAATTACCGGAGGATAAGCTCGCTGCCAAGAAATGGAAGTTTAAAGCTACTCGGTATGTACTAATTAATGGTATTTTGTATAGACGAGGAATTATGGCAGGTTTGCAAAGATGTGTACATCCCTCCGAGATGAAAGAATTGATTAAAGAGATCCATGAAAGGTCCTGTGGAGCCCATGTAGCAGGTCGGACACTTTTGTAAAAGGTGATGACGCAGAGATACTACTGGCCGACGATGAGAGCTGATTGTATAGCTTATGCCAAAAAATCTGACAAGTGCCAACGCTTTTACTCCATCCGAAGAACTCCACAAACATTGTTGACACCCATCACTTCTCCTTGGCCATTTGCCATATGGGAATTGATTTGGTTGGACCACTGTCGACGACCCGAGGAAGATTCAAATACCTCGTCATGCCTTCATCACAGACCATGGAACACAATTTGATAACGAGGAGTTTGCCGCTTATTGTCATCAGTCAAACATTTTGAAGGTTCATTCAGCACCAGGTCATCCTCAGAATAATGGACAAACTGAAGTGACAAGCAGAACATTACTAAATGATTTGAACAAGAGGCGATGTAAGGCTAATTGGATTAATGAGCTACAGTCAGTATTGTGTGCAACACTACGCTGCCCAGCAATAAAAGCAAACACCGATAGTTCAAACCCACGATCAACTTCGGTTGGTCAGAAAGCTCTAAGGAGCCAAAAAATACTCCTTTGGTTAGGAGGCGCTCTAAGGAGCCAAAAGCTCTAAGGAGCCAAAAAGCGCTCTAAGGAGCCAAAAGCTCTAAGGAGCCAAAAAGTGCTCTAAGGAGCCAAAATCTCTAAGGAGCCAAAAAAATACTCCTTTGGTTAGGAGGCGCTCTAAGGAGCCAAAAGCTCTAAGGAGCCAAAAAGTGCTCTAAGGAGCCAAAAGCTCTAAGGAGCCAAAAAGTGCTCTAAGGAGCCAAAAGCTCTAAGGAGCCAAAAAATGCTCTAAGGAGCCAAAAGCTCTAAGGAGCCAAAAAATACTCCTTTGGTTAGGAGGCGACACTAGTGTGACCAACTACGATTGGTAAGATATCTAGTGGACAACTCGAATCAGCCAAAAAGTTCGAAAGAACCACTACTACTCCTTTGGTTAGGAGGTGTACACCAGCATGATCAACTACGGTTGGTAAGATAAAAATATATTCTCACATTACAACTTATGTTGGTCGGGAGGTAATATTATTACAAAAAGTTCTTTGAAGAACAAAATATTCCAAAATACACCAAGTATAGTTGGTCGGGGATAAAAACCCACTAACTGTAGTTGGTCGACGAGGACAAATTATTGACCTTAGTTGGTCGGACACATTTTTATATTTGAAATTTACCAAGTATGGTTAGTCGGGGATAAACTCTCACGAACTATAATTGGTCGATGAGCACAATTTAACAACCTTGGTTGGTTGGAAAAAAATTAAACATTTTTATACTCATTACTTTATTATTAAGTGATCGAGCAACATTTTTAATACTTGTAATTCTTTTTATTACTAAGTTGGTCGATGAACAACACAATATTGTTATCTTTTTAACAGATACATATGCATAAATGTAAAGTGTTTGATATTTACAAAACAATAGCAATTAAGATTGCGAATAAAAATGAAAGTCTTTCATCCAAAAAACAAAATACATTGAGAATGAAAATGTATACTAACTATTACATTGAGATTCCTATTCTATTGGTTTCTTTTCCTTCTACTTTTGAAACAGGTTCCTCGCCAGCAGGAGGATCATCTAAAATATAAGGGGAGTTTATGAAGTTAAGATCTTTCAACATTCTGATATTCATCACAGATGATCTATCCGAGAAGCATTAGCTCATTCCCGAGAATCACTTGTTCGTCCCCGAGAAACTCTTGTTCGTCCCCGAGCAGAGGTAGAAGTCAAAATCAGCATCTATAGCACTGAGATCTTTGCTAATACTGTCTCGACCAATAATGAAGAAGAATTTATGTGAAAATGTTTCGAAGTCTACCACTAGCTTGGTACTAATCAGATTGAAGAGTTGGGTTCAAAAGCTATATGTTACTCGACAAAGTATTCAGATAAGCATAAATCAGAAAAATCAAGCACGTGAAGTTAGCACTCAGTTGGTCGGATGGCAAACCAATCAACATACTTGAAGATTATGACAAGCTACAAGTTTCATACTATGGCATGGCTGCATCCAAATTCCCAGGGGTGATACATAGCACACGGAGTTCCTCTAAAGAAAGATTATCAACCATCGATCAGCCTGCATCATACTTCGTCCAGGAGATAATGAACTTTATGTTGAACAAATCAAGAAGGTAGATCAAGAATTTCACGAGCACCGAGCAACACTGCAGAATAAATACTCCATCCTTTCAAGTAAACCATCAAGCACGGAGCATTGGGGGCTTCTGTTAACGCAAAAATTCTCCATCTACGAGGACCAATCAGAAAAGGACACGTGTCATCCTACGTGGCAATATTCAGCACCCGAGGAGTGTTAGTCGGCACCCGAGGAGTATTGGTCGGCACCCGAGGAGTGTTAGTTGGTACCCGAGGAGTATTAGTTGGCACCCGAGGAACTCTTAATCAACGAGCAACTAAGGCGGTCCGAGCTGCATCTCGGCCGTATCATTAATTATCAGATGGACAACAGTTCAACTATTCATTGAATGTTTATATTCTTGATGCACACGCTGCATTAAATGTATTACCCTTTCATATGTATATCATTTAATGTATCGACCCTTTCATGTACAGCCTAAGGGCTATAAATACCTTGTATCATCCTCATTCAAAGGGGACCGGAATTTCTTGAAAGAACTTGTAATCAAGAATTCCATAAACACTCAGCAATAACATAACAGTGGACGTAGGCTTTATTCCTAGCCGAACCACTTTAAAAATCTTTGTCTTATTTATTTATCTGTGATTAAATAATTAGAGCGATCTAGTTTTTTACATCAACACCAAGGTTACACCCGAACTTGTGTTACACTTTGAAATTATACCATTTCATGTCCTTTTCACCTTAACCATGATTTTATTCCAAAAATCATATTCATTTAGTACCACCTTATGTAACACCTTTTTCAATATTTTTATTTAACAAATATATTCCACTTCCATTTCCACCATTGTTAATTTCCCTAAAAACACAATTAAGTTACCTATCCTAACTTCTTAAGTGTTTTAACACCTTAACACCCTTTTAAACTTGGATTAATATTGTTTTTAATTGGAAAAACCTTCACCTGATGAATCCATTTTCAATTTCATAAGTGTCAATCTTCTACAACATTACTAAATTATACGCACTAACTTTCCCATGTTTACCCATTAACACTTATTCAATACTTTTATTAACAATTTTCAAACCACACACTTCTTTAATTTCTTGGTTAAAGAAATCCATTTACACTTAAGACTACTTTTATAAGAAAATACAATTTCTTTTTTTTACATGTAGTCTTACAACTTTGTACTTATCATACTTTCGATCCTTTTTTCACACACTTTGAATCAAGAATTTTTACTTTTCTTATAAACCTAACAAAATATTTTTTAAACTTATTTATACACTTAGTGTATGTATGATAAGATGGACTTTAAACCTTAAAATCCTATTAAATGGATTAAACATATTTTTCATTCTAAAAATTCATCATACTTGCAAAAATATATTTTAATGCACAAAAGACATTTAATTTCTTCAAACTCACAAAATGTCCATTTTTCATAAAATCTTCATTTTGGCAGGAAACTTTGAAACATTATTTCACCAATATTTAACACGACAAATCATCATTTCTAAACATTTTATTTCATAAAATGTCTAAGACCAATCTTTCTAGAAAATATTCCATTTTCATAAAATACCAATTTTTTATATATCAAAACATTAAAATATTTATTAATTTTCTAGTTTTAACAAAATGCCATTTTTCCCAGCTTTTTTATTTCACAAAAATGTTTATTAATTCTACACATCAATTTCATCATTTATTCAAATGCACCCTACTCAAGTAATCTAGTTACAAGACTATAAATACGCAAAATAGAGTCTTACGGAAAATAGAGTCTTAATACTAAGAGCAAGGATTTTCCACATCTAATAGCTCCAATGGTGGTAAAAATGTTGGTGTAGTAGGAGAAACCCCCACCTCCAAAGGTGGACTCAAGGGTTTACCAAATGCATCCTCCAAAATGCTCCAAAATGAGCTTCTTCCAAGCTTCTAAGCAAGACCCACTTCAAACTCCTTGGGAGCCCTGATCATCTTTTCCAAAAATCCCCCAATACTCCTCCAAAATTCATATCTCTTCATCAACAATGATGGAATTGGGTATTTTAGGATTGAACATGGGGGGATAATATATAAAATGGGGGTGGAATGGTAGTTTGTGATGGGAGGAGGTGGAAGATCACCCACCCCCCTCTCTCTCTCTCTCTCTCTCTCTCTCTCTCTCTCTCTCTTCTTTCATTTTTCCCCACAAACAATCCCAAATACACCCTTATAAAACCTTCCCAAAGTCTAAATTCCCGTTTTGCCCAATCTGAGTTGATCTGGACTTGGCAACACAACGATCTAATGGCTAAAAAAATGACAACACACAAGGACAATCTGATCTAGACATTTTCAATTTATGTCATTTGAATGACAAGCCCAAGTCGTTCGAACGACTTCTCCATCTCGTTAGAAGTTTGGTTCGCGTGACCCTTCGCGCGACCTGGCTCTATAAAGTAGTGGCATGTCGTTCGAAGCCCTGTTTCTCATGACATCCACCTTACTTCTAACGACACAGGGATGTCGTTAGAACGACTCTTTACAATCGCTTGAACGACCCATATTCCATAATTTATTTATTCAATTTTGACCCAAAATTCTCTCATAATCATCTTTAACTGCTCTTCCGAATCATTCATATATAATTGAATTAAATTATTGGAGTAGGGTATTACAAATATTCACACATCACTCACTCACATGTATCCATGCTTAGTGTAATCTTCATGCTCCGTGCTAAATTTACATTTTATGATACTTGTATATTCTTCATGCCAAACAAAATACTCTCTCCATAATATACTAATCAAGAATCATGTATTTTGCACACTACATCACCAAGATCATGGCTATTGGCCTAGTACCTTCGATCTTTATCGAATGATTCCCCTCGCATCATACTGCTTGACCGAACTCATAACGAGATCTATATAACAGGGAACTAATTCATATACCTGGAACATATCGAATTCGCTCTCATACATGTTGTCCCCATGAGGTATATAGTGAGGCAGTTCACGTATACTCAAGCATATCAAATGGCTTGTCCACACGTACCGATTTCCCTTAAAAGTAAGAAGTATATCGTTGAAGTCATGCTAAAGGGGGGAACCTTTCCACTAACCCAACAACTGCATAAAACTCATATAGGCATTAGACCTAGAACACTCATATTTAGTTTGCCATCTACCACACGAAACTCTGCTAAAATGCCGGGTCAGCATGCCGCCCAAATTTTTTCACATTTTCATCTTTTTTCAAAACAGGACCCTGTCCATGAGACTCGAAACAAGTCCAATCCCGTCTTACCTATTTTTTTAAAACCCTATTTTCCCAGGCTCGGGTCCTATCTGGGATTTCTTTTGCATTTAAATAAACTTAATACAAGTTAAAACAAAAACATAAAAATAATTATGACGAGACTCTTCTCTCATTTTCCCCCCTTCTTACCAAAGATACCAAAAATATTTTTTGTCCATTTCGTAAAAAATATCAAAATCATTTCTCATCTTTTTTATCAAAAGTGTCCAAAATATTTTTTCATCCTTTTCATTAAAAATGTCAAAAACATTTCTCCTCCTTATTATCAAAAGGGTCAAAAACATTTTTTTCCTCCTTTTCATCAAAATACAAAAAATATTTTTCCTTCTCTTTTCTAAAATTGTCAAAAATTATTTTTCCCTCTTCTTCAAGAAAAATAATTTTTCTTTCCCTTTTTTAAAAATAAATTCGAATATTTTTCCTTCTCAAATCGATATGATACCCGATTCTTGGTCTGGCTCACTATTGGCTTCCGTCTTCCGTCAAACTACCCCAAAGCTCTGTCAATTCCCTTACAACTTCATCTGAGTCTAGAATCCACCTTCACCAGTACTCCATGGAAAACATCGATCAAGCATCAAATGTACAACCTGATCTGATGGTAGTTCTGGTCCACCTCAGTGCCAAGATTAATAACCTAAAATCGAGGTTCATGAAATGCAGTGAAATCAAATCCCAATTCCCGAAGAACCCAAGGTTTTCTTTCCTCTTTACATGGGTCTACCATCTCCCATGCCTATTTGGGTCCCGTAAGAATATCAGCATGCTCCACGTGCCCCGCCTGCCAATGAGCCACTGTCAGCTTAGCTCCCTATGCCAACTATTGCCCAGCTAGGAGGTAACCTACCAGTACCCATTAATCCCAAGGAGGAAGAACTGAATAAGGTCAAGGAAGATGTCAAGATGTTGTCAAAAAAGTTTTACCAAGTTAAGATATTCGATAGCTATAAGGACTACACCCACATGTCTCCCTTCCATAGAACAAGATTTCTAGAGAAATTCAAGATTCTAGCTATGAGTGTAGAAAATATCACAATAAAAGATTTTATAAAGATAATCAGAAATGGCATAAAGTAAATGGAATAACACATACGATAACAATTTACATGGTTCGACAAATTGCCTACATCCACGGATAGGTTACTTGTTCTTATTAAGTGTTTCTCAAAATCGACAGTTTCAATGCCTTTGCCCCGGTTCAGGGTGTAAAATTTATAGATATGTTGTTATAGAGTTTGAGTTGTTTAAAGAACTCAAAGTAGCGTGCGGTTTTTCCATATGGTACTTGATTATCTCATTCGAGATTCATGGCACCTGATTTGACCGTATCCACAATTTTTATTATACAATTAAAATTTGAGTGTGGAAATTGAGTCATGATTTGGGCCGGGCCAAGTGTTTAATTTATCAGGACCTGTTTGGCTACTCTCATGGACTTATAAAAATTAGTCTCCCACAATTTCCCCTGAAATCTTTGGGCCGACAGTTTTAGGACAATAGATTTTAATTGATCTAATAAGCCTAAAGCTTGAAACAGAAAAATGACACTTTTACTATTTGGGAGAGATAATGAGGACTCGCTTGTCTTTGAAGAGAAAATTGAAAAGGTGTGATCTTCTTAGGGAATCTCAAGTCATAACTTGAGATGCTTTGAAAAATGTTTGCGTATAACTTAACCGTCACTTCAGTGTCTTCAGTTATTTTTTGCTCGTACTTCATCTCTAAGCTTCCTCTCTTCGTCGTCTGCTTCAAAATCATAGCTTCCTTTGTTTAGTGATCTCTCAAGGCTTCATCAACACTTGTAAGTTTTATATCTCACCCTTCTCCTGTTAGTCTCTTCTGCAAAGTTTCTCGTAACTATCACTAGGGTTTTATTTAAAAATGGCGATTCTCGATAATAAGTCTCTTTTTGAATTTAGAAAGTGCTATAATATTTCTGATTGGGTGGATATTGAGTGTGTTCCCATTCCTAAGAATGTTTGTACCATATATGACAGTCATTGGATCCACAACTTATTGGCCTCCCAAAGTGGTTTGACATTTCCCCTAAATCCTTTATTTTTACATTTCTTCAAATACTACAACATTGTTTCTTCCCAGTGCACTCCAAATGTTTGGAAAATTATAAATGGAGTACATAGGATAAATGAGCTATATGGGAGCAACTTAGGTCTTGATAAATTTGTTTTTGTTATGTCTTTTCGCATATAAAATGTGGACTCCTGTAATTCAAGGCTAGGAATTCTAATCGAGTTCTAGTTGTAAACTTTCCCGATTCTCATAAGGATTACTGGAATGAAGGCTTCATTTCAAGAAATTAGCAATATCCTCCCCAATCAAAGGGCGTAAGGTATAGGGGACCTAGGATCCCAACCTTTGGGGAGGAATATATAGGTTACTAATAATGTCTCTATTTTATTTTCTTTGCTCGCTATTTCTTCTTCGCACTTTTTCTGATATGTTTGTATGTTTTTGCTTTTATTGTTTTTGTAGCTAAGGCAAAGAATCAAGCACCCGACCTAGTGAGTTTAGTGCCACATAATTTTTGAAAGCTTGGCGGATTAGGGATACTCTTGCTGACAGAAAATATCCCCGATTAGCCGCTTATTTTCTTGAGTACAAGAATACTACATCCAGTTTCATTTCAGGCCAGTAGACTCCATTCCTGATTTAGAAGTTTCAAAGGAGGAGGTTGGTGGACCTTCTGAACCCATTCTGTTATAAGAAAAAATGGAAGAAGAGATCAAAGAAGAGGAAGAGGCAGAGATCGTAGAAGAAGAGAATGAAGAGGGAACCAATGAATAAAAAGAAAAAATAATGGCACCACTAAGAAGGAGATATTTGATCAATTATGACAATAATGATGATCGATTGTATGATTGCATGAAGTATTTAAAGAGGAAGGACAGATACTCCATTATTACAGGTGGCTCCAAATAAGGATGTAGGGAGAGTGAAGTAGAGAAGAACAAGAAACAAGAAGAGGAGAAGAAAAGAGATATAGAGACAGAGAGAGAAAATAAGAGAGGAAGAGAGGAAGAGGGAAGAGGAGACGAGGGCACAGGCCTCAAGGGCCCCGGTTGTACCTTATTCTATTTCTTCTAGGAGGCAGAGTGTGGATGACTCTCCCCTTTTTTCCACTTCACTTCTAGAGGGGGCTGTGCTCGCTGCCGTTCATGAGCGATCACTAAAGATGGGTGATGACTAGTTGGCCCTGAAATAGCTCAAGGGCTTGCATTGGTACGTCACGTTCATCTGTAACACCTTAATTATTTTTCTTAATCCTCAGTAAATTGACTTTCATTTCCTTCCTTTTTTGTAGTTTATTTCTTATTTTACCACACTGCTCGTGGTAGGGTTAAACAGTCGAGGAAGTATGATGAGCTGGAAGAGTCCTTGAAGAGATGTGAAGAGGACCTAGCCAATACTAAGGCTAGTTTTGACCAAAAATAATAGAAGGCATTGGATGATCTTAATTCTCAATTTGAAAATAATAGAAGGCTTTGTATTTTATAGTTTTTAAACTTGTACTTAGCGTTTGGCCCCACTAATGTTTAAATGAAAAAAGACTTCTCGCTGCTGATATTGTGTTGATGCTGATGTTTACTAAATCTATTGCTTGTTTTATTATTTGTAGCCCATATATATGGATGAATATATTCCCATGAACCCTATAATGGGATAAATTCTTGGACTAAATGTTGATCCAAAGGTTCGTAAAGCCTTTGTAAAGATTTGCAAATCTTTAAGAGCAAGAAACTAGCATTATAAGGATGAATCTGAGTTGGTCTTGAACCTGAAAGATAATATTCAAGAGATGAAAGAAGTTGGGGCTTCAGTCTAAAAAGAGGTATATGACCTAAAGGCCAAACTCCTGGATGTTATCGAAGTAAATGAAGTGAGCGAGCTGATCCAGAAGGAGAATGATAATTTAAATAGGGAGATTTCTCGTCTAAATAAGAACACCCCATCAGGGTCCTACTTCGTTCCATGAGGATCTTCATAATTATCTAGAGTAGTTGATCGAACTGAGGCCCAAGCTCTATAAAGGGAGGTTGCTGAGTTGAAAGGGGATGTTCAACGAGCGTATGTAATCGCTGTTGGGCTTCCGAAGGATGTGATGATGTTACAAAATTTATTCAAAAGGGGTCCTAGATAGGTCTGGGTAGATGGTTGTGACCAATGCTGGATTGATTCCCAGTGAAGCTGAAGGAGACAAAAGACCTTGCCTTTTCTTAGGGGTTGGTATGTGCCTTCAAAGAGCTAAAAGTGCCGAATTACTCTCCCTTATGGTACAAATATCATAATGATTGCCCGACTTATCGCCATAATCCCTTTTCCAGGGATAATCAGTGGATAACAATTGATTTTATCCCTACTCAGCTTTTGGAACATCATTAAAAGATGTAGTAGAAGAGCTTGTGCCTCACCCAGATGATGGTTGAAGAGAACGTGTGGCAAATTACCTTGCTCCCCATTTTGGGTCATTGTAAATTCCTTGCATATTAAAGTTTTAATTATAAATATAACTTTTCATTCTAGTGAAAAATTATTGCTTACTGTCTTTCGACATTTATGTTTTGAGATCATGTTGACTAAACATTTGGTTTGCTATATAATTATCCAACCAATCATATTTTTTCCTCTGACTTTATCATTTTGAGCTTCACATTTGACTAAATGATATTGAGAGATACTGATGGTTACATGTTGTTTGTGTTTATCCATTCCCCTATTCCAATAAGCCTTAGCTATGTCATTCCATCTACTTTATCTTTTAGGTAAATGCTGAAGTGGTTTTGTTGGAAGATTCTGCTTTCTCGTTGGTTTGGGGATATGCCACATAGCTGAAGTGGTGCTTGATGACGTGCTCGTCATAAAAAGCTCAAAATAAATCACTTTCAAATTGTGTACCGTCGTTGGTGATGATGTTCCCTGGTATCCCAAAGACAGTTATGATGTTTCTCTATATGAACCTTATCATGTCAGAACCTCAAAGGTTTGCTAGTGGTTCCGCCTCAACCCATTTGGTGAAGTAATATGTGGTGATTAACAAATAGTTGCAATTTTCAGGTGCAGTGGGTAGTGGTCCCACGATGTCCAGTCCCAATTGAGCGAAAGGCCATAGGCTAGTGAGTGATTTTAGGTCTCTAGCGGGCTGGTGAACCATAGGTGAGTGCTTATGGTACTTCTCATATTTGCAAAAGTAGGAACCGACGTCTTTTTGCTTGTGAGGGCACCGATATCTTTCTTTGATCGCACGAAAGAAAAATGATCTTCCACATGCATGACTCCTACAGATGCCATCGTGGAGTTCAATAAGTACTTGCTTGACATCTTATGGGTGAACGCATTAGAGGTAAGGGCCTGTAAATGATTTCTTATAAAGCTTCCCTTCAGGGTTGGGGTATAAGCGAGCAACCTTAGCCCTAGTTTGATAGGCTGACCTCCTGTTGTCTGGCAGTATGTCACTCCATAAATAATTCATGATAGGATCAATCCAACTTGGGGCCTTATCCGTGAGGAGGATTTACTCGACTACGACTTCCTGGTCGATACTAGGATGCACAAATCTATCTGAATTGTTCTCCTTTGGTCAGAGTCAATTACTGAGCTTAGTGCTGCTAAAGAGTCAACATGACTTTTTTTCCCTTGAGTGGACTGTTGGATTTCCACTTCTTCAAAGTCTTCCATGAGTTCTCTAATTACATTGTGGTCCTCTTCCATTCAATTATATTTGGCATTAAAGTGCGCACTTAGCTTCGTGGAGACTATCTTGGAATCACTGAATACGTGAAGTCGTTTCGCCCACAGTAGTTTGGCTTTTCACAAACCGATAATCAGTGCTGCTTATTCAACTTTGTTGCTGAAGGCCTCAAATCTTAATCAAATTTCTTTCTCAATTATAGTATCTTTGGGGGTGATGAGAACGATCCCTACTCCCGGCCCCTTAGAGTTTGAGGCTCTATCAACGTACAAGGTCCAACCTTTGGACTGCACTAATTGTGCCATCGAGTGCTCACTATTCAGTTGGTCTTTTGACTGATACCCTATAAACTCAGCAATAAAATCTACTAGTATATACCCATTGATTGCCATTCTGGGATGGAAATGGATGTCAAATCTCCCACGTTCAATCGACCACTTTGAAAGTCATCTAGAGAGGTCGACTCTTCGTAGAACGACATTGAGTGGGTAAGAGGTGATTACTGGAGTGGGCTTCGAAGTAATGCTTAAACTTCCTTGAATCAACCACGAATGCATAAGCAAGATTTTCCAAAGGCAAGTACCATTGTTAAACGTCTAGGAGTGTCATACTGACATAGTAAATCGGATGTTGTTTCCCCTCCTTTTCACATACTAAGGCAGGGCTCACAACATAGTCTGACACTACCGGGTAAAGATACAATTAGTCTCCATTATTTGGAATTACCAGCAGTGGGGACTTTATCTCTCCCAGATCTCGCGAACAATCATTGTCCCATATGAGGCATTTACCCTTATTTAAAAGATGGAAGAATGGTCGGCAGCATTCCAAAGACTTGGAGATGAAGCGATTGAGTGCCGCGACCATCCCAGTAAGCTTCTAAACATCTCTTAAGGTTTGAGGTGGCTGGACTTTAGTGATAACATTAATTTGGTTCAAATTAGCCTCGATCCCCCTCTTACTTACTAGGTAACCTAAGAATTTTCCTTATTGGACACCGAATAAACACTTATTTTCATTAAGCTTCATTCGACACTTCCTCAGGATCTCAAAGGTTGTTGCTAAATCTGATAGGTGATCATCCTTATCCTTGCTTTTAACAAGCATGTAAATATTTATTACCAATCTTTTGTAAGTAGCCCCTGCATTCTTGAGGCCAAATGATATGTACTTATAACAATAAAACCCTATCGAGTTTATAAAGGAGGTCTTATCCTGGTCGGGCCCATTTAGGGGGATCTGATGATAACTTGAGTAATCTTCTAGGTTGCTCATCCTCTCATGCGTTGTTGTGGCGTCGACCAACTGATCTATCTTAGGGAAAGGAATCTATCCTTGGGATAGGCCTGATTAAGGTCGGTGAAATCTATGTAAACCCTCCAACTGCCATTGCTCTTAGGTACCACTACTGGGTTGGATAATCGTACAAGGAACTGAACTTCCCTAATGGATATTGCATCCAGTAGCTTACCTATTCTTTCTCCACTACCTTATCCTTATCGGGGGATGTTAGACGAGCCTTTTGAGCGATGGTATTTAAAGTGGGATTGACGTGCAGGCGATGGCAGGCCACGTTAGGGTCAATCCCAGGTAGCTCATAAGCCTCCTAGGCAAAAACGTCTATATTTCTTTTAAGAAGTGCAAAAAAAATTTCCTTTATGTTAAGCTATGATTGGCTACAACTTCCTCCAGGATTTATACGACCCTATCAGTGGGGTGGACCCTGGTCTCTTCCACCCCTGTTCGACCATACCATAGTTGTTATTTGGAGAGAATAACCACCTCATGGTATTTCTTCGAGGCATTATCCGACTCCTTCTTATTTTCTTTCTTTAGGCGAATAACTGTAATAAAGAACTTTTTGGCCATAGCCTGGTCACCACGGATCTCGACCACTCCCCGATCTATAATGCACTTCAGCTTTTGATGATATGTGGATGGCACGAGCTTCATGGCGTGGATCCAACCTATGCCCAAAATATCATGGTATGGGGACTCATTGTCAACCACTAGAAAATGAATTAGTTTTGAGGTGTTTCCTGCCCTGACCGGCAAGATTATCTTCCCTAACGACATCATGATCCTTCCTGCGAAGCCGACTAGTGGAACAGTGGCTTCCTTGAGGTCGACGACATTCAACTTCAGTTTATGGAATAGTTCTAGGTACATTACTTCAGATGAACTCCCCTAGTCCACAAGTAACTTGTCGAAATACTAGTTAACAATTTTGAGTGTGATCACCAACGCATCATGATGTGGGGTCCTCACCCCAACCAAGTCTACTTCGGTGAACACGATGTCCACAGTGTAGTCAATGTCTTCTTATCGCTGGCACTTTAATGCCTGGGATTTGACAGGGTCAATTTGAAAATATTTCATCATGACAGTCATCTTGTTGATTTCCATTCTAATGACGTTGCCTTAAATCTGATACCCCATGAACTACTACAAACTAGTGCCCTGTATCACCATCGAGAACATTGTTTGACTTTTGGTCGCTATTGGTGGCGACCTTCTCTGTTTTATTTTTAACATACTCACTGAGTTGTCCTGCCTGAACTAGCTCTTCCAAATGTCACTTCAGATCTTTGCAATTCTTGATTCGGTGATGATCCTCCTTATGGAACGTGCATCTCAGCGCGTTGTTCCTTTTAACTGGGTCACCACCCATCTTCTTGGGCCATTTGATGAAAGTCTCATCCTTGATCTTGCTGAGAATTTTATAAATAGGTTCCTTGAAGACTATGTTAACAACATGGAATGCTTTGGAAGCGTCATTCTTGTTTCCAGTGTTGGAACCATTTTTGCCCCCATTCTTGTTTCCCTTCTTATATGTATCATTCTTCTCCATCCCCTTATTCACTTTTTCTCGACCAGTATCTCCCCCACTAGGATGAACCATGTCTTATACCTTGGCATACCTCTTGATACAAGCAATAAGATCATTGATGTTGATGGCATCCTTCTTGGTGAGGGATTAGTGCAGCAGAGAGGTGGTCGACAAGATGATTTTGAAGGATTCTATAACGATCTGCTCTGAGCAATCCTCAATCTCATTAGAACTTCCCAATATCTTTTGATGTAGTCTCAGAAGTTCTCCCATGGCTTGTTTGACATAGTGCGTAGTGTATCCATCCACTTGGGATGGGAGCTACTCGTTATGAATTGCACTTTGAAAGCCTTCGCTAATACTGCAAAATTCCTGGAAAGCCTCTCAAACCACTTATGTGCTACATCATGTAGGTTAGAAGGGAAAATTCATCACGTAAGTGCATTATTGTGGATACATAAGGTAATTTCTTGCCGATATTTCCTAACATGGTCTATGGGGTCTATTTTCCCATCATAGACTATGAACCTTGGGACAATGAATTTCTTCAACGACTCCTCTTGATCGATTTCCCTTGAAAAGGGCAACTTTATCTGAGTATTGAGAGATCTTCTATCTAGCTCTTTGGTTGATCTAGCTCCTCAGTGAGCCGGATGTTGGTCCATCTCCCCACGGACCAGAATCATTAAATCTTCATTCTGTTGATCATTGCTCCTATGCCGCCTCTCCCGCTGGCCACGCTCCGACCGACCTCGGTTGCTTCGACCAGTCACATTTAGTCCTTTCCTAGTCACTCCTATAGCTACTTCCTCAGGTGCGAGTGTTTCTCACCTAAGGGATATGAGTCCTTGCACGACATTTCCCAGTGGACATTTGGAGTTATCTCTCCATTATTTTAAGTCACCTTTGCAGGCAAGCCTTTTCTTCCACTTGGAGGCATGAAGCCTCATCTTGTTCATGAAGCCTGGATTATTAATCAACGACCAACCTAGAGATCTGAGTAGACCTAGGTGCCACATGGATTTCTTTAAAGGGTTGCCTATCTTGGCAAAAACTCGGGGTTTGTGTGTTGGCAAATTTCATATCTGACCCTAGGAGGGACTGTGTGTTCTTGAACGTCATCGGCTTGGGTAATGTTGCTACTGTGGTGAGACATTATGGGATTTTTGGTAATGAATGCTTTCGTAGGAATACAAGTCATTTCCCACAGACGCCCCAATTGTGAGTGCATAAAATATCAGAACAAAAGATTCTACGAAAATAATCATAAATGGCAGAAAGTAAATGGAATCACACACGTAACAACAATTTACGTGATTCGATAACTTACTTACGTCCACGAAGAGGTTTCTTTTTCTTATTAAGTGTCTATCAAAATCTCCAGTTTCAATCCCTTTGCCCTGGGTCAGGGTGTACAATTTATAGATATGTTGTTACATAGTTTAAGTTGTTTAAGGAACTCAAAGTAGCATGAGGATTTGCCATAAGGAACTTGATTATCTCATCCGAGATTCTTGGTACCTAATTTGACCATATCCATGAGTGTTATTATACTACTAAAATTCTCGTATGTAAATTGAGTCATGATTTATATATGATGAAGTGTTTAATTTATTAGGACTTATTCGGCTACTCTCATAGAATTATGAAAAAATGGGCTCCCACATCAGCCATCAAGAAGTTCAAGGTCAGGAAGCTCCCAATTGTTCACCTTCGCAGCTATCACTGAGCCATGAATATCCTTGGTGCCTCTGAAGAGATAATGACCCATATGTTCCAACAAACTTTGAAAGGCAAAGCTCTTTGTTGGTTCCTATCCCTTGAAGAATCCAGGATTCTCAGTTGGGAAGATGTCGCCCAGGAATTCATGTCACAGTACAAGCATAACGAATAACTAAAGTTTACATGTCGTGATCTAGATCTTCTCAAGCAGAATCCTAGAGAAATTATCAGAAACTTCATAGCGAGATGGAGAGAGAAATCTTCCACCATGACTAATCGACTCCCCGAAGAAGAACAAGTAAGCATAGTGAAGAAGAATTACCTATAACTATTGGAGGAAAGTATTACCCACACTTCCAAGTTCTTCGAGAAGCAAGTGTGGAGATTAAATAAAGTGTTATCAAGATATAATATGAGCCAACAAAATTGTTCAGACAATTCATTCTTAGAAAGTAAGAGAAGCGTACCAATGCCATAGTTTCAACCATCAATAATATCAACCATCGTGCTACCTATTAGGTGCAAGAAAGCCGCCCTAACCTCGCCAGAAAAGAATACACTGAACTCCATTCTCCCCTTTCTAAAGTCTATTAAGCCTTGTTAAGTTGAAATATTGAAAATCCTCTGGACCCTCGTCCATTACCAAACCCTCTTCTTAAAAGTTCAAAACTAATGCCCACTATGACTTTCACTAGTCTGCCGACCATACTACTGATCAGTGTTTTCATCTCCAAAATTTAATCCAGGTTCTAATTGACTGGGGTATCATCGCCCCAACAGCTAATCATGAACCCATCATAACTCATAACCCACTTCCAACCCATACCACTGCCATCTTTTTAGAAAATGACCCAAAATTCAACCTATCTACCCAATTTATGCCCAGTAAAGCACCCATCATACCCTTATTTTCACCGAAAGCGCTCAAACTTTGCCCATATTTTCTCCTAAACCCTACTTGCTTCCCTGACCGAGCTCTATCACTCCTTACAAGGGCTTGTACTGCTAAGTTACACACATTAACTTTCCCATTAACACTTGTGTTAATCCTTTACAACATTACTAAGTTATACACACTAACTTTCCCATGTTTACCCATTATCACTTATTCAATAACTTTTGGTCTTATAATAGCTCTAATATGAAAAATAGAAATATTATAAATCCGCACTAACATTTTCTAAGTTAACGTGTCTTATGCAACATTTACTAAGTTCCCATAATGCGGTTACGGGTACTTAATGCTAAGTTATTTCATGTAACCGCCTTCAAGACGCGATAAGATTTCATCATCTATACCTCTATGATTGTAGGTGTTCTCTATAAACTTGTCAATACCCACATCATGAGTTACTCGGTGCTCAGAAAGACACTAGTCTATGAGCTTCTACCTATGGTTCACCTTAACTATCAAACACCTTAAGGAGCCAAAACATCGATCTTTATCCTCACAAAGACACTATAGTCTTATGCTAAGTTATACACACTAACATTTCTATTCTCTCACTTTAATGAGGAATATTCTCATCAAGTCATCACCTTGCACCCAGCTTACACTTTCCTCTGTATCACTTTGACAAACCTAGTACTACCCTAGGTGTCCCATCATTGAGTACTCGTTAGAGTCTCACTCTAATCCACTCACCATGGCAAAGCAACATAAAATGATAAGTTTTCCTCGATTTCCAGCACTATACTGCATCCTCAAGTCATCATCCCTCTCTTTTCAACCCAAGCTACTGAGTGCTATGTCGAGCAGTCGAAAAACCACTAATCCTAAGAAGGATAAATACTATGAACAAATCGTGTGGATAAAAGCGTAGCCACCCGTACAGAAAACTTTTTGTAATAGAGAGAATACCTCATATGGGGGTTCCCAATTACTGAGATTCATTGACAAAACCCTGTCCACCGTACTCTCTTGGGCCTAATCTTGCGATACCATGACATGACACCAATCCTAGTCACCTTATAGGTGAGAATACCGATCCCCAATTACTGAAATTGAAAGGAACACACTAGAGTCAGAAGGAATAAACAACTATCATAAGAAAGTCCGCCCATAAGCATCTGATTTTGACTTATGAAAGAAAACCTATGCCGTATAATTGAAATCATATGACTCATTTCGAGGGTTCTCATTGAGCCCGAATCCTATTCACATACCCCAACTTGGGTCACTAACAATTGCGAATCGAATCACAATAATTGATTCTCGCAACACGAAAGAAATTCATGAATATATGATCTTTAGGAAGTCAACTCATGATTTCCCTCTTTGGGATCCAGGCCCTACCTTTCCCATTCTTGGCATACATGAACAATGCCGATTGGCGGATACCTCATGCTCTAGTCTACATTGACCTTATCCAACCTACTATACCTAGGTTATCACTTGAATTATCATATCTTGATAGAAATCCAAAACTTCCATAGTCACTACTTAGTTTAAGCAATACATTCACCTTATAGTGTCTATTGACCACACGAGTATGCCATTAAACTCACCTTCGATTTCTACCCACACAGAATTTACGTGACGTCCACACCCGCCGCCATTGCATTCTAAGGGTAGTAAATACCACATCGGGCTATATCTTCCTCCTGTACCAGCTTGGAAAGATGTTCCGTGACTAATCCTCACATTGATAAAGCTACCCTAGCATATAAAGTAAACAAATTGGCATAATAATCACGTTATGATGTTACCCCACATCAGTTGTCATTTCTAAGTCTCCATATGGCGTGATCACTCTAAGTCTCGAATACATTTCCTAGTTCATCCCGAAACCGAGTATCACCACACACAAACTAGTCATTCCATGACATCCGAGCATCACTCTTATAAGGACACAACTATCACCTTCCTTAGGGATTATACCACCCATGTGTGCCGATTTGGGAAGCCACATCTTGCATGTACACTATATGACTAGAAATCTGGGATCATCACTTGACCATCAACCCAATCGTTACTAGAATGCTAAAGCTCCTTCATACCGGACCAACTGGTCTCCTAAGGACACTAAACACATTTCATGTAACCGCCTTCAAGACTCGACAAGATTTCATCATCTATACTTCTATGATTGTAGGTGCGCTCTATAAACTTGTCACTACCCACATCACGAGTTACTCGGTGCTCACAAAGACACTAGTCTATGATATTCTACATATATATGGGCACCTTAAAGTTCCTATGTACTACCTTTCCACTAGGATTACCTCGCACCTAGCCATTACCTTGGCAGCTAAAATGAGTTTCTACACCGAGATAATCATCTCATCTTTCTCCCTAATGGTTGTGACCATAAGTCACATATAAGACACAACTAATGCTACTAAAGGTTTTGACAAGATACAAGATGTCTCCTACAACCTATAAACCTTAAGGCATGCCTCAACTAATCCTCAATGAATACTCAACTATGGAAACTAAATTACCTCACTATGAAAATATCATATAGTGTGCTAATGTACCTGCTAGCACGACTACATAAAATTTGGAAGAATATGGGACGTTGGGTATTGCTAATAAATACCAAGGCCTATATCAAAGACGCCACACGGGATACTATTCCTCAATACCACGTTATAACCAAAATATACTAAACCCCCGTACTCGACCAAGGGACCCAATACATTCTTACCACATGATCAATACTTATTAATGAGCCTCGATCATCTAATCTCCACATATGAAATATACAACCTTTACAGCTAAGTCTCTAAGAACACTACTCACTATTGCCACTAACAAGGCTACTATCACCATTAAAGTTGTCACACAATACATCTAATTCAAAGGATCACAGTGTTGCCACTATTGGCCTACACAAATTCATATGTTCACCAAACTACCATCAATGGTGATATTCAATCAAGAATCAAATTTGCCTAACCACATTACCGGTGTTAAGTACCCCTAATCACCGTACCTAAGGGCTATATACTTTCTAATTACCAGTCATCAGTGCCTAGTCATCACACCCTAACTATCATCCTTTATCGTTAACTGTATGGGAATCATGCCACTTGCCCAATGGGCGTCATCTCACTCTATTAACATCTAAAGGAATTCTATGCCATCAACTATTAAACATAAGCACTTTACACTAACGACCACGGTGTCATGATTATTGGCTTATATGGACACCAGTAAATTACTACAATCCTAATCAGAAGCGCAAAAGCAATTAATAACTATCAACTCGATCGCATGCCATTTGACACTAACTCTCTTGTCGTGATAACATCTTTGACTTTACTATCAAGGACACAAAATAAACCATCATCAAACTTTAATGACCAACCCAAACCAACATCGAGGTTGAACCTAGAGCTCTGATACCATTTGTAATGCCCTGACCTGAATTTATGGGTTACCCGTGGTCAACCCGGTCCGACCCGAATGTTAGGTATGAAGCGTAATGAACCAACCTATATAATGTTACTATTCCAGTTTTATTTAAATTAACATTTCACTTATTTAGCATGCAATTTCTGTTTCAAAATAAACTATGTGAGGGACCCATGGGAAGCACCACTAAGTCCAAGCATACAAAGCTACTAACATAAAAGAAAGAAAGTACTTACCCGTATAACGCTCTCAAAATATGAAATCGCTCCCAACCTACCGTAACAAAGCCAGGGTGTGAGCTGATGCTCAGTGGTAAATATACAAATGCAGTATAGAATCTAAGGGAAAGAAAGAAGACTCTAACACGTTATGCCTACGTGCACATGCAATTACATTGTATAAATACACATACACACACACACACACACACACACACACACACACACACACAGATATATATATATATATATATATATATATTTACACATGCACATATACTTAATTCATGAAACAGTTTTACCTACGAAACCTTATTTACCAGATTAATTAACTTTTATCTTATAAAAGACTTACTTTTTCTCATTTTTGCATTTATATCTTCATTTAACACACATGGTTCAATACTTGAAACCACTACATTTGATTTAAGTGGAACCATTTGTTCTACTGAAATCATCCATTTTATTTTATCCAACACATATTAGTATTTTTGTTGAAACCCACCGTTTCAACACACGCGAGCACCAAGTTATAAAATACTCATTTAATTGAGAACCTTTTATAACACATTCTTGTGTTAATTATGGGTTTAATTGCTTAGGTTGCTTAACCACCCATTTACCCACTTACTTTACATTTTTTCTTACTTCATGGACATTAATTAATTACACATTTACTTGTCCATTTTAACCTATACCAGGACATTTATTATTTTATTCAAGTTAGGTTGTATTAACAAATTTCACCACACAACCCATTTCTTGACCTGTTCCTTATTCCTTGTTATCTTTTCTCAGAACCTTCCAAATACCGCATACTCAATGAACTCCACACTGTCGGCTATGCTCACCATATGCTCTGGCGAGTGGTTTTAGGTTTTTCACCCTAGGGCTCCGGACACTTCTTAATTATCTCTATGTCATTCGAGTTCCTTTTCAATGTGTTTTAACATTTTACAAATGTCCACATTACTCCACTTTTCCTTTACCCGGCCGAAGCCAAAACTCAGGGTTTCACCCTAACTTGTGTTACACTTCGAAATTATCATTTCATGTCCTTTACACTTTAATCTTGATTTTATTCCAAAAATCATATTCATTTTGTGTAACACCCCTTCCAAAATTTTTATTTCATTATGTAAGTGGGTAGTGACGTAACCCCTTTTGAGTATAATAATGATAAGTTAATCCGGAACACTCTTGATTAATTACAAGACACCCAATCACCACCCAGTGAAAATAAGCTCAGTTTGAACTCACAAGTCTCTTGTGTAAACTCAGAAGATGGTATTGAACTCAATAGTGACTCATTTAGAGGGAGAGAGAAGTAAGCACCCTATATACACCTTGGCAGGCAGCCAAGCACACCAACCCCCAAAGGTCTCCAGTCAGATATTAAAAGCTTCGTAGTAAATGATCAATGGTGGGTGATTAATAGATCTAGTTTTGCAATAACTTCTTTCTCTCTAATGATACTTTTTCTCTAGCCAAAAATCTCTAGAAAAGAACTTTGAAAGAACACCCCCCCTCAGAAGTGGTTGAGGCCCATAAATAGCCCCCCCCCCCCCCCACACCACTCCTGAGGTGCCTCAGTCTTTCACAGCTATGAAAAACATCCCCTCATACTTTATGCCACAAACATTAAATGCCTGATAGACTTGTCAGCTCCACGTCATAAACATTAAATGCCAAGACATGACTTTTGCCTAACCACTGTGCGTCAGGGGGCTGTCACCACAGAGGTGGCTCACCAACTGTCTAACAGCCCCAAATACCATAGTGGTTTACTCAAGTTGAGATTTGACATTGCTTAGCTGGATAGTGACATCACTTAAAGTAGATGTGACATTAAGTAGAGGGTTATTTGGTTCACAACTCAACCCCCGATGGAACTCAAGGCTGCTCCGCCCAAGGTTCCACAATCACAGTTCCTTCGGTGTTTTACCAGATGTATCTAAGATGGTCTGGACAAGCCCTGATGTTGCCTTACTTCTCAATCCTCCAAACCAAGTCCCTATGAGGTTACCACGATGAGGTCATTCGATAGAGAATGAAAGCTCTCCCAGGCCCTGCCAGGCCTAGTCTCTCGTGAGTACCGTTTGACCTCACACTAAATAACATTATAATCATTACAGCTCATAGTAAATATAAATAAAAGATACAATAAGACTAAATAAAATAATAAAACTAAAGGATGAGCTCTCTTGGCCAGCTTCTTCGCTGGAAGATCTCCCTAGGCTGCCATACTGAACTACCTCACTTGAGCTGCCTTACTGAGCTGCATCGCTAGAGATGGATTGCTTAAGATGCTTCGCCGAGTTGCATCGCTTGAGCTGCCTTAATATCTTGAGTCTGTTGTATTAGCTGGGGGATTATCTCTAATCTCGATATTATCTTCAAGCCCCCTACATTTGCCCCTTTGTGTACAGATTTGTTGTGGAACAAGAAATATTTGGATGAAAAACTTCTCAATCCGATGGGCATTTCTGTCTTCATTACAACTTTTGTCGTTATCGTTTCTAGGAAAATGTAAAATTCTCCCCGATGTACCTGAACCAAAGCGATGCGGCCTATCAGCGATTGGCGAAGGGATATCATAAATTTTTCCTATCATTGGGCCCTAACTTTTCTGTCTCTTGGAAAGTGAAATTCTCCCCTGTCTGTGCTGTTTCATGCCTTTTGTTTAGTATAACAGAGTCATAGTTAAACACCGTTTGGACTTGTAGGAAGGGACATCGTAGCTTTTTAAACTGTCGTAACATCTTCTGTGTTATGGGATATTGGATATGTCTGACAAAAAGAAGAATTTGGTGCCAAACCCAAAACTTATCTTGGGAAAAACCCTTTTTATCCCCATGCGTCACTTTATTAATGACGTAGTGTTGTCTTTTCAAATATTAGGACACTTCTCGAAGTGCCATGTGTCCACTTGAAATGATTACTGATGGATTTTCACGTGTTGTGGTGGGAAACTCAAAAGGCGAACCAAGGAATTTCAAACGGCTATTAATCAAACACTTAGTCATTTTTTACTTACTTTACCTTCGCCTTCTTCAACTCCCAGCATACTTAGAGAGAGAAAATCCTCAGAGCGTCATTGTCACTAAGATTTTTCCTGTTTTCCTTCCTCTCATCATCTCTTTCATCGCCTCCTGTGGCTATACTCCTCCATTTTCGTCCATATCCTTTCCTCGCTAAGCTTTTTCTTTCGTCACCACCTAACATGGCTTCTTCAAGCGTCCCCAAGGCCACCACCACCGGCGCTTAGCCAACCTCTACTTCTACCACCTCTACTGCCGCTGCCACTGTTAGCGCCACCGCCTTGGATGTTTCTCATCGAGAGCAACTTTGCTTTTATCGTCGGTCTCCTATCTTTGGCAAAGACGATTACTTCTATGATGCATAAAAGACCTGCCATTTTTTAGAGAATCCCTTTGCTACTGGGTGATGAAGAAGAAGAATCATCTAAGTTGGGTTTTCTTCCTCCAGAGGGGACTCTGCGCTTCAGATTGGATCGTGGTGACTTTATTTACTCCCAAATCAATTTTGAAGCACCTGGGGGATCTCCAGCTCATTTTTCTGCCTGGCATGCACATATGCAGAGATCCCACACTGCAACTCTTGTCA
This sequence comes from Sambucus nigra, assembly GCA_949130495.1. Lineage (NCBI taxonomy): Eukaryota > Viridiplantae > Streptophyta > Magnoliopsida > Dipsacales > Adoxaceae > Sambucus > Sambucus nigra. Next base: position 363,497,733 of record OX422216.1, on the reverse strand, counting down.
AAGTTGGTCTTCACCGAGGCAACTAGTTTGGGGAGTTCAATCTGTCTAAGCATAACGCTGCACTCTAGGTGTTGGTCTCCAGATGGAATGTCATAACTTACACCTTCTTAGCTGCCTAGGGGGATTTCACCATTTCCTTGGAAGATGTCCATGAGATGCTTGGGTTTGAATCCATGGGTGAGTTTACTTATCATGATGAAGCCTCGGATGCCAAAGAAACTACTGATCAAGCTGAGCTGGATCAGATTTACCATTGTTGTACAGGGTCTTCCAACAAAGCTACCTTTACTCCCCTCATCATCTATTTCTTCAAAGCTCCTACTGCGAATGACGTCACTTCTGTCACAGGCAAGGGTAAAGGTACATATTTAGAATTATCATCCTACATCCTTTTGTTGCTTTCCCATTTCTTATTGACTGGGAAAACCAATGACCAGCCTAGGAGGGACCTTATAAACATATCCATTCATTTAACTAGAGGTTTCAATCTTCCTCTGGCCGCCATTGCTTTGGGGTCCCTCTATACTTGGTTGGATCGAACCCACATTGACATGAAACGATCCCTTGGCCGTTATAACCTAGCCAATTTTGCCAATACCATTATCATAACGGGTTTCCTCTATACCCGCTTTACTTCTATTGCCGCCAAATTTGTTCCTTATCCCGAGATCCAAGGCATTAAGCCCCCTCACCTCATGTGCTTCCATAAAAAAACAAAGTTGAAAGGAGATAAGGGGTGTTTTTCACCGTTTTGATCCCTTCATCATGAGTGCATATGAAGAATCTACCTTCGCCTATACTTAGAATTTTTTCTCTTCTGTAGCTAGAATAATTACTTTCGTTCCGATTGTAGAAGACCCTTCGCAAGCCGTGGTTCTTCTGTTCACCCCTGGGTTCCTTCCTTCATTCACTGAATGGGGATATACTTTTGAACCTTACAACCCTGATCGGTGCAATAGGCAATTCGATTTTGACCAAGGGGCTCCTCGACCGGTATTTCAGTTAACGAATAAGTGGCCTACCTTTGCTGAGGCCTGAACTTTCTACCTTTCTACAGCAGTACTTGGCGTGACTTCTACTATGGATGGTCGAGTTACCATCCCCAGTGCTACTAGAAAAGGGGATGTGTCCACATCTTTTGCCATCAAATTTTGACTGATGCAACTGGACAAGATTCGTGATTTCATACAAAGTCCCCCTAGTATCCCCCAGTTATTTCTTTCTCTGCTTTAGAATTAGGCCTCAAAGGCAACTATATTCTTGGAGTTGAGTTCCCTCTGATCAAGATTCCTAAATATCCTCACAGTGAGCTACCTACGTATTGCCCCATGATCCCTACTTCCATGCCCAAACCCAAGAACGTTGCAACCCCCAAACAGCCTGCCCCTATTAAAGATGTTTCTGGTGAGGGTGTTCCAATCGATGCAGCTTCTGGAGAAGGACCTTCTAAGCCACCAGCCAAAAAAACTAGGAGGTCCAAGAGTTGGAATTTTTCAAAGTCCAAATCCTAGCCTCAGCCTCAAGATCACTTGGAAGCATTACCTATTGCCTCCTTTCCTCCTCCTATGTCTACCGAAGTGAGTGAGGAGATGAGAAAGAAAATTCAAGATGAGGTGGAGTGAATAAAATCTGAGTTTCAATGACATGCTCTCGTCATTCCTCCTACTGGTGCCTTCCCCACTATCTTAGTTGATCCATATAAAGGATGGTCGAAGAGAAGGAAAATATCAAGGGTTCCTCCAAGTCTTGGTGCTTCTGGTGTGAGGAAAAAGACTTTGGGTACTAAGTCCCAGAAGAAACGAGCTCTTGATGTGCATCTCACCCCAGCTCCTTCTGCTGTTGGAGCTATGGCGTTGGATAACTGTCTTACTATTGAGCATCATCCCATGGAGAGGTCTTCACCGGATGATTCCCCTCCTTCCTCGCCAACGGTGATATCATCCCACTCCCCCTGAATCAGAGGTATACCCATGCTTTTGTTATTTTTTAATAACAAACTACATTTGTTTAACTCTTAGCATCTTGGGGAAGGAAGCTGAAGAAGAAAGAACCAGTCCTCCTGTGAGTCCTTTCGTGGGGGACACTTAGGGATTGGTTTCGTTTATGAGACTTTCCCGTTCTCCCATGAACGAGCTCACTTATTCCCATTGTTTGGTCTTTAGACGCACGATGGAGGCTACTGAGGCGGTTGTTGATCCTATTGACCCTATGGAAGTTTCCTCTAAGACAGAGGGAGCTCCCCCAGCTTCTTCTGAGTCATCCCCATAGATGGAGGTTCCTCTAGATATCATTCCAATTTTGCAAAAAATTTATTTAGGTAACAAGTTCTAAACACTTTTAGATATTTCTTTTCTATCCTCCTTACTTTGCTGAATCTTTTAGATATCTTGGTGTATTTCAGGTTGAAGCTGCCTCATTACTAGCTTATACGTTGGCTGATTTCCTTATCCAACCTCCACTATTAAGGTCCATCTCTGAGTTTTCCGCTTTTTCCAACGTCACCGAGGTAGGTTGAACATGCACTTTTCCCCTTTTTTCTGCAATGTGCCTTGTTTCTAACACTTAGATTTATGCTATTAGCTTGCTCCAGGCTTAGATCTGCCTTCATCCCTCGGGACTCCACCCGTTACTAGGGCTACCATCGGCTTATCTACTCACCGTGGTCTTTCTTCTTCCCCTACAAAGGATGATGTATCCGCGGGATATCGAACGGTCCCTTCAAGCCCACCCTTATATTTAGCCCTTGTTACTTTTGTTGAAGTAAGAGCTTCGTTGATAGTATAAATATATCACCCTACAGCGGAGGTTACTCAGGCATATAGAAGCTAATAGACCGCGGCCAGAACTAGGGACAAGGCTGCGGCCCTACACAGCACAGGGTGCGACCCTACTCTGCACGGGGTGCGGCCCTACCAAATACAGGGCGCGACACATACCCCTTGCCCTTATGTAAAGGCCGCGGCCCTACCCAGTACAGGGTATGACACCTTTGGATTTACCCTCATATAGGATGCATCACTCAATATCCTTGCCTTACAGGCCGCATCCCTTTCTATTACATCAACTCTAGACTTATGTCACGTGCTCAAGGCACACGACATAACACACATACCTCATATAAATAGAGGGCCACCCCTCGAAGTAAGGGATTAATTCAACACCCCCGATTTAGATTCTACAACACCTGGCGAAGCCTTTCCAGATTCTTTCTACACAACCTCAACATACAACTTGGGGGCTACACATCTACATCGCATCCACCTCCGGCACTCCTAGAACCACTACAGCCATATACTCTTCTTTATTGTCATACTTTTATGCCTCTTTAGGCTCGATTATATTGTACAATGCAACGCATATAATGAGAACGGAGAAACACAGTGGACGTAGGCCTATTTTAGAGGCTGAAAACTCTATATCTTATCTTATCTCTATTTGCTCGCTTTTTTTTTGCTTATTATACACTTTACTCTTGATTTGCTGATACGAGAACGACTTATGGGCAATTTCTTGTATCATCAATCTGGCGCCATCTGTGGGAAGCAAGATATTTCAATCTTATTTCTATATGTTTTGAGTTCTTAAACACCTTATTCTATTAATGGGTATTCTTTGGATCATCATCTCATGAGTAAACTTTGGTTATTGAGTTATGTTTTATATTCACACCCTTAAATGGGTATTTTATATATTTAAATTTATCCTTAGGTCTTCATTCTATGACCTTATATCTATTTTACATACCCCTATGACATCATTTCATTTAGATAGTGCTGAAAATCATGATGGGCTTTAGCCCCGAAAAAGTGAATGGTTAGGGAAGGATTGTATTTACTCCCATTCTTGATATTCTCGACCTGCGATCTAGGGTTTACCATTAAAATTGTGCCGTTTCATGCACCGTGAGGCTATCCTCTCATTAACAGACCCTGGTAGGTATGCTCTCCATGTGTTAGGAGAGAAAAACTTAGTCTGTGGGCTTAAAATTTTGGGATTGCTCCCTTTGCTGCCTAGGAGGGGATGCGGTCGGGCAGTTCAAATGCCTCCATGTCCGTGGCCACTACTAATGAGGCTTCACTACAGAAGCTTGAAAGCATCAGAGAACGAACTCAGATGGTATCCAACTCAACCTTGGTGAATATCATTCAAAGGCCACGGCAGTAGACTTATGTGCCTTACTGGCCACGGCCTCATCAGTAATTGAAACACTGCATCCCAATTTCATACTTAGTTAATTCAATGTTTCTGTGATTACTCACTTCCTCTAGTTTTATCTCATATTCTATATTTTATAAAGACTAATAAAAGCAGAAAATGGAAGGAGAGTCCAACCAGAGCACAAAAGTCAAAGATGAGATTGTACAGCTATACAATCACCTCAAGCATCTCTATGACAGTCATGCCTCACTCCAAACCCAGGTCAAGTATCTAACCCAGAGGGTCCTCAAGCTAGAGGCCGCGGTCGCATCTCAAGTGGGTGCGACACCAAGGAACATTGCTTCAATAGCCTTAGATGCCGCGGTAGTACCAGAAGGTCCTTCTGCGGAAGCAATCAACAAAAGACATAAGAGGAAATCAGAGAAGACAGAAGGGAGCTCTAAGTCCTGCACTCCATTGGTCTTCCCGATTGAATACATCCTTGAGTCCATCAAGAAGGGCAAGATGCTGAGGTTTCCAGAGAGGCTTAAAGCTCCACCCCACAAGAGGAACAAAGACAAGTGGTGTAAATTCCATCTAGACCACGACCATGACACTGATTAATGCTATGCACTGAAGGATGAAATCGAAAGGCTGGTTGGGCAAGGGATGCTGCAGAGGTTCCTCAGTGATGTTTAGGGTATGCAACCTAGTCTCACATACCACATGCCCATTTTTTCAAGCTTATGCCTTATATTTTAGTTGTTCCTATTTTACAGTGAAACTGACCCTATGCTATTTTAAATTAAACTTTGCATTGTCCTTACAAAGTCATATATATATCAGAAGATATATGAAATCAAGTTCACTCATATAGTTCCATGTTTTGATTCTCGTTTCCATGAAATGTTATCTCATAAATTACCGTTTTGTCTTAAATAGATCTTGATTCAAGACAATATGCTATACCGAGAATGATAATACCTAAATAGGCCCTCAACGCCCACCGAGATGCCTGATTATCTGAAAGCAAGTGATAATTGAAATGGCAAAAGCAACTAGTGTGAGAAACTATCTAAATTGGTCTGCAAAATCACTCATCAAGGCTATATCCTTGAAAGAATTTATCAGAAGGCGTTGTTAGCCATGAGGGATTATAATGCCCGTTCTTGGCTTTCGGGATGCATCATAAGAATCAGTGGCCTCAAGTGCCCATTCTTGGATTTCGGGATGCGTCATTAGTCCGGGGAGGTTAATCCCCAGCAAACAACATTAACCTGGTGGATAGAGACTAAACATCATTCATTTGGTGATCTCAGCCCGTTCTTAGCTTTCAGAATGCGTCATTATCTCGAGGAGGTTACTCCCCTATAAAACATCATTAACTTAGTGGATATGAGACTAAACATCATTTAGTTGGTGATCTCAGCCCCAAAACCCCATTGACTTGGAGGATAGAGACTAAAAATCATTAACTTGGTGATCTCGCCCTATCTTGGGGAAGCTTCATAATACCTAGCTCGAGGGGGGGGGGGGGGGGGATGAAAATAACCCAATCGACTAAAGGAAAGATACGAAATGCGATCAAAGCAACTGAAACTTGTTGTCATATCACAAAGCATGCCAAAGCTACAGAAGGATGGCCTCAACCCGGCATGCTATCATCAATTTCCTAAAGGGCTAGAAAGATGCCTCAACCTTTTAAATATGGCTGCAGCCATTAAGTGAATTCATTCAGAAGATTGTTAACCTTCCACAGACCTATTCAATAAAGTGACATTTAGAGTAGGATCCAATTGTAAAGCTACAACCATAAAGGTACAGTGGACTATATCCAACACTTGAGGGTGCTGCGACCCTGTCCAAAAAGAGACTGCAGTATATCCATGCATCAACAATTGATAAGAATTCAAGTGGGAAGGCTAAGGTGAAGGGAACATGCTTCGGCCTATGTGAAGAAACCATTTGTAATATGGTGCCGCGGCCGTTATCAAGCTCATTCAATTAAGAAAGAAATTTCAAATGTAAAAGCTTCAGTTCAAGCATTAAGGCATAGGAAGAATAAATCATGCAAATGATATACATAAACCATTAGGTTTTAAAGGTGACCGCGGCCTTGATAGTAAAATTTAAAGCAAAGAGATGACAATTAATCAAAAACAATAAAAAAACATGCGGAGAAATCACTCATTCAAGTATTGAAGCAAAGCAGAAGAATCAAAAGCTACTAGAAAAAGGAGCAAAAAGTAGTTAACATCAAAAGTGTCCGCAACCTTGATAATATTAGTGTTAACATTACAGATAATTGGCCACAGCCGCTTATGGAGTTATAAAAAAATGAACAGGGACGCAGCCCTAAGATTCAACATCGTCAGCTTCATCTCCTTCTTTACCCTCTGCAACAGTCATTGTATCTTCATATGCTGCTGCTACCTCAGCTTCTACCCTAAGCCTGGCTCTTTCCTCTGCGCGGCCTTATTCTTGGCCACGCATTCCTGATGCTCAACATCCCTAAGACCCCAGGCAAGAATTGTCTCTTTAGTTTCAGAAAATTTTTTGATGATCATGTGCCTGAGCTCTTGGTAGCCGTGGAGGTAGGCCCTATTATTTATAAGCTAAAAATCATTGAAGACCTTGAATGACTCCACAGTGCTGTTGATGGATAATTAAAGGGCTTCGCCATGATCACCCTCTATTTTCTTGATTGTCGCGGCATGGGCTTCAGCATGACGGGCAGTCGTGGTCTTCAACTCCTCGTACCTTTTTTGAAGGAGTTTAAGCTTGTTATTGGAAGACTCTGAAACTTGTGCAACTTTCGTGTCCTGGGCCTGAGAGACCTTGAGAGATTTCGCCGTCTGGTTGAAATTTTCCTTCGCCTCTTCCTTGGCTTTGATGGAAGCTTCAAGGTTCATGTGAGCTTCCTAAAGAGCCATGGCAACAGATTTTTTTCCAGATTTGAAGGAAAAATTCCTTGCATTCTCCAGGTCAGTGGCGTGCACCCTCTTCGCAGCCTCTTTTAACTTGTACAAGGCCTCATACTTCCTCTTTTGGGAAATTATGACGTCTGTAGCCTGAAAAGAAAAAGTTAGGAGAAGGGTACAGAATGCAAAAATAAAACTGAAAGTACTTGCACTAACCCTCAAAACACTATGGAAACCATAATCCTCCAGGTCATCATGATCTTCATCCACCAGTCTATCAAGGTCTGCGGCGTCAGGGACCCTCTTCATCCTACAGATAACCCTCGCAGTCGTGTCCCATGAGGATTCAGGGTTTGGATGCCTAAGATGTGGTTCCGGACGACCATCAAAACCAACACTGGCGCGACACTGAAGAGGCTCTAGGTTGGCATTAATTACAATAATTCATGGCGGTGGGGGAGAAGTTGAATGGATAGGGGCATCAGACATTGACATCAGCCCCGTCGTGGCTAAATTCGCCCTAATATCGTCATCAAAGGTACCCTCTATCCTCCCGTGAAGATCCTCCTCAACTTGGAGTTGGGGCGCGACAGGGGTTGTCTATTTTGTAGCCGAATTTTAGTCACTTGAAGGGATTACGGCAGTAAGCTTGGTCTTGGACCTCTTCCTCTTCCTGTGCCTGGCAGTGTTATTAAGGATAGTTGCGTCCTCATCTATCTCTTCCAGTTGGGTAGCCAAAAGATCCCTATCAACCTCCTCACCTGAAAGATAAGATACGAAAGTAAATATCAAATTTAGAAACTATTTTTTGCGAAACAAAAGTGTTGATAGAATTATTACCTCCCACGACCATCTCTTTTGGTATATATTTGCTTGGGAAGTAGCTTGCTTCAAATACAATTGCAGAAGTCACAAGTATGCTGAATTTCTTCTCCTCAGTAGGAATGGCCGCAGCCTTGACAACCCTTTTCTCTTACCGCTGGCTCAATTGAAAGTTGTCAAGAACTGCAGAAAACATTTCAAAGGTTAGAACAGAAGCAAGGTGGAGAATAATAAGCAATTATAGAGGGGGACGCGGCTATAATTAAAATACCTATCTTGGAGGGACACCCCCATTCCCTAGGCATGCTATACGATCTCTCCCTCTCGTTCTCCTGAGGGTGAATCTCCCACCCTTCTCCAGAGATGTAGAAATATTTCCCCTTCTAGTTCTTTACACTGGTAGGCCTCCCATAGTAAGGGGTCTTGTCCTTTACGCGGATGGAGAAGTAGTAATACCCAATAAACTTCAAGGAGTTTTCGTTCGGTTGATAGAAGTGTAAAAACGCCACAGGAGTAATATCCCTCTTGAATTCATTCTCCCACAGAACGAAGACTGCTAGAATAGCCCTCCATCCATTGGGATCTAATTGGACTAGGGCTAAACTCATCGCTTCAAAAATTCTTCCCATGGGAACAGGGACTGGAAACCACAACCTGTAAATGAAAGCATGTAGTGGGAAGCAAATACCATCGTCAATAAGTGCCGTGCACGGTCTTTATTCCGCGGAAGGAGCTGAGCTCATGAAGCCCTCGGGAAACTCGAAGGCCTCAGCTACTTGATTAACCCATTCTTGGGTCATAATGCTGCGGATGTCAAGTGCAGAAGGAGGCCTCTCAACCCTTCTAGATGGGTCAGCTGGTTCATCCCTAACATTAGTTGCACCCTCAGCCGCGATGTTATCTTCTACATCCATTGGTTGGTTACTAGAGTTGGGTTCCTCTTCCATTGGCATTGTCTCAGAATCCTTCCTACAAGTAGAATCCATGGAGTCTAATTCTAGTACTATGCAGTTGGGGAAATCTTTTAGTTGGCAAGGCCCTATTGACTTAAAAGGAGGCATGAAAGGAAGTTCAGGAGGAGAGGATCCAAAATGTTTTTCCCAAAAGCCTCTCAAAAATTTGTCTGGGTCAAAGTTCATATGGCTGCAAAAGTACCTGAAAAGCACAATCCGCAGTTAAATACCGTAGCCAGTATGGTATTGAGGCTTCTCAGAGGACGCGACAGGTGAAATGTTATGTCAAGTTCATGAGGAAAAAGAAATATTTAGCCAAATAGACTAAGTGCACCAAATGTTGGGTTCTAAGGCCCTAAAAGGTAATTGTCACCACTACATATTGATTTGATGGAAGGTATTACTTTCTTACATGCCGTAGTTAACACTGCTGACTCTAATCTGGGAACCTAGGGAGAATATTATCAAGCTACTTTCTATAGGCCGTATTCATCAGATTATGGGCTAAAACCCCGCGGAGTCTAAATCTAAGAATCTGAGGCTATAGGCTGCAACCGTCACTTGCCACAGGCCATGGCTAGGGCTTAAACTAATGTTGGAGTTGAATTGATTCAGGGCAGCCCTAGATTACTAAGGGGTATTTTATCATGTCACGGCCACTTACTCAAATAGTTTAGTTTGTAATGTGGATTCATTTAAAGATTGCATACTCAGAATGTGAAGAGTTTATTCAGGAACAATAAGAGTAGTTAATGCTATTCATATGATCCAACACAAACAGTTATAGAATTTTCCCCTTTAATTAACAATGGAAGATTAAGGGTTTACTTCATCAATTGAAGATTGGCTCAAATACAAATCCAGTTTAAATCATAAAATCCAAGAAATCCTAGTAGTTCAGATATGGATTCAAGCAATGTTGAAAGGTTGATTCAGTACCCGTAAGATATGATTTCATATGGATCGTTTTATGAGCAAGAATCAAAGAAAAATGGCAAAGCATGAGCTTCAGAAGCTATTAAAGTGATTATTGGTTGGAAAATTACCTACAAATATTGGAAACAACCAATACTCAGCCTCAAATCGCCTTCAACCACCACTCGCAGATGCTAGAGATCGCCTGGAAATGCTAGGAGATAAGTGCGCAGGAACTCAATCTCGATACGCTCTCAAAGATTTGGAAAATGTAATGAAGTCCATGACCGAAATAATTTATATAAAAGGGCACGGGAAGACGAAGTGTCGCCTTGAAAGTAATGCGGCACCTTAAGGGACTTAACTACTCAGCCGCAACCCCAATCCCAATCCCAATCCCAATCTCTTGGCACTACGACTTGGGGGCTTATTGATAGTAAAAATATATCACCCTGCTGCGGAGGTTACTCAGGCATATAAAAGCTAATAGACCGCGGCCAGAACTAGTGACAAAGCCGCGGCCCTATACAACACAGGGTGCGACCCTACTCTGCACGGGGTGTGGCCCTACCAAATACAGGGTGCGACACATACCACTTGCCGTTATGTAAAGGCCGCGGCCCTACCTAGTATGGGGTGCAGCACCTTTGGCTTTAGCCTCATACAGGATGCAACACTCAGTATGCTTGCCTTAAAGGCCGCATCACTTTCTATTACAGCAACTCCAGACTTATGTCACGTGCTCAAGGCACATGACACAACACACATACCTTATATAAATATAGGGCCACCCCTCGAAGTAAGGGATCAATTCCACACCCCCGGTTCAGATTCTACAAAACCTGACGAAGCCTTTCCAGATTCTCTCTACACAACCTCAACATATAACTTGGGGGCTACACATCTACATCGCAGCCAACTCCGTCACTCCCAGAACCACTACGGCCATATACTCTTCTTTATTCTCATACTTTTATGCCTCTTTAGGATCAATTATATTATACAATGCAAGCATATAATGAGAACGGAGAAACACAGTGGACGTAGGCCTATTTTAGAGGCTGAACAACTCTATATCTTGTCTTCTGTCTATTTACTCACTTTTTTTGCTTATTATACACTTTACTCTTGATTTGCTGATACGAGAATGACTTATGGGCAATTTCTCGTATCATTATTCATCAAGTGTTGAGGTTCTTCTCTCTGAATTCCCCCTAACTGAGGGTTCTGCGAAGACTCTTGGGGAGATGAACTTGCCCGCTATGGTTCCTACCGTTGTAGTTTCTTTACCATCTCCTGTTATTGCTCCAGAAGTTATTGATATATTTCGCCCTATGCTCTTTATTTCATAGTGTTTATCCTTTATCTTGACAATGTGACATCTCCTTGTTAGAGGAATCTCATCTTCAAACATTCAAACTCCACTAGTAATGGTGACTTAATAATGAAAAAATCACTTGTTAAGATGTTTATAAAACTCCTCCACTAACGGTGACACCCATAACGATGGCTTAACAATGAAAACCACTTGTTAAGATTTTTTTTATCAAAGTCCACCAGTAACGGTGACTTAATAATGAAAATAACTTAGTAAGATTTTTTGTCAAACACCACCAGTAACGGTGACTTAACAATGACAATAACTTGTTAAGATTTTTTGTCAAACTCCACAAGTAACGGTGACTTAACAATGAAAACCACTTGTTAAGATTTTTTTACTTAACTCATTATTTTCTTTATTTGTCTCCAGGTTGCTAGGGAGTCCCCTCGTGTTGAAGAGCAACCTCATGTAGTTCCTTCGCCTGTCACCTCTCCAAATTGGAAACCAGCTGTATCCGAGGAAACGAGTCCTAACGACCAAGGTTCCACGTTAAGTGCTCAGGCCGATAGTGAATCTAGTTGTAACCTTCCTCTGCCAGCTCTAGCTCCTCATGAGTTTTGCCTCATGGTCCCTTGTCGCTCTCCCCAACAACATTCCAGCCATTGATTGGTGATTAAAAAGAACTCAACTCATCCTGAGACTTTTACCGTTGACTATCTTTGTTCAAACATTCCTGTGATGAGCCACAGACTACAAGGTATGGTTCTCGTTATTGTTGATCTCATCAGCACCCCTACTGCAAATATTACCAGACCCCTCCTCAATCAATTTTTAGGTTATCTAAAAGAGTTGGGTGGGGATGGATTCCAATTTGACTGGCTGATAGGACACTTGAAGACTTTAAAGAGTCAGCAATTAGAAAGTCAGAGGTAATTACTATAGAAGCATCAGGACACTCAATGAGCTGAGGAAGCTAGGATATCCAAATTAGTACCTCTATTTGAAGTTGCCAATAAAGAGGACGAGGATATAGAAGAAGCTCTTACTCTGGCGAAGTTAAAATGAGAGGAACTGCTCATCGAGCGTGCTCAAGTTCAAACTAGGCTGGAGGGCTCTATCAACGCTCAGCAAGCATGTTTAGTAGCTTCCTCAGGTCTGCCTAGAAATTTTTTCTCTCCTTCAGACTTGTGGTTCCTACTAGGCCAATGATCTCCCCCCCATACTTTTATAAATTTCCCATTTCTCACTTATATAATGGTTGGGTAGAAGTTACCATTTTTGGAATGTCGCCCAAATTATGAATGAAAGAGAGGTTACATAATTTCCATGCCACTTCCTTGTGTTATAACTGCTTGCATAAAATATAAACTTTGCAATCTTCCATCCTACTCTAGTTACAACGAAAGACATAAGAAATGGCTTATATATTCACAATAAAAAGCTATATACATCAATGTTCTAAGGTTACTTGCTTATGCATGATAGACTTTCAACCATTTGTTGTTAATCGTAAATGGTTTATCTTCTTCCATCTTAGAAATCAATTAATAACCTGAATTGTGAGCCTCCTTTGCAGTCAAAGGTCCCTCCCAATTCACTGAAAATTTAGGTAGAGGAAGCCCTCTGATGTGCTTCGCTGTTGCTTTAAAAAATAGGTCTCCTTCAACAAACTTCCTTGGTGTCACCATGTTGTCATATGTCCTTGCGAGTTGCTTCGGTACATTTAAAAGTTCTGCATCGCATTATCTCTGGGCTCATCCAATGCATCTAACTTCATATGTCTGTTCTGAGGGAGCATGCTACTTCGTAAGGCATATTGGGCAGAGGGAACTTCCAACTCCACCGGGAGGATCGCTTCAGCTCCATATATAAGGGATAACGAGGTATATCCCGTGGGCTTCGTTTTAGTTATTTGATAGGCCCACAGGACGGCTAGGATCTTATCATCCCATAATCTCAAAAAATTGTCCATCGTCTTGGCCAAAATGTTAACCAATATTTTATTAGTTGCTTCGGCTTGTCCGTTTCCCTCTAGGCATGCTACCGTTGAAGTATGATGAACAATGGATTATCTGTCTATCAACATTGCTACCTCTGAATTGACGAAGGGAGTTTCGTTATCGAAGAAGATAACCTTTGTAATCCCAAAGCAACAAATGATATATTCTCCGATGAAGTTGCTCACCACCCCCGTTATTGCCCTTCTTAGTGGTATCGCTTCAGCCCACTTTATAAATCACTCCGTTGCCACTAGTATCCAAATTTTTCATCTCGAAGAAAGATGTATTTCCCCTACCAGTTCAAACCCCTAAGTGTGGAAATGGTAAGGGTTTACAGAGAGTGTAGATCCACCGATGGAGCATGAATCATATTTCCATGCAGTTGGCAAGCTTTACATTTTCGAACGAACTCAACAGAGTCTTTCTCCATCGTTGGCCAATAATACCCCAGCATCATCAACTGTTCATGCAAGTTTTCTCCTCCTATGTGAGTTGGATGGTGAGCTTGCTTGAGGACTTTAGCTACTTCCTCCTTCGTTAGGCAACACAATGGCCTATTGAAGTACCCTCTTTGATAAAACCTTTCTTCCTGAACATAGAACCTTGGGGACCTTCTTTTGAATCCCATCACATCAGTTTTTTCCATAGGGACAACTTTGTCTTTAAGAAAGTCAATATAGGGTTGCCTCCAATTTGGTTGAGCTTCAACGAAATGGCATTCATCCGCTTCTAAGAAAAGGTGGCACTTATCACACTTTTGTTGTAGCTCTGCTGCATCTTGCTTCATTCTAGGCCAAAAGTATCCCTCCCTTTAAATTCTCCTGTAAAGAGTGATCTCAGTTATTTCACAATGCTCTTTATGTTTTTTTAATCTCCGCTTTGCTTCTTCTGGGCCAATGCATTTTGGCAGCCATCCTCCTGCATTTATGTAGTAGAGGTTTCCCTGATTTCTAATATATTGGGCTAGTTCTCTCAGCTCCATCTCTCCATCCTTAGACTCTAATTGTTTTATAATCTCTCCCCTCCAGTCAGAGTCATCCTCCATCATAAGAATTGACTGTACCACTGAGGGGGTTGTTCTTCATTGAATAATGATTATAGTTGTATCATCTCTCATGATCATCTTCTAAGCAATGATGGCATAGGCGTCTGGATAGCGGTTCATCATTCGTGGATGCCTTTTGATCTTGGTCTGATGGAACAAGTTGAGAAGCCTCTAAATGATTTTTTTGTAAGGTGCTAGACTGAGGTGTTTCAACTCATATTCTCCATTTACGTGTTGAATCACTAAGTTCGAATCACCCTTGATGCAGAGTGAATGAACCCCCCTTCGAAGGGCCTCCAGCAACCCTAGTACCAACGCCTCATAATCTGCTTTATTGTTAGAACAAGAAAAGTCTATCTTGTAGGAAAGATAAATTTCTTCCATTCCTCTTGAAAGAATAACCCTTGCTCCTCCTTTCTTCTCTACTGAAGATCCATCGAACTGCATCATCCATTTGAGGTGAAACGAGTAATTTCTTCAGCCTGGTGAGAGACTCCTGGTGAACTTCCTCCCACTAGAACTTTATGTTCTTTCGCAAAAGCTCCAACCGGTGTGTTATTTCATCCAATCTAGGCACAAATCTCCTAAGGTAGGAAACTTTTCTGAGGAAACTCTTTAGCTCCTTCGTCGCTCTCGGACTTGGCATCTCCAAGATCTCTCGCTTTTTATCTTGGTCCATCTGCACCCCCTGCCGATCTACCACAAAGCCTAGAAACTTTCCACTGGTTACTTCGAAAATGCATTTCAGCGGGTTCATCTTCAGTTTATACATCCTACATCTGGTAAATACCTTCCTCAAATTGCTCAGGTGGGACCCCTCCTTCTTTGATTTGATGACGAAATCATCCACATAAAATTCCACAAATTTGTGAAAGAAGTCATGGAAAATGGCCATCATTATTCTTTGATAAGTAGCCCCAGTGTTTTTGAGTCCAAACGACATTACCTTGTACATGAAGTTGTCCAAAGGGGTTCTAAGCGCTGTCTTCTCTGCATCTGTGGGGTCTATCTTGATATTGTTGTACCCTACATACCCATCCATGAAACTATACATCTCATGTCCAGCCACTGCATCTATCAAGCTATCGATGGAGGGCAGAGGGAACTCATCTTTGGGACAAGACCTATTCAAGTCTCTGAAATCCACGCAGATCCTTATCTGATTCTTGTCCTTCTTACCCACTGGAACAATGCTAGACAACCAGAATGGGTGCTGTATCAACTTGATGAACCCTGCTGCCAACAAGTGTTGGACCTCTTCTTTGATCTTCAAGTCCAGCTCAGGCTTGTAAGTCCTCATTGATTTCTTGACTGGAATGGATGAAGGCATCAGGTTTAATTTATGGCATCTCACTTATTTATCTAGCCCCTCCATATCCGTATACTTCTATGCAAAAACATCTATAAACTCCCGGATTAACTCAATCAAAGCCTCCCGTTTCTCCATACGGAGATCTTTCGAGAGGAAAATGGGCCTTGGCTCCCCCCTTCTTTTGCCAAGTTTAACTGCTCCAATGCTTATGCTTGTGGCTTCAGTTGGTCCGTCATGTAGTCTGGTTCTTCGGTAATATCCTCCACGAACTCCTGTATGTTAGAATTATCTATCACCATACATTGTCCCTGCTGATCCACTAGAAAACACTCATATATCAG
This sequence comes from Sambucus nigra, assembly GCA_949130495.1. NCBI lineage: Eukaryota > Viridiplantae > Streptophyta > Magnoliopsida > Dipsacales > Adoxaceae > Sambucus > Sambucus nigra. The sequence continues at coordinate 363,481,966 of OX422216.1, read as the reverse complement.
GTCATCCTCCTCGTCATGCTCTGTAATAGCTCTTTTACTGTGCCCATTCACACCATTATATACAATAGACCCCCTTCCCTTCCTCAGTGACAATCTTATTACATTGCCTACTGGCCGTTGTAACTCCCTTTATTTTCTCTCCCTCGAAGCCTCTGCCATTCTTCCTTCAAAGAATCGACTCAACACACTTTTCTGTGTGACCTTGTGCTCCATCGGGTTCATTATGGGCTGCATCCTATCCTTTAGCTTCTTTGAGATCTTCTTAGGTCGAGGAACCAGTTGGTGGGCTTCTTCTGTTACTCCTCTACCTCTTGCAGTTTTATCATTCTGGCCGTTCACAGGCCCCATCCTTTCCCTGGTCGAGGGAACCCAGGCTCCCTCCATTATTCTCATTAGGACTCTGACGTCCTCCTCTAACTCTATATAAAATCTTGCATCGACTAGGTGAGATTTTTCGACGACGAAGGGCCTCTTCGTAGCTCGTATAGTGATCTCAGTTCCTTTGATATTTGCCTTGGCATATTGGTGATACGTCGAGGGAACTAGTCCTTGGTTATGCATCCACACTCTTCCTATCAACAAATGATAGGATGTTGAACTTTCTATCATGTGAAATTTGATGTGGGAACTCAGATTTCCCATTACAATCCCAACATTCACATAACCAATGGATTTGGAAGACTGGTTGTCATAACTTGAAATTGCCAAAGGCATGGGGACTAATCTTTTCTCTGGGATGTTAGGTGTGTGGAAAGAATTGATTGACATGATGTTGATGGATGCTCCTCTATCCATAAGATCCCTCATAAGGCTAACTCCGTTGATGCTGGCAGTCACATATAACGGTCGATTGTGAGGAAATATCACGGACCTATTTGCATCACTGAAAGTTATTTCTGACAGGAATTTCTTCACTATCCTGGCCATAAGTCCCTTCCATCTCAGCGAAGGGACCGCATTCTTCCTTGCAATGCCAAGGATTTCTTGGATTATCTCCAACCTACATTCTTTTGGCATTCCCACCTGGTCTAAGAACCAGGCAAACTTTGGGGATCGTGAAACCGCGAAGTATTACAGGATTTGATCCATTTCCTAACCTTCATCATTGTATATATCCTCCACATCTCTGGCGCTTGCTTCATCATAGGCTAACACCATATTAGCCATTCCTCTGGTACAGTCCTCCAAAGCCTATTCAAACTCCTCTTGCTCCACCGTCAGCGCCCTCGCTTCTCTTTCTGCCTCATCGTCATAGGCCACCACCAGATTTTCCCCATGTGATGAGAGTAGGTTTTTGTTAACATTTTGTGTAGGGATTTGCAGTGTCCCTACCTTTACATGTTTATCGATTGTATACTTAGCGTAAAACAAATTCCCGTAGGATGTTAAATCTTTTGATGGATCTCAGAATACTTGGGATCTTCTCTGGTTACCTCATCTGGTTCCACGACGGGGATGCCCTTAGGTTCAGACACCGTTCCTCCTTGAACCATGGCATTATAATAGCTAACAACCTCCTCCACTGTGTAGGGTAATGGTGGCGGGTCTTCCCTATCTCTCCCAAACTTTCTCTTGTTATCCTTCTTTGAATGTTTGCTTCCTTAACCTCTATCTACGTATCCCACCCATGGGGACTGACCGCGTGCTGTACACTACAGTAAATCTGTCGAATTATCATGGTCATTGACCTTGACAAGTTCAACTTGTCAAGGTTAATGACCGTGACAATTCTGGGCAAGACAACTTTGTTTGTCACGAACTTGTCACGGTCATTGACAGTGATAAGTTCATTAGAATTGTCATGATCGTGTCACGGTCCTTGACCGCGACAAGATTTTCCACGGTCAATGACCGTGACAAGCCCGTGACATTCTTCAAAAAATTGTCACGGTCATAGACCGTGACAAGTCCGTGACAACGTTCTTTATCAAGGACTTGTCACGGTCAATGACCATGACAATTCTAGGTAGTATGGCCACTGCCACTGCCACTGCCCATTAGTATATTTTTACCTATTATAGCAACGTTGTACCTATTCAAACATCATATATCCAAATAAAATAGAGATAATGCAAATATACATTCAAAATAGAGAGAATATGCATCACTATATAATCCAAATATAATTCAAATGTAACAACTTAAAATAATTCAATTCATCCTAAAAACAATTCAATTCAAACTTAAAACAATGTCACTAAATGTCTGGGGTATGGTTAACTCTGAGGAGGTGAGTAGGCCACACAATATACGAATTAATACATCCACTAATATACATCGTGCCACATTTTTCGCGCAACCACAATTGGGATTTCTCTTTCCAAGGCATCACATGCGTGACGAGCACCTTGGACTCGATGTCTTGAAGATCACATCCATGAACTAGTGCACCCTGGATGATATTCGGGTCCCTCAACCCCCGCCCTATCCGCTGGTCATCAAATATGACCATTATAAACACGCTCGGCCAACTAAGTCTAGACATCGGTCTGTTGAAAGGAGCCATATAGGGAAGTGGATCATCAAAGTCCGCACGTGTCGGTGATGAAGCAGCGAGGTCCACATCATCGTCCTCGTCCTCCCGCACCTCCTCCTGCCTCATCGCCTTCTCCTTCCCTTTACCCTTACGGTTTCTTCCCAATGAACGCTTCACGAATGAGAACATATCCTGGACCTTTGCCTCTAAACGGGACAGCTTCACGTCATGTGAATCCAACGTTCGTGCCAACCCGGTGTCGCCCGTCTCCAATCCGATGATCCTAGATTTGGCCACCCACGAGCTCACTCCCCTTGTCCTCCCCTTGCGATCAGAGCCAAGCACTTGGCTGAGTCTGTCTGTGGACAAAGATGCCTTGTCGGCATCAGACCGGGACTCATGCACTTCCTTAAGCTTTGCCTGAGATGACAAAAAGCACATGATTAGCAAAATAAGTAAATAAAAAAATTATAACGTAATTAACAAAAAGTAAACTATTGGATTACTTACAATCGTGGCCGCGACGCTTGCGGACACCTCCTTGTCCTTCCCCTTCTTCGTTCGAAGAGCCACATAAGTATCGAGCCTATGTGGCCTACCCCCAGGGTCACTCCCTGTCCCCTGAAATAAAATAAAGTAAAATTAGTATCAGCCCCGCAAAGTAAAATAATGCAGAATAATATATTTTATGTAGTTATAGAAAAATTAAATCTTACCATCATCCTATGCTTCACCTCAGCGTAAGACATCCGGCCGGAGTAGTGCACGTCCGTCTTTTTTGCCCGATTTTCCCTTCTCGATTGGCGAGATGCCAATTGCCACTCCCTAATCTCATTATCAATGAACCTTTGACATTGTGCCAATGAGATCGGCTCCTTCGACGGGATGGATTCACGCCTTTGGATAATGGACTCTCATGTCTTCCCAAAGTACCGGGTCCATATATTTTTCTTCCACGTCTAGTGTTGCTTCCTCAACTGCTCCCAGACGAAATCGCGCAGCTTTCGATCCAGGCTGAATTGTTCCTGTCCAATAAATACAATGTTGGTTGCAAATAAATATAATATAAATGTAAAATGAAGTTGAAATCGAAATCGGAATTGAAATTGAAATTGAAATATTCATATTCATATTCATATTCATATTCATATTCATATTCATATTCATATAAATATAAATATAAATATAAATACATTACCTGTAGTGCCACCCAAACAGCTAACTTGAGCTCATATGGCACCTCCTTCCAACTAATGTACCCCGGGCCGATGATCGTCTTTACCAGATGAAATCATCATAACTAGCATCATCATCCTCACTTTAATACGTGAAGGAGACATTTGCTGTAAAAAATGTTATTAGTACATATCAAAATGAATTAAAAGAAGACATGCAAATATGTATAATTACTACAAATAAAAATGAATTGTTACTGTTAAACACGTCAATTCTGAATTCCAAAACAACAACATCTAGCTCATAATATGTACAAGAGTGAAACATCCTCACCCACACCCCTACAGCCCACACACACGCACACTACACAAGAGTGAAAGTGATAAAGTGAAAATCAATTAAAATCATTAAAAAGGGATGTTTCGGTAAAAACTGGAATATTTATTACAAATTGAAAAATTGTTTAAAATTCGGGTTATCATAAAAAATGGATTGCAACTATGAGCCGGGGGTTGTCTCGGCGGTAGCCTATGTTCAACCCCGCCCGATAAAAAATTAGAACCTTTCTCATATCATAAACTATTAGCCGGGGGTAAAAACCTCCTTTGTCAATGGTATACATTTTTTGAGCTAAATGATAGACGAAGAGATTCAGTCTCCTCTCCACAAATAGGAAATCCCAAATAACCATGTACTACATAATCGGATAATGTCCCATAAGCTGGAAAATCATGAATTGCCCACATCAACATAGCTTTCAGCGTAAACTCTTCTTTTCTAAAAGAGTCAAATAATTGCACCCCCTCTTCCCACAACTCATTTAATTCTTCTACCAAAGGAGCAAGGTAGACGTCGATGTCATCACTTGGTGCCTTTGGCCCACGTATCAACAAAGCCATCATCGAAAATTTAGGTCTCATACACTGTGAAGGAGGGAGGTTGAGTGGGGCTAGGATCACTGGCCATACACTCTGATTGGTGCTTAGATTTCCAAATGGATTGAAACCATCTGTTGATATAGACAAACGAATATTGCGTTGTTCTCGAGAAAAATAGGGATACTCATAATTCATCCTCCTCTAGGTAATAGAATCAATAGGATGACGCATGATATTACCCCCTACTTCTGCCCTAGCATGCCAAGTCATTGCCTCTGCTATCCATGGTACTGTGAAAAATCGCTTTAATCTAGGCCCAACAGGAAAATATTTCAATACTTTTTTGTGACACCCCGCCTAATTAAATACCGGGCTATCACTCCTTTATTAAATTAAAATCAAGGTGAACAGTTGGTTCATTCTTAGCATCACTGTCGTAAAAATAACTTTTCCAATTTAAACACCCTAATTAATTAAGCTAAGTGTCAAAACCATTTTTAAACATTACTTTACAAATTTTATTTTAAAAACAAAGATTTAATTTTTTACAACAATTCAATATTAAAGAATCACACCACAATAATTCTGGAACATATAATCCAAATAATTTAAACATTCAATAACTAAATCCCAACATTAAAACTTAAAGTCAAACATCCAGACAGTAATAAATCCCAAAGTGACAGTACAAGAAATAACTGAATCACAAAGTCCAAATAAAACAACTGAATAATGGAAAGGGAGACACATGCCCCACTAAATGAATATCCTAGGAGTGGAGTCAAATAAATGAAGTCGTCTAAGCAAGAGGCCTACAACTCCCACCTAAGCTTCAGCGCGTTCCATCCAAGGGATCTTACGCAAGAGGTCCCTGTGGCTGGGCACCTGTAATATATACATATATATACAAGAGAGAAAGAGAAATAGAAACGGGTCAGAGCCCGATAGTGTAAATGATTTAAAATTCGTTTAACAAGTATTTAAAATGTTTACAGGCCAATCCAGCAACATATTAGTGCGGCACTCTCTTGAGAAATTCTCACCTCTCTTCTAATGTGCACGCCTATCGTACTAACCTTCCCCAACGGATTATCTTATCTTTTATCGTACTAAACTTCCCAATGGTTTAATTTATCTTAGGTTACTCGTAAGATATAAAACTGAACAATATAATTGTTCAAAAGGAAAATTTCATTTAGTAACAAAGCTCTCATTTTTAACTTTATTTCTTAATAAAGTTTCCCAGTGTCATATTATACTTTTTCAAAACAAGTATTTCCAAATTTAAATTCAACATTCATTTCTTACTTACCATAGCACAGTAGGCAGTTCCAAATTTCAGAATTTCATATATATATTAAATACTCGTATAATATATATATTCTAACAGTACCCCACATAAAAATTATGGTGCGTGCATACTCTGCTATCCAATTCCCATATCTCTCGTACTAAGGGAAATACAAGTTCGGAATCACTCTCGAACTGTATTAACACATACACAAACAATATTGAGGCGAAGCATAGATTCCACGTCTCTAAGAGGATAACACATGCCCCCATGTCTCTTAGGACCGTCTGAACTATCGATTCGATAGCCTGTACCAATGATATCTATCTTCTAGGGTACGAGTCAATATCCCCCATAAAGGTCCCATCGAGATAAGACTTTCCCAGCGCGTTAGCCTCAGGGATAGCAAGTAGCGCGTGCACGATTTTCACACATAGATAGTATATGCATAAACACAGTCATATAACTATACTAATATTACCATATCAATTTAGGTACATCTCAAATCCCATATTTACGACATTTGTCCTCATATCTCATTATTTATTTCTCACGTATAACCGTTCATTTCTTACTTTGATTCGAGGGATTTTTCCAACTTACTACGTAATACTCATGGACTCTATCCTCCCAAGTGTAGAATTCAGTAGGTACTCATCTAATTTCTAACGTAACCATCTTACGCGTCTCTCCCCTTAATACATAATTTCATCGTCCCTTATATGTAAATATCCCAAAAATACAATTGTTGTCTTAGATTAAAGGTCCCATAATTATTTATAAGTCCCACTGGTCTTCTTTATCTCCCAAAACATTTTAATAAGGGTGTCCAAGGATTATTTCTCATTAAATTGAATTCAACTAATTTAAAAAGGGGAAAATATGAGTCTTCCAGAAGGGGTCGATCGATGGAGGTCTGGGGCTCGATCGATCGAACCTTCGATCGATCGAAGCTCTTGGCTCGATCGATCGATGAAACAGGTATGACGAATTCTGCAGTTAATCAGTTACGGGTTCTATCACATAACCTCCTCCAAATCCAAACTTTTCATTCCCAATCTCCCATAAATTTGTACTACTAACATTATAATCTCATTTTATGTATCTTCTACGTAAAGCATGTAAATTTTCGTCACTAATCATGGATTTATAGGCAAAAACTTCATAAAAATCTCAAGAACCCTAGAATCTCTTTAACATTGTTCTAATCAATCTTTTCCCGAATTTTCTTCTTCTAAAACATCATAATTTAGTGGTTTAATCCTCTACATGTGAAGGGGTTTCCAGATTTACATTCAAATCATTACTACATGCGGTTTCCTATCTCAAATTTGGGTTTTCGTCCATAAAACTCATCCTAATCATCCCTAGACTAACATGAATGATGCATTAACGAAAATAAGCAAGATAAAAACTTGCCTAGTATTTTTAGAGTTCTGTTTTGATGATGAATTTGGTGTGGTTGCGTTCCCCGTCGCGCGATCTACGCGTTGGTGGTGGTGGCGGTGCAAACGGGTGACTTTTTGGCCTTGGATTGCTTTGGAAGCTCTCTCCCTCCCTCTCCTATGGCCGTCACTTGTCTTTGGTTGTTTTTAACCCTAGAGGGTAACCTTAGACATCTGATATATCCCTCAAAATTTCGTGGGTTTAATTACCCAAAAATGTAAAATGTCCAAAATGCCCTCCCGGGGTGTTAAATAGGCCTAAAAAAGCCCCGAGACCCAAACTAAACCCCCGAGTAAACTTTTCTGACTATCTCGACCCTTCCGGACATTTTGGCGCACTCAAAATGACCATACGAGCGACTTATAATATATTCACTTTTATTTATCAATATTTAGTCCCGACTCGACACGGGCGCGTCCCGACTCAAATTTCTAAAATTATCATTTTATTCACTCGTGACATTTAATATAACCAATATTATATATTACTTTGATAATTAGTAATATTCAATAAATTTCCCATAATTACTAACTCTCATCACGTTAATAATTATAACATAATTAATTTCTCGATTTATATTAAATAATTAATTCACATTAAATTTAATAAATCCCCAAATTAATATAGCATAAAAATACGGGGTATTACATACTTCCCCCCTAATAACGGAATTTCGTCCCGAAATTCGAAAAATAAGGCATACTTGGTAAGAATAAATCTAGGTATCTCTCGCGCATATCTGCCTCGCGCTCCTAAGTGGACTCCTCCACATTATGGTGCTCCCACTGGACCCGTACAAGTGGAACTACCTTCGACCTCAATCTTATCTCACTATGGTCTAGGATAGCCTCCGGTCTCTCCACGTAAGAGCTGTCAGGCTATAAGTCTATCTCATCTATCGCAATGTGAGTATGGGCCATATCATCCCGAAGATATCGTCTCAACGACGAGATGTGGAATACATCGTGAATGCGATGTAAATGCTCTGGCAGTCCCAATCTGTATGCTATTGGCCCAATCCTCTCGATGATGGGAAATGGTCCCACGTACCTCGAGGCCAATTTCCCTTTCTTCCCGAACCTCATCACTCCTTTCATAGGAGATACATGTAGTAACACTTGGTCCCCCACATTAAACTCCTGGAAGAACTGTTTCGCATCGGCGTAGCTTTTCTGCCTGTCCTGGGCTACTCAAATGCGACTCCTGATCATCTCAATCCTCGCGGAGGTTTCCTGAATCACCTCTGGTCCTAGAAACTTGTTATCCCCCACCTCGAGCCAATAAGTTGGGGAACGACAAGGCCTGCCGTACAAAGCTTCGAATGGAGCCATGCCAATAGTGAACTGATAAGAGTTATTATAAGCAAACTCTACCAGTGGAAGATGTGGCTCCCAACCTCCTCCAAAATTAAGAACACACATGCGTAGCATATCCTCCAACATCTGATTAGTACGCTCTGTCTGTCCATCTGTCTGTGGGTGATAAGCTGAACTCAACCTCAACTGAGTACCCATAGCCTCCTGAAAGCTTTCCCAAAAACGAGACACAAAAATCTTGTCTCTATCTGACACAATATTCAGGGGCACCCCATGTAATCTGATAATCTCAGCAATGAACAACTGAGCATACTGACCCGTGGTATAGTCTGTCCGCACCGGCAGAAAATGAGCGACCTTGGTCAAACGGTCTACAATCACCCAGATAGAGTCGTGGCCCCGCTGTGATGTAGGCAACCCTGTAATAAAATCCATGGAAATACTCTCCCACTTCCACGCGGGTACTTTCAGACGGTTTCTGATGGCCCACCTTTACCAGCTGGCAGGTAGAACACTTGGACACGAATTTAACAATGTCCTTTTTCATCCCACTCGACCAGTACTGTTTCCTCGTATCCTGGTACATCTTATCTCCCCCAGGATGTACTGCAAATCGGGACCCGTGAGACTGGGTCATCACTGCATGACGTAATTCTGCTCCTTCTGGAACCACCAATCTCCCATTAAACCTCAAACCCCCATCAGAACTGACAGAATAGGACTCAACACCCTCATCTAAGAGTCGTACAATCTGCTCCTGGAAAAATGGGTCTGCGGTCTGTACCTGTATCACCCTCATAACAATCTCGGGTGTCACTGTCATAACAGATATGAAGGAATGGGCTACTGCGTCCTGGTGGCCTAACTCCTTCCACTTTGCTTTCTAGACATTCGCTACCTCGTCTACCGGTCTACGGATCAACACATCAGTAACTACGTTGGCCTTCCCCAGATGGTACTGTATGTCGAACTGATAGTCCTTCACAAACTCTAACCATCTGCGCTGACGTATATTCAGCTCTCGCTGAGTGAACAGGTACTGCAGTGACTTGTGGTCTATGAACAAACAGAATTTCTCCCCCAATAAATAGTGCCTCCATATCCTCAATGTAAAAGCGACCGCTGCTAACTCCAGGTCGTGGGTGGGGTAATTCTTCTCATGCGGCTTAAGCTTACGGGAGGCAAAAGCTATAGCCTTCTCCTCCTGTTGAAGTACTCCCCCAAGTCCCCGTAAAGAGGCATCGGTGTAAACCAGGTACTCCACACCTGGCTTCGGTAAAGCAAGGACTGGTGCTGAAGTAAGCTTGTCTTTCAACTCGTCGAAAGCCAATTGACAAGCATCTTCCTAAACATATGGTACCCCTTTGCGAGTCAGGTTCGTCAATGGACCCGCTATTTTGGAGAATCCCCGAATAAATCTCCTGTAGTATCCGGCTAACCCCAAGAAACTACGCACTTCTGTAGGTGTCGTGGGCTGTCCCCACTCCCTCACCACTGACACTTTACTCGGGTCAACTGCTATCCCCTGTTAAGAAATAACATGCCCTAAGAACTGTACTTCTCGCAACCAGAATCCGCACTTCTCATACTTAGCATACAACTGATGCTCTCGTAGAGTCTGAAGAACCTGTCTCAAGTGCTCGACATGCTCCTCCTCGGAGTGTGAATATATCAAAATGTCATCTATGAAGACGATGACAAACTGATCCAAGAACTCTCTAAACACTCGGTTTATTAAGTCCATGAACATGGCCGGAGCATTGGTGAGGCCGAATGGCATCACTCTGAACTCATAAGACCCATATCTCGTCAAGAAGGTAGTCTTTGAAACATCCTGCTCCCTAATACGTAGCTGATGGTACCCCGACCTCAGATCTATCTTCGAAAAGAAAGTTGCTCCCCTCAGCTGGTCGAACAGATCATCGATTCGAGGCAACGGATAATTATTCCGTATCGTGACCTTGTTCAACTCCTGGTAGTCCACACATAACCTCAGTGAACCATCTCTTTTCTTCACAAACAAGACTGGAGCGCCCCAAGGTGAGGTACTCCTGCGAATGAAGCCCTGACCTAACAGCTTCTCTATCTGATCTCGTAACTCTCGCATCTCTACCGGAGCCATACAGTATGGAGCGCGTGCTATCGGTCTAGTATCCGGTAATAAATCTATGACAAAGTCTATCTCTCGACTGGGGGTAGGCCTGGTATCTCCTAGAATAAATTAGAATACTCACGAATAACTGGGATCGAGTATAAGGGAATCACAACCTCCTTAGAGGTATCCTCCTCTATGTAATACAAATGAGCGGTCGAGCCTCCCTCTGGGCGAGGCATCGCCACTACAAACATCTCTTGCCCCGAAATGGAAAAAACAATACTCCCACCAAAACAATCTATCATGGCCCTGTAAGCAGCGAGCCAATCCATACCAATAATAACGTCATGCTCATGCATATCTAAGACTAACATGTCTGCAGGTAATACCAAGCTACCAATCTCTACCCCCACACCCCGGCATATAAAAAAATAAGTGAACCATTCCCTAGTGGTGAGTCTACACACGTTACAGTGCTCTCTGCTGTGGCTAATAACCCTAAGACCTTCGCAAAATGCGTAGCTATAAAATAATGCGTCGCCCCAGTATCAAACAAAACTCGACCCATAGTACCATGGATAGGAAACATACCCTCAATCATGGGTAGTGCCTGTGGAGCTGCTGCCTGGTGGACGTTATAGACACGTCCATACTGTAACTGCCCCTGCTGCACTGGAGCTGCTGGAATGGCTGGTAGGGCTGGCACCTGGGCTGGTGCTGGGAGGGCAGCTGGAAAAAGTGACCTCTATGGCTCATTACGGGCACCCTGCTGTTGTGGGGCCCTCTCTTCCTCTGGACAATCCTGGCACCTATGGCCATGATTACCGCACCCAAAATATAGGCCTTTGAAATTTCCTCCCCTTTGACCCGGCTGACCACGGCCCTGCTGTCCGTTACCACCCCTCCACTGGCCCTGTTGGCCCTAGTGAAAATGCTGTTGGCCCTGCTGCTGACCTTGCTGCTGTCGGTGTTGGCTATGCTGGCCTTGCTGATTAGGCTGGCCCTGCCTATAACCCCCAAATCCTTGTCTGGAATCACATGAGCGGAATCGCTTAGCAGGGTCCCCCTGATGGGAACTCTGCTCGTGCTGACGAGTCTGTCCTTGATATTTCGGTGCTCCACTAGCACTACTACCCCCTGTCCTGCCCTACTGGCCGGACTCTCCTGCTCTCTTGCTTCCCTACAGATGGAAGCGGTGATCCTGGCAATGTAGTAAAGCAGCATTGAGTACATCAGTGAAAGTACTCAGAGACAGATTCCTTATAAGGTGCTGACGGATCCTCTAAGATAACCCGTCCACAAACAGCGTTATCTTCTTACCCTCGGTGGGTGCCTCATCTGGCACTATGATGAGAAGTCTCGTGAACTCCTCCTCATACTCAGCAACGGTAGAATTCTCCTATTTTAAGTTCAGTAATTTCCGCCTCATCTCAGTCTGCACGGCGGGTGGAAAGTACTTGCAATCAAACCGCTCCCAGAATGACTGAATCGGGATCGTGTCCCTCTCCTCCAAGGTGGTGGTGGACCCCCACCACTACAAAGTGGCCCCCATCATCTTAAAGGAAGCCAACAACTATTTATGCACGTCTATGCAATCATACATACGAAGATACCACTGAATATCTTTCTTCCATTGGCTGACGATGATGATATCTGAACTGCAAGAGAACTCAGGGGGATGCGCCTTCTGAAAGGCATCCCTAACCCGCTCCCACGTAGATGGAAGCTGTGCAGGTACTGGCGCCACTGCCTGAATCTGGGGTGGAGCCTGCTGAACCATCGCAAGCGCGACATTCACCGCTTGAGCAATAATAGCGGCTACCTCATTAGCATTCATTGTGCCCTGTGCCGGAGCTGCTGGCCGCTCGGCTTGGGAACGCCTATCCTTTGGTGCATGTCTCAGAGGCATCTGAAACGTGAAGAAATTCATTAGTCTACAGTTATTATCAAATCTCAAATAGTTAAAGACGTAAACATAAAAGCAGGAATACAACAATCCTAAAATAGGGCTCTATAGCAAAAATGTTAAGCTGAAAGCGAAATAAGACGTACAGATCCTAAGGACACTAGAACCTAATGCTCTGATACCACCTGTGACACCCCGCCTAATTAAATATCGGGCGATCACTCCTTTATTATATTAAAATCAAGGTGAACAGTTGGTTCATTCTTAGCATCATTGTCGTAAAAATAACTTTTCCAATTTAAACACCCTAATTAATTAAGCTAAGTGTCAAAACCATTTTTAAACATTACTTTCCAAATTTTATTTTAAAAACAAAGATTTAATTATTTACAACAATTCAATATTAAAGAATCACACCACAATAATTCTGGAACATATAATCCAAATAATTTAAACATTCAACAACTAAATCCCAACATTAAAACTTAAAGTAAAACATCCAGACAGTAATAAATCCCAAAGTGACAGTACTAGAAATAACTGAATCACAAAGTTCAAATAAAACAACTGAATAATGGAAAGGGAGACACATGCCCCACTAAATGAATATGCTAGGAGTGGAGTCAAATAAATGAAGTCGTCTAAGCAAGAGGCCTGCAACTCCCACCTAAGCTTCAGCGCATTCCATCCAAGGGATCCTACGCAAGACGCCCCTGTGGCTGGGCACCTGTAATATATACATATATATACAAGAGAGAAAGAGAAATAGAAACGGGTCAGAGCCCGATAGTGTAAATGATTTAAAATTCGTTTAGCAAGTATTTAAAATGTTTACAGGCCAATGCAACAACATATTGGTGCGACACTCTCTTGAGAAATTCTCACCTCTCTTCTAATGTGCACACCTATCGTACTAATCTTCCCCAATGAATTATCTTATCTTTTATCGCACTAAACTTCCCAATGGTTTAACTTATCTTAGGTTACTCGTAAGATTTAAAATTGAACAATATAATTGTTTAAAAGGAAAATTTCATTTAGTAACAAAGCTCTCATTTTAAACTTTATTTCTTAATAAAGTTTCCCAGTGTCATATTATACTTTTTCAAAACAAGTATTTCCAAATTTAAATTCAACATTCATTTCTTACTTACCATAGCACAGTAGGCAGTTCCAAATTTCAGAATTTCATATATATATTAAATACTCGTATAATATATATATTCTAACAGTACCCCACATAAAAATTATGGTGCGTGCATACTCTGCTATCCAATTCCCATATCTCTCGTACTAAGGGAAATACAAGTTCGGAATCACTCTCGAACAGTATTAACACATACACAAACAATATTGAGGCGAATCATAGATTCCACGTCTCTAAGAGGATAGCACATGTCCCCATGTCTCTTAGGACCGTCTAAACTATCGATTCGATAGCCTGTACCAATGATATCTATCTTCTAGGGTACCAATGATATCTATCTATCTTCTAGGGTACGAGTCCCAGAAATTTGTACTACTAACATTATAATCTCATTTTATGTATCTTCTACGTAAAGCATGTAAATTTCCGTCACTAATCATGGATTTATAGGCAAAAACTTCATAAAAATCTCAAGAACCCTAGAATCTCTTTAACATTGTTCTAATCAATCTTTTCCAGAATTTTCTTCTTCTAAAACATCATAATTTCGTGGTTTAATCCTCTACATCTGAAGGGGTTTCCAGATTTACATTCGAATCATTACTACATGCGATTTCCTATCTCAAATTTGGGTTTTCTTCCATAAAACTCATCCTAATCATCCCTAGACTAACATGAATGATGCATTAACGAAAATAAGAAAGATAAGCACTTGCCTAGGATTTTCAGAGTTCTGGTTTGATGATGAATTTGGTGTGGTTGCATTCACCGTCGCGTGATCTACGCGTTGGTGGTGGTGGCGGTGCAAACATGTGACTTTTTGGCCTTGGATTGCTTTGGAAGCTCTCTCCTTCCCTCTCCTATGGCCGTCACCTGTCTTTGGTTGTTTTAACCCTAGAGGGCAACCTTAGATATCTGATATATCCCTTGAAATTTCGTGGGTTTAATTACCCAAAAATGTAAAATGTCCAAAATGTCCTCCCGGGGTGTTAAATAGACCTAAAATCCCCCCGAGACCCAAACTAAACCCCCGAGTACACTTTTCTGACCATCTCGACCTTTCCGGATACTTTGGCATGCTCAAAATGACCATACGAGCGACTTATAATATATTCACTTTTATTCATCAATATTTAGTCTCAACGCGACACGGGCGCGTCCTGACTCAAATTTCCAAAATTGTCATTTTATTCACTCGTGACATTTAATATAACCAATATTATATATTACTATGCTCATTAGTAATATTCAACAAATTTCCCATAATTACTAACTCTCATCACGTTAATAATTATAACATAATTAATTTCTGGATTTATATTAAATAATTAATTCACATCAAATTTAATAAATCCCCAAATTAATATAGCATAAAAATACGGGGTATTACATTTTTGTGGAACTTTTGAGCTTGTGTCTTCCTTACTAGTAGATTGGACATATCTAGGTTCATCGTATACGGGACAATGATCGAGATTTTGATACTCCTTTCGGTATAGTATGCAGTCATTCACACAAGCATGAATCGATTTATACTTCATTCCCAAACCTTTTAAACTATTTTTCATAACATGATAGCTATTTGGAAGTGTATTCTCCTTAGGTAATAAGCACTTCACCCATTTCAGAATTCCTGTCACGCTATTTCCAGACAAATCGTACTACGTCTTCAAACTGTGCAAACAAACCATGTCATGTAAAGTTGTTTGATCTTTCTCACAACCAGAGTATAACGGTTGGGTCTCCTTAAATTTTAAACTTTGGTAGTCATCGTCAAGTTTTATCGTGATATCTTCACGAGCACTTGAACCTTCTACAACATCAATAACCTCATTCTCCTCTGCTTCATAAACTCCGTACGCATCATCAACTAAATCCTCTAACATATTATGATCTACGTCGTCCCCTTCAACATCTATCCTACTTGTTGATGGTTGTTGTGAAGATTGGTAGGGTACAAAAGGAACTTTCAATTCTCCGTGAAAACTCCAGAATCGATAACTATCTTGCATACCCGATCTTAACAAATGTAGTTCAACTATTTTCCACTCAAACACCTTACCATTCTTACACCTAGCACACGGACATGGAAACTCTTCATCATTATGACATCTCTTTGCATATTTCACAAATTCGTTAGCACCTCTGCGAAACATATCCCCCATTCTATTTATCTCACCCATCCACTCTTTGTATTTTGGATATCCCATCACAGCTACCACAACGAATCACCTATTAAAAGTACAAAGCGTATATTCATAGATTAGTATAAACAAAACTTATATTTATAGTATGTTTCATTTAATTATGTCTTATTCATATTCAAATTCAATTTATAATAGAAATTTCTATTTCCTCCATCTCCTCTAAAGGGTGAGTGGTCATATCCCATTGAAGACCACATTTTTCTGTAATATACTTAACAGCTCATGCACATTGTTACAATTTGAAAAAAAATCGACAGAATAACCCCGTAGTTCTCCAAGTACACGACGTAGATTGACAAGTGTGAGTGTTATTTCAATTGATCAATTGAAATAACAATCACACATGTCAATCTAGTATGTACCCAGAGAACATTAGGATACGACTGCAGAACTTCCTCCAAAAGTAACAACTTTAAGCCACTAAGAATATTATATAGAAATTATGTAGTCCCAAACTGTCCAAATGGGACAATTCGAGAGATCTCATTACAAGGGTAATGACTCTCGAATGGGTCTAAGGGCTATTGAATGCGTAATCATAAGAACTAGAAGGCTAGTATCTATGCGCACTATATGTAATTTCAAGTATGTTTCATTTAATTATCATACTATATATATATATATATTGTTCGTGATACAAAATAATTTTAAAAAAAAAGTTGAAAAATCCCACCCCCATATAGACATTAATCCAATGGTCATACCACTTCTAAAATTAACCAACCCAACATCTATCCACTATAATCCAACCACAACAACAAATGTGTATCCCATACTCCTTCCAATTCATCTACTCAATTAATTCATTTCATCAATTAAACTAACAATTAAAGTATACAATTATTAATTTACTAATTTACAATGAGGAGCAATCCTACTTTCATATGAAATGGGCACTAGTTATTAATTTACTTTCATATAAAACTATAAAATTAAAGTTACAATTAAAGCTATACAATTTATTTATTAAAGCTATACAATTAAAGTTATTTAGAATCTCAACAATTATCTGTTAATGAGGTGCAATCCAACTTGCATATGAAAGGGGCAATACATATTTTATTAATCAATTTGTCCGTTTCAATTGTTGAGACTGCCCAACCACACACACACCCCACCCCGCCCCCACCACCCCCACCCCCTCCCCCACCACACACACACACACGTACATGCACGCACCCCACCCCACCCTTTCCCCCTCCCCCTCCCCCTCCCCCACCACACACACGCACACACCTGCACACACACACATACACCCCCACCCCTACCCCCTCACCCCACGACACACATACACACACACCTACACACACACACGCCCCACCACCACCCCCACCCCCTTCCCCTCACCCATCCCCCTCTCCCTCCCCTCCCTAGCCCCCTCTCCCTCCCCTCCCCCCACCTCACACGAACACATACACACACACACGTACACACACACACCCCACCCCACCCCACCACCCTTTACCCCCTCCCCCAACCACACACCACCACACACATATAGAAATGAAATAGAAAGAGAGGAAAAAAACATACCTTAGAGAGAGAGAGCTCGAAATCGCTTAGAGAGAGAAAGAGAGGGAAAACCAAAAACTGTGGGAAAAAAAAGCGTAGGTTTTTTTTACTGAACAAATTGTCACGAACGTGTCACGGTCCTTGATCGTGACAATATTATAAGTATTTGTCATGGTTATCGACCGTGACAAGTTCGTGACAAGTAAATTTGTCACGGACTTGTTACGGTCAAAGAACCTGACAAGACTTTGTCCCGATCTTGTCACGGTCAATGACCGTGACACAAAACGCGTGTTTGTTGTCACGGTCAATGACTATGACAAGGCTAAGTGGATAAAGGGTGCCAATTTAGCCTTTTTGGTGTAGTTGTAATGGGTGGCCCGGGTTGTCTAAACATCAATGGTACCGCAACAGGGTTTGGCCGAACTACCAATGATATATTCCTTGCTGATTTTAGAAATGATACAAAAGTCCCTTTGCGCATTTCATTAATCAGGTGATAGATGTACTCTGGGAGCAAAACCTCAACACAGAGTTGTAACAGTTTGGAATTTTTGGCTTCTTCCCTTACATCGAGGGACCTCTCCCTGAACCTTCGAACATAAGCCACCAAATCTTCTCCCGATCGTTGTTTCTCTCTGCCCAATTTTGTTAACATGAACTCATCTTTTGCAAAAAAAACTTCTGGAAAAATAAAACATGCATCTTTTCCCACGTTGAAACACTCTTTGGCGCTAAATGAGAGTACCATATATAAGCTTTATCGGTTAATGATTTTAAAAATTCCCTCAACCCGAGCTTCTTATTATTGCAATGAGCCCTTAAATGTTTGATGAAACGTTTGATGTGCTCCTTAGGGTTCCCCCCCCCTTTCTAGTGTATTTCTCAAAGATGGGAGGGCTGTACTCCTTCGGGTAAGGCTCATCGTTGTATTCTTGGGGATAGGGTGTGCGAAAATCATCATACACTGAAGCCACCTCGCTGGCTGACTACGAGGAAGGTGCTATCATTTTCATCACCTCTTTTAGCATTTCTTTCCACATTTCTTCTAACACAGACACCGGTGTCTTCTCAACCATAGAGGGAGTGGTCATAGGGACCACTGATGGAACACTGGTGGCATTCGAAAGGACTACCGAGGGGACGCTGGTCGCACCCGTTATGCCTGTCAATGAGGTAGGAGTTGGTGTTTGACTATAGGTCCAGTCCCCATGGGAATAGCTGAAGTAGGGTTCATCGGTGATACTGGGACAACCCCAGGTGTCACAAAAGTGCTGGGATGGGTTCCTCCTCCTAGGATTGTGGCACCCTCAGGTGTCTACAAAAACTCTAAAAACTTACCCATGAGGAGGGTCATTTGCACTGGTCCCAGGACAACACTAGTAGAGGCTTGAGTGACTGTTGGGACTCCATTCATAGTTGGATCTCGGGGAACATCTACCTGGGGGACCTCACTTCTGGGAGCCTCCAGCTCCCTTGCCACTTGATCCTCATTGCGTTGGACATCATCAAAGTTGAGTCTATGATTAACATTATCCTGCGCTATACTCTTTTGCTAAAACAATACCTCCGCAGCAGAGTCGCCAAATGTAAGAGGGTAGTTTAGATTAGATGGATGTGTAACCCCTTTTGAGTATAATAATGATAAGTTAACCAGGAACACTCTTGATTAATTACAAGACAAACAATCCCCACCCAGTGAAAATACACTCAGTTTGACCTCCCAAGTCTCTCGTGTATAACTCAGAAGATGGTAATGAACTCAGCAGCGACTCATTTAGAGGGAGAAATAATTAAGCGCCCTAGATACACCTTGGCAGGCAGCCAAACACACCAACCCTTAAAGGTCTCCAGTCAGATATTAAAAGCTACGTAGTAAATGATCAATGGTGGGTGAGTAATAGCTCTGGTTTTTCAATAACTTCTTTCTCTCATATGATACTTTTTCTGTAGCCAAAAATCATTAGAAAAGAACTCTGAAAGAACACACCCCCTCAGAAGTGGTTGAGGCTCATAAATATCCCCCCCCCCCCCCCACCACTCCCGAGGTGCCTCATTCTTTCACAATTATGAAATACATCCCCTCGTACTTTATGTCACAAACATTAAATGCCTGATGGATTGGTCAACTCCACGTCAAAAACATTAAATGCCAAGACATTCCTTTTGCCTAACCACTGTGCGCCAGGGGGATGCCACCACAGAGGTGGCTCACCAACTGTCTAACAACCCTAAATACCACAATGGTTTACTCAAGAGTAGATTTGACATTGCTTACTTGTCTAGTGACATCACTTAAAGTAGAGGGTTGTTCGGTTCACAACTCAATGCCTGATGGAACTCACAGCTGCTCCGCCCAAGGTTCCACGATCACATGCCCTTCGGTGTTTTACTAGGTGTATATAAGATGGCCATGACAAGACCCGACGATGCCTTACTTATTAATCCTCCAAACCAAGTCCCTCTGAGGTTCCCACTACAAGGTCATTCGATAGAGCATGAAAGTTTCCCAAACCTTGCCAAGCCTGGTCTCTCGTGAGTAATGTTTGACCTCATAATAAATAAAATTATAATCATTACAGCTCATAGTCAATATAAATAAAAGTTACAAAAAGACTAAGTAAAACAATAGAACTAAAGGATGATCTCTCTCATCCAGTTTCTTCGCTGGAAGATCTCCCTGGGCTGCCACGCTGAACTACCTCACTTGAGCTACATCGCTAGAGCTGCCTCGCTAAGATTTATCGCTTGAGATGATTTGCTGAGTTGCATCGCTTGAGCTGCCGAGCTGCCTTAATCTCTATTTTATTAGTTGGGGAGATTATCTCTAATATCGATATTATGTTCAAGCTCCCTACAAATAAAAATGTTCCACTTGAAGTAAAATTACCATTATTCCCATTTGTTTTCAAAATCATCTTTTACCCCATTTCCACAAGTGTTAATTCGAAAAAATGCACTAATCATTAAGATCAAGGAAATGACATTCATTATTGGTAAATAGAACATTGGGATGATTATCACACATTGGACTTATGCCATGTAAGTTAGCATTCCATCCATCCACTAAAACAACATTGTCAATGTGATGTCCGTGCTCGAGATTGCATTTCCTTTTCCTGTAATTTTCACGCCTATTAGCCATGGACTTAGTATAGTGTATGGTTGTCAATATTGAATTATTATTTTGTACTTTGTGCAAATAAATTGGAATTGAATGGGCTGAGGAAATTTTTTATGGTTGTTATATGAAAATCCAGATCATTCGAACGAGAAAGCATTGTCGTTCGAACGAATCTTCAATGACCTTCCAATGAGAAATACATGTTCGTATTTCAAACCTCGTTAGATTCCCGTTATAACCTCCGTTTGAATGAGATTCAATGTCATTCGAACGAGGTGTAGTCTCGTTCGAACCAAACTACAAAAATTAAAAAAATATGGAGAATTTTTGTGTTGTCACAATTTGGACCCTTGGATGAGTTGATCTTTAAAGCTCTCAATATAGAAGATCCAACATGGGTCAATGTTTTGGTGGACCAACGTGTAAAGCGTTAATGGCTCTTAGGTATAAGTAGAGGTGAGAGGGTCAATAAAACTCACTTCTCTCCATTTTCATTAGTTTGTTACACTCTCTCTCTACACTTCCATGCCGTCTCCCTCTATTTCCAGACCTCTTCTACCATCCCCAAGATTTAAACATTTATTCTTAGAAATATTTAACCCCTTTGAAATCTTATGACACCCATTTTAAGCATTTTCAATGGAAGAAGTTGGGTGAGAGAGTTGATGTTGGAGCCTCTAAGAGGAGTTTGAGCATTCTAGGAATTTTAGGACCTTTGAAGTCATCTTTCTTAGATTATCCTCTTTAAAACCAAAGTACATTTTTCCTGACTATGTTAAAGCTTTATACCTAAGATAGATGACATGAAGCATGCTAAAATGTAGATAATCTTGAAAGGTTATTTTCTTGTATGCTTATTTTGAGTTTTCTTATGAAAATGCAAGTTTTATAGAAAACTAAACTTTAAAGGATTTTTGAAGAACAAATATAATTTAATCTTGAAAAATGATGGATATACAAATAAAATATGACATCATGTTTAGACTCATTTTTATGGGAGTTCTATGTTGAAATACATTCTCACATGTGTAGAATCTTGTAGTATGTTAGTGGAGCATATTTAAACATGATAAATGAAGATTAAAATGATTTCAATGTGAAATAATAAAGTTGATAATTGCAGCCCCTAATTATATTGTGAAGTGTTGATAAAATGAGGAAAAATGACGTTTATAACAACATAGGATTACATGACTAAAATTATAATGCCCCGGCCTGGATTTATGGGTTACCCGTGGAAACCCGCTCTAACCCGAGGGTTAGGTGTAAAGTGCAATGAACACCCTACATAATGTTGCTAATCCAATTTTATTTTAATTAACGTTTCACTTGCTTAGCATGTGATTCCAATTTCAAATCAAACTACATGAGGGTTCTTGGGGAGAACCTTGGAGTCCAATCATACATAGATACTAATGTAAAATAAAAAAGAGTACTTACCTGTATAACGCTCTTGAAATACGAAACTACGCCCAACCTGCAGTAACAAAATGAGAGATTGAGCCAAATGCTCAGTGGAAAATATAAAAAATGCAAGGTGGAATCGAACAGCAAAAAGAAAGCTCTAACATGTTATGCCTACGTGCACATGAAACTACCTTGAATACATATTTAAACACACACACACACACACACACACACACACACACACACACACATATATATATATATATATATATATATATATATATATATATATATACAGATACTTAATGCATGAAACACTTTTACTTCTGAAAACCTTATTTATCCCTATTATTTCACCTTAATCTTGTAAAAGAAGTCCTTTTTCTTATTTTGGCATTTACCCCTTTATTTAATAGAAACGGTTAAATGTTTGAAAATATTACACTTGATGTGACTGAAAGCCATTTCTTTACAATTTCCCCTTCCATTTTACCTAAACCAAAATAATATTTTCATTGAATATCACCCCTTTCAAAAAAGCGAACAACATGTTAGAAATTACTCATTTATCTTTTGAAAACCATTCAAAGCACACCCCTGTGCTAATTATGGGTTTAACCACTTAGGTTTCTTAATCACCCATTTATCCAGTAACTTTACCTTACATTTACCTTATGAACATTAGTCTATTTACACATTTACTTGTCCATTTCACCTTTATCGGAACATTTATTAATTCATTCAAGTTAGGTTGTCTTAATACATTTTAGCACACAACCCATTTATTAACATGTTCCTTATTCTTTTATCTTTTTCTAGGAATCTTCCAATAACTTCATTCTTTAACGGGCTCCACACCATCGGCTATGTGCATCATATGCTCTGGACAGTGTTTTAAGTCTTTTATGCTAGGGATCCAGTCCCTTCTTAATTTTCTCGGTGTCATTTGAGTTCCTTTTTAATGTGTTTTAACATTTTGCAATGTCCACATTATTCCACCTTTCCTTTTCACCCAGCTGAAGCCAACCTCGGGGTTCCACCTCAACTCGTGTTACACTTAAAAATCATCATTTCATGTCCTTTACACTTAAGCATTGATTTCACCCCAAAAATCATGTTCATTAGGACTATCATGTGCAACACCCTTTCCAATATTTTTATTTCATAAAAATATTCCACTTTACGTAAAATTACCATTTTACTCATTTTCCAAATTCAACTTCTACTCAAATTTCATAACTGTTAATTTTCCCAAAACACCATTAAGTTATCCATAATACTTTCTTAAGTGTTTTAATACCTTCACACATTTTTAACCCTTTGGAGTAATATTCTTCATTTCTAGGAATCATTAAACATATAAGATAACTTTGTAAGAAAATACCATTTTCTTTAACAACACTTGTAGTCTCGGGATCTTACATTTTCAACACATCACAACACCCATTACGAACACCTCAAATGGGTGAATTTTCTTATTTCTTCATTCCGTGTTTAAATCAAATAAAAATTTCATTAAACTTGTTTTTATGTCCATTATCAAAGTATTACAAGTTTATATGCATTGAACATACATTTTATAAAATACTAAAATCCTATCAATTGCGTAAACATACATTTCATTCTAGAAATTCATAATACTTTGTAAAAATGTACTTTCAAAACACAAAGGACATTTTTACTCTTTAAACTCAACAAGTGTCCCACTTGCATAAAATCCTCATTTTTCTCAAGAGACTTTGGGACCTTATTTTGCCAAACATTTTTAGCAATATCAACATCATTTTTTCATTATTTTATTTCATAAAATGTTTAAGTTTAAACCTCTAGGAATTCCATTTTCACAAAAGGCCCAAACTTATTTTTTGTTAAAAAAGACTTTGAAATATTTACTCTTTTTTTATTTCCAATAAAACAATATTTTTGACAACATTTTTATTCCATGAAAATGTTCATCACAAATCTAGTAGAAACCCATCATTTCATAATATGCATCCTACTCTTAAATTCTAACAACAAGACTACAAACACAAAAAATAGAATTTTAAACTAGGTTTTTCCACCTGGATGAAACTCCATCATTGGTAGGCATGGAAGATTGAAGAAGGTGGCAACCCCCACCTTTGAAGGTGGCCTTAAGTAAGTTTCCCAACCCAAAATCATGCTCCATCTAGCTTCCAAGCAAGACTCCTTCAAAACCCTCTTCAAAATGCATTAAAGCTTCCATCTCCATCTTCAAGAACCCCCAAAAAAATCTCCACAATTTCGTAGATCTACTCATCCATGGTGAAAATGGGTATTTAGGGTTTAGAGATGGTGAAGACTAGAAGAATATGATGGTTTATGATGGAGGAATGGTGGTGGAATGGTTGTTTAGGGTGGAGAGAGGTGCATCACTATGGAGGAAGGCCACCCCTCTCTCTCTCTTCCAACTTCAAATAACAAAAATAACCCAATTACACCTTTATAAAATAACCCCAAACCTTCAAAATCCCCTTTTTGCCCATATGGGTTCACCAGATTTTGATAACTCAATAATCCAAGGGTAAAAAACGTGACAGTACACATGGGAAAGTCGGACTAAAAATACCTGCGTAACCTCATTCTAACGAGATTCATCCCTCGTTAGAATGTGATGGGCGACTCTTTAGATCCATTTCTTCCAACGACCTTTGAACGACCCTGATCAGTTATGTAGTGGGATGTCGTTCGAAGCTCATTTGATCCCTTGCTTCGGATGAGCCTTGTTCTCGTTTTAACGAACCAACTTTTGTACGAATGACCCTTTTATATTTCCTTAATTTTTCTCCAAATTTAACCCATGACTTACACGAATTAGCATCATAATGTAATCCTAGTTATAATTATCCAAATACCAAGGTTCTCAGTTTAGTTCAACTTATGCGGGAAAATAATTAAAATATTAGGGCGTGGTATTATAAACTTTCCTTCTTGGGGAATTTTGTCCCTGAAATTCTTGATCCATCCATTCTTCAAATTCACGAGGTCTATCAAATTTCATTGATATAAAAAGTATAGCATCGTCCACATACTGGACCCCCTCGTCCAAGGCCGATCAGTGTCAACCAACGAGTCAGAGGAAGTTATGGCTCGACTCTAGGCCTTATACTAAGTGCCTCGTCCATGACCTCAATCCTAGCATAAGAGGAACCATCCTCATCTTAGGACACATTCTACAACATCAACATGAAAAGTCTTATGACTCAGATATCCTCAGCCTCCAGTAGAGCACCTGATGACTCATCCTCGTCTAAAATCACTATCAACCATGTCAACATCATTGGACTTATGGTTCAAGCACTCTCAGCTTAGGCACTCTCGACCTCGTCCCTAACTTGGAGGACGAAGGCCAACCTAATATCTCAACACAATAGTCATCATGTCATCAGAGTGTTATACTCAACATCTCGGCCTCGACCTATCCCAGACGGCCAAGGGTAGACAAATAGTAGAGCGCGTGAATTGGGGCATGCATGGAAGGGTGAGGGTGGGTTGAAAATACCACATGCACAAAATCATTAGAATTATATCTCCCTCACATGTGAGGGAATATTTCTTCATCACCTTCACAGTGAAGTAGGCCTAGATAGGATAAACCACTTATATTATTATCTTTTTCCTCTTTGCGTCACCTCCTTCTTCATTTATATTACTGTGATTTGACCATTGTTGCACACTTGAAGTTCTTTTGGGTTAAGATTTTACATAGTTACTTGGTGGTACCATACTTAACACCATCAGTCGGCGTCATCTATGGGAAGTTAAATCATCATCTTATTCAATTCATTTAAAGCTTACTCTTCACCCGATTCTTTGGTGGTGGTCCAACCCCACACTTGGATAGGCTTGAACCAGAATTAAAAGAGTTTTGGTTTGAGTTCAATCTTTCTTATAACTCATTCAGATCTTCTAGTACACCTCTCACTCTTTTCTTTCACCTAATTTTATGGCATTCGATCTTCCACCAGGTGGTGGCTCTAGTTCCAGTCAAGCACCGCCACAATCTGAGACTGAGGACGTCACAATAATGCTACGCTCATTAGCAGTAAGTTAAGTTAAGATGTAGGAGTAGCTGGCTTCCAGAAATTTTTAGCTAGGCCCATTGGCGTGATGGAGGAAATAATAACTTTGGCCGCCAGGGAGGGCGTATGTCAGGCGGCATGGGGACCACCCCGCGCCTCACTAAAGGATGCACAACCTCAGTAGAGGCGAAGAGACGTTACTGATCCCAGACATCTACGTCTTGGGAGGCAAGGATAAGAATATGAAGACAATGAGTACAACGGTGATGCAGAGTGTTGGGGACCATATGAAATTTAAGGAGTATTGTGATCCCTATTCAAGATATTAGGGGAAACAGTACAAGGCCAAGACGAGAAGGACAACCTCATACTTCAGCATTTGATAGTCTCAACATGGGGTCTACTTTTGATAAACTCAGCCCCATCAGTGATCTCCGAGATCGATTATCCAGGTCTCGCAGCAAGGCAGGATCAAGGAGAAATGGAGGGTATTATGATATATGACCCTACCATAACAGAGATGGAGAGAAATGTGAAGTCAATAGATGTTAGATAATAGCCGATCGAGAACTCATCTCATCCCAGGTCAAGACATAAGGGGTCAATTACAATGTTTCTCTGGCCGAGGGAGGTAATGCCATAGTTTCTACTGCTAACAAACCATGGAACAGATCTATCCAAATACATGAAAATAAGATTGGATATTTGCTTAAGAAAAAAGACCCTGTACAGAGGGGTTATATGGAAGGGTGGCTATTTGTTGCCAAAATTATGAGCTATCCTACCCCGGATAAGTTTAAGCCGTCGGTGGTGAAATCAAAATATGATGGGAGCACCAATCCAGTTCATTATGTTAAGATGTATCAATCTACTACATACATCTTTTCAGTCTCGGATGAGATGAGGTGTATAGCATACTCAAGCATCATGATTGGTGTTGCGCATGTCTAGTATACTTCTCTCCCAAAGAATTCCATTGAAAACTTTAAGTAACTTGCATAGATGTTCATACATAACTTCTGTTATTGAATCAAGATGAGGAATAAGACCACTCACTTGCTGTACGTAAAGCAAGGAAAGAAAGAATCTCTACGGGATTATATTTCCCACTTTAACAAGGAGAAATTGGAAGTGGAAGACTATGATGAGAGTATTGCAATGACTGCTCTGATAGGAGGTTTATAGAAAGGAAATATCTTGTGGAAGCTGGTCAAGGATCCTTCGAAGTCCATGGAAGAACTCTTGGCTACGACCGAGAGAGTCATTAACATCGAGGAGGCGATGGTGGCCAAAAATGACAATAAAAAAGGATCCAATGGGAGAAAGTCCCAAATATTCAAAGGCAAAGGAGACAAAAAGAGGTCGGTGGATGACAAGTTCACCGACTATACCCGATTGATTGCCACCCCAAAAATGATTCTGAATGAGATCAAGAATGATAGGTCCTTAATATGTCTAAAGAAGATCAAAGCCCCTCCTCACAAGAAGGATACAAGTAAATGGTGTGAATTCTACCAAGATCATTTCCACGCCACTAACAATTGTTTCTCACTAAAAGACGAGATAGAGAAAATGTTGAAGGAAGGAAACTGAGAAAGTATGTGGACAAAAGTGGTTAAAGGGGTGGACAAGATGACAACCAAAAGAGAAGGGATGATAGGTGTAAACCTGATGATCCAATGAATAAGGATGACGATGCATTAGATGATGATGACGAGGAGGGTGACCCTGACCTTCAACTCAAGAAAACGGATCCCAATGGTTGACTGCATTGTATTTCTCATGATGTGAAAATGATATGTGGTGATTTGGTTGGTGGTGGTAAAGAGATAGCTGACCGTAAATATTATGTTACAGAAGATAAAGATCTTTCTAAGACGGAGGTCGTCAATGTGGCCACTGTTAATTCAAAGCCGAGGAAGAGAAATAAAGTTGATAAGAACACATTGGTGATTAGATTTTCAAGACTGGACTCTAACGGGATTTTAGATCTTCATGATGATCCTATAGTGATCACCACTAGAGTACATGGGTATGATGTCCCTATAATACTGGTTGATGGGGGATATTCGACCGATTGAATGTTCTGGGAGTGTTTTGAAGGATTATGATTAATCAAGAATAAGCTCATCCCATATCATCAAGCACTAATTAGATTCAGTTGAGAAAAAATTCACCCTTTGATATTTTTGAGTTTGATGTCAGTATGGAGGAGACGTGGCCGAGATGTCTCACAAAGATCAATTTCTTCGTAATCAATGAGAACAATTATTTACCTTATAACATAATTATGGGACAAGTATCCCTAAAAGAGTTTGAGGTCATGCCCTCAATCGTTCACCAAATGATAAAATTCCCGAATCCTTGTGGGGTAGGGGAAGTTCAGGGTGACAAGGTCAAGGCATATAAATGATACTTCAATTCGACCGAAGAAAGATAAGCACATAAGAGGGCCACTAACACCTAAAATATAGACACTCTCGACCCCAGAGAAGAGACAAAGATGAAAAAGGGCAAGGCAATCGAAGAGGTAGAATCCATCATTCTTAATGAGGACGAGCTAAAAAAATCATCCAGAACGGTAAAGTCGGGAAGAAAGATATCAAAGAAGAGTTGACTAAACTCCTGAGGAGGAGGCATACCATATTTTCATGGAGTCGTGAAGATATAACGAGAATTGAACCAGAGTTTCTTTGCGAAAAATATAGATGATCTACTCCAAGGAGAAATATGAAGTTATTAGAGATGAGGTGAAGAAGTTAGAGAAAGATGACTTCATCAGAGAGGTTATTTACCCATAGTGGTTAGTCATTATTGCCATTGTGCGAATGCCCACTGGCAAATGGAGAATATGTGTTGACTTCACAGATCTGATTAAAGCATTCCCTAAAGATAGCTTCCCTTATCGAGAATGGATCAAATGGTTGATGCCACGGATCGACATGAACTAATTAGTTTTATGGACTCCTACTCAGGCTACAATAAGATATTCATAGATCCATTCAATGTCAAAAAGAACTTGTTTATTACTGATAAAGAAACATACTATTACAAGGTTATGCCCTTCAGCCTAAAAAATGTTGGGGTTATATACCAAAGGCTACTAAATAAAATGTTCGAGGATCAGATAAGAGATATCACGGAGGTATATGTTGATTATATACTAACCAAGAGCCTCGAGGCCGAGACACATGTGGCCGACATCGAGTGCACTTTCAACACGATGGAAAAATATCGAATGAAGTTGAATCTTTCAAAGTGTGTATTCAAAGTCAAGGCAGGCAAGTTTTTAGGTTTCATTGTGAATCAAAGAGGGAAAAAGGATAACCTAGAAAAAATCAAAGCCTTGGTTGAGATGAAGGCTCCTAAGACCATAAAAGACGTCCAGACGACCAGATGGGTTACATCCCTGAATAGGTTCATATCAAAGGCTACAGATAAGTGTTTGCCCTTTTTCAAGGTGTTGAGAAAATATTTTGAGTTGAATGAAGAGTTTGAGAGGGACTTTCAGGAGTTGAAGGCCTACTTTAGCTCCCCACTCTTGTTGTGAAGTCCAGTTCAAGGAGTAAAGTTATATTTGTACCTGACTGTGTCTGAGTTGGCCACCAGTGCAGCTATTATGAAAGATGATGAGGGTGTCCAGAAGCCAGTCTACTTTAACAACAAGCCTCTTAAAGGGGAAGGGCAAAGGTATCCAAAAATGGAAAAATTGGGTTATGCACTTATACATGCATCCATAAAGATAAAACACTACTTCCAGGACCATACTATGACTGACCAAATAGACTCTCCTCTCAGGCAGGTCATCCATAAACCCAAGAAATCGGGTAGGTTGATGGACATGTCCATAGAGTTAGGAGAATTTAACATCGTCTATCAGTCGAGAATAGCTATTAAGGGGCAGACTCTAGATGACTTTCTAGCCAAGTTCAAACGGGATGAGGCAGATACAGAGGAGATTATGAATCCAATAAATGATCCAAAAAAAAGTAAGTCATAGCCCTCCTGAGGCCGAGACGAGTATATCCGGGATAATCGTGGTCGAGAATGAAGAAGAAAATTTTGTGTTCAATAATGGAGCCTTAGGAAAAGGCAACTGGTCTAAAAGAAGGTACAATGTGGATCCTCTTTGTTGACGGTTCTTATTATGATGCAGGGAGTGGAACCGACCTGAGAGTCGGCTTTAGACGAAATTGGTATAGAGTATGCTTTGAGATTCAAATTCAAGGCATGTAACAATGAATATGAGTACGAAGCCCTCATAGAAGGTCTCTCCCTCGCTAAGGCACTGAATGTCGGCCATTTACTGGTTCATAGTGACTCTAGGCTGGTAGTGAATCAAATCCTAGGAGTATATAAGGCGAATGATGAGAGGATGACCATATAACTCGCTAGGGTAAAAGCAACAATGAAAAACTTTAGGGAGGTGAAACTGAAAAGGATCCCTTGACTAGACAATAGCCGAGAAAATGCACTGGAAAGACTAGCATCAACAACTAGGATAGAAATCAAAAGGTTAGTACCAGTAGAGGTCCTACACCGATCGAGCATTGAAGAAGAAGACACCATGGTTGATTTCTGCTTTAACCTTTAGATAGGAGAATCATGGATGGAACCTCTCATCCAATATATAAGGGATGGTGAACTATCAGACTCAAAGTTAGAAAGGAAGAAGTTGAGGTATAAGGCAACTAAGTTCTAAGTCATTGGGAATGTTTTATACAAGAAAGGATTCCCCATCCTTCTACTCTGATGTGTCCATCCGATAGATGTAGAATACATCTTGAAATATTTACATGAAGGTTACTCATCCATTAATATAGGAGGGAGATCATTAAAAAATAGGGTCGTCATAAAAGGGTATTGGTGGCCAACCTTGGCCAGGGATGTAGCCAGTTGTGTGAAGAGGTGTGACAAATGTTAGAGATATGTCTACAACCCTCATCATCCTAATCAACCTCTATATTCTATTACTTATCCATGGTCATTTGCTATTTAGGGAATTAATTTGGTAGGATCCTTGCCTAGGGAAACTAGAACTGTAGGTATCTCATTGTGGCAATCGACTATTTTATCAAAATGGCTTGAGGCAGAGGCCATGATAACAATCACCGAGATGGAGACCTTCAAATTCATTTGGAGGAAAATTATTTATAAATATGGTCTACTTCATACCCTGATCTTGGACAACGAAAAATAGTTCAAACACTCATCTTTGGATGATGATGATGGAAATAACACCACCCGTCAAGGTTTTTGTAAGATCAAAACAGTGATAACAATTGCATCACAAAAGTATACTAAATATAAGAGATTGAGATGAGGAGAAGAGGATGAACACCAATATATAAGTGGTTCAGCTAGGGTTGTAATTGAGGCACTAACGACCATGGATACAATCTCCCAAGCTTTCTCTCTCTACTGTGTAATTTGACAGAGTTTCAGCTAGGGTTTTAATTTTGGATCCTTTTGCAAGGTAGAGGATGACCTCTATATATAGTGCTTGGGGGTGTAATATACCCCCCAAGCATACAATGAGCATGTTCATTGAGATACAGCTAGTGAAAGGATAACACCTAGCTAATCTTCAACTAAGTAATGATGACCTCAATATTCCCTCACGCGGGGGGAATGATTTAGTTATAACAGATTTGTCCATGTTCCTCAAGCCATACATGTACGTGTAGAATCTCGGTTGTCTTTGCTTGGTACCAACCTCGACCTGGGTGAGTACGAGGTTGGTGAGGTACGACCCTTGCCTTGGCTGGGAATTATATGCTGACCTTGGCTGGGATGACAGTCGTGGTTAGATATGTGAAACGTCGGCCATGGCCAATGTTCACCTGACGATTGATGCTGAGCCTGCAGGGTTGCTGATTTTCATGTGGCGCTTGCAATGTCGGCTGGGGCCGACAGTGATATTAAAGGGTGGTTGAACCCATTAATCCTTGCTAGCCTCAGCTGATGCCCAGCCGAGGTTGATGTATGAGGTTAATGTGATGTCGGCTATGGGTGACCTGATGGGTAACTAACCCTAGTAGTCATGAAGAACTCAGCATCTTCTTAATTGAGGGGAAACTAGTAACGTCGACCCTAACCGACCTTAAGCTGGACGAGATTGCTGATAGTGAGTCTTAAGTCATTGTTACCTCGGCTATCATCCAGGTCGAGGTTGGTGCCTCTGAGCTGGCAGATACAATTTGGGCATATCAATCACCCCTAGCCCTCAGTTACCTATGTGAGTAGGTGACTAAGGGGTATATATGTCTGAGGCTGTATTTGCCTTGTGTATCAACATTTCTTTGACAAGTGTCAACTTCTAAAGTATGTTGCATGCCTGACAAGTGCAATGATGATGGACTTTTGGGCTTCCCAGTAAATGATGGGACTTGGGACACGTGAAAACAGATTTTGGGGGTATTAACCCTTTTGTTTCTCCTTCTTCTTCATTTCCCTCACTTTCTTCTACCTGAGTTTTCTGCATTCTCTCTCTTATCATGAGCTTGATTGAGGCTGTCTTCTGGATTTCTCTTGTCAATCCTCTCATTCTTCATCTCATCTTTTATCAGGCATTGCCTATTGCCCTTACTTTGTCATTTTCCAGCCTTATTTTTCCATTTCTTGTACTTTTCGGTGACAATTTGTATTTTCCAGTGGGTCTTTGAGTTTTTCGGTTACTCTTCTTCTTGATTTTTCTTGGCTTGAAATCCTTAAGAATTCAAGTTTGATATTTTAGTTGAGGTGTACTAAGTTTTTTATTTTTGGTTAAGTCTTTAAGTGTAAGGTCGTCTTCTTTATGCTCAGACCCCTTTATAAGCTCATAGATGATTTCCCCTTTCTTAGAGAGAAAACTGTTGCAAAAATTAGGCAAATAGAGCTAGCCCAAGGGGAAGCTCATAGGGCTGAGGCCTTCCCCCTCAGACCTACATTTCCACCACCTCTGAAGGTCATATACCCTGAGCAAGTCGAGCCTACTGAGCCATCAGAGGGTCCAGTTGATCCCTCTCCCATGTCTGAGTCTGAGTCCTCTACCTCAGACCCAATTTCTACTGATTCTTTCCAAGAGGCCATGGACTTTTTGATTAGGGGAGATCAGGTCCCTGATTAGGCCGAGGTTCAAAGTCATGCCTCGTCCCATAATGATGCTAGAACTTCACTGACTTCTTCTGATGTTGAAGTAGTGGGTCCAAGCGTGGATATCCCCCTCCCATTGATGCTATTCCCCTATCAGTCGCCATAGGGGCTCAGTTCGCTCAGAGGTTCCCTGATGGTGTTCCTACCCCTGCCTAGGCCGATGTTGCCAGGGATGAAGATGATGGTCATGAGAGTGAAGTTGACACCTTGTAGGCAGCCGAGATAGAGAGTATTGTCAATGAGTATGACCTCTTAGCCTTTAGGCACCTTTATTCCATATGTCCTTCTATCAAGCTTAGGAGACCTCTGAGGGATGAGAGGGACTTTAGTGGCCGGGATGGGGAAATCTGTGTATATGAGCAGATTTTTAAGTTAGAATTTTATCTCCCCATTCCAATAATTAGAGCCATATTATCCCATATTAACCTGGCCCCCTCCCAATTATCCCCCAATGCTTAGAGGGTGACGATTGGAGCTATCGTCCTTTGGAGGGCAGTCCATCACTCAAACATTGGAGGGCAGTTCATCGTCTGCTAGAAACCACCCAGCTACTACCACTTCCTAGCTAGGAAATATGATAAGAAGATGCTACTGGTTACCCAGACCTCAAATCATAACTGCAAACCACGGTACTTCTTCATTTTAGGGGCATGGGAATTTAGTACTTGTGCCCCATCTTCATCACTAGAGTCGAGGACTCCCCTGAGCTGGGGAAAATTGTCATTAGCTGCCAAAGCTGACCCTGGATTAAGACAGGATAACCTAAAAAAGGTCAAAAATCTTCAAGATCAGGGGGAGCTTGGTTGGCTAGTCAAGTACGAGCATCTGATGACCCCTTACTACCTCTTTGAGACTAGCCTGGGGGAAGTCCTTTAGCCGAGCTTCATAAGTGCTTATTTTGCAAAGTTGTACCTCTGATTTTTTAATGTCTCTGATATACCGACTCAGATATATTTTTTGTAGAACGCCCTAAATGTATCGCGGGCGAGCTCTGGGAGATGTCAGCCCAAGCCTTGTTAAGCTGATGAAGAAAGCAGGGTATAATGCATCCCCTCCTTCACAAAAGCAGAACGTCGGCACGTCTAAAGCTGACGCTACCAAAAAAAGAAATCGCCCACTAACTCAGAGGATCAGAGGCTGAGTAAGCATAAAAAATCCATCCCAATTTCCTCTGATGATGCTTTCACTGCTCGTCTGGAGCAACTGAAGATCAGTGATAACCTGATAGGTCACGGTATGAAGGCAATGGATGCCATTGGCTCTACGATGATCGATGCTGACAAGCGCTTCTTATGCTCTTTAGATACCCCTCTGCTGGCCGAGTTTTTCCTTCACCGGTCTATCCAGGTAGATATTTTAGCTTTTTTGGTTCCAAGTGTAACCTCATCCTTGATTTGGGTTATCTTGATCTCGTTCCTTTGACATTACAGGGTATTATGTCCATGCACCAGTTTGTCTACTGGACCCTGAGGAAGCTGCCCCTTATTGAAAAGGGAAGAGAAACCCAAAAGGTGGAGGCCTCTCTAAATGTTGAGGTTGAACGTATAAAGATCCCCTTGGAGGAGTCTGAGAATAAGGTGAAGTAAAGGGACAGGGACATAGCTAAGCTACAGAAGGACCACACCTCTGCCCTACTGGCGAAAGACGCCGTTCTTCAATAAAAGGTTGATGCTGATGTGAAATCTTCCCTTGAGGATGGCTCTGAGAAGATCTTAGCCGACTACAAGGTCTCTGACCAATTTATAAGCTTTGGATTTGAATGTCTCAAAAGAGGTATTAAGGCAACTGGGAAGTGGGCAGCTTACAAGGAGAAGAAGAAAGTAAGCTTGACTGCCTCGGACTTTGTTGGCA
This sequence comes from Sambucus nigra, assembly GCA_949130495.1. Lineage (NCBI taxonomy): Eukaryota > Viridiplantae > Streptophyta > Magnoliopsida > Dipsacales > Adoxaceae > Sambucus > Sambucus nigra. The sequence goes on along the minus strand of OX422216.1, from coordinate 363,446,957 downwards.
TGGGCTTCGATGATTCTCATTTTTCTCAGGCCTTGCAATAGGTTAAGGAGGAAGACACTACTCCTACAGATACTGCACCGTTGGAAGCTATAGAGACTAGGGATGTTAACCCTCAAGATGATGGGGATGAGGTTACCAAAGTTGGCGAAATTGATGGGGCCGAGGTTACCAACCTTGTGGCTGTAGACACCTAGACCATGGTTTGTGAAGCTTTACACTTTTAATTTTTGTTTCTCATCTGTAATTGTTTGTAACCTCTAATATCATACTGTAAGGCATGTTGACTTGTAATTCTGATTTCTTCATTTTATATCATCCTCTTCAAAGGATTTTTCTTCTTTCGATGAATGATTTCTTAAATGTTATCTTGCAAATGATAATTCCCATCATGTGGTGTTTAAGGTCTGAGGCCATTAATTTATGATGTTACCCTCATAAATTTCACAAATTTAATGATGTTTAAGGTCTGAGGTCATCAAACTAAGATGTTACCCTCATAAATTTCACCAATTTAATGATGTTTAAGGTCTGAGGTGATCAAACTAAGATGTTACCCTCATAAATTTAACCAAATGAATGATGTTTTAAGGTCCGAGGTCATCAAACTAAGATGTTACCCTCATAAGCTTTCACCAAATAAATGATGTTTTAAGGTCCGAGGTCATCAAACTAAGATGTTACCCTCATAAATTTAACCAAATAAATGATGTTTTAAGGTCTGAGGTCGTCAAACTAAGATGTTACCCTTATAAATTTCACTAAATGAATGATGTTTTAAGGTCTGAGGTCATCAAACTATGTTGTTACCCTCATAAGTTTCACCAAATTAATGATGTTTAAGGTCCGAGGGTGTCATACTATGTTGTTTCACGTAAGACCCTGTCACCAAATTATGATGTTTAAGGTCCGAGGTTATCAAACAAAGATGTTACCCCCATAGATTTCACCAAATTAATGATGTTTAAGGTCTGAGGTTGTCATACTATGATGTTTCACCTCAGAACCAGTCACCAAATTATGATGTTTTAAGGTCTGAGGTCATCATACTATGATGTTTCACCTCATAATTTTACCACTAAAGCATGATGAAACAAAGTATTGACTCAGGAACTGCTCATTTCATTGACATTCTCTTCATATAAGGATACATTTACATTGAAACAATTGCAACATCACATGTAGTACTTCTGATAACTTTGCTTTTAGTATGTCGTTGGTGAAAGCCAAGTAAGTCAAAACCTTATAATACCTACAAAATAATATCAAGTGTAGAGGTAAGTAAGGGTATTAATCCACTTCCAAGGGGGTAAGCTACAGACAAATTCAATTGTAATTCACTTTTTATTTTCTTTTTGTTTTTTTTCACTTTTCACTTTTCATTTTCTTTTTGTTCTTTTTCACTTTTCTACTTTTTTTAGCTTTTTCAAATATTAAAACAATTGGGTGAGGTGAGGTGAAATAAGTCTAAACTAACTTGTGAGATGAAAATAACTAACTAGAAAGTGAGTAAATGAAAAATAAAGTCTAAACTAAAATAAGAGATAAAGTGAGGTAAATAATTGTGAGAACAATTAAGGAGTGGGATTACACCCCAGATTTTAGCTATTCTAATTCATTAATTTAATTAATTGAATTCTCCTCAATTAATATCAAAATTACAAATCAACTCTCGTTGCAAATGTAATTTTAATAATAACCTTTTAGAAAATTAAGTTTAACACCCCACAACTCTAGAAAATAGATCCACACTCCTTTTAATTAATCACCCGCTGGGATCGATCAATTAAAATTTATGTCAATCTTAGAAAATAAATTTAGAGTTGAAATTCAAGTTATAATACCCCACTTAAGAAATCCCTGTCTCTAGTTCGAATCTAAAATGGGTATTATAACTAGAATTTCGATTTTCCCTCCAAAATCATTTACCCTCTCTCGAGGCGTAAATTTAAGGGTGAGGGATCAAAATTAACATTCAATGGGAAATTTCAAGTAATCAAAGTAATTAAACTAAAACAACATCAAATAAGGGTTTCCCCCACCCTTTGAAAGGGGATTTAGCCTAACATAGTGTAAGATTTGATAAATTAATAATCAAAGGCATAAAATAAATGAGAAGAGAAAAGAACAATCAAACCCCAATCTCTTGATGCTTAATTGATCTTTAATTCATGAGTTGAAATTCACATCCCTTAATTTGAATGATTCAAACACAATTACATAAAGAATCTCACTCAATTTAATTCTCACAATAATTTATTTTTCCCTCACTATCCAAAAATAATAAAATAAAAAATCCAATCTAAAATCTACACTAAAATGGTATTTTCTCTCTACAAATTCCTCTCTAAAAGCTTCCCAAATGGGGTCTTCTATCTTAAAATATATAGTAGGCATGGAGCTAGGGTATTTTTGGGAATGTACTTAAGTGTGCATGGGAATGATGAGGTGTGAGGATACATGGTAGAGGGAAAAAAATCTGATTTGTTACAAGGGTATTTTTGGGTATTGGGTAAAACATAGGTAGTTGGGGGCATTTGGGGTAAAATGGATTTTTATTAGTTTTAACACATGTGGACAATGACTTGGTTTGGTGTCTTTCGAGTTTGGGGGGCTTGGCTGGACGGGTAGGTGGCTCACCATGGATGGGCAGCGGGTATGGGTCGGCTTCGAGGAGGGATAGTGGGCCAATGTGTTAAGTCCGGTTTTGGCAAGTGCTGGGCGACGCCGGCATGTGGATGGAGGTATAGCAGGTCGCCAAAATGGAGGAGGACGTTCGGAGGTGGGTTTGTTCTCGATCGGAGAGGGGTGTTGAGCTGGTGTCTCTGCCCTATCGATGCCGGGGGTGAGGAGGGTCGAGATCGATAGGCAGGTCGCCGGCTGTGGTTCTGGAGGGATTGGATTTCTGGACGGAGGGAGGTCTGCTGTAGGTTCACCAGTGGTCACCGACGGTTAAGGCAGTAGAGTGCTAGCTTGGCTTGGTTTTCAGGTGGCGGCGGATTGTGGGTCAAGAAGAAAATGGAGGTTTGGGCATAAGATTCGGCCATGGGTTTAAGCTAAGGGGCTTTGGTTATGGGGGTTGAGGTTAGGAGATTAATGGAGTTTTGGTTAGAGGAGAGAGAAAGAGGTGGGTGATGGGAGGTTGAAGAAGAAGGTGAGGGGTTTGGGTGTAGGAGGGTGTGGGTGATAGTATGAGGGTGAGGTAGTGTTTAGGTGTAGGATAGGGTGTTGGGTATTAAAGTATGAGTGTGTGTGTGTTTAAATTGTGACCCTTAAAATAACACTAACTACTTTAAAATAAAAATAATCAAACAAAATCTAACTAACTAAAAAAATATAAAAATAAAAATATTAAAACTTAAGAAAACAAAATCCTAATCTATTAAAAAATAAAATAATAAAACAAAAGAAATAAAAAATGAAAAATCGAATAATATATGAAAACAAAAGTCCTAAAATATAAAATCTAATAAACTAAAAATAAACTCCTAAAACAAATCCTAATAAAATAAGACTAAACTAAAAGCTAATACAAATCAAAATAAAATAAAATTGTACTAATAAAAATAAAATAGAAAATAGAAAATAAAGCCTAGAAAATACTAAATAAATCTAAAATAATTCCTAAAAATAAAAATGATTCAAACTAAAAATCAAAAAAGTAATAAAAAGGGATAAACAAAACACACACATGGTTTGGGGTAGGTTTAGGGACGATTTAGGTTAGGCTAGGATAGTGGATAAGGGAATTAGCTCCATTTTACTGCAAGTTGCCTCGAATTATAGCTTTTGACACTGCAACTGTAATTAAACCTGCATATTGAACAATTAAGCACATAAGACCCATATTATCAAGAATTAGCAACTAAAGTACATCTATTTGGGATATAAATTGTACAGTTTTGGGTGCTTATCACACCACCTCTAAACAGAGCGTTGCTAGTCCTCGAGCAATAAGATAGAGAGAAAGAGAAAGATAAGTAACCAAAAGTGTACCACTTTCATGGGCACTTGCGATTGCACTTAGCATGTGCAACAAGCCTTTTAACCTATAGGTTGCCCTACAGGACGAGTTGTGGCTCGTGAGGATTTGCAGGGAATATACCCACAAAATTCTTTATTTGCAAAATGATTTATTATATGGCAGCCAATCTCTTATTAGACATAGAATAATCGCACAATCCATCATATGAGAAAATATTTTCAGAAAGACGAGCTAGAATGTGTAAAAAGATTAAGCTAAGTAAATACTCAAGGCACATCCTTTCTAGAACTCAACGTGTGTAGTGTGAATCAGTCAAAACGGGTTGAACATCATCAAAGTAATTCCTAGATTGCCTTATCGGAATCAACGCTTCAACTTCAAAATCTCACGGGATATAACTCTCTCAAACGAACTCTCGAGATTTGGGTAAGTGTATCGCTCTTGTGTGTGAGGAGGTGAGTAAATGTAAGCAAGTTCAAACGTCTCACACACACATAAGAAAGAACTAACATATAGAAAGAAAAATGATCTCATGAAAGAATGCTAATCACTATAGTGAGAACGTCGAGTAATTCACCACGTTGACTATCATTTGCCCGAACACCTAGGGGAACATGTATGTATATGGGTGAGGGAGAAATGAAATGGGAAGGATATGATATGAAGGATAAAATGGGATGGTGATAGTGATATGAAGGATGAGTGATGGATGTGTGATGCATAAAAGATGTATGGATATGTGAGAAGAATGTTCAATACATGAAGAACCAATGTCTTTATTTCAAAATAACTAACTACACTCTCTTTCTTTTCTTTTCCTTTTCTTTTCTCTCTTTTTTTTTCATTTTCTTTTTCTTGCTATTTTTCTTTTCTTTTTTCTATTTTTCCTATTTTTGCTATATTTATCCTTCTTTTTTTTTTCCCTCTCTCTTTTCAAACCAACAATGAAGACATTTATATTTGAAATCACACTCTTTTATTTTGAAAATGAAAGATGATACGGTGATGATAGGTGATGGTGTGGGGAAATATGTGGGAATATGGAAGAGCATGGGAATATAATGGGTGAAGTGAATGGAAATGTGATATGGGGGGAAAGTGGTAGGTGTATGGATCAAAACCTAGTATTCGGGACAAATTTCAAGACACGCATTTCTTACAACTCGAAAAAGATGTCATTCTCAGTGATCGAGGCAAAAATGAAGAATAATGAGATCATACAACAATTAAGGTGCGGATCCAAAAGAAGTTGAATCAACTTGTGACTCGGACATTGCGTAAAACACTCTGAAAGGGTGAAAGGCACAAATCTCATAAGCTAAAGTCTCTACTAGTGATCCTTAAGGTTCTCTTTAGAATTGTAGTACTCCTCAACTCTAAACCGTGGTGATGTCATAAGTGCTCAAATTTTGTTGAGTTTAGGAATTCATGGTGCAAAATGCCTTGTGACGTATCACATAAGCTATTTAGAAAAAATATTATCTAGCTTTATTCCTAGACTTTGAAAGATGGATAATTGAAAATTCACATCAATAAATGAGATGAAAGAAACTGCACAAAATTTTAAAAATCAGGTTCAAAAATCAAAATTTTTCAAAAGAGGCACGATTTTGATAAAATTCCCCACCCCCAAACAAAAAGAAACATCGTCCTCGATGTCAAAAAAGGGAAGAGATGCCCAGAAGGTTGGGAGTTTTTAAAAAGATGCACGATTTTGATAAAATTCCCCACCCCCAAACATCGTCCTCGATATTAATTCAGGTGATCAGCGTTCCATGGATTGGAGAAAGGTTCTCCCTCGAGATTTTCTAGCTGGTAGGTACCGGGTACAACCTCATCGACTAATTTGTAAGGACCATGCCAGTTCGGCTGGAGCTTTTTTGCCTTCTACAGTGTCTTCTTCAGCACCAGGTCTCCTATAGCTATACGTCTTGATTTCACCCTTTGATTGTAGAACTTTGCTGTTCTTTACTAATATGATGCCTTTCTGATCTCAGCGTCTTCCCTTATTTCCTCAATCAAATCTGGGTCAATTCTTCTCTCTTCCCCATTCTTATTATGGTCATAGGTCTAAACTCTGTGAGTTGGGAGTCCTACTTTTGTAGGTATGACGGCTTCTGAGACATGTGCCAACATAAATGGGGTCTCCCCCGTTGGTGTCCTTGTCATTGTTTTGTAGGCCCATAACACTGTATAAACCTCTTCCGTCGATCTCCAATTAGCTTCTTCCAAACCTCTTCTTAATCCCATCGAGGATCGTTCGATTCGTGACCTCAGTCTGCCCATTTTCCTGAGGCCGATTAGGAGAGGAGAAGAACTACTTTATCCCCACTCTTTCACAATATTTTTCTAAGGAAGAATTCTTAAACTAGGTTCCGTTGTCTGAGATGAGGGTGTTTGGAAGACCACGTCTGCGTATGATGCTCTTCCAGATGAACTGAAAGGTCTTCTGCTCTATAATCGTGATCATCAGCTCAGCCTCTACCCACTTGGAGAAGTAATCAATTGCAACTATCAGAAATTGATAATTGTTCGCAGGTCTCGGCAATGGTCCAACCAAGTCAATCCCCCATACTGCGAATGGCCAAGGAGAACTTATTGACATCATAGGTTGATGAGGGATAGTGGAGAATATTTGGCACTTGTCACACCTCTTCACGTAGGTAGTAGCATCTTTTGCCAAGGTCGGCCACCAGTATCCCTGCGTAATTATTCGCTTGGCTAAAGGCCTTCCTCCTATGTGACTGGAGCAAGAACCCTCGTGTACATCCTGCAGGATGTGGGGGACTTCTGTGGAATGGACACATCTGAGGAGAGGCAGTAGAAATCCTTTTTTACATAGGGAATCTCCTATTATTGAGAACTTTACCTTACTCCTTTCTAACTTGGATTCTGAAAGCGATCCCTCTCTGATATATTTGATAAGGGGGTCCATCCATGAGTTCCCTAGACTTAAGTTGAGGAAAAAACTAGCAACCTCTTCTTCCTCAATGGTCAGTTTGAGCAGGATTTCGATCGGTACTGTCCTTCTGATGCCGGTCCTTGTTGCTAAAGCCAGCCTTGCTAACGCATCCGCATGACTATTGTTTTGTCGAGGTATCCTATTCATATTCACCTCTTCGAAGCCTTCTAGCATCATTCTCACACTCTTTAGGTATTTGTCCATCCTTTCATCCTTGGCCTCATACACGCGAAGTATTTAGTTGACAACCAACATCGAGTCACTTTACAGTAAGAGTCGGCCAAATCTAAGGGCTTTTGCCAAGGATAGGCCTTCTATCAAGGCTTCATATTCTTATTCATTGTTCGATGCTTTGAAGTTAAACATGAGCTCATATTCAACGTCGGTACCATCCGAAGATGACAGTATCAGCCCTGCACCGCTTCCCCTTTCGCATGAAGACCCGTCGACGAAGAGGTTCCAAACATCTTTATTTAAAGAGAAGTGACCCTCTGACAGGGTTCCTTTCTTAAAAAGGTACCTATCTTCCTCAGTCTCAGCTACTCCTTTTCTGTCTTTGCTGGACACAACCTCTTTCGTGTCTCGAAAGACGTTACTGTTTGATTTCTCTGCAAAATCTGGATTATTATCAATCTCAGCCTCTTCCCATGTGAACTCAACAACAATGTCTGCGAGTGCCTGCCCCTTATTGGACACCCTTGGTTGATAAATAAGGACATACTCTCCCAACTCAATGGCCTAGGTCATCAATCTGCCTGACTTCTCAAGCTTATGGAGGATTGCCTTAGTGGGGAGTCAGTGAGGATGATCATAGAGTGGGCTTGAAAATAGGGTTTCATCTTCTTGGAAGCGTGTATCAAAGCGTAGGACAACTTATCCATTCGAGGATAATTCTGTTCAGACCCTTTAAGGTCCTTACTATTGAAGTATACAGGCCTTTATACCCCAACGTCTTCCCCTACTATGGCTGCACTTATAGCTGACTCTAAGACTGCTAGATAAACATACAACTTTTACCCCTGAATGGGCCGAGATAAGAGCAGGGGGATTCGAGGAAGGCTTTGAGCTATTTAAAGGCCTTGCCACACTCTTCGTCCCATTCGAATGCCTTTCTAAGCACCTTGAAAAATGGAAGACACTTGTCCGTAGCTCCGGAAACAAATCTTTTGAGTGCAGCGACTCTTCCAGTGAGCCTCTGAACGTCTTTTATACTTCTAGGTGTCTTCATATGAAGCAAAGCCTTGATTTTCTCGGGGTCGGCCTCTAATCCCCTCTGATTGACTATGAATCCAATAAACTTCCCAGCTCCTACTCCAAAGACACGCTTGGCCGAATTGAGCTTCATCCTATATAAGTCCATGGTGTCAAAAGTTCTCTCTAGGTCTGCCATATGAGTGCAGGCCTTCAATATTTCATCAATATATCATCTACATATACCTTCATGGTCTTGCCAATTAGATATTTAAATATCTTATTTATAAGACGTTGATATGTGGCCCCTATATTTTTTAAGCCAAAGGGCATGACCTTATAGCAATAGGTCCCCTTGTTTGTGATGAATTCTATCTTCTATGAGTCTTTAGTATCCATGAAGATCAGATTGTAGCCTGAATACGCATCCATGAAGCTCATAAGTTTATGCCCTTCCATGGCATCTACCATCTGATCAATTTGATGTAAGGCATAACTGTCTTTTGGGAAAGACTTATTCAGATCAGTGAAGTCTACACACATCCTCTATTTTCCATTGGCTTTAGGCACAATGACTGCGTTTGATAACCACTCTAGGTATATGGCCTTCGTAATGAATTTTGCCTCTTCTAACATTTTTGACATCTTCCCTGATGATATCATACTTTTCCCTGGAGTAGACTCTTCATCTTTATTTGATTAGCTTAGCATCTTCTGCCATATTGAGTTTGTGGCACATAACCTTTGGGTCAATACCAGACATATCCGCGTGGCTCCAAGCGAAGACACTCTGCCTTTTCTTCAAAAATCTTATCAGCTCTTCCTTGATCTCTAGTTTTAAGGCCTTATCGATTTTGATGGTTTTTTTTGGTTCTTCCTCAGTGAGGACGATGGATTTCACCTCTTTCACGACCTCTCCTTTCCTTAATTTTGTTTCATCCCCAGGATCAAGTGTGTCAATGTTATATATGTTAGTTGCCCTCTTATGGGCCTCTCTCTCTCTTTAGCCGAGTTAAAGTATCGTTCCTGTGCTGAGGTCTGGTCACCCTATACTTCCCCTACCCTCTAGGGGGTTGGGAATTTTAGCATTTGGTGGACCGTCGATGACATGACATCAAACACCTTAAGGCCTACTCGTCCTATGATGAGGTTGTATGCCGAGAAGACATTTTCATTCATAATAAAAAAATTAATCTTTTGGGTTAATCTCTTAGACCACTCGTCTCCCATTCGTACACCCATCTCATATATGCCCAATGGATGGACCTTTTCACCGCTGAATCCCATCAACGGATGATGATAGGGTACCAATTTTGCTCTGCTGAGGCCTAGGCTCTTAAAATAAGGGCAGAACATCACATTTATTGAACTTCCTCCATCTACGAGGATTCTCTATACCTCACATACATGCACTCTTGTTGTAATTACCAAAGGGTCATCATGCGGAGCTAAGATACCTTTGAAGTCGAGTCGGGAGAATCCAACTACAAGAGTATGCATATCCACCTTTTTTCATTCTACTTTTCCTCTGAAGATGCCAGATTCACAACCTCCACTTTGGTTACTGACTTAGCCTCTGCCACACGAGCTTTACAGTCGAATACTTCAGAGACACCCCCTGCTAGTCCTTCACATATGGTGTTAACACTGAAGGATATCATTTCAGCCCTCTTTACAGGGGCATTATCATCTTTTGGTGGGAGGTTTGGATTGTTCTCATCATCACCATCAGAGTCATCGTCTCTTCTAGCTGGGGTATCATCTCGACATCTGTCGTTTCTCCTCATTTTAGGGTTATCTCTTCCCCTCTTAGGAGCCTTACCATCGATATACTTCCTCAACTTTTCATACTTCAACATCTTATCGATTTCATCATTCAAGGCGAAGCACTTGTCTGTTACATGCCCATAGTCTCGAGGGAACTCACACCACAGGTTCTTATTCCTCTTATGCGGAGGAGCCTTCAGCTTCTCTGGCCATCTCAGGGATCGGTCATTTTTTATCTCGTTGAGGATTTGTTAACATCTCATAGTTAGAGGAGTATAGTGTGCAAACTTGTCGTCAGCAAACCTCTTTTTTCCGTCTTTCTTTCTTTGGAACTTCCCGCTGCCACTTCCATTCTCATCCTTATACTTTGTGGCCATAGCCTCTTTTGCATTCATGACCTTCCCTGTATTTGACAATAGCTTTGCCATGGACTTAGGAGGGTCTTCTACAAGTTTCCATAACAACTTCCCTTTCTGGAGTCCTCCGATGAGGGCAGTCATAGCTATATTCTCTTCGTAATATTTAACCTCCAATTTTTCTTTGTTGAATCTAGTGATGTAGTCTCTTAGGCTCTCATTCTTGCCTTGTTTGACATACAACAAATGAGTGGTATTATTTTGAGGTCTTACCCCAAAATATAAATTGTGAATGAATCTTTCAGCTAAGCCCTTAAAGTTCTCGATAGAGTTCTTCTGAAGATAGGTGAACCGGATATGTGTAGCTCCCGTTAAAGTCCAAGAGAAGGCCCGACACTTCATCTTATCTGGGATTGAATAAATATCCCCTGAAGACTGGTACATATCAATATAATGCACAGGGCTAGTGCTACCATCATACTTGGGAGACACCGTAGGTGGATTGAACTTGGCAGGGGTTGGAAAGCTCACTATCCTGGACACGAATGGGGAACCCTCTGAGAAACCTCTTTGCAGTGGGTCTCGTCTTTTGATGAGGTCCATTATCTTTTCTTTAAGACGTTGAATGGAGTAATTCCATGGTCTTACTACGTTGGCCTGACCGAGGTTGTCCCCAACCACCTCCAAGGGGTGAACTGAGGGTTCCCCAATCCCTACACAACGTCGGATATTGACCTCTTGACCACAGTCTCGGCCTTGATGAGGTCAGCCCTAATGAGTCCGATGTCCCCCTTCTTCCGTTTAAGAGCCAGTAGAACTTCGTGACCTGGATAACCTTTGTCTTAGGTCATTAACTGGGCTGAGCCTTTGAAAGGCTGACCCTCTGCTCAAGTGATCAAAAGATGATCCTCTTTGTTGGGCACCCTCATCTCTTCTGCCCCCCATAACCTATGCTATGCTGGATAGGACACACCGTGTTATTCAAAACCTCATACGGTTCCCAGGAGTCTTCCGTAGCATGCTCTGCCTCCACATCGTCATACCTATCCTTAAGGAAAGGGCTTCCTTGCCTCCCCAGATGTAAATGCCTAGGGTCAGCAATGTCCCTCCTCCATTGAGGGGTAGGTTGGTATTTTTGCGGTGCCTGGGGTGGTCCCCTGACTTCAGGATGGGGTTGAACTGCTGCCGAAGTAAACATATCTGGTGAGACCCCAGGTGGCCTCATCATATTTTGACTGAGATATGGAAATTGCTCCTTCACAACCTGTTGCATTGTAGACAAGGACTTCAAGGCCACCTCCACCTCAGCCATTTCGGACTGGGGTGGTGCCTTGATGGAACTAGGTCCTCTAACACCAGATGGTGGAGGAGGTGGTGGAAACTCCGGTGCCATATGTTAAAACTAAATATCTTGTGAAGAAGATGAGCTTAATACCTTAAAGGACCTCTTTCAATGCTGAAACAGCTCCACGCAAGGGGTGAGGCCTGGTTTACCACCAGAGTCTCTGGTGAGGTTAAGCAGCAAAAGAGGAAGAGATAACTTCGCGTTCCCACAGATGGCGCCAAAATGATGATGAGGGAAACAACACCACCCATTAAGGTGTTTGTAAGCTTAAACCAGTGATAATAATGGCAGCACAAAAGTATACTAAATGTAAGAGATTGAGACAAGGAGAAGGGGATGAACACCAATATATAAGTGGTTCAGCCCATTGGGACTACGTCCACTGTGTAAGTTAGTGAGTAAGGTCACTAAAATCAGGCACTAACGGCCATGGATACAATCTCTCAAGCTTTCTCTCTCTACTGTGTAATTTGACAAAGTTTCAGCTAGGGTTGTAATTTCGGATCCTTTTGCAAGGTAGAGGATGACCTCTATATATAGTGTTTGGGGGGTGTAATGTATCCCCCAAGCATACAATGAGCATGTTCATGGAGATCCAGCCAGTGAAAGGATGACACGTGTCTAATCTTCAACTAAGTAATGATGACATCAATATTCCCTCACGTGGGGGTAATGATTCAGTCATAACAAATTTGTCCATGTGCCTCAAGCCATACATGTACGCATAGAATCTCGACTACCTTTGCTTGGTACCAACCTCGACCTGGGTGAGTACGAGGTTGGTGAGGTACTATCCTTGACTTGGCTGGGAATTATATGATGACTTTGGCTGGGATGCCAACCGAGGTTAGATATGTGGAACGTCGGCCAGGGCCGATGTTGACCTGACAATTGATGATGAGCCTGCAGGGCTGCTGATTCTCATGTGGCACTTACAACGTCGGTTGGGGCTGACAGTGATATTGAAGGGTGGTTGAACCCATTAATCCTTGCTAGCCTCGGATGATGCCCAGTCGAGGTTGATGTATGAGGTAAATATGATGTCGGTGTGTGGGCGACCTGATGGGTAACTAACCCGAGTAGTCATGCAGACCTCGACTTCTACTTAATTGAGGGGAAACTAGTAACGTCGACCGTGGCAGACCTTAAGCTGGACGAGGTTGATGATCATCAGTCTTGAGTCATTGTTACCTGGGCTGTCATCCAGGCCAAGGTTGGTGCCTATTGTAAGAGGGTAGACATCAAGAAGTTTAACTCAGCTCCAGGACGACCTCAGGTAAATGGAAAAACGAAGGTGACTTATAAAACCATATTAGACGGGACTAAGAAGAAATTAGAAGACGCCAAGGGTCTTTGGATTAAAGAAGAGCATGTTTTATTGTGGGCCTATAGGACATTATAAAGAACTCCGACGAGAGATACTCCTTTCATGCTTGCCTACGGCTCAGAGGTAGTGGTCCTTACAGAGATTGGCCTACCAAGCCATATATTTTATACATATAGCCCATAAGCAAATGATGAAGAGCGAAGGTTGGATCTAGACCTTATTGAATAAAAGAGAGAGGACACAGAGGTTAGGTAGGCCTCCTATCAACATGGAACTACTAGATTCTACATTAAAAGGTTTAAAGCTACGCTGTTAGCCGTTGGAGACTTATTTTTGCAGAAATATTAGAAAAAGACAAATAAACTTCATCCTAACTAGCATGGCCCCTACAGAGTTACAGAAGAGGTAGTCCCTGGCACGTATTGACTCGAGAATTTAGAGGGAGAACCATTCTCCAATCTTTGGAATGCTGATCATTTAAAGAAATATTATCAATAAGACATTATAAAAGCTTTTTTTATCATTGTATCAATGTACGAGACATGTATTGAAAAAATTAATGAGTGAAAAATTACAAGTGTTCTCTTATATTCTTGCTGTATGAATTATTCATATTGTATGTTTCAACTCATCCTAAGTTATAGAAAATCACTCGTGTGGTGAAGTACCATTAACTTACGCTCGATGACATGACAATCCAGACAGGAATAACCTTGTCCACGGATTCTCAATAACATCGATAGGGGGACAATGTGATAACATAATTTTCAATGGTGGAAAACACAAAGTGTATCTCAACACAGTGTAGGACGAGAAGACTCTCGTCCATACACTCTCAAAATGACGAGAGGAGACTTATTATTAAACATCATAATTTGGTGAACTCAAATTCAAAAATCTTTTCATTATTGTTTATCCCAACATCATTAACTTGGTGAAAGACTCTCTTGGCCGAGACAATAATGTAGGACGAGACGACTCTCGCCCATACACTCTCAAAACGACAAGAGAGGACTTATGATTAAAATCATAACTTGGTGAATTCAAATTAAAAAATCATTTCATTTTATTTAAAGTTAATTGAGCTCTTGGCTAAGGGCGAGAGTAAACTTGACACAATATCATTATTTTGGTAACCTATAATTTAGTTAATTAATAACTTGGTCATCATCACCCATTTTAAGATGAGGAATAAGTCAAACATGCATTGACATATCAAAAAAGAAAATCAAAGCTAAAGTAAGAGACAACACTCGCATTAAAGCAAATATAGAATTCGGTGGAATACATTCATTACAAGCAGTTAAATGCTTAAATCGAAATAATAAGTTATAAAAAAGGGTATCGTACACAGACGATTACCCTAGATAGTTGATTCAATATTGGCATTTGCTCCATTAGTGGAATACATCTCGGCTTAGTCGACCTCAACTACAGTTTGAGCAGGGGGAATTAACATCTTCAACTAGGTCCTAGACAACATCTTCACCTTCCTTGGTCCGGGGCAGTGATTCAATATAGTCTAGGGCCTCGGTCATTATAGGATCTCCCATGTTAGGGGCTTCCAATTCAGGACGGATGGACGACACGACCTCAAAGAATTTTTTGAGGACCCAGCATCATGCCATCTTGACATCTTTTTCGAGGTACTCCATACCAAAATTACCAAACCCGTCCAACGCTTTAAAAGCCTCCACTGCCTCATCTTTGATTTTTTGAATAACCTCAGCTAAAAGAGCATCATCCTTAGCTTTTTTGATATCTCTAGCAAGGTTTGTGTCATGTTGGGTAGCTTGGGAGGCCAAAGCCTCATACTTCTTTTTAATCCGGTCATCCTTCATCTATAAAGCCCTATCCTTCACTATCAACTCATCAAGGGTTGTCCTATACTTGGATCGGAACTCCTTTAGTTTTTTCTTCAACTCTCCTATGACTTGAAGTCTCAATTCGCTTCTTAAATTTTAGGGAAGTTCTCTGCCATCCACTTTGTGGTCAAGGATAAAGTGCATACAGACTGTATAAGAACGTAAATAAAGTGTTAGAGTAGACATAAATAAGAAGAGATAAGATAAAAAGTAGTTATGAAGAGGAAGATACATGCACCATAAGGTGGAGGCTAAGTTAAAGAGTTGAGGAGGAGGCATCCTTGCCAAGAACTCATAGTACTATTTAGAAAGGACTGCAAGCATAATCATCTTTGACCTTGTGGTCGAAGAAATTATTGAACTCATATATGCCTTCAGTTGGGCTATGTTGGCTACCGATAAACTATCAAAGTTGTTTAAAGAAGATGGACTCGGTCTAGAAGGGTTGGACATGGACTCTTTATGTTGTACTCTAGGTCTCATCTACCGTTATTAATGGAGGTCCGAGGGAGTAGTATTATTCTTAATGGCCTTCTTGTTCCTTTCTTGGAAAGAGGATTCTTCAAGCTGGGAGCTGTCATATTCCAAAGCTCGTCAATAATATGTGGAGGACGATTTGCACATAAGAAATATAAATGGCCAGTTATTAAAATAAGATACTCAGGAGTCATGAGATCCTCAAATTTAGGAAGAGTGTTCTCCTTCCCCTGGTCCCTTAGATACTCTATCGTATCCTAGTCATCAACACTAAGCCCGGGATCTCTCTTGATTGACATGAAAGGATTGGCCCCAATGCGCAGAACCCTCAGCTCATCCTCCGAAGGGTTCACATCAGCCTAAAATTTCTAGGCCCCCAAAATAAAGAAAAATCTTGCCTTCCAATAATGGTTTGATGTCTGGTAAACAAGAATAATCTTTTTATCTAATTTCCTATCCCCGAAGTGAAAATAACTACCTTGGTTCTTGGAAGACGAGATGTTATGGAAAGATCTGAATGTTTTAATTGAAGGATTATCTACAAATGTATTTTTCCAGAGGGAGATGTAGCTGAGGATAATCCTCCACGAGTTGGGGGATAATTGGGAAGGAGAAACTCCTAGACTAGACATGATAGCTCAGACAAGAGGGTGGAAAGGCATTTTGACCCCGAATCTAAACATCTCTTCATAGACAGTGACTTCCCCCTCTCGACTGTGGAACACCCTCCCATCTTCGCCCGGAACTCTCATAGAAACATCATACTTAAAAGCATATAAATGTCTCCAAAGGAAAAGATTAGTCTCTTTGATGGTAGGCTGAAAAAATTTAGTGTAGGTGCAGTGAAATGGTTCCTCATCCTCAAATTTATCATCACCGACCACATTTTCTTCAGCGGGGACACCATTTGGAGATCTCTCCTTAAATTCACTCGTGATAATGGACGAGAGAGGAACAACTGATGGAGGAATAAATACATTAAAAGTCTACTCAACTTGGTCCGACTCAACATCATCATCCACAATTTGGACTAAAGAGTCATCTTGACCAGACGACTCGATTTCGTTGGAAGATGAAGTCCAAGATAAGATTTCGGCTAATTTAGATGCCACAGAATGTGTGGATGGAACTCTCATGGCTTCTTTGAATAATTCCCTACTCTCGACTAGAGGTGAGGATAATTTAGCCACCTTGTCCCTACTGACCTCAAATGACAAGGTTAGAATAGTCATTGAAGGTATGGGAAATATGGAGTGAGTACGATCGGGTTTGGCTCTACGTTGAGCCTTGTCCTCTTCCTTAATTATATGAATTGCTTAGAAGTATCTCTCCCTAAGTGTGGCGAATTTCTCTACCAATTCGTAGAGGGTCTTTAACATCCAAGAGGCTGAATTTTAACTTAAGTAACTAAATGCTAAAATAAAGGCACAAACAAGCCAAAAGTTGACCAACGTTGACTAAAGGATAAAAACATAAGTTGAATCATTTTTTTTTATCAAGAACAGTCCAAAAACAAATAAAAAAAATCCCAACCGGAGTTCCACCAAAGCTTCACCAAAAGCCTTGCTAGTGATTGATTAGGATGAAGGTAAGGTTAATAAAGGTTGAAAACCCTAAAAGCTAATGACCAGACCCAAAACCTTCATAAAAACACCTAATGGAAGCCCTAGAGCCACCAAATAAGGTGGCCAAATTTGAATGAAGGTCACCCCACAAAGAAAAAGCTTAAATCGACAAGAAATAAAGAAATGCATGGGAGAAAGAAGAATAAAAGGGTACCCAAGACGAGAGTACGCCTTAGAAACCCTAATTTTTTTTTTCAGAAAAGTTTGAACGGTGGTAAAAGAAGAGCGAACTCTCTTAGAAAGAGAAAATAGCACGAATAAGAATAAGTAAGAAAGAGAAAATGGGTTTTTAAAACCATTTGAATACCAATAATCATTTTTCACAACTTCCAAGGTAGCCATCATTAGGGCACAACTCCTTGTGGCGTACTTATAGCCGTCATTCTTGGGAAATAAGATAATTCACATGTTGGCTGCCATGTGTCAATGTAAGGTGATCATTCAACTTTTCATACCTGAAATATGAAAGGATGTCACGTCAACTTCTCTGCAAAAAGATACTATATTCCCCAGCCTTCCATTAAGATTGAAGACTAAGGGCTAGGGAGTGATTGATATACCAAGTATAGCCTCATTCATAGACTGGACCCCCTCGACCAAGGTCGACTGGTGTGAAACCGTCAGTAAAAGGAAGTTATGGCTCGATTGTGGTCCTTATACTAAGTGCATCATCCACGGCCTCAAGCCCAACATAATATGACTCATCCTCATCTCATGAAACATTCTACAACATCAATATTAACAGTCTTATGACTCAGATATCCTTGGCCTCCAGCAGAGCACCTGATGCCTCATCCTTGTCTCAGATCATTATCAACCATGTCAACATCATTGGAGTTATGGTTCAGGCACTCTCGGCCTTATTCTCACCCTAGAGGATGAGGGCAAACCGAAGACCTTTGCATAATAGTCATCATGTCATCAGAGTATTATACTCAACATCTCGACCTCGGCCTATCCCAGACGGCCAAGGGTATATAGTTGGTAGAGCGCATGACTTGAGGCACGCGTGGGTTACAAATACCAGGTGCACAAGCCGTTATAATTAGATCACCCTCACATGTGAGGGAATATTTCTTCATCATAACTTACATGCATTATTGACAAGTGGATACAATATATTGGTTATCTCATATTGTACATGCCTATTACATGTTTGGGGTGCACATTGCACCCCCCTAGCATTATATATACATGTCTCCTTCTACCTTGAGAAGGATACTTAATTTAAAACCCTCGCAAAACTCTGTTAAAATTATAATAGAGAGAGAAAGTTGAGTGCATTGTAATCCAAGGTTATTAGGTCCTAGTTTGATAATAAACATTCACTCACCTGCACAGTGGAGTAAGCCTAGATAGGCTGAACCACTTATATTATTGTCTTTATCCTCTTTGCCTCATCTCCTGCTTCATTTATATTATTGCGATTTCACCATTTTCGCACACTTGAGGTTCTTCTGGGTTGAGCTCTTACACCATTACTTGGTGGTACCATATTTGGCATCATCACCGATTTTAAGTCGTGGAAACCCTATAAGACAAAATCATTAAAGTCCTTAATAACTAAGATCACTTCACATGCCCTTACATGGGGTTTGTAGCTAAATGATCAACATACGACATGATTTAACACTCACCATTTCGTTTATCATGAATGTCACATAACCGACTCCGAGTTTCCACTCACTTTATGGTCATGCTCAATCGATTACTAGGGCTACCTTTTCTAATAACCAAGCATAGCAGCACATTCGTGAGCTACCTCTCTAGTGATTGATGCTCACATAAGAGTTCACCGCAATACGACCAATCATCAAATTCACCATCAAGAACCTTTTCCAATCTTAGGACTACTCATCCTTGCTCCCACAAAGTTTTAGGTTATCCCGACTACACAAAGTATTAGGTTATCCTTACATTGCTAATTTCTCACTCCAAGAAGTAATACACTTACCAAATCTTCACAACACACTCGGCTGACACCTTATGTTGCCTCACTGTGATGAACCTAGTACTACTCTAAGCGTCTCACCATTGTGGACTCGTTTGAGTCTCATGCCAATCCACTCGTCATGGAAAAGCAATACCATGTGCTAAGTTTCCTTGATTTCTGACACTACACAATATTGTCAAGTCATCTTCGCGCTCTTTGATCCACCGGCTACCATGTCGTCCAGTTCAAAGGTCATTAATACTAAGAAAGGAAATTACTAGGAGAAGATCGTGTGGCTGAAAACGCAGCCACCCGTACACTCAACCTTATGTAAAAGCAAGAATACCTCAGATAGGGCACACCCAGTTACCGAGCTGCATTGACAATACTCGATCCATCCTCTCTTTATAAGTCCTAATTGCATCGTACTATGACATGGTACCAATATATGGAAGTAAATATCCTTGATTACTAAAATTGAAAGGGACACACAAGAGCCACAAGGAACATGCAACTGTTTCAAGATAGTCCCATTTGTGCACATCAGACAATGATTTACAAAAGTGAACCTGTTCCATATGCTCAAAGTCTTATAACTTATCTTAGATGTCTCACCAGGCACTATCCTTGCATCATACCCTCGCTTGTGTCACAGACCGTGATGAATCGAATCACACCCATTCGTCCTCGCAACACGAAATCAATATACAAACTTATCATTCTCTAAAAAGTCAATGCCCAACTCCCCTCATTGGGAGTAACGTCCTTATCCTCATATCCTTGGCACACTTAAACTATTTCGATTCGTGGATGCCTCACACCCTCACCATAACGAGGTCTATATACTGGTGACGACGTCACCAACTTACTACATCTAGGTTACTATTTGCCTTACCATATCATGATCACGATCCCAAATCCCCTTAGGCAGTGCTTCGTTCAAGAGAGACATTCACCTTATTGTACCCTTACTATACGGGATCATCACTTAGCTTAATTCCAAGTTCTAACCAAATTGTACTCACGTGATGGCCACACCAATCTCCATTGGCATTCTAAGGGTAGTGAGTAACATATAGGGATACAACTTCTAAACCATATCGGTTTGGCAAGACGTGCCAGGAAATAGTCCTTACCTTGCGAAGGATATCCTACCATACCACCGATACATGCCAACATTCTAGTCATGCTTTAGTATTACCCCCACCTAAGTTGCCATTTTCAAGTCTCCACATGGTATCATCAACCCAAATCTCGAATAAATTTCCTACTACACCTCGAAACCGAGTGTCACAACACCAATACTATTCTTTTCATGACATACTAGCATCATGCCCACAACGACACAAGATTTCAACTTCTCTTAGGAGGTCACACCACCTATCTGAGCCAATTTGGGATGTTGCACCCAACACGTATGCTATTTCACTCTTCTAAACATTCACCAACAACCTGAGATCATCACCCGGCCTTCAACATAATCATTAATAGGACGCTAGTGCTTTTTCAAACTGTTCTCAACTAGTCTTCTAATGATACTAAAAACATTCTATGTAACCGTACTCAAGACCCAATAAGATTTTATCGTCCGTACCGTTATTATTATAGGTGCACACTACAAACCTTACTAGGAGCTCGCAAGGACACTAGTCCATGAGCTTCTAGATATAGTGAACCTTAACCATCAAACACCTTCAGGCATCACAATATTCTATTTCTATCCCCAATAACGCCAAACACAATTAATCCTACGAACACTCCAGTATACCCTTAAACCACACTCACAGACGGATTACCACGCACCTAGCCATTACTTCGGCGGCTAAAATGAGATTTTACACTTAGATAATAATCTTTTCTTTCTTCTAAATGGTTTTGACCATATGCCACATACAAACCATAACTAATGCTACTAAGGATTAGGGCAGGATAGATGATGTCATTTACAACCTATAAACCTCTAGGTCTACATCACCACCATCTTTAAATATCCTATCCCCGGAAATCACATCATATTTCATAAAACCCCAACATAGTAGACTACATAGAGTTCACTCTTAAGCCTCCTCAACCATTATTGTTGCATACATAACACATTTATCGCAATTTTCTTGTAACTCTCATCATACCCTGCATGGTATGAACTTCAACCAAGAATCACTAGGACCCTTACTTGTAACGATACTATCTTACCGACTTAGATCGATTACACATCCCAAGTGTTGACTAACACAGTCCATCATTCCCATTAAATAATCAACTACCTTACAGTGGGATACTATCTCAAGGTTGAAATTTGCCTAATCACATTATATAACTACCCAGAAGTACATAGTATAAGAATTTAACACATTTCTATCACCAATCAACACTGTTTAGGTAGAATGCACTAATCTTCATGATTGACTTTATACGAGACATGTTTCTAATTAAATAAATGCAGTCATCATTCTCTACATCTTAATTGGCTTTTTATATCATTATGGGTTGATACACATGCACCTCACACTATAAACCTGCGATGTTTCCACTATTGGCTTGCACGGACATTCGTAACTTACTAGCATATTCAAATCATAAGCGCGTAAGCAATTAATGACAACTAACTTGGTCTCCTACCACTTGGCAAATAATTCACTGATTGTGCTGACCTCTTTGCTTCACCGTCTAGGACACGAACTAAATCGTCACCAAAACTTCCGTGACCGACCCAAACCAACACTAATGTCAAAATATCCACTACCGACCTCACCACTTCAATCCCAAAAGGAACCTGGAACCTAAAGCTCTGATACCATTTATAAGTCCACAACACGTATTTATGGGTTACCCATGGTCAACCTAGTCGACACGAATGTTAGGTATGAAGTACAATGAACAACCTATATAATGTTGCTAATCCAGTTTTATTTTAATTAACATTTCACTTTCTTAGCATGCGATTCCAATTTCAAATCAAGCTACGTGAGGGATCCGTGGGGAGAACCCAGAGACTCCAAGCATACAGAGCTACTAACGTAAAATAAAAAACACTACTAACCTGTATAATGCTCTCGAAATATGATACCCCATTTAACCTCCTATTACAAAATGAGGGAGTGAGCCGAATGCTCAGTGGGAAATATACAAAATGTAGTATAAAATTGAACGAAAAAAAGAAGACTCTAACACGTTATGCCTACGTGAACATGAAGTAATCGAATGATAAAAAGAAGACTCTAACACGTTATGCCTACGTGAACATGAAACTTCCTTGTATACATATACATATACATATATTTAATGCGTGAAACGCTTTTACTTCCGAAAACCTTATTTATCCCTATTAATTCACCTTAATCTTGTAAAAGATTATCTATTTCTCATTTTGACATTTACCCCTTTAATTAATACACACGGTTAAATACTTGAAACAACTACACTTATTTTGACCGAAAGCCATTTCTTTATCGAAATTACCCCTTCCATTTTACCCAACCCACATTAGTATTTTCATTAAATATCACCCTTTTCAACACATGTGAACACCATGTTAGAAAATAATCAATTATCGCTTGAAAACCTTTCACAACACACTCTTGTACTAATTATTGGTTTAGCCACTTAATTTGCGTAATCATTTACCCACTTACTTTACCTTTCATTTACCTTATGGAGATTAATAAGTTTACACATTTATTTATCCATTTCACCTTTACCGGAATATTTACTAATTCATTCAAGGAAGGTTATCTTAACACATTTTCATCGCACAACCCATTTCTTGATATGTTCCTTATTCCTTTATCTTTTTTCTTGTAATCTTCCAATAACTGCATACTTTAACTGGATCCACACCATCGGCTATGCGCACCATATGCTCTGCCCAATGTTTTGGGTCTTTCACCCTAAGGCTCCGATCCCTCCTTAATTTTCCCTGTGCCATCCGAGTTACTTTTTAATGTGTTTTAACATTTTTCAAATGTCCAAATTATTCCACCTTTACGTTTTGCCAGACCGAAGCCAAAACTTGGGGTCCTACCCCAACACGTGTTACACTTGAAAATCATTATTTCTTGTCCATGACACTTTAACCTTGATTTCATCCCGAAAATCATGTTCATTAGGACTATCATGTGTAACACCATTTCCTCATAAAAATGTTCCACTTTACGTAAAATTACGATTTTACCCATTTGTGTCCAAATTCAGCTTTTACTCCAATTTCACAAGTGTTAATTTTTCCAAAACACCATTAAGTTACCCACACTAACTTTTTAAGTGTTTGTAACATTTTAAGTAATCGTAACACCTTAACCCCGTTTTAACCCTTTGGAGTAATATTCTTCTCGATTGAAAAACTTTTTATTTCAATACTTTCATTTCCGAGAATCGTTAAACATATAAGACTACTTTGTAAGAAAAATACCATTTTCTTTATTAACACTTGTAGTCTTGGAATCTTACATTTTAAACACATCACCACACCCACTACACACACCTCAAAGGGACAATTTTTCTTATTTTATCATTCCATGCTTAAACCCAATAAAACCTTCATTAAACTTATTTTTATGTCCATTATCAAAATACTACAAGCTTATATGCACGAGAAGATAGATTTTAAATCCTATAAATTTGGTTAAAAATACATCTTATTTTAGAAATTCATAATAATTTACAAAAATATACTTTCAAATCACAAAAGATATTTTACTCTTCAAACTCAATTAATGTCCCGCTTTCATAAAATTTTCTTTTTTTCCAAGGGCCTTTGGGACCTTATTTCACCAAACATTTTTAGCAAGATCAACATCATTTTTCAAACTTTTAATTTCCTGATATGTCTAACTTTAAAATTCTAGAAATGCCATTCCCACAAAAAGGACTAAACTTAGTTTTTTTTCAAGAAGACATTGAAATATTTACTCTTCCTTTATTTCCAATAAAACAATATATTTGCCAACATTTTTATTCCATAAAATGTTTTATCTCAAAATTCATTAGAAACCCATCATTTTATCATATGCATCCTACTCTTAAATTCAAACTACGAGACTACTAACACACAAAATAGAGTCTTAAACCAAGAGTAGGTTTTTTCACCTCAATGAAGCTCTATCAATGGTAGGGATGGAATATCTAAGAAGATGGAAATCCCCACCTCCCAATGTAGCCTAAAGGAGGTTGCCCCAATCAAAATCATGCTCTATCTATATTTCAAGAAAGAATTATTCAAAACCCTATTGAAACTCCATGAAAGCTTCCTTCTTCAACTTTAAGAACCCACAACAAAAGCTCCAAAATGTCGTAACTCTACTCATCCATGGTGAAATGGGTATCTAGGGTTTGGAGATGGTAAAGACTAGAATAATATGATGGTTTATGATGGGGGAATGGTGGTTTGTGGTGGAGAGAGGTGTAGAACCATGGAGGAAGACCACCCCTTCTATCTCTCTTCCAACTTCAAATAATAAAAATAACCCAAATACACCCTTATAAAATAACCCCAAACCTTCCAAATCCCATTTTTTCCCATTTGGGTTTACCAGATTTTGATAACTCAACAATTCGAGGCCCAAAAATGTGACAACTCAGAAGGGCAAGTTGAACTAAAAATTCCTGCATAACCTTATTCGAACGAGATGGGCGACTCATTCGATCCCTCGCTTCCAACGACCTTCTAACGACCCTGGTCAATCAGGTAGTGGGATATCATTCGAAGATTTTTTGTTCCCTTGCTTCTAATAAGCCTTGTTTCTCATTCTAATGACCCAACTTTCATTCTAACTACCCTTTTCCATTTCCTTAACTTTTCTCCAAATTTAACCCACAAATTCAACCAATTATCATCAAGCCTCCAAAAGTTGTCAAATCATAATGTAATTGTAGTTATAATTATCCAAATCCAAAGGTTCACATTTTAGTTCGATTTAGGCAGGAAATCAATAAAATTAATGGAGGGGTATTGCAAAAATGGACTTCAAAATATTAAAGGTATATCTTGTTATGAAATGTGAAGAAATGGGACTTTCTTGTAGTAATAGGATGAAGTATGTCATTTTGAACATAAAATGAAAATTTATGATGTTATAATGATGAATTTTTTTTTCACAAAGTATTGGAAAAATAAATAGTAAATTTTGTAAAGTAAAGGGTTCTAGCGGTTGTACTTTCACACTTGTCCTTATCGATCATTTTTATGAAAAACAGATGAAATGAATAAAGTGGCACAAAAATGGTGTGAAACGTAAATGTGAACCATGATAATGATAAGAATGGTAAAGTAATTTGGACATTTGATAAAATGTTAAAGCACATTAATACTGACTCAGATGAAATCGGGAAATAATTCAAAACGGTCTCGAGACTTAGGGTGAAAGACCCAAAATCATTGGCCAAAGCATACGGTGGCTTCGCCATCAGTGTGGAGCCCATTAACGTATGCAGTTATTTGGTAAATTCCATAAAAGGAATAATGTTAATAACGAGATGATGGAATTATTAACGAATAAGGTTGTGCTTAGGAAATTTAAGATGACAACCTAATGGGAACAGTAAAAAAGGAGACTAGTGAATAAAAATAATTAAACAGTCTCTGATTATGTGAAAAGTTTGGGTAAAATGGTTAAGTGTGGGTATGAGCACATAACTAAAATTGCAATGCATGGTAGGTGCATTTATGCTCATAAAATGTTAAATTTTTTGGAATTGTTGAAATAAACATTATATGTATACTATTTTCATAAAGAAATGTATTGCTTAGTGTTCCCACTTTACTGAGCTCTTTGCTCACCACTAATTTTTATGTTAAAAACCCTTACCCCTAGGTACCTCCACCGGGGATGTTGGCAAGGACATTGGTAAGGCCCAAGAGGGAACATATCATTATTAATGATCTATCATGACAATTTAAGAATCTTGTTTGGGGACATTTAAATTTATGGCTCTTTTAATAACTTTTTATTCGGACCTTAGGCCATTTATTGTAATAATACAAGAGTTATATTATTTATTTCCTTATCATTAGCATTATTGCTTAAATAAATCTTGCTAATTAATAAAATTACTTAAAGTGATAACCTTTTTCTTAGATTAAAAATTGTTAATTGCCATTTATTCCTTATAAAATGGCGTAAATTAAAGGCTTTTCCTAAAGAATAAAAATTGAACTTCCCCCCTCCCCCTTAACATCTTGACTGGATTGCGGGTTGACCCAATGGTATCCCAAATTTGGGTCGTGGCAATTACAATCTGTCCTACTAAACCATATATCTATACAACACCTTTACTAAGAATGATAGACATGTTCAAATCTCTAAAAATCATCAACTCAAATTCTTTCCTAATAAGTTTGTAAAACAAATCTTAATTTTCAATCATATGCCTACAACACCCACTATAAAAATACCACTCTGAATCATTTATGGAAACTAAGGAAATATGAATAACAAGATATTTTCCTTTATTTTTCAAATGTGTCTTCATCTTTCTATTCATCCCTAAAGTCTTAAAACTATTGTCAATGTTTTCACCATTCTAAAATTTTTACAAAATAGTTTGAGTTTTATTAAGTACAGAATTCAAATCAATTTTCCATATAGAAACATCATTCACGTGAGGCGTTTGGTACTTTTTCGACTGTTTCATGCGTGTATAATAATATTATTTTAAATTTCCTTTGACTTCACAAAAAATGTACTGATACATCGTGTGATATATAGGCTTCTTTAGATGCTTTGAATCGCCCCCTTTATGTGAGAAAAGTTGGCTACTTAAAAAAATTGAGTCCTTTAGGAAGCTTTCACAAAAATTGTTTTTTCCCCAGGTGTATACTTTCTATGAGGATTTTCAAAACCAAAGTCCCGTTTACCATTTGAAGAGGTAGTATTAGAAAGGCCTATTTTATACATTTTTTTACCTATCTTCGATGGTCAACTTAACACCCATAGCCGAGATAAGTTCATTTTTGAATTAGGTTAATTTCTTTTTTATATAATTAGTAGAACTTTTACACCATTCTAATCCTCGTTGGAAATATTTTAACCTTTCTTGAAAATTCCTATTTTCATTCTCCAATAAAAGGAAACCTCAACAAAGAGATCCACACTGATCTTCAACATTTCTCAAAATAGACTGATTCCCTCTTATATGGCTCGTCCCTCCCTTGAGTTATTCCATCATATATGGCTCGGGACCTCTCCTTAGTCATTAGCGACTGATTCCAAGCATCAAAATCGACTCGGAACTATAAAGATAAATTGTTTGTATAGGAAGGGGTCTCCGTACTACCCAAAAAATAATTGAATGTTAGACAAAATCCTTTATTATATCTAGGTCTTCAAAAATCATGTCATATGGCCCGAGTAAATCAACCAACACTATATGAAAGGTTAATGAAAGGTTCTCCCTTAAGGATCGGGATCCATCCTCACTCCCTACCCCTGCTACATTGGGCTCTGGTACATTCTCTCCCGTGTCACCCACCTCAAGAGCCATCAACTGATCCCTCTAACCATCATTCATATCCACACTATGTACCCATACATCCACCATTGTAACCTACCCTTGGGCATAGACCTTATCCTCGGGCATGACCACCTATTCGCCTCCCTTCTGATCTCCATCCACTATCTTCAGCTCATACACCGGGACTACCTGTTCCTACCCTTACCAAAAGAATATTCTCAATTGGTACCATACTATCCTAGGCTAATAAATCCTCCCTAGTCACAGGGAGAGTCATCGACAGCACCCACTTCCCCATAATAACCTTTGCAGTCTAAATCATCCCTAAAAAAGTCACCCCTAGGAAACGCATCCACAAATACCTATTTATTTTCCATGATCATCCCCTATGCATGCATTATATGGTAAGGAGGTGAAATGGTGCCATGGATGGGGCATCACACGTATACCAAAAAGTCGCTCTCTCACTAAAGTTAAAGATAGAGCCACACGACTCCTTAAAAAGTGACATCCACCCCAACATCTCCTTTACCACTACCCCAACTCCTAACACTTGATCAATTAAGCCACAGGGTTCCTAAGTTAATAAAACACCAAAAATAAACAAAATTTAGGATAAACATCTAAGTATTAAACTATAAATAAGGAAAAAATGGCGATATATGCGAAAAATGCTGAAGTACTTATAGTGTCAATGCTCCCCAGTTGGCTCCAAATTCATTCATGCTCCCTGTTTCAAATTTCATCGAGCATAACACATGTAAAGGGTAAATATTCTTTTCATCGGGGAGAAAATCCATGATGACTCATAATACATGGCTATGGACCTACCTTGATTACACAGTAGGGATTCAACCTCCTTTATACAACTTTTATGTAGAACATTTAATTATTTCTTTGTCTTCTCTTGTATTAATTTTATGCTTTTACCTTGTACATAAGTCAAATATGTAAGTAGAATAAGGCAGCAAAGTGGTCGTAGGACAATTCTATGGTCGAACAACTTTAAACCATGAGTTTATCTCTTTTTTTCTACTATTTAGATCTCTTTTACTCTTTTATATATTTTATCTATTGGGTGTAGCTTTGATGTCAAGGTTTATGTTAGTAGAAACATTTTCATGCATCAAAATATTAGGGTCGTATGTGGGAAAGGAGGTGCTGTACCAAGGTTCTTAACAATTGGGTCGGTTAAGCCTTGTTTCATCCATATGGATCTCTGGATAAACATCATATGTGTCAAATGGGTTGTTGAGGCCTTTATTTTAATTCTAATCCAAGTTAGTGTTTTCTTTACATATTCATATCTATTTTCCTAATACATTTTCAACATATCCATATCTCGCTGGTGATGTTTCGATGTCCAACTCTATACAAAATTCCTAAGCAGGCCTTGACCCTAAGGACTCGTAAATAAGAAGGAACCTATTAATTCATTTCTCTTCATTTTATGGTAATTTAGACATATTATGACCTATACATTAGGTAGTTGTGGAAAATGGGTGGGTCAAAAATGGATACAGACAAATCTAGGCGGGTCAAGTGTGTGTCAGGTAGAATAGTTTGGGCGGGTCAAGCATAGGTCGGTTCGGGTCCAATTGACCTTCTTTTTTTCTGCGGGGGGGGGGGGGGGGGGGGGATTTTTTAAGCAAATCAAATAGTGATAAATAAGGATAATAATTGCATCTATTGTATATTCTAAAGACAACAATTATAAACTTTTAAAAATTTTTAACTTTTAAAGTAAATAGTAAACAATTGTTAAACCTAAATAGTAAATAATTTAGACCTAAACAAATTGATCCTTCAATTATTACCTTGAGTTATGTATTAAACATATGTATTTATCCAAATAAAACCCAATTTCTATTTCTCCAAACCTAAACAAATCGATCCTTCGATCGAAAATCTCATCACGGCATACTATTTTACATCGTTCGGAGCTCGTTTGGACGTCTTTCAAATAAGATTAGGATTTTATTTGAACAACCCATCTATCATTCAAACGAGGTTCTTTTCTTATTCAAACGAGACTGCTTTTTCGTTTGATTCACAATTCGTGTCGCCGCCTCCAAATTTGTTTTCGTCTTATGAATACTTATTTCATATTTATTTTCAGTAAGACTTTTGCCAGAACTGATTCTGCATATCTTTAGCAAAAGTTTTCAACTTTTAGTTTGAAAGGTTGTTTTTGATTCACAAATCATTCCTATAATATATTTAGTGAATCAAGGATAAACCCTATAGTGTTTATCTTTCACACAACCTTTGTGGAGAAGGCACCTCCACGTCTGTCTTGTGAAACTCGAAGGTATACACTGTTGAAGATGGAGGAGTGTAGTTCTTGTGATTCTTTCGAGGATCTTTAATGAAGGCTTCGGCTGTGTGGTTCTTGAGAGATCATTTTAGATTCCTTAATAGAATTTTTAAGTTGCGATTTGAAAATTTTATAAAGTGAAATAAAGGTTTTGCCCTGAGGATATTTTTTCCAAAACTCTATTTTCATTACATGCTTGGTTATTTATGTTTATAATCACATAAGCGCATGTTGTATTGAAAAAGGATTAAAATTTGATGCGGATTGTCATCTGAATTTAATAAGTCAACGCCATTAGATAGTTGTGCACTCTCAAATTGGAATCTTTGTTGAGAATATTTGTTTCCACATTCTCATAGTGGTATCTGCGCCTTACACTCTCTCTAAGTGGTGTGAGAGCATTTGTACTACCTTCTAAAATTGGCATCCGAGCGGGTTGCACTATGTTATTATGTTAGATCCTTATTTAGTGGTTTTTGGGTTGTTTAGCTTTTCTCTCAATTGATTACCATAGAATTCACTCTCTTTTCAACAAATTCTTCTGGGGTGGAAATACTGAGCAAGGATGGAAATTTCAGTTGATAAATGGGAGTTTTTATGCAGAGACACTAATGAAGGTGGAATGGGATTTAGGCACTTCAATATTATTTCTAAATACTCCTCTATATAACTTTCATGGAAGCTAAAACATAGAATTCTCAACAAATACAAAAATCATAATGCAGTTTCTACAGGTGGTCCTCAGACTTGGAAGAGAATTCAGGCAATTAAAGATATTTTATTAGAAAATATAGAGGAGATAGATGTCTAGTGGATCTGTAAACCTCATGCTATAGGTGATTTTAATTTTCATGTGCCTATTCAATTTCTAAAGATCACTTTCCTTCATCTTCAGTGTTTGAATGGATTTGGAATTCTCATATCCCAACAAAGTGCTTTATTCTCACTTGGAAGCTTTTGAAAAATTGTGTTCCTATTGACGATTGCATTAAATATGTGGGAATAAGTATTTGTTATAGATGTAAGGCCTATAAAAATCATGAATAAATAATTATTCATTCCTTTATTCAATGTCTAGTCATACAACCTGTTTGGAATGTCTGTGCCGATCTAATGGGTCTTTCCTTAGATTTCTCTTCTATGTCAGTATTTTTTGCACAGTTGGTGGTTTAAAGAAGGATCCAAGGATTATTAAAAATTCTTGCAAAAATGTATTCCTATAGTGGTGTCTTGGGAGATTTGAAAGAGTAGAAATCTATCCACTTTCGAAGATGTCAACATGGATGCTTCTCTTATAATCTCTAATTCTATCTCTTCCATCTCTAATATCTCATCAAGTCTTATTTTTAGAATCTCATTCAATGACTTTGATGGTGGCTTAAAAGAAGCCTTCAAAAGTCAAACAAAAAATAGAATGCAAAGTTGCAAACCTATTAAATGGTTGTTTCCCCCTTCTAATAGTTTTAAACTTGACATTTATGGTGCTTCTAAGGAAAATCTAGGAGTAATTGGATGTGGTGGCGTAGTGAGAAATGATAAGAGTGATGTGATTTTATCTTTTGCTCAATGTAGTGACATTTCTTCTAATTCTTTTACTGAATTATATGGTCTTAGAATGGGCATTAAGCTTTGCATTGAATATCTTATTGAGGAGACCCATATTGCGGTTGACTCAATGTTTCTGGTGAATCTCTTTAATAGAATCTGGAAGCCTCCATGGATGTTGAAAAGTTTTATGAATGAGATCAAAGAAGACCTGAAGCTCCTTAAATATTATTTATCTCACGGTTACAGGGAACTTAATATGGTTGCTAATTGTTTAGCTAACTTTGGAATTCAATGATCTTCAATCCAAATATATTTACATTCTTTATACCTTCCTCCTATGGTTAGGGGAGCTGTTAGGCTTGATAAGATGGGATGTCATTACATTAGATCCTCTTTTGTTATTTTATTGTTTTTTTATTGAGGTTATTATAAAATCCCAGAATTATTGTTTCTAGGTTTTCTTTTTCTTGTAAGCAACTATGGAGAGGCTATTTCTCCTTCAATAAATTATCTAGTGGGGGTCTTTTCCCTCTTCCTAAAAAAAAAAAGATTCCCATAGTTGTGACGACTTAAAATGTGTTAATTTCAAGTTTGCCGGAAGAATAAAGATTCTTTAAAAAGAAATTTTTTATTTTAAATCCTCTATGGATCTTTTCCAAACTATTCAAAATCAAAGATATTTCTTTCATGAGAAACTTTTGGACATGGACCGTGATTTTAGAAAATTAGAATTGTCCAAGAAATAGAGTGATGGTGGAGTCCAATTTTTAGAGAAAGAATCAGAGAACTTGAAAATTCTAGGGTTAATGGTTGTGCCATTGAGGATAGTGTTTTGATTAATGATTATATGAAACATGAGAAGACTCTTAGGTATAAGTTTGCTCGCATTGAGGTGGAGTGAGATAACCTTCTAGGAATGATTGAAAATATAAAGAAGGAGTCCTTGAAATTCGAAGAGTCAAATTATTTTCTTTAGTCTAAACTTTTGAAGCTACAAGTTGATTTAAAGGACTCGAGTAGTGTTGGTAGAAATGGTATTGGATCCCTTATTTCTAATACGTCATTAAATCAAAGGACATTAGAAAAGTATATTTAAAGTTTATTTAAAGCCTAGATTATATTTTGTTTAGAGGGTCATGAAATCAAAGGGCATTAAAAAAGGTCAACCCATAGGTAACATTCCTCACTATTACAAATGTTCTCATTGTGGTAGGAAAGGTCACTTTAGGAATTTTGTTATGATCTTGAAAGGGGAGCTAGGAATTTTAGTCTAGTGTTGCCTTGGTTTTTGAATCTCGACATGTTAAGTACACATCTATTTGGGTTAGGAGATCAATTTTAGAGGAGCTAGATGTTATACTAGTTGATTCTCACATGCTTGCACGTGATTCTTCTCTTCCTATATCTTATAGATGATTTCTTGTATGATTTTGATTATCTGACTCTATCTGCGTTCATGATATATGTCTACTACTACAAGGACATGTGTATATTTAGTTTATATTTTTCTTTTATTGAGTCATATTTGAAAAATACAAAAAGGTTTTATTTGTTGATATCCAAAAATAGTTTTGTATTTCTTTTGCACTATATGTGGACGAACATTAAAGATGTTCAAGCCACCCATTCATTCATTTCCACATGAATTCTTTGTAATGTTTTGAGACAAACATCATTTCATTTTGTGCTTTATAATGTTTTGAGTCATTAAGATGAGATATGATGACTACTTGCTACATGTTTCACTCCATATCAGCTTTAATGCACACGAGGATGAATATATTTGATTATTGCACTTACCTTTCACATGTCAATTGTTTTGTTTTCATCTCAATCCTGATTTTAAAACGAACCAGATGTGAAAAACGAGATAGTGAAAATAGAGCTTGTAAAATCCATTGCCCAGATTGGAAAATTTTAAAATCATATCTCCGGTATATGTGGTATATTTTTAAAGCAATGGAATCGGGCTGCGAAAGACAGGTTGACTTTGCATGAATACACACCATTTAGAAAAAGAGAAGAGCCTAAAAGATTAAAGGAACATAGAAAGAAAAATATAAAAGTTTCGAGCTAATTTCAAAGAACATTGATGCTTCGCTACATATGAGCATCGATTTCTTTAAAACATTTGAGAGAAAAAAATTCAGTATGTGAGTTTTGAGGGAGTTTAGTCAAAGGTCAATGGGTTTGCACATCGTGAAAAATCTTGTAAGAGCATTACATAGTTTTGGGTTTCATTGGTGTGAAAATCAGTTATGATGTTGATTAGTTGAATAGGTTAAGTTAATTTCACTTTTCACAATTTTTACACGTAAGGTAGACTTTGAGATCTTGCATTAGTGGTGTCTCATTCCCTCATGCACATATGTTTGTCTATGTTGATTAACCTATAGAATATGTTCACATCCATACATTCCCTTTCCATGACTCGGTTATTTTTGCATTTCTCCAAGGTGTGTTGTTTTCGTAAAATTATTTTCAATTGAAAAATTATGAAAAATAAAAAATAGTCTGTGATGTCTTTTAAGATTATCATTGCATGATTATTCATTCATATATTTTTGTGATGATATCTCTTTATGCATGGTGATGTTCCTTAGTTTCAGGACTAGTTTTTATTCCTTGTCTATTAAGGACAAAATAAAAGGGGGAGAATAAATCACGGGGGAGAGTTTGATTAATGGGGGAGATTTTCAAATATTTCCATATCTTTATGAATTTTATTTGACATATTTCAAACTCGATGCATCACGGGGTATTAGCTTTGTTTCGTATGTGTAGGTATTTGGAAAGATCATATTTGGATTACACTCAATGAAAACAAATAATTGAGGAGAAGACAAAGACGAAGTGGAGATTTGAAGACTTTGTTTTGAAGACAACTACATCTTTATACATATCCATTTTAGGTTTTGGGAGGGTATTAGGATATTGTATTCATCTTAGGGGATTATGTATAATATTGATTTGGGTTTTATGTTTGTACCGGAATAGCCAAAAAGGGGGAATTTTACAAGAGCATATTTTCTCTCATTGTTCAAATAGCTTAGGCTTACATAAGTTTTTGGCATATCCCGATACCATTTGATTCGAGCCAAATCGAAGTCCGAAGATCCA
The DNA here is from genome assembly GCA_949130495.1 of Sambucus nigra. Taxonomy (NCBI): domain Eukaryota; kingdom Viridiplantae; phylum Streptophyta; class Magnoliopsida; order Dipsacales; family Adoxaceae; genus Sambucus; species Sambucus nigra. The sequence goes on along the minus strand of OX422216.1, from coordinate 363,412,694 downwards.
ACATCTCCAATGTTCAAGCATCGCCATACTTTGAAGGTATAATGCTTTAGTTTTAAATTTATTCCTTGAATTTATTTTGGGATGTTCATTTTTATGAAAACTGTACATAAGATTTTTTATTAAAAAAATTGAGGCAGATTTTATTTATTTTAAAATATTCAAAGTACATTCAACTTGTTCAAATGAGATGAGAATCTCATTCAAAAGAGATTGTCTTCTCGTTAAAAGTGCTCGTTTGGAGGTTTCTTTCGATCAAACATCTCACAAGGACATACTCTTTTACATCATTTAAGGATCATTTGATGCTCATTCAAATGAGATTAGGATGACGTTTTAATGACGTTGCTGTCATTCAACAAGACTTCTTTTTTTGAATGAGTGTCACCACCTCGAAATTTGTGTTCGTCTTATAAATATCTATTTTGTGTTTATTTTCAATAAGACTTTTGTCGGAACTGATTCTACATATCTTTAGCAAAAGTTTTCAACCTTTTAGTTTAAAAACCTTTTTTATTCACAAATCATTCCAGGAATATATTTGAGTGAATCAAGTTTAAAGCCTATAGTGCGTATCATTCATACAATGTTTATGGAGATGGCATATCCATTGCTGACTTATGAAACCCGAGGGTATTCACAACTATAGATGGAGGATTGCGGTTCTTGTGATTCTTGCAAGGATCATTGCTAAAGGAAGGTTGCGTCTGTTTGGTATTTGAGAGGATCATTGTAGATTCGTTTGTAGAATTTGTAAGTTTTGATTTGTAAATTTTATTAAGTGAGTAAAAAGTTTCTCCCTGATAGGATTTTTCCTGAAACTCTGTTTTCATTACATGATGGGATTGATTTATGTTTTGAATCACATAGTTTCATGTTCTAGGGCTAATGGATTAACATTGTATGTGGATTGTCATCTGAATTTAATAAGTTAACACCATTAGATAATTGCAAACTCTCAAATTGGAATCTTTGTTGAGAATATTTGTTTTCGCATTCTCGTAGTGGTATTAGTTGCTTACACTCTCATTAAGTCATGTAAGATCAGTCGTACGGCCACCTCAAATTGCTATCAGAGTGAGTTACACTAAATTACCGTGTTAGATCCTTATTTAGTTCTTTTTGGGTGGTTTTGTTTTCCTTTCCTTGTATTCCTATAGTTGAGACGGCTTAAATTGTTTGAATTTGAAGTTTGCTAAAAGAATTGAAATTATTTAAAAAGAGTTTTTTGTTTTAAATCCACTATGGATCTTTTGCAAACTCTTCAATATCAATGAGATTTCTTTCGTGACCAACTTGTGGGCATGGATCGTGATTTTAGAACATTAGAATTGTCCAAGAAAGAGAGTGATGATAGAGTCCAATTTTTTAGAGAAAGAATTAGAGACTTGAAAAATTCTAGGGTTAATGTTTGTGCCATTGAGGAGCACAAACTTGATGCTTCACTTCTTAACTTTAAGAATATGCAAGGAGAAACACGCAAGAAATATACAAAAGGTTAGACCTCGAATCCTTACATATAGATGACCTTGATGATTAAATACTTGCTATATGTTTAGCTATATGGATCACTTAAAAATTCTACAGAGATCATTCTGGTAGAGACCATCCCATAAATGATTGAAATTCTTTAGAAAGCTTATAAGTATACGAATTCAAATGATGGAATACCAACAACTTTGAGAGATCATACTCTCTCCTCCTAACTTCAGATAGGGAAGAGGAAAGATACGTTCTCTCTACTGGGAGAAGCCACTACTGATGAAGCTCATTCTAAAGGAAAGAAGGGGAATACAAATAAATATACTAAAGTTAATAATTTTCCCCCCTCATAACAATAATTAAACATGTCTTCTTATAAATGGAAATCATAAACATCCTCCAAGAACTAAATCCCATGAGATCTCAGTGGACACCATATTCTAGTACCCCCTAAGTCTCTCCTTAGGTCCATAGTGAAATACCGTAACTAAAGCCGTTTAATATAAAATTAAACTATTTAAGTAAATCCGAAATGTTTTTTGAAGAAACTCTTTTCTTAAAATCAAATCAAATTAATCACAAGAAGTGTTTATCAAAATATGTACGAGATCTGTTCAAGATTTGTTAACAGGTTTGATAAATCAAATTAAAAAACTTTAAACTCAGCACAACCAAGAATTAGATGAGGAGATGTAGAAAGATTAAAAACAAATATTTTTAACGTGGTAAAACCTCACCCAACTGAGGAAACATCCACGACTCCCTCTACGGAGTAAACCAAAAATTCCACTAAAACAAATTATTTCAGATACAAACAATATAATACACATGCATAGGAATGTACCCACTGGTGTCCTTATAACTTCTCTGCAGTTCTGTTTGTTGATGTTGTTCTCCCAGTTTGCTAACTTCCAATTTGTTCAAGTTCTTTACGTCGACTCTTGTTCTTGAGATCTTATTACCAACACTTTTAGTGTGGTAGGGTGATAGTGTTTGTGTAGGTGCTTTCTAACACATGCATGCACACACACACACACACACACACACACACACTTATTTTATACAAATAGTCCAATCAAATTAAATATAAGATCTATATGCTGTGATTTTCTATTACTCTTTTCTTAGAAAACTTAACCTTATTTGACCTTTATTATAATCCCAGAATCCACGGCTATCTTGCTTGGAAGACGTATCAAGATCTTAATCAATCTCAGGTTTTGAAAATATTTTTGGATTAAAAATCACCAAGTGCGATTCCAACTAGGTCGAAGGTCTTGTTTCAAAAGAACTAGAAACAAAAAATGTTTTTGTTGATTTTGTAGATAAAAAAATTTACAGAAACAAAACAACAAATATTTTCTCAAGATGAGAAATAATATATGCAGATCTATGTGTAATATAACATGCCGTGACTTAGATATAAGATTTCTATAAAAGTCGAAACACAGATCTAAATAGATGTTTAAGTTGATAAAAAGATCTGAGAACAAAGAGGTTACAACAACAAAACTAACAAACCAATCACTCAAAATCTCCTAAATAGTTAAGGTTGTGTTTGGTATAAACTGGTTTTGAAAGAGGTTATGGTTTGAATATTGTTTTGGACGATTTAGGGTTAGGGTTTCCTAACTCCGGTTTCTCTCTCTCTCTTCTCTCTTCTATATCATCTATATCTTCTCTCTCGAATGAAAAAAGTGGAAAAAGTCTCATATGGTTGAGGGAAGGGGTCCTTTTATAGGAGGCTGAGAAGATTCGAGAATACAGACCAAAATCAAGGGCTAGGATCTGGTCTTGGAGGATTGACTTTGATCCAATGGTTTAAACAGTGGCGGTGATTAAAATTCTTCTGATTAGCTCAAATTGGTTTCACCAGGGTTGTATAAGAACGGATGCAGGTCATTGATTAAACTTAATCGAAGGGTTGAAACAACGTACAACAATCGTCTCACAGAGAAAACATAATTGAGGTCGTTAATATCTTGATAGGCGTAGGCAATTGATTGGTTGTTACACGCGCATCTAAAATAATTACCCAGCATGCGTTATAGTCTCTGCCGCTTTCGGATCCTACCCAAGTCAATTTTCAGCCAGTAAACCAACAATCCAAAATAGCAGATTGACCCCAATATTTTTAAAATCAAATTTTAATCAATAAAATCCTTATTTTAAAAGATAATAAAATTCCCAAATAATATTAAAAATCACTTTTAGGGATTTAAACATACCCAACATATACACACACGCACTTATATGCAATATGAAATGTATGAATGCAATTCTAATGTGTGTGAGTGTTGGTAATTATACCTAGATCAATCAATCAAGGGGAATAATTTGGAAATCAATCTCTGAGGTTCTTTGGTTTCTAGGATAGACACAATTTTGTCACAATTTCCAAAGTAGATGAAAACTTATACAATATAGACTCAAGTGAGTCAAGGGTATAAGGTGCTTCACATAGAACCTCCCCATTTCACTACAAACCCTAGGTCATACTCCGAGTACCGATCTAGAGGGCATCGGGCGCTTTTGTGGCTCGTTTGACTCCTGTCAACTCTATCGTAAGAGGGAAATCTCATTGAATGTCTGAAGGGTTCTGAATCCCATTTCCAAAGGTCCACCCCATGTGTGAATTGTCATAAAGGTTAAGACGAACAAACCATTTTACTACTGAAAATCAAAATGGAGGCTACCGGGTGCTCCCATGCCCCGATTTGACCCCAATCAACTTCATCGTCAGAGCAAAAGATCTTTGAATCTTTAAACAGAACTAAAACCCATTTTCAATGATCCCCCCCGTGAGTGAAATGACATAACTATTCGGATGAATGATCCGTTTCCCCCCGAAATCGATCCGAAGGCCACCGGGCGCTCTCGAGATCGATCTGACCAAGGTAAACTCTTTATCTCGAATAACACTAAATCAATCTCCTAAGGCCACTGAATACCCTTTCCAACGGTTTACCTCAAACGCGATTCTGACTTACGGTGTGGACGAATAATTCATTTTACTTAGAGAAGTCACTGAACGCTTTAGGGCCCCAATTGAGCAAGGTCAACTTTACGAACCGAGCGAAACTCTTTGGAATGTCAAATTACATCTCCTAACCTTTCTAATAATCCGCCCGATGCATAATTCTGACTTAGCATGCGGACGAACGATTCATTTCTATCCCACGATCTCTCATCCAAAGGACCAACATGGGCTTTCGGGCCACATTTGACCCAAAGTCAACTCCAGGACCTAGGAACGGTCCAAAGGAATCTTAAGGTCTCTAAATTACATTTCTACTAGTATTCCTCATGCATGATTCAAATTAATTGATTGTGTTCTACGATTGTTTTTCTGGAAAAATCTACACGAGACTACCAATTGGCAGGTCCATTTCCCTGCCTATCGATAGTGTGCCTTAGGTGACCTGCCGATTGGAAGGGATAGGGCTATGATGATCGGCACCACCCCTAACCCAATACATATAAGGCATGACCTCACTTCCAGGGAAGACCTTAGATCCATCAGTATCACTGATCTCAACAACATTCTTTCGAAGTCAGCTAAGTTCCTCCATGTGAATTTCCATTCAAGATTACATTCCCATCGTTTTCATACCCAATTTCTCAAAAATCACATTCTCTCTCTTCCAACATTCATCTCATATTCAAGGTAAAGAAGGTCAAAATCCTCCCCTCTCTCTTTAAATTTCTTATTTTTGCATAAATTACATTAGATTCCTAATCTAGTTCTTAATTTAGTTCATACACATTAACATCTTACACTTTTATTAGTATATTATACATACTTTATTTCCTATAAAAAAATCGAAACAAACAAAAGAGGGTTACACTCATAAATTCTGAACGGGATCATCCTTCACACTTTTTCAAAACTAAAACACATTTTTCTACACACACCTATAATAAAATCCCGTTCGAATCTATGGGACAAACCCCACCCCCATGCCACATGCGAACTACGTGGACTTTGATGCCTTTATAGGGTACATAGGCATCTCAGATTAAAACCTGAGACTCGAGTTTAATTTTCCAAGTTTCCAATTTTCTATTTTTCCAATTTTCCAATTTTTCTAATTTCCATTTTTTCAAATTCCCTTCTTCCGTATTTATCATATTTTTGCATTTATTATACATATTATGTTTGTGTTTCCTACTAGCGTCTCATCCGACACATATTATTGTTTCATCGTAACGATCAATATCGCTATAAAAGCATAAATCATATTTTCTATATATTATTTAAGAACATTCCTATGGATGACCTCACTGTATCTCTTCCATGGTATGAGTTAAGTGATTCCAGTCTCTATTATATATACATGCACACAAACTTCATGGATAAATAGAAGAAAACAATAACATTAGCCCATGAGAGACCGAACGGGAGGGATTTGTGCTTAAAACCTTTCCATTACATAACTTAGCCCCAGAACCTTCAAACTATTGGTTTTGTAAGCATCAGTTTTTGTTTGATGCCGCTCTATCAAGGCGGTAACATGTTCTTTTGCCTATTTTGTACAAAATAGGTTGGCGACTCCATCTCTTCACATTTACCCAACACCGACGATGACCGAAGAGTTCCTGAGTAGGGCATGCGACCTTTCAACCCCTTTCCTTCTTCGTGCCCCTTTGGGAGGCGAAGAGGAGAGTAAGCGACGTGTATCTTGATTCGGGATGTCCAGAGTGGTGACTCCGGTGGGATTACTTTTCATAAGAGGGCTAGACTCTATTTTCATGGGTGTTTTGTTTTGATTTCACATATATGAACCTATTTGTATGTTCCCCTTCTCTCCTCTATTATTTATTGTACATATATACCCGATGCTTATATTACTACTCACTCACACTTGTAGAAATTCCATATGTACACTTCTCACTACATGCACCTAGGATCACTGATATCCATATGTTGCACACACAACTTAAAAATCCATGCTTAGGTGTCACTAACACACATCTCCACTTATCACACTTGTATATATCCATGCTTACCCACAATTATCATATCCCACTTATAATTGATCCATTCTTAGGTTCACTACCACACACTCACTTGTAGATAGCTACACATCACTCACTCTCACATAATCCATGCTTAGTATAGATTTATTTTTATACTTGTACATTATGCCTTGCTTGGCATGATGCTCATCAATAAAGATACTCTTTCCATAATTTACTAATCAAGGATCATGAATTTTTCACACTACATCACCAAAGAGCATGGCTATTGACCAAATTTTATCCCGTAACTTGGGCATCACTTCATGATGGGCGCTTGTTCGGCAGGTCACGGTTAGCTTAAATGATATGACTATCACCTTCCATTGGCCAAGTACCTTCGGCATATATCGAACGGTTCACCCCGCATGGTACTGCTTGGTTGAAGTCATGATGGGAGGTATATCGCATGGATCTCGTTTACGCACGTCGAGTATATCGAATTCCCTCTCACACATACTGTCCCCACGAGGTATATAATGAGGCAATTCATGTACACTCAGGTATATCAAATGGATTGTCTACATGTACCAATTTCCCTCAAAAGCAAGACGTATATCGTGGAAGTCATGATAAAGGGGGAACCCTTCTAATTAACCCAATGACTGTATACTCACATATAAGTGTCAAACCTAGGGCACTAATATTTAGTTTGCCGATTTCTACCTGAAACTCTATCGAAATGACGGGTCGGCATGCCGCCTAAATTTTTATTCAATTTTTAAAACAAGACCCTACCTATGAGCCTGGTAACAAATCCGATAATAGTTTTTAAATATTTTTCAAAACCCAATTTTTCCAGGATCGATCTTGTCCGACATTTCTTTTTGAACATAATAAACATAATAATAATCATGATTAGACATAATAATAATAATAATCACGCTGAGACCCGTCTCTCGTCTTTTCCTTCTTTCTTTTCCAAAAAGTGTCAAAAACATTTTTCCTTCTTTTATCAAAAATACCAAAAACATTTTTCCAAAAATAATTTTCCTCCCTTTTACCCGAAAACATTTTGTCCTCCTCTTTTTCAAAGAAAGGTCAAAAACATTTTATTTCCTTTTAAAAAAAACAACAGTTTTCGCTCTCTTTCAAAAAAACAAATTCGGATTTTTTCCTCCTCAGGTCGATCACATACCCTTGGCCTGGCTCCCTATTGGCTTCGGTCTTTAATTTAACTTCCCTAAAGCTTTGTCAGTTTCCTCGCTACTTCCTTCGAGTTCGAAATTTATCCACTTTCCATGGAGAACACATACCCAATACCGAATATGTAGCTGGATCAGATGACAATCTTATCCCAACTCACTGCCAAGATTGCCAGCCTTCAAATCAAGTTTCACGAGATGAAATGGAATTGGTTCCCTATTCTCGAAGAGCCCTAAGTCCTCTTCCCTCGCACTATGGGTCCCCTAGAACCTAAGACTATATAGGTTCCTGAGGAATATTAGCATGCTCCACGTGCTCCTCCTGCTAATGGGCCGCTACCAGCCTAGCTCCATATGTAGAATTTTGCTAGCCAAGGGCTAACTTACCCTTGATCATTAATCCAAAGGAGTAATAATTGAACAAGGTCAAGGAGGACCTCAAGAAGTTAGACCAAGTTAGAATCTCTGGGAACTACATGGACTACACCCACATGTCTCCTTATCCCAAAGCAAGGTTGTCAAAAAAATTCAAAATGACCAAAATCAAGAAATTCGGGAGCAGTGGACTTCCGATTGTTCATCTTCGCAGTTACCATCGATCCATGACTCTCCTATATTTCTATGAGCCAATAATGGCCCAAATGTTCCAAAATACTTTGAAGGACAACACTCTTCACTCTCTATTATCCTTCGAGGAGTTTCGGATCCACAGTTGGGAGGATGTTGACCGTGAGTTCATGTCACAATACAAGTACAACGAAGAGTTAAAGGTTACCCTCCATAATTTAGAGCTTCTCAAATATAATCATAGGGAATTGGCTAGTAACTTCACAGCAAGGTGGAGGGAGAAAGCAACCACATGAGCAATGGGCCTTCTAAAGAGGAGAAAGTCAATATCGTGAAGAAGATCTTATTACACCATGTTCAAGCGGAGATGGGAGGATAATAATACCCTCATTTTTTAGCCTTCCGTGAAGCAGGAGTGGAGATCGAAGAAGGTCTTGCCAAGAAATAAGTAAAACCAAAGAAAGTATCTGGACAATTCTCTCCCAGAAAGGTTGAAAAGCTTGTCAGTACCGTAGTTTCAACCATCAACCAAATCTCTCAGCCTGCCACTTTATGGGCACTAGAAAGATGCCCTAACCCAGTCCAAAAGGAATACATCGAGAAAAACACTCCCCTCTCCAAAGTTTATCAGGACTTCCTAAGCCAAAACCTTATCAAGCCATTGGGCCATCGTTTGTTACCAAACCCACTTCCCAAAAATTTCAAACTAGATGCCTATTGTGACTTTCATCAAACCGCTGGCCATACCACTAATCTTTTTTTTTAGAGGGAATTAACCTCCAATTGATATATTATTCAAGGAGAAATAGCCTCTCCACAGTGGCTTACAAGCAAATGAGAACTCAAGAAACAAAAACATAGAATTTAATAATAATCCCAACACAAGAACAAGATAAATTATACAAAAGAGGATCTAATGTAGTGACAACCCATCTTATCAATCCTAACAGCTCCCCTAAGCATAGGAGGGAGGTCTATAGATGATAAAAAGATCTGAATCGAATTGCAATGAATGCCATAATTTGCTAAATAATCCGCCACCATATTAGATTCTCTGTAACAATGGGATAAATAATATTTCAGGAGCTTCAAGTCTTCTTTTATTTCAGTCACCAATCCTTTCAGCTTCCATGGGGGTTTCCAGTTTCTATTTATAAGATTCACCACAAATATAGAGTCAACCTCGATATGAATCTCCTCAAATGGTATTCAATGCAAATCTTTATGCCCACTCTAAACCCATTTAATTCAGCAAAATAATTTCAAGATGAGTTAGTAGATTAAGCAAAATCTAAGATCATATCTCCTTTGTCATTCCTCACCAAGCCACCACATACACTATCTCCTGGATTACCATTAGAAGTACCATCGATGTTATGTTTGAAACTATTGGCAGGAGATAAACAACTAATCAATGTTTCCACCTCTGAAATAAAATCTAAGGTTTTATTGACTGGGTGTCATCGCCCTACCAGCCAATCCTAAACCAAACACTACCCACAATCGGCTCCCAAATCATACAAATGCCATCTTTCACGAAAAAGACTCAGAGTTTGTTGCATCTACCCAGATCATAGAAAATAAATTACCAATCATGCCCATATACTCTCTTAAAACCCTCAAAACTTGCCCATATTTTATCCTACACCGTACCAGCTTTATCGATCAAGCCCCGTCACTCCTTACCAGAGCATGCATCGCTTTCCGTACCTATTATGTAGGTAAAGATATGGAATTATTATAAGTGTTGAACCAACTCCTATTTAGGCTGAAATTTCCTTCCCAGATGACCATTAACTGCCACAGATTCAGTGTCCTATTCGTAGAAGCTCGAAAAAGGGCTCGAGAGTTAGACAACTGGGTTCTACCAACCGATGAAGTCAGCTTAGATGATGTGGTCCAGATTATGGTAGACTTATTTCGATAGAATAGTGAAATTTGTAGTATATTTGAGCTACTTGATTCTTTGAAACTACAAGGTGCCTAGTCCCTTCACTTCTACATCTCCCTGCCAAATGAGATGATTTATACGAAGAAGCCATTGAGATTGTGGTGTGTATTGAATTTTCATGGAAAGATGATGTCATTGACCCCATATGTGGGGACACATTCGGTGATTCAGATAAACAAAAAGGTTCAGAAAAGACTACCTAACAATCAACATATATATGGGATGATATCATTTGAGGAGCTGTTAGGAAAAATCAATAAAATTGATGAACAACTCGAGATCGATGAGGAAACGGGGTTTCTATTTTCCCCTCTTGTAGGAACCATATGACCGGGTTAGGGAAGAATTACCAAATCCCAAACCTTCTACCATCAGTAAACGACAAAGTAAAAGGTGTTTAAACTCATCCTATTCCTAAAATGGCCCTCGAGGAGAGTAAGATCCTCAATCAGTTGAAGAAGACCCAAGATAACAAAGTCTATGGGGACTCTTTATGTCTTCCCAAGTGCATATAAATGCCTTGATCAAGCTACTCACAGGACCAACATTCCCTCCTTCCACCACACCAAAAGAAGTAGTGAATCTGGTTCGATCCCCAACCTCTATTAGAATGCTCTCTTTATCCGAAGAAGAAATCCCTAAGATTGGGCCAAACCATAACTATGCTCTCAATATCTCTGTTGAAATTATAGGAAGACCGTCTCTCTCTCTCTCTCTCTTGTCGATAATGGATCAGCTCTGAATGTCTTCCCATTGAGGACCATCAATTATTTGGGACTGAAAGAGAGCGACCTCACTCTAACCTCTATCGATGTGCGTGCCTACAAAAATACCCGTCGAGAAGTGATAGGATCCATAAAACTTGAAATAGGGGTTAGTCCTATAAATTTGATTGTTAAATTCCAAGTCATCAATATCCTATCTTGTTTTAATATGTTGCTCGGACAACCATGGCTCTACAACATTGAGGGTGTGTCTTCTTCCCTTTATCAGAAACTGAAGTTCTTCTCCAATGGGAAGGTCATCATCATCTTGGGTGACGATGACAATGCCGAGAATGCAAGCAATAAAAATCTAGTACTTGAGATACAACATGGGGTGAATGATATGCTTTTGTAAAGATTTTGCCTTGAACCATTTCTACTCTCAGTAGGGGATGATTTCAAAGATAAGGTTTGCTCGGGAGTATAACTCTCATGGCAATGCAAATATAATCCAGATGTTCAAGAACATGCGCTTCATGCCCGAACAGGGTCTGGGATGAAGACAACAATGGATACTTGAACCCATTGTGTTGAGTAAAACTTTTCCTCCTTGTGGCTTGGGATATCAACCATCAACAGACGACCTCAGAATGATTCGACTAAAGAGAAGGCTAGAAAGTGCCAATACTATCTCAAAAGATTCATAAAATTTAATATTCATCAGATAAGGTGAATATTTCCCCTTCTGCGGCTTTCCTGAACCGTGGTATGATCATGTGGATAAGAAAATAAAACCTGGAATGGAGATTTTATTTCTAAGACATTTACTCAAGGACTGCAAGTTTATAGCATCATGTACAACCACTCATTGAAGTAAGCATAGAAAATATCAAAGATTATGAGGGAAGTGACGATAAGGATTCTTTTAACATGTAGACACTGGGGATGACACTCCTCATGATCCGCTCAGGGGATACATCATCGTATCCATGCCGTTTGATCAAAACTGCGGGTGCACCTCTCCTCAACTAGCATGCTTCACCCGTTCCACCTACTGATATTTAAACAAACCCTGATGTTTATCCCATTTCCTCTTCTCTTATTGTTCCTCCTTACTCTGATGTAATCGATACATCCTTTGATGAGGTTCTCAACGTTATTTTTCCTATCAATAAAATAAAATAAGATTTTGAGTATCTTATTGTGCCTTACATTAATTGTCTTTATTCAACTCTTGATGATGATAATTTTATAAATGAATAATTCTTAATTGATCTTAAGAAGGTTAATAACAAATAACATAATCGCGTTCAAGTTAATAAGGATGAAACTATTATTATTAATCTTGGCTCTAGTAGCCAACTGAGCGAGTTTAGGATATGGGTCACCCTTGACGAGCATGAGCATGATAAACTCAAAGAATTATTGAAGGAATTTGTGGATGTCTTCGCATGGTCCTAGGAAGATATTCCAGGAATTGATCCCGAGATAACTTAGCATGAGATTCTAACTCTCCCAGATTGCAAACCAGTCAAATAAAAATTGCGAAAGCTCCTCATCGAATGGTCGTTCAAGGTTAAGGATGAAGTGGTTAAGAAGTTGAATGTGGGTTTCATTCGTGTGATTGGATATCCCACATGTCTAGCCAATATCGTACCCGTGCCATAATTAGGAGGGAAGGTTTGCATGTGTGTCGACTACCGAGACTTGAACTTATCTTCTCCGAAGGATGATTACCCACTGCCCAATATCAACATGATTATAGACAATACATCCAGTCACTCTTTTGAGCCCTTCATTTATGGTTTTTTCGGATATAATCAGATCAAGATGTACCCGAATCATCAAGAGAAAACCGCATTAATCACTCATTGGGGAACCTTTTGCTACACTGTTATGCCATTTGGTCTAAAAAATGCTGGGACTACCTACCAGTGGGCTGACATAACCATCTTGCATGATCTGAAAAATAAAGAAGTTGAGGTCTATGTGGATGATATGATTATCAAGTATAAGACTATGGAAGGTCATGTTCTCGCCCTCCGAAAGTTATCCAAATGATTTCAACAATATCAAATGCGACTTAACCCACAAAAATGTGTCTTCAGCATTACCAAAGGAAAGTTGTTGGGATTCATGGTTAGTGAGAAGGGTATTAAAGCAGATACTTCCAGGCTAAAAGCCATACTCAAAATTCCACCACCCTGAACGGAGAAGGAAGTTTGAGAATTCCTCAGAAAGTTACAATATATCAGCCGATTCATCAACTAGTTGACTTCTATCTGTTAACCCATCTTTAAACTCCTTCGAAAGGTTTCCACTAAAGTTTCGAACGAATCTTGTCAAGAAGCCTTTGATAGAATCAAGCAATATCTAACCCAACCTCTAGTGCTCATGCCACCATAGTCTAGTTTTTCCCTACTCCTATACCTTACCGTAATAGATACCGTAGCTGGGGCTTTGCTAGCCCAATACCTTTAAGAATCCCACAAATAGAAAGCCATCTTCTATGCCAGTCACAAGTTATCCATATTCAATGTTAACTACATAGCCTTGGAAAAGGCATGTGTTGACTTTGTATGGGTCACCCAAAAATTACGACACTACATGCTCTCCTTTCCCATCAAACTTGTGTCCCCAATGGATCCCATCAAGTACCCACTCGAAAAACCTTCCTTGTCCAGTAGAATGGCCCAATGGTTGATGATTTTATCCGAGTTTGATATTGTGTGTGTCAGACAGAAAGCCATAAAATGAATAGCCATCTCTGACTACCTCACTGACTACCCTATGGAAGAAGCCTATGTCGGGATTTTTGATTTTTCGTATGAGAATATCCTCTATACCTCCCAAGAAGATCTTCGATGGAAAATTTTCTTTGGCGGTGCTACCAACAAGAAAGGCTATGACATTCGGATCCTCCTAATTTACCCTACTAACTCTCACACTTCCATCTCCATTAACGTAGATTTATCTTGTACTAACAACATGACTGAATATGAGGCATGCAAGATAGGCCTCAAAGTTGCTCTCAAGAAAGGAATTCGATACTTAGATGTCTATATGGTTTCAACCCTCATTATTGGAGAAGTATGCAAAAGATGGAAAGTCAAGGACGAGAAACTCTTACCCTTCAATGCCCACCTCGAAGGGATAGCTTCCCAATTCTAAGAAATCACCTTCCACTACCTTCCCCGAGCAAAGAACAACCTAGCCGATGCCCTGGATACCTTAGCCTCCATGGTTGATATGCTCAAAGGAGTAACAATGTCCCATTTCTTTATCTAAAAGCAAGATAGACCAAACCATTGCTACCACATTGAGATCATCATAGAAGAAGATCCTGACATAGTCGATTGCTGGAACTTCCTCAAGCATGGTAGGTATCCCCAAGCTTCTGACGAGAAAAACTGAGCAACCCTCAGCGGACTGGCTACCCAGTACATTATTTGTGATAAAGCAATATTCAAGCAAAACTTCAATGGAACCCATTTGCATTGCATCATAGGGGCTGACATTGAAGAGATGATCCATAGCGGGGAATGAGGACCCCACATGAATGGTCATATGCTAATGAAGAAAATCATCTGATATGGTTACTATAGGACTATTATATTTCAAGATTGCACCACCTACTTTCGAAGATGTCTCAAATTCCAATAGTTTTCCAACTTGCAACACCTTCCTATGCGGGAATTATATAATATGACTTCTCCCTAGCAATTCTCCACACAGGGAATTGATATCATAGGGACGACTACACCCAAAGCCTCCAACGAGAATGAGTTAATCCCATTTTCCAGTGACTACTTCACTAAATGGGAAAAAGTCGAGTCATAAACAATCCTGAATGCCAAGAAGGTGGCCAAGTTCATTAACAAAAAATAAATCATCTTCCAATATGGAGTTGCATGAGCTCGTCTCGGATAACGAGTTGCATTTCGAAGCATAAGTCACAGTAGCGATTGATGAGTACGGGATTCAGGGACACAAATCTTCTCCCTACTGACCTCAAACTAATGGAGCAGTTGAAGCTGCTAATAAGAACCTCAAATCCATCATTATCAAGATATTAAGAGTTGTTGAGATTGGGCTGAGTGGATACCTTACTCCCTCTAGGGATACCATACTTCAGTTTGAACATCTACTTGGGCTACCCCTTACTCTCTAGTTTACATCATGGAAGTAGTCCTACACGTGGAGCTAGAAATTCCTTCATTACGCATAATGCTTGAAAGCAAGGTTAGCGAGGAAGACTAGAATCAAAGATGTCTTGACGAGTTGTGACTCTTGGATGAAAAGAGGGTGAAGTCTCTATATCATATACAAGGGTACCATCGCTGAATAGCGTGGTCATTCAACAAGAGAGTCAAGGATCATGGTGTCCGAGAAGGGGATTTATCCCATAAAAAAATTGTAAAGCCCAGCTGGGACACCAAAGGAAAATTCAAGCCCAATTAGAGCGGACCCTACATTATAAAGAAGATCCTATCAGGCGACACCGCTATGATCACTGACCTTAGTCAAACTGGACCGTGTCAAGAAATTTTACCCCTAGTCCAAAATCTCGGGGCACTACGACTCTTCTAATCTCCCTTATATATATATATATATATATATATCCCTCTACTCAAAATTGCGTAGGGCCTGATCCTCTCAAAATCATTTTACTTTCAAAAATGAATTTAATAAATTTTTTAAAATCTTAGAGGTACGTAGGCAGGGCATCCGCTTTACATGATCACGAACCCCTCTCTTTTTCACAAAATGCTATTCTTTTTTATCCCCGAGAACAACAATTCATTTTATCATATAGATGAATAAAAGGATTATGTATGCCTTAGCGATCAATATAGATAATTCAAATGCAAAAAACTCATCAAGAGGCACAACTAGATGATCAAAAACTTTTTTATTCCACTGTTTGAAAATTCCAGTATAATTACATCAGCGTAGGGAGTCAAACATATTTCCTTGCCAAACGAAACCCTACCTTCCTAAAACCAAACCAAAAATAAGTCCCACTACACCTAAACCACCACTCCTAAATTTATTCCCACAACCAGAATAACCATAAATACAACCTAACCCATTATAAAAGCTTCACAAATAAACTCCCCGGGGTCCTACCCAGAACTTCCAGAGGAACTGGTCCTATCATCACCCACATCATAGGGTCCCCAAACTTCCCCTTCCTGAATAGAGTGTCACAGATGCTCCATAGAATAATAAGCTCAGACTAGCATGGGTAAAACCACAACTCCTCCCTCCATGGTGTCAGATATGGAGAAACACATTTGTACAGTCTTCACAACCAGCATCTTGGTAACTACCTTTCTCCACAACCCCTTCATTTTGCCCCCTGAAATATGCTAGACTTTTCCAACAGACCGGGATGGACGGATCGACGATTCTACCACAAAGAGCCAAGCTGCATGCACATACAATCTATCAAATCCTCCATAGGAAATAAGTCCAATGTTCGAGGTGGCACAATCTATTCCCAGTCAAATTGGCACAAAAGCTGCCACAAAAAGTAGAAAGAGGTCTGACTGAGGCCAACTAACCGAACATATTGGTATTCCCCCAGTTTCAGAATGGGAAAAACCTCCCCCCTACCAAGGCACTGACCAACACAAGCCTCAAGCTACGTGATCCACAAACGAATTTCCCATGCTCTCAATGTCCAGGTCTACACTGATAAAGTAGCGTGGCAGGAAGTTTGTCATAGCCGACAAAGGATACTCAGGTGGGACCGCCATATGGAATCTCTATTAAAGCCACATGAACATCATTACGGGGCTACCCCTCAGGAAGTTAGAACAACCTTCCCGCTAGGCATCCAAACCATTCAGAGCCTCTACCAGTATCACCGCTGAAGGATTTCGACGATACGACATCCCAGAAGAAATAGATAAAAGTTATGGGTCCACTACTAATTCTACAGTCACCAATAACAGTTTTAAAACTAATCCCAGAATGACGGTTCCAACATAGCCAACATCACTAACATCCTGCAAATGTACAAAATGCAGCATAGCAGGAAGAAATATCATTCCTCCTGTAACCAGTGACCTAGCCACCGAAGGCGAGATACAGAGGAGTCCCGCTAACAACTCCTGAGGGGACCAAGAAAACTCAGTAATAGCCACTGCAACAATGGGATTTATCGTCAACATGGAGAGAACTCTTCATAGGTAAGGCAAATCTCGTCTAACTTGAAGAGAAAGACATGGTATTCAGGGTACTAGAACTCCACCTCTACCATCAACATGTTCCACTCTATAGGACGATTATGCCATAAAGAGACTCGACGCATGTTGAAAGCCTCGTAGTCAAAATTGTGTGAGCAGATCGACTCCAAGGTTTCGAGGTAGTTTGCAAACTCAACAGTACCAGGGAGAGCCATTTTACAAAGTAAGTAAAAAGAATACAAAAGAAAAGGAATGTGGAGGTGTGAAGATAATGCTCCACCCACACCCCTATTTATACTTGAAAACACTCAAACAAAGACAAGGAACCCTACAGAAATTTGAGAAAAACTTCCCACCAAGTACCAAGCAATTGAAGAAAGTGCAATCAAAGCCTTGGATTCATTATCCTGGACTGACATACCAATAGGCAGGACAGGGGTCATGTTGATCGGCAACCCCCTAGTTTGGGAAATTTCCATTTTTCCTTTTTTGTCAAAACCAAAAAACTCAATAAAAATAGTTTCTATTCTCAAAGAATTTGAATTTTCTACTCTTTGTGCTTTTTACTTGTCTTGTTTTGAAATAAATTCTCTCCCAAATCATTTTTAATCCTTTTTACGGTGTCAGCAGCAAAGTAAAAAGATCCTGTGAATTAAGTCAATAAAAAAAATAAACAAAAACTTTATTTAATCTACATAGATATTTGCCGTGTTACATCTATTTTGCAGTAAAAAAAGAAAATACGGCGGGACTTATCCCGAACCCACCTACATTTTTCTTTCTCACTCACCCACTTACATTTTATCTCTCTCCTCACGTACAACATCTCTCTCTCTCTCTCTCTCTCTCTCTCTCTCTCTCTCTCTCTCTCTCTCTCTCTTACGAACCTTCTTTCCTTCAGCGCACTCTCCTCCCCCGGCGCTAAGATGACGTACCACTATTCCCCGAGCTAGACCCTTACTCAGACGAGGCAGATGACACCGGATTGGAAGGAACAAGAATTGAATCCCTAATGTGGAAGGTCATCAAAGATATCCAATTCAAACATCCTTCATCCAGGTGCTGGAGACCCGGATATGCTGCAAAGAGAAACAGAAAAGAGAAAATTAATCAATCTGATGCAAAGGAAGAAATCAAAAAATAAGAAAGTCAAAGAGATGAAAAGTATAACGAGGGCTCAAGGACCTCCTCGGTCAAATCCAAGTCATCCGGATCCATCAGATTATGACGATGCAACAAACGTACCGACCTTCCATCATGATATTATAATAAGGAGGGGGCAACCGCACAAAAAGGAACCTCTGAGATCATCGCTGCCATCGATTCTGACACACCACCTGCACTGTGGGAGGACCCCACTGGCTGAATTGAACCCACCGAGAGGGGAGGCATCATGTCATATATGTTGGGTGGCATCAACAATCTCGACACAACTCCAAATAATCATACTCCGACATCGTGTCCGTATAAGAAAAGTAAGGGTCGCCCATCATCACCGCTACCCGTGAATCATCTGACATCTCTTGCACTCGCCTCATATACACTGCGGGCCTCACCGGTGGCACCCTAAACTCATCCTATAAAACCTTTTGGACTACTCTCTCCCCAAGGTACCAAGAGTAGCCAAACTCATCCAGAAAATCTCGCATCTGTGCATTTCCCCCAGTTAATCCTGTATGCTAGATGGCTTTCCCCAATGGATAGAAGGTCACATAAAAAATCCCTAGCAATTAAAGATCAATATTAGAAAATATCACAAAGTAAAAATGATCTCATAAGAGAAAGAATGACTTACTCGCCCACTTGTCTTTGACTACCAATTGGACTTCCACCACCGGTACATCTGACAGAAGTCCCCAACAAACTCGTCCTTAAAGCTATCAATCGGGTGTTAAACCTAATCACCTCTTAGAACCATGTCTGTAAAGAACAATAGGTCAGAAAGCAAGAAACCAAGAATAAAATGCATAAAAGAAAAATGTGACCCCATAATGGAAAATGAGAAAAATAAAGAATACATCAAGAAGATACATGGCTCCAGTAAAAGTTTGCCGGCAGCATTGGCTGAACGCATCAACAGAATAATAAAGTGTCTCCAAGGTTAGGCTCCCCCAGTCATAAAGAGGGACGTTTGAAAACACCCCCAGAATAGACAAAAACTACAAGTGGATGACGTCGCCACTTTTCGCCACCAATAAACCCCCTAAGACCAGCAGAATAAACAAATGGGCCATCCGCCGCACGTACATCCCATCCTCCTCATCAATCCTCCTACTCAGTAATAAATCATTCAGAAGAGACACACGACGAGAGTCCTCAGAGACTACCCTCTCCACACGACCCAATGCCGTCATCTCCACCTTCGACGTCACCTCCAAAGTCATATCCACCTCAATCATAGTCTAGCACCAGTAGCTATTGCACATCTCTGGGAGTCATTGTCATCTCCCCAAAGCCAAAGTAAAAGGTGTGGGTGGTGTCCCACCACCTCTCTCTCAGAGCACAAAGAATAGCCATAGCACAAGGCGTATCATCCAACACATATGCCAGTCTCTCGAAACCGAATGATGAAACCACCCAACGTATTAGCAACGAAAGGTGCTCCCAAACATCCGTAAGCCCCATCATCCCTTGAGCACGCATAGTCGACATAGAAACACCAGACTGTTAAAGACAAAAAGGAAAAAATCTTTGTCAAAATTCCAGGGAAAAAGGAATATCACTAAGAAAAATGACAATGAATAGCAAAGGTCATCAATAATTACATAGCCACTAGGGTTCACCACCCTAGAAGAAAGATGACGTGATGTCTTGTACAAGAGGGTCCTCTCATCTGCCACTGGATCGAATGAGTCATAAGAATTTTCATTGCCCATTATAAGGGGAACCCTAGCCCTCGATTCCAAGTTTTCATAATCATCAACATTGAGCCACACCATGTGTGTTGCGCTATTTAAGAAATCATTCATCTATTGATTTTGGAACACTAACACTCTTCGCAGAAGGTAATTGCTGAAGACGGCAAGTCAGAAAGCTATGAAAAATGAGGAGAACCCGCCACCTTTTATAGGAGGCTAAGGGGCATGCCGATCGATATCTCCTTGCCACCCATCGATCGACACTGTCCCTCCACCTACTTGAGGTAGAACCATGCCAGTCAGCACCTACCTTGAAATTTTGTACAAAAATTATCTAAAAAGGCTAGAAAATTATGAAAAAATCATAAAAATACAAAATGGATTTTAGAACATTTTTCACCAAGAAAAAACATTTTTACCATGCTCATGTCCCCAACGGAACTCTTATATCCCATGTGGAATCCCCAAAATCAATTGGATATCCTCCTCAGCAACATCTCCAAAGGACACCACAAAAATAAAAAAATTCCCAACTATGAAACATCCAACCTTTTGATCATTCCCTCTGCCCCAGCGGAACTTAAAATCAAATGATCCCCCCCAAATCCCCAGTAGAACCAAAATATATGTATCCCCAGTGGAGTTCCTAAATTTCCCCAAGAAAACTTAAGTCCTTAAAATTTTCTTCGACCCTCAGAATTGGCCGCTTCTACTTAAGCCCTCAGAATTTGCTTCGATCTTCAGAATTGGTCATCTCTACTTAAGCCCTCAAAATTGGCTTCGACACGCAGAATTGGTCATTTCTACTAAAACCCTCATAATTGGTTGCTTCTACTTAAGCCCTCAGAATTGGCTTCGACCCGCATAATTTTTCCATCTCTACTTAAGCCCTGAGAATTGGCTCCGACTCGTAAAATTGGTCACTTCTACTTAATCCCTCTGAATTGTCTTCGACCCCAAGAATTGGTCATCTCTACTTAAGCTCTCAGAATTGCCTTTGACCCGTAGAATTGTTCATCTCTCTATCTTAAGCCTACAAAATTGTCTTTGACCCGCAGAAATGGTCACCTCTACTTAAGCCCATAAATTTGTCTTAAAGCCACATAATTGCTCATCTATATCTTAAGCCCGTAGAATTGGCTTTGACCTTCAGAATTAGTCACCTCTATCTTAAGCCCATGGATTTGTCTTTGACCCCTAGAATTAGTCATCTATACTTAGGCCCTCAGAATTGTCTTTGAGCCATAGAATTGGTCGCTATAACTTAGGTCCTCAAAATTAACCTCGGCGTACTACATTGGTCACTCCCTACCTTGTACCTCAGTCATCACCTCCTTTAGGTTCTCAGAATCGACCATCTCCATCATTACCTTAGGTCCTCAGAATTAACCTCGACCCTCTGAACCGGTCACCCTCGTTCCATAGGTCCGTAGAATCGACCTATTTCCAAAACATCATGTAGTGTGTATTCATCTACTTTCACTTATTCCATGCTTACCCGTTGAGGGGATCTATAGACACAACATTCTAGGACCCCCTAAGTCTCTCCTTAGATCCCTAAACCCTCCCCATTTTACTATAAACCCAAGGTCATACTCTGAGTACCGATTTAGAGGCCATCAGGACCTCCCGAGCCCCATTTGACTCTGATCTCTTTCATCAGAGTGAAATCTCTTTGAATCTTCAACGGGCTCTTAATCCCATTGCCAATAGTCCATCTTGTGCACAAATCGACATAATCGTTCGGACGAACGAATATTTTACTATCGAAAATCAACATGGAGGCCATCAGGTGCCCCCGAGCCCCAATTTTACCCCATTCAACTTCATCGCTAGAGAAAAATCTCTTTCAATACTGAAACCCCTTTCCAATGGTATGCCCCATGCGCGAAATGGCATAACCGTTCAGACGAGCGATCCATTTCCCTCAAAAATCAATCTGAATGCCACCGGGCGCTCCTTAACTCTGTGTGACAAAGATCAACTCTTCATCTTGACCGACACTGAATGAATCTTCGAAGGGTAGTGAATAAACTTTTCAATGTTACACCCCATGCGCGATTCTAACTTATGGTGAGGACGAATGATTCATTTTACTCCGAGGGGTCATTGAAAGCTTTCGGGCCCCGGTTAACCAAGGTCAACTTTCCTAATCGAGTGAAACTCGTTGGAATGTTTAAGTACATTTCCTAAACTTTCCAACGACCTCTCCATTCATGATTAGGACTTACCATGCAGACAAATGATACGTTTTCATCCGAGGATCTCCCATCCAAAGGACCAATGTGTGCTTCTGAGCCACATTTGATCCAAAGTCAACTCCTGAACTCGGGAGAGTTATAAAATAACCTTTAAGGTCTCTGAATTACCTTTTTACCAGTATGCTCCGTGCATGATGAGAATTAACGGATTGCGTTCTATGACCATTTTTCGAAACAAATCTGCACGAGAGTGCCAATCGGTAAGTCTATTTCCCTGCCTATAGGAAGTGTGCCTAGGGTCACTTAGCGATTGGTATGGTTGGGGCTATGCCGCTCGACGCCACACCTTACCCTGTAAATAGAGGGCATGACCTCACTTCCAGGGCAGACCTCAGATCCATCAGCATCACTGATCTCAACAACATTCTCTTGAAGTCAATGAAGTTCCTCCATGTGAATTTCATACCAATTTGGAAAAAAATCACATTATCTCTAATCCAACATTCATCTCACATTCAAGGGAGTTCATCCAAGATCAAAGATTAAGCTTCAAAGAAGGTCAAAATCCTTCCCTCTCTTTTTAAGTTTCTTATTTTTGCATAAATTACATTAGATTCCTAATCTAGTTCTTAGTTTAGTTCATACACATTAACATCTTACACTTTTATTAGTATATTCCGCATACTTTATTTTCTTTAAAAAAACATAACAATCAAAAAAAGGGTTACACCCATAAATTCCGAACAGGATTATCCATCACACTTTTTCAAAACTAAAACACATTTGTCTACACACACCTATAATAAAATCCCGTTCAAATCTATTTGATAAACCCCACCCCCATGTTGCATGATAGCTACTTGGATTTTGATGCCTTTATATGCTACGTAGGCGTCTCAGATTAAAACTTGAGTCCAATTTTTCAAGTTTCCAAATTTCTAATTTTCTAATTTTTCAAATTTTCTAATTTCCAATTTTTAAATTCCCCATTTCCAAATTTATCATATTTTTGCATTTATTATACATATTATGTTTGTGTTCCCTATTATCATCCCATTCGACAAATATTATCGTTTCATCGTAATGATTAATATCGCGATAAACGCATAAATCACATTATATATATATATATATATATATATATATATATATATATATATATATATATATATATATATATATATATATATTGGGAGCATTCCTATGGATGACCTCACTCTATCTCTTCCATGGTCTAGGTTGGATGATTCCAATCTCCATTATATATACACCCCCCCCCCCCCCCCCCACACACTTCACATAGAAATAGAGGAAAATAATAACATTATCCCATGTGAGATCGAAAGTGAGGGATGTGTGCATAACACCTTCCTATTACGTAACATAGCCCTCGAACCTTCAAATTATTGGTCTCTTATGAATTAGTTTGCCTTCGATGCAGTTCTCTCGAGGTGCCAACATATTCTTTTGACTATTTTGTGCAAAATAGGCTGGCGACTCCATCTCTTTACATTTACCCCAAACCTACGATGATCGAAGCGTTCCTGAGTAGGGCGTGACACCTTTCAATTCCCTTTCCTTCCCCATCCCTCATTCGAAAGGTGAAGAGGAGAGTAAGCAACGCGCATCTTGATTGGGGATGACCACAATCCCTACCATAAAAGGGATAAATCCAAGTATTGTCACCTCCTTAACAACTATGTACACAACGCTAATGACTTATTCCACCTCAAAGGAGCCATTGGGGAGGTCATCAGATGATTATTCCTCAAGAAATTTATGTCCAAGCTTGGTGGAGCATAGAACAATGGTAATGGAATCCCTAACTATTTCTTTTAGGGTTGTGAGGTCCATTTACCATTAAATTAACAATTTTAGAAATTCTAACAATTTCATCCTTAATTCTATTGTATCCATGAGTTCTATTGATCATTTATTTACGAAATTTGAACAAATACATGGATTGCATTCTTATCCTTAAGGCGTTTGTGGTCTAATGACTGTGAATTTATCACTTAAGGAATTTTACGAATTTAATCCATTAATTGACTATAGTCCTAAGGTCCAATAACCTTTTGCAAAAAAAAATAAAGGATTATAATTGTTTTATATATAGCCCCGAGGTTTTTGAAGTGAAATGACTATAGAATTGACATTTTATCAATTTTAAGAATTTTATCCTGAATTTGACTACAAACTTGAAGTCCAATTACCCTAGACTAAGAAATTTTGACAGTTTAAGGTCTTTTTCCTTTGACGTAGGGTTTTTGAGGTCCACTAACCCGAACTTAATTTTTTTAGTAATAGTATGGATTTTAACATAATTGCACTACATTTTACATATAATATTTACTAGGGATGTAAGGATTTTATCCTTATCAGTAAGGCTTGTAAGGTTCAGTGACCAAAAAAATGAATTTTTTTGGAACTATAACGATTCAATCATTAATTTTGAAAACTCCAGGGACTAATTAAGATAGGATACCACATTTTTAAATAAGTACAAATCTTTCATCATCGATTCTAAATGTTATCAAGTCCAATGACCCATGGCTTAATATTATTTGGGAACTGCAAAGATTTTATCCTTAAGTACAGAACAATTTAGATGTTCAATGACCATAAATGTAGTATTTAAAGCGTTTTAGGACCTTCATCATTATATATAATTTTTCTAAGGTCTAATGACCACATACATATCATTCTTTGAGAATTTATGTCTTTAGTCACTAATTCCATTATGAAATACATCTAAAACACATTGTCGATAAAAAAAAAGGAATTTCTCGGACAAAAATAAATGGGAGTTGGTGGCTATAATCCTACGGATCTTTATAACAAAGAAATTTTTATAAAACATAAAAAAAATTGACAAAGCACATACTTAACCAAACACAATCAGTCAGACAAAGACAGTACACAATGTGAATTCTTCAATAAGATATTATTATTGATATAAATAATGAATTATAATGGGATTCATGTAAAGGAAGAAAAATAGATATATAAAACATCAAACTACCTTATCACCGTCATCTAAGGGCTTATTGGATGGATCTCATTTGTCTTTAACACCTCTTTTGGCACAAGATCTTTCAACCTACTTAAACTATTATAAGAATATAGTATACTCAATCTACTCCATAAAAAACATATTCTCGATTCCCTAACCAACACATGTTCGAGTATTCATCGAAGAGGTCATCGAAAACACATCAAGAAAGAAAATTCACTCAATACCGTACCTCAAAGAAATCACTTTGGTAAGGATATAAAACGTAGCAGACTTATAATCACCTTATTTAATATGTTTTTAAAATTTGAAAATATTTTTAATTAACCTTGGTTTTGTAATTTTTGTTAAATACACATGAAAATATAATTTTCATATAGAAAAATCTAATTTATTAAGAATTAAATCTATTGTGTATTTTAAGTACGAGTGTTAATGGGAGAACAAACATACTTGGAGTTTTCCTCAACACAAGTACAAAAAAATTTCTAAAGGAAAACTGGACAAAATCTCTGAACACGTGTGATATGAATCACCTCACATTCACCGCATCGAAGGCCTTCCTCTCTACAACGAAACTTTTCACTGACATATTCTTGTCCATATTCAAAAATATCTAGACAAAGGCGTGACTTGCTTCACAATTGTTTTGATGAAGCGATGGTCCTCCTCGCTACAATGACACTGTATCACTAGTTACTTGTGTTCTTATGCAAAAAATCTCAACTAGTGCGCGACAAGGATCACTACAGGTTCACCTTAGCAATGCAATAGCTCGTTGCAGCAACCTTATAGGAACATACATATGAGAACGCTAAAATTTAATTTTACACAAGATATTTTTTTATGATCTTCTTAGTTAATGTGTCAAGTACAATTTTTTCAGTGACTAAGGCCCTGATGTGATTATTTGACACCTTAAGAGTGTAACACCTAGAATTTGAGCCTTTAAATATATTCAAACCGAAAGGTTATAAGATACTATGTTGCCTACTCTTCCAAACCAAGACTGAACAATTTGAAATAAATATTATTGCTGATCAAAATATTTTATATATTTGATAGCACATTTTTTCACCCTTATTCTTTGAGTTCTTTCAAGGCATTATTTTTAATAGAGTTATATTTTCTCACCTTGTTTCAAAAATCTAATCTTCATTGGTGAGTAAATATTTTCTCTTCCTTGGATTGGAAAAAATCATTTTGTAGCACCACACCCTTTGTAAACACCCCAACACACATATCTACAGGATTCCCTCGAAGATCCTAGGAGTATCATTTTGGTTGCTTAAGGTTTTGTCTCAGAACAACATAAGTTTCTTGTATTTTGAATAATACAAGTTTTGGCTAAGGTATTCGAAGGCATTGGTTACAGACTAAATCTGGTCACGATTGTGAAGTGTACTCTAGCGATTGGCACTATCAATGGAGAACATGGTGGGAAAGAGTGTCTAGTCGGTTATAGAGTTGTGAGGATGTAAGTATATTTCTTTTACTTGTAAAATTCTACCATGGTGATTTTGTTGTTCTTATTGTCCAGAGGTTTTATCATTTGTGGGTTTCCATCATACACCCGGTCTTGTTGGTGTTTTACTCTTTAAGCCTCTTTTAGAATCATTGTCATAATTAAAAAGATAAAAACTAAATATTCTAGAACTTGGTAAAATATTTTGTCACATGAACTTTTGGATTGTAAAACCTTTTGTAGGAAAAAATTAATAAACCTTTTTCTTGAATGAGGGGAACTATTTTTTTGTAACTAGCATCCATTGGTATACTCTCAAGATTATTTATCATCATCACCCTTTTCATTATTGGAAAAGTCCATATGATGGACCACAAAATCAAGATTAGTGGGCAGAGCCTTGATTTTTGGCTTATAGTCTTCATAACCATCCACTCTAGTTGTCCCAGTGGTAAGGAGCGGACATGTATGACTCATAATACACGATGGTCTAGAGTTTGAAACCCACAACAGATACAGGTTCAAGAAGGACGTGTGTTATAGTGGATCTACAAGATCATTCCCCTATTTATCTCGCATGGGGGATTCCAAAGGGCTCATTCCTATGGAGGTTGAGGGTTACAAAAAAAAAATAAGCATTGGTAAATCAACAGTAGATGATTTATTAATAAGCTTGAAAATTAAAATAGGCTTTAAGTTTGGCTTTAATGGTATTGTCAATTTCCCTTACAACTCGGTGAAATTGGAAGTGATTTTTAAGAGGCTTACATATTGACCCAATGTATATGAAAATTTTGATCTCTTTCAAGTTCATTATCATCGATATAAGAGAATAAATTAATAAATTCTTCAACAGTCTTAGCGAGTCTCTTATTATCCTTATCCATCTCAGAATAGCTTGACTTCAGCTCTTCATAGTTGGACATGAGATCCCCATGGGTTTTCCTTTACCTCTAGAAGTATTTTAAGGAAGTGTTTTCTAGGTTAAGTAAGACCCCCAAAGTAGTGGTCAAATGATACTTCAATTACATCAAATATGAATCATGGAGCTCTAACTTCATCTTTTATAATGCCATTCGATCCTTTAGAATATCTCTCTTAGTATATAGGTACTCCATATCCATCGTTTTATCATCAATTACTTTCTCCCACTTAAGATTTCAACATTCCCAACTCTTAACAAAGGACAGGGACTTATTCCACATGTGTTCACCTTCTAGGGATACGACCATAAGTGCCACAACAAAATAGAGGACTTGCAAAAGAATGAAAATGCCAAAATGAAAAAGATTTTATAGTAACTGTAATCAATATTATGTAAGAAAATGTAAAAATATCTATTTCCCATTATATGGACAAGTTTGTTTACGTCGGCCTTAACACCCATTCCATTTAGATTCTCGACAAAGGAGGTTGTTAACCTTAACCATTGACTTTAAGGCATCGTCAATGGAGGCATAAGCATTAAAGACCTCATAAGATGAAAATATTCAGTATGAAAATAAGGATTCCAAAAATTATGAATTAGAATAGGTCTCCAAATTCCCACTTAATCTACTTATCGTACTTGCTCAAAGTGTTAGGGGATTGTTCAATAACGATATCCATCCTTCTAGGTGGATAAGAGGCTGTAACACCCTTTATTTTCCACATGATGATTAACCATTCCTAGAGGCTAAAGACATAGTGTGTCAATGAATGCATATCTTTTTCAACATCGAATGAATAAGTAGATAAGAACATAATATAAACCGTGAATGTGAGATGATAGATAAAACCAATAATTGAGATAATATAAACTATCTCAAACATAAACAACAATAATAACAAGTTTCCATAAATGAATGTAAATAACTCATAGTCTGAAATATATATACACACAACACCGAAACCGTTGTGGATCCATAGCTATATATATATATATATATATATATATAGTTCTAGACTAGAACACTAAAATGAAATAGCATACTAAACTAGGAATGGAAGAAGTAGAAATTGAATATAACAAGTCTGATTGCTCATCGCTTGTGTTCCTGCTTAGGAATACCTAGAAATAGATTTTAAATAAAAAATGGGGCAGAGCCTAAAAGTTGCATGAAATAGTTTACAATTTCAAAAATAAATAATATGGGATTTATTCCAGTAAAGAAGACAATATGTACATAACTCACATTAAAGTATACCTCACCCCTCCACTTGAGTGACATAAATTTTTATAAGTGCCCAATACTATCAACAACTACATCTCATATGTTTTACCCTAAGATGCGTTCCTAACAATTGTATAAGTATATAATCCCACATAATTACCAAGTTTCAATTGAATATATATATATATATATAAACACATATACATACACACCCTATCGATACAACTTAAAAATGGCATAATCACATTTAAAAACATTTCCCTCACAAGATTATATAGTTATTATACATGTATAAACTACACGAAGTCATTGACCTTCAGGGATATTCTCGTGCCTTAACTGTAAATCTATAAAGATAAACATGTTCACACAAACAAACGGAGTGATTGAGATGTAGTCACATTATCAGGTGATTACACAAAAAACTTCATAATTAATCAAGTCCTCTTCATCTCATGATCATGATATGAAGACCAAAAAAATGAACCATCTGAACAATCGACCTTTACACATCATACTACATTAGCTAAGGGTGCGATACCCGGTCCCTTAATCCACTAAAATCATTTACCCCCTCCGATAAATTCCCTAAAAGTTAAACCTCATAGGTATGTTCTTAACCAAACAAACAATAACATATATTGCCCAATTATACAACAAGACTACTATAACATTATTGCATGCCCTGTATACTGTATTAGTTCCCAAATCAAAATTCCCAATACATAAAATTAGTTGTACTAAATGAACCCCAAAATATGAAATAGTTAATCTCCCTAAGTCCATACAAAAATATAAACTAAAACCCAAATAACTTGAACCAAAATACCAAATTTAAATCCATTCTTAAAACCTATGTATCAAGACCAACTGTAGACCACCTCTCCAGGACCATGGATGTGGCATAAATAGGTGCGACTACATCCTACCTTGGTGTAGGCGTTCTCTAAATAATTTATTTATTTTCCTTAGGCCAATCACAACCGCCAAATTCGTAAATCCGCGCCTAAAATCCTCCATTTATGGTGTCTAAACTTTTCAAACAACCTAAAAGAAGTATCAAATCAACTAAATACAATTTTAAATAAACATCTAATATTATAGGCTCATTACTTAATATGACATAATAAATATAATACTCAACTAGTAACTTTCAAAAGATATAATTTAAGGGTCATTAATAGATAGGGGTTTCACCAATATTAAGTGTTTTGCCTTATCAAAACATCTTTTAATTGACGTGACTAATCACTACGAGTTAACCTTACACCTTTTCAATGATTTCACATGATCTTACATGGATTTACAATAATGATTCCGATTAAGATAGGGTTAAGACAAATTTCTCGATGCTCAATCTTGTAATCATTATTAACCCATAACCATTGATTAATCAGTGATAAATTAGGCCCTAATTATTCTTCCAATCATAATAGAATCAATATCAACAATCAAGTTTGAAATGAAATGTAGGTTAAAAAGGATAAAATAAGATATTTACTGCCTGTGACTGGAGGATGAAGGTTTAATCTTGGATATCCGTAGTTCTTCCTTGTTCCTCACAAAAGATACTTTCTTTGTTTGTCCTAAATCTCTCTGATATTGAGCGTCTAGTGAAATTTGGTTAGGTAATCATTAGAGAATATAAAACCTACTTATAAATCCCTAATCACGTAGATCCCTAAATGGCCTCATTTTGGACCCCAAATAGCTCTAAAATATACACACATTAACTTGAAACTTATCCTAAAGGTATACCTACCCTTCCCCAATTTAACATAATAAAAATGCATCTTTAGGCCACCTAACTATCTTAGAGATTGGTCCAAACCAAATATATCCCATAACATAAAATAATGTATACATTTAGTTATTTTACGTGAAATACCCTATGTAACCACATATACCGATTTAATAATAAATAAACACACTTAATCAATGTCATGTATTATGTAATTTAAATGTCACGTGCATTAAGAATTTATTTTTATCATCTCACATGGCTAATAATTATTTATAATCAATAATATATTCCTAAATTAATGATAAATACTAATAAACAAAATATCGGGTATTACAAAGGTCCAAACTTTAAGTTACCCCTTTCAACAATCGAGAAAGGATGACCAAATGTTCATCTATATTGTTGGAGTCCTAATAGATCAAGGATTAGTATGTTTTTATCATCAACATTGTTCAATGACATAAGGGGATATAAAATATCTAAAATAGAAGGCTCACCTTGAGTTAGCTGAAGGGACCCAACAACATTCAAATAGGCTTCCAGAGAATGTTTTGTTTGACTCGGTACTTCAGCAACCACCTCATAAGATGGAACATTTCTATTAAAGAGTCTATTATCCCCAACATTGACTTTATGGACTATTTCAAGCTCGTTTCTTATAGTATTTATGATCTCCTATATATTAAATAGTTTAGGTTCTTCAAGGCATATTTTTATTTCCCTTCAACAACTGTAGAATATGTTGCTGACTTAATTAACCATTTTACCACTTCCTCTATAATTTGTTATCCACCTCAGGATCCGTATTGAAGGAAAGTAAGAAAAGTTAGGAAATTAAATAATCTAAATGAAAATCAAGAATATAGGGTGGAACTTAGCCAAAAGTTCCCCACTAATACTTCTTGATTACATTAATCCCTAGACCAACCCTATAGAAATAGGTTTGAAGCAACCCTTGACGTGACTAATAGTTCTAGATTCCTTTAAGCATCACCAATGAGCAAGGAAAACGCCCTCTAAAATACATAAGAAGTGAATACCTAAGTTAGTGGTGAAACTAAATAAAGTATTGGAAAAATTAAATAATCTTACCTAAAACTGGATGATCACATTTAAGATTGGGTACCCCACAAGCTCCCATCAAGAAAAACCTTTCACTATATTATCTGGATTCTTTGTTCATGTTTTTTTAAAGATTAATTTCTTCTTAGGATCCAACTATTTCATGTACTTCTCATCCTTATTATTTTTCTCTTGGAACCGGTATATAATACCAATATTTTTTTATAATATCAATAAAAATACTAATTAAATAACTAAAGTGGAATTTCTAACTTTAATTAAATTAAAATGTATTTTGGAATATGAATAATAAAACAATAAAATGTGATTTGAAATAGGTGGAATTAAAGTCTTGTTATTTGAAAGTTATAATTTGTTCAGTTAATTGGTGCCTTGTATGAATATAAGAGTAATTGGTCTTGGGCTTTACTTGTTTGACATAGAATATTTTAGAAATCATGGTAAGGGATATTAAGGTGAAACTCCGAGGGCAATAGAACGATAATGCATTTATTTCGGAACAAGAGTATGGTTTAGTCGATTTGATTCCATGGAGAAAATGAAAAAACTAATTGAAATAAGCTATAGGATAGGGATGCAGTGGCATGGGATTATGAACACCTCGCAATTGTGCGTCTATTGGTTTGCGGGTTGCTTGCATATTATTTGAAGGTGGCTCTAGTGTCTTTTTTTTTATACTTGTTATGCCCAAAATTCATTATTTTCTCATCTAATTTTTACCTTTCGCTCTCAATCTATATAAACTACAAAAACAACTATATGTACTTGTACCCAAATCAATTAAATCTCTACTAACAAGAAACATTTCAAAACAAAACATGAACATGATGATTCAAGAATAGAGTTTTTTTTATTCAAGGATGAAATAAAGAGGAAAATTGAAGGACTCATGCTATATTTTAGAGTATTCATCAAGCAACCTCTAATATCAAGGTTTCTCCCATTAAAAGGAATGATATTAATATATTATTGTTATTTCATATATATAATTTCTAGATTTACATAAACTAATGCTTTATGCCTAAAATTTAGTATGAATAAATCGGGTTAATAAAATCCCAGGTAAGAACCATGTAATTTTAAAAAAATTATATAAAATGCATGCTTGACTTGTACTATTATCTTCATATATTGTGTAGAGGGGGCTTGAAGGTAATCCTGAGATTAGGGATAATTCCCCTATTTACAAAAGTATCTGGGGTTAAGGCAGCGTGGCAACTCAGCGAGGCAGCTTTGCGTGGCAACTCGTATTTTAGCTTGTCGTGTTAACCGTCCATATTGTATCTTTTGTTTATACTGACTATGGATATAAAGGTTGTAATGATGTAACGATAATAATAATGAGTCTTAGTGTGAGGTCAAACGGTACACGTGAGAGACTAGGTTTGTAGGGCCTGGGAGAGCTTTCATGCTCTATCGAATGACCTCGCCGTGGGAACCTTAGAGGGACTTAGTTTGGAGGATTGAGAAGTGAGGCACCATTGGGGCTTCTCCTGACCATCTTAGATACACCCGGTAAAACACCGAAGGACCCTGACCGTGGAACCTCGGGGGGAGCAGCCTTAAGTTCCATCGGGCGTTGAGTTGTGACCCAAACAACCCTCTACTTAATGTCACATCCACTTTATCTGATGTCACTAACCAGCTAGAAAATTTTAGACCTGCACTTGAGTAAACCACCATGGTATTTGGGGTTGTCAGACAGTTGGTGAGCCACCTCTGTGACAACAGCCCCCTGACACACAATGGTTAGGCAAAAGGCATGTCTTGGCATTTAATGTTTATGACGTGGAGACTACTAGTGCATCAGGTATTTAATGTTTCTGACATAAAGTATGAGGGATGTCTTTCACAGGCATTAATGGCGGAGTTGCCTTGAGGGTGGTGTGGGAGGCTATTTAAGGACCCCAGCCACCTCTGAGGAGAGGATGATCTTTTTTTAGATTTCAGAAGTGATTACTAGGGAGTTATTACAAACCAGAGAGTTTACTCACGGACCATTATCATTTATTATGAAGCTTTTATTACTTGACATAAATTCTTGAGGGTGGTTAGTGTGTTTGGCTGCCTGCCAAGTTGTATCTAGGGTGCTTTCTTCTCTCTCCCTCTAGCTAAGTCACTATTAAGTTCATTACTACCTTCTGAGTTATATATGAGAGATTTGTGAGTTCAAACTGAGTCTATCTTCATTGAGTCATGTTTATATGTCATGTGGTTAATCAATAGTGTTGATATTTAACTTATCATTACAATACTCAAAAGGGGTTATGCCTCCATCTTATCTAAACTACCCTCTTACATTTGGCGACTCTGCCGAGGAGGCATTATTTTAAGCAAGGAGTTTGGCGCAAGATAACTTTAATCGAAGGCTCAACTTTGATGACATCCAACACAATAAAGAACAGGCGGCGAGAGAACTGGAGGCTCTAAGGGATGGGGTCCCTCGAATAGAGGTACCTCCAGTTCAGGTGACGACAGGCGTTCCAGGGGTGACACAAGCTTCCACGAGTGTTGGGTTGGGACCATCCCAGGTGGCACTCCTCATGAATAAGTTTTATGAGTTTTTGTAATCTTCGGTAGCTTCAACGATGTTGGGAGGATTTGAAGCCAACTCTTTTGTAACACCATGGGTAGCCCCAATAGCCCCACCAAGTGCAGGCGTAACGGGAACATCCCCAACAAGTATGCCCTCTATTGTGAATCCATTAGTGGGAACCTTGGGAGTATCATCATCTCCAACTGGGATGATTGCTCCAGCTGTAATGGGCACTCAGCCAATGGTCCCGTTGGTTGTTTCCCCAGTAGCATCACCCATGGAGGAAATGAGGAAGGAGATGCAGAAAGAGATGCTGAAGTTCATGCAAGCCTTCTCTCAATATGCTGGTGAGCTAGCTTCGGTTTATGATAACTTTCGAATACCTAATCCCCAGGAATAGAATGATGAGCCCTATCCAAAATACCATATTCCTCCTATTTTTAAAAAATACAAAGGGAAAGGTGGAAACTCGAAGGACCATATTAAGCGTTTCATTGAACACTTGGGGGCGAATTGTAATAATAAGAAGTTCAGGTTGAGGTAGTTTTCTAAATCCTTAACCGATAAATCATACACCTGGTATTCTCATTTGGCTCGCAAGAGCGTTTCTACATGGGAGGAGATGCATGTTTTGTTAATCCAGAAGTTCTTTCTGGTGGAAGATGAGTTTACTTTGACCCAACTGGAGAGGGAGAAGTAACGACCCGGAGAAGAAGTGGTGGCATACGTTCGAAGGTTTAGGGAAAGGTCCCTCGATGTGAGGGAGGAGGCCAAAGAATCCAAGTTATTGTACATTTGTGTGGAGGGGCTTCTTCCTGAGTACATCTGTCATCTCATTAATGAAACGCGCGAGGGGACTTTTTCGGCGTTCTTAAAAGCAGCAAGAAATATCTCCTTGGTGGTGCGACCAAATCTAATAGTGGTACCCATGATGTTTAGGCAGCCGATACAACCTGTGGGAGGGAGCTATCAGCCCCCATGGGTAGGGTACACCGAGGGAGCAGATGGGGGCAAGGAGCCAAAGAAAGACAATTAGAGGAAGTTTAGAAGAGACAGGGAGGACCCACCACCATTGCCTTGTACAGTGGATAAGGCTGTCAGCTGTTACAACACCATGGTCCAAGGAGGAACGATATACGAACCAAAGGGCATTCCCGTGGGGGAACCTGATGCGATAATGAGGGTGGATCCCAAATATTGCCAAATTCATCAGAAGATCCAGCATCCAACCGAGAGCTGTTTCACACTGAGGAGAATCATCGATAAGTATGTGAATGCAGGGATGTTGAAAATCCTTCTACAGAACATTAACAACAACCCACTCCCAGCACATGAGGCCAATTTAGTGGTGGCCTATGACGAGGAAGCAGAGATAAAACAAATAAAGCTAACTACGAAGCGGGGAGAGTTAGAAGAACTCTAGAAGATTGTACAAAGGGAATGGCTAATATAGTACTAGCCTATGATGAGGCAAGCACCAACGACGCGGAGGACATATACATCATTGGAGGTGAGGATGTAGTCCCAGTCCTAGAGTACTGTGCAGTTTTAAAATCCCCAAAGTTCACCTGGTTCTTCGACCAAGTAGGGATACCGAAGGAGAGTAAGTTGGAGATAACCCAGACAATACTTGACATTGCGAGGAAGAACGAAATCCCTTCGCTGAGATGGAGGGGACCCATGGCCAGGTTGGTAAGAAGGTTTCTATTAGATGTAACTTTTAGCGATGCAGATAGGGGTGTAAGATTCCCTCATAACAGGCCATTGTATGTGATCGCCAGCGTCAATGGAATTAGTTTTGTAAGGACTCTTATGGATGAGGGAGATTCCATCAATATTATGCCAATCAACTCTTTTCACGCAGCTAATATTCTGGAGGAAAGGTTGGTCCCCATGCCTTTGGTGATTTCAGGATATGACAACCAGTCTTCCAAATCCATTGGGTATGTGAATGTTGGGATCGTGATGGAAAATCTGAGTTCCCATATAAAGTTCCACGTAATAGAGAGTGCAACTTCCTACCATCTGCTGATAGGAAAAGTGTGGAGGCACAACCAAGGGCTAGTTCCCTCGACATACCATCAATGCACTAAGGAAAATATCAAGGTAACGGAGGTTACCATTAGGGCTACGAAGAGGCCCTTTGTTGTCGAGGAAGACCACTTGGTAGACGTGGTATTCTACACAGAGTTAGAGGAGGATGTTTGGGTCCTGACAAGAAGAATGGTGGGAGCATGGGTTCCCTCGATCAGAGAAAGAATGGGGCCCTTGAACGAGCAGATTAAAGAGGTTAAAAGTAGTGCAAGAGTGATGATCGAAGAAGCTCACCCGATGGCCCCTCGGCCCCAAAACATCTTGAAGTCGCTCAAAGACATGATGAGGCCTAGAGTGGATCTGATGCAACATGAGGTCTAATAATAAAGCGTGCTGAGCCAGTTCTCAGGAAAAAGAGTGGCTGAGGATTCTAAAGAGAAGAAGAGGAAGGCAGCTACAGCTACCAGCAGATAGTGTAAGAAGGTCATCACCGAATAAAGAAAGGTGATATATCGATTATAATGGTGTGAACGGGCAACTAAAGAAGCTAATAATGAGGATGAATCGATATATGAGTACTTCCTAGTGGATTAGTGGGGACAATGTATACTGATAGACAACTCCAGCGTACAGGAATTTATGGAGGAAGTCACCGAGGAACTAGAATACATGGCGGACCAACCGAAACTGCAGGCACAAGAGCTGGAGAAGTTGAACCTGGCGAAAGAAGAGGAGGACCCAAGGCCTATTTTTATAGCGAAAGATCTCAGTAAGGAGAAATGAGAGGCTTTGGTTAAGTTGATTCGGGAGTTCATAGATGTTTTTGCGTGGACATACATAGAGATGGAAGGGCTGGATGAGGGAGTCAGCTGCCATAAATTGAACGTAATGCATTCATCCATTTCGGTGAAGCAAGTAATGAGAACGTACAAACCTGAGATAGACTTGAAGATTAAGGAAGAAGTCCAAAGATTATTAGCGGCCGGATTCATCCAATCGATACAGCACCCTCTTTGGCTATCTAGCATTGTGCCAGTGGGAAAGAAAGATAAAAATCAGATAAGGATCTGTGTGGACTTCAGAGATTTGAACAGAGCTTGACCCAAAGACGAGTTCCCTCTACCCTCCATTGACATATTGATAGATGCAATAACTGGTCATGAGATGTATATCTTCAAGGATGGGTATGTAAGGTACAACAAGATCAAGATGGACCCCTCGGATGTAAAGAAAATGGCATTTAGAACCCCGTTGGGCAATTTCATGTACAGAGTAATGCCGTTTTGACTCAAGAACGCAGGGGATAATTACCAGAGAATAATGATGGCCATTTTCCATGACTTCTTCCATAAATTTGTGGAATTCTATGTGGATTATTTGGTCATAAAATCGAGGAAGGAGGAGTCCCATCTGGGCGATTGAAGGAAGGTGTTTGCCCAATGTAGGAAGTATAAATTGAGGATGAACCCACTGAAGTTCATCTTTAGAGTAACAAGTGGGAAATTTCTAGGCTTAGTGGTTGATCGACAAGGGGTGCAGATGGACCAGGACAAGCAGCGAGCAATCTTGGAGATGAAAAGTCCAAGATTGACGAAGGAGCTGAAGAGTTTCCTCGGTAAAGTCTCCTCTCTTAGGAGATTTGTTCCTGGATTAGACGAGATGACACAT
Source organism: Sambucus nigra (assembly GCA_949130495.1). NCBI lineage: Eukaryota > Viridiplantae > Streptophyta > Magnoliopsida > Dipsacales > Adoxaceae > Sambucus > Sambucus nigra. The sequence continues at coordinate 363,374,880 of OX422216.1, read as the reverse complement.
GCGTTGATGCAGCTATTAAGAAGGAATATGAAATTCAAGTGGGAGGAGGTTCACTAGGATTCACTCACTAGGATAAAAAAGCTACTCGTTTCACCACAAATCATGGTTCCTGCATAGGCAGGAATACCATTGCAGCTATATCTCACATCTACCATGAGGTCTGTGGGAGCTTTGTTATCACAGGAGATTGATGGGTAAGAATGACGGATCTACTAACTCAGCAGAATAATACAGAGGCCATAGGTCAGATATAGTAGCTTAGAAAGACATTGTTTAGCCTTAGTCTTTGTAACACAAAATCTTAGACATTATATGTTGTCTTTTACAATTCATATTGTAACTAGATATGATCCTATTAAGTATTTTTTGCCAAGAACTATATTGATTGGTAGAGCAGATAGTTGGTTCCTCATTCTCTCTAAATATGACTTGAAGTGTGTGGTTCCTCGCACAATTAAAATCCAAGCGTACGCCGATTTATTAGAAATCTTCCCCTCGGTAACGTTCGAGCCACCTAAAGAAAGTATTTCGAGAGACGATTTGTAGGCTAATCACCTAGACGCAGCGGATGAAGAATGTAGAATGAAGTTCTATGGATCTTTGGCAGAAAAGAAAGGAGGAGCAGGGGTTATTCTTTTAAAAGGAATGGAGGAGATTTGCCTTTCCTATAAGTTAGATTTCCCTTGTTCCAACAACGAGGCAGAATATGAAGCATTGGTGCTGGGGTTGCTAGAGGCTATTCGAATAGGGATTCGTACACTTTACATCAAAGGTGATTTGAACTTGGTAATTCAGCAGGTGAACGGAGAATATGCATTGAAGCACATGAGCTTGGCACCATACACAATAATTATTCAGAGGCTCCTCTGCCAGTTCCATCGAACAAAGATCAAGAGACATCCCAGAACAATAAACCTCCATCCATACGCCTATGCCACTATTGCCCAGAAAATGGTCATGAGGAGCGATGCAACTACAGTCGTGATCCAACGAAGAACGGCTCCTTCGGTAGTACAGTTAATTTTACCGATGGATGAGGACGTGGACTGGAGGGGAGAGATTAGGAGCAACTAGAGTCTGGAGAAGGAATGATGGGACTAAGAGAATTAGCTCAATACTTCACAAACCAGGGGAACCTTTACTTTAAGAACGCAAGAGGATGGATGTCAAGGTGCGACAGCCCATAAGAAGCACAACGAAGATTGAAAAAAACACATAAAGAGCACTGTGAGACAACTGAGATACCTCTCTACCGAAGGATTCAAAGAGAGGGGTATTTTTGACCTAGAATGAAACAAGACGTGACATAGCTACAATGAAATTGTGACACATGTCAGTTATTCTGCGAAGCGGCTGAATGTCATTTTGTGGAAACTCAACCTAACTGGAGACAACCCTACATTGACGTTATTATAGATGGAGTTGTCCCAATAGAGAAGATTAACGCGATGGGATTCAAGCGGAGGGCCTCAAGATTTTACGTTCAGGAGGGAAAACTTTACTGAAAGGGATACTTTAATAGGTCGTTGCGTTGCATCACGAAGGAAAAAGCGACCGAGGTCCTCAAATAGGCACACAATCCATCTCACATAGGAGGGGCCAAGTTGTATGACCAATTGATACGTTGGGGTATTATTGGCCAATAATGGAGAAAGACTCTGCTGAGTTCGTTCGAAAATACAAAGCTTGTCAACTTCATGGAAATATGATCCATGCCCCATCGGTAGACCTACACTCCCTGGTGATGCCTTATCCTTTTCACGCTTAGGCGTTTGACCTGGTAGGGGCACTACATCCTTCTTCGAAGGGGAAGATATGGATACTAGTGGCAACAGAGTGCTTCACAATATGGGCTGAAGCGATACCACTGAGAAGGCCAACAGCGGGGGTGGTGAGTAATTTTATTAGAGAATACATCATTTGCCATTTTGTGATCCCAAAGGTTATCCTTTCAGACAATGGAACCCCTTTCGTCAATTCAGAAGTAACGATGCTCACAGACAAGTACTCCATTGTTCATCATACTTCGACGGTGGTATATCCAAAGGGAAACGGTCAAGCCGAAGCAACTAACAAAACTTTGGTTAATATCTTGGCTAAAGCGATGGAGGATTTCCTAGGAGCGTGGGATGATAAGGTACCAGTTGTATTATGGGCCTATCGAACAACTAAGAGAAATCCCACAGGGTATTCTTCATTCTATCTTGTTTATGGGGCTGAGGCAATCCTTTCGATGGAGTTAGAAGTTCCCTCCGCTCGATATGCCTTCCGAAGTAGCATGCTCCCTCAAAGTAGACATGTGTAGCTGAAGGCGTTAGATAAACACAGAGATAATGCGATGCAACATTTTCGAATGTATACGAAATACCTTTCTAGGGCATATGATAACTTGGTAAGATCGAGGAAGTTCGTGGAGGGAGACCTCATATTGAAGGAAGCAGTGAAACACATCAGGGGGATTCCTCTACCAAAGTTTGTAGCAAATTGGGAGGGACCTTTCATTGTAAAATAAGCTCATGACTGAGGTTACTGCTTAATTTCTAGGATGAAAGAAGATAAGCCATTTAAGATAAACAATGAATGGTTGAAAGTCTATCATGTGTAAGCAATTATGTTTGGACCACTGATGTATCTAGCTGTTGTTGGGAATACACAAGTTCTTTTTATGATGAGTATGCAAGTTATTTTTATTATAACTCAAGTGGAGATGAAAGAATTATAGAACTTCATAATTTATGCAAACAGTTGTAACACAAAGAAATGGAATGAGAAAACATATATCTTTCTTCATTCATAAACTTTGGGGCATTACAAAATTGGGAGCTATTGCCCAATAATTACATAAGAAGAAGAGAAGAAAATATTTACAACAAATCATTGACCTAGGAGGAAACAAAGATCTAGAGTAGAGAAAAAATCTCCAGGAAGGCTCTAAGAAGCTGCGAGGCAAGACTGTTGGGCATTTATAGAAACCTCCAACCTCGCTTGCGCTTGTGTACGCTCGATGAGAAGCTTCTCTTGCTTAAACTTTGCCAAGCGCAGATCTTCTTCGAGGTACCCCACCTCTTTGTCAATGGCTTTAAGAAGAGGTGCCAACTCAGCCAACTTAGCTTCCTCAACCCGTTGATCCTCCTGCTATTTCCGGAGCAGTTCCCTTTGTCTATCCAGTCGCTGGCTCTTTAAAGTTTTCAAATGCGTAATAAGACAATCAAGACGAAAGCCATAGCGACCCAAATCCTTCAGGTGACACATGAATTGGTTGAAGAGGGTTCTGGTAACGTTTGAGGTCGGAGTACTGGCAATATCAGCCAGAACGATAGCCATGCCCTGAAGCTTGTACCTCATCACAAAGATGTTGGAATGCAGTCAATCTATGGTGAACGTTTCAGGATGGTGGTTTGCAAGATGATTAACTACCAAGCGATGGTTGGCAGCCATCTGAGGAGAACACTGAAGCACCATCAGGGAGAAGGCATGAGGAGCCAAGTCGAGCAGAGGAAGATCACATCCAGATTGTCTCTCAGTAGCAGCACCGATCGTGGAACCTTGATCATTGTGACTGGAATCTTCTGAAATAACGGGTTCCCGACGGGGTGAGGAGGGCAGGCGAAAGAACTGGTGGAGAATCCTCCCGAGCAACTTGAGAACATTTAGGGGAAATAATGAGTTTATGAAAATCTTAACAAGTGTTTTCGTTGTTAAGTCACCGATATAGGTGGAGTTTATGAAAATCTTAATAAGTTTTTTCATTGTTAAGTCACCGATATGGGTGGAGTTTATAAAAAACCTTAACAAGTGTTTTTGTTGTTAAGTCACCAACATAGGTGAAGTTTGAGAGACTGAAAAATGTAAAGAAATTAGCGAAGTACCTCAGCAGTAGCATCAGCGAGAATAAGATCCATCGTGGAGGCCACAACGACGCCCCTAACTGAAGAAGCCTCAACGATCGGCAAATCTCCCTTTCCAATAAACGGTACCAAGGCCAATGAAGGAGTTTCACTGAAAGAACACGAGGAACCTCGAAACGATGCCCCAACATGGGCAGGCACTGAAGAATCATCAGCGGGGCAGCAACATCAACCTTGGCCTTGGAAAGAGAAAAGCCATTAAGAGAAAAGGGGTAGGGTAAGGCATGGTGAAAGATGCAAATACAAAATCAAGTGTTAGACACAAAGAGCAAGTACAGAAAAAATGCAGGAATACATATAAGTGTTACTTACCCCCGTTATGGCACCAAAAAGGGGAATTGCAGTCAGGGGTCTCGTCAACGCAGTGGGAAGAAGAATGTTAGCTATCGGAGACACCACTTCCACCTAAAACATCCTAACATATTAGAATGATAAACAAAGCAATGGGATAAGGAAAAGACGTGAGACTTGATGAGATTTTTTTTTACCTCAGGGGCACTCTCCTCGACCACAACGATGGGTAGGGGGACCTCTTGCTCAAATGGTAATTCAGAAGGGGCTGGAGTAGTTACCTTCAGTTGGGCAAATATTCCAACAGATTCAACAGTAGCATCCCCCGCAGCATCATCCTTGGCCCATTAGGAGGACAAACGATGAGAGTAAGTAAGACCTATCATGGGGGAATGGGGAGGAGTAGTATCAACTTGAGAGACACCGAAATGCCCCCCCACGAAATGTCTCATGGGGGAACCAGGGGGACTGGGACTTTCTTCAACTCTCTACACCAAAGTTATCAAATAAACAGGCAGATGCAGCTTGCCTTAAGAAAAGGGGAACAAGAACAAAACATGCACACATCCCTCAGATCCGAAGGGAGAACGAGAATGTATAAAAACTGGTGAAGGTGGAGAGGAGGCAGCAATATAAGGGGCTTGGGAGGGATGTATCTCAGGCGTTCGTTTCTTCTGGGACTTTGGTACCCAGAGTTTTCTTCCTCGTGCCCGTTGTATCAGCACCTTAAGGTACCCTCAAACTTTTTTTCCTCTTTATTGTTGTGTCAGTTGGATCAACTATGACCATGGGAAAGGCAACCAGAGGAAGAATAATAGGGGCATGTCGCTGAAACTCAACATTTATTCGTTCTACCTCAGCCTAAACTTGCCTTCTCAATTCCTCGGCCATTTCTATAGACATGGGAGGAGGAACAGAGGCAATGGGGAACGCCTCCAAAGGAGCTCAGGCTTGGGACTTAGATTTCGAGGAATTCCCACCCTTGGACTTCCTGGTTTTTTCGGCTAGTGGCTGGGAAGGCCCTTCGCCAGTAGCAACTTCGACTGAGGGGCAGGCTGTTTGGCAGTTGAAATGACCTTGGGCTTCGGGGTGGCAGTAGGGATCATCGGGCAATAAGGGGAAGCTCCTGGGGACGTTCTTTAATGGTTTTACTCAAAGTAAAATCAACTCCAAGAATGGAGTTCCCCTTAAGACCTAGTTCAGAGGGAGAGAAAGAAAGGATTTGGGGTTATTGGGGGGGAGGGACTCTGAATATACTCACGAATCCTAGCCATATGTATCAACTGTAACTTGGTGGCATAAGAAGTGGATACGTCCCCCTTACTAATGGCACTAGGAAGGGTGACTCGCCCTTCAATGGTGGAAGTCACACCAAGAACCCCTGCGAAAAGATAGAAAGTACAAGCTTCAACGAAGGTGGCCCTTGTGTGGTTTTGTTGAAAGACGGGTCGAGGAGCCCCCTGATCAAACCCAAAATACATGCTATATCTATCAGGGTTGTAATGTTATGAGGTGTATCCCCATTCAGTATAAGAAGGAAGAAACCCAGGGGTGAACAGAAGTACCACGACCTGTGAGGGATCTTCTACAACTCGGATGAACTTGACCATTGAGGCTACAGAAGGAAAGAAATCCCAACGATGGGTGAATATAAACTCGTTGTATGGCCTTATCACAAAAGAGTCCAAACAATAAAAAAAACCCATTACCTCCCTTCGACTCTATTTTTTGTGGAAACAAAAGAGTCATGGGGGCTTAATACCTTGGCTCACAGGGAGAGAGATAGACTTAGCGGCAATACCAGGAAAATGGGTGTAAAGGAAGCCCGTCAAAATGATGGTGTTGGCAAAATTGGACAAGTTATAACGAACCAATCATCGTGCCATGTCGATGTGAGTTTGATCCAGCCAGGTATAGAGTGATCCCAAGACAATGGTGGCTAGAGGAAGGTTAAAACCCCTAGCCAAACAGATGAAAATATTTATAAGGTCCCTCATAGGCTGGTCGTTGGGTTTCCCAGTTAGGAATATGTGCGAAAGAAACACAAATATGTAGGCCGGTAGTTTTAGGGATGTACCTTTACCTCGGCCTATTGCAGCAGTGACATCCATCGAGGTTGGAGCTTCAAAAAATTAACTGATAAGGGGAGTAAATGTGTCCTTATTTGAAGAACCAGTGAAACTACGGTAGATTCGATCCAGCTCAACTCGGTCAGAAGCCTCTTCGACATCCAGGGCCTCATCGTGGTATGCAAACTCACCCATGGGATCAAACCTAAGTAATTCACAGACGTCCTCCAACGTAAAGTTGAACTCTCCTTACGTAGCAAAGAACGTGTGAGTTATGATGTTCCATCGGGAAACTAGTACGTAGAGCGCAACGTTATGATTAGAAAGTGTGAACTCCTCAAACGAGTAGGCTCAATGAAGACCAACTTTTGCAAGTGCATCAGCGTAAGAGCTCTGCATATGTGTATGCCAAGCAGCGAAATGGGCTGGAGACCCCCTAGGTGCTTTGAAATAAATTTGAGAATAGGGGAAGTCACAACGGTCCAACCTAAAGCGCAGAGTCCCCTCTGGGGTAAGATAGACCCACTTTGAGGAATCGTCATCCTTATCACCCAACAGTAAAGGGTCATACTTGGCTGAGAAATGGAAGGTCTTACATGCATCAGCGAACTTATCATCTTCATTCCAAAGATGGGAGACCAGCGATAAAAGCATAGTTACTCTTGACGAGCAGTATTCAGGGTAGTGGTGCTAGGGGTAGCAGCAGCGCAAGAGGTGGCAGAAGGGGAGCTTGGCTGGGTAGCGTTGGTGGTAACCTTTGAGGCACTTAAAGAAGCCATAGTAGAGTGGCAATGAATGAAATAGATGGGTAAGAAGGGATAGGAACAAAGAGGGAGGAGCACAGCCACATGCGGTGGCGTAGAGGATGAGAGAAGGAAGAAACTGAGTAAAGAGCTGGACATTAATGGAGTTTTTGCACAAATTTCTCTCTCTAAAGAAGATGGTAGCTTGAATAAGACGAAGGAAAAAGAAAGTTTTTGAACAAAAGACGTTTGAAACCTTTTAAGGAACCTGTTTATTGAGTTTCCCACCACCATACGTGCAAGGCTGCCTATAATCATTTCGAATGCACACATCTCACTTCGGGAGGTGTCTTGATAGTTGAAAAGACAATGACACATCATTAATGAAGTGACGCTTGGGAAATAGAAGGGGGTTGCCTTCGTCAGCAAGTTTGAGTTTTGGCGCCAGAATTTTTGTCTGACATATCCAATATACTCCCAATGGAAAAGATGTCCCAACGGTTCAAAAAAGCTACGATGTCCCCTCTCCACAAGTCCAAATGTTGTTTAAATTGTGACTCGGCTACATCAGGGAGAATTTATACTTTTTCGAACATAGTGAAGTATTACAAGGGAGAATTTCATTTTCCAAGAGCAAAAACAAGTATTTGAGAAGGTTAGTGGACCTTTCGGGATAATTTCAAATAACAAAGATAGAACGGTTGAAGCTCAGTGTAAGGAAAAAGTAGCGATGTCCCATCGCCTAAGCACCAATAAGCCACACCGCTTCGGCTTAGGTACATCGGGGAGAATTTTACTTTTTCTTGTAGGTTCTAACGCAATGCTATAACAAAGGAAAGGATGCCAAAATTTTTACACACGAAGGACGTTCATCGGATTGAGAAGTTTTCGTGCAGACATTTCTTGTTCCCACAAAAAATCTCTCCACGAAGGGGAAAATGTAGAGGGGGCTTGAAGGTAATCCCGAGATTAGGGATAATTCCCCTATTTACAATAGTATCTGGGGTTAAGGCAGCGTGGCACAGCGAGGCAGCTTATCGTGGCAACTCATATTTTAGCTTGTCGTGTTAACTGGCCATATTGTATCTTTTTTTTATACTGACTATAGGATATAACAGTGGTAATGATGTAACGAGAATAATAACGAGTCTTAGTGTGAGGTCAAACGGTACACATGAGAGACTAGGTTGGCAGGGCCTGGGAGAGCTTTCATGCTCTATCGAATGACCTCGCCGTGGGAACCTTAGAGGGATTTGGTTTGGAGGATTGAGAAGTGAGGCACCATTGGGGCTTGTCCTGGCCATCTTAGATACACCCGGTAAAACACCGAAGGACCCTGACCTTGGAACCTCGGGGGGAGCAACCTTAAGTTCCATCGGGCGCTGAGTTGTGACCCAAATAACCCTCTACTTAATGTCACATCCACTTTATCTGATGTCACTAACCAGCTAGGCAATGTCAGACCTGGACTTGAGTAAACCACCGTGGTATTTGGGGCTGTCAGACAGTTGGTGAGCCACCTTTGTGACAACAGCCCCCTGGCACAAATTGGTTAGGCAAAAGGCATGTCATGGCATTTAATGTTTATGACGTGGAGACTACTAGTGCATCGGGTATTTAATATTTGTGACATAGAGCATGAGGGATGTCTTTTATAGGCATTAATGGCGGAGTTGCCTTGGGGGTGGTGTGGGAGGCTATTTAAGGACCCCAGCCACCTCTAAGGAGACGATGATCTTTTTTTAGAGTCCAGAAGTGATTACTGGAGAGTTATTACAAACCAGAGTGTTTACTCACACACCATTGTAATTTATTACGAAGCTTTTAATACTTGACAGAGATTCTTGAGGGTGGTTGGTGTGTCTGGCTACCTACCAAGGTGTATCTAGGGTGTTTACTTATCTGAGCCTCTAGCTCAGTTACTTCTGAGTCCATTACTACCTTATGAGTTATACACGAGAGATTTGCGAGTTCAAACTGAGTCTATCTTCATTGAGTCTTGTTTATATGTCCCGTGGTTAATCAATAGTGTTTCTATTTAACTTATCATTACTATACTCAAAAGGGGTTACTCCTCCATCTTATCTAAACCACCCTTTTACATATTGTACCTCCATCAAATTATCTTAACTTATTATTTAATTCTTACAAGTTAACAAGATTTGATAAATAATTAACCTTAAATTTATATGACATGTTTCTAATCAATTGAAATCATTATAATTGGGTAACTTAAAGTAGGAATTCTGACTACTAAAATGTTAAATTTGTACACACACACAATGTTCAGTACGAATAATGAGATAATTAGAGAACTGTGATTTAAGAGACTTAGTCTTTCCTGTTAAAGTACTAGGGAATTTGAATTTGTAGTTAATTGGTGATGTATTGGCCATTTGTAATTAGTACCTAGATTGGCTATGTACAAAGAGTTGATTAGTACTTAGATAGTTTATGGTCTTATGAGTTTTTTTAGTATCTGATAAGATATGATTTGCTGATTGTCACCTAGTAGATTTTTTAATTATTGATTGGATAGTTGTTCTTAGGAATTTTATTAGTTATGGTTTAGAAATTTGTAGTTAGTAGTTTGGTTAATTATATATTGACGATTTATTATTATAATTTTATTAGAGAGGGGTTGACTATTTTTACTTTGTAGGTTGGTTAATCATGGATTTGTGAGTTGTTCTTAGGAATGGAATTACTTATGGTTTGGTAAGTAGTACTTCGTATTTGTAGCGATTATTCATTTGATGTTTGTACGCAGATATTAGATCGATTATGGATTACAAAATCACAATTAGTAGTTGGATTAGTTGTTGTCTAATAAATTGACTTGGTAATTTAGTTTAAGTTGTTTAGCCACCAATGATTCATCATTTGAGTATAAATGGACATATCAATTGATAGTGGTTGATTTTTGCCCTTACGAATTTTCCTAGAGCTTAAGATTTAGGGTTGAGTAGGATCGTTGAAAATCATTATGAGAATAAAATATGTTATATGAAGATATGATGATTCATATAAATATAATTTGACAGAGTAATGATGTGGTTAGCATATGGATTCGTAAGTTTAGTATATTGTGTTTGGATTGGGGATTAATGACTTGATAATGAGACTTGTAATGAATCGATGAAAACTCATAATGACTTGATAGTCATGCATTAAGTATGAGTGAACTTTTAAAAGTATATATGTAAATTTTGGTTATGGCATGTGAATATAGATGATCTAGTTTATAAGATGTTAGTAGTGTGATGAGGCAGGATTAACCCGTTTGGCATATGTGTAGTAGAATAATTAATTAGGACAAATCTTCCTTGGAAGCGATGTGTTTTAATAAGGGTAACATACTAAAGTTAAGTACTATGAAATTCTAGTAATTTTCATATTAGCGTGTGACTAAGTAAGAACAAGATGAAATAATGATGCTTCAGGTAATGGAATTTACTAAATATAACATAAAAGGTTTGAGATGTAAACTGTGACTAGTTATTCATATGGATAAAATATAGAAGTGGTAACTACAACGTGATGTAATGAACCTATATTAAACTTCATAAGGAAATGAGAAAAAGGGAGAATCAACAACTTGTGTTAATGTGGTAACGTAACACGGTGTAATGAGTTAATATTGTGGATTCCGATGATACCCTATTTTACATGGTGATTAAAATCTCATCCAACTCCCTAAGTGCACCCAGGGTAGGGCAAATGTCCCAAGGCTAGCCAATATCCACATACGAATCCCTACTTATCTGATAAGGTCTTCGATACCCTTAAGGGTGAGTTGTGGAACTTTGGTAGACCTTAGTTGCGCATCCTTTACATAAAGAAGGTTAGTCATTTTAGCATAATCTCTCTAGAAAACATTAATACCTCAATATCCAGGTTCCATTATTGTATAATCTCTCATCTAACCTCAGACTGAAGGATAATGGCCTCAATAGGTCATGTATACCTAAGTCATAGGATGTGGAGACATGTTGGATTTCAAGAACAATTCCCAACAAATCCATGATCTATCTATCCTCTCTTTGACCTCCGATAGTTCTTTTCTAAGCTATCTGATAGGAGTAGGTGAGAATCAGAATACCATTCCATCGACCGCCATTACAAAGCTCTATTTTCATTGAATGATGCCATCCACATTAAATGCACTATACAACCATCTTACTTTCCCTGCAAATACTTTGCCCAACATTCCACCTTTCGACTAACACCAATGAACCTCATAGCTATCAAAGCCATATTGTGATAGTTCATCTGTCATCTCTCCAAGAGTTCTCCTATAAATAAAAGGCTAATAGAAGGTGAAGATGGATCCATATCTATCATTCAAAGATTTTTGAAAATTCAAACACTTAGACTCAAATTACTCCTAACCATTCACATGTTTTTCCACCTTGTATTGTACCCGTAACTCACTATTGCTGGGTCTATATTTGTATTTGGACTACCTCCATTGTTCATACACTTTGTATATCTTTCAATATCCCTAGATAGTACCTAGGTACCCTTATATAAGTCATTAAGTTATTTAATATGGTCCTCTTATTGTTAGCGAAGTCCACAAAACCTTATACTCCCTTAAGAAAATCTCAATGGGTTTCTTAGGCTGTACTCCTCAATTACATTCAAATAAACATGTATAACACTTTAAAACTTTATCTAACACTTTCACACTTCTCTCATCTTACTCATCTAAGGTCCAAAAGGAAAACCTATGGGTCTAAAGTAACATACAATTTTAACACCCATCAGTTTGGCACTGTTTATGGAGACGACAAGTTCTATTCTTTTTAAACACAAAGCTTATCCCCTTTAGAAATGGTGAGTAATGCTTCTATATCTACATAGTTAAAGTTAATGGATGATCCCTAAATATGCTATAGGAGTAAATGTCCAACATCCTCATATGGATTCATTTACCCCCAATGGTTGAAGAACTAATGATATCCAAGTACATCGACATGGTGGAAAGAAACAAAGCCTTAATTAATGCGAGAAAATGATCTATAGTGTTTATCCTGGGCCCCCTAATAATCATTAACTCGCATCACAGTCAAGGACAGACTATCACTCCTGGTATAGAATTCTCAAAGAGGTTTTAGGGGAATTAGCCATGGGATGGAGTGCTAAAAAAGATGTTGAATCAACTAAGGGACTTCCTCATCCAGTAAAAGAGTCAAACATATAAGACCATAGAGTAGTCGCTACAAAAGATGGTGTCCCCATTCTATAAAGATATCCAACATTAATCCCTTCCCCCAAAGTGAAAGATGCCTAATATTAATCCTTTTGAAGGTTCCAAGGACCCCATTGATCACCTGGAAACTTACAAATCATTAATGATCCTCTAGGACATCCTAGATGAGGTCTTTTTCCAAGGCATAGGGTTGTGAACCAAGGCATAGGGTTGTGACACTTAAGGACAAATAGGCATAGGGTTTATGAACCTCAAACAAGGAACCATTACATGTTTTAAATATCTAGAAAGTTCCTTTGTTAACCATTTCATTGGAGCTCAGAAAATGAGGAAGTCTATTACTTCACACTTCCACTTCAGATAAAAGTTTAGGGAACCCCTCAGGGATTATGCCGAGAGGTTCAACTAGGAAGCTCTCCAGGTTGACAGCTTCAATGAAATCATTTGTGTTTTTGACTTTATCTTAGGAATCATCGCAGACAATTTGCTGAGGTCCTTCAGTAAGAAGCCTACCAAGACAATGAATAAGTTGCTAGAAATAGATTAAGAGTACATGAACATTGAGGATGTTATCTTGACAACATAGGCCATTGCTTCTCCCTATCAAGGAAAAAGGAAAGACGTGCTCTCAACCCTTGAGGAGACCCCATGAGTAGTTGTGGCCAAGAGGAAAAAGGATAAGGCCAAGAAAAGTGGTCCTTTAGGGGCCAAACACTTCACGACCTTCACAACCATGGTGGAAGAGGTCTTTAGAGCCATACAAATGCAGGATATTATACATCAACCAATGCCTATGAGATCGAGGATGTGAAGCGGGACAAGTGCAGGTATTTTTAATTCCACATAGATCATGGTCACAACACCAAGGACTGCTTCAGACGTAAGGATTCCATCAAAAGGGTGACCAAGAGAGGTGTTGAACCATGTATATGGTAAAACCCCCCAAAAAAGTTAGAATCATAAAATTGGACTACTTATAAATTAGAATAGGATTATCTCAAGTAACAAAGTGGTTGGAATAGACATGATTAAGGTCGTCCTTAACATCTTAGAAAACTCGGGTTCCATTATATGTCCACTATGAGAGAATCAAATAGTGGAGATTCTAGAATTTATGTAAAATCCCCCAAATCGTGGTGACAATCATCTTACTAAATTGATCATCAAATTCGCTTGATTTCATATTTGAAATCATTGATTTACTATTCCATTATATAAATTCGTGTAAACTATACTTGGATACTCATTCCAAACTTCAAAAGGTTTCACTATTTTTAATTTTGAAAACAGCTAGGCATACTCTATTTACATTGATATATACTCTATTTTTCTCAAAATTTTATAAAAATGGTTGAACACCTAGAATGTAATTGGGAAAAGAAACACCACTCCAAACCCCTATTGGAATAGGAAAACCAATAGGATTTTTGAAAATCTTGGCTAAAAGCCAAGAAGCTATACAAGAAATTATGTGAAAGCTTACCCAAAGTGCGCTGGCATCATAGAGCTTGTTATTCCATCGAGAACCTATTCCAATAAGCCCCCAATATTTTGAGAAAAATCAAGGTAAACATATGGAATCACATCCCCTTGCTTTACTATATAGATAAGAGGACAAATAGCTGAGGAAGAGAAGTGGAAAACATCTCAGAGGTTAAATCTTGGATCTAATACGAGCAAATCTACTAAGATAAATTGGTCAAAACATGAAGAATCCTCCTGCCAACTAGGTAGAACCTTGAACTCGAGGTCTATTGGGTGTGATGATGACCAAACATATTCAATAGAGAACATGAGTTCCTTTGAAAGGATCAATAGCGTACTCGTCTTTGAGAGATTGGGAAGAAAATAGGCGCGAGTACATCCTTACCCCGAATAAGAATAAGATGAGTAAAATACATGAGGAAGGATCCAATAGGATAGGACATTTCAAGATTCAACACCAGGACATCAATTAGTTATGAACTAGTCGGCCAAACAGAATAGAGTTTGGCCGAGAGTATTGCACATGATAATAAAGTAGATATACCTAAGGAGTCCCAACGATGGAGGCGATCTATCTAAAGGATAGAAGATTGTCCCGATGGTCTTATCTCAATAAAAAATCCACTCCAAAGAGGGTTTGTCTGGTAGTTTCCATTCACATCTTCCATGATTAGCTACACCCCACCTATAAAATTCCATTCACTTGTGATCACGCCTAGGTATGAAGGGAAATCATATCAAATCTTTCATGTCAAGTAATACTAAATATTATGCGATATATTTTCATTGCCTAACTAGATATGTTTCTAAGATTTTCAAAGAACCCTCACAAGACCTCCCTAAATGCAGTATAATGGTTTATTAAGAGGAGAAATTTCCGAGTTCAAACAACAATCCAACCTCTTTGTTAACAATTTCTACATAGGACCAAAATATAGTAATATGATAGCTCTCTTTTTCAGCATCTGTCAATGCAATGATGAAATGATAAGAAAGTATATTACCAGGTTCAATATTGAAAAACTGTAAATGGTGTACTATAATGATAACGTATCCATTACATCAATCATGAGATAGTTGTTGCCAAAAAAGTTATACTCGGCATTGGCCAAGGAACCTCTAAACCATATGGTTGAGCTCCTATCCAAAGCGAGAAACATCATGAATGCAGCGGAAGTTATGGATACAAAGGAGATCAACCACAAGTAAAAGCTTGGAAAGAAGGGACAAACCTAAAGATGTCCCCAAGATGAAAAGAGACATGAGGCTATACCAAAAGTTCAACGAATATAATCCCTTAGTAGTAGGATTAAACCACATCCTCGATGAGAAAAGAGGAAATGGTAAATTGAAGTACCCGGAGAAGATAAGAACTCCTGCTGAAAGAAGAGACAAAAATAAGTTTTGCAAGTTCCATAAAGATCATGTGTGAGAGGCTAAATATTTCCTAGCCTTAAAGGTTTAAATTTAGGCCCTCATCAAAAGAAGTAATCTTAATAAGTATGTTGAGAAGAATAGCAGATCAACAGAAGCTCGTGATGACTGGAAGCCTAGGAGGAGATCAATATCACCTGGGATAAGGAATGAAGACCAGAAAATATTAAGAGAAAAAAAATGAGGAGGATTCCAACTTCCCTCCAAGTCCCAAGGATCCTATAGAAGATATTAATATGTTTTATTAGGTGAAATTGCATAGCAGTAGGACATGCTAGTGGATGTGATAAACCAGCTAAAAGAAAGACATATATCAATGAAGAAACATCTTGGGCCGATAATAAATATGTCAACATGGTAGAAGTGGAAGATGTTCGATCTAATAAAGTCACCAAGGATAGACCCATAATAGGATTTTACTAAGATTAATTTTTAGTATTGTTATATCCTCATGAGGATCCACTAGTGATAACCATGATGATTTGCGACTAAAACGAAAAGAGAATTCTAGTCGAAAATGGTAGCTCGACGAATGTATTATTATATAATTATTTCTAAAGGTTGAAGCTATCTGACGCGATACTAGAGGACTAACATCATCCTTTGAATGGATTCTTAGGTAAAAAAGTGTGCCCATTAGGTATAATTGAGCTATAAGTGGTTGCTAAAACTTAGTTGACTTGTAGAACAAAGATGATGAGATTCTTTATCCTTCATAAGAATGTCTCATTGATCGAAAATATCATCTTTGGAAGAGTGGGTCTGAAGATGTTTCAAGTCGTAGCCTCTATTGTTCATCAACATCTCAAGTTCCCCACTAATCTCGATGGAGGAGTGGTGAAAGGAAAATGGGTAGAAGCACACAAATGATGCTTCACCTTGACGACAGGGAAGCGAAGAAGAAGATAGTTTAAACCTATCAGACACAGAAATTAGATCCTCGAGATGAAGATATGTTAATAATCAGATAAGTGAATGAAGAAACATATCCATTAATCCTGGACGATGAGCATTTGAAAGGATAGCCAATATCAGCTCATACCTAGATCCCGTCATTAAGAAATAACTGTATGACTTCTTATGATCTAGGAAAAGTGTATTTTCTTAGATCCATAAATATATTCCTGGAATTGAATCATCAAATATCATCCAAGAGATCAACATACCCAAAGAAGCTAAACCAGTAAAACAAAGATGAAAAGTATTATTGGAAGAAAAGAATATGGCAATTGAAGAATAAATGTCCAAATAGAAGAAAGACGAATTTATTGAAGATGTGATATATCCTAACTAGTTAACAAACACGATGATGGTAGTGAAGAAAATTGAGAAATGGCAGATGCGTGTGGACTACACAGATCTAAATAAGGCATGTCCCAAGGATTATTATCATTTTCCTCAGATAAATAAATTAGTGGATGCAACAACTGGGCATGAGTCAATGAGCTTCATGAATGCATATTCTAGTTCTAACCAAATTAAAATGAAGAAAAAAGATAAAGTTTTTTATATGCATATTAACATAGATAACATAAAAATGCTGGTGCCATTTATCAGAGCCTAGTGAATAAAGTGTTTGAGAAGATGATAAGGAAGAACATGGAAGTCTATGTGGATGAAATGTTAACCAAAATCATAAAAGTAGACGAACATATCAAAGACCTCGATCAAACCTTCGATGAGCTAAAGAAATACCAGATGAAGCTAAATCAAGCGAAGTGCATGTTCGGGGTTAAGACTACAAAATTTCTTGGATTTATCATCAGTCAAATGGGCATAGAGTCCAACACTGACAAGATCCATGCATTGATTAATTTGAAACCTCCCAGAAACAATAAAGAACTCCAAACATGGTGGAAACTTTGAACATATTTGTGTCCAGATCCATAAATAAGTGCCTCTCATTCTTAAAAGTGATTAAAAAATCTTTTGAATGGACGAAGGACTTCCAAGAAGACTTTTTATAGCTGAAAATATGTATAGGATTGACCCTGTTATTGTCAAGGCCAATCCTAGGGGAAAAACTATACTTGTATTTGGGGGTGGTAGAATCAACAGTCTGCTCGACTCTAGTTAAAAGTGATGAATGCATCCAAAGCCAATACACTACATG
This sequence comes from Sambucus nigra, assembly GCA_949130495.1. Taxonomy (NCBI): domain Eukaryota; kingdom Viridiplantae; phylum Streptophyta; class Magnoliopsida; order Dipsacales; family Adoxaceae; genus Sambucus; species Sambucus nigra. Next base: position 363,357,622 of record OX422216.1, on the reverse strand, counting down.
ACCAAAGATTTTCCCAGTGCATAAATAAGATATTCCAAAATGTAGAAATGGGCTCTAGCTTTGATAGTGGCATCTAGTAATATGAAGCAATACTTCCAAGCCCACTCCATATTTACACCGATCTCCCACTTTAACAAACCATCCAGATTCTTGAGAAATATGGCAGTTGATGTCATAGGCAATAGAGCTGTATCAATATTAAATTGAGTCTGAGCTAAGGACTGAAAGGAAATCCCAATTCGTAGCAAATTTAATTGCAAATTTCACCTATGAGGAGAAAAGACCGATCAAAATAGCAACCTTTCTCTGAGACCACTAGATCTAGAGTCCAACCATATAACCTACTAAAGTTCCAGCCAACTAAATTTAAAGATCATTGGAGTCCTCATCCAAACAAGAAAATATTAGATACAAGGGAGATTTTATTACAAAACTGTTTAAATATTATTCTTTAGTACAAGGAGACTTCAATCGCGAACTACCAGTATGTAAGGTATTTATGGATGGGTCATTATGTGCAAGAGATAATGGATTTTGTTTCGTAGTCAACAGACATGATAGAGGTAACATAGAATACTAGATGCATTTCAAATTTAAAACATGCAAAAATAAAGTTGAATACAAGGCGTTGATTGTTAAATTAGATTTAACTGTATTACTTAGAGGCGAACAAACAATGGCTCATAGTTATTAAGAGCTAGTAGTTAATCAAGTGCTAGGAGAATATGAAAAAAGAGAGGGAAACATGTTAAAATATCTTGCAAGATTAAAATTGCTACTTCAAATTCTAAAATCAATCCAAATGATCAAAGTCCTTAAAACTGAACATATAAGAGTATACATGCCTACAAAAATCTTACTATAGGTGAGAATTGATGTGGAAGACATAAATTTTCTAGAGCTGACTATGGACTTATCCTGGATGGACCTAATTATTATATACATAAAAAAACTTCTGCCAGCCGATCACAAGGAGGTGGGAATGCTTTATTACAAATCTTCCAAATACATCATGGATAAGGGAGTTGTAGAAAACACATCATAGGTACCTCATAATCATCTAGTTTGGTCCATATAACTTCTTCCTTCACCATAAACCCTAGTTCATACTCCGAGTACTGATCTAGAGGCCATCGAGAGCTCTCGAGCCCAGTTTAACTACTAGTCAAATATCCCACCTGAGCAAAAGCTCAATAAATATTTGAAGGACTCTGAATACCCTTTTCATAGATTTTCCTTGTCCACAAATTCTCCTTACTTTTCTGATGAACGGTCCATTTTACTATCAAAAACTAATTTGGAGCACACAGGTGCTTCCGAGTGCCGTTTTGACCCCAATCAACTTCCTCGCCTGAGCAAAACTCAATGAATCTTCGAAGGGAACTAAATTACCTTTAAAATGGCCTTTTTCATGCTTAAATTGGCCTTATGGTTCAAACGAATGGACCATTTTCCCTTGAATATTGATACAAAGGACACCAGGCGCTCCTGGGCTCCATTTGAATCCCGTCAATCTTCATCTTGAATGAGACTTAATTAATCTTGAAAGGTCTATGAATACCCTTTCCAATGGCCTGTCTCGTATACATATTAGCCTTATGGTACGAACGAATGGCCCGTTTTACTTCGGGGGGTCATCAAGAACTTTTAGGCCCATTTTATAAGGGTAAACTCTCCGAACTGAGCAAAAATCTTTGGAATATCGAAGAGCCTCGAGTAAACATTCTAACGGTCCACACTGTGCACAAATTGGACTTACGGTTCAAAAAAATGATTTGTTCTTCTCTTGTTTAAAACATCATCGAGCACTTTTGAGCCTTGTTTAACCATTATTCATTCTCGAACCCGGAAGCATCTCAATGGATTCTTAAAGGGATTTGTACACCCTTTCCAACAGTGAGCGATTTTGACTAACATATTACATTTTATGACTATTTTTCAAAGAATCTACCTGAGACTTCCAAATGGCAAACCCATTTCCTTGCCTATCGATAGTGTGTTTGGGTTGCTTGCCGATAAACATGCAAAGGACAATGCCTATCGACACCCCCTTGCCCTATATAAAGGGAGCATGAGCTCACTTCAGAAAGCACCTAAGAAACATCTGTCTCAGCGATCCCTACAATATTCTCTCAATGCCAACGTGGTTTTTATATTGAAAACTCTCCCCCATATTCCATTCCCATCCTTTTCTTACCCAATTTAGCAAATTCCATTTCCTCTCCTATCACCTCATCCACTTGCAAGATCAACCCTTCAATAATCAAGATCAATCTTAAAGCTTTCAAATGAGGTCCAAACCTTTCACTCTCTCTTTAAATTTCCTTATTTTTGCATTATTTATTCTATTCTTACTTTTTCATTTCATCTTTGTTATTTCACATATAATAATATCCAACTCTTTTATTAATAGTATTGCACATACAATATTTTCTATAAAAAATCCAAAAAAGTAAAAAATAGGGTTTGCTTATAAATTCCATACGGGGATTTCTCACTACATTTTCTTACACTAAAACACCCTTTTTCAACACACACAAATATAAGAAAGTCACCGGTTGGATTTATGGGATAAACCCCACCCCTGTGTTGCATACAAACTATGTGGACTTTGATGCCTTTTTAGGCCACGTATGTGTCTCGAGCAAAATCTGATATTTGAGTCCTCCTTTGATATTTTGTTCATATAGTATATTTGTGATTTCTTCTCGTTTTTTATCCAATATATACCATCGTCTTTCTCTAAATTATCGGTGACCCGACAAATTCACACAATATGTTTTTAATTACTATTTTTGTAACACTCCTACGGATGACCTCATTTCTCCTTTCTCCATGTTAAAAGTCGAGTAATTCCATTACCCATTTATATATACATGCACATACACACTTCACGGAGTTATTAAGAAGAAGAATAACACATGCCCATGAGAGATCAAAATGGAAGGATGGGTTCCTAACACCTTCCCATTTTGTAACGTAGCCCGCGAATTGTTGAACTAATTGGTTTCACAAACATCAATATGTCTTTAATATCATTCTCTTGAGGGGACAACATTTCCTTTTCCTGTTTTGTACAAAATAGGCTGGTGAATCTATCTCTATACATCACCCCATATCGACAATGGACAAAACGCCACGATGAAGGGATCGACACCCCCCACCCACCCCCACCCCCCGCGTGCACCCCTATCGGGAGTGTGATGGACACAATGGTGACTCTGTTGGTGAATTGTTTGTCATAAGAGGTTTAGACTCAATTCTTGCGCGGGTGTTATCATTTTCCACATGTATGTGTATGCACCTACATGTATGTTCCCTTTTTCCTCTATTACTTCTTGTATATATTTACCTCATGTTTATATCACTTCTCACTCACTTTTCACCTCTCGCACTTATAAATACCCTTAATGTACATAACACACTACTTACACTTGTACGTAGGATCACTTATACCCACATGTTTCACACACCATTTAGAATATCCATGATTAGGTTTTACTAGAACACACATTCGCTTATCACACTTGTATATATACATATTCACTTATCACACGCTACTTATAGTTGATACATTCTTAGGCTCACTACCACACATTCACAAATCACTCACTCACATGTATCCTTGCTTAGTGTAGTCTTCATGCACCATGTTAGATTTACTTTTCATGATAGTTTCCTTATTACTATAGTGCTTATTCAACTCAGCATGCGAAATAAAAGACTCTCCATAATGAACTAATCAAGAACCATGCATTTTGCACACTACATCACCAAGAGCATGGATATTGACCAAAATTTTGTCCAGTACTGGTGGGTCACATTGTGATGGGCGCTATTCTGGTCGGTCATAATTAGACAAAGAAACATGAATCTCACTTTCCATTGGCATTGTACCTTCGACGTATATTGAACGGTTCCCCTTACATTATACCGCTTGACCGAACTCACGACGGGAGGTATATAGCTGGGAATTCGTTCACATGCGTAGAGTATATAAAATTTTCCCTCACAATATCTTTCCCTATGAGGTATATAGTGAGGCAAATCACGTAGACTCAGGTATATCAAATGGTTTGTCTACACGTATCGATTGCCCTCAAGAAGTAAAAAGTATATTGTGTAAGTCATGCCAAAGAGGGGAACCTTTCCACTAACCCAACAAACTGCATAAACCTCATACATGCATCAAACCTAGGGCACACATATTTAGTTTTCCAGTTGTTGCACGAAACTCTGATGAAATGCTAGGTTGGCATGCCAACCAAATTTTTGCGCTATTTCGTCATTTTTCAAAATGGGACCTTGTCTATGAGCTTGGAAACAAATCAAACCATATCTTACCTATCTTCTTCAAACCAAATTTTCCCAGGATCGGGTCCTATCCTAGATTTCTTTTGCATCTAGGTGAACCTAATACAAGTGAAAATATAACAATAATCATGCTGGACTCTTCTCTCATTCTTCTTTTTCTTTCTCAAAAAACCGAAATACCGAAAAACATTTTTCCTCATTTTGATCAAAAACACAAAAAATATTTTCACTATTTTTTTACCGAAAGTACCAAAAAAAATTCCCTCTTTTTTTACAAAAATGTCAAAAATAATTTTCCTCTTTTTGAAAAATACCCAAAAAAATAATTATTTCTTCCCTTTTTCAAAAATAAATTCAAATCATTATCCTTCCCAGGTCGATTGCATACCCAATTCTTAGCATGTCTCCCTATTGGCTTTTGTCTTCCGTCAAACTTTCTCAAAGCTCTGCCAGTTCCTCGACTACCTCATCCGACTATGAAATCTACCTTCACCAGTCCTACATGGAAAACGTCAACCAAGCATCAAAAGTGTAACCTGGTTTAATGGCAGTCCTTGTCCTGCTCCATGGAAAGATTGACAACCTTCAAACTGAGGTTTATGAGATGAGGCAAAACTCGATCCAAGATAAAAAAGAGCTCGAAGTTATCTTTCTTGAGCCATGGGTCCACCTTCTTTCGAACTTGTTTGAGTCTAACTTACCAGTACCCATTCATCTTAAGGAGGAAGGACTGAATAAGGTCAAGGAAGACCTCAAGCCGTTGTCAAAGAAGTTTGACCAAGTTAAGATATCCAGGAACTACATGGACTAAACCCACATGTCTCCTTTCCCTAAATCAATATTGTCGGAGAAGTTCAAAATGCCAGCCATTGAGAAGTTCGGTGACAACGGCCCCCCAATTTTTCACCTTCATAGTTATCACAAAGCCATTAACCTTCTTGGCTCCTCTGAAGAAATAATGGCCCATATGTTTCAACAGACTTTGAGGGATAGTACCCTACAATGGTTCATATCCATCGAAGAATCCATAATCCATAGTTGGGAAGATGTCGTCTAGGAATTCATGTCATAGTATAAATACAACGAAGAACTAGAAGTTACATGTCGTGATCCATATATTCTTAATCAGGAGAAATCGTCAATAGCTTCATATCAAGGTGGAGTGAAAGTGCGCTTGTAATAAATGAATAAACTTAATTAATTAAATTCCAATTTTATGCCCATATTTTGATTAAAACCCTAACTCATTCATCTAATTTTGGTTGAGTGAATATGCGTAATAGAGCATGTACACAATCACAAATACAGATTTGAGGAAAAATCCCCAAAGGGGCAAACCACGACTTACTAATACAGAGAAATACAGCTTGTTGTGACACACGAATACCCACATACATCAGTTCATTGTCGTCGGCAAGAGATCCCACAAGAGCTCTAATGGTCAGTATTGAAAGCAACATCTATTCACAAAATATACTCCTAGAATGAGTAGAATGGGTAACAAGGGTTTAGAATGATTTACATAAATATTTGGGACGTTTGGATGAATCAAAAGAGGTTTAAAACTCAAAATTTGAAGTCCTAAAATCATAGTTGTTCTGCCGAAAACAGAGTTATAAAGAGGGAAAAACATAGATTCAGAAACTAGTATTTAAAAAAAATTAAAATGTGGCGGTCGTTCGAACGACATAAGAGCATCACTCGAATGATAATAGATGTCTCTTGAATCATCATCGTGTGACCTATCAAATGCGGTAAAAACTGCAAAATAGTACGGGTTCGTTTGGTGAACTGCTTCAAGCGAGGTTAGCGCGACCTATCTCACGACATGCAATGCTGCTTAATGAGGTCGTTTAAACGACATAAGACTATCGATTGAGCGACATAGCTTTATCATTTTAATGATTGGAGTGTCAAAATCTATGTTCGCCAATAGGTCTTTAAAAATTAATTTTGACTTAAAACCTGATTTATTTTGATAAAAACATTTTAGAAAAATTCCCAAATAAATACGAAAACATGAAAAAATCCCAATTACACATTATAACATTTTAGTGAGTGGAGTTAGTGGTTTCAGTTGAAAACGCATGTTGCACATTGCTCGATGTTATTGCACTATGCATGAATAAAGATGATGGGTGCGTGAAGCTTCAGATTCGGATTAAGGCCATCATGGATGATTGTGTTGACATGCCAAATATAGAGGCATGTGACATACTTGATGTGATCTAGGACACATAGAAAACTCCTAGATTCTAAACGAACATTTATAAAGTTATGTCCTTAGAAATCTCCCCCTATGTCTATGTCAGTAAATACATAAAAATATCCGAATTATACCTAAACTCAAAGAAAACGACATATAATTTAATATCCGCAAAAATTGGAAATACTAAATAATATGTCTTCAAAATTCTTTCAACATCTTAAAATTTTCAAATCTCCAATGTTCCTTTGTCATCATTAGGGTGTGCAAAAATTGATCCTCAATATTGTACCTATAAACATGAGACAAGAAACACTACCCATGACGCGCAACGGTTTGAAATATAATGATATGAAAAAATAAATATCAATTAAGATTAAGCAAATAATTATTAAAGAAAACAAAACAACTCCCTCATAATTCCCCCCCCCCCCCCCTATTATCTCCCCAAATAGACAGATAAGAAGAACACAAAGAAATGCATATCGATATTGTCACAAGGTAATAAACATATCTTTTTCAAATTTTCAAAACTTTTCTCCCCAAAAAATATACAACAAAGAATCACACCATGAAATAACACGAAAATAATCAAGTCAATGATAGCGTAAATGAAGGGATGTGAACAAATTCGATAGGAAAAATAACGCAAACAATCATAACCTATGTGCCCGATGAATTTTTGATATTCCTAACCAATGAACTCAATATCTTCCTTAGGTGTAAAAATGGTGGAATTATAAGAAATTCACTCAATCTAATCAACAAATCAAAGTTCAAAGTGATTTCCACACCAATAACGCCCAAAACTATTTAATGCGTTTTTGAGATTTTCAAGAAAGTGCAAACCCGTTGATATACAAATCCAACCAAACTCCCTCAAATGTAATAATTATCATACAAAGATATATCTTTTTCTTATGAATGATCATATTATCCTAAACTAGTTTGTCCTTGGCTACTTTTTTCAATGCCACACTTTTTTGGCTCTTTTAAATTCATTGGGTCTTGGCTACTGTTTTCAATGCCACACTTTTTTACCCGAATTAAACGGTGGCTTAATCGCAAACAATATTATGATTACCTTTTGTAACCATGCCTTATTTTTCAAATAACATATAAATATTAGAACAAAATCCTTATGGGCAACGGATATGACATGCACTACTATTATTATTCTCGTTTTATCGCATTTGGTTCATTGTATAGGCAAAATTGAGATGAAAACACTCAAACCAACATGTGAAAGATAAGTACAAAATTCAAATAAAACTGTGCATGTGTTCATTAAAGGAGATAAGGAGCCAAACATGTAGAAATATATCACTAATCACATCTCGATTACTCCATACATTATAAAGCAGATGGATGAAATGATGTAGCATCCCAAAACACTATTAAACAGTCACGTGGAATATGGAAATGAAAATGTGATGATGGCTATCTTAAATGTTCATCCATAAAAGGTGTAAAAAAAATACAAATCTCATTTTGTATTTTTCAAATAGAAATTATAAAAATAAAATATTTTTGTCTTTTTCAAAAATTTATAAAAAACAAAATGTTTTTGGAATTTTCAATTTTTTAAAAAATAGAAAATATTTTTGTATTTTTCTCAAGATATGAAAAAAATAAAAAATACTACAAAAAAGGATACAAATGATACAATCTAGAAATATGAATCATATGATATGAATATGAGAAATGCATCTTATTCTAGACCTGGTAACTACCCCTCAGTTAACTATGCAATTTCCTAAAGACTTCCTAAGACTGTCGAATCTAAGGGTATCTAAAGGCTTCATGAAAATATTGGCTAACTCAAGGTTGGTAGCACAAAACTCAAGGACATGACTCACAATAAAGTATTCGCGTATCCTAATGTGTTTTGTGCATGAATGCTAGACTGGATTGCGGGATATGTGAATTGCGCTCGTTGATCGAGGGTGAAAAGTAGCGCAGTGTCAGTACGCCAGTTATTGTTTTCATTTCACCACCTCAATACAAAAACTTAAACTATTGACTACACTCTTTACAGGAGTATAGCGGCCAGTCTAGGTATCGAAATACACATAGAATAGATGACATAATTATATTGATTTAATTCTTCTCAAATAAAAGTGTAAACAATAATTATTAACAAACGAAAAGATAATACTAGGCATGTGTTTAAACTAAGATTACAAAAGGGAATAAACACTATAGATTGTGACTAATATCCCTTTCCTCGAGTTAATTAGTATAAATGGTTACATGGGAAAACAAGTCCGACAAGATTAAATTTTATTTCAACAATTAATTAAATCTAGATTTGTCACCCCCTAAATTGTCATAAAAGCTTACTATGATGTCGGCATCAACAAATACCCCGAAAATTACACACGCAAGGTCGTAAATATGTCACATACATGATATACACCATTTAATATCCTAGGCGTATAATCAAGAACAACCCAGTAGAATTAAAATCATAAAACCCATCACGAAAGCAAAGAAACCAAATCAACCCAAGGTGAGGTCAATTAATCACAACCTAAACCAAATCAGCTAGAAAGAATGTTAAATGACATCAATTAAATGAAAGAAATAAATACAGCACTAAACCTAAGTTACAAAGAAAGAAAACTAATTAACAAACGTTGAAAAACAACAATGGAATCTTGGATAAGTGGAGAAGACAATTGATAGTATTCTTGCACAACCAAAGGGATAAACCCTAGGAGGGAGAAAAGGAACATCCAAAATCACCTTCAAAACCATAACCTCCAACCTGAAGCCTAAAAATATGATAAAAGAAGAAGAAAAAGATGAAAAATCGATTATGTCTACAAATACATAAAAAGCACTAAAATACTAAGTGGAAAATAAATAAATGGAAATGAAATGATAATGATTTATCCTAAAAACCAAGATGAAGCTCCTTGAGAAAATGGTCATAACATGTTTGTTAGGACCCGGATTGATGAACCGTCAGAGGCCACTCGAAGCTGACTCGAAGGAGTACAAATTCCGTGAATAGTTCAGGCACGAATCTCGAAAACTAAAATAACTAAAATTCCCCTAAAGTTGTGTATTACATTAAAAACTTCCTGAAAAGCACCAAATGCACCGTTAAGCATTCCAATACCTACAAAATCTCAATTATACCTCGCAAAGCATATAAACATATACAATAGAGGTTATACAATAATAGTGACTAATCACACCCCCTAACTTACACATTACTAGTCCCTAGCAATAAAACAAAACAAGATCTGACGCATAAAGTGGTAAGAACAACAAAGATAGGAATACAGAAAAAGTTCCACTTTTCCAAGGGAACGATTGCATTTAGAGAATGCAACAAGCCGTTAAACCCCTAGGTTACCCTAGTGAACGCATGTTTATCTCGTGAGGATTTTCAAGGATGAAACCCACAAACATCAAATTTCCTCAAATCATGTCCAACCAACAAATATTCCAAGTTCAACAACAACTAGATATTTAAACATAATATTAATAAAGAAAAAGAGAATTTTGCCCAATAATCCAAAACTATCAATGTTAAAAGAATGACTACATGGAATTAAAACCTCAAATGTGAGTGGTGTGCGCGCACATGCAAAAATATTTTATTCGATAAAAATGCCTACAGGCCGGATAACATTTAAAGCATTATTCCACTCAATCCTCTCCGTATATTAAACAAAATAAATAAAAGCACTCATATTGGGAGGAAATACATGGGTCATACGGGCATAATGAGTAAATGTAAATGGAAACTAGACCGCACAAATGTCATTAATGAAGAACGCAATATATAAAATAAAAACTTTGCAACCTATGTACACAAATGTTATTGAACACTACGTAAACAAATGAAATACTTTCTCATTCTTTTTTTTTCTCTTCTTTTTCTTACTTTTTTTTCTTTTATTTTCACCCTCACATGCTTAATTTCAACCACATAATCAAAAACATCATTCAATCCCAATTATCATTCCAAACAAAGGTATGGAAGGAGCATTTATGGTTTAAAAACTCCAATGTGGAGTCGGTTATAGGATTTTGGGTAATGGAACTAAAGGATATATTAAGGCTCAAAGGGGTTGATGAGGGAAATGTATGATGTGAGGTCAAGGTAAATATGGGTGATATAAAAAAGAAGGCCTATGATCCTTTCCTAAGGTTTACGCAATTCTCGAGTAAAAACAACTTTGAAAATCATGATCAAGAAACACATTTCATATATGAACTCAATTAATAAACAATCAATGAAATAATAGTAAGACTACCAATAAATTTAAAGAAGGAAAGAGTAATGTATAAACACTCACAAATGAAGAAAAGCACAAAGCTCGCTCGATTTTAGTGTACACAAAGCAATAAAAAGATACCAAGGTTTAATTCATGCATTTATTTTCAATATTGAAAATTTGTCGACTAAAGTTTAATAACAAGAAAGAAATATAAAATGCATCATTTAATTTGCAATTGGATAGGGCAGTTATTGAATTTATCATAGGAAATTGGGGCAAAAGGCCTAAGAAAGATAAAAGAAATAAAGAAAACAATTTAAAAAACAATTGAATTTTTATTTTTTTGAATTTTTTATTTAATTTTTATATTTTTATTTTTAAAAATTTAATTAATAAATATAAACACGGCACACAATGATAAAATAAAAACCGAGATGACTAATCACATCCCCTAACTTGAATTGCACATTGTCCTCAATGTAATTAAAGACATTATGATAAAGAGAGGGATATAAATAAATTACCCCAATTTGGAGCGATCCCCGAGGTAGTCAAATTACCCCAATTTGGAGCGATCCTCGAGTTAGTCAACGTACACACTATATAAACCAAATAAAAATAAAAATATTTACACAAATATTAATTTAAAACAAATCATGTCGCAAGTCACAATAATATAGAGGGGCTGAAGTGCAAATATGAGATAAATTGACAGTGAACATTTGATTTTATAAAAATGGAAGTTCACATGCATAAAAATCCAATAAATAACCAACAACTATATCATCATTTCCAATCTCAAAATTTCAAAAAATAACTTAATACAATAAAATATAGTATTAATATAAATAAAGGAGAAACGAAATAAAAAAAAAATTCTCATTACAACAACACTCAGAAACCGGGACCACTAAAGGATCCTAGCACATATCATCACTCCCCACATCCGGCACATCATCTAGGTCCCACACACAGTGGTAGGCCAACGGACGTTGCTGAGTCTAAAAGTAGGCGTGAAACCCATCTCGTTCCTTTTCATAATGGAACCCCTTGAATCCCCAGGATGGCACACACTTGGTCGAATAATACTTTTTGATCTCTACCATTTCAACCTGCAAAATAATAATTAGGCAAGATGAAAATTGTAAAGCGCAATGAAAAGTTAGCCGGTGAACGAGTTGAAACGATGTGTGAAGGCGCGTGAAACCAAGTGAAAATATACCACATTGTGACAAAAAGTGTCGCGGTGTGACAACGAGTGAAAAATATGCAATTGTATGCTAAACAACTAAAAAATGGTTTTGGAATTTTAGCAAACACTTGATGTGCACAACATGGTATAAGGATGCGTGAGTACCATTTAAACCAACACAATCCCCATTCATGAACAAACAAAAGAATCCAACAATAATTTGTGCTCATGAATGGTTATTAATAATTAATTAAGCATTACTCAAGTTGGAACGACAACTGGGACACACCCAACACAAAAGCTTCACAAAGTGTCAAAAACATAAATGAAACCCTTGAAATATGAGAATTACCGACCAAAACCAACAAATATACAAGATAACAAGGATGAATTTATACCTTGATGGTGTAAAAATTGTTGAATTAGAGTGAATTTGCTTGGGAAAAAAAATATGGGGTACAGAATGTTGGTGGAAATAATAGAGTATGAGATAAATTATAAGAGAAGAGGTAGAAAAAAGCATTGCTAACCCCGGTCGACCGCAGTTTTCATAATTTCCTTGGATTGAAGACTGTGACCTGTGACCCCTTTGGACTAATTAACCGCGTATTGAGAGCCGATCGATCGGGTTTTCTATTTTATCTTCGGACCTGAGATAATGGATGGTACACATGGGGCCGGTCGACCGCGACAGGATGGCCGATCGACCGCGACAGGATGTCCGGTCGACCTCTTGCGCAAAGGGTTGTTGCTTGAATACCATCAAACATACCTGCTTGTATTGTGCCTTAAAGCCTCATTTTTTTTATACTTGGCATTTGTTTTGCAATAAAGACCTCCTCTCATTTTTTTTAAGACAAGGATTTTCTTATTTTGAGTGCATACCTGCCCACTTTTTGGCCTCATACCTGCTCACTTTTAAGCACATACCTGCTCAAAGACCTACTATTTTTTTATTTGCAACCACATGGTTGTAACGGGAAAAAATGGGGATAAAAATGAAAATATATATAGAAATGACTATAAAACATTATATACACTAAGAAATTAAAGTAAGGGTGAAATTTACGATGGGCGACACATACACACAAAACATGAAAATATATGCATTGAAGTGCGGATGAGCATTTGCAAACAAAATAAAATATTTTTGTGGGTAAATTTTTTCATCTTTTTGACAACAAAAAGTTTGGGACGCACAATCTTCGTAAATTCAAGTTCGTTGAACCTATAAAAAAATGTTAGAATCAAGCATGCACAAGAAATAAAGAAAAATTTAACTAATTACACCAAAAGCTATACTGAAATAAATAAAAAAGAATTAACTATGTACAACCTAAATTTTAATTACTCAATTAACTATACAAAAGGTGTTGAAATTTCTGAGGGTCCGCGCAAACAATATTTTGATATTGAGGGATAATTGGCGGTTTATGAATTTCATGCATACCTTCCAGAAAATAGGAATTCCGTTCGAACCAAGGAAGGTATGTGTATATTGGAAGAGAAGAATCATCACTCATTAAAAAAAATTTGGGGGGGTGATGGATGGTCTGGATTGAATGGGTTACAAATAAACGTGGGATCCAAAAAATAAAATTTCCTCCCAAAGGTTTTTCAATTGGAATGGAGGTGGCCCACATGGAGGAAAAAATTCCTTCAAGGAAAGAAACTTGAGTAAGTAATCCTCACCGGTGAAAGGGTTAAGACTTTTAAAATTCTAAACCGATTCATCGGACACATGCATCGGTTCGATAATGGAGAGTTAAAGGGGGGCGGGGAAAAAATTCAAACTCAAGAGATGAGTCATCATCACTTGAAGATTGAGTTTATAAGGAAATAAGATCATTTTCAATGAAAAATTCTTCTTTGGGGGCCAAAGAAGTAATCATTTCATTGCAAATGGATAATATGTTCATTTATTCCTCATTTTCTTCTATATTATACCATGGGCCAAGTGAAGAATGATTTGTTCCAAAAGTAGGAAAATATTCCTCATTTGGTTAAAAACATTCCTCGATTTGAAAAGTCCCGAAAGAAAAATCGTCATCGGATTCGAATAATGCATCCAACTCTAGTTCCCAACCACGATTTTCGTATCGATAATGGTTTTCAAGTTTCTCATTTTCAAGAATGTGAAGACCTTCACGCAATGTCATAGGTGAAGGCACGGATTCTTGAAAATGAAAACCTTGGAAACTATCCTTAGAACTATAATCAAATCGGTGTCATAAGAATTTTTAAAGCTATTGTAATTCATTTAAAAATTCTTATTATAAGGACCGTGCGGACCAAATTAGGAATGATCATTCTCAAAATTCCCATAATCTATAACTTGACTTTTGGAATACTCACCCAAAGACATTTTTAGATGTTTCAAGTTTTTGACTTTGCAAGTATTCACCAAAAGTCAAAGGTTTAGGTGGATTTTAAGAATTATCATCACGAATCCTAAAAAAAATTAGAATAAGACATTCTTACCCCAAAAGTAGCTCAAGAAGGAAAAATCCACAAAGTGATGTGCGTCCGAAAAATTCAAGCGTTTCTTGGCACTCAAATGTAAAAGTCTTACAAAACATAGTTAACAAAAAATACAAATAGAAAGAAAATACTATGAAATAATAAACCAATTAAATTCTAAAAGAAACAAATACCCTGCAACTGCATCATTTTTTATCGAGGGTGAAAAGTAACGCAGTGTCAGTACGTTAGTCGTTGTTTTCGTTTCACCACCTTAATACAAACACCTAAACTATTGACTACACGCTTTACGGGAGTATAGCGGCCAGTCCGGGTATCGAAATCCACAGAGACTAGTTGTTAAAATAATATTGATTTAATACTTCTCAAATAAATGTGTAAAAGATAATCGTTAACGAAAGAAAAGATAATAATAAGCATGTGTTTAAACTAATATTACAAAAAGGAATAAAAACTATAGATTGCGGCTAATATCCCTCATCCCGAGTTAATTAATCTAAATGGTTACATGGAAAAACAAGTCTACCAAGATTAAATCTCATTTCAATAATGAATTAAATCTAGAGTTGCCAGCCCCTAAATTTTCATAAAAGTGTACTATGATTTTGGCATCAACAAATACGACACATACACGATATAAATGTTAAATCTCCTAGGCGTAAAATCAAGAACAACCCAATCGAATTAAACTCATAAAACCCAACACCAAATCAAAGAAACCAAATCAACCCAAGGTGAGCTCAATCAATCACAACCTAAACTAAATTAGCTAGAAATCAAGCTAAATGACATTAATTAAATGCAAGCAATAAATGAAAGCAATAGAAAAAGAAATAAACCCAAGTTAGAAAGCAAGAAAACTAATCGACAAAGATTGAAAAACAACAATGGAATCTTGGAGAAGACAATGAATAATGTTCCTACACAACCAAATGGATTAACCCTAGAAGGGAGAAAAGGCACACCCAAAATCACCTCCAAAACCATAACCTCCAACCTGACTACTAAAAAGATTATAAAAGAAGAAGAAAATGATGAAAAATCGAGTATTTCTTCAAATACATAAAATGAAATTTAATACTAAGTGGCAAAATAAATAAATGGAAAAAAATGATAATGATTTATCCTAAAAACAAAGAAGGAGCTCCTCGGGAAAATTATCATAATGTGTTCGTTAGAAACTGGATTAACGAACCGTTGGAGGCCACGTGGAGCCAACTTAGGGATACAATTTCTGTGAAGAGTTTGGGCATGAAGCTCAAAAATTAAAATGACTAAAATGCCCCTAAAGTTGCGTATTTCATAAAAAACTTCTCAAAAAGCACCAACTGCACCGTTAAGCGTTCTAATACCTACAAAAGCTCATTTATACCTCATAAAGAATATAAACATACATAATAGAGGTTGTATGGTTAACGAGCATAAATATATGAATTAAGAACACAAAAGTGAAAGAATGCATAAAGATAACGAGCGCAAACATCCAATATTCGTGTCTAAATGCTCGTGTTATCACAAGAATAGTCATGGTGTCCTGTGATATCCCATAATCCTTTAGCATCTACTACATCCACATAAGTTGCATGAAATAACTCCCGTCAGCTATATACTCATCCTTCGCAGTGGATAAAGAGATGGAGTTTTGCTTCTTGCTCAACCAAGAGATAAGAATAGAACCAAAGAAGAAACACCGACCATAAGTGCTCCTACATCCATATGCATCCCTGACCCAATCGACATCCCAATAGGAAGATTGACGATCGTCGGTATCAAATGAATACCAAATGTCATATGAGAGAGTCCCACTCACGAATTTGATAATATGTTTAAGACAGAGTAAGTGCGACTCTATTGGGGATGCCTGAATTTGTATAGACTCCAACACTAAAAGCAATGTGGGGAGAACTGGGAGACAAGTAGACAAGACTACCTATGATACTCCGATACAAGTTTTTCTCTACATCCTTTCCTGAAGTGTCCTTGCTAAGATTAGTTTAGGTACTCATCAAGGTACGTGTATGCTTAGTAGAGTCCATACCAAATTTCTATTCATGGTCTCTTGCATACTTGGATTGACATATGAGCATCCTATACTCTAGCTGATGAACCAGTAGACTAAGGAAGAACGAAATCTCACCAATCATGATCATCTCTAACTCACTCTTTATTTCCTCCTCGAAGTCCTCAGCATGTCGGGAGCATATGGATACAAAGATTATGTTGTCCATATAGACATGGGCAACCAAAATAGAACTATCTCCTCTCCTAACAAATAATGTCTTATCAACTCCCCCTATCTTAAAGCCACGGGCTAAGAGATAGTAAGTAAGCCTCTCGTACCAAGAACGGGGTGCTTGCTTCCAACCATATAGGTCTTTTCTTGAAAAATAGATGCGATCAAGGTTCTTAGGGTATTTAAAACCTTTTGGTTGTTCCACATAAATCTCCTCCTATAGAATGTTGTTGAGAAAGACACTCTTGACATCCATTTGATATAACTTGAAGTGCATATGACATGCAGTGGCGAGTAGTAAACGTATAGACTCAAGCCTCGTAACAGGAGAAAATGCCTCATCAAAGTCTACACTATCTATCTGTGTATAGCCCTAAGAGATAAACCTAACCTTTCTTCGGATAAATGTACCATTATAATCCCTCTTATTCTTTTAGATCCACTTAGTACCAAACACATTTTTCTCACTAGGTTGGGGAAAAGTTCCCAGACATCATTCTTTCTAAACTGAAGTAACTCATCATGTATAGTGGATATCCAGTGTTCATCTTTGAGTGCTTTTTTTTTCCATTCTTGGGCTCGACTTTAGACGTGTATCACATAAAGCTAACCATGTTCTCTAGGTGAGAATGAGTCTTGACCCCTAAGGTGGGATCTCCTAAAATATAGGAAGTTTCATGACACCCTTGTGAACCCAAGTAGGTGTGTCCCCTAAGTCATGAGTACGATCCACCATGGGTGTGTGAGGGACAATAGGATTATCAGCTGAAAGTACGTCATCCTCACACAAAAGGATAGAATCAACAAACACCGACGGCTTGTCATCTTAAACGGTGACGTTCATTGACTCCATAACCTTAGATCTACTCATGTTAAAAACCCGGTATGATCTACTCATCGATGAATAACCTAAAAATATTCCCTCATTGCTTTGGGAGTCAAACTTTCCTATTTTCTCTCTATCTCATAAGATGTAGCATTTCCTCCCCAAAACATGGAAATATGAAAGGTTGGGATTCTCTCTAGTCCATAACTCATAAGGGGTCTGAAGAGTGTGTGGACGAAGGTTGAAAAATAGCATTAATACTAAAAGCCTTTTTTTACTAGATTAATAAAAAATAGTTATAAGTTGAGTAAACTCCTAACAAACTTATTGGGCAAAACTCTTTTCGAAAAAAAATAGATGCATTGTAAACTCCTTTTCTGAATGTATGGATTAAATTCGATAGTTGATTAACTTAAGTTAATTTTTAATAAACATCTATTATCTTTACCATGCAGTCGCAATCACAATAATAATTAAGAACATTCAAAGAAATAGACACATGAATTTTATCGTGGTAAAACCCTTAAGCAAGGGAAACATCCACGGTGCCCTCTACGGCACAAAACAAAAAAACCACTAGAATAAAAATCAGGTTACAACACTTAAGCAAACCACAAAGATCCTAACCTAAGTTCAGAATATACCTACATGAGATTATCCACTCTAAAGGTATTCTGACTTGGAACTTGATCCTTTCTTGCTACTTCTTTGTCTTTTCCTTGATTTCCTTCTCCTTGAATTAAGTTTCCAGCAACTCTTCCAAATACACGATTCTCAAACAAAACCATAGTATCTAAGTGTTCGTGTGATGTAGTGTTTGTGATGTGTTACTACATGCAAACATGAAACTCACCCTCTCAAGATTTATACAAATTTTCCTAAGAAATTACAAACAGTTCTAATATGAAAGTTCTTTCCGAATCTTGATTTTTCAAGAAAAGACTTCTTGATCTTTAATTAAACCATAGATCTCAAGGTAACCTTGCTCGGAAGACGGTTGAAGGTCTTTTACAATTTTTGCATTTTGAAAATACTTTTGAAATTGTAAACCTCCAATTGCAGATCCCACTAGACTATAAGTCTACTTTAACAAATCAGATTCATACCTAACATGCAAGTACTGGTTCAACAAGTATCGATCTAAAGCTTCTTTTTTTTCAGATCTGGACGCTTTTAAAACATTAACACGTGTTCGTTTGTGTTCCTGTTATTTTTGTACACCACTATTTCTTAAAATATGAAATAAAAACTTGTAAACATACACAACTCACTAGATTTGAAAATTATTTTTGAAACTAAATTTTTTATTTCAAAAACTAGTTGAAACAGTTTAGATATAAGAAATCATATCTAAAAGAGAGCAAAAAAATATACGTGAGATGTTCTCCTTTAGAAAGACTCAGTTTCAATAATGAAACTTAAGTCTTCCTTAGAGATGAGTTTTTTAGAGAATCAACGTATTTAAAGAGGCCTTCAAACGAAGAACATAAAACCAACAATACAGAAACCCTATAAAGACCTAACTCTCGAAAGATGGGTTTTCTGTTAGATGGAACTTTTAGGTTTTGGCGTTTGGTTAGGGAGAAACCTCATAAAGGTTTGGATCTATGAAGAAACTAGGGTTTCCTCTCTCACTTTTTTTCCTCTCCCCTCTCTCTACTCTCTCTTTTCTCTTAGGTTTAATGAATGGGCAAAAGTCTCAAAATGCTGAGGCTTGGTCTCCCTTTATACTGTGCGAAGAAGGATTGAGAACATCAGCATCAATTTATGGCTGAGATCAAGTCTAACTGGTTTGACTTCGATCCAATGGTTCAACATAGGCAGTGGTTTAAACTAACACTGATTGGTTTATGCTTGGGTCACACGGATTGACTCTAAATGCATACAGATCGTTGATGAAGTTGATCTAAGGGCAGAGATTGAATAAGTGTTTTGTGTCTAAAAGAAAACTCACATCGCATCATGGGAGAGCTAACACGTGTACCCATCAGATGAAATAATAAACGCATGTTGAAACAAATTACAAAGAACACCTACAACTCTCTAGCGCTTTTGGATTCTACCCAAGAAAATAATCAGCAAAGAATTCAAGTTTCTGAAATTTCATTTTAACCTACAAAACTTTTAAAACCAATTTTTAATTAATTCAAAAATCATTTAAAAAAGTTTAAAATGATTTAAAATGATTTTTTTGGAAATAAATTGATTTTAAAATGATTTCAAGTGTAGATAAACCATTCAAGCACATAGGTAAAATGTAGGATGCAGTGCAAGTGTCATATTTGTGGTTTTAGGGTTAGAATTTACTTCCCTTTGAAGATTCTCCTGGACTTAGATTTCTTCATGTAGCATATACCTTTGAGGAGATGGAGTTATCAAGCTATACTAACCTATTTTGTCTATATATGCAAACTAGTTGGAGCTCTTATATATGCAGACTCAAGCTAGTCAATATACAGTGTGTTCTCAATCTCCCCCTTTGGATATTAGAGACAAAATTCCCTTGAGTATTCACTACTCTTGGGTAAGAAAATAAAAGGAATCCTACGAGTCCTATGAAAAAATTTTAACCACCCTTCCCCATCCTGGAATCGAAAATAAGAAAAAAAAAGTACATTACTCACTACAAACAGACCAATATCCTACAAAGTATAGATAAGATGTACAAAGGGTCTGAAATGTTTGAAATGTCTATAAAAAGATAAACACTAAATCTGGCATATTAGTTGATTTAGAATAGGAATAAATGGTAAAAACGCTAAGCAATACTTAAGATCTTCTGCCCCAATTTTTCTCAAATATACAAGGGGTTATTAAATCACACAAGCAGAGAGATTAATGAAGATTATTCATGGCTATAGAGTATGCAAATACTCAAAACGAATGTTATCTAATGGTTTTTTAAAGAGATCTACGAGCTATTTTTGAGTGTTCAGATATTCAATAATGAGGTCTTTTGATTCGACAAGGTCACGGATAAAGTGATGTCTAATCTTAATGCGCTTAGTTCGTGAGTGCAAAACAGGATTTTTGAAAATATTAATAGCACTTTGATTGTCACAAAACATGGTTAATTATTTTTATGTGAGACCATAATCACTAAGCATTTGTCTAATCTATAGTAATTGAGCACAACAACTACCAGCTTCTATATATTTTGATTCAGCACTAGATAATGAAATGCAATTATGTTTCTTACATGACCAACCAATAAGGTTATTGCCTACATAGTAGCAAGCAAAATAAGTGATCTTACTGTCATCAGAACCACCGGCCCAATCGGCATCGGTATATCCAACAATGGAACTAGTTGTATCTTTTGTGTACCAAATACAAGTTTTAAAGTACCCTCAACATATTTAATAATCCTTTTTACACTTAATAAGTGAGATTCTTTATGGTTACTTTGATATCTAGCACAAATACATACGGAAAAAGATATATCAGGTCGAGATTTGGTAAGATACAACAAACTCCCTATCATACTTATATAAAGAGTAGGATCTACATTTTTCCCATTATCATCTTTGGATAGTTTGGTTGAAGTACTCATGGGGGTTCTAGAAGGTTTAGCATTATCTAAGACAATTTTTTAACTAAATCTGCAGTATACTTGGATTGAGAAATAAAAAGACCATCACTGCATTGTTTTACTTGTAAGCCCAAAAAATATTGTAGTTCATCCATTAAAGACATCTGAAATTCGGTATGCATGATATCAAAGAAATTCTCTACTTGTTTAGGACAGGTGAAACCAAAAATAATATTGTCCACATATACTTGAGCGATTAAGACATGTTGATTTTCCTTTCTAACAAATAATGTTTAATCATTTCCGCTGGGAAAAAAATTGTGAGACACTAAGAAGGTTGACAATCTCTCATACCAAGATCTAAGAGCTTTTTTCAAACCATATAAAGCTCTCTTAAAATTAAATACATAGTCCGGGTGTACAGGATCAACAAATCCTTTGGGTTGTTCTATGAAAACTTCTTCAGACGAAATTCCATTTAAAAAGATGGATTTAACATCCTTTTAGAATAATTTGAACTGCATATAATATGAAATTTTTAGGAGGAGACGAACTAATTCTAGATGAGTAATGGGTGCAAAGGTTTCGTCAAAATTAATTCCCTGAATCTGGGAATAGCCTTGTGCAACCAACCTAGCTTTATTTCTAATGGCCTCCCTATTTTCATCAGTTTTATTTTGAAAAATCCATCTTGTGCCAATAACCTTCGAATCTTTAGGTCTAGGAACCATATTCCAAACATTGTGAGTCTTAAATTTGATCAGCTCTTCTTGCATAGAACTTATCCAAAATGAGTCATTAAGGGAATCATTAACATTTTTAGGTTCCTCAAGGGAAACAAAACAATAATATTGTTCCGCTTGAGGAAGTTGGGATCTAGTTCGAACTGGTTCCAAAGGGTTACCAACAATGGTTTCAATGGGATGATTTTTAGAACCCAGGTGGGTACAGAGGGATCCTCAGGTGGTAGTGAATCAGTATCATCTTGAGGATCAGGGGGTAGAACGGAATTGTCCTCACCAAATGTTACTAGTTGACTGTCACTACTCCAAACACTCGTGTCATCTACAATGACATTAATTGATTCCATAATAGTTTTGGTTCTATTATTGAAAATACGCAAAGCCCTACTATTTTGGGACTAGCCAAGAAAAATTCCATTTTCTCCTCGGGTCTCAAATTTTGAAAGATGATCTCTATCTTTACAGATATAGCAGATACTATCGAAGGTTTTAAAGTATTTCAGATTAGTCTTTTTCTTTAACCATAACTCATAAGATGTTTCTTTGGAATTTTTTATGAGGTAGATACGATTGATAATGTGACACGCGGTTTGAAAGCTTCAACCCAAAATATGTAGGGAGACTATTAGCATGTAACATAACACTAGCTATTTTTTGTAAAGTCCTATTCTTACGTTCAGCTATTCCATTATGTTGCGGGGTTTTGGGAGCGCTAAACTCATGTTTATAGCCATTAGCTACACAATACTCATAAATTCCAGAATCCTTAAACTCTCCACCTTTATCACTCCTAATTCGATATACTTGGGTATCCTTCTCATTATCAATTTTCAAGAGGATTCCTATGAATTCATTGAAGGTTTCTAATTTATGCTTCATAAAATCTACTCACGTATATCTCGTATAGTCGTCTACTATAACTAGGATGTACGAGTTTTCACAGAAACTAATTGTTCTAGAGGTACCCATGAGGTTCATGTGGATAAGTGTAATAACCCTCGCTTGTGAGACCGTATTTTATAAGTGATTACTTAGTATAGTAATTAGAGACAAGTGTTGGGTTATGATTTGAATGATAATTCAATATAGAAAAGTTGATATTTATTATGAGTTTGGATACATATCTTAAATATGGGTAAATATTGCTATGTCATGCTTATTATTATCATCTGAACTCAAAATGATATTTGGCTTAATAATGAGACCGGAACCTAAATTGAATTTTAAAAATGTCCAAATGATAATTTGGAGGTTGCAGTTGATTCCGGAACGTTCGAAATAGTCAAGTAATGTACCATATTGTATTTTGAAGTTTTGGGCATTTTTGACTGATTATACCTAAATTATGCAGTTGCGTATTATTTTATCGCACTATTAGTTAATTTATTGGGATACTTGTCTTAGGTCACGACTTAAGTTTTATAAGTCTTCCAATTTCCCTAATTCCCTTCCTAAACCTAAAGAGAGAGAGAGAAGAGTAGAGAGAAAGATTGGAGATTTGGAGATTTGGAGAGATTCTTGCTCCTACAACCAAGAGACCTGCAATTTGCCGAATCAAGGCAAGTTTCTACTTGCTATTTGTGACTTAAGATAGATGATTTGTGATGATAATGATGTATTGATCATGATTTAGTTAGTTTAGGGTTTTTCTTATGTTTTTGTGGGTTTTGATTCATTCAAAGATGATTGGGATGATTCATGAGGTTTAAGATGGTCAATAGTATCATTGATGTTATCTTGGTGTTGGTACATGAGTTTGGTTTGGGAGAAATTTGAGTTGGGGTAGAAAATGGAGTCCAAGACTCCATAGCCAAATCTTGGCAAAATCGCAGGCCCAAATCGATTCGGCCCCCTGGGCGAATCGATTCGGTTAGGTCCAGTGCTCAGGTCTTGTGAACCGAATCGATTGGGAATTTATCCGAATCGATTCGACAGTTATGCAGAAACCCAAGCTTCCTAACCGAATCGATTCGGTTTCCATCCGAATCGATTCGGCAACTTTGCAAAAACTCAAATTTTCTGGCCGAATCGATTCGGCCAAGGGGGCGAATCGATTCGGTAGCCCTAAAATTTTCCAAATTTCTCCTTTTTCATTTTAACCCTTTTCTTTAGGATTAGTGATTAGGGATCTTCTTAAATGAAGTAAACATAGGGTTTTAGAGTCCTAGTTGAGTTGGGTCGACACCCTAGATTCGAAAGAGTTCATCTGGGGTTCTTTCAAGGGGCAGTTTAAAGAAATGTTTAGGCATTTCTTTTGTCTTATAGTCTTATAAGGGTCCAGAACATATTAAGGTTCCTTTGGAGACTTTAAGAATTAACTTGAGTTAGATTTGACTTGAGGGTTTATATTAAAGTTTAAAGGAGGTTTTGGGAATAACTTTGGAGTCTGAATCCCTTATCGAGGATGTTATGACGGTACGAAATACATATAGTCCCGATTAGGCTTATACCTTTGTTAAAACGTGAAGATGATAAGGTAAATGATAGTTTACTAAATCAGGAAATGGAAATAAATAAAATGGATGTTACACACCTCTCTAAATACCATCTTAAGAGAAGTCCGTGCGATAGGTGAAGCCCCCTGGCAAATGAATGCAGGGTGGATATAGTCCTAGGCCATATGAGCGCTTGTTTTATTTTTCTGCGATGGGTAGGAGATTCTGGGTGTGGTCTTGACTACCCCGCAGGCATATGGCCGCTTCCCGACGATTTCGATAGGATCCCAGGTTGTCTTATGTTAGGCCCTGGAAGATGATGGTTATTTAGGGACGCGCACAGTGGGGAAACCCGGACGGGCGGTCTTAGAATCGTTATATTTATATTTATGACTATTCTTATTATTGAGTTAGACTCGATGGAACATGAATGCCATAAAGAGCAATTTATGCCACAAAGAGCATGCTATTGAGATTAGTGCTATAACGAGCACATGATGATAATTGCATTCCTAATAAGGAAACGTCAAAGAAGATTGAAATTGAAATATGATGAAAGATAAAAAAGTCTCATAAGTAAATTAAATTCTTGTTTAAGTGAATCTCATGTTACATAGTTATTTATCAGCCTTAGTTCCTTATTTGATGTCACCATGCTAGACTACCATCCATGCTTACTTGCGCATCTTTATCATACCTGTCATTTATCTATTGATCACATATATCCGGCCCTGACCGGTTTTCATTTCTTGTTGTGTATGTATATATATAATCCGTTCAGGTGTTCCGCCGCACGGTCGCCCGTAATGACCCTTCCATCCACACGTTTTGAGGAGCCGTGACATCGTGCGGGTTTCACGGGATGTTTTGTGTAGACGCCTCCGTTTATGTCTTCTAGTTATGATCAGTTTATTCTGGCATGTTGCCCAAACCGTTGTAAATGTATAATGGATCTATTATGTAACACCTGGAACTTGTTGTAAGTTGTATGGTTATTTTGACCGACCTTCCATTCGGTCCTTTTGTATCCTTTTAGTTTCTTATGTGCTTGTGGGGGTTTCCACCCTCTATTTCTATCATGGGTTGTTGAAAATGCTTTCTTATTATTTCAAAACCAAAATTTTTGATAACCCGTTTTCTGGAATATAGTGTGGTTATTCCTTATACTTTATATGTTGTTGTGATGCTGAGAATGATATTTATCTATGATTTCCTATTTTATCGAGGTATAGGGTTGGCCACCCTTTATTTCGGATAGCGGGTTGTCACAGATGGTATCAGAGCATCAGGTTTTATAGTCTTTAGGATCTATGCGGACTTGTCACGTTCTACCGTAGCGTTCTTTGATATAGAACTTAATGTTAGGATTGTTTGTTGCTTATGTATGCGATCTTCTGCTAAATAGATTGTTTTGTATTATGTTTTAACTCTGCCTCGTCTTTATCTCAGATGCCGCCAAAGAGAGGACGTCCCGCTAGACGTAATAGGGTTGTTGAGGATGAGTTTGGTCCTCCACCGCAGCCACAGGGGAGTATCAGTGCCGCTGAGGTGGCAACTATTGTGGCCCAAGCTGTCAAAGCCGCGATGACTGCAGTGGCCCAACAAATGCCACAAGTTCAAGCAAGGGGACAAGAAGCACTAGTTCCTACGGGACCTTCTCAGTGGGAACGGGTGAGGGAGTCTTTCCTTAAGGGACATTCCCCGGAATTTGAGGGAGGTTCGGATGTTATAAAGGCGAACCAGTGGAAGAGAGATATGCAGCGCCATCTTAGGATGGTGGAATGTAGTGAGGAGAAAAAGAAAATTCTCGTTGCCTTCAAGCTGGTCGGACCGGCCTTACACTGGTGGGAGTCAATGACGACACCCGAGCAAAGAGATACTATGTCCATCACGAATTTTTGGGCTTTGTTTGATGGGAAGTATTTCCCTCCCGCAGTTCAGAGGGAAATGCAGAGGCTTCAAGATTTAGTACAAGGGGAGAGATCGGTTGACGAGTACGAGGAGGAGTTTACCCGGTTAGCAAGCTTTATACCGGATGAAGTAACTCCAGAAGCGAAGAGGATCTCCAAGTTTGTGGGAGGTTTGCACTGGCGAATAAAACAACATTTGCTTGGAAATCCATCTCTGGTGACCTTTGGTGATGTGATGAATGCTGCTTTACTTCACTGTTAAGAGCATAGATTTTTTGTGCAAAACAAGAAGAAGGTTGTAGTTGTGGGGCAAGCGGCGAGGCAGGGAGGAGCTGGGAGCGGAGGGGGAACATCTTCTTCGTCCCAATCCTCGGGGAACAAGCAGGTTGAGAGGGATCCTCAGCAGGGGGATTCGGCAAAGCGTCAACGTTTCGGTGGGTTTAATGCTGGTGGCAATAATAATAACAGGCAGGGTCAAGGTGGTCAGCAACCACAGGGTGGTAGAGGTGGAAATGGAGGTAGAGGCCAATAGGGCCGAGGTGCGGGGCAATTCCGAAATAACCAACGTAGGAATCAGGATAATACGATAAATAAATGTTTCCAGTGTGGGGAGCTAGGCCACTACAAAAGAGCGTGTCCTCAGTTGGTTGGAGGGCATCTTCCTAGGGCCCCACAGCAGCCGTATGTACAGTTTCTTCCCCAAGCGCCTAATCCGGTTGCTCCTCCTCAATGGGGGCAATTGCAGTACGGACGGGTTTACCATATTCAGGAGGCTCTGCTTCCTCCAGCTCCTCCGGCACCACCAGCGATCGAGGGTAAGTTTCTCATTCAGGGGCACATGGGTCGAATACTATTTGATACGGGTGCTACACACTCCTTTATTTCTAGAAGTTTTGCCCAGACTTCAGGTTTGATAAAATCTGCTGAAAGTACCTTCACTAGCGTTGAATCCTCTATGGGCGATGGCTCATTGATTTTCTTCGTATGTAAAAACGTAGGAATTAACCTTGGTGACTTTTATTTTGAGGCTGATTTGCTCATCCTGGATATGGTCGGGTACGATGTAATTTTGGGTATGTATTGGCTAGGGAAGTATCGTGCTATAGTAAATTGTTACGGGAACAGCATAGTTTTTGCGGTTCCGGGACAAGAAATGTTCCTGGTAGTTATACCTTGTATGGAAGGGAGCACGAGTGCTTATCTATATTGTATTGCGGAAGACGCATCTAGAGATGTCGTGGTTCCCCTAAATTCTCTTCCAATCGTTAGAGATTTTGAAGATATTTTTCGGGAGATACCGGGATTACCCCCAAGTCGGGAAATAGAGTTTGTGATTGATTTAATGCCGAGAACTCGACCGATCGCCAAAGCTCCTTATCGAATGGCTCCTGTGGAGATGAGCGAGCTGAGAGATCAGATTCAGAAGCTACTGGAGCAGGGCTTTATTAGGCGTAGTACCTCACCGTGGGGCGCTCTGGTATTGTTTGTGAAGAAGAGAGACGGTTCTCTCCGGTTATGCGTGGACTATAGAGAGTTGAATAAAGTCACCATCCGGAATAAATACCCTTTACCTTGCATCGACGACTTGTTTGATCAACTTAGGGGAGATTCCTACTTCTCCAAGATCGACTTGAGGACGGGGTATCACCAATTGAGGATACGAGAGCAAGATGTATCCAAAACGGCATTTTTGCCGTTATGGATCTTATGAATTCTTGGTTATGCCCTTTGGGCTAACCAATGCCCCTGAGGTGTTTATGGAACTTATGAATAGGGTATTTCGGGATTTCCTTGACCAGTTTGTCATTGTCTTTATCGATGACATCCTAGTCTATTCTCAGACAGAGTCGGATCACGCTGCTCACTTGCGGTTGGTCCTGCAGAGATTGAGGGATCATCAATTGTATGCAAAGTTTGAGAAATGTGGCTTCTGGTTGAAGTAAGTTCAAATTCTGGGGCATGTGGTGTCTTCCCAAGGCGTGTCTGTGGATCCGGGTAAGGTGATCGCGGTAAAAGAGTGGGATCAGCCCACTACACCTACTGAAGTTCGTAGTTTCCTAGGCTTGGCGGGTTATTACCGTCGATTCATTAAGGGATTTTCCAAGGTTGCTAGCCCATTGACGAATTTAACCCGGAAAGGAGTAACATTTGTTTGGGACAGTTCATGTCAAGAGGCGTTTGATGAGCTCAAGGATAGACTAACTTCGGCTCCAGTCCTGGCATTGCCAAAGCCGGGATTGGAATATTTCGTCTTCACCGATGCATCTCTTCAGGGGTTAGGAGGTGTTCTTCAACAAGAGAGACAACCCATTGCGTACGCTTCTCGTAAGTTGAAGCCTCACGAGAAGAACTATCCGGTTCATGACTTGGAATTTGCCGCAGTTGTATTTGCCTTGAAGATATGGAGGCATTATCTCTTGGGGGAAAAGTTTAGTCTTTTCACCGACCACAAATCGCTACAATACTTATTCTCCCAAAAGGATTTGAACATGCGCCAGCGTCGTTGGTTGGAGTTTGTGAAAGACTACCAATTTGATATTCATTATCACCCCGGAAAGGAAAATGTAGTAGCAGATGCCTTGAGCAGGAAGCCCGAGGGAGACTTAGCTGAGGTATGGAAAGCTAAGTGGAGAGAGCTCAGCTTAGAGGATGCAGGGGTAAGAGCATTCATTTTCGTGATGACGGTTACTCCCACGATTATAGCAAAGATTTTGGAAGCCCAGAAAAGGGATAAAGTTTATCAAGACCATACACGCCAGCTGTTGTCCGAGGGAGCGGAGTCGTACTCGATTGGATCCGAGGGCGGACTACGTTTCCATTGAAAACTTATGGTTCCCGACAATGGGGATTTGAGACGAACGGTGATGGCAGAATCCCACGGGTCAAGGTTTGAGGTACATCCAGGCGGGGACAAGATGTACCAAGATATGCGTCATTTGTATTGGTGGGCGGGTATGAAGAGGGATATCTCAGAGTTTGTGTCTCAATGTACTACTTGTTAGTTGGTTAAGATTGACCACCAACGACCGACAGGTTTGTTACAACCGCTCGAGATTCCCGTATGGAAATGGGAGAGCATTTCGATGGACTTTATTACGGGCCTACCTAGATCGCAGAAGGGCCATGACTCAATTTGGGTAATTGTGGACCGTTTGACTAAGTCGGCACACTTTTTGCCTGTGCACACCGATTATGATACTGCTCGTTATGCCCAATTGTTCATTGAGGAGATCGTCAGACTTCATGGGGTACCTTTGAATATTGTCTCCGACCGAGATAAGATATTTGTGTCCCACTTCTGGAAGAGTTTCCAAGGAGAAATGGGGACCGAGTTGAAGTTAAGCTCTTCCTATCATCCTTAAACAGACGGTCAGACCGAAAGGGTAAACCAGATGTTGGAGGATATGCTTCGTATGTGCATACTCGATTTTAAGGGCAGTTGGGAACAATACCTTCCATTGGTTGAGTTCGCTTATAACAACTCATACCAATTTACAATCGGAATGGCACCCTATGAAGCTCTGTATGGCAGACCTTGTAGGTCGCCCGCTTGTTGGTTGGAAGTGGGTGATAACAAGTTCCTTGGACCTGAAATGATCCAAGACACTTCTTCAAAGATTGAGCTTATTCGAAATCGCATACGGATAGCCCAAGATCGTCAAAAGAGTTATGCCGATGCGGGTAGGAGACATATGGAGTTTGAAATTTGAGACCAAGTGTTGGTGCGAGTGTCCCCGATGAAGGACATTAAGAGTTTTGGGAAGAAAGGAAAGCTTGCACCGCGTTTTGTTGGACCTTTCCCGGTGATTGCAAAGGTTGGTCCCTAGGCATACCAACTTGCTTTACCGGAGCCCTTACAACAAATCCATGATGTATTCCACGTCTCCTCTTTGAAGAAGTATAGAAGATGCGAAGGTGCCCTTTGGCACATCCCTTTTGAAGATATCGAATTGCAGCCTGATGTTTCTTATGAAGAACAACCGGTTGCTATCCTTGAGTTTGGGGAGCGAAAGTTAAGATCTCGTGTGGTTCCCCTAGTGAGAGTTCATTGGAGTCATCATCATGCAAATGAATCAACGTGGGAACGTGAGGACGAGATGCGGGAGAAATATCCACATCTTTTCTTATGAGGTACGCCCGAATTTTGGGGGCAAAATTCCCTCATAAGGGGGGGAGTATGTAATAACCCTCGCTTGTGAGACCGTATTTTATAAGTGATTACTTAGTATAGTAATTAGAGACAAGTGTTGGGTTATGATTTGAATGATAATTCAATATAGAAAAGTTGATATTTATTATGAGTTTGCATACATATCTTAAATATGGGTAAATATTGCTATGTCATGCTTATTATTATCATCTGAACTCAAAATGATATTTGGCTTAATAATGAGACCGGAACCTAAATTGAATTTTAAAAATGTCCAAATGATAATTTGGAGGTTGCAGTTGATTACGGAACGTTCGAAATAGTCAAGTAATGTACCATATTGTATTTTGAAGTTTTGGGCATTTTTGACTGATTATACCTAAATTATGCAGTTGCGTATTATTTTATCGCACTATTAGTTAATTTATTGGGATATTTGTCTTAGGTCACAACTTAAGTTTTCTAAGTCTTCCAATTTCCCCAATTCCCTTCCTAAACCTAAAGAGAGAAAGAGAAGAGTAGAGAGAAAGATTGGAGATTTGGAGATTTGGAGAGATTCTTGCTCCTACAACCAACAGACCTGCAATTTTCTGAATCAAGGCAAGTTTCTACTTGCTATTTGTGACTTAAGATAGATGATTTGTGATGATAATGATGTATTGATCTTGATTTAGTTAGTTTAGGGTTTTTCTTATGTTTTTGTGGGTTTTGATTCATTCAAAGATGATTGGGATGATTCATGAGGTTTAAGATGGTCAATAGTATCATTGATGTTATCTTAGTGTTGGTACATGAGTTTGGTTTGGGAGAAATTTGAGTTGGGGTAGAAAATGGAGTCCAAGACTCCATAGCCAAATCTTGGCAAAATCGCAGGCCCGAATCGATTCGGCCCCCTGGGCGAATCGATTCGGTTAGGTCCAGTGCTCAGGTCTTGTGAACCGAATCGATTCGAAATTTGTCTGAATCGATTCGACAGTTATGCAGAAACCCAAGCTTCCTTACGGAATCGATTCGGTTTCCATCCGAATCGATTCGGCAACTTTGCAGAAACTCAAATTTTCTGGCCGAATCGATTCGGCCAAGGGGGCGAATCGATTCGGTAGCCCTAAAATTTTCCAAATTTCTCCTTTTTCATTTTAACCCTTTTCTTTAGGATTAGTGATTAGGGATCTTCTTAAATGAAGTAAACATAGGGTTTTAGAGTCCTAGTTGAGTTGGGTCGACACCCTAGATTCGAAAGAGTTCATCTGGGGTTCTTTCAAGGGGGAGTTTAAAGAAATGTTTAGTCATTTCTTTTGTCTTATAGTCTTATAAGGGTCCAGAACATATTAAGGTTCCTTTGGAGACTTTAAGAATTAACTTGAGTTAGATTTGACTTGAGGGTTTATATTAAAGTTTAAAAGAGGTTTTGGGAATAACTTTGGAGTCTGAATCCCTTATCGAGGATGTTATGACGGTACGAAATACATATAGTCTCGGTTAGGCTTATACCTTTGTTAAAACGTGAAGATGATAAGGTAAATGATAGTTTACCAAATCAGGAAATGGAAATAAATAAAATGGATGTTACACACCTCTCTAAATACCATCTTAAGAGAAGTCCGTGCGATAGGTGAAGCCCCCTGGCTAATGAATGCAGGGTGGATATAGTCCTAGGCCATATAAGCGCTTGTTTTATTTTTCTGCGATGGGTAGGAGATTCTGGGTGTGGTCTTGACTACCCCGCAGGCATATGGCCGCTTCCCGACGATTTCGATAGGATCCAAGGTTATCTTATGTTAGGCCCTGGAAGATGATGGTTATTTAGGGACGCGCATAGTGGGGAAACCCGGACGGGCGGTCTTAGAATCGTTATATTTATATTTATGACTATTCTTATTATCGAGTTGGACTCGATGGAACATGAATGCCATAAAGAGCAATTTATGCCACAAAGAGCATGCTATTGAGATTAGTGCCATAACGAGCACATGATGATAATTGCATTCCTAATAAGGAAACGTCAAAGAAGATTGAAATTGAAATATGATGAAAGATGAAAAAGGCTCATAAGTAAATTAAATTCTTGTTTAAGTGAATCTCATGTTACATAGTTATTTATCAGCCTTAGTTCCTTATTTGATGTCACCATGCTAGACTACCATCCATGCTTACTTGCGCATCTTTATCATACTTGTCATTTATCTATTGATCACATATATCCGGCCCTGACCGGTTTTCATTTCTTGTTGTGTATGTATATATATAATCCGTTCAGGTGTTCCATCACACGGTCGCCCGTAATGACCCTTCCATCCACACGTTTTGAGGAGCCGTGACATCGTGCGGGTTTCACGGGATGTTTTGTGTAGACGCCTCCGTTTATGTCTTCTAGTTATGATCAGTTTATTCTGGCATGTTGCCCAAACCGTTGTAAATGTATAATGGATCTATTATGTAACACCTGGAACTTGTTGTATGTTGTATGGTTATTTTGACCGACATTCCATTCGGTCCTTTTGTATCCTTATAGTTTCTTATGCGCTTGTGGGGGTTTCCACCCTCTATTTCTATCATGGGTTGTTGAAAATGCTTTCTTATTATTTCAAAACCAAAATTTTTGATAACCCGTTTTCTGGAATATAGTGTGGTTATTCCTTATACTTTATATGTTGTTGTGATGCTGAGAATGATATTTATCTATGATTTCCTATTTTATCGAGGTATAGGGTTGGCCACCCTTTATTTTGGATAGCGGGTTCTCACAATAAGTTATTTCGGCTTAGTGGTAAGGACATCTTTAACTTTCTTATGTGGGGATTTACTTATTTTTCCTTCCTGACAAGGTCCACATACAGGATTAAAAGAATTTTTAATTTTTGGTAAGCCTCTAACTATCTTTTGGGAACTTAATCTTCTAAGATTATAATAATTTATGTGTCCCAATCTATTGTGCCAAAGATCATAATCCTCTAATCTAGCAATTTTTCAAGACTCATAATTAGGAATTACTGTGTAACAGTTTTTCGGGGTTCTGTTTCCCGTCAAAATACAATTTTTCTTTTCATCTATAATTTTGCAATCATTTTTAGAAAAGGTAACTGAGTGATTGGAGTCACAAAATTGTGATATACTTAAGAGATTGGCTTTAAAGCCTTAAACTAATAAAACATCATTTAGTTGAGGAAGCCCTTGCTCACTCAATGTTCCCTTACCTATGATTTGAGATGAAACACCATCTCCAAACATGACACTACCTCTAAGGAAGTCTATCTTGTTTTTCAATTTTGTTTCGTCTCCAGTCATATGTTTAGAACATCTAGAGTCTAAGTACCATCCAGTTTAAGTGCTTTGTTCCTTTAAAGAAGAAACGACAATGTTTCACTTGAGCTGGGTAGTAAATCATATTTTTTAATCCAAATAGGCCTAGTTTTCAAATTTTTGTTGCCTTTTGATTTTGAAAATATTTGAGGGGTCTTTCTGAATGATTTCTTCTTAGTCGTGGACCCTCCCTTTTTCTTTTTAGAGTTAGAGTTATTTGTGGCCTA
The DNA here is from genome assembly GCA_949130495.1 of Sambucus nigra. NCBI lineage: Eukaryota > Viridiplantae > Streptophyta > Magnoliopsida > Dipsacales > Adoxaceae > Sambucus > Sambucus nigra. The sequence continues at coordinate 363,323,835 of OX422216.1, read as the reverse complement.
TCTAGGAAGTGTATAAGTATTTCTGGGTTTCCTAGAATAGTTAAAGTTCTAGTAGGTAGGAGTGTATGCCCTCTTCTGGAAATATTCATCTAGAGTATGTCCAAAAATATCTCAATAAGAACAGTAGTGATGGGTATAGGACTTTCTTATTAAAGTCTTTGAAAATTGGCTTGGATCTATTGGGTACAGTAGTCCAGTCATTACTAAGTTTAGGTTTCTGTCTTTGGTCTCTGGAAAAAGGATAAACATATTTGGTTTGACAGCATGGCTTTAATTGTTGATTGTACTGATTATGTGTTGATCGTGAGACATTGAGATTAGGTTCACCTTTTTGAACGTTTTGATAAGTTTGGCCTTGTTTTATAAAACCAACATTTTCAGGAGAAACTTTTGTCTTACTTGTATGCACTATTTCTCCAAAAACTAGGCCAGACTTATCTTCAGAGTCAAATTTACTTCCAGTAACAATTTTTTCACAAGTCTTGGTTTGTGTTTGAAAGTGTTAACATTTTTTAAAAACATTTGAAACCTTTAGCTTTAACCCTTCTAGTTCAATAAGGGTTGCCTTGTATTTTTGTTCAAATTCATGGTTCTTTTGAATCAAAGAGTTAATTTTCAACTTGTAATTCTCAATCTCAGTCTCTTGAGCAACACATTGGGCAGTATAATCTTTAGTGTTCTTCCTAATGGTTTAGTTAAGCAATTCGATATGATCAATGAAGATTTTTATCATTTTTTATAGGCGAGCACTCTTCTCAACCATTTTAGTGTACAATTCATGTAGATCAGGCAGGTCATCATCAGACTCACTATGTGCATCATGTGAATTGTCCCTTATGATTTGGTTAGGTTATTTACTCACGCACACGTTCAGTTCATCATCAACATTCTCACTTTGACTCACACATAATATTTCAGCAGTAATAGGAACAAAATTATCATCAATATCATTAACAACATCAACAGGCATAGTATATTCATGAACAGTCAAGCATGCATCATCATTATATATTATCTTAGCAAAGAAAGACATGCAATTCTCATTCATTTGAGTTGACTTAGTTTCATCATCATCAGAATCACTAGAGTCGTCCCATGTCTTACACATATTGGCCTTGTTGTTGTTATTAAAACTAGTTGGACATTTACTATCATAGTGACCAAGTTTACCACAACGATGACATTTAACATCTTTTATGCCAGGTTTAGGTCTGTTGGTGTCATAATTCCTCCTATTGTCACAAGTGTGTTTCGTGTTGTCTTAGTCATGAGGTCTGTGAGATTGATTACCTTGATAATTTGATTTGCCTTATTTAAAGGCTACATCATTTCTGAATTTCAAAATCTTTTTGAAATGCTTACTCATAAGAGCTATTTCATTGTCAAGGTTTTCTAAATCACAGTTTTCAAGACAATCAGTGTCAAAATCTATAGGGTTCAATTTAGTCACTGGTAATTTGGATGAAAACACAACATTAGAACTAGAGGCTCTACTAGTCTGTCTAGTCAATTTCTTTTTGAAGTCCAATTCCAATTCAACAGTCCTAAGTTTACTGCTAAGAAGTTTAGGAGTCATATTAGGGCCATTCTTTTCCTCAATAGCACATCTCTTGTTGTCAAATTTAGATGGCAATGACCTAAGAATCTTTGACACAATTTCCTTTCTACTTTAGGTTATACCATTTGCATAAAGTTTTGTAAAAATGTCAGTTAACCTTATGTAGAAATCGTCAAAGGATTCATTGTCATTCTTGATCAGGGTGTTATATTTCTGAATAAGCATTTGGGTTTTTCCAGCTTTGACACGTTCATCACCCTCGTGAGCAATGACTAAGGTGTCCCATGCCTCTTTAGAAGTAGAAAAAATGGATATTCGTTTCAATTCATGTTCATTAATGGACATAAAGATGGCATTTTTTCCTTTGTTATTATCAAGAGACATTTTTTTTATTCCTTACTAAATTCACTGAGAAGTTTCTTAATCCTTGTTGGATCAGTGGTAGAGGTAGGTTTAGTAGGAATTTCACACCCTGTTTCAATCATTTCCCAGACTTCATCACCCAGGGTTCCTTGAATGAAAGCAGTCATTCAAACTTTCCAGTACGAAAAATTGTTTCCATCAAAGAGTGGGGTTTGGATAGGTTACCTAACTTCTCAAATTTCTTTTCCATACTTAGAGATTTTCAGAAATAAATTTCGAAAACAATTTCTCAAGTTTCAGGATCAGAAAAGGTGTTCCTGCTCTGATACTAGTTGAAAAACAACCTTAATACTAAAAGCCTTTTGTTTACTTGATTAATAACAAATATTTATAAGTTGAGTAAACCCCGGACAAACTTATTGGGCAAAAACTCTTTTCAAAAAACACAAGATGTGTTGTAAACTCCTTTTCTGAATGTATGGATTAAATTCGATAGTTGATTAACTTAGATTTAATTTTTAGTAAACATCTACTATCTTTACCATGCAGTCCCAATCACAATAACAATTAAGAACATTCAAAGAAATAGACAGAGGAATTTTATCGTGGTAAAACCCATAAGCAAGGGAAACATCCATGGTGCCCTCTACGATACAAAACAAAAAAAACACTAGAATAAAAATCAGGTTACAACACTTAAGCAAATCACAAAGATCCTCACCTAAGTTAAGAATGTACCTACATGAGATTCTCCACTCCAAAGGTATTCTGCTTGGAACTTGATCCTTTCTTGCTGCTTCTTTGTCTTCTCCTTGATTCCTTCTCTTTGAATTAATTTTCCAGCAACTCTTCCAAATACACGATTCTCAAACAAAACCAGAATATCTAAGTGTTCGTGTGATGTAGTGTTTGTGATGTGTTACTACTTGCAAACATGTAACTCACCCTCTTAAGATTTATACAAACTTTCCTAACAAATTACAAACAGTTATAATATGAAATTTATTTCTGAATCTTGATTTTTCAAGCAAAGACTTCTTGATCTTTAATTAAACCACAGATCTCAAGGAAACCTTGCTCGGAAGACAGTTCAAGGTCTTTTACAATTTCTGCATTTTGAAAATATTTTTGAAATTGTAAACCTCCAATTGTAGATCCAACTAGACTAGAAGTCTACTTTAACAAATCCGATTCAAACTTAACATGCAAGTACTGGTTCAATAAGTATTGAACTAAAACTATATTTTTTAGATCTGAACGCTTTTAAAACTTTAGCACGAGTTCATTTGTGTTCCTGTTATTTTTGTACACCCCTATTTCATAAAATATGAAACAAAAACTTGGAAGCATACACAACTCACTAGATCTGAAAATTATTTTTGAAACTAAAAATTTTATTTCAAAAACTAGTTGAAACATTTTAGATCTAAGAAATCAGATTTAAAAGAGAACATTAAAATATACGTGAGATATTCTCCTTTCGAAAGACCCGGTTTCAATAATGAAACTTAAATCTTCCTTAGAGATGAGTTCTGAGACAATCAACGTATTTGACGAGGTCTTCAAACGAAGAACACAAAACCAACACAACAGAAACCCTATAAAGTTGGAAATCTCAAAAGATGGGTTTTCTGATGTATGGGACTTTTAGGTTTTGGTGTGTGGTTAGGGAGAAACCTCACAAAGGTTTGGATCTACGAAGAAACTATGTTTTCCTCTCTTTTTTCTTCTCCCTTCTCTCTACTCTCTCTTTTCTCTTAGGTTTAACAAATGGGTAAAATTCTCAAAATGCTGAGGCTTGGTCTCCTTTTATACTGAGCGAAGAAGGATCGAGAACATCAGCATCAATCCTATGGCTGAGATCAAGTCTAACTGGTTTAACTTGGATCCAACGGTTCAACATAGGCGAAGGTTTAAACTAACACTGATTAGTTAAGGATTGGATCACACAGATTGACTCTAAACGCATGCAGATCATTGATGAAGTTTATCCAAGGCAGAGAATGAATAAGTGTTTTGTGTCTAAAAGAAAACACACATCGCATCGTTGGAGAGCTAACATGTGTACGCATCAGATGAAATAACAAACGCATGTTGAAACTAATTACAAGGCACACCTTAAACTCTCTAGCATTTTCAAATTCTACCCAGGCAAACAATCAGTAAAGAATTCAAGTTTCTTAAATTCCATTTTAACCCACAAAACTTTTAAAACCAATTTTTAATTAATTCAAAAATCATTTAAAAGATGCTTAAAATGATATAAAATGATTTGTTTGGAAATAAATTGATATTTAAATGATTTCAAGTGTAGATAAACCATTCAAGCACATAGGTAAAATGTAGGATAAAGTGCTAGTGTCCTATTTTTGGTTTTAGGGTTAGAATCTACTTCCTTTTGAAGATTCTCTTGGACTTGGATTTCTTCATGTAGCTTATACCTTTGAGGAGATGGAGTTCTTAAGCTATCCTAACCTATTTTGTCTATATGTACAAACTAGTTGGCACTCCTATATATGCAGACTCAAGTGAGTCAAAATATAGTGTGTTCTCAAAGGTGTGACACCCCGACTAATTAAATTTCGGGTAGCTACTCCTTTATTAAATTAATACAAAATTCCAAGTTGGTCCAGTTAATAGCATCACTGTCGAAAACATTTTTATGATTACTAACCACCTAGTATTTAAAAAGTAAGTTTCCAAATTTTAAGTTAAGTCTGATTAACATGCAATAAAAGAATAATGGAAGAACAACATAAATCCATTAACTATAACGAAGTAATGAAATAACCAACAATAGAAATAAGTCTGGAGGAAAACTCCTCACAACAATCCCACAACTGAAAATAATAAAACAAGTCTGAATCCTGAATTAATTACATGCCCAAAGTCTGAATAACTGGAATAAATGAAATGCCTCTAAAAGAAATGGGCGACATGCCCTACAACTGATAAATGCTGAGTATAGAGTCAAAATAGATGAAGCGTCTATAATCAATGTCCTGTAACTTCCACAAACAGCTACAGCTCGTCACCTGAATGAGGATCCTAAGCATGGTGTCCTTGTGGCTGGGCACCTAAAATGGTTTTTACAAAAATAGATTTGAAAGCAAACGGGTCAGAGCCCGAAGGTGGAGAGTATTTTGAAAACAGCAAGTGCTTTAATAACATTTAAAACAATAAATGCAAGATACATGTTAGGACGTGCTCTCACATAAAATACTCACCTCTCGTCTATCTGTACACTCCTAACGTTCCTATACCCATTCATATGTTTTCTCATAACTATCTAGTGCAAAAGAGTTTCTAACACTCCTACTCGGTTCACGTTTTAATTCCAACCTTAACAATTAAATAGAGAGTTCTACTTTAATTCTTGGATTCTCAATTATTAACAAAACCACTTATAGATATCTGTCCCCTTTTTCTTTTCATAAAGTTACAATACTACTCACAATTTAACATAGCAATTTCCTTTTCATTTAACCGTATATTATTCAAATCATAAATATACAATACAAGCACCCAAAGGCTAAGCTTCGGTGCACACATACTCTGCTATCCATCCCGGTACATCACGTACATAAGGATCACGCATTCCGAATCTCTCAGGAATCGTTCAGATAACAACATCACAAATAATGGAGGCGAACACAGTCACATCACATGGGTCACGCACATACCTACGCTCCCACGATCAGCAAACTTATTAACATCCCAATAAGTCCTTCTCTGACCTATGTTCATCGAGGTACCAATCTAAATCCGGGCAACACAAGGATAAGAAGGCCCTAGGCGAATGTAAACCTACCGTGATAGCAAGTATGGTAGGTATGTCATACACACAAAATTATATGCTAAGCATTCACACATCTTAGATATCTCAATATTAATAAAAGTATACTCTACATCTTTATACCATTATTCCAAATTCATATATTTTAGTCTCCCGATAATATAAAAGTTAAACTGTCGACACGTCTCACATCGTAGTTTCTTATACTTAAAATCTATCTCAAATAGACTATTAAGTTCCTATTATTCCCACATATAACATCTTTATTCCTAAGGTCTTTACTTCTGCCCCAAACCTCATTTCTTCAAATTATTCAAATTTACACTATTAACCCAAATATTATCTCACTTATCGAATTTCATTAATTTAGAATAATTCCTCAAATTGAATTCTAATTAAGGTCTAAATTTCATAATCATGCCTACTGGTCTTCCTTAAGTTTAAGGGTATTCATAAGGTCTCCAATAATATTTTCCAAGGGTTACCACCATTAAAATTTAAATAGGGAAAAACTTTACTCATTCTGGGAAGGTCGATCGATCGACCTATACCTTCGATCGATCGATCGACTGGGGTGTCGATCGATCGAACACACCAGGTATGGCTGCGGACTGCTTCGTTTTGCAGTTTTCAAACCATCCCAAAACATACTTTTAATGCATGAAACTCTAATAAAACGTTATAGTATCATCATACAATCATCCTACAACAGTATTAACGTTCTAAAACCAATAATTCATCATTCAAGGGCTTTGTTTAGATCAAAACTTCATCAAGAATTCCAGATTTCTATTTCTTTCAAGAACATTAATAAACTTCTTCTAAAATCCGTTTTTAGATCATCAATGGTTCTGTTTTGAACACATATTTCGTCCATAATGTTACTACATGCAGTCCCTAACATAATTCATAGTTTTTAACTTCCAATTCATGGGTCTATATCATCTTCCAAGATCAATTTCGAAAATTCCTAAACATGGAAAAGCATAGCATTGAATCAATTGTAATTAAACCACTTGCCTTAATATTTCTCTGAATTTGATGTTGAATCTTGAAGGCTGAGTTGTTCTTTCTCTCTCTCTCTGCAGAATTCTCTTCTCTCTCTCTCTCTACAAGTTCTTCTCTAAGGATGATGACAATGGAGGTGAGGTTGGTTTTTGGCTAGTTGGAACTATTTCTTAACTTCTCCCGTAGCCCAATAAGTCCCTTAGTGTAGTTAGTGGGTTTAGTGGATGGAGAATAAGTCAGATTTTTATTTCTAATTTTCGTGGGTTTTAATTACCCAATTTCTGAAATTACCAAAATGCCCCTATAAGTTACCGGTATGGCCCAAAAATGCCCCGGGACCCAAACTTAACCCCCGGCTAGTGTTTTCTGACTATTTCGACCCTTCCGAACGCGTTGGCGCACTCAAAATGACCATACGGGTGATAAAAATAAAATTCACTTTTTAATTCAAATAATTATATTCCTGACGCGACTGTCACGCGCGTCCCAACAAAATTTCCCAAATTGCCGTATTTCAATCTCGCGACAATTTCAATAATTTCAATATTCATATATTTCCATATATAAACATTATAATCAAATACTAACTCACATCTCGTTAATATTTTATCCGGATTAATTTTCAATTAATACTCATTTAATTCAATTAATCCCCAAAAATAAATATTATAGAAAATACGGGGTATTACATACTCCCCCCTAATAACTGAATTTCGTCCCGAAATTCGGAACTAGAAAGTACCTGGTAAGAATAACTCTGTATAACGTTCTCGCATCTCATCCTCGCGCTCCCATGTGGACTCCTCGACATTATGATGTCGCCACTGAACACGCACTAACGGGACTATCTTTGACCGCAGTTTCCGCTCACTTCGGTCCAAAATACCAATCGGCCCCTCCTCGTAGGAGCTATCTGGCTGGAGATAGATGTCCTCCACAGCAATATGAGAATGAGCTAAATTGTCTCTAAGATATTTCCTTAGCGAGGAAATATGAAATACATCGTGAATCCGATGCAAGTGCTCCGGTAACCCAAGCCTATACGCAACCGGTCCGATCCGCTCAATAATCGGAAATGGTCCCACATATCTCGGTGCCAACTTCCCTTTCTTCCCGAAACGCATAATCCCCTTCATAGGAGATACTCTGAGAAAAACCTGGTCCCCCACTTGGAACTCCCTGAAGAACCTCTTCGCATCAGCATAGCTCTTCTGCCGATCTTGAGCTACCCGAATGCGACTCCGAATCAATTCTATCCTTGCCGAAGTATCCTGAATCACTTTCGGCCCAAGTATTTTGTTGTCCCGCACTTCCAACCAACATGCTGGGGAACGACAAGGTCTACCGTACAACGCCTCAAATGGAGCCATGGCAATGGTAAACTGGTAGGAGTTGTTGTAAGTAAACTCCACCAGTGGTAGATACTGCTCCCATCCACCCTCAAAATCAATGGTGCACATACGTAGCATGTCCTCCAACATCTGATTTGTACGCTCGGTCTGCCCATCTGTCTGCGGGTGGTACGCCGTACTCAACCGCAACTCCGTGCCCATGGCCTGCTGAAAACTTTCCCAAAACCGTGAAACAAATATCTTGTCTCTGTCAGACACGATATTTAGGGGTACACCGTGAAGTCTCACTATCTCTGCAATAAAGAGCTGGGCATATTGTCCCGCAGTGTAGTCTGTCCTTACGGGTAGAAAATGAGCGACTTTGGTCAACCTGTCCACAATTACCCAAATGGAGTCGTGACCCCTCTGTGACGTAGGCAACCCCGTGATAAAGTCCATGGAGATGCTCTCCCACATCCACATCGGGACCTCCAACGGCTGTAGAATTCCTGCCGGTCTCTGATGATCCACTTTTACTAGCTGACAAGTGGCGCATTTTGAAACAAACACAGCAATATCTCTCTTCATCCCGCTCCACCAATACTGACGTCTCATGTCTTGGTACATTTTGTCCCCACCGGGATGTACCGCGAACCGTGAGCCGTGCGACTCTGCCATCACCTCGTGTCGCAATTCCTCCCCTTCCGGAACTACCAATCTCCCATTGAAGCGTAATCCTCCGTCTGAGCTAACGGTATAGGATTCGTCTCCCTCTGCCAATAATCGAACTATCTGCTCCTGACAGAACGAGTCATCTGCTTGTGCCTTTACCACCCTCGTGACAATATGCGGTGTAACAGTCATCACCGACATGAATGATCGGGCCACTGCATCCTGGTGTCCCAATTCCTTCCACTTTTCCTTCCACACAATTGCCACCTCATCCACTGGTCTACGGCTCAACGCGTCTGCTACCACGTTAGCCTTCCCCGGGTGATATTGGATATCAAACTGATAATCCTTCACAAACTCAAGCCACCTTCTCTGCTGCATATTCAACTCCTTCTGCGTGAATAGGTACTGTAGGGACTTGTGGTCCGTGAATAATCGAAACTTTTCCCCCAAAAGATAATGTCTCCAAATCCGAAGGGCAAATACCACCGCCGCCAACTCCAAGTCATGGGTGGGGTAATTCTTCTCGTGAGGCTTAAGCTTACGGGAAGCATAAGCTATGGCCTGAATTTCCTGCTGCAATACACCTCCAAGTCCTTGTAAGGACGCATCGGTGTAAACTAGATACTCAACTCCCGGTCTCGACAATGCTAACACAGGTGCTGAGGTCAGCTTATCCTTCAACTCATCGAATGCCAACTGACAGGCATCACTCCAAATGTACGATACACCTTTACGAGTCAGGTGTGTCAAAGGACCTACTATCTTCGAAAATCCCCGAATAAACCTCCTGTAGTATCCTGCTAGGCCCAAGAAACTACGAATCTCCGTCGGTGTCGTGGGATGTCCCCATTCCCTCACCGCGGATACCTTCCCCGGATCAACCGATATTCCTCGGTCGGAAATAACATGCCCCAAAAACTGAACCTCCTTCAGCCAAAACCCTCACTTCTCATATTTTGCATACAACTCATTCTGGCGCAGTGTCTGCAAAACTTGCCTTAAGTGCTCGGCGTGCTCCTCCTCTGTCTGGGAGTAAACCAGAATATCATCAATGAAGACAATGACAAACTTATCTAGGAAATCTCTGAACACCCTATTCATCAAGTCCATAAACACGGCTGGAGCATTGGTCAAACCAAAAGGCATAACTCGAAACTCATAAGAACCATATCTCGATAAGAACGCAGTCTTTGAGACGTCCTCTTCCCTGATACGCAACTGATGGTATCCCGATCTCAAATCAATCTTCGAGAAGAATGAAGCTCCTCTCAACTGGTCGAATAAGTCATCGATTCGAGGCAACGGATACTTATTCCGTATCGTGACTTTGTTCAACTCTCGGTAGTCCAGACACAATCTCAGTGAACCATCTCTCTTCTTCACGAACAACACAGGGGCACCCCACGGTGAAGTACTCCTCCGTATAAACCCCTGACCCAACAATTGCTCAATCTGATCTCGTAGCTCTCGCATTTCTGCCGGAGCCATACGGTACGGTGCGCGTGCCATAGGTCTCGTATCTGGTAACAAGTCTATGACAAAGTCTATCTCACGACTGGGGGGTAATCCAGGCATATCCTGAAATACATCGGCAAACTCTCTAACAACCGGAATCGAATCAAGTGGTATCACCACCTACTTAGAGGTCTCATCCTCTATATAGTACAAATGAGTGGACGATCCTCCCTCGGAACGAGGCATCGCTACCAAAAACATCTCTTGCTCTGGAATGGTAAAGATAATACTCCTAATGAAACAGTCAATCATGGCTCGGTACGCAACAAGCCAATCCGTACCAATAATGGCATGATACTCGGTCATCTCTAGTACTAACATATCTGCAGGTAATACCAAATTACCAATCTCTACCCCCACTCCCCGGCATATAAAGAAAATAAGTGACCCACTCCCCAATGGTGAGTCTACACACGTCACTGTGCTCTCTACTGTGGCTAACAACCCTAAGGCTTTCGTAAAATGTGTAGCTATAAAACAATGTGTTGCCCCCGTATCAAACAAAACCTGACCCATAGTACCATGGATAGGAAACATACCCTCAATCACGGGTGGTGCCTGTGGAGCTGCTGCCTGGTGGACGTTATAGACACGTCCATACTGTAGCTGCCCCTACTGTACAGGAACTGCTGGAATGGCTGGTAGCGCTGGCACCTGGGCTGGAGCTGGGAGGGCTGGTGGAAAAAGTGGCCTCTGTGGCTCATGTCGAGCACCCTGCTACTGCTGCGGGGCCCTGCCCCTATCAGGACAGTCCTGACGTTTATGTCCAGTCTTGCCACAAACGAAACACTTCCCCGAGAAGTTCCCCCCTCTCTGTCCCTGCTGCCCCCGGCCCTGGTGGCCATTACCGTTCCTCCATTGGCCCTGCTGGCCCTGCTGAAACTGTTGCGGTTGACCATTCTGACCCTGCTGGTTCTGATGGCCGTTCGGACCCTGATGGCCCTGCCGGAAACCTCCCTGTCCGTGCCTGAAATTTCTCGACGTGAACCTCTTGTGATCCCCCTGCTGGGAACCCTGATCACTCTGTCTCTGCCCCTGAACAGATTGTGCCCCACTGGCACCATTTCCCCCAGTCCTGCCCTGATGGCTGGACTCTCCTGACCTCTTGCCTTCAGCCATGTGAAAGCGGTGATTCTTGGCAATGGAGCAATGCAGCGTTAACCACATCAGAATAAGTGGCTAATGAGAGGTTCCCTAACAAGTGCTGACGAATCCTCCATGTCAACCCGTCTGTAAATTTCTGTATCTTCTTCTCTTCCGTATGTATCTCATCTGGGACAATATTCAACAAATTTGTGAATTCGGCCTCATACTCGGCCACAGTCTTACCCTCCTGTCGAAGGTTCATCAACTTCCTCCTCATTTCCCTGTGAACAGCAGACGAAAAGTACTTGCGGTCGAACCGCACCCAGAACTCCTGAATCGTGAGAGTATCTCTCTCCTCCACGGTGGTAATAGACTCCCACCACTGTAGTGTAGATCCTACTAGCTTAAAAGTAGCTAGTACCTGCCTCTGAACGTCAGTGCACTCATACATCCTCAAGTGCCTCTGTATATCCTTTCTCCACTGACTCGAAACAACAACATCGGAGCTACCAGCAAACTCCGGTGGATGTGCTTTCTGAAAAGCATCACGTACACGTTCCCAAGCATACGGGAATGCATGAGGCTGAACTGGCGCGGCAACTGGCGCCTGAAGTGGTGCCAGCTGAACTACGGCTAGTGCGGCATTTACCGCGTGGGCTACTATGGCTGCAACCTCAGCGGCGTTCATTGTGCCCTGAACTGGTGCGGGCTGTGGTTCTGGCGTTGCATTCCTGGGAACCCGTTGTGCACGTCGTGGAGGCATCTGAAATAAGAACGAAGTCTATAAGTTCGCAGTTATAAACTCAAAATAGCTGAAGAACGTAGCATATACAAAAGAATACAACAATCCTAAAATATAGGGCTCTACATCAAAGAAAGCTCAGCGAAAACATAATAAGCCGTACAGATCCTAAAGGACACTAGAACCTGATGCTCTGATACCACCTGTGACACCCTGACTAATAAATACCGGGTAGCTACTCCTTTATTAAATTAATACAAAATGCCAAGTTGGTCCAGTTAATAGCATCACTGTCGAAAACATTTTTATGATTACTAACCATCTAGTATTTAAAAAGTAAGTTGCCAAATTTTAAGTTAAGTCTGATTAACATGCAATAAAAGAATAATGGAAGAACAACATAAATCCATTCACCATAAAGAAGTAATGAAATAACCAACAATAGAAATAAGTCCGGAGGACAACTCCTCACAATAGTCCCACAACTGAAAATAATAAAACAAGTCTGAATCCTGAATTAATTACATGCCCGAAGTCTGAATAACTAGATTAAATGAAATGCCACTAAAAGAAATGGGCGACATGCCCTACAACTGATAATTGCTGAGTATAGAGTCAAAATAGAAGAAGCGTCTATAATCAATGTCCTGTAACTTCCACAAACAGCTACAGCTCGTCACCTGAATGAGGATCCTAAGCATGGTGTCCTTGTGGCTGGGCACCTAAAATGGTTTTTACAAAAATATATTTGAAAGCAAACGGGTTTGAGCCCGAATGTGGAGAGTATTTTGAAAATAGCAAGTGCTTTAATAACATTTAAAACAATAAATGCAAGATACATGTTAGGACGTGCTCTCACATGAAATACTCACCTCTCGTCTATCTGTGCACTCCTAACGTTCCTGTACCAATTCATATGTTTTCTCATAACTATCTAGTGCAAAAGAGTTTCTAACACTCCTACTCGGTTCACATTTTAATTCCAACCTTAACAATTAAATAGAGAGTTCTACTTTAATTCTTGGATTCTCAATTATTAACAAAACCACTTATAGATATCTGTCCCCTTTTTCTTTTCATAAAGTTACAATACTACTCACAATTTAACATAGCAATTTCCTTTTCATTTAACCGTATATTATTCACATCATAAATATACAATACAAGCACCCAAAGGCTAAGCTGCGGTGCACACATACTCTGCTATCCATCCCGGTACATCACGTACATAAGGATCACGCATTCCGAATCTCTCAGGAATCTTTCAGATAACAACATCACAAATAATGGAGGCGAACACAGTCACATCACATGGGTCACGCACATACCTACGCTCCCACGATCAGCAAACTTATTAACATCCCAATAAGTCCTTATCTGACCTATGTTCATCGAGGTACCAATCTAAATCCGGGCAACACAAGGATAAGAAGGCCCTAAGCGAACGTAAACCTCCCGTGATAGCAAGTATGGTAGGTATGTCATACACATAAAATTATATGTTAAGCATTCACACATCTTAGATATCTCAATATTAATAAAAGTATACTCTACATCTTTATTCCATTATTCCAAATTCATATATTTTAGTCTCCCGATAATATACAAGTTAAACTGTCGACACGTCTCACGTCGTAGTTTCTTATACTTAAAATCTATCTCAAATAGACTATTAAGTTCCTATTATTCCCACATATAACATCTTTATTCCTAAGGTCGTTACTTCTACCCCAAACCTCATTTCTTCAAATTATTCAAATTTACACTATTAACCCAAATATTATCTCACTTATCGAATTTCATTAATTTAGAATAATTCCTCAAATTGAATTCTAATTAAGGTCCAAATTTCATAATCATGCCTACTGGTCTTCCTTAAGTTTAAGGGTATTCATAAGGTCTCCAATAATATTTTCCAAGGGTTACCACCATTAAAATTTAAATAGGGAAAAACTTTACTCATTCTGGGAAGGTCGATCGATCGACCTATACCTTCGATCGATCGATCGACTGGGGTGTCGATCGATCGAACACACCAGGTATGGCTGCGGACTGCTTCGTTTTGCAGTTTTCAAACCATCCCAAAACATACTTTTAATGCATGAAACTCTAATAAAACGTTATAGTATCATCATACAATCATCCTACAACAGTATTAACGTTCTAAAACCAATAATTCATCATTCAAGGGCTTTGTTTAGATCAAAACTTCATCAAGAATTCCAGATTTCTATTTGTTTCAAGAACATTAATAAACTTCTTCTAAAATCCGTTTTTAGATCATCAATGGTTCTGTTTTGAACACATATTTCATCCAGAATGTTACTACATGCAGTCCCTAATATAATTCATAGTTTTTAACTTCCAATTCATGGGTCTATATCATCTTCCAAGATCAATTTCGAAAATTCCTAAACATGGAAAAGCATAACATTGAATCAATTGTAATTAAACCACTTGCCTTAATCTTTCTCTGAATTTGATGTTGAATCTTGAAGGCTGAGTTGTTCTTTCTCTCTCTCTCTGCAGAATTCTCTTCTCTCTCTCTCTCTCTACAAGTTCTTCTCTAAGGATGATGACAATGGAGGTGAGGTTGGTTTTTGGCTAGTTGGAACTATTTCTTAACTTCTCCCGTAGCCCAATAAGTCCCTTAGTGTAGTTAGTGGGTTTAGTGGATGGAGAATAAGTCAGATTTTTATTTCTAATTTTCGTGGGTTTTAATTACCCAATTTCCGAAATTGCCAAAATGCCCCTATAAGTTACCGGTATGGCCCAAAAATGCCTCGGGACCCAAACTTAACCCCCGGCTAGTGTTTTCTGACTATTTCGACCCTTCCGAATGCGTTGGCACACTCAAAATGACCATACGGGTGATAAAAATAAAATTCACTTTTTAATTCAAATAATTATATTCCTGACGCGACTGTCACGCGCGTCCCAACAAAATTTCCCAAATTGCCGTATTTCAATCTCGCGACAATTTCAATAATTTCAATATTCATATATTGCCATATATACACATTATAATCAAATACTAACTCACATCTCGTTAATATTTTATCCGGATTAATTTTCAATTAATACTCATTTAATTCATTTAATCCCCAAAAATAAATATTATAGAAAATACGGGGTATTACAAAAGGTAAACCCTATTCACCGTGTGGCACGCGGTAGACACCGCCTCTGTCCAAAATATCATGTAAACTGTATGACCAAGAAGCATAGATCTAGCCATCTCCTTAATTGTTCGATTATTTCTCTAAATACTACCATTTTACCGAGTAGTCTTCACGATCAAAAATTCATGTTTGATCCCGAGGCTATCACAGTAAAGATCCACCTTTGCGTCCTTAAATTTAGTGCCATTGTTACTACGCATTCTATTGATAAAGACACCATGTTGATTTTGCAGGACACGACACTTGGTCGTAAGAAACTCTACAACAATAGATTCCTCTCTCGGAAAACCTACTATGGAGTAACTAGAGAAATCATATACCATCACCAGGATATACCTCTTACCACCCAAACTCTTAGTATGAGTAGGATCCATAAGATCTATGTGAATCAACTCAAGCACTCGTGATGTGGTAATGGAATTCAACTTCCTGTGGGGGCTACGAACTTGCTTTCCCAACTAACAGGGTCCACAAATTTTGGAAGTCAGCTTCCCAAGTGATGTCAAGACACGTACTAGGTCCTTTTTAGCTAATCGCTCTAAATTTTTAAAATTCACGTGACCTAGACATTAATGCCACATATCCATAGGAGTGATCATGGCACTGTTGCAAATAAACGAGGAATGGGACATAATACCATAACAATTATCATCACCCTCCACCCCTTGCAATAGAATATTATCGGTTTGATCATAAACATTGCACTCGTCCCAGTCAAACTTTACTCCAAGTCAGCGTCAGGTATGAGCGTGTGCAATTCGAAGAGATTTTAAAAGAATTTGTGGACGTCTTCTCATGGTCCTACGATGACATGCCCGACATCGATCTCGAAATAGCTCAGCACGAGATCCAAACTCTCTTAGAATACAAATCTGTAAAAAATAAGCTATGAAGTCTCCGTACTGAATTATTAATCAAAGCCAAGGAATAAGTAATAAAACAGTTGAATGTAGGATTCATCCAGGTTATCAAATATCCCACGTGGCACGAGAACATTGCACCCGTACTAAAATTTAGAGGAAAAGTCCACATGCGCGTCGACTACCGAAATTTGAACAAAGCATCTTCAAAGGATGATTACGCATTTCCTAACATCAACATGATTGTGGACAATACAACCAGTCAAGCCCCTGAGTCATTCGTTGATGAATTCATAAGATACAATCAAAATAAGACACATCCGGACCATTAAGAGAAAACTGCCTTCATCACCCGCTAGGGGACCTTTTGTTGCATAATTATGCCATTCGTGATAAAAAATGATGGGGCTACCTACCAAAGGGCTTCAATAACCATATTTCATCATTTAATACACGAGGAGGCCGAAGTTTATGTAGACAAAATGATTATTAGGTCTAAGGCTTGGGAAGGTCACATGCTTACCCTCTAAAATTTATTCGAATGAATTTTTGGTGTCACAAGAGGAAAGATTCTGGGATTTATAGTCAGTGAAAAGGGAATAGAAGTAGACCATTCCATGATGAAAGCTATACTAGAAATTCCACCACCCCGAAAGGAAAAATAAGTCCCGAGATTCTTGGGAAAATTATAGTTGATTAGTCAGTTCATCAGTAAAATTACTTTTATTTGTGAAAACATCTTCATACTCCTCTAAAAGGATTCTACTAATGTTTGGAATGAGGATTATTAGGAAGCCTTCGATTGAATAAAGCAATACCTTACCCAATCTATGGTACTTATGACTTCGCAGCTAGGTCTCCCTCTACTCTTGTATTTAACGATAACATATACTACAGCAAGGGCTTTGCTAGACAAATATATCGAAGAGTCCCATAAGTAAAGGTCCATATACAATGCCAGTCAAAAATTGGTTCGGTACAAAGGCAACTACACTGCCTTGGAAAAAGCATGTGTCGCCCTAGTCTGGTTCCGCAAAAGTTACGACATTATATGCTCGCTTTTCTAATCAGACTCGTGTCCCTAATGGATCCTATTAAATAATCACTTAAGAAACCTTCCATGTCTAGACGATTGTCTAGGTGGTTGGTGCTACTAGCTGAGTTTGATATCATGAATGTCACATAAAAGGCCATGGAAAGGGAGAGACATCTCCGATTGACTTTCTAACTACCCTATGGAAGAGGTTGATGTTTGGATATCCAAATTTTCAGATGAGAATATCCTATGCACCTCTCAGGAGGACCTACGATGGCGAATGTTCTATTACAGTACTGCCAAAAAGAAAGGATACGACATTAGGATACTCCTTATCGCCCCTGATTACTCTCACACTCCCATTGCCATCAATTTATATTTTCCCTGCACCAACAATATGACTGAATATGAGGCATGCAATGTAGGCCTAAAAGTCACCCTTAAGAAAGGTATAAAAAACTTGGATGTCTGCGGGGATTCTGCTCTCATCATCGACTATGTCGCTAAAGGATAAAAAGTCAAAGATGAAAAATCTTACCCTTCCATGCCCAGCTATAAGAGCTGGCCTCCTAGTTCAGAGATATCACATTCCACCACTTACCCTACATAAAGAACAACTTAGTAGATGCCCTTACTACCCTAGCCTCCATGGTCAACATGCCTGAGGGAATAATGAAGGCCCGTTTCCTAGTCCTAAAGCAAGATATGCCAACTCACAACTATCACATTGAGCTCATCACATAAGAAGAGTCTGATATGGATGAGTTCTGGTACTATGACATTTGGCGCTTCTTCAAGAATGGTTGGTATACTCAAGATGCCAACAAGAAAGACCGCGTGACCCTCTGCAAACTGGTTGCCCAGTATATCTTCTGGGATAAAGAACTATTTGAGACAAACTTCGATGGAACCCATTTGTAATGTGTTGCAGGGGTTAATATTGAAAAAAAACCGCAGAGTATCCGTCAAGATATTATTGGACCATTATGGTTCAGGATTGCACTTCCTACATTCGATGATGCCTCAAATGTAGGAAGTTTGCTAACCTTCAGTACTTACCTCCTCGAGAATTATACAACATGACTTATTCCTCGCTGCTCTCCACTTGGGCATTTACATCATAGGGAAAGTCGCACCCAAAGATTCAAACGGGCATGGATTCATCTAAGTCGCCATTGATTACTTCACTAAATAGATAAAAGCAGAGTCATATGTAATATTAAATGCCAAGAAGGTGGCTAAGTTTATCTGATATAACATCATATGCCTATACGGGGTTCCCACGAGCTAGTATAAGATAATGGGTTGTACTTCGAGGTTGATATCACATAACTGGTCGATGAGTAGGGGATTTAGAGGCACAAATATTCTCCCTACCGATCCAAACAAATGGTGCAGTCAAAGCCGCCAATAAAAACCTCAAGTCCATCATCAGTGAAATGAGTGAGAGTTATCGAGATTGGGCCGATCGATTCCCTTATGCTCTCTGGGGATACTGCACTTCAGTCAGGACATCTATTAGGGCTAGCAATCCTACCCATTGAGATAGAAATACATTGTCTACACGTTATGCTTAAAAGTAGAGTAAGCAAAGAAGATTCCATCAGAGCCTCTTTGAAGAATTGTCACTCTTAGATAAAAATTGGTTGAAGGATCTATACCACATACAAGGGTACCATCGTCGGATAGTGCGATCATTCAACAGAAGGAAAGTTCATTTTGTTATTTACAAGAATAAAAGGATTATGTATGCATTAGCGATAAGTATAGATAATTCAAATGTAAAACTCATAAAGAAGAACAACAATACGATGAAAATATTTTTTTATTTTAAATAAGGAAGTTTGGTACAATTACACGAAGCATCAATGAAGGGAGTCAAACCAAACGTGCCACTCCATTGACGAAATTATTTCTAAACAAACCAAACCAAACTTCCCAAAATTATTCCTATAACTCCAAATACAAAAACACTCCAAAAGCTTCACAAAGGTCACCTAAAAAGTTTCACATAAAAAATCCCAGCTTCATAAAAACCTATCCATAGCTGTCAGAAGACCTAGACCCATCATCATCATTGCCTGAAGGTCCCCAAACTTCCCCAACCCGATTCATATTATGAATGCTCTCCAAAGAGCGGTACACCCTGACCAACTTGGAAAAAACCACTACCCATATTTCCATGGTGTCAAAAAGAACAAACCACCACTAGCTTGTCTTTTCTGCCAATATCTTTGCCACTACTCATTTCCACAACCATTTCAAATAGTCTTCGGACACATGCCAAACCCTACCTATGGATTGAACGTAAAACCCCGTGAATTTTAAAAGGTATTTTTAAATTAATTCGAAAATTTTGAGTAAAATAAAATTTTGAAATTTTATTTTTTGGTAATTCAAAATGTTGAGTTTTAATATTGAAAAGTTAGATTTTTAATCGAAATTCAAATCGGAGTCAAAATGGAAATTTAAATTAGATTGATTTTATTTTTTCCATGATCGAGCCGAACCGGTGGATTGGGCTGGACCAGCTTGCCGGTTTGTTACGGCCAAGCAATTTTGTTTTTTAAAGAACTCTTTTACTAATCAAACTCTTATTTATTTTTGGTATAAAACTAACTCGAGTTTAGGACTTTTGAAACACATTTTCATCAACCCTTAGAGAAGAAGCCTCTCATCTTTCACCTCTTCTTCAATAACTAAACCCTAGGCCCATTCTACATAACTTTCAACTCAAATTCTGTCAAGGTTAACTGGGTTTTCGCAAGATGCGTCAAGAACGGGTCTTTGTCAACTTTTCGAGAAGAACAAATATTTAAAATCAGAATTCTCGATATACTTTTATTCGGGCATGGTTACTCTATTCGTTTGATTTGGTATTATGCATTTTTAGCATCGCCTAAGCAATTAATTTCATGTTTTCTTAAAACAAATTAGCAACTTTAATTAGAGAAAATGGACACTAAATTTGGGACTATTTTTATGAAACTTTTGAATATCATTTAACACTCGTAACTTTTTGGTGCGTAGGATAGATGTAATACCCCGTAATTCTGCTTAATTTTAAATTACGTAAGTAGAGTAATTTAATAGGATTTAAATACGCTTTAATTAAATTACGTGAGTAGAGTAATTTAATGTGATTAAATATGTTTGATTTAGATTACGTGAGTAGAGTAATTTAAATAGATATTATGTTAATAAAGATGAATATGTGTTATAGAAAATTTACTAAGGTGAATATAAATTTTTCATGTTAATATGTACGGTCTAGTGACTATATGGACGTACCGGATGTAGCTCGACAAAATTAAGGATGAGAGTAGAAAAATATTTACGAGACTCAAATGATAATTTAGAGTCCACGGTTGATTCCGAAAGGGTCGAATTAGTCAAAATAGTGTACCCGGGGGTACAAGTTGAGTGCCGGGTCATTTTCGGGCTAAAACCGGGACCATTCGGGGGCATTTTGGTCTCTTTACAATTATGGGAAAGAAGACCTACGAATTTTTGTAACCCTAAATCTGATTATAAGAGTGTTGGCTAGGGTTAGACAATTAGAGTTACACCATAGCCATTAGAGAGATAAAGAGAGGCAAATTCCTTAGGCAAGAAGGAAGGAGGGATCATCTTAGGAAGATTTCACCACAAAGATTGTTGGGAAGAAGGATTGAGGCACCAATATCATCAATCATCATCAACAACCACGAAATCAGACCCTACAAATCTTAAGGCAAGTGGTTATTTGCAAAATAATTGAGTTATAATACCCATGTTTAAGCTTGAGGAAGAACATGATTTTTATGATATTCTTGGGAACAAATAATTGATAATAATCCATTATTGATTAGGATTTACATGTAGGACGTTTTTGAATTACCAAGTATGTTTATATCATAGAAAACTTGATGAGAAATTCGTATGAAAATCTGGAATTTTGATGAAAAATATAAAGAATGCAGTTTTAGGGTTCTTTAATATTAGAGAGATTTTCAGTGAATTTGGCCAAGATTTATAATGATTTTGATGTTTTAAATCGTTAGTAATCATCCCAGAACATGTAGGAATGATTAGAAATTGTTGGTTGTGAATAAGATGGCTTATCATGAAAGTTAAAGATGTAAAAATGGTGGAACCCGTAGGAATAAGATGAACTGGGTCTGTCACTGCTCGATCGATCGATCGACCCTTAAATATCGATCGATCGACCATTCCTTCGATCGATCGACCCTGTCTGAATTCTAGAGAATTTTGTGAAAATTTCTTTAATTGCCGTTGCTTAAATGGGAACCTTAGAAATGATATTTTTCATATGAGGGGACTTTGTAATTACTAGTAGGTGTACCATTAGGTTCCTCCACCAATGATTGAGTAGGAATGTTGGATAAATAGAATGACGAAAGAACGACTGACTTAGCCGTGGGTTGAGATGTTTAATTTAATTTCGGTTAGAGTGAGACTTAATTCCGGAAAGAAAATACCAGTAGTTTAATACTTACTTAACTACTGAATTAAGGGAGGGGTAACTAGGGCCCTTAGAGTTACGCGAATACTCGAATAAATACAATAGTGAGATATATTGTAATTAATAAGTACGAAGAATATAAGTAAAATATATTACGTACGGGTATGATTTATTAGGTCGGGTGCGTACCTACTAAATTTATATAAATAGATTTGGGTTAAGAGAATATTACCTAAATTAATTATGTTAGGGTCGATGTGACATTCCGAACTAACATACGGTTATTATAAATTTGGGGTCGATGTTAAATGCCGAACCAAACCTTGAACTGGTGCCGCGATGAAAGAGTCCCGAACCAGAATATGTGTATATATTTATATTTGTAGATAGTTGGGGTCGATGTATCATTCCGAACCAACTTTCACTTGGAGTCGATGAATTATTCCGAGCCAAGTGTCCTTGTGTGTAATAAAAGGATATATTAGTAGAAACTTATATTAAATACATTGTTGTGGGATAAAATGTTCTATGTGCATAATCTACAAATTGAGAATAGTAGACAATGAAATGATATGTAAATGTCTTAGTAATAATTTTGAGCATAATGAAATTATTACAAGAATAAGGAAAACGAACAGTAAATGAGTTAGCTACGGTTATGGGAAGTATAACTAGGTAGGCTAAGTACCCTTGATAGTTACGTATCACGTAAGAGAGGCGAGGAAGTTCAAGGGAGTGTGCGAAACCTTAATATGTGTAATCAATAACTTAATTGTGATAACCGCTTGCAAAATATTTTCAAATGTTTTGAGTACTAACTCTTGCTATGTAAAATTTTAAAAACCTTTTAGGTGCCCAGCCACAAGGACACCCAGCTTGATTCATGTTAGAGATTTGGGAGCTTCAGCCAGTGTGGAGGTTGCAGGGATTGTTTAGACGCTTCCTCTTTTTCAGTTCTAGTGCAGGATCTCAATCTTATTATTCCTTGTTGGAACATGTCATTCCACCTTTTCTATTACAGTTTATTCTAGTTATGGATTTGTAGTTGTCTTTTAGGGCCGTGGTTTATAGCAAGACTTTAACTGCTTTCAGATTATTTTATACTGCGTATTCATATCTAGTTTTGGTAATGTGTGGTTTGGATTATTTGTTGTTTAAGAAAGTTAAAATTTGGCACCCGTTTTAATTTCATTTAGATGGTTAGTAATTTTTAAAAGGCGTTCGACAGTGATGCTAAGAATGAACCATTAAAGAAACCTGTTTATATTAAAATAAGGCTTGATCACCCAAGGTTTAATTAGGCGGGGTGTCACAGATGGTATCAGAGCATCAGGTTCTAGTGTCCATAGGATCTGTACGGCTTACTACGATTCAGCGTTACGTTTGTTTTTATTAGAGACCTACTATTAGGATTGTTGACTAAATTTACACTGTTACGTTATCGTACTTCTGCTCTTAAATTTTGTATAAACTGTGTACTTATACAAATTGAATCTTATTTCAGATGCCGCCAAGGAGACTGAGAGCAGAGAGGGCTGAAGCCAGAGAGGAGGTGAGGGAGGCTCATCAGGAGCCACAGGTACCGATACCACCACCCCCACCCGAGCTAATCTCCACTACTCAGGTTGCAGTGATAGTGGCTCAGGCAGTTGAGACAGCAATGAGGGCTATGGCAGCCCACTTTCCTCAGCCCCAAGTACCTCCCCCTGTGGCACCGGTAGTGCAAGTTCCGACAGGACCATCTACTTGGCAACGAGTCAGGGAGACGTTTCACAAGGGGCATCCACCCGAGTTTCAGGACAGTACTGATATAGTGGAAGCGTGCAACTGGAAGAAGAATATCCAGCGCCACTTGCGCATGATAGAGTGCACCGGAGTGCAGGAACAGATGCTAGCCACTTTCCGTTTGTCAGGAGCGGCCCTACAGTGGTGGGAGTCAGTTACCACCACCGAGGATAGAGATACTTTGACTATTTCTGAGTTTTGGTGCGGTTTGACCGCAAGTATTTCCCTCCAGCAGTAGAGTCAGAGATGAGAAAGAAGTTCAGCGAAGTGGTTCAGGGTGATCGCTCAGTTGCTGACTACGAGGAGGAGTTTACCTGCTTGGACAATTTTGTGCCAAACGAGGTGAGCAATGAGGAGAGGAAGAAGTCCAAATTTATGGAGGGCCTAACCTGGAGAATCAGACAACACTTAATTGGTAATCCATCATTGGTAACCTACACAGATGTCGTCAATGCCGCTCTACTACACTGTCAGGATCACCGTTTTCATACTAAGGGAAGTAAGAGGGGTGAGCCTAGCCAACCGGGCAAGGTGGATGGAGGTAGTGGCAGCAGCGCAACACAGCAGTAGGCAGCGGGTCAGTTGGGACAGGATTCCAGACAGGGGAACCCTGCCAAGAAGTTTAAGCACGGGAAGTATCGCTTCGACCGACAGGGCCAGCAGGGTCCTCAGCAACCAGTCCCTCAGGGTCGACAGGGCCAGGGTAATCAAAATGGGGGACAACAAGGCCGAGGGCGACATGGCCAACGTCAGGGCCAACAGGGCCAAGGACAAAGACAGTTCCAGGGTCAGTGCTTCACTTGTGGTTAGCAGGGTCACAAGAGCAGAAATTGTCCACAGCAAGACCGGGCACAACAGCAGGGTGCCCACCAGGGGCAGTAGGCACCATTAGCCCCAGCAGCAGTACATGCCCCACAGCCAGGACAGATGCAGTACGGGCGTGTGTTCAACATCCGTGACATTCCATTTTAGCCGGCACCGCCAGCACCGCCGGCAGTTGCGGGTATGTTTCCTATTCATGGGCTTGAGGGGAATATTTTGTTTGACACAGGGGCAACGCATTCATTTATTTCCACTAGATTTGCACGGGCAGCCGGCCTATTAGTGACAGCAGACACTCATCTTATGTGTGTGGAGTCACCGATGGGTAGTGGGTCCCTCATACACTCGATTTGTAAGGGTGTGGACATTATGGTTGGGAGATTTAGTCTAGCGGCGGACCTTCTAGTGCTGGATATGGAGGGATATGACGTCATCCTAGGCATGGATTGGTTGGCACATAATAGGGCAATGGTAGATTGTTATGAGAGGACCATCGTGTTCTCTATCCCAGGGCAGGAGATGTTCCTTGTGGCTATGCCACTTCCCGAGGGAGGATCGCGAACTCACTTATATTATATTGAGGAGGAGACCTCACATGGGGTGGTCGTTTCTCTGGACTCAATCCCAGTTGTGAGGGATTTTGAGGATGTCTTTCAGGAGATACCAGGGTTACCACCTAGCAGAGAGATAGAGTTCGTAATTGATCAAACACCGGGGACGATACCGATTGCTAGAGCACCATATCGCATGGCTCCTTCAGAGATGCGAGAACTGAGAGAGCAAATCCAGCAACTGTTAGGACAGGGTTTTATTCGACGGAGTACATCGCCATGGGGTGCGCCAGTACTGTTTGTGAAGAAAAGGGATGGTTCACTTCGTCTGTGTGTAGATTACAGAGAGCTGAACAAAGTAACGATACGTAATAAGTATCCATTACCGAGGATTGACGACTTGTTTGATCAATTGAGAGGGGCTGCAAACTTCTCAAAGATCGATTTGAGATCGGGTTACCACCAATTGCGCATTCGTGAAGAGGATGTACCTAAGACCGCTTTCCTGTCACGGTACGGGTCATATGAGTTCAGAGTGATGCCTTTTGGGCTAACTAATGCACCGACGGTATTCATGGATCTCATGAACAAGGTATTCAGGGAGTTTTTGGATCAGTTTGTGATTGTATTCATAGACGACATTCTGATTTACTCCCGTACGGAGGAGGAGCACGCAGAGCACTTATGATTGGTCCTACAGACATTGCGGAACCATCAGTTATACGCCAAATTTGAGAAGTCTGGATTTTGGCTTCGGGAGGTTCAGTTCCTAGGCCACGTCGTATCTAGCAGGGGCATTGCAGTTGACCCAAGTAAGGTATCGGCGGTGAGGGAGTGGGGACAGCCCACGACACCGACAGAAATCTGCAGTTTCTTGGGTTTTGCTGGTTATTATCGTCGCTTCATCAAGGGATTCTCAAAAATTGCCGGACCGTTGACGAATCTTACTCGGAAGGGAATTCCCTTTATATGGAGTGATAGTTGCCAGTTTTCATTTGATGAATTGAAAGACAAGTTGACATCAGCCCCCGTTCTTACCTTGCCTAAGAGAGGAGTGGAATACCGAGTCTATACTGATGCGTCCTTACAAGGACTTGGGGGTGTGTTATAGTAGGATGAGAAGGCTATATCTTATGCGTCACGAAAGCTTAAGCCACATGAGAAGAACTACCCCACCCATGACCTCGAGTTGGCAGCGGTTGTTTTTGCTTTGAGGATTTGGAGACACTATCTTCTGGGCGAGCAGTTTATGCTATTCACGGATCATAAGTCATTGCAATATCTGTTCACTCAGAAGGACCTGAACATGAGGCAGAGAAGGTGGCTTGAATTCGTGAAGGACTACCAATTTGATATACAGTATCATCCTGGTAAGGCTAACGTGGTGGCAGATGCGTTAAGCAGAAGACCTATCGGAGAGTTAGTAAAAGTTTGGAAGGCAAAGTGGAGTGAGCTCCGACACGAGGATGATATGGCAAGAGCATGTATGGCAGTTCTAGCTATCACTTCCGAAAACGTTATGCGGATAGTGAGGGCACAAGCAGAAGACCCATTTTGTCAGGATAAAGTACGGCAGTTACTGGCCAAGGGGGCAGAGTTCTACTCCATCAGTTCAGAGGGTGGACTACGCTTCAACGGTAGACTGATAGTACCCGAAGATGATGATTTGAGGCATGTCGTTATGACAGAGTCGCACGGGTCAAAATTCTCGGTACATCCAGGTGGGGACAAAATGTACCAGGATATGCGACGAGTATATTGGTGGTCAGGTATGAAACGAGATATTGCAGAATTTGTCTCAAAGTGTGTTACATGCCAACTCATAAAAGTTGACCATCAGAGGCCTTCAGGGATGCTACAACCGCTAGAGATTCTCGTGTGGAAGTGGGAGAGTATCTCAATGGATTTTATTACCGGGTTACCAACCTCGCAGAAGGGCCACGATTCCATTTGGGTGATAGTGGATCATTTGACTAAAGTCGCACATTTCTTACCGGTTCGTACGGATTATGATACTATGCGGTACGCGCAGCTTTTTATTTCAGAGATTGTTAAGCTGCACGGAGTTCCTATTAATATCGTGTCAGACCGAGATAAAATATTCGTGTCGCACTTTTGGCAGAGTTTTCAGGAGGCCATGGGCACCGACTTACGGTTGAGTACGACATATCACCCACAGACGGACGGCCAGACAAAAAGAGTAAACCAGATGCTAGAGGACATGCTGAGAATGTGTATTCTAGATTTTGGGGGAAATTGGGAGCCATATCTTCCTTTGGTGGAGTTTGCGTATAACAACTCTTACCAATTCACTATTGACATGGCTCCATTCGAGGCGCTTTACGGGAGACCTTGTCATTCACCTGCTTGTTGGTTAGAAGTGGGGGATAACAGGCTTTTAGGGCCAGAGATGATACATGAGACTTCCTCCAAAATAGATTTGATTCGAGGACGTATTCGAATAGCCCAGGATAGGCAGAAGAGTTATGATGACGCCGACAGAAGGCATGTGGAATTAGATGTGGGAGACCAGGTGTTAATTCGAGTATCTCCTATGAAAGGGGTTACGAGGTTTGGCAAAAAGGGGAAGTTAGCACCGAGATATGTGGGGCCATTTCCTATCATTGAGAGAGTGGGACCGGTAGCTTACAGATTGGGACTCCCTGAGCATCTTCAGCGAATACATGATGTGTTCCATGTGGCGTCGCTGAAGAAATACAAGAGGAGCGAGAGAGCCTTCTGGCACTTTCCACTGGAGGAGATCGATTTGCAGCCAGATATCTCGTATGAAGAAAGACCCGTGGCTATCCTGGATTATAGTGAGCGGAAACTAAGATCCAAGGTGGTACCCTTAGTACGAGTACAGTGGGGACACCACAATATGGATGAGTCCACTTGGGAACGGGAAGAGGATATGCGAGAACAATATCCAGAATTATTCATAGCAGGTATTTTTCCTAATTTCGAGGACGAAATTCCTTTTGTAAGGGGGGAAGTATGTAATACCCCCGTAATTCTGCTTAATTTTAAATTACGTAAGTAGAGTAATTTAATAGGATTTAAATACGCTTTAAATAAATTACGTGAGTAGAGTAATTTAATGTGATTAAATATGTTTGATTTAAATTACGTGAGTAGAGTAATTTAAATAGATATTATGTTAATAAAGATGAATATGTGTTATAGATGATTTACTAAGGTGAATATAAATTTTCAATGTTCATATGTACGGTCTAGTGACAATATGGACGTACCGGATGTAGCTCGACAAAATTAAGGATGAGAGTAGAAAAATATTTACGAGACTCAAATGATAATTTAGAGTCCACGGTTGATTCCGAAAGGGTCGAATTAGTCAAAATAGTGTACCCGGGGGTACTAGTTGAGTGCCGGGTCATTTTCGGGCTAAACCGGGACCATTCGGGGGCATTTTGGTCTCTTTACAATTATGGGAAAGCAGACCTACGAATTTTTGTAACCCTAAATCTGATTATAAGAGTGGTGGCTAGGGTTATACAATTAGAGTTACACCATAGCCATTAGAGAGAGAGAGAGAGGCAAATTCCTTAGGCAAGAAGGAAGGAGGGATCATCTTAGGAAGATTTCACCACAAAGATTGTTGGGAAGAAGGATTGAGGCACCAATATCATCAATCATCATCAACAACCACGAAATCAGACCCTACAAATCTTAAGGCAAGTGGTTATTTGCAAAATAATTGAGTTATAATGCCCATGTTTAAGCTTGAGGAAGAACATGATTTTTATGATATTCTTGGGAACAAACAATTGATAATAATCCATGATTGTTTAGGATTTGCATGTAGGACGTTTTTGAATTACCAAGTATGTTTATATCATAGAAAACTTGATGAGAAATTCGTATGAAAATCTGGAATTTTGATGAAAAATATAAAGAATGCAGTTTTAGGGTTCTTGAATATTAGAGAGATTTTCAGTGAATTTGGCCAAGATTTATAATGATTTTGATGTTTTAAATCGTTAGTAATCATCCCAGAACATGTAGGAATGATTAGAAATTGTTGGTTGTGAATAAGATGGCTTATCATGAAAGTTAGAGATGTAAAAATGGTGGAACCCGTAGGAAGAAGATGAACTGGGTCTGTCACTGCTCGATCGATCGATCGACCCTTAAATATCGATCAATCGAAGCAGTCGATCGATCGACCATTCCTTCGATCGATCGACCTTGTCTGAATTCTAGAGAATTCTTTGAAAATTTCTTTAAGTGCCGTTGCTTAAATGGGAACCTTAGAAATGATATTTTTCCTATGAGGGGACTTTGTAATTACCAGTAGGTGTACCATTAGGTTCCTCCACCAATGATTGAGTAGGAATGTTGGAGAAATAGAATGACGAAAGAACGACTGACTTAGCCGTGGGTTGAGATGGTTAATTTAATTTCGGTTAGAGTGAGACTTAATTCCGGAAAGAAAATACCAGTAGATTAATACTTACTTAACTACTGAATTAAGGGAGGGGTAACTAGGGCCCTTAAAGTTACGCTAATACTCGAATAAATACAATAGTGAGATATATTGTAATTAATAAGTATGAAGAATATAAATAAAATATATTACGTACGGGTATGATTTATTAGGTCGGGTGCGTACCTACTAAATTTATATAAATCGATTTGGGTTAAGAGAATATTACCTAAATTAATTATGTTAGGGTCGATGTGACATTCCGAACTAACATAAGGTTATTATAAATTTGGGGTCGATGTTAAATGCCGAACCAAACCTTGAACTGGTGCTGCGATGAAAGAGTCCCGAACCAGAATATGTGTATATATTTATATTTGTAGATAGTTGGGGTCGATGTATCATTTCGAACCAACTTTCACTTGGAGTCGATGAATTATTCCGAGCCAAGTGTCCTTGTGTGTAATAAAAGGATATATTAGTAGTAACTTATATTAAATACATTGTTGTGGGATAAAATGTTCTATGTGCATAATCTACAAATTGAGAATAGTAGACAATGAAATGATATGTAAATGTCTTAGTAATAATTTTGAGCATAGTGAAATTATTACAAGAATAAGGAAAACGAACGGTAAATGAGTTAACTACGGTTATGGGAAGTATAACTAGGTAGGCTAAGTACCCTTGATAGTTACGTATCATGTAAGAGAGGTGAGGAAGTTCAAGGGAGTGTGCGAAACCTTAATATGTGTAATCAATAACTTAATTGTGATAACCACTTGCAAAATATTTTCAAATGATTTGAGTACTAACTCTTGCTATGTAAAATTTTAAAAACCTTTTAGGTGCCCAGCCACAAGGACACCCAGCTTGATTCATGTCAGAGATTTGGGAGCTGCAGCCAGTGTGGAGGTTGCAGGGATTGTTTAGACGCTTCCTCTTTTTCAGTTCTAGTGCAGGATCGCAGTCTTATTATTCCTTGTTGGAACATGTCGTTCCACCTTTTCTATTACAGTTTATTCTAGTTATGGATTTGTAGTTGTCTTTTTGGGCCGTGGTTTACGGCAAGACTTTAACTGCTTTCAGATTATTTTATACTGCGTATTCATATCTAGTTTTGGTAATGTGTGGTTTGGATTATTTGTTGTTTAAGAAAGTTAAAATTTGGCACCCGTTTTAATTTCATTTAGATGGTTAGTAATTTTTAAAAGGCGTTCGACAGTGATGCTAAGAATGAACCATTAAAGAAACCTGTTTATATTAAAATAAGGCTTGGTCACCCAAGGTTTAATTAGGCGGGGTGTCACAATAGATTATTGTGTTTTGATTATCATGGGTGTAGGTTTTCATATAGATATTGTGTAAGGTTTATTTAAATATAAATGGGTTGCGTACACACTCATAAAATTATGTCGTTAATAAAAGTGGACGATTAACACGTGTGTCATAAACTTGCACATGGACTAATCTAAATAAATTATTTAGATGAAATTAATGGTTTTAAGAACATGGATGGTGTAAATAATGGATTTAATTAATTTAATTAAATTGTGCCATCATGAATAAATTTGTGACATTGTTTATACGTGTTGTTGGATTATGTGGTTGATTGATATTTATATTTATCATCGCGGGAACAATGGGATTTTGGAAGTATTTTCTCACCTATATTTTAGGATGCTTACTAGATATAGGATTAGTGTTTAGGCCTCATTTGAGATTTTCACTTTCTAGGTATGGTACTAGTTCATGTTGATTTTTATGGATGGGTAATTTCGGGGTGGGGCTGATTTTTTATGTCATTCTGTTGATTGAGCTAGCCTAGGTGCGAGACTAAGAAGAGAATTTTGATAGACTTTCATTCTATAATTAAGATAGAACGTATTTATGTGTTGGAGACCCTTAGGTATGCGACTAAGGGTGTTTTGAGGATCTCACATCGATAATAAGGGTGGGGTAATTTGCAAAATTAATATAAGAAGGATAAATAATTGAGAATTAAATCTTGAGAAAATAAACGGGTATTAAAGTTTATTGGCGACATAATGTGCGGGGGATGACAGTTTAAACGGGAATGCTGGTGTTTATGCGTGTCATGAGTGGAACCTCATCATATTGCATGATCGAAAACTTAATCGGATCAGATAGCTATTGATGAGGGTAATGTGTAGAATTTGGTGGGAGTAAAACTTAAGCGGGAGCACCAAAACTTAATGTGAATGGGTTGGGAGTACCACCACTTAATGGAGTAAGAATTATATGCGAGAGTACCGCAATGGATAATAATAAATTGAGAATAATGATAAATGGGGTTCACTTAATTAAATTAACAATATGAGACTGTTGGCTATTTAAAATAATATTTGTTGGATTTTTGAATAAGAATTATTTTGGGTAGAGAGTGATTTATTGTTTTGCGCCTAATCATATCCCATTTAATTTAAAATATCCTATTGTGATGTTCATCATGTATAATGCTACTTTTTGGGTTCAAGGACCCTATTTGAGGAGATTAGTGTGTATTCATGCTCAAGGCTCTTACCCTGTATGTTGACTAATCTTTTTTAGGTATTAGAGCCGAAGTAGTTGCATAAGAATTTGTTGAAGATTTTATCGGAGTTGCACCTGTATGTTCCATTTTATTTATTTCATTACTAGTATAGATTTCCTTTATCAGTTATTTTACATATGAGACTTCATTATGAATTTTATTTGGCCATTCGGTTCCAAAGTTATTTATGATTTTAGTCAGTTACATTATCGAATTATTTCGTTTGGAATCCAAAATAAATATTGGAGTTGAGTTATTTTACTAGAGATAGAATGGTGATGGATTTATTTATGGTTGGATTATTCATGTTGGGATTTGATTTAAATAATATCTAGTGGAAATGAAAATTTATATGTCTCATAGTTGACACATGCTAAGAATGGTATTTAATTTAGTAACTTTTCGCGTAGTCTTGGCGGCGGCTGATGCTAGGAATGCACAGGGTATTACATTGAGATGGACAGGTTGACGGCAGATGACTCTCCCACAAAGAACCTGACCTCATGCACATAGATTTATTCAAGTCTTCCACATGAAATAAGTATAGTGTATGAGGAGGCACTAATTGCTCCCATCCAACTTGATGCAGAAGTCGCGAAGGGATATAGAATTAGGTCTACACTAAGCGCAAAAATCAAGCATATCGATACTCTCCTAGTTCCAAAACAGGCTGCAGTTCCCCCCGCCATGGTACCAACCAACGAAGGAACCAAGCTCTGTTATCCATGAACAAATTGACCCAATTCTCTATAAATGGGTCGAAACTGATAAAGCACCAAAAAAGAAATTCGGCATGCCTACCAATCGATACTTAGGGGGAACCTCCAGGAAGAACCTCTCTCCAGCCATATAAACAACATCTCTGGGCTCCCTCTTCAAAAAACAGAGTGACCTTCCCTCCAAGCATCAAGACCATTTAAGGTGTGTACTAGTATCATCATCCCAAGTAACGATAGGACATGCACGCTGTTATCGTGACCAACTAGGGATTGACCATTAGGTCACCCATCACAAGAAACATCATCAAAGATAGGCCCAAAGAAGAAAATACGGTATTTCCCGTATCATTAAAATCTCTCAAGCACAGGGAATGAACGATATCTCGAAGAGAAATCACACCCCCAGTAACTAATGGTCAAGCCGCCAAAGGGGAAATGTGGAGTAACTCCGCTAATAATTCTCGGGGAGACCGGGAAAATTTAGGCATACCCTCCATTATGCAGGGATTAATTCCCAACATGGTCGAGAACTCTTCTAGGATGGGTATATCTTATCTAAAATAAACTGAAAAACATGGTCTTTGGGATACCAAAACTGCATCACCGCCGCTAGCATAATCCAGTCAATAGCTCTATTACACCACAAGGAGACTCAATGCAGGTTGAAACCGTCGTAGTCCATGTTAAACAAACACATGGCTTTAATACTTTCATGGTAGGAAGAAAATTATGCATGCATCGGACAGGACATTAGGGTAGTAACAAATGAGAAAATAAGAAGGAACAAGTAAGAAGAAGAAAGTGGGCATGGATGGAAAAACTACACTCCTTACCTTCCCTTTTATACACAAATGGATTGGCTAAAGACAAAGGATCTCAAGAGTCCAAATGAATTCATGCCCTACAAAGTACTCTCCTCTGCAAGAAAATGCAATCACATCCTGAAAGTGATTTGACATGACCCATATGTCGATAGGCAAGATAAGGGGTATGACGATAGATAACCTCCAATTTTAGAAGATTTAATCTACAAGGGGTATGCCGATAGGCAATTTTGACTTACCATACGAACGAATGATCTGTTTTAGTCCGAATATCTTCTGTCCAAAAGACCACCACACGCTTCCGAGCCACATTTCATCCAAACTAAATTCCCAGATCCGGGAGCGGTCTAAAGGACTCTTGAAGGTATCTGAAGTAACTTTCTAAGAGTATGCCTCATGCATGATTTGGATCGATGGTTTGTGTCCTATAACCATTTTTCATGAAATCTGCATGAGACTGCCAATTGGCAGGTCTAGATCCCTGCCTATCGGCACAGTGTTTGGGATCACATGTTGATAGACATTCCCCGGGGTAGGCAGATCGTCATCCCTTGACCCTATAAATAGATTCCATGACCTCACTCCAGGAAACAGATAACAAATCCATCAGCATCAGTGATCTCAACAACATTCCCTCGAAATCAGCGAAGTTCCTCAAATGAAGTTCCATCCAATTTTACATTTCCATCATTTTCATACCCAATTTGGCAAAATATCCATCTCTCTCATCAACATTCATTAACACAAAAAGGAGTTCATCTAAGATCAAAGATCAAGCTTCAAAGAAGGTCCAATTTTATAAGGACATAATTTTATAAATGTCTGGGGTAGAATTTAGAAATTTTTTATTTGTCCTAGATCATAGTATGTATATCATACTACTACATTCGGCACGTCAACACGATAATCCACGATGGCCTTGATCCGAATCCATGCATCCACCATCTTCACACGTGCATCATGCTTGTTACTCAACCGTTCCCACTACTCCACGATGTATTATTGGTAAAATGGTTTATTGGAGTTGTTTATATTTGCATAAATATTTAGGAATTTTTTAGAAAATATTTTTTTCGAAGTTTGATTTGTTTTTATCAAAAGAAGAAATTTTTTTAAGTGTATAAGAGGACTTGCCTCGATCTTCGATCTCTCGAGATCTCATTTGAATGACATCTCTCTATCGTTCAAGCGATATGAGGATGTCACACGATCTCGTTCGGGCGTCGTCGCCACCTCGATTTTTGTATAAATATCTGGGTACATTCTACACGTTTTCCAAGTCTTTTTCGCACACAATTTCTATGTTTTATAGCCCAGAAAATAGACTTAATGTTTTAAGGTTTCATGCCTTCTTTATTAACATAACCACTACCATATATGTATGTGAATCTTTAAACCTTCAAAGGATCTTTTTTACTTATCTGGTGTAACTTGTGGAGAAGTCGTCTCTTTTCCATTGCTGCCCATTTGGATTTCTTGTGGGAGATTCTAGCCGACGACATCGAAACCGACGCCTAAGGGTATTTCGTATGTCACTCTTGTTTTCATTGTAATCTGTGTAAACCGTTCTTTACAAATTATAGTGAAAATAAAAGGTTTTGCCCCTTTGGGGAATTTTTCCTCATTTGTGTGTTTATTTGTGATTGAATACTCTTACATGATCATATTGTCTTCAATCACACCTAGATGCATGTTTTAGGATTTAATTGAAAAAACTGAGTTTAATTAAATAAATTCTCTGTTTGAACAAAAATGCACTCTTCAAATTGGTATCATAGCCAATTACACAATTATACCGTATAATTTTTCGCAAAATTTTTCTAAGATATCAATTTTCTGAAAAATTGATTTTTGAAAAGGGCATGCTCAAAATGGAGAAATTATATAATAAAATGCCAATTTTTGATGGGACAAATTATTCTTATTGGAAAGCCCGCATGAAATTTGCTTTAAAAGCCTTTGATGAAAGAGTTTGGATTTTGGTTGAAAGAGGGTGGACACCTCCTTCCATCACTGTTAACAACGTGACTAATTTAAAATCTGGACTGCATGGACTAAAGAAGAATTTAAATGGTCATCTTTTAACTCTAATGGTCTTAGTGCTATTTCTGGATCCGTCACACGTGACGAGTTTAGGTGGATAATGACGTGTACCACGTCAAAAGAGGCATGGGATGTTTTATAATTTACCCATGAAGGAACTAATTCTGTGAAAGTGTATAAACTACAAAATTTAACAACTCAATTTGAAACTATCACAATGCTTAAGTCTGAATGTTTTGATGAATTCTATGCTAGATTATCTGATATTTTAAACACTAGCTTTAATCTTGATGCACACATACCTAATTCTAGAGTTGTTAAAAATATTCTAAGATCTTTGCCTAAGCTTTTTATCCCTAAAGTCACTGTGCTAAATTCTATGGGTAATTTAAACATGCTTAAATTAGAGGAACTAGTAGGAGACTACCCAACGTATGAAATTGATATGTTTCCTAAATTTGTCAAGGCCTAAGATAATGGAATTGCACTTAATGCCCAAGATAGGAAGAGTGAGGGGTAGGTAAGAAAGAGGGTAGAGTCATCTAGAAAAAGGGAGATAATAACGTCTGATTCTGAGTGTGACCTTGATTTAGATGATTTGGCACTGTTTGCAAAAAAATTCAAGAATCTCAAATTCAAGAAAAATGGAAATTACAAAGATAAAAAGAATTTTGAGAAAAATAAGTTTGAAAAGAAAAATGAAAAAGATTTTAAAGACACTCCTAAGAAAGACGGTGAGAGATGTTATGAGTGTGATGGTAAGGGTAATTGAGCTTTTGAGTGTGCTACTAGGATGAAAAGACTTGCAAAACAAAAAGGGCAAAGTTGTCCTTAATGCTACCCATAGTGACGACAGTGAGGTCGAGCCGGTGGACTCTGGAGATGAGTCACCGAATGAGTGTAACTTTACCTCATTCATGGCTAGTCATGTGAGTACCTCTAGTGCTCCTCGCGACGATGAGGATGCTAATTCGCAGGGACACCTCGACAGTGAGAACGAAGTGAGTGAGGGGGAGGTTATTGCAAGTGAGAGCGAGAGTAATCTTCAACGTGCCAACGCTGAGTTATATACTGAGTCATTTAAAACTAAAAAGCATAACAAATCGTTAGTTCTTAGGATTACCGCTTTAGAGGAAGATTTAGAAGAAGCGAGAGAGAGAGAGTCCTCCACCTGCACTACCTTGAGAGAGAGGGAGTCTGCCTGTGTTGAGAGAGAAAGTCAGTTTAACGAAAGAGAGAGACTGTTTGGAGAGAGAGAGAGGTGTTTTGAGAAAGGGAAAGGGGACTTGACTAATCAAGTGGCTAGTCTTACGAGTGAGATCCATTCCTCCTTGGATACTCGAAAGAAACTTGAAGCCCTTGTATCCCAGCTTACTCATGATCTTGAGAGAGCACGACAAATCAAGGTTCAAATCGAGGACAGGTCTGAAAAGATGCTCCTCGGTACCGCTTTAGGTTGTGGTGATTGGTAGGGAATATGTTCTGATGGTGCCTCCATGTCTTAAATAGAACCTGGACCAGTTCCCAAGTTTACTACAACTCAATATGACCATCGTCAAAAACCACGAAGGAGAGTTCGACCAAGAAAAGCCAACCAAGGTAGGCCTAAGAGTGTGTTCTTTTGTACGTACAACAAAAGAAAAGGACACCTGAGAGATTATTTCTATAGTTTTGGTCAGAATTCATGTACATATGCTCCAACACACCGTACTGATGATTTTACCAATCTGAAAGAGCATGTTGAGTTTTTAGCCGCCACATCACAGATTTTGATGAAGAAATTCCGACGAATGTCCTTGTCGTCAGTGAATGCTTCCTGCATCCCGGCTAAAACCAACAACAACAAGGGTAAACAAAAGGTTACCATCTTTTGTGTACCTTAGAAAGACAAAAAGGCCCTTGTTGTTCATGTCGCTCTCAAAGCACATAATACCTTACAGTGGTATTTTGATAGTGGGTGCTCCAGACATATGACTCGTGATGTCTCATTTTTTATCTACCTAGAGGATTATAAAGAAGGTAGAGTCACCTTTGGAGATGGTATCAATTCTAGCATCGTAGGATGAGGTACAGTAGAGTTACTTGGATTTCCTAAGCTAGAGAATGTTTTGTACGGCAAAGGTTTGAAAGCAAACCTTCTCAGCATTATCCAGCTGTGCGACGCTGACTTTTCCATAAAGTTTTATCGGGATGATCGTAATGTCTATAATCAAGTCGGTAAACTTTTAGTGCAAGGGGTGAAGATAGAGGTTAATTGCCATGGGATTGTGCCCAAGTCCTCACTTATCTGCAATAGCGCCACGATCACTCCTATGGATCTGTGGAACTAACGTCTAGGTCATGTGAACGTTAGAGATTTGATGCGTTTAGCTAAAAAGGACATAGTATGTGGCTTACCAACACTTGGAAAGCCAACTTACACGGTTTGTGGACCCTATCAGTTGGGAAAGCAAATCTATAGCCCCTATAGGAAGTTGCATTTTATTACTACCTCCCATGTGCTTGATTTGATTCATATGGATCTTATGGGTCCTACTCGTACTGAGAGTCTGGGTGGTAAGAGGTACATCCTAGTGATGGTAGATGATTTATCTAGATATTTGATTATAGGTTTTCTGAGAGAGAAATCCGATGTTGTAGAGTTTTTAATGACTAAGTGTCGTGTCCTGCAAAATCAACATGGAGTCACTATTAACATGATACGTAGTGACAACGACACGGAATTTAAAGAAACAAAGGTAGATCTTTAATGTGATAGCCTTGGTATTAAACATGAGTTTTCAGTCGTAAGGAGTCCTCAGCAAAATGGAATTGTTGAGAGGAAGAATCAGATGATTTAGGAAATTTCTAGATCTATGCTTTTGGGTCATAAGGTTGCTAGGAGATTTTAGGCAGAGGCAGTGTCTACCGTATGCCACACGATGAATAGGGTTTACTTTCGTCCACACACCACACACACTTAATACGCCTTATGAATTGTGGACTGATAAGAAACCCAACCTTGCATATTTTCGTGTCTCTAAGAGTAAATGCTACATCCTACGGGATCGAGAGAAATTAGGAAAGTTTGACTCCCGGAGTAACGAGGGAATATTGCTTGGATATTCATCAAATAGTAGAGCATAAATGGTTTTTAAGCTGAATAGCTCTAAGGTTATGGAGTCAATAAACGTCACCGTGAAGATGACGAACCTCCGACGTCTGTTGACCCTAGCCTTCAATGTGAGGATGATTAATTTTCTGGTAGAAATTTACTTGTTCCTCACACACACTATGTGGACCCTACTCCTGTGTTAGGGGACACACCTTCTTGGGTTTGCAAGAGTCATAACCCTGCCTCCATTGTAGGCAATCCCACCTTAGGGGTCAAGACTCGTGCTCAGCTAGAGAACATTGTTAGTCATTTTTGCTACACATCCACAATCGAGCCCAAGAATCACAAATAAGCACTCAAGGATGAACACTGGATATCTACTATGCAGGATGAGTTGCTTCAGTTTAAAAAGAACAATGTTTGGTAACTTGTCCCCCGACCTAGTGAGATAAATGTGATAGGTACTAAGTGTATTTTTAAGAATAAAATGGATGAAAATGGTACCATAATCAGAAACAAGGCTAGATTGGTCTCTCAAGGCTACACACAGATAAAGGGTGTAGACTTTGGGGAGACATTTGCTCCTGTTGTGAGGATTGAGTCCGTACGCTTCCTACTCGCCATCGCATGTCATCTGCGTTTTAAGCTATATCATATGGATGTCAAGAGTGCCTTATAAATGGCATTCTACATGAGGAGGTTTATGTGGAACAACCAAAAGGGTTTGAATACCTTAGGCACCCTCAGCATGTCTACTATGTAAGGAAAGCCTTGTATGGTTTGAAGAAAGAATCCCATGCTTGGTACGAAAGGATTACTTCCAATCTCTTAGCCCGTAGCTTCAAGAGAGGGGGAGTTGATATGATGTTATTCATCTAGAGAGATGATGATGCTATTTTGGTTGTCCAGGTCTATGTGGACGACATAGTCTTTGGATCCACATGCTCCAAGCATGCTCACCACTTTGAGGATGAGATGAAAAGTGAGTTTGAGATAAGCATGGTAGGTGAACTTAATTTCTTCCTTAGTCTCCAGGTTCGTCAGCTAGAGGATGTGATGTTCATCTCCCAATCCAAGTATGCTAGAGAGCTAGTGAAGAAATTTGGTTTATACTCCACTAAGCATGCACGTACACCTATGAGTACATCTATTATCCTTAGCAAGGACACTTCAGGCAAGGACGTAGAGTAAACCTTGTATCGGAGTATGACAGGTAGTCATATCTACTTGATTGCCAGTCATATCGATATAGCCTTTAGTGTTGGAGTCTGTGCATGATATCAGGCATCCTCGAAAGAGTTACACTTACTCGCTCTAAAACGTATTATTAAATACGTGAGTGGGACTCTCTCTTACGATCTTTGGTATTCCTTTGATACTGATGACCGTTTGTCTACCTATTCAGCTGCCGATTGGGCTGGGGATGTAGATGGTTGTAGGAGCACTTCTGGTGGGTGTTTCTACTTTGGTTCTGCTCTTGTCTCTTGGATGATCAAGAAGCAAAACTCCATCTCTTTGTCCACTGCGGAGGCTGAGTACATAGCCGTCGGAAGTTACTGCACACAACTTATGTGGATGAAGCAGATGCTGGAGGATTGTGAGATATCACAGGACACCATGACCATGTCCTGTGATAACACGAGTGCGATACACATATCCCATAATCCAGTCCATCATTCGCGCACAAAGCCCGTCAGGATACGCGAGCACTTTATACATCAGTTAGTTGAGGAGAAAGTCATATCTCTGAGTTTCGTACCCACTGACCTTTAGTTAGTCGATATTTTCATGAAACCTTTAGATTCCCTTAGATTCGAGAGTCTTAGGAAGTCTTTAGGGATTTTCACAGTTGACTGAGGGATGGTCTTTGTCTAGGATAGGATGCATTGTCATGATCATATCATATGATTACTATTCCTAGTGTGTATCATTTGTATTCTTTATTTTTATTTTTATAATTTTTAGAAAAATCCAAAAAGATTTTCTTTTTGTAAAAATTTTAGAAAAGCACAAAAAGGTTTTGGTATTTTGTTTACACCTTTTATGGATGAGAATTTAAGATAGCCGAGTCACAACTTTCATTCCATTTTTCACGTGACTGTTTGATAGTGATTTGAGACACTACATCATTGCATCCATGTGCTTTACATTGTTTGGAGTCTTTGAGATGTGATTAGTGATATCTTTCTACATGTTTGTCTCCTTATCTCGTTTATTGCACACATGCAAGACTTTATTTGATTATTGTACTTGTCTGTCACATATTGGCTTGAGTGTTTCCATCTCAATTCTGCCTATACAATGAACCATATGCGATAAAACTTGACAAGATTGGACTGCATGAAAAAACCGTCTGGTGAGATTGTGTTTTTTTTTTTGTAAAAATGGGTAAGGGATACAAAAGGTTCTTATCTATCCTGTGTGATTAAGCCACTGTTTCCTTGGACCTAAAAAGTTGAGGAATTTTATTATCCGGGGTCCATAAAGGTTAAAAGAGCCCAAAAAAATTTAAAGGCAATAAAAAGCAATTCATGCCAAATATGGGACATTAGGTTTAACCATAAATTCTCCAATGTTTGAAAATTTAGATAACCTCTATTCAAAATATAAATCTGAGGGAGTTTGGTTGGAGATTTTAAACGGGGTTGCACTTCCTTGAAAGTCCTGAAAAAGCATTAAATCGATTTGGACACTATTGGTGTGGAAATCACTTTGAGATTTGATTTGCTGATTTGATTGAGTCAATGTCTCATATTTACATCATTTTTACACCTGAGCAAGATGTTGAGTTCATTCGTCAGGAGTATCTGATATTCATCGTGCACAAATGTCATGTTTGCATGCATTGATTTCCCTAGCGAATTTGATCACACCCCTACATTTCCGCTATCATCGACTTGGTTGTTCATTTTAGTAAATTTCTAGTTAGTTGTTATCATATAATATTTAGTTTAGTTTAGTTTAATTTAAATCATCACCTCACCCAATTGTTTTAATATTTGAAAAAGCTAAAAAAAAAGTAAAAAAATGAAAAGGACAAAAAGAAAATAAAAAGTGAATTACAACTGAATTTGTCTCTAGCTTACCCCCTTGGAAGTGGATTGATACCCTTACTTACCTCTACACTTGAGTTATTATATTTTGTAGGTAATTGAGGTTTTGATTAGAAGAACTTTTGCAAGAAACGACGAAAGAAAAAAAACACGCAAAAGTTTTTTCTATAAAATGGCGCCGTTGCCGGGGATGGGATTTCGGGCTAGCTGGGGGTCAGAGGGTGTACGAGTTTGGGTCATACCGGCCATGGAGGTCCGATATGGAGAAGTTGATCACTCACTCGTTTATTTCCACACTTCCTCCTGCGAGTGCCCTTGGGGATCACTCCGCGCGCCACTCTTGAGTTGGATCATCTTCCTCCACCATTTATCCCACCCGATCCACCATTTATCCCACCCTTTACTCCACCCATTATTCTTTCTACCCCACCAATTGGTTTGGATCTTGATTTTACACATTTCAAGTCTCCATATACATTTTTAGATCCTCACTTGAAACCATCATCCACGAGAGTATACGTGGTGATACTCTCCACTTCCGTGACATCGAGCTTGTTCCTCCATGCACACCACTATCTTGTGGTGTTGAGTTTTCCCATCGACAGCTCCCTGGCATGTCACGACACGACCATTATCATCGCCCATTCAAAGAATGGTCGTGTGATTTATATGATCCCCACCCCATCACTATTGCCAAAACCTTTTTCCTCCCTCACCAACTAAAGCACCATGCTTATAGGGCCATTGTCGCCCTCACCTTTAAGCTCAACAAGGCTCGAGACCGATATCGATACCTCCTCACCCTTACCCTAATACCCACCCACCCATGGTCCACTGATGCTTTGCTTCGCTTGATGCACTTTGCTATACAAGTGCATTGACCATTCTTAGCCCTGATCTAACAAGACTGACGCTTCAGTCTTTTTTGGGGGTGATTCCCATCACTCCAATTTTTCAACCACCCCGCGCTTTCAGAGAACTTGTCCTTAGGGTGAGATTTCATCGGTTTAGTTGAAGACATTAAACTTAGCGCTACCAGGAGGCAACCCGCGTTTCTTGTACTAGTCTCATCCTGTTTGGGGGTGGTGTTTCACATCACCCTATGTTTTTCCATGTTTATAGACTTGTACACCTTTTTTTTCTTATCACTCACTCAGGTTTATTCTTCGCCTCATCTGTCCACTTCATTAGAGGTTCATTCTGGTAATCTCTTTCTTTTCTTATGCTCTCAATTTTAAAAATCATTTTACTTAACATCGAGGAAAATGTTCCTTTTTATTTGGGGGTGGGGAAGTTTATCATAATCGTTCCTCTTTTGAAAAATTATGATTTTTGAACCTGATTTTTAAAATTTCGTGTAGTTTCTTTCATCTCACTCATTGATGTGAAATTTAAATCATCCATCTTTCAAAGTCTAGGAATCAAGCTAGAATATATTAGTTTTTCTAAATAGTTTATGTAATACATGATAAGGCATGTTGCACCATGAATTCCTCGACTCAACAAAATTTGCACACTTATCATGTCATTACGTTTAGAGTTAAGGAGTACTACAATTACCAAGAGAACCTTAAGGATCACTTGTGGAGACTTTATCTTGTGAAATTTGTGCCTTTCACCTTTCAGAGAGTTTTACGCAATCTCCGAGTCACAAGTTGATTCAACTTCCTTTGGGTCCGCACTTAAATTGTTGTATGATCTCATTATTCTTCATTAAATTTTGGCTTGATCACTAAGAACGACATCACTTTCGAGTTGTAAGAAACACTTGTATTTAAATTCGTCCCAATCACTAGGTTTTCATTTCCATTCACTTCCCCATTACATTTCCATGTTCTTCCATATTCTCACATATTTTCCCACACCATCAACTATCATCTCCATATCATATTTCATTTTTCAGAAAAAAGAGTGTTGATTCAAAATGTTAAATGTCTTCATGGTTGGTTTGAAAAGTGAGAGAAAAAAAAACAAAAAAAAACAAAAAAAAAAGACAAAAAAGAGAAAA
This sequence comes from Sambucus nigra, assembly GCA_949130495.1. NCBI lineage: Eukaryota > Viridiplantae > Streptophyta > Magnoliopsida > Dipsacales > Adoxaceae > Sambucus > Sambucus nigra. The sequence goes on along the minus strand of OX422216.1, from coordinate 363,280,318 downwards.
AAAGAAGAGAAAAACATAAAAATATAAAAAATAGAAGAAAAAAAATAGAGAAAAAGAAATGAAAAATCGAAAAAGAAAAGAAAGAGAGTTTGTAGTTAGTAGTTAGTTTTGAAATAAAGACATTTGTTCTTCATAGCACACCCTTCTCGCTCATCCATCATACATCCATCATTTCATACATCCATCCTATTCTACTTCACCTCATATCCCATCCTTCTCATTTCATTTCCTCCTCACCCATTATCATCCATATTTTCCCCTAGGTGTTCGGGCAAATAAAAGTCAACGTGGTGAATAACTCGACGTTCTCACTATAGTGATTAGAATTTCTTTCATGAGATCATTTTTCTTTCTAATTTTTCGTGCTTTCTTATGTGTGTGTGAGACGTTTGAACTTTCTTACATTTACTCACCTCCTCACACACAAGAGCGATACACTAACCCTAATCTCGAGAGTTCATTTAAGAGAGATATATCCGTGAGATTTGAAATTGAAGCGTTGATTCCGACAAGGCAATCTAGGAGTTACTCTTATGATACTCGACCCGTTGTGACTGATTCACACCACACACGTTGAGTTATAGGAAGGATGTTCCTTGAGTATTTTTTATCTAATCTTTTTACATATTCTAGCTTGTATTTTTGAAATCATTTATCCCATGATGGATTGTGCGACTATTCTACGTTTAATAAGAGATTGACTGCCTTTCAATAAATTTTTGCAAATGAAGAATTTTGTGGGTATATTCCCTGCAAACCCTCAAGAGACACAACTTGTCCTGTAGGGAAACCTATAGGTTTAAAGGCTTGTTGCACATGCTAAGTGAAATCGTAAGTGCCCGCGAAAGTGGTACACTTTTGGTTATTTATCTGTTTCTTTCTCTCTATCTTATTGCTTAAGGACTAGCAACGCTCTGTTTGGGAGTTGTGTGATAAGCACCCAAAACTGTACAATTTATACCCCAAATAGACGTACTTTAATTGCTAATTCTCGACAATATGGGTCTTATGTTCTTAAATATTTATCTTGTAGGTCAAACGTCCGTTTGCGGTGTCAAAAGCTATATATCGAGGCAAATGCACGTTTTATGGAGCTAAATACCCAATTCCCTGACCCTAACCTAGCCCATCCTAGCCTTAGCCTTCCCCGACCCATGTGTGTGTTGATTTTGTACCTTTTTATTAATTTTTAGATATTTAGTTTGAGTTATTTTATTTTTAGGATTTATTTTTGATTTATTTAGGATTTTTAGGTTTTATTTACTATTTTTATATTTTATTAGTATATTTTTATTTCATTTTTATTTTTATTAGTTATTAGTTTTAATTTTATTAGGATTAGATTTTTTTTAGGATTTCATTTATTAGTTTTATTTGATTTTACATTTAATTAGAATTTTAGTTTTAGTTTTATTAGATTTTTTTGAAAATTTTATTTCTCTTTTTAGTTTCATTTTTAATTGAGTCTTTATTTCATTATTAGAAGTAGGATTTTTATTTTATAAGATTTTTATTTATTAGAGTTTTATTTTTATTAGTTTTAGTTTTTTTTAGGGTCCAAATTAACTACACACACACACACAAATCCCATACACACTCCTACACCCACTTCCACTCTCTCTCCTCATCCACCATTAACAACCAAACACCACCACCATTGAACCCCAAGCCCATTTTCCAAATACCCATCTCCTATCTAAAACTAAAACCCAGCCCGCCATGCCCAAACCTCCAACCCGGAACCGTGTCCGCCTAAAATCGAGACCTCCACGAGACCCATTTCCCCATCTCTAAACCACACACGAATTTCACCTGCCAAAGACCGAACCAAATAACAAATGCTCACATGTGACAAATAAACCCAACTTATTCCTTTAAAACCCTTTACCCATTTTACCCCCAACTAACTACTTATCCCTTTTTCCCCAAATTACCCTCATGTGCACACAAATCAGATTTTATTTCCTCACACCTCACCATTTCCATGCACACTCATGTCAATTATCCAATATACCCCTAGCCTCCATGTGCACCATATAAATTGAAAACTTGGGCCATTTGCAAAAGGATCCCAAATTAGTTTTTAAGCCTTGTGTGATAAATTTATCTACACCCCTCTTTAGAGAGTATTTGCATTTTTAGAAAATATATCTCAATACAGAGGTGTGTAGTGAAATTTATCTCTGGGATAAATTTCACCCCACCCATCTATTATGATTTTTTGTATTTTTAGCAACTGTTTCAAAATAGATTGATGTAGTTGAATTTTGTCCCTTATGGGAGGTAAATTCTAACCCATTCCTTTATGTTGAGATTTTACATTTTTAGCAATTATCTCGATATAAAGTGATGATCTAGAATTTATTTCTTTGGATAAGTTCTAATGTACAATTTTATAATGTTAGGATTTTCATTTTTAGCAAATCTCTTTTATTATTTAATTGTCCATTATGAATTCATCCACTATCCTTTTTATTTTTATTTTGAAATTTTAGTTTAGATTCAATGAGAGCTTTTAGATAGGAATTTTTAGAGAGAGAATTGAAGAGAGATAAATACCATTTTTTAAATATTTTTTGTTTTTATTTTTTTAGAGATTAGTTGAGATTTAATTGTGAGTAATTGAATTGTATGGAAGATGATAGAGTTCAAATTGCCATTTTCAAGGAGACTTGTTGAAAATTTGTTCTCTTTCTCTACTCTTTTATTATATATGCCTTTGATTATTTGTTCATCATGTTTAATATCATGTTAGGCTAATCCCCTTTAAAGGGGTGGGGGGAAACCCTTATTTGATGTAATTTTAGTTTAATTAGTTTGATTACTTGAAATTTTCCTTTGAACCCTTAGATTTACGCCTCGAGAGAGGATAAATGATTTTCGAGAGAAAATCAAAATTCTAGTTATAATACCCATTTTAGATTCGAACTAGAGATAGGGTTTCTTAAGTGGGATATTATAACTTGAATTTCAACTCTAAATTTATTTTCTAAGATTTACGTAAATTTTAATCGATCGATCCTAGCGGGTGATTAATTAAAAGGAGTGTAGATCTATTTTTTCAGAGTTGTGAGGTGTTAAACTTAATTTTTTGAAAGATTACTATTAAAATTACACTTTCAATGAGAGTTGATTTGTAATATTGATATTAATTTAGGAGAATTCAATTAATTAAATTAATTAATTAGAATAGTTAAAATTTGTGGTGTAATCCCATTCCTCGATTGTTCTCAAAATTATTTACCTCACTTTATCTCTTATTTTAGTTTAGACTTTATTTTTCATTTTAGTAACTTTCAAGTTAGTTTTTATCATATCATATTTAGTTTAGTTTAGTTTAGTTTAAATCATCACCTCACCCAATTGTTTTAATATTTGAAAAAGCTAAAAAAAAAAGTAAAAAAATGAAAAAGCACAAAAAGAAAATAAAAAGTGAATTACAATTGAATTTGTCTCTGGCTTACCCCCTTGGAAGTGGATTGATACCCTTAATTACCTCTACACTTAAGTGTATTATATTTTGTAGGTAATTGAGGCTTTGATTAAAAGGACTTTTTCAAGCAATGACGAAAGAAAAAAAAACATGCAAAAGTTTTTTGTATCAATATTTCATGGTGTGATTCTTCGTTCTATATTTTGTGTGAATTTGTTTTGAAAAATTCAAAAAATTAAAAGTTTATTACCTTGTGAGATTTTCCATATTTGTGCTTCTCATATCTGTCTATTTGGGGACATAGTAAAAAGGGGGAGAATGAATTATGGGAAAAAATTGTTTGGTTGGTTGATTTTTCAATGATTTGCTTATGCTTAATTGATCTTTGATCTTTGCATGTCATTAGATTTCAAAATGTTTTGTGTCACGGGTATCTGCTTTATCTCATGTGTGCAAGTAAAAATTGATGATTATTTGATTGCACACCCTGATGAGAAAAGTTTTGAGAGTTTATGAAAAGTTGAAACTGGAAATGTTGAAGTTTGATTGATGACATGCCATTTAGTATTCTCAGTTTGAGGGTTTAACGGGGATATTATCTTGTATGTCATTTGTTTTATGGAGATTGCATAATTCGGATTTTTTAGGTATATACTGGCATAGACATAGTGGGATATTTGTAGGGACATAATTTTATAAATGTCCGGGGTAGAATCTAGGAATTTTCTATTTGTCCTAGATCACAATATGTATGTCTGATCCCGCTACATTCGGCACGTCAACACGATCATCCACGACGGCCTTGATCCTAATCCATGCATCCACCATCTTCACACGTGCATCATGCTTGTTGCTCAACCGTTCCCACCACTCCACGATGCATAATTGGTAAAATGGTTTATTGGAGTTGTTTATATGGGCATAAATATTTGGAAATTTTTTAGAAAATATTTTTTCGAAGTCTGATTCTTTTTTATTAAAAGAAGAATTTTTTCTAAGTGTAGAAGCGGACTTGCCTTAGTTTTCGAGCTCGCAAGATCTCATTTGAACGACATCTCTCTGTCGTTCAAGAGACATGAGGATGTCACGCGATCTCGTTCGAGCGCCGCCGCCGCCGCCGCCTCGATTTTCGTATAAATATCTGAGTACATTCTACACGTTTTCCAAGTCTTTTTCGCACACGATTTCTGCATTTTACAACCCAGAAAATAGACTTCATGTTTTAAGGTTTCATGCCTTCCTTATTCACATAACCACTCTCATATATGTATGTGAATCTTTAAGCTTTCAAAGGATCGTTTTCACTCATCTGGATTAACTTGTGGAGAAGTCGTCTCTTTTTCATTGCTGACCATCTGGAGTTCTTACGGGAGATTCCAGCCGATGACATCGGAACCAACACCTGAGGGTATTTCGTATGTCACTCTTATTTTCATTGTAATCCGTGTAAACCGTTCTTTACAAATTATAGTGAAAATAAAAGGTTTTGCCCCTTTGGGGGATTTTTCCTCATTTTTGTGTTTGTTTATGATTGAATATTCTTACATGATCATACTTTCTTCAATCACACCTAGATGCATGTTTTAGGATTTATTGATAAAGTTGTGTTTAATTAAATAAATTATGTTTGAACAAAAGCCCACTCTTCAAATTCCTTCCCTCTATCTTTAAATTCCTTGTTTTTGAGTAATAAACATTATATTCATAATATAGTTCTTACTTTAGTTCATACACATTAATATCTACACTTTTATTAGTATATTTCACACGATCTATTTTCTACAAAAATCCAAAAAACAAATAAGAAAGGGTTACACCCGTAAATTCCGAACGGAATTATCCATCACACTTTTTTCAAAACCTAAAAAACACATTTTCTACACATGCACATATAATAAAATTACCTTCGAATCTATGGGATAACCCCCACCCCTATGCTACATTCGAACTACATGTACTTTGATGCCTTTGCAGGCTACATAGGTGTCTCTGATTAAAATACGAGACTCGAGTCCAATTTTTCAATATATATATATATATATATCACGCTTGTTAGCATTTCATCCAAAAAATATTGTCATTTCCAAATAATGATCAATATCGTGATAAACACACAAATCATACTTTCTACATATCTTAGTTTGGGAACATTCCTATGGATGACCTCACTCTACCTTGTCCAGGTTATGAGTTGAATGATTCCGATATCCATTATATAAAGATGTTCATACAATTCACGTGGATATAAAGGAAATAATAACACTAGACCATGAAAGACCGAAAGGGAGAGATGGGTGCCTAACACTTTCCCATTCCGTAACATAGCCCCCGAACCTTTGAACTATTGGTTTCGTATGCATCAATTTGTCCTCGAAGTGGCAACATGTTGTTTTCTCTATTTTGTGTAAAATAAGCTTGCGACCCAATCTCTTTACATTTACCCCCACACCGACGATGGCCGGGGACTATTCTTAAGAGGGATAGACTCTGTTTGCATGGGTGTTTTACTTTCTTGTATATTCCACTACTTTCATGTTCCACTTATGATTCCCTGTACATATGCACCTCATGCTTATGCCATTGTTCACAAAGTTGTAGAAATTCTCCATGTACACTTCACGCCACATGCACCTAGGCTCGCGTATATCCACATGTTTCACACACCACATACAAATCCATGCATAGGTGTAACTAACACACACCTCCACTTGTATATATACATGCTCACTTACACTTAACACACACCACCCACTCTCACTTGTTATACCTTCTCTACTATTTATACTTGTACCTTATTCTCGACTTGGCATGATTACTAAACATACTCTCTCCATAAGATACTTATCAAATAATCATGCATGATACACACAACATCACAAAAGATCATTGCTATTGACAAAATTTTGTCCCGTAACTGGGGAGTGACTTCGTGATGGGGGCAGGTCCAGCAGGTCACAGTTATCCTAAGGAATATGACTCTCACATTTCATTGGCCAAGTAGCTTTGGTGTATATCGAATGGTTCCCCCGCATCGTACCACTTGACCGAAGTCATGAAGGGAGGTATATCACAGGGAACTCGTTCACGTACGTCGAGTATATCGAATTTGCTCTCACACGTACCGTCCACACGAGGTATATAGTGAGGCAATTCATGTGCACTTAGGTATATCAAATGGCTTGTCCACATTTACCGATTGCCCTTAAAAGAAAGATGTATATCATGGAAGTCACACCAAAGGGGGAACACCTTCCTATTAACCCAATAACTTCATACCCACATATAGGTGTCAAGCGTATGAAACACATATTAGTAGTGTGCTATAAAGAGTTTATTATTCAAGTGAAAATCTTTAGCAACAAGTAGTAACCGGGCAAGACCGGGATCGTATATCCTTTGGGATTGAGAACTACTAGGAGAACAAGATTAGGCTAAATGATATTATCTAAACGTCTCAAAAGGAAAGTGCAAAAGATGATTTAATTGTTTGAAAATGTGATATTGATTAAACGCTGAACTATCATGCATAGAATTAACAAATAACAAGGCAACTACAAAGATATACCAACACGAACTAAGTTAAGCTTGAGTTCAAGAGATAAAAAGGGATTAAGGATCATAATCCCATCTTGGATTCGCTACTAAATATGACAGGTATTGAATCAAATTAATTCTAATCGATCATAATGAATTAGATCTGAACATCAACCATATAGAGGCTAAACTCATCGATGGAGGATTAGGGTTAATTAGTTATTGCGAAAATAGGTTGGGGTTTTCATAAATCATCAAAGACTATCCCCTTACATGACAAGGGAAGTTAAGAGACTAGGATACTCCCATACCAACACATGAAGTTCAATTAGAACAATTATAAATCAAATCCTAGTTATGAAGTTCAAGCAGCCAAGGTGGGATTATAATCCTCAACCTTAAATTTAACTACTCATACTAGAGACTAGGCTACACATGCATAGGAACCACATATTTGAGCTAACCATCAAGTGTAAACATAAAAAAATACATGATAGGATAATAAAAGCAATTTAAAGGTAAGGAATAAAAGTAGATATGGATTTAATGAACAAAGCTTGCATTAATTAATAACTAACTTGTTAGAACTAAAGTCTTTACAAGTAGGAAGAGGAATAACTACACTTGACCTAGTTGAGAGAAGATAGTGTTTCTGTCTATCCAAAAAAGTCCCAAGTAAACTATATCTTCAAATGAAGGAAAAACCAAGGATAAAAACCAAAAATCTATCCATAATGGCAAACTATTAATAAGGAAAAAAATTAAAAAAATATTGCAGAATCGAATCGATTCGGAGGAGTCCGGATTGATTCGCATGAGGGAAGTTGATGCACAGGTAATAACCAAATCGATTTGTCAAGGGCCGAATCGATTCGGACCTTCTTTCAAAATGAGGTTGCTTCCATTTAGCTCTATTTTCCCCAAGTTTACTGAATCATCCGTAACTTCTTCGTTCTAGATAGGATTCATAAACCGTCGGAGGCCACGTGAAGAGGAGAAGGAGACCCACAACTTCCGTGAAGAGATCAGGACCAAGACCCGAGTGCTGAATTTACTAAAATTCCCCCAAAGATGCAACTGTCAAGGAAACTTCTCTGAAACCTATCCAAACTTCACAACTTGCATTCCTGAGACCTATAAAAGCTCAAATAAGTCACACACACACAATATATATATATATATATATATATATTTATGTATGTATGACCAAAATGGGGGTTATTCAATAAATGGGCATAAGAACCGGGAATAACATATACGGGAAGGCTAGAATGTATAGATTAACGGGGTCAGAAATATAATAAAAGTGACTTATCAAAACCCCTAACTTATACATGAGAAATATGTACGAAGAAGGAAAGTGCCACTTTCACAGGTGAACGATTGCATTTAGCATATACAATAAGTCGTTAAACCCTTAGGTGGACCTAGGAGACGAGTGTCATCTTGTGAGGGTTTCTAGGGATGATACCCATAAACATCAAGTCAACTCATACAATGATAAGGCGAAAACCGAAGCGTAGCTCAACATTTATCAACAAGCATGATCTATTAACAATGGTGATGCTAAAGACGACAATTATTGGCATTAAGAAAGTAACTTCAATAGAAATTGAAACCATGGAATGCGAAATAAGCAGACACATGTGGTAATTTAGATTTGGCAAAACATTCGTAATCCATGTAAACGCTAAAGCTTGCATACTCAAGTTCTCTCCGGTTATTACACTCAACAAATGAAAACGCTCAGAAATAGGATGTAACGCACAAGGGACATGCAGGCATAATGAGTAATCGTAAAAGGAAACAAAGCCGTGCACATGTCAACAATGAAGAATGATATATAAAAGTGAAAAATACAATCTCATGAATGGATATTGCATATTAACCAATTTAAAACGCACTTAAACATATTTATCGCAAATGTTCGACCTTTGAATCACATTACCTTAGGATCAAGTAGGACTTTTTGGGAATATAATATGGGGAGGGAAAGGGTTAGGAAGTGTGAAACACCCTAAAGATTTGACTTACTTGAGTCTACATTATTTAGGCGTTTCAACTAATTTGGATATTGTGTCAAAACATATTTTTCACTACGAGCCTTCTCCCTAGTACATCAAACAACCTTACTCAATGACTCAACATGCCTCGACTCTACTCAATGACATATTCGAGTAAAGGTATATATATGTATTGCACATTTGCACTTGACACATTAGGCACTCATGCATACTTAATTGTGATATTATTGATTATGTGCCTAAACTGTTAATAAAGTGAGGTTACATTTTTTCTGAAAATAATTTTTAAAAGAAAATTAGTATGAGTTTTGTTTATAATTGATTTATTTTTTAAAAATAATTTTTGGAATTTATTAATAAAGTTAATTTTTTGAATTGAAATGTAATTTTTTTTATAAAATAAAAATACCTCTTATTTGTTTTGGACGAGACTTTTATAGTTCATATCTGTTAGTTGGTACATAGGCATAGGTATTTGGCTAATATTTTAGAACTGAAGGCTTAGATATTGAGATCTAATAGTTGTCCAATTTTAACTGGGTACCAAGTAAGCCTTAGACAGTATAGGTGATATAGGTTCACCTCACTCTTTCACTATTTCGTCATTTTGGAGTTGATCGAATAGTATACTGTTTTCTTCCTATAGATTTCGTACCATTATAAGCCTTAGACCTGGTACATGATTCTATAAACCACTTTGTTAAGGCTGATATTTTATAAGAGTTATCCGCATAGGAGCAGCCCTAGACCTGAATTATTTGACCAGCTGCCTTCGATTTTACCTTATGATTTCCATTACCTTGTTGTACTCGATATTGGACCGTATATGGATATTTTCTCTTACATAAGGTTTATTTTTTTAACCTCTAAGTCGGTTTCGTACATACCAGTGTTAGTACATTTTGGACAATTAAGAAACTAGGTAGCCTCGTACCTTAAGAGACCTTATCGATTTTACTTGTTGAAGATTTTCATCCTAGACCTATTAGAGCTATACCTTAGTGGTTGGTATGAATAGTTGTACACGATTTTGACCGCTCTTAAATTTTCGGAAAAAACTTTAGCATTGAACCGACTTGCTCAATTACAACCTTTTAATCGCCAATTTTATTAAGATCTCATTGGATTAAAGATTGAGTGTTTAGATTGTATGCCACCTGTCAAAAATATATCCGTTGGAGAAGTTTGTTACAAACTAAAACCCTATACCACCCTTGTTATATCTTTAGTGGTTTTAGGTTTTCATAACAGACTTAATCAGTTAGACAGTTAAGTTGTTAAAATCTGTTAATTAGTTTTAACTCGATTTAATCACACCCTTAGGATTAAAACCTTTAATCTGAACCCTTGATTTAAAAGTTTCTAGAATATTATTTTCTCACCTATATAAAAATAATTTGAGAATTTATTGGATTTAGAATTTTTGAGAGATATTCAGATTATATTTTTTAGAGTGAGAAACACAAAATGGTTAGAATTTGGGGAGAGAAAAATATAGAGAATTAGAGAGAATATCTAAGAGAGAAGAAAGTATTATTTTTCACACAATGTGTTTATTTCTACTTCATCTCTTTTCTGTTTTTGTTTCAAATTCTCAATGATCTTGCACATCATCTCATAATTTTAGATATTGAAATATTGTGTTATTGTAGAAAGAATTTATGTGCTTTCATGATGAAATATTTTTTACAAAAACTAGAATTACTTAGATTTTTTTATCCGAATTTTATTGAATATTTTTATGATCTAAATATTCTGATTTTTGTGTTAGATGCTATATGATGTTGAAATCAGAATTTCTCCAGATCTTGCATGTTTATTGAAAATCTTTTTAAAGATATGTTTTCTCATATTTTTGAAATAATTTGTAAAACACCTTTTCTCTTAAAATCTGATTTTATATTGTTAAGAGATTAAGAACACATGTTAGAGTGATTATTTTATGTCTACATGATTGTGTTCATATGAGTGTTATTACATATTGATTAGAAAGAATGTTTACAAGATTTATGATTGAAAATTTATTTTGTAAATTTTTGTAGAATACTTTATTGATTGTTAATTGAAAATATATTTTTGTTAAGTTTTTGTAGAAAACTTATATGCTTGAGATTTGAATTAAGTTCTTGCATGGTTTTCATTTAGAACATATTCACTTGCACATTTTGCACAACTAGTATGTTGTTGAGAGATCAGTTTTGACTGAGTTGGAATTCCCTAGAACAAGAGGCAAGGAGTTAAAGCAAGAAAACTGCCAGGGAGATAAAATATCAGAATCATAAATGTCATGGAGGGAAGACCTTTGAGAGTGGAGTAACTCTTTTATCTATATGTTTCAAGACTGAATTGCTTAGGATATTGTGTTGCATGTTTGGGTTCTTGTAACTCTTGTAAAATTATTTTTAGTCGAATTTTTGTTTTGTGGCGTAGAGGTCATCGTGGATGTTTTCCCTAGTTTACCACGTAAAAAATCATATTTGTTATTCTTCTTTTCCTCATCTTAATATTTGTATGATTTATAATTAAAATTGTTACTTGATTTAATTACTTGAATTGGAATAATTTTTCATATGAGATATATTGTAGTGTAGTGTAATAAATAAATCTGATTAGTCAGATAATAAAGTTTTTCTTGATTTGATTAGATACGCGTTATTAGAAAACATGCATGAAATCAAAGTATATTTATGTGTGCGTATGGAGATTGTTTCATGAGCGCATCTCAAGAAATGCCCCTCGGAGATTTTTCAATTGGGATTATAGCAGGTCACTCCGAAAAAGATTTAACCGTCTGGAGTGTTGATCTTTATTTCATGATCATATGATTTCATGTTACAAATCTGATTACTTTCTATATCCATAATATAATGTTTTTTTTATATGTATTACAACATGTTATTTTTATCTACTCTAAGTGTTCTTACTCTATTTCTTGAATTTAGAACCCCTACATGGTTTGTATGCTTAGTTTTATTTTTTTTTATAACCATAGCATTGGTTGAGGGGGAGAGATCTTATTTGTTGACTGCCCTAACATATGCTAATTATATTTAAATTATGTCTAGTATGTCATTTATCCTTGATTTTATTTAAGAGTCCCTCAAGACTAGATGTATGTGCTATATTTTTTTTCTACCATATCTACATATTTTCCTGTCATAATCATAGTAATTATATGTCCTCTGAGATTTTAGGGTATGGATGTTTGTGAATGCAAAAGGTACCCCTTAAAATCATCTCAATATAGGAGTGACACTTGATTAGAACCGTTAATATGTTTATTGTGGTAGTTATATTTTTTTTTTATCTTCCTTATGTTATCATTGTTTTTATCGTTTGCCTATTTGAGACAAAAAGGGGGAGAAGAGTAAAACATTTTATTACTCTTGAATCTTGAATTATATTATTGATATCTTGTTTTTAATGATTTATCTATTTCTATAATATCTTACACTTGTTCTTGTGAGTTTGGTTTTAATGTTTAGCGCAGGAAATCACAAGAAGGTGTTACGGTAATTGATATATAGTTTAGTCTTGTAATTTTTATTTTCTAGAATTTTTTTGTGGACTGGGTAGAATAGTAATTGTTGTATAGGACTTAGTTTATTTTATTTTTTCCTAATAGTACCATGATGTACTCGAAGGATTTTGTCACAAATATCGAAAGGGGGAGATTGAAACACCCTAAATATTTGACTTACTTGAGTCTACATTATTTAGGAGTTTCAACTAATTTGGATATTGTGTCAAAACATATTTTTTAGTATGAGCCTTCTCCTTAGTTATCAAACAACGTTACTCGACGACTCGAAATGCCTCGACTCTACTCAATGACATATTCGAGTAAAGGTATTCACGTGTATTACACATTTGCACTTGACACATTAGGCACTCATGCATACTTAATTGTGATATTATTGATTTTGTGCCTAAACATGTTAATAAAGTGAGATTACATTTTTTTAATGAAAATAATTTTTAAAATAAAATTAGTATCAGTTTTGTTTATAATTAAATTTCTTTTTTTAAAATGATTTTCGAAATTTATTAATAAAGTTAATTTTTTGAATTGAAAAGTAATTTTTTTTATAAAATAAAAATACCTGTTATTTGTTTTGGCCGAGACTTTTATAGTTCATATCTATTTGTTGGTACATAAGCATAGGTACTTGGCTACTGTTTTAGAACTCAAGTCTTAGATATTGAGATCTAATAGTTGTCCAATGTAAGGACATAAATTTCCAATTGAGTCCCTGTATTGTTTTGACTTAATTCCGTGAACAAAATTGTGTTTGTAATATGTCATAGGGAGATTTTATTTTGTCACGATCCCACTTCGTCTATGACATATTAAGAAATTTGAAGACGTTGCGCCAAAGCTTCAAATAAGTAATCATGCTAAAGTTTAATTGGTTCAAGTTTACTCGTCTTCAAAGTTAATTGCATTCCGAGATCACACATGTATGAATGCATATAATTAATGGTGATCGATTTTTTTTATATAAAAGATAAGGATGTAATTTTATAAAGAAAAATGTTTTAAAATGTTTTTAAAAGTGTTTTAAATGTTTACACTACGTTTTATTCTGATAAGCTCGAAAAGGAGTTTGACCTATTTGGATCTCTTTTGGAAAAGACGTTTTAATCAAAAAGTCAAAAAGTCAAACTGACACGTGGGCTCGTTCAAATGACAACTAGTCTCATTCAAACGAGATGGGTATGTCATGCGAACGACGACCCTATGCCATTCTTCGAGGCGGCGTTTAAATCTTATTTAAAGTGTGTTTTCGTCAGAATTGAATGAGGTGTGCTTTCTGGAAAAATAGTTTACGTCCCAGAACGAGTTTGGCACATGTTTTCTAAGGTTTAAAAACCTTAAACACTTCCTTAGAGTTTGCAAAGATCCAAGATATAATTATTACATGTTTATGTGATCTTGCTTAACCAAGAATGTTTGTTCTACCATTGAATATCAGGGTTTTATGGTGAAGAAAAGGGAAGGACTTCTTGTTCAATATCGTAGACGAATCAAAGACATTCGGTGGACACCAAGACATAGGTGGATGCGTGTGTTAAGGACATGTATCATGGAAAATGGAATATCTACGTGGGCACTATTGAATAATGGTAGAAGATCAGAAGTAGTGTCAAGACCCGTGGGGATCGACTCATTGAGTAACACTAATCTGTCTTTGTAAAACATTTGTTCACAGTGATTGTCTGGCTTGGTCCATCCGAGGTTGTTTTCTCGTTTTATTTTTTTTCCTCATACATCCGGCGTTATGAGTATTATTTACTTTACTTTACTTGCTTTAATGACTAGATGCATGTTTAGGATTAATCAAGATAAAATTGGTTTAAAGTGAGAATTGGGTTTTCACAACTTGGTTTGGTGCAAATTAAAAGTTGGATTTTTTTTGGTAAAATTAGTTTAATTTGAAACACGCATAAGGGACCACCCCGTTTCTTCATCCAATTTTAACTTGGTACCGAGTAAGCCTTAGATAGTATAGGTGATATAGGTTCACCCCACTCTTTCACTATTTCATCCTTTTGGACTTGACCAGATATTATACTCTTTTCGTCCTATAGATTTCGTACCATTAGAAGCCTTAGACCTAGTACATGATTCTATAAACCACTTTGTTAAGGCTGAGATTTTATAAGACTTATCGGTATAGGTGCAGCCCTAGACCTGAATTATTTGACCAGCTGCCTTCGATTTGACCTTAAGATTTCCATTACCTGCTTGTACTCGAGATTGGAGCTTATAGAGATATTATCTCTTATATAAGGTTTATTATTTTTTTAAACCTCTAAGTTGGTTTCGTACATACCAGTGTTAGTACATATTGTACAATTAAGAAACTAGGTAGCCTCATACCTTAAGAGGCCTTGCCGATTTGACCTGTTGCAGATTTTCTTCCTAGACTTGTTAGCGCTATACCTTAGTTGTTGGTGTGAATAGTTGTACACGATTTTGACTGCTCTTAAATTTTCAGTAAAAACTTTAGGATTGAACCGACTTTCTCGGTTACAACCTTTTAACTGTCAGTTATATTAAGATCGCATTGGATCTGAGATTGAGTGTTTAGATTGTACGCCACCTGTCAAAAATATATCCGTAGGAGAGGTTTGTTACAAACTAAAACCTTATACCATCCTTGTTATATCTTTAGCGGTTTTAGGTTTTCATAACAGACTTAATCAGTTAGGCAGTTAAGTTGTTAGAATCTGTTAATTAGTTTTAACTCCATTTAACCACAACCTTAGGATTAAAACCTTTAATCTGAACCCTTGATTTAAAAGTTTGCAGAATATTGTTTTCTCACCTATATAAACATCATTTCAGAGTTTATTGGAGTTAGAATTTTTTAGAGATATTCAGATTATATTTTCTAGAGTGAGAAACACAAAAGGATTAGAATTTGTGGAGAGAAAAAGATAGAGAATTAGAGAGAATATCTAAGCGAGAAGAAAGTATTATTTTTCACGCATTGTGGTTATTTCTACTTCATCTCTTTTCTATTTTTGTTTTAAATTCTCAATGATCTTGCAGATCATCTCATAATTTTAGAGATTGAAATATTGTGTTATTGTAGAGTGAATTTATGTGCTTTCATGATGAAATATTTTTTTACAAAAACTAGAATTCCTTTGATTTTTAGATCCGAATTTTATTGAATATTTTTATGATCTAAATATTCTGATTATTGTGTTAAATTCTATATGATGTTGAAATCAAAATTTCTCCGGATCTTGCATATTTATTAAAAATATTTTTAAAGATATGTTTTCTCATATTTTTGAAATAATTTGTAAAACACTTTTTCTCATAAAATCTGATTTTATATTTTTAAGGGATTAAGAACACATGTTGGACTAATTATTTTATGTCTACATGATTGTGTTCATATGAGTATTGTTACATATTGATTAGAAAAAATGCTTACAAGATTTATGATTGAAAATTTATTTTGCAAGTTTTTGTAGAAAACTTTATTGATTGTTAATTGAAAATATATTTTTGTTAAGTTTTTGTAGAAATCTTATATGCTTGAGATTTGAATTAATTTCTTGCATGGTTTGCATTTAGAACATATTCACTTGCACATTTTGCACAACTAGTATGTTGTTGAGAGATTAGTTTTGACTGAGTTTGGAATTCACTAAAACAAGAGAACAAGGAGTTAAATCAAGGAAACTTCCAGGGAGATTAAATTATCAGTGTCAGAAACGCCATGGAGGGAAGAACTTTGAGAGTGGAGCAAATCGTGTAGGTATATGTTTTAAGTCTGAATTGTTTAGGATCTTGTGTTGCATGTTTGGGCGCTTGTAACTCTTGTAAAATTGTTTTTAGTGGAATTTTTGTTTCGTGGCGTAGTAGTCACCGTGGATGTTTTCCCTAGTTTGGGTTTTTACCACGTAAAAAATCATACTTTTTATTCTTCTTTTCCTTATCTTATTCTTTGTATGATTTAGAATTAAAATTGTTACATGATTTAATTACATGAATTGGAATAATTCTTCATATGAGATATATTGTATTGTAGTGTAATAAATCAGATTGTTATTAATTTGACTTTAAAATAAATCAGATTTAATTTATTTTAATTTCCACATGTATTAAAATCTGATTAGTTAGATAATAAAGTTTTTTTGATTTTATTAGATAAGTGTTATTAGAAAAACTTTCATGAAATCAGAGTATGTTTATGTGTGCGTATGGAGATTGTGTCATGGGCACATCTCAAAAAATGTCTCTCGAGGATTTTTCAAAGGGAAAGTCTAGTACGGGAGAAAAGGGGATTCGATAATAACACAGTGGATAATGGAATTAGTGGGCAATATAAGTAATTTAATTCAAATTACAAAAGCAAGATATTCAAGGGAGCAGGACTTTTATTTCCATATACGTCGGAACCATTTATTCTATTTTCTTTTTTTCTTTTCTTTTGCCTTTTGTCTTTTTCTTTTTCTCTTTTCTTTTTCTCTTATCTCATAGCTTGATTGCAATCCACATTAAAACAAACATCTTTCAAGCCCGAGAATAATCCCAAACCGAGGTACAAAAGGTGTATAAGGGTTTATAACTCCAATGTAGAGTTGGCTAGGGGATTTGGGATGAAAAGAAGGGTCAAAGTAGGGCTCAACGGGGTTGACTAGGGACATGTATAAGGGTAAGGTTAAGGTCATATGGGGTTTAACAAAAAGAAGGCCTAGTATCATTTCCTAAAGTTTCATGTGATTCTCGGGACTCAACACCATTAAACATCATGCTCAAGTGATAATTCATTTAATATGCAAATCAATGAAAATAAAATGAGGTTGTCAACAAAATCATTTTTTAAGAAAGAGATAGAGTATATGTATGTGCTCACAATTTAAGATTAGTCTAAATTCTCACGTTTGTAAGGGTATATCATGCGCCTTATGATCACGAATTTGAAATTCTTTAAACCAAATCATAAACAATTATTTGTGTAATGCGCTCAAAGCTTCACAGTTTAACTTTATGAGGTTATTCACAATGCAAACAATGTACGAGGTAAAGGCTAATAAACCATAAACTCTAAACGTGCATCATCTCTATACAAAAGGATAAGGCAATCATATACATAATCATTGCAGACAAGGGAGAAAAAGAAGAATTTTTTATTTTTATTTTTAAATAAATAAATAAATAAATACTATCATCATAACCGGTATTGAAAATGTAATACGTACCCCTAACTTGAAATGAACATTGTTCACAATGTTAGTAGGGACAAAAAGGGAAAAGGGGTTACAAAATAATCACCCCTTAAGGAGTAACTCGAGAACCGTGCAATGGCATACCTGATACATGCTAGTACTAAAAACAACAATATATACATGAGAGATATATATACAAGAGAGATAAAAGAAAGAAACTTAGTAATTTCATTAATATAATATGGAGTTACGTACATGTGGATTAAAACCAAAAATGAGAAAATACAATAATGAACTCTCTCCACCACAACATACACAACTATTTAACCCCAAAACATAACAACCCTACAATGTTTAAAAAGAAACTGGAATAATCAGAGTAACATGAAGAAAAAACAACAGCAACAGATGATATAAGGCAGGTTCCTAAGAACAATTGGGGTGGCTCCTTGGGGTCACGCGGGGGATAAGGATCAAACAAGTAAGGAGGCACAGTAACCTCGCCCCTCGTAGATATGCGAAGAGGTCCATCTGTGCCCTAGCTATCATGGATATATCTCGCTCGTACGCACCTTAAAAATTAGCAAACCCCCTCTCGTGACTGTCCCTAAAAGCAGAAAAATCAGTGTGTAATGTATCCATCATTACAGATAACTGTAAAATGGGACCCATCGGAGGTGGAACAGGAGGAGGGACCTCCGTGACATTCTCCAACGGAGCGATAAAGTCAAAAGGGATCCTAAAAGACACGTGATCTATCATCAACTGTCTTTTCTTATCCCAATAGGATTTCCCTATGGTCTTATATATTTCAACGTCATCAAGTAATGAGGGAAACCATGGTATTTTATCAAGGCAACTCCCTCATAGAGAGAATCTATACAAATCCTAGAAACCAATGGTTCATAAGAAGAGTAGTGGTTTCGTTATCACAATAATCGACATTAAAAATTTGTTGAAGCACTACAGTAGGAGGCTGGAAATTGTTTTGATGTCTAGGATATGGTAAAGAAAGTGGGATTATTTTGACGTAAGGACCGATTTGGTTTCGGTGGGATGATAGAGTCGAGATGGATAAGTCAGTGCGAGTCGGGCATGTGCCTAGTCGGGAAAGTATCACCGACCCATACATGCCCCGGTGCCAAACGTTCAATAAGGACCTCATTAGGAAGCAAGGAAAGAGAGTCGCTAGACCGGTACCCATACACCTCTGGGTTATCATCACCTCCTAATAACATGGAAAATATCGGCCTTGAAATTTAAATTCTTCTCCCCCGAATAAATGCCTCATAAATCCCGTCTCCTATCAAGACGAGCAATGCATAGAACCTTCTTACATGCTCCTCATTAACGTCCCCCTCCGCCGCTAAGTGAGCCTCCTAATGGAATTTTTGCAAATGCTTCCTAACCTTGTTAGGAAAGTCTATAAGCTTTATGGGAAGCTCGATAGGAATCGCCCTATTTGAAGAAAATTTCTCCCTATACCAATCTCTCTCTTCATTTGAATGGAAGGTTTCAAATCCATTGCGACCAAATATAGTGTTGGATGCTGGTTTTTGAGCCATTGCGAACCTACACAAATTTCAATTCAATATATACACAATTCTTGTAATGTAGAAAATAGAACTAAGGGTGAAAAGGGTTCGAAACGAAACAAAGGGTAAATGTAGAAATAAAATAGGCGGATATGGGTATCCGACATGCACCACACTCAATCAAGGGATAAACATTCTAATTGTTCAAAAAATGGTGCAAAAATGGAACTATTATGCACTAACCGCCCATTGGGGCATTTTATCAAACATCATGTGTGCATTGAGTTCAAACTAGGGAGAAAAACATATTTGATTAATTGAAATGCCCCAAAAAATAAACCTCAAACAATAAAACAACAATCCCATGGTGTATTTATTATTTATAGTTGGAAATCAGTAGAGAAAAGAGCATTTCATTGAATCAAACACAATAAATAAAATGGAAGAATATTTTCATATTTTGAAAAAAATGCACCCAAATTACAACTAGAAATTAACTTTAAAAGGTTTGGAATTATACCTTGAAGGAGTATGCACTGAGAGAATGAGAGAAAATGCGAAGGGAGAAGTTGGGAAAATGAGAGAGATCGAGGGTTATTTCTATGGTTGAGGAGAGAGTTGGAGTAAGTGAGGTTAAATGAATAAAGGCATTTTTGAAAGGTCGGAGGGACGAATCGATTCGGAGTAGTTTGAATCAATTCGCGATAAACAAAGGGCTAACTGTCTAAGGGCAAATGGATTAAAAAATGTGTTGTTTTTATACTTTGAGAAGGGAGTCGATTCGCATATGGCCGAATCGATGTGTTGATTTTAGGGGAGCCTACTGGAAGTGTTCAAGAATTTCTTTGAAAAGGGACTTAAATCGATTCGGAGTAGTCCGAATCCATTCACTTATCAAGAGTTGTTGACTGTCTAAGGGTCAAATTGATTAGGAGGTGTCCGAATCGATTCGAAAATTGGTTTCTAAGTTTCTGCTTCACTGTTCATCAAATCTCATGGGATTCAAGGTTTGGGCTGGAATTTATTTCCTCTATGGAACCCGAAGGATATAATGAAGATTTCGAACACGTCTAGGACAAAAATTTTGCAAGCCCACACATTATGGGGGTTGCTTGGCATAAAAACACAATTTCGAAAGTCCTATTTGGCCCGTAAACAGGGTCCCAAAGTGAAATTAATTCTGAAGAAGGGTCAAATGCCTCTAGATCGGGTTTTAGGAGTTGCCCATTCACCTTAAACCGGTTCCCATCTTTTGGGTCTTCTATCTCAATCGCGCCATGAAGAAAAATGATCACAACCACAAACGGATCCATCCACCTTGATCGTAACTTTCCCGGATATAAATGGAGCCTGGAATTGTACAAAAGAAAATTTTGATCGGGGTGAAAAGTTTTTCGAGATATGATTTTATTGTGACTCTCTTTCACCCGTTTCTTATAAATTCCCTCACTCTCGTTTGACTCATTTTGAATCTTCTCCAACTCATCGAGTTTGAGCATCCTTTTCTTTCTATCTTTGTCCAAGTTGAAGTTAAACTTCTTTATCTCCCAATATGCCTTATGATCAAGTTTTATAGGAAGATGGAAAGGCCTTCCATACACAAGCCTGAAGGATGACATTCCAAGGGAAATTTTATAGGTCATGCGGTTCTCCCATAACGCGTAAGTGACTCTCACTGACCAATCCTTGCAGTCAGGATTGACCATCTTTTCAAGGATATGCTTAATCTCTCGATTGTCAAACTCAGCTTGGCCACTAGTTTGAGGGTGTTAGGTCGTTCCAACTTTATGAACAACCCCATACTTTCACATAAGGTTCGTAAATGGAGCATTACAAAAATGCGATCCATTGTCATTAATTATCACCTTTGGAGTTCCAAAGTGCGAAAGTATATGTTTCCTAATCATTGGTCTTTGACACTTTGGCTTCCGCCCACTTAGAGACGTAATCAACTGCCACTAGGATGTAAAGATTACCGAAAGAAGGGGGAAAGAGGCCCATCAAATCGATTCCCTAACAGTGGAATACTTCAATCTCAATTATTGGGGACATCGGCATCATGTTTCGACGAGTTATGTCTCCCAATTTTTGGCAATGCTCACACGAAATGCATAATTCGTGTGCATCCTTGAAGAGTGTGGCCCAATAAAATCCTCTTTAAAAAATCTTTGCAGCAGTTTTCTGCGAAGAAAAATGGCCTCCACACGCTTGCGAGTGGGAGAATTGAATAATGCTTGTAATCTCTTCATCGGGAACACACTTCCCGATGATTTGGTCTGCTTAGATTTTAAACAAGTAGGGATCATCGAAGAAAACCTACACACCCAAACAAAAAACTTCCTCTTCTCTTGAGGGGTCCAATGGAATGGAATGGAACTCGTCATGAGGTAGTTCTATATGTCAGCGAACCACGACAGAGAGGAAGCGGAAAACAGTTGTTCATCTGAAAAAACTTCAATAATGGGGAGTTGATCCTTGGGTGCTTCTAATGTCAAATGCGACAAATGGTTGTCCATGACACTATCTACTCATTTCTTGTCCTTGATAGTCAAATTAAACTCTTAGAGTAAAAGCTCCCAGCTTATCAAACGCGTATTGGCATCCTTCTTTAAAATAAGGTATTTTAATGCCGCGTGATCATTAAAACAATCAATGGGAGATCCCACTAAATATGCTCAAAATTTATACAGGTTATATGCAACTGCTAGTAACTCTTTCTCTATGGTCGAATAGTTCAATTGCACACGGTTAAGAGTCCAACTCGTGTAATAAATCACATGGGGATTTTTATCGCTCCTTTGTCCTAACACTGCCCCAATAGAGAAATTGCTAACATCACAGATCAACTCAAAAGGTAAAGTCCAGTCAGGGGCTTGCATTATGGGAGCGGTGGTAAGCATTCTTTTCAACTTCTGAAAAGCTACTTGACACTCATCACTCCATTTGAATAGGGTCTCCTTAGAGAGGAGATTACATAAAGGCCTAGTAATGGAGCTTAAATCCTTTATGAATCTTCTATAAAACCTGACATGCCTAAGGAGTGACTTCACATCTTTTAGGGTTTTAGGAGCGGGTAAATTGGCAATGACCTCATTCTTAGCCCTATCAACCTCTATATCTTCCGAAGACATAATGTGTCCGAGAACAATCCCTTTTGTAACCATGAAATGTCACTATTCCTAATTTAGCATGAGATTCTTCTCCACACACCTAAGCAAAACCTTTTCAAGGATAAAGAGACAATTTTCATAGGAGTTTCCAAAGATGCTAAAATCATCAATAAATACCTCCAAACCTCTCTCTACCATATCACTGAACATACTTAGCATTTAACTTTGGAATGTCGTCGATGCATTACACAATCCAAAGAACATTAGTTTGTATGTGAAATTCCCAAAGGGGAATGAGAACGTTGTTTAGTATTGGTCATTAATATCAAGATCGATTTTGTTATACCCACTATATCCATCGAGGAAACAGTAAAAAGGATGGTCGAAAACACGTTCCAACATTTGGTCGATAAAAGAAAGGGGAAATGATCTTTTAAGGTCATGGAATTTAGTTTCCTATAATCTATGCATACATGACACCCAGTGGTGGTGCGTTTAGTTATCAATTCTCCCTTTGCATTCCTGACGATCGTGACTCTTGCTTTATTAGGAACTACGTGTATCAGACTCACCGATTCACTATCTGATATGGGCTATATAATGTCCGCATCTAATAACTTTATCACCTCCGCTCTCATCACTTATTTCATAACTAGGTTCAACCTACGTTGCATCCCATGGGAGGGCTTTACATCCTCCTCTAAATTGATTTTGTGAGTGCAAATTAAAGGGCTAATTCTCTTCAAATCTGCAATGGTCCACCCAAAAACACCCTTATACCTCCTTAACAAGTCCATCAATTTTAGTTCTTGACCCTCATCAAGGATATATGAGACAAATATGATATATTTATCATTATCACCCAAATATGCATATTTTAATTCGGCAGGCAATTGCTTGAGATCAAGCTTAGGAAATCTCACATCTGAGGGCACCTTGTATGAGTCTCAAAGATGTAAGTACTCAAAAGAGGAACACCAATTAACGTCGTCAATTCTCTCATCCTCATCTAACAATAAACTCATAAACTTGAATTCTTCATCGTACGGAGAATAGTTATTCTCCAAGTCAATTAAGTTCACCAAACACCCTTACAATGGATTCGAGAAATAAGTAGCATCGAAATGCTCCTGAACTACCTGTTCAATGAGGTCAACTTCCTAGATATCATCATCATCAACCATTTGCTTTGCAACATTGAAAAATGTTCATCTCCAAAGTCATGTTTCCATATTTGAGATTCATTTGTCCATTCCTAGCGTTAATTAACACATTCGAAGTTGCTAGAAAAGGATGACCAAGGATGATGGGAGTAGTATTACTACTCGGATAAAGAGGGTGAGTGTCCAAAACTACACAGTCCATCGAAAAATAGAATTTGTCAACTTGGATTATGACATATTCTATAACTCCCCTCGAAACCTTAACGGAGCGATCCATTAATTGGAGTGTTATCTTAGTGGGTTTGAGGTCTCCTAGAGCGAGTTATTCATACACATGGTATAGTAATAAATTCACATTCGCGCCTAGGTCAAGAAAAGCTTGCTCGATCTTGAAGTTTCCTATCATACAAGATATAGTGGGAAAACTGGGGTCTTTGTACTTGGGAGGTAGTTCAGACTGAATTATCGAGCTAACATTTCGGCCAAAAATACTTTCTTCCTCACAAATAAATTTCACTTAACAATGATCAAGTCCTTTAAGAGTTTGGCATAAGTGAGAACTTGTTCAATAGCATCTAAAAGAGTAATGTTAATTTTCACTAGTTTGAACATCTCTAGAATGTTCACATTGTTAACATTTCCCTTTAGAGGAATGGGATTTTGGGTATAAGGCACAAGAACGGGACACTTTGAAATAATTTCTGGCTCTAATTGAGGTTCCTCCTCCTTTCCTTTTAGGAAGCGTCTTCGACCTTTATTGGATCGGGTGAGACGTCCTTAATAACGGTGGGGATGGGAGCAGGGATATATTTATCAACAACTTTCCCTCTCTGTAGAACAGTAATAGCCTTTGCTTGGTTGGGAGGGGGATTCGAAGCATCGGTCACACAATGTTAACCAATGGGCCTTTGGAGTTGCAAAGGGAATTTTCCCTTTTCTTGAATACTCAATGACGAGGTTAACTTTGAGATTTGCGCATCAAGACGAGCATTGGTGGCTTGTTGAGAAGTTATGAAAGATTGAAAAGCTTTTTCAAGACTTGTTTTATTCGAGTGAGCATATAGGGGTGTAGGAGGAGGATTAGGTCCTAGAGTGGGACCTTGCATTTCCACTTAAGGAGGAGGTTGATTATAAGGATTTTGATAATTGGGGGAGGTTAATTTTGATCTTATTGAGATTTACCGTAGGAGAAACCGGGGTGGTTTCTCCATGAAGGATTATACCCTTCTCCTAGAGGAGTCATAAATTGTTTCTTATAAATTGCCACTGCATTATCTTGATCGTCAAGCATCACTTTGTACGCTGGGATTGTAGGACAATCCTTGGTTGAGTGATATTCTACGTCGCAGATGGCACATTAATCTTTTACATGCGAAAGAGAAGGATTGGAATTTATGAGTTCTCGACTATTTTTATCCATGGCCGTAATACGCTTTGCAAGTTGAGATACTCTCAAGGACATATCATCCCCATCGGTGAGGTGATATATCCCATGGCTTGAGGAGGACGGAATGGTTAAGCGCGAATTAGTTTTTCTATGGTCTGAATTGTCTCAAGCTCTGGTAGTCTCAACACAATATTTGAAGTTTGCCCACGTGTCATCAGGGTCTAGTCCTAAGAACTCCCTCGAGAACATTGTCTCCACCATTATTTCACGTTGAGAGAAAGACTGTTACGAAAAAAGGAGACTAATCACCATTTCTCAAAACTGTGATGTGGGCATTTATGGAGTAGATAATTGAATCTTTCCCAACATCGCTCGAAAGTCTCACCCTTGACTTGGGAAAAGGTTGGATTTGACCTTCGAGAGAGTTAGTGCGATGGACTGGGAAAAACTTCTTCAGAAACTGCGCTTGCATATCGCACCAACTATCGATGTAATTAGGAGACAAGGACCAAATCCAAGTTATGCCTTTTTCCTTTGAGGAGAAAAGGAAAAGTTTGAATCGGGTTACATAAAGAGGATAATTTTTGTCGCTAAAAGTAGTGAAAACTCCTCAAACTCTCGGACCTGGAGATAGGGCTACTCACTTTCCATTCCATGGATGGTTGGAAGTAGTTGGATCATTCAATTACGAAAATTGAACTGAGCAACATTATACAAGAAGATGATACACGACGGAGAGGTGGTCCTCTCCGATTGAAAGTAATCTCTCATCGGCCTATAGGGAGGCTCGCCCTACCCTTTACTACCATGCTCACTCTGATTTTCGGCAATAGAATTAGTCTCGGAGATAGTTTTAGTGTGGGATTTGATCACGCTTGGTTGATGAGGAGTAACTAGATATGGGATTCGAAGTATTATTTCTCTCGTCTATGGGTTCGACAATAGGATTTAAAGTATTCTCTCTCTCGGCTTGCATTTATAGGATTTGGATTGATTTTGGAAACCGTGTTGTCACGGTGACCACAGGGAACGTAATGGTGTACAGAGAAATTCTAAAACCTAAAATTGTTGACAATCCCCGACAACGGAACCAAAAACTTAGTGTTCTATAAATACTGTATAATTCAAGTGCAAATCTTTCGTAATAAGTAGTAACCAAGTAAGATCGAGATCGTATTCCTTAAGGATTGAACACTCCTAGGATAACAAGATTAGGCTAAAGGAGATTCTCTAAACGTCACAAAAGGAAAGTGTAAGAGATGATTTAAATTATTTGAAAATGTGATATTCATTAAACGTTAAACTATCATGCGTAGAATTAACAAATAACAAGGCAAATACAAAGATATACCAACACGAACTAAGTTAAGTTTGATTTCAAGAGATAAAAAGGGATTGGGGATCATTCTCCCACCTTGGATTTTCTACTAAAGATGATAGGACTGGATTCAAATTAATTATAATTGACCATAAATATTTAGATCTGAACATCAACTATGTAGAAGCTAAACTCATCGATCGAGGATTAGGGTTTTTTAGTTATTGCTAAAATGGGTTGGGGTTTTAGTAAAGCATCAAAGACTACTCCTTTAATGACAAGGGAAGTTAAAATACTAGGATACTCCAATACCAACACATGAAGTTCAATTAGAAAAATTATAAACCAAGCCCTAAATATGAAGTTCAAGCATCCTAGGTTGGATCATTATCCTCAAACCTTAATTTAGCTACTCATACTAGAAACTAGGCTACACATGCAAAGGAACCAAATATTTAAGCTAACCATCAAGTGTAAACACAAAACAATACAAGATAGGATAATAAAAATAATTTAAAGCTAGGAATACAAGTAGATATGGATTTAATGAACAAAGCTTGCATTAATTAACAACTAACTTGTGAGAATTGAAGTCTTTACAAGTAGGAAGAGGAATAACTACAATTGACCTAGGAGAGAGAAGATAGTGTTTCTATCTATCCAAAAAATATACCAAGTAAACTATATCTTCAAATGAAGGAAAAACCAGGGATAAAAACCAAAAATCTATCCATAATGGCAAACTAGTAACAAGGAAAAAAAATAAAAAAAATCTGTAAAGGCGGATCGATTTAGAGGAGTCCGGATCGATTCGTATGAGGGAAGCTAATGCACTGGTAACAACCGAATTAAATTGGAAAGGGCTGAATCGATTCGTACCTGCATTCAAAATGAGGTTGCTTCCATTTGGCTTTATTTTCCCCAAGTTTCACCAAATCATTCGTAGCTTCTTTGTTCTAGATCGAATTCATGCACCGTCAGAGGCCACGGGAAGAGGAGAAGGAGGGCCACAATTTTCTGTGAAGACACCGGGACCAAAACCCGAGTACTGAATTTATTAAAATGTCCCTAAAGATGAAGTTAACAACAAAACTTCTCCATAACTTATTTAAACTTCACAACTTGGATTACCACGACCTATAAAAGCTAAAATAAGGCACACACAAAATATATATGACCAAAATGTGGGTTAGTCAATAAATGAGCATACGAACCAGGAATAACATATACGGGAATGCTAGAATGAACAAATTATCGGGGTTAGAAATACAATAAAATTGACTTATCAATTAGATTGTCATTTTCGTCGTAAACTTTGTCGAAATTCTGGGGTGGGCTTACTACCCAAATTTTTATGCAATTTCTAAAATGGGACCCTGCTCGTGAGCATGGTAACAAGTTCAACCCTAGTTTCTACATATGTTGTAAACCCAACTTTTTGAAGCTCAGGTCCCGTCCGACATTTCTTTTTTGCATCGAGGCAAACTTAATAAAAGTGAGAACCTAATAAACATAATAATCATATTGAGACCCGTCTCTCGCGTTTTCCTTTCTCTTTTCCAAAAACGTTTTTCATCTTTTATCAAAAATACCAATAACATTTTCTTTTCCTCCAAAAAATAAAAGAAATTTTTATCCTCATGTTTTCCAAAAAATGTAAAAAAAACATTTTCCTCCTGTTCTAAAAATAAAAAATTCCTCTTCTTTTCTTTTTCGAAAATAAATCCCAAATTTTCTCCTTATTAGGGCGATCACATACCCTTGGCACGGCTCCCTATTGGTTTCAATCTTCAGTCGAACCGCCCCGAAGTCCTGTCAGTCCCCTAACTTCTTTTGTGGTCCGAGATTCACCCACCTTCCAAGGAGAACACGGATCAAGTGCCTGATGTATAGCCGGATTTTTTGGTAGTTCTATCTTAGATCACTACCAAAATTGACAACCTTCAAATCAAGGTTCATAAGATTCAAAGAATCCAGGTCCCTATCCCCGAAGAGCCCGAGGTCCTTTTCCCTCACGCTATGGGTCCGCCTGCACCCGATCCTATTTGGGTTTCTAAGGAATACCATTATTCTCTCCATGCTTCTCTTACTAATGGGCCATCACCAACCCATCTGCCTATGCCAAACCTTGCTCAGCCAGGGGCTAACTTACCCGTGACTATTGACCCGAAAGAGGAAGAATTGAACAAAGTAAAGGAAGACCTCAAAATTTTGACTATGAAGTTTGATCAAGTCAGACTCATCCTCAAGACAGATTACCAAAAAAATTCAAGATGCCCAATATCAAGAAGTTTGGAGGAAGTGGACCCCCAATCGTTCATCTACATAGATATCACAGAGCCATAACTCTCCTAGGGGATTTTGAAGAAATAATGGCCCAGATGTTGCAGCAAACTTTGAAAGATAGCGATCTCCATTGGTTCTTATATCTTGAGGAATACAGAATCCATAGTTGGGAAGATGTTGCACGCGAGTTCATGTCATAGTATAAGTACAATGAGGAGCTAGAAGTTACCCGTTGTGACTTAGAACTACTTAAGCAAAACCATGGGGAGTCAGTCAGTAACTTCATAGTAAGGTGGAGAGAGAAAGAAACTACCATGACCAATCGTCCTTCCGAATAAGAATAAGTCAACATCGTAAAGAATAACTTCCTACCCCTTGTCCCAATAATAATGGGGGGACAGTATTACCCTCACTCTCAAAGAAAGTCTTTCCAAACATAAGTTGAACCGAGGAAGATCTCCAGACAGTTTCCTCCTAGAAAGTTTGAAAAACCTTCTAGTACCACGATTTCTAACATCAACAACATCTCTTAGCCCGCCGCTTAATGGACACCAGCAATTCGCCCAAACCTGGTCAGAAAGGAATACACCGAGCCTCACGCTCCTCTCTCCAAAGTCTACCAGCCCTCTTGAGCTAAAATCTGATCAAACCATCAGACCCTCGTCCATTACCAAACCCACTTTCAATAAAATTCAAACCCGATGCCCATTATGACTTTCCCCAAACTGCTGGCCATACCACTGACTAGTGTTTCCATCTCCGAAATATTATCCAATGCCTAATTGATCGGGGTGTCATCGCCCCACTAGCTAATACCAAACTAAACACTACCCATAATCCACTCATGAATCATGCAAATACCATCTTCCTAGAAGAACACTAAAAATTTAACCCATCTACCCAAATCATTCCAAGTAAATCACCAGTCAAACCCATATACTCTCCTAAACCTCTCTAAATAATCCCATATTTCCTCTTACACCCTACCATCTTTGCCGAGTAAGACTTATCCCTTCTCACCCGAGCATGCATCATTGTCCGCACCCGTTATGGAGGTAAAAATATGTACTGTCAGAAGTATTGGACAAACTCTTAGAGTTCGAACTGAAATTGCCCTCCCAGATGACCATCGACTATTAAAAATTTAGTGGGTTATTCTTAGAAGCTCGAGATGAGATCGAGAGTCAAATAATTGGGTGGTACCAACCGACCAAGTAAGTCTAGATGGCATGGTCCAGATCATGGAAGATTTGTTTTGACAGGCTGGTGATATTTATGGTATATTCTGTATACTCAATGCTTTGAAATTACAAAGGCGTCTGGTCTCTTCAGTTCTACATTTCCATCCCGAATGGCAGGAATTATACTAAGAGGTCATGGAAGTTTTGGAGTGCATTGACTTTGCTTGGAAAGAAAATATCATTACCAATGGATGGGGGGTGATTTCGAAGGTTCAGATGAAGAGCAAGATTCAGAAAAAGACTAGTTTGATAACCGACATATGTGGGATGACATCATACGAGGATTTTCTAGGAAAAATCAATAAGGTGGGTGGACAACCTGATATCGATTAAGAAACATGATTTATATTCTTCCATTCTTCTTAAAACCACATGACCGGGTCAGGAAGAAACTACTAAATCCTAAGCCTACAAACATCAGTAAGCGATAAAGGGAAGGGTGTTGAGAATCTCCTTATGATAAAAATGACCCTTGAAGAAAGTAAAGACCTTGATCAACTGAAGAAAACCCAATAC
This sequence comes from Sambucus nigra, assembly GCA_949130495.1. Taxonomy (NCBI): domain Eukaryota; kingdom Viridiplantae; phylum Streptophyta; class Magnoliopsida; order Dipsacales; family Adoxaceae; genus Sambucus; species Sambucus nigra. The sequence goes on along the minus strand of OX422216.1, from coordinate 363,250,077 downwards.
AACATCACTTTATGGTGGCTTTTTATGTCTTCCCAACTGCATCAAAATTCTCTAATCAAGTTACTCACAGGACCCATAGTTCCTCCCTCAACCACGCTAGAATAAGCAATGAACTAATTCGGATCCTTCCCCTCTACTCGAATGCTCTCATTTTCTGAAGAAGAAATCCCTAAGAGCGATCCTAACCACAATCATGCCCTTAATATCTTTGTCGAAGTTATGGGGAAAACTTTCCCTCTCCCTCTCATCGATAATAGATCATCTCTTAATGTTTTCTCGTTGAGGACCCTCAATTATTTGGGATTGAAAATGAGCAACCTTTCTCCAACCTCTACCACTGTACGTTCCTATGACAACACCCATCGAAAAGTAATGGGATCTATCAATCTTGAAATAGGGGTTATCCCTATAAATCCTATTATTGAATCCCAAGTCATCGACATCCAAACACGTTTGAATCTGCTACTCAGACGACCATGGCTCCATAGCATCAAAGGGGTGTCTCATTCCCTTCATCAAAAATTAAAGTTCTTCACCAACGAACAAGTTATCACTATCTTGGGAGATAGTGACAACATCGATAAGGCCATCACCAGTAGTCCAGTACTTAAAATAGAACACGGGGTGAATGATATGCTTCTGTCAGGATTCCAAGTTGAAGCACTCCTACTCCCAATAAGGGTTACTTGAAGGACAGGTTTTGTCCAAATACGACCCCTATGGAAATGCCAATGTAATCCAGATATTCAAGACCATGCACTTCATGCCCAGACTGGGGCTAGGGAAAAGATAGCAAGGGATAATTGAACCTATTGTGTTAAAAGAGGCCTCCCCTCCCTGTGGCTTTGGCTATCAGCCGTTAGAAGAAGAACTTAGATTGATCTGTCAGACTCAACTGAAGAGGAGTTTAAAATGCACCAGAACTATCTCGGGAGATTCCTTTAATGGAAGATTCATCAGAGAGGGTGAGGATTTCCCCTTTTGCGATTTGCCTGAACCTTGGTATGACCATGTAGACAAAGGGATGAAACAAGGAATGGAGATCTTATTTTAAGACAGCTACCCGTGGGCAAAGAGTTCCCAACACCGTGTATAACCACTCATTGAAGAGACCATAGCTAATACTGGGGATTATGAGTTAAGTGACTCTGAAGATTCATTAAATTTACATGCACTGTGGGATGGCACTCGGCATGATCTACTCATGGGATACATCATTGAATCCATCCTACCTCATTAAAGACGATGATCCAACTTTTTCTCAACTAGCATGCTGCACCTGTGACCCCTGCTAATGCTCGACCTAACCCCGATGTTTACCCCATTTCCCCTTTAGTTGTTTCCTCTCACTCTGATGTAATCGAGACCTCCTTTGATGAGGTTCTCAATGCTATTTTTTCTATCAATGAAATAAACAAAGATTTTGAGTATCTTGTTATTCCTTACATTAATTGTCTTGATTCTAATCAAACTCTTGATGATGATGATTTTTCAAATGAACCATTCTTAACTGATCTAAATAACGTTAATAACAAACAACATAACCATGTTTAACTTAATTATGATGAAACTGTTGTTATTAATATCGGTTCAAGTAGCAAAATTCGTGAGATAAGGATAGCAACCACCCCCAATGAGCATGAGCGCGCGCAACTCGAAGAACTACTAAATGAATTCGTGGATGTCTTTGCTTGGTCCTACAATGATATGCGTGACATTGACCCTGAAATAGCACAACATGAGATTCCGACTCTCCCATAATGCTAACCGGTTAAATAAAAATTACCAAATCTCCGCATCGAATGGTCACTCAAAGTTAAAGAAGAAGTAGTCAAGCAACTGAACGTGGGTTTAATTTGTGTGATCGAATATCCCACGTGACTAGCCAATATCGTACCTATGCCGAAATCAGGAGGGAAGGTTCCCATGTGCGTCGACTACCGAGACTTGAAAAAGGACTCTCCGAAGGATGCTTACCCACTACCCAACATCGACATGATTGATGAAAATATGGCCAGTCACGCTCTCAAGTCATTGGTTGAAGGGTTTTTCGGATATAATCTGATTAAGAGGCACCCATATCACCAAGAGAAAATCATATGCATCACCCTTTGTGGAACCTTTTGCTACAGTGTCAAGCCATTTGGTCTAAAAAATGTAGGGTCTATCTACCAGAGGGCTGCCACAACCATCCTATATGATCTGATACACAAGGAAGTCAAGGTCTATGTAGATGACATGATTATCAAGTCCAAGACTAGGGAAGGACATGTTCCGGTCTCCAAAAGTTCTTCCAACAACTGCGACAATACCACATGCGGCTCAATCGACATAAATGTGTCTTCAACGTTACTAAATGAAAACTCCTAGAATTAATGATTTGTGAGAAAGGGATAGAAGAAGATCCTACCAAGATAGATGCCATACTTGATATCCCACCACCTCAAATAGAGAAGGAAGTCCATGGATTCCTCGAGAAATTATAGTACATCAATTGATTCATCAACCAATTGACTTCCATCCGTGAACCCAACTTCAAACTCCTCCAAAATTATTCAACCAAAGTTTGGAACGAAGTTTGCCAAGAACCCTTTAATCAAATCAAGAAATACCTAACCCAACCTCCGGTGCTAATGCCGTCGTAGCCTGATCTTCCCTTATTCCTATACCTAACCGTAATCGATATTACTGCTGGGGCTTTGCTAGACCAATACCTCAAAGAAAATCGCAAAGAGAGAGCCATCTACTATTTCAGTAAAAAGTTGGCCGGTTATGACATTAACTACACTGCCTTAGAGAAAGCATGCGTCACTCTTGTCGGGGTTACCTACAAGTTACGGCACTATATGCTCGCCTTCCCTATCAAGATAATATCCTAAATGGATCCCATCAAGTACATACTCGAGAATCCCACCTTATCTAGTCAAATGTCCAGTTGGTTGATGCTCCTAGCTGAATTTAATATCACCTATGTCACGCAAAAATCCATGAAAGGAAGATCCATCTCTGACTACCTTATTGACTACCCTATAGAAGAGACCAATGTCTGGATCTCTGAGTTCCCAGATGATAATATCCTCTGTATCTCCCAAGCATACCTTCGATGGAAAATGTTCTTTGATGGAGATGCCAACAAGAAATGGTATGGAATTAGAATACTCATAATTTCCCATGATGACTCTCACACTCCAATTGCCATCAAGCTTGGTTTTCTCTGCACCAACAACATGACTGAATACGAGGCATGCACGGTAGGCCTCAAAGTTGTCCTCAAAAAAGGAATTTGATACCTCGATGTCTATGGGAATTCAACCCTCATCATAGATTACGTACTTAGAAAATGGAAAGTCAAGGACGAGAAGTTCTTACCTTTCTATGCCCACCTCGAAGAGCTGGCATCCCAATTATAAGAAATCATCTTCCACTACCTACCCCGAGCAAAGAATAACCGATTCGACGCCCTTGATACCTTATCCTCCATGATTGACATGCCTAAAGGAATAACCATGGCCCTTTTCCTTATAAAAAATCAAGACAAACCAACCCACTGCTACCACATTGAGCTTGGTATGGAAGAAGATCCCGAGATAACCGGCTGCTGGTACTATGATATTTAGTGCCTCCTCAAACATGGTAGGAATCCTTAAGGATCTGATAAGAAAGCCCCAGAAACTCTCCGTAGACTGGCTACCTAGTACATTACCTGTGATAAAGCACTGTTTAAGAGACTCTTCAATATAACCCATTTGCACGGCATCACATGGACTGACATTGAAGAAATGATGCAAAAAATCCACAACGGGGAATGCAGGCCCCAAATGAACGTCCATTTTCTCAAAAAAAAGATCATTGGACAGGGTTACTACTGGACTACCATGGTTCAAGATTGCACAACCTACTTTCGAAGACGCCTCAAAATGCCACCAGTTTTCCAACCTACAACACTTTCCCCCTCAGGAATTGTATAACACAACTTCTCCCTGGCCGTGGGCATTGACATTATAGGGAAAATTACATCAAAATCATCCAAAGGGATTGAGTTCATCCTAGTCTCCATTTACTACTTCACCAAATGGGTCAAAGTTGAGTCATACGCAGTTCTGAATGCCAAGAAAGTGGCCAAGTTCATTAAGAAAAACATCATGTGCCCATATGGGGTCCCGCATGAGCTGGTATCAAACAACGGGTTACACTTCGAGGAAAAAGTTATAGAGGTGGTCGACGAGTATGGAATTCAGAGACATAAATCTTATCCATATCGGCCTCAGACCAATAGAGCAATTGAAGCAGCCAATTAGAACTTGAAAGACATTATCAGCAAGATGACCGAGAGTTATCAAGATTGGGCCGACAAGATACCTTACGCCCTCTGGGGCTAACGCACTTCAGTTTGAACCTCTACTGGGGATACCCCTTACTCTCTAGTATATGCCATGGAAGCAGTCCCACCCGTGGTGCTAGAAATCCCTTCGCTACACGTCATGCTTGAAAGAAAAGTCAGTGAGGAATACTGACACCAAAACCGTCTTGACGAACTGTCCCTTTTGGAGAAAAAAAGGTTGAAAGCTCTATATCACATATAAAGGTACCATCGCCGCATAGCGCGATCATTCAACAAGAGAGTCAAGGATCGTGGTGTTCGAGAAAAGAACTTATCCCTCAAAGAAATAGTATAGCCCATCAAGGACCCCAGAGGGAAATTCAAGCCTAATTGGAGCGGCCCATACATCTTGAAGAAGATCTTATCGAGCGGTGCTTCTATGCTCATCGACCTGGATGGAGAAGAGTTGGCTCATCCAGTCAACTTGGACCATCTCAAGAAATTCTACCCCTAGTTTGAAACCTAGGCGCACTACGACTCTCCTCATCTCCCTCCTATTCTAAAAAAACAAAAAAAAATCAATCGTCATTTCCCCTATCAGAACTACGTGGGGCCTGATCCTCTAAAAATTTATTTTATTTAAAGAATGGATTTCAAATTTTTTAAAATTGTTAGAGGTACGTAGGCATCTCATCCGTTTACATGAGCACGACCCCCTTCCTTTTTCACAAAATGCTATTTTTTTCTCATCCCCGAGAATGACAATAATTTTAACACATACATGGACAAAAGGATTATGTATGCCTTAGCAATCGGTATTAATGTTTCCAAATGAAAAAAACATCAAGAGGCACAACAAGATAATCAAAAACTTATTTATTTCATTATTTGAAATTTCAGTATGATTACATCGGGATAAGGAGACAAACGACTTCCCTTGACAAGCCTACTTCTACCTTCCTAAAAAAATCCAGAATAAAGGCAACCCAACTACTCCCAAAATAACCCTCCAATTATTCCCACAAAGATAACCAAACACCATACAAAAAGCTTGACAAAATCCTACCCGCAGCTACCAGAGGAATCGATCCCATCATTACCTGCATCCGGGGGCCCCCAAACCTCCCCTGCCTGAATGGAGTGTCGCAGATGATCCATAGAATGATATGACCGGACCAGACTCAGGAAAACCACAACCCCTCCCTACATGGTATTGGATATGGCAAACCACCTTTCCCTAGTCTCCACAACCAGCATCTTGGCCACAACATTCTTCCATAATAACTTCATGTACCTCGGAGACATCCCAAACTCACCCAGTAGACTGAGAAGGATGGGTCGATGGACGACGATTCTCCCACAAATATCCAAGCCACATGTGCATATTCTCTGTTAGGTCCTCCATATGAAAGAAGTTTAGTGTCCGCGATGGAACAATTTGCCCCCAACCAAATTAGCACAACAGCTGCTAGGGAAAGTAGAAAGTGGTCGGCCTAAGGCAAACCAACCAGACATATTGGTACTCCCCGAGTTCCAGAATAATCAGCAGCTTCCCTACCAAGGTACTAACCAATGAAAGCCTCGAGGCCCTTGCTCTACACACCAGTTCTCTCAACCCTCAATGTCCAGGCCTTCGCTAATGAAATAGTGTGAGAAGAAGTTTGGCACCACTGGCAGAGGATACTACGGTGGAACATCATAAGAAACCTCTCTGACATCCACGTGAATAACATTATAGGGATACCCCTCAGAAATTCAGAAGAGACCTCCCTCCAGGCATAGAGTCCATTCAAAGTCTTCGCCAGTATCACTGCCACATTATTGCGATGGTATAACATCCAAGAAACGGTAACTGCATGTTGTGGGTGCACTAGCATTTCCCAAGTCACCAACAACACTTTCGAAACCAGACCCAAAATAACAGCTCCAGCATAGCCGGCATCGCCCACATCCTACGAATGCACGGATCCCACAACATCGACAAGGGAAATAAAGCCTCCTGCAACCAAAGGCCAGGCCGTCGAAGGCGAGATATGGAGAAGTCCAGCCAATAATTCCCTAGGATAATGGGAAAACTCAGGCAAAGCCGTAGCAACACTGGGATTTATCCCCAGCATGACAGAAAATTCCTCATAGGTAGGAGAAATTTCACCTAACCAGAAGCGAAACACATGATCTTTGGGATACCAAGACTCAACTATCGCCATTAGCATATTCCACTCAATCGGCTGGTTATGCCACAAAGAGACTCGCCGCATGTGGAAGTCATCATAATCAACATTGTAAAAACACATTACTTCCTAGGTGTCGAGGTAGTTGGCAAACTCAATGCTACTAGGGAGAGACATCTTGAAAAACAAAGAGATAATAAGCAAGTAAGAATGTTAGAAAGAAAGGAAATGAAAATGAAAGCAGAAAATCCCCATTCGCACCCCTATTTATACTTGAAAACTCTTAAGCAAAGATAAGAAACCCTATAGAAATCGGAGTAAAACTTCCCCCATAATGTACCAAGAAATTAAAGAAAGTGAAATCAAAGCCTTGGGTTGATTGGACTGGACTCATATTCCGATTGGCAAGACAGGGGTCAAGCCAATTGGAAAAATCCTATTTTTGGGAAATCCCCTTTTTTCCTCTTTTGTCAAAATAAAAAAAAAAACTAATAAATATATTTTTTTCCTCAAGGGAATTCCAAATTTCATTATCCTTATGCTTTTACTTATTCCATTTTAAAATAAAACCCTTCCCAAATCAATATTCAAATTCCTTTTACAGTCTCAGCAGAAAAGTAAAAGGAGCATGCGCATTAATCACAAAAAAAGAAATTTACAAAGAAGGCCCACTCCATTTGCATATATTTTTGCTGTATTACATTGATATCTAACAGGAAAAAAAATGGGACACAACCCGCACGCACATTTTTTTTTCTCTTTCTCTCACCCACATTTTCTCTCTCTTTACTTACAAACTCTTTCTCAGCCTCTCTCTAAGAGCCTCCATCCCCATGGCGCGCCCTCTTCCTCCGATGACGGGATGATGTGCCACCACTTCCAGAGATCGACCCTTCATCGGACGAGGCAGAAGGCACCAAGAAAGAAAGGACTGAAACCACCTCCCGGATATGGGCAGTCGCCAAAGATATCCAGTCCCTAATATTCCTTAGCTAAGTGGTAGAGACCTGTATGTGCTGGAAAAAAAATAGAAAAATGAAATTAGTCAAGTCTGAAAGAAGAAGAAAGGAATTAGGAAATCAAAGGACAAAGAGGCAAAAAGTGTACCTGAGGTCGAAAGACCTCCTATATCAGGCACAACTCCTAGGAATCCATCGCATTGGGATGATGCTGTAAATGCACTGACCCTCCATCATCTTGTCGGATGTTGTAACTAGGCAAAAACAACCGTACAAAGGGAGCCTCCGAAGTTGTCATCACCGCTGACATCGTTGCATCGCTCGCACGGTGGGAGGACTCCACCTACCGACTCTAACCTGCACGAGGAAGAGGAATCACATCGTATATATTGGGAGGCATCAACCAACTCAAGGTAAAATCCATATAGTCATACATCACAGTCATGTCAGTATATAGTGAATACGACTCTCTAATCATGCCGCCACCCGGTCATCCTCTGATATCTCCCGCACTCGCCTCATGAACATAGGAGGCTTCGCTGGAGGCACCACAACCTCGTCCTTCATGATCTATCGGACTACCCTCTCCCTGAGGTACCATGAATAGCCAAACGCATGCTTCAGCAGACGCCGCATCTGCACATGTCCCCTTGTTACACCGCTCTACTGAATGGCCATCCCCCTAGGATAAAAGGTCACCTACAATTACCTAACAAGAGCACAAGATCAATATCAATAAAAGATCATCAAAGGAATGATAGTCCCGAGATAAAAGAAGGCATACCCGCACACTCATCAGGTCATTCATGACTTGAAGCATCGCCTCTAAAAAGAAAGACTTCTTTGACTGTCTGTTGGACCTTCGCCACCGATACATCCGGTAGAAGTCCCCAACAGAGTCATCCTTTAACGATATGAACTGGTTGTTTATCCCAATGATCTCATAAAACCACGTCTGCAAAGTCCAAAGACCATCAATTAAGAAATTAAGAATAAAACGCATGAAAGCAAATGCAAATGCATAAAGGAAAATACAAAAAATAAATAATACCTCCAGAAGATACGTGGCTCCAGTAAAAGACTGCCAAGAGCACTGGCTGAATGAATCAAGAGAATAATAAAGGCTCTCCAAAGTTAGGCTTCTCCAATCATAAAGGCGGATGTCTTTAAACACCCTAAAAATGGCAAAAACCATAAGTACAGGACATCGCCACTCTTCTCCACTAGAAAACCACCCAACACCAATAAAATAAACAAACGGTCCATCTGACTCACCTACTGCCTATCTCACTCATCAATCCACCTCCTCAACAACAACTCCCTCAACAAAGACAAACAAAGAGAGTCCCCAGAAACCACCCTCTCCACATCACCTAGCGCCGTCGTCACCCTTAACGTCCTATCCACCTCAATCTGAGCACCATCACTGTCCAACGCCAATAACTGATGCACATCAATGGGAGTCATCGTCATCTCCCAAAGCCAAAATGGAAGGTGTGGGTAGTGTCCTACCACCTCTTCCTCAAAGCACATAAAACAATAGTGGAACGGGGCGTCTCATCCAGAGTAGACGCCAGTTTCCTAAAGCTGACTGATAACACCATCCACCGCACCACAGATGGAAGGCGCTCCTAAACATCTCTTTGCCCCATCATCCCTCGGGCACGTATAGTCGATATGGAGATGCCAAACTATCGAAGAAATAAAGAAAACCATTATCAAATTTAAGAAATAAAGAAATCTCATCAAGAAAAAAGGAAAAAAATACCAAAGGTCACTCAATACTTACATAGGCGCCAGGGTTAACCACCCTAGAAGAACGATGATGCGAGGGCTTACATAGAAGGATCCGATCATCAACCACTGGCTCGAATGAGTCAAATGAGTTCTCGCTGCTAAGCGCAAGGGGTGCCCTTGCCCTCCACTCCAACCCTGCTCAATCACTGGCATTAAGCCATGCCATGTGAGTAGTGCTGCTTGAGAACACAGCTATCTATTGACTTTGGAACGTCTGAACGATTTGCAGAAGAAGGGAAGTCTGAAAACTATGAAAAATGAAGAGAACCCACCCCCTTTGATAGGAGGCTAAGGGGCATGCCGATCAGCATCTCCCTACCACCACCGATCAACACTGTCACTCCACCTGCTCAAGGGGGCCCAATAGATCGTGCCACTGCCATTTGGCACCCCTCCACATATGACGGTCGACACCCCTTTAAAATTTCATAAAAAAATTCCAAACAAAACCGTAAAATCCAAAAAAATCCTCGTAAAATTCCTAATATCATTAGATTAATTTTGGAATCTTTTCACCAAGAAAAACGTCTTTTTACATCCCCAATGGAATTCTCGAAAATATTTCTCCCCAGTAGTGTCTCCATAGGACGCTCTAAAATTCCCCAGCTAAAAATCCTCGGATCATTCCCTCTTCCCCAGTGAAACCTAAAATTAAATGCTTCCACACATCCCTAGATAAAGATTACACATCCCCAGTGGAGTCCCAAAATTTCCCAAAGTAAACTTAAGCCCCAAGAATTTGCTTTGAGCCTCAGAACTAGTCCCCCTAACTTAAGCCTGCAGAATTGGTTTCAACCCTCGAAATTGGTCATCTCTACCTTAAGCCTGTAGAATTGGCTTCGACCCACAGAATTGGTCATGCCTATCATAAGCCCTCAGAATTGGCTTCGACCCTCAGAACTATTCGCTTATACTTAAGCCCACATAATTGGCTTTGACCCGCAAAATTGTTCACCCCCATCATAAGCCCTCAGAATTATCTCCGACCCTTATAATTTGTCGCTTATACTTAAGACCACAGAATTGGCTTTGACCCAAAAAAAAAATTCACCCCTATCATAAGCCCTCAGAATTGGCTTCGACCCTCAGAATTGGTTGCTTCTAATTAAGCCCGCAGAATTGGCTTTGACTCAAAGAATTGGTCACCCCTATCATAGGCCCTCAGAATTGTCTTCGACCCTCTAAATTAGCCACTTCTACTTAAGCCCGTAGAACTATCTTTGAACCACATAATTGGTCGCCCCAAATAAGCCCTTCGAATTGTCTTCGACCCTTAGATTGGTCATTTCTACTTAAGCCCGCAGAATTATCTTTGACCCATAGAATTGGCTTTGACCTACAGAATTGGTCATCCCAAATAAGCCCTCAAAAATGGTTTCGACCCTCAGAATTGGTCGCTTCTACTTAAGCCCACATAATTGGCTTAAACCTTCATAATTGGTCACTTTTACTTAAGCCCGTAGAATTAGCTTTGACCTGCTGAATTGGTCACCCCAAATAAGCCCTCAGAATTGGATTCGGTCCTCATATTTGGTTTCTTATATTTAATCCCAAATAATTATCTTTGAACCATAAAATTGGTCACTCCAAATGAGCCCTCGGAATCGTCTTCGACCCTCAGAATTTGTCACTGCTACTTAACCCTCAGAAATGGCATCAACCCTTAGAATTGGTCACTTCCACTTAAGCTCGTAGAATTTTCTTTGACCCATAGAATTGGTTACCCCAGATAAGACCTAAGAATTGTCTTCGACCCTTAGAATTGGTCCCTTCTACTTAATCCCGCAGAATTGGCTTTGACCCACAGAATTGGCCATATCTATTTTAATCCCACGGAATTAGCTTCGACCCAAAGAATTGGCCGCTATAATTTAGATCCTTATAACTAACCCCGACCCGCAGAATCGATCACCTCCTTACTCCTCAACTCCTTTAGGTCCTGAGAATCGGCCACCCCAACATCACCTTAGGTCCTTAGCACCGACCTTGACCCTCTAAATCGATCATCCTCATCCTTTTGATCCATATAATCGATCTCTATCATGTGGTGTCTATTCGATGGCTATCACTTGTTCCAATTTCACTTTTTGAGGGGCTCTATTGACACCACAGTCTAAGACCCCCTAAGTCTCCTCTTAGGTTCCTAACACTTCCCTATCTCACTGCAAACCTTAGGTCGCGCTTTGAGTACCGATTTAAAGGCCGTCGGGGGCTCTCGAGCCCCGAATTGACCCCAATCAACTTCATTGTCAGAGAGATAGATCCTTGAATATTTGAAGGTCACTAAATACCCATTTCAATGGTCTGTCCCGTGCCCAAAATAGCAAAATTGTTCGAACGAACGACCAGTTTTCCTTCAAAAATCGATTCGGAGCCCACTAGGCGATCCCAGGCTTCGTTTGATCGAAGAAAACTGTTCAGCTCAAATGAGACTAAATTAATCTCCCAAGTTCACTGAATACCCTTTCCAACAGTCTGCCCCATGCGCAATTATGACCTACGGTACGGACGAATGATTCGTTTTACTCCGAGAGGTCCCTGGGCACTTTTGATCCCCGATTGACCAAGGTGAACCTCCCGAATTAAGAAAAACTCTTTGGAATGTAGAAGTACATCTTCTAACCTTTCCAACGGTCTACCCCGTGCATGATTCTGACATAACATGAGGACGAATGATCCGTTTCCATTTGATGGGCTCCCATCCAAAAGATCGATGTCCACTTCCAATCCAGTTTTCACCCAAAGTCAAATCCCAAACCTGGGAGTAGTCCAAAGGACTGTTAAAGTTATCTAAAATTCCTTTCTAACGGTAGGCCCTATGCGCGATTCGGATCAACAGTTTGTGTTCTAAGAATATTTTTCCAGGCACATCTACACAAGACTTCTAATTGGTAGGTCTAGATCCCTGCCTATCAGCACAATGTATGGGATCACATGACTATAGGCACCCCCTGGGTAGACAAATCGACAACCCCTGACCCTATAAATAGAGGCCATGGCCTCATTCCAGGTAACAAACAACATATCCATCAACATCAGTGATCTCAGTAACATTTCCTCGAAATCAGCGAAGTTTATAATGTGAAGTTCCATCCAAGCTTACATTCCCATCCTTTTCGTACCCATTTTGGAAAAATATCCTTCTCTCTCATCAACATTCATCAACACTCAAGGGAGTTCATCCAAGATCAAAGATCAAGCTTCAAAGAAGGTCCAATTCCTTACCTATCTCTTTAAATTTCTTATTTTTGCATAATAAACATTAGATTCATAATCTAGTCTTACTTTAGTTCATACACATTAATATCTACACTTTTATTAGTATATTTCACATACTTTATTTTCTACAAAAATCCCAAAAATAGATAAAATAGGGTTACACCCATAATTTCTGAAAGAAATTATCCATCACACTTTTTCCAAAACCTAAAAACACATTTTCTACACATACACATATAATAAAATTTCATTCGAATCTATGGGATAAACCCCACCCCTATGATACATCCTAACTACATGGACTTTAATGCCTTTGTAAGCTACGTAGGAATCTCGGATTAAAATCTGAGACTCAAGTCCAATTTTCCAGTTTTCTCAATTTCATAAAATCCCTTATTTTCTAAAATCTCCTATTTTCATATTTATATATGTATCATGCATGTTTCCGTTTGATCCAACACATATTGTCGTTTCCTAATAACGATCAATATCATGATAAACGCACGAATCACACTTTCTAAATATCTTCTTTTGGAAAATTCCTATGGATGATCTCACTATACCTTCTCCAGGGTATGAGTTGAATGACTCTAATCTCTATTATATAAACACGGTCACACACTACACAGGGATATAAAGGAAAATAATAACACTAGCCTATGACAGACCGAAAGGGAAGGATGGGTGCCTAAAAACTTCCTATTCTGTAACTTATCCACTAAACCTTCGAACGATTGGTTTCGTATGGATCAGTTGTCCTTGATGTCTCTCTCTTTTAGTGGCAACATGTTCTTATGCCTGCTTTGTGTAAAATAGGCTGGCAACTTCATCTCTTCACATTTACCCCCACATCAACGATGGCCGAAGAACCTTTCAAAGAGGGGTGCGAGATCGCGACGCATCCTTCCCGAGGGGATATCTCTCTCTCCCCGAACCGCCGCCCGGGATGGCCACAATAGTATCATATCACATCTCAATTTCAATACCAATAATTAAGATACGTCATTTTTATGGCCTTTATTTGAGAACCAAAAGGATTAGTTGGGTTTTGAATATTTTGGTACTAGATAGTGTAATTCATCCCGAGTCCCACTTTCTCAATATTACATCTCACTGGTCTTATGTACACTCGACAGTGTAATGCATCCCGAGTCCCACGTTCATCCATTCTATACAACCATTATCCATTTTCTTCACTGAAATACCGGTAGTTCAATATGCATATACTATTGGACATCAGATGTTGGTGGAGTCTGTTTATATTTATGTCGATTTTATGCACGTTTCTATATGTAAACATGTGTTTACTGTTATATGCGTGCTTCAATTTTATGTTTGTTTCGATATTATTCATGTTTTGTATTTATGTCGATTTTTCAATAAAGATTTCATTAGTACCCAAATAATCAGGTATGGATATGGTTAATCAGGTATATATAATTAGATATTGAAATTTTGATGTATCTGTTTACAGAAATGTCACTGAAATGTCACACTTACCCCATCTCAAAACCCTCACCGACTCTGTTTCATATATGGCTCAAGAAGGTCAACGATTTCTACAAAAGAGAATATCAGACATTAGAAAGTAGCAAGCATAGAGTAATCCAGTTTGTGAGATCTGAATGAGCTTTAAGGGGAGTTTATCTCCATATTTTTTGTTAGAAGATATAAAAATGGCGTTGGTATTGGCCGTAAAGGAGTACATCAATCTCATGCTACAATACATATATGGCATGAGACTCCTCATTCTTGATTCCCAAATGATACTTCATAAAATGAAGCCCCTGCTATCAAAAATTGTAAACGACCGAATAGGTAATAAGGGTCCTTTGTACTAATTTCTTTAGTTTCTAAATCTATTATTCGAAAATAAGAAACTCCATAATGTAGGAACATCCATATCCTTTTGTTTTTAGTGTTTAAATCTCTCACTATTATTTCATTTCCCCATTTCATGTTATGTCAGTCATGAAATTAAAAATAATAAGTTACTATTTTTTATTCCAAAATGATAAATTAATTCTAGAATTAATTTTGTTGTGGTGCAAAATTATTTATCAACTTATATTTCAGGTTGTTCTAATGAATATTGGTGATTATGATGAATATGAGGGTAATATATGAGTAATGGAAACTATGATTTATATATATCCTTCTTCAAAATTAATTTGGATTCTGACTTCTCTTATTGTTTGTTTTTCTTATTTACCCAATTCTTTATGAACTTGATCAAAGTATGGGCTTTGCAAAACTTAATACATTTGAGTCGTTACTCTAGCCAACTAGGGCTTTGAAAGGCAAAAGTTAAGTTTTGCGTTTAAGATTTAATGTTCGTACCCTACATAATACTACTTTTGATATTTTGGTATTTGCACAATTATTTTTGTTTTGAAATTCCAATAATATGGGAGTGGACCCCTTTATATACTAGGTATCTCCCACTCACTGTCTTAGTTATGTATCATATTAGATAATAGTTTTTAATGCAAGGTTAGCAAATGCTAAAAATTGTAATTACAAAAAATATCCGTGTAGATAATAGAGTTGTAATCAGTGATGAGTATCAACTGAATACTATTCATCAGTTGGTTCATAACTACAAATTTCATTACTAATCACAAGTGCAGGAGCCGCATGATAATGGAAAGCGGAAGGGTAAAGGAAATGTGGAACTTAACACTGTAAAAGAGAAAGAGATCAGGAAAGAGGTCGCTTCAAATTCGGTATGAAACAGTCACTTATGGTAACATGTTCTATTATACAACATATATAGGTATTTTCTTTAGTTTATGCAACACATGTTAATGATCTTTTCAACATTAGGAACCACATGAAAGCTGCATTTTGTGATCAGGGTTGGATCAACAACAACGATTTGAACGAGAAAGGTCTCAACATTTACATATACCACTAGCTTTGCTTACAGATAAATCCAGTGTCTCCATAATTCCTAATTGTTTATATTTGTATGAAGGATACTAATTCTTATGATGAAATAATTTGAGTTTATATTTCTTTCTTATGGCAGGAGTTGGGATTGAAGTAAGACATGTGAACGACATGTAAGTGTTGAAAAGGAAGATAATGATTATGCCACAAGTGGGTTAATATATTGACTATATTCATATATAATGTATATGTGATTTTTCATAAATAATGTATAATCGATGATTTTGTTTATATGGTGCTCCGGATGGATTTTAGTGGTGTTGGTTTTTTTTTGTCCTTAAAACATGTGGATTTTAATGGTGGGGTTATTTTGGTGTTCTAATTTTTTGGGTTATTTTCTCCAAAAAAATTAAAATAGTGTATAGTGGAAGTATTTGTTGTGCCTTCAGGAAAATTGGCAACTGTTGATACTATAATACAAATTTTTTATGACTTGACCATGGTTGATACTTTGGAAAAATGTCATCGTGCCTTTAGGTACGAGCATACCCTAGTATATATATGTATCTTGTCATTGATTACATCTTTGAAGGAAAGAGTAAAAATAGAAAAGACCAAAACAACGGGACTCATCCTGAATCCACAATCTCTCTCTCAAACCCTCACTCCCCCCCCCCCCCCCGGGACGAACATGCTTCCCCCGATGACAAGTGGTAGAACCTACACTACCAGATCCCAATGCCTTATACAAGGTGGTAGGAGGAACCAAGCATGAAGAAACATAGTCCTTCATATAAGCACTCACAGAGGCCACCCAGTCCTTGATATCCTTTAGCCAGGTGGTTGGCACCCAAACATGATGCAAGTAAATGAAAGACTAGTTAGTCAGTAAAAAGAAAAGAAAGAATCAAAAGAGACAGAGAAGAAAAATATACCTCAAGTTAAATGATGTCATCCGTAAGACCCATCAACCCAAGCATCGCTGAATTAGGACGGTGCGACATGCTCAGTGTCCCCCGCTAGTCAACCGAAAAGTATGAGAAGGGGGTGTGACCTGAATAAGAGGAGCCTCCACTACCATTGCCACTGCCGACGAATTTTGTTGTAGGTAGATACCACCGGCCTTATAGTACCCCTATACGAATCCATATGAGGCGTAGGCATGTTCAGTTCATCGTTAATGCAATATAGCATCAACTAGTTGGTCTTGAAGTCCAGCTACTCATGTCCTGCCGCTGTGTCCATGTAGAGCATATAAACTTTGGCAACCATCATCGTCGTCCTATCCTTGGAAGATATCTCCCCCACCAGCCTCATATACATCGGGGGAACCGATGGTGGGACCGCCACACAATTATCCACCATCTTCTGCACCAGCATCTCTCTCAAGTACCAAGCATACCCAAACTCATGCACCATAAGCTTCCGCATCTACGCATGCGTACTTGTCAACCCCGTATGCTGAGGAGCCATCCTATAAGAATAAATGGTAACCTATAATACCCAAAAAAAATATCAGTATTCATGCATGTAAAGAAAATGCCAAAAGACGATTCAAAAGAAAAATGAAATAACCTGACCACTCATTAGTGTGTTTAGGGTCTGTCGCACCACCGCCAAGGACACAGACTGATTCGACTACCTGCTGGACTTCCTCTACTGGTACGTCCGATACAAGTGAACCAAATCCTCATCCTTTATGGATATCAACCTCACATTTATCTCAATCACCCCATGGAACCACGTTAGCCAAAAGACAGGAATCAGCAGAGAAGAAACAAAGGAAAAGGCAAGCAAATGCATAAAAAGAAAAAGGAAGGAGAAAGTTACCTCCAAAAGCCATGTGACCCCAGTAAACATTTGTCAAAAACACCACTTGAATGCATCTATGCAAAAATAAAGGGTCTCCAAAGTCAACCTACCCCAATCATAGAGTAGTACCTCATGAAACGTCCGAAAAATGGTGAAAACCAGAGATGAACGACGTCGCCACTCGTCGCCACCATAAAACCACCCAACTGAAGAAGAATAAACAACCGGGAAATATATCTCACATGCCTCCCACCATTATTATATATCCTCCTACTTAAGAGAACCTCCCGAAGAGAAGAGATGCAAATAGAATCACCAAAAATGATCCCACCTATATCCCCTAATGCCGCTTACACCACCTCCGATGTCACCCTCACAGTACAGTCCACCTCTATCCGCGAACCCTCACAATCTATACCAAAAAAATGTTGCACATCAATAGGAGTAACAGTCATCTCCCCAAAAACCAAATGGAAGGTATGGGTAGTGTCCCACCACCTCTCTCTTAGAGTGCACACCAATGCAGTAGAACGCGACATCTCGTCCAAAGGCTGTGCCAGACGGACAAAACTAGCATAAGTAACCATCCAGTGCACCAACGTCAGAAGATGAACCCATATATCCCTCAATGAAGTCGACCCCTAGAATGCATGCTCGAAGGAGCTATGTCAGTTTGCCAAAGCGAAAAAAAAGAAAAACCTTTCATCAACATAATAAAATAAATAAAAAATGAAAGATAATGGGAAAGATCTTCATACTTACATAGCCCGTAGGTTTCCTCATCCTATACAAAATTTGGTGTGCAGGCTCGTGTAGAAGAGTGTGCTCATCAGTAACATGCACAAGCAGATCAAAAGCATTCTCATTACCATAGGTATGGGGCACCCTAGACTGCCACTCATGGCCAGTCCAATCATCAATGCTCAACCACTCAAAGTTGTATTCCTCACTAAAATGTCCCACCATTTGAAATCTTAAAGAATAAAGGATATAGTAATGGTTTCTAGAGATAAGAAGCAAAAGATTCAATGGTTTGAAGATGTGAAAAATGAGGAGGGATCACCCCAATTTTAAATGGGACCAAACGGCATGCCGATCGACAGACTCCCTATACATACCGATCGGTACCTAACTATTCATCTGCCAGGAGTCTATGCCAATGTCAAATAGTAACCCCTACAACATGCCGATCGGCAGTCCCCAAAAATTATATACAGTAAAATACTAAAAAAGCCTGTAAATAAAAAAAATACCCAAAAAATTCCAAACAAATATTGGAACATTTCTTCGTCAAGAAAATAATTTTTTGGAACGTTAAGTCCCTTATATACTCCTGAAATCCACAACATGATTAATATTAAAAATCTTGTCCCCTGCATAAACCCTAAATAATATTCCATAAACATAACTAACAATACACCCACATCCCAAGTCCAACTACAATTGCCTAACAGAATCTCAAATCTTCCTCAACGAACCCAAATTTCTCACCAATAATATTGTAAAATAATACCTTCCCAATTCCCACAATGAAATTTTAATTTTAAACCTTCTCGATTCACGAGAATTTTTTTTGGATATGGGTACAATTAAAAACCCTCACAGTCTCTTTAGCGAAGCTATCCCCTCTCAAAATAATGTAATCCCCAACTGGATGTCTCAAGGTTGAAACATTGCCCAATAAAGTCTCAAAACAACACGATTCCTCAACAAAATAATAGGTGCATCTACATCCTCATGATAAGACAAAAATTCCCTCAGAGAACAACTCCATATGTCTTAATCTTATGTCCTTAGAATTGACCTCGACCCGTAAAACTGGTCATCATCACTTCAAATCCTCAACATTGACCACGACCCGCAGAATTGGTCATCATCTACTTTAGGTCCTCATAATCAACCTCGACCTGGAGAATTTTCCATCATCATTTTAGGTCCTCAAAATTGACTTGGGCCCTTAGAATTGGTCATCAACGCTTTAGGTCCTCAGAATTGACTTCGGCCCTCAAAATCGACCATATCCACTTTAGGTCCATATAATTGACCTCGACTCCAAGAATTAGTCATCATTAAATTTTGGTCCTCTGAATCAAAACCTTAACCCCCAGAATTATTCTCCATCACTTTAGGTCCTCAGAATTGACCTAGACCAGTAGAATTAGTCGTCATCACTTTAGGTCATCAAAATGGACCTCATCCCTCATAATCGATCATCTAACTTTCGATCTTCAAAATTTACATCGACCCATAGAATCGGTATCCTGGACATTAGTTACTCATAATTGACATCAACCCTCAGGATCGACCATCACTACTTTAGGTCCTTAGAATTGACCTCGTCACTCAGAATCATTTGTCATAATTTTACGTCCTCAGAATTGACCTCCACTCGTAAAATTGGTCATCATCAATGTTGGTCATCATATTTGACCTTAACCCACATAATCGGTCCCTATAACTTTAGGTTCTTATAATTGTCATCACCACTTTAGGTCCTTAGAATTAACCTTGGTCCTCAGAATCGGTCATCACCACTTTGGGTCCTCAGAATTGACCTCAACCTCAAAATCGATTCCCTCAACTTTAGGTCCTCACAATTGACCTCGACCCACTAAATTGGTGAAACCCCACCACAACCTTAAGTCCTCAGAATAGACCTTGACCCTCTAAACTGGTCATCCTAGTCACTTTGGTTTGCATAATTTACCTCTTTCCCAAAACATCGATGTGTTGTCTATTCGACGGTCTTCACTTGTTCAAAGATTACGTGTCGAGGGGTAATATAAACACCACATTCTAGGACCATCCTAAGAATCTCCTTAGGTCCCAAGCACTTCCTCCTTCACCCCGAGTATTGATCTAGAGGGTATCGAGCTCTCCCAGTCACTGTTTGACTAAAGGTCAAATCCCTCACCCAAGGTAGAGCTCAATTAATCTTCTAAGGTATCGAAATACCCTTTCCAACGGTTCTCCCTTTATGCAAATTGGCCTTTCGGTTCAGACGAATAGTCCATTTTACTATCAAAAACCAAACTAGAGGCCACTAGTGCTCCCGGTTCCCTTTTGACCCCAATAACCTTCCTCCCCTAAGCAAAAGCTTCATAAATCTTTTAAGATCCATGAATCCCCTTTCCAATGGTCTGCCCCATTCACGAATTAACCTTATGGCCCGGATGAACGAACCATTTTCCTCTAAAAACAAATGCAAAGGCCACCAGGCACTCCCAGGATCCATTTGACTTTGGTTAACTTTTCATCTCGAATAATACTGAATGAATCTTCAAAGTACTCTAAATACCCTTTCCAACGGTCCACTCTGTGCGTGAATCAGCCTTATGATACAAATGAAAAACCTATTTACTCCAAATGGTCACCGAGTGTTTCTGGCCCTCGTTTAACCAAGGCTAACTCTCTAAACCGGGATAAGATCTTTGGAACAGAGAAGAGATATGCATAACCTTTCTAACAGACCACCCCGTGTGTGAATTATCCTTACGGTTCGGAAGAATGATTCACTTTCCCCTTATCCTACAGACCATAGAGCGCTTCCGAGCCCGTTTGACCGTAGTGAGTTCCCAAAATTGAGAGTGACCCAATAAATTCTTAAATGGCTATAAATACCATTTCCAGTAGTTTGTATTGTGTGCGATTTTGACTTACGAATTACATTTTATAACCATTTTTTAGAAAATCAACCTGAGATTGTTGAATCGCAAACCCATTTACGTGCCTATCCACAGTATGTTCGGGATTGCCTACCAATAGGCATGTAAAGGATAATGATGATTGGAACCCCCTTGACCCTATATAAGGGGATCATGAGCTCACTTCGTAAAACACCTCCGAAAATCCCTCCCATTGATCTAAATAACATCCTCATGAAGTCAGCGTGATTTCTACATTGAAACCTCTCCCCCACATTGCATTCCAATCCTTTTCTAACCCAATTTAGGAAATTCAATTTATTCTTCTCCTACCACCTCCATCCACTTATAAGAGCATCCCTTGAACAATCAATATCAATCTTAAAGCATCCGAAGGAGGTCCAAGCCTATCACTCTCTCTTTAAATTCCTTTATTTTCGCATTAGTTATTCAATTCTTACTTTCTCATTTCATCTTCATTAGTTCACATATAAATATCCAAATCTTTTATTAATAGTATTACATATACTATATTTTCTATAAAAATCCAAAAATTAAGAAAAAGTGGGTTTGCTTATAAATTCCAAATGGGGATTTCTCACGACATTTTCTCACACTAAAACTTCCTTTTTATATACACACTTATAATAAAGTCCCCAGTTGGATTTATGGGGTATACTCCACCCCTGCATTGCATGCGAACTATGTAGACTTTGATTCCCTTTTAAGCTACGTAGATATCTTGAGAAAAATCCGAGATTCAATTCCACCTTTACTATTTGGTTCATATATTATCTCCATATATTGTATCTGTGATCTGTTTTCATGTTTTGTCCAACATATAAAATTGAATTTCTATAAATGATCAGTGACCCAGCAAATGCGCACATTATATTTTTTATTCCTATATTAGGAACACTCATACAGATGACCTCACTTCGCCTTTATCCATGACGCGAGTCGAGTAATTACATTCTCCATTTATATATCATGCGCACACACTTCACAGAGTTATTAAGGAAAAGAATATCACAGGACCATATGAGACCAAATGGGCAGAATGGGTGCCTAACACCTTCCCATTCTGTAACGTAGACCTCGAATCCTTGAACTAACTGGTTTCGCAAGAATCAGTATGTCTTTGATGCTATTCTCTCGGGGTGGCAACATTTCTTTTGCTTATTTTGTGCAAAATAAGTTGGCGACTCTATCTCTTTACATCACCTCACATTGACAACGGCTGAAGCACCCAAAGGAAGGGTGCGACACCCCATGCGCACGTCGACCTAGAGAGTGATGTCCACATAAGTGTTATACAAAAGAGGTTTTACAATTTCAGTAATGAGATGGGTTCAACCCATGGAGGAACCAAACCAAGTCAAAGAAATACATGGGGGATCATATGGGGCCCACGTAGCAGGATGAACGCAGCTTAAAAGAATATCCATCCAATGTTATTATTAGCCAACAAGGAGGAAAGATTTTGAATAATTCACGCATAAGTGAGGCGGATGCCAGAGATATAGAGTGATGCACAGGATATAAGGAGCCGAGCTTGTGACGATCATATCACCATGGAGTTTGTCCATTTGGGGTATGGATATGGTCGACCTATTGACAAAGCCTAAAAAAGATTTATATATTTCTTAGTCACAGTAGACTATTTCATAAAATGGTTGGAGGTTAAACCATTCATATAGATGACCTATGAAAAAGTTTCACTATTTATATGGGAAAATATGATAAGAAGACTTGGGATCCCTCACTCCTTCATTGCTTACCATGGGGCCTAATTTGATAATGATAAGTTTCAAAAGTATTGGAACAATGAAAAAATTAGAAAATTACATTCATTACCAGCTCATCCACAATACAACAGAAGATGGAGGTCGGGAACTGATATTTTCTAGATAGGATGAAGAAACAGCTGGAGTTAGCTAAGGGAAAGTGGATAAATGAGCTGTAACGTGTGCTGTTGGCCTACATGACAACACCACGAATAACAACAAGATAAACACCTTACATGTTGGCCTTTGACATTGATGCCATGGTCCCAAATGAGGGTGGTCTCCCAAGCCATAGATTCCTCAACTTTTATTCTCGCAAGAGTGATTTTGCAATAAGACTAAACCTAGACCTTATGGATGAAGTCAAGGAAGTATCAACACTCAGGGTAGCCAACTATTAAAAAAACACAATAAAATTCTACAACAAAAGGGTCAAGCCTAGGATACTAAGGGAAGAGGATTACATATTTAAGAAGTTTACGTAGAAGTCCAATAAATTGGAAGTGAATAGCACGATCCATAACTCTTAGCGAAAGTCATATGACCAGGCACATATCAAATTAAAACTCTATATGGAGAAATGTTCAAAAATCCTTGTAACTGTGAGCACGTCAAATGGTATATCATTGAAGAAATATTTTGTGAAATGCAATTAAGAGTTAGAATATTTGTATGAGCATAATCACTTTTATGAAGATACTTTTTAGCAAAGTTTTTGTGTTTTGTTATTATCACATTGTTGTTACAATTAATTTAATGATATGGGCAAGAGGATAAAGACAAAGTCATCTAACAGAGTATTAAAAAAAGCACGTATTTGACTGCTCAAAAATAAAAGATCAATTCAGCTAAAGTCTCCATAATTGATCAATGCACGTCTTTGACTACACCAAACATTTAGAAATAGGGTGACGACAAGATCCAACCACATACCTTTCATAATTCGATTGCATGTCTTTGACTGCTCAACAATACTAGGTCAGGTTGGCTCAAGCTAAACCAGTTGAGAAAAAGCAAGTATTTAATTGCTGAAAAATAAAAGATCAGGTCTGCTAAAGCTGACCAAATTGATTAATGCACATCGTGAAGCAAGTATTTAATTGCTAAAAAATAAAAGATCAGGTCGGCTAAAGCCGACCAAATTGATTAATGCACATCGTTGACTGAACAAAGAAGTTGGAGGGTGTGATGACAAGATCCGATAATATACCTTTCTTAATTAGACAACTAAAATTGTTTATCCCTATGGACTAATAAGCCTAAAATGTCATGGCAAAATCCGACAACATAGTCAAAATGGCTATGATATACAGATAAAACTAGATTAAACTTTTAAATAAGCAAACAATATCTCTAATGACATTATCATAGTGGTAATAGGCATACACAATGTTTTGAAACATCTGTCATTGATAAATTTTTTAGTGTATTTACAAAGTTTAAAATATAGAAAATAATAAGATCAAGTTGAATAAAAAAGGCTTAAGCTTCAGGAGCATGGCTAGAATTAATTTTGACCATTTGATCATCTTTAGGAGCAAGAGGGAGGACATCGATGGTAATGACTAGGTCAGCTATGGCCTCAGTCTATTCATCCACACCTTCATCTTCCACTACATCAACATCCATCTCTCATTATGCAACCAAGGATTTAGCCTCGTCAGTGGTAACGACTTGACAAGTTGGAACAAGGATAAATGTTTAAATCTATATTGTAGATCACATTCCTAAAAGCATTATTCAGAATAAATGAAGATCTAATAGACTGATGCGATATTCTTTCACACCAACAGTATAGTGGAAAAGATCATAAAGAAATGATTATGACATTCTGCTACTACCCTATCGTAGTGGGACGATTGTTAATTTTCATAATAGACTGATGCCATATAAATGCTTCAGGATTTGGACACCTGTAATGGGATAACTGTATCATAGTGGGAGATTTCTAATTCTTAGGATTGTCACCCATCGTGGCCCTTAAAGAAGAAGATAATAAACCTTGTAATTATAATAAGGTATTCCTTCTGAAGTATGTATACCATTCTTGGAAAAGTTGTTGGAAACTATAATTTTTTTAAAAATTCTTTCACTATTAAATATAATTTCCTTTTAAGATGCGGAATAAAGATGGTTGCTAATAACAATTTGATTTTTTAAATTTATTTGATTTTCTTTTGTTAAAAAGATGAAAAATTAAATTAGACGCAAATTTTAATTTCTAAAAACATAATTAAAGTTAAACCTAAATAAGTGAATTATGGTGAACACATACACACACAAAATTCACACAAACCAATTTTTGGATTTCTCACAAACAAAAATAACACTTGAAGTTAACTATGAGAAATTTACTTTTAGCCCAAAATTAATTTAACACAAGTCCTAAAATTTGCCTACACAATATTTTCAATATTACCAAATTAGGCCAAATCAAATTTAACAAATTAAATTACTGACTTGAATTAAATTAACTTAAATTTAACCCAATTTAATTTTTGCACCAAATTAGATACATATTATAAATAAACAAATTTTATCTTGCTAACCTAAGCATGCATTCTAACTGATTTAAGCAAGATAAAAATAAACAATATCACACGATGCGTCGATGTATGAGGAAAACCGAAATAGGAAAAACCTCGGACGATCGTGGCCTCAAATTCACTAAGTATGGTAGTTTTTATAAAGACTCAATACAAGAGAACTACCACAAACTGACTTAAGTCCTTTCAATCCTTGATGCGCTCCTTCGATGTTCAACCTTCGCCTAGCGAATAACCGTGGACTCCTCCACAGTCTCGGACTCCTCCGATGAAACTCTTGGACACTTTCACCCTCATGCGAAGATTTTCTTCGAGTAGGAACACCGCATTATAAACCAAAATGATTCTCCTTTTGTTGGGGTAGGAAAACAATAACCAATATCTTTTCTTCTTGGGTAAAAAAGTAAACTCGGTGCCAAACACTCCAAGCTAATATATATATATATATATATATATATATATATATATATATATATATATATATATATATATATATATGTATAATATTTGGAATTCTAAATTAAAGAATTTTATGGGTGTAAACACAAGTGTATGAGAGAATTTTCTAGTTAAATTTGACACATCAAAACTAGGACTTTTTGTTGGAAATATTTTATCTCTAAAAGCTCTCAAAGATATGGCAAAAGTATTAAGGAAAGTCTATCCCAAAGTTGGTTTAAAATCTCTCAAAAGAGAGTGGGACAAAAGATAGTGGGAATATGTAAAAAACTTCCAAAAACAGCCAAAAACAATTCCCGCCAAAAATCTCGTTCGAAAGAGAATTGCGTTACAACGAACATCTAACGATAGTCCCGTGGAAAAAAAGGGAAAATTCGTTGGCAAACTCGTTCGAACAAAATTCTCGTTCGAACGACATTCTTTTTCAAACGACAATTTCGAACGAGATGTTAGAATGTTCATTTTTCAATTTTAAGCCCAAAAACTTTATTTTAAAAAACAATTACACCCATTAAAAATGATTCCCAGTCTCCTACAAATATATAAAAGCATTCATACATTTGGATACTTGAAATATGATGTTGATGACATGAAACGTGGCCCTGAAACTCGACAACGATGTTCTCTTGAAATGTAGGCTGCAACAACTTCAACTTTAACATGTCATAGACTTGATGGATGGTCAAGAACTATATCCTATGACTCAAGTGTTTTTGTTTGCAATTGAGCCAACACTACATAAGACTCAATTGGAGAATTGTGTCCTTACAAATCTCCCCATTTGGCTATTCCGGGAAAAAAACCAAAACAAAATCCTAAAGGGCCGTCAAGCTCTACTAGACTCAAAAACTTCCCACCCAAAAGATAGAAATAATAAGCTTGACTCAAAGACCACGTAGGATAAATACCTTTTCCGATGAAAGTTTACACTTAGAAAGAATTCCTACACACTTAAGTAACATTAAACGCATAGGGAATATCAAAGAATTAAATGCAATGAAATTAAATAATCCCCTTAAATTAATTCTCCCCTTTTTATCTAATAATGACACACTTAGAGAGACGTCTCCCCTTAAGATAAATCTCCCAAAGTAAGAAACGATAATAGGAATAGACACCATTTCTCCCCCTATCATTCTCCCCCTTTTTGTTTTGGAATAGACAAAGGATAAAATAACTACCCAATATAATTAAATATGAATTATCTCCCTAAAAACTACATAAGGGATATATATGGGAAAACAAGTACAACGAAGATGCATAAAGTGTTAAGGACATGAAAGCATATGGGCAACAATAGACAATAACTAATCCAAGTAAGAATAATGGATGCTAACTATGTTGCGAACAAAACAATATCCAAAACAAAATATCATATATATGTATACACACTAGATATAAAGTATATGCAAGCACGCATATATAGATATAAACACCACACATGACACAAAATACATTAAGCTTTTCACACTCGTATGGCAAAAATGTGTCCAAATATATGTGGTAAGCGAAAGTGTACGAGTGGGAACTAGTAACAATTAAATGTCGACCCAATCACTTAAAACATGTTCACAGAGTTCTCATTTGATTGCAAAACTTTATCACATTTAGATATAGCCTCATATGACAATATAAATTGAACTCAATGAACAAACATACACAATGCACATATGCCTAGAATTTTTATGATTGTACAAACCAATAGTCATGACAATTAGAGCACAACTAGGATAAACAGACATTGTGCAAAACCGTTGATATACCATCCAAACTCCCTCAAAATATTCATATAATTATGAAATGACTATATCAACTTAAACAAAATAGGCCTTGGAAAAATATTTTTCTTTTAATGCCATATTTTACTTTTAGGCCTTTGTACCATGTATTTCTTTGAAGTCCATTATAAATGGTGGCTTACTCGCAAAGGAAAAATTTCCTTTCGGATCCCTTCCCCGTGCACATTCATAAAACATTTTTTTATATATCACACAAATCTCACATGAAATAGATTTAACATGCACAAGTCCTCATAAGTCATAAAATATGTAGATGATTAGATTGGTAGGAGAACACCTCACAAAGCTCAAATATACATGGGAAGTTAAGTTTCAGGTGAGCTCATGCTTATGTGAATTGAGGCATATAAAAATAGAATCCATTAAGTAACACAAAATCCAACTACTCCATGTAAGCATGGTAAAGAACATTTCAAGGATTGAAAAAAAGTTCTAGCCACATCGAAGCGAAAAAGACGCGATTCAAACACAAGTATATGCCACATAAAGTGTGTCAAACTAAAATACAAGCAATAATTTTTTTTTGAGTTTTTTGAAATTTTTAACCCAAACAAACCAAAATATTTACTCAAAAGACAAACAAAAGTCATTTGTATTTTTCATTAAGCCTAAATTACTAAAAAGGTAAAACACAAATGACAAACAAAAATATTTTTGTAATTTTCATTTGATACAAACTAAAATGAATATAATAAAAAAATAAAAAAGTCATAATTTCTAGCATGAGATATGAAATAAAGCAATGACTAGAAAATGACTAAACATGCATACAACTAGCACGGATATACGATATAAAGCACAAAAAGCTAGAGTATGCAAAAAACTAACACATTCAACCTTTGGATTTAGAAAGGAAGGTATCGTCTGAAAGCAAAGGAGAATAAAAAATCCTATCTTGTAAAGCTACCAAGTCGGATCTCCTAACCCAAACTAATGATGAAGGATGATATCGGAATATAGGAATCTTAGCGACCCCAGTTTCCTTATGGTGGGAATTTCTAGGACCTCATTTAAGATCAAAACAATATTTCTTAAGATGACCTTTTCGACCACAATGTGAACACCTAAAGTCTCGTAAAAAATATTTACCTAAGAAATGATGTTTAACATTGTTCCTTGAGGATTCTCCTAAAACATTGGCTTTCACTTTATGAGTAGACTCATTACAAGTATCGAAACCTAAACCACATGTGTCATTTTTAATTTGGACCGTTCCTAATATTTTATCTAATTTCTCTGAACGACACTCCAAATCAAATTTGACTTTACTAGAGTCTTTTAATTTATTTTCTAAATCTAAAATGTGCGACTCTAATAAAACATTGCGCTCTTCAAACGCGAGAAGCTCCTTTTTTAAGGATTCCATTAAGCCTTTAAGGTTATCTCTCTCCCCTTCTACATACTCAAGCTTCTCTCGAAGAGCTTTCTCTCATGTCCTAAGGTCATCAACTAACGTACTCTCATCTACAACCTTGGCACGCTCCCCAAAACTAGCTTCTAACTTCAAATTTTCCCTTTTTAATTTAATTTATTTGGCATAAAATTCTTGAAAAGAAATTTGAAGTTCACTCACATCAACCTCATTTTCACTTTCATTCTCTCTCTCTTCTCCACTCTCACTACCATCATCTTTTAGAGCTTCACAAATAAAGGCCTCAAAAGTGTCATGATTTGAGATGTCATCGTCGGACAATTTCTCTCCATCACTAACATGACAAGCCATGAATGCGGTAAAATTGCGCTCAATGGGGGATTTGGGTCCCTCTTCCTTTTCACTTTCATCATTAAGGGTGGCATTATAGGAAATTGGTTTTTTTGCCTTCTCTCCTCAGTTTAGTGGGGCACTCTCTCGCCCTATGGCCATGACCCTCACAACCATAACACCTATTTGACTCGTCCCTATTAAGATTTTAATTATAGGATTTAGGAATATTTTCCGTATTGTCATGCTTAGAACTTTCAAATTTCTTAAAATTATTTTTAAACTTATCTTTACTAAATTTAAGAATTTTTTGAAATTTCCTAGCAAACATAGCCATATCCTTCGAGTCACTATCACTCTTATCAACCACAACTTGTTTTTCCTCCTTTCGGGCTTTTAAAGCAATGCCCTTATCAATTTTCTTTTCATTTTTGGAGGGGAACATATCTAGTTCATAAGTTTGTAAATCACCTACTAGTTCCTCAAGTTTGGTAGAGTGCAAGGTGGGTAAAGAATTTAGAATGGTCACTTTAGGGATAAATCTCTCCGGTAGGGACCTTAAAATTTTCTTTACAACTCGGTCGTCGGGAATTTTCTCTCCCAAATTAAATGATGAATTTACTATATTGGAAAGTCTAGAATAAAATTAATCAAAAATTTCTTTTTCATTCACTTTGATGGTTTCAAATTGAGTGGTGATGTTTTGGAGTTTTGAAACCTTAACGACACTAGTTCCCTCATGAGTGAGTTGTAATATATCCCAAGCTTCCTGAGCGGCTTCACACGTCATGATACGTCGGAATTCATCCCGTGTGACTACGTTAAACAAGGCATTTAAACCTCGGGAATTAAAATTAGCAAGTTTAATTCTCACTCCATTTATCCGCAGGTTTGGGAACACGCTCATTTTCCATCAAACATGTGGGTGGGGACCACCTATTAACAACTGATAACCAAACTCTCTCATCGATAGAATTTAGTGTCTATTTCATACGTGCCTTCCAATACGCATAACTGGAACTATAGAAAACAAAAAAATTAAAAAATGGGAAAAATTCCATTTTTAACCAAAAATATTTAAAAGGACCTTAACGTAATAAATTAGCGGTCCGGCTCTAATACCACTGGTTGGAAACGATGGACCCCAATTTTTTTAAAAATTCTTTCACTATTAAATATAATTTCCTTTTAAGATGCGGAATAAATATGGTTCCTACTAACAATTTAAATTCCAAATTTATTTGATTTTCTTTTCTTAAAAAGATGAAAAATTAAATGAAACACAAATTTTAATTTCAAAAAACAAAATTAAAATTAAACCTAAATAAGTGAATTATGGTGAACACATACACACACAAAATTAACACAAACCAATTTTTGGATTTTCTCATAAACAAAAATAACACTTGAAGTTAATTATGAGAAATTTACTTTTAGTCCAACACTAATTTAACACAAGTTCTAAAATTTTCCTAGAGAATATTTTCCATATTACAAAATTAGGCCAAATCAAATTTAACAAATTAGATTACCGACTTGAATTAAATTAACCTAAATTTCACCCAATTTGATTACTGCACCAAACTAGATACGTGTGATAAATAAATCAATTTTATCTTGCTAACCTAAGCATGCATTCTAAGTGATTTAAGCAAGATACAAATAAACAATATCCCACGACGCGTTGAAGTACGAGAAAAACCCAAATGGGAAAAACCTCAGACGACTATGGCCTCAAATTCACTAAGTATGGTAGTTTTTACAAAGACTCGACACAAGAGGACTTACACAGAATTTCTTGAGTCCGTACAAGCCTTGACGCGCTGCTTTGATCTTCAACCTTCGCCTAGCAAATAACCATGGACTCCTCCATAGTCTCAGACTTCTCCGATGGATCCCTTGGACACCGTGACCCTCACGCGAAGCATTTCTTCGATTGGGAACACTGCAACATAAACTAAAATGATTCTCCTTTTGTTGGGGTAGAGAAACAAGACTCAAACTCTTTTATTCTTGGGTAGAAAAGTAAACCCGGTGCCAAACACTCCAAGCTAACATATATATATATATATATATATATATATATATATATATATATATATATATATATATATGTAGAATATTTGGAATTCTAAACTAAACAATTTTATGGCTGCAAACACATGTGTATGTGAGAATTTTCTGGTTAAATTTGACACATCAAAACCGGTGCTTTTGGTTCGAAATATTTTCTCTCTAAAATCCCTCAAAGATGTTGAAAAGTCTTAAGGAAAGTCTATCCCGAAGTTGGTTTAAAATCTGTCAAAAGAGAGTGGGACAAAAGATAGTGGGAACATGGAGAAAACTTCTAAAAACTACCAAAAAAAATTCCCTCCCCAAATATCGTTTGAACTAGATTTTCGTTCGAATAAAGTCTCATTTGAATGACGATCTAATGATAGTCCAGTGTCCAAAAACGAAAAATTCATTGGTAAACTTGTTCGAATGAAATTCTCGATCGAACGATAATTTCGAACGAAATGTCAGAATGTTCATTTTTTAATTTTAAGCCCAAAAACTTTTTTTTAAATAAAAATTACACCCATTAAAAATTATTCCAAGTCTCCTACAAATATATAAAAGCTTTCATACATTTGGAGAATTGAAATGTGATCTTGATGACGAGAAACGTGGCACTGAAACTCGGCAATGATGTTCTCTTGAAATGTAGTCCGCAGTGACTTCAACTTTAACAAGTCATAGGCTTGGTGGATGGTCAAGAACTCTATCCTATGACTCAAGTGTTTTTGTCCGGAATTGACCCAACACTACATAAGACTCAATTGGAGATTTTTGTCCTTACAAAAGTTATGATATTTAATACCATATAGATTTCGCAAGATGGGGTAAAACCCATCAGTTGCAAGTGAATCTAGTAAGAGAGGTAATCAAATTCATGATTTTGATAAATGGTTGGATGTGTTCAGTGTGTACAAAAGGATTGATAGAAGTGTGGTGGTGTTTTTAGATAATATATGTATAGATATATTTATCGCTGCACTCGATGCAAGAATATGTCATACAGTTCGACTGTGCTAGTCCAATCTATTCAATATGAAAACATTAGAAAATTCAATTACATTTTTGGGACCAGATTAACATTTAATTAATAGAAAGAATATACTTTTACTTATCTAAGTTATCATATCGATATTTTTCTTTCGAGACTTTGTTATGCAATATTCTGAGAAATATATTCGCTATTTCATATTTAAATTTGATATTACTCTAGAATCGAACATTGGTTGTGGTAGAATAAATACTCGAGTACCCAAAAAGAATTAATGAATATATATTTAGCTGCCAAGTAATGTGATAAGTAACTTATAGGCTACTAACTCATGTATTTAGTCATATTTAAGATTCTAGAAAGTGTATAGTACGCCTTGTTTAAGAAATTATACATTAGGGAGTTTCTAGTGTCTGTGATTGCATTGGTTGATAACTGGTAAGCCTCTTACTTTGGTGTGAGGTATGGATCCTAGATGCACGGTTCCATGTCTTTGAGTATAAGTGGGATATTGTTAGGGTTGTATACTAAAAAACATGGTTCACTAGTAAATTTTAGCACGTATTTAATGAGAATTTTCACAAGTGATGTTTGCGTCAAATTATTTTTTATATATATGCATAGGTTTATTTTATTTTACAAAGTAGATAATTTGGTGTGTAGAGTTCGTCTTACACACGGAAGATCGGATCATCGGTCTTTGTAGAATATAAGTCTTGTTCAGAATCTTAGATGGAATTGGGCACAACATCAGTAGGATTATAGCACACAATTTAATTAGGTCTATCTTGATTATAAGAAACGATATAGTTCTACTTATTGTGTTAGTACACTTTTGTATATTGAACGAGACTAATTTTAGATAATTTTCTTTATACTGACAACATAAGATAATGCACATCTCATGATTATTATGAGTGATTAATTTCTTAATCCAAATATAATTGATGGGCAAGTGGATCAATTGTTCATTATTTTGACCTATTGAGTAAGACTCATTTTATGGATCAATAATATTGGTAGATTGGGTAATGATGATTAGTGTATGGTGAAAGTTAATAATGAATGAAACCATGTCTCGGTATAAAATTTGATGACACCCTCTTTATGTAGCTTATAAGTTTTAATTATATCAAACCTGACCGGTAAATTTAATTATTCGACATATCAAATAAGTTAAGGGAACGGACTTAAGGAATTTCTAAGTCAGTAATTTAATTTAATCGACAGTTATTTGTAATCTTAACGTGAGGAGATGATTAAGCATTTAATAACGAGGAGCTCGAAATCATAATTTTGAGATAGTAGACTAGAGTGCAATTATTATTCTTTAGTGGAATGAATAATAATATATAAAATTATGGAATTAATTTTCGAGTTTAATTAGGATTTCTAGTTTTGTAGGAATCTAGTCTCATATTTCTCCTTGGGGTCCTCGTGTTAGCCATTATAAGCAACCCCTTGCGTCCTAATAAGTGTGGGGTCAATATAGATCAGAAAGTTACCTAAAAAGGAGTGGTAGGATCTTGATCCTTGGTTCCCACACACTAATGACATGTATTGACTTAAAGTAATAACACGAAAGATCTCGAGGTCTCTTTTAAATCTCTCATGCTGTAAAATCGATTATGAATAATTGGAGTATCCAAAAATTATGAAATAGTCACTATCGTTTCCTGGCATATAGAGGAAGAGGCACAACAAATTTCAAGTCATTCAGAGATCGTTTGATTTGCCTGCTTCACACATCTTTACAAAATAGTGATTCACGAATCAGATTCAACAACACATGATAGATCTGGAATTGAATCAAAAACAGATCAAGAAAGTGAATCAAATTTTCAATATGGTGTTATAATATACATAAATCATGATATAATACTTTTTGAATCATGGATATGAAGTTTTGGGGTAGAAACGAATTCAACAACACACGATTTCATCTTCCCATATAAATGCATGGCACGTCATATTCTCTACTTGTTAGAACCATTGATCGAATGGGGATAAAATAAATTCTACGAGCTCTAGTGAATGAAAGATATAAAAACTTAGGAAAGATCTTATGTTGATGATGTTATAAGTTTTTGAAAAAAAATCATTTCAATTTTGTGGTTGTCACACCATTAGATTTCTACACAGATCAAATTAACATGAAAGATATCAAATATCTACGGCTCAATCCAGAAGAAACTGCAAAGGTATGAGATCTTAGATCTCCTATGTAGATTCACCATAATTATTTTTTTAAAACCCAATTATCATATAAATCAAATGGTCCAGTATTTTATTTTAAATCCTCCAGCATTATGATGAGTATACTCTTATCACTAAGGGTGTCCATCACATATTGGAGGAGATCAAGAGTAGAAATGATTTAAATTGGCCTGGAAAGGTGAAGTCACCCCCAATTGGAGAGATAAATCAAAATATTGTGATTTTCATTGAGATCATAGTCACACCACTCACGATTGCATCACCTTGAAGAAGGAAGTGGAAAATCTTATCCGTTAACGACAATTAACCAAATTTATTGATCGAACTGGTGGTCGGGACACCAAAAGAAGATCAAAGTCACATGGATAAGAAAATGATAATGTAAAAAGGGCATAAAATAATAATTATGAGGATGATATCGACCTGCCAAAGAAACCTGAGGAGCCTAAAGTTGAAGTAGGAATGGCCTTTGTTGGTTATCATTTTATTGCATGGGGAAACGCTCATGGAGGAGATGAGATCACTGAGAGAAAGGATTATTTAAATGAAGCCAAATCCTGTCCTTCTATTAGACAGATTAACATGTTCATATGCATATATGGTCACTCTAGGATAGTCAACAAGGACAAATTGGTGATCAAATTCTCCTTGAATGATCTGAATGGAGTACTTTACCCTCATGATGACCTAACAGGTTATCATTTGCAGGATTTACCATTAGAGAATAAAGAATCGTAATAGATAATGGGATCTCAATAGATCTCACATTGTACAAATGTTTCCACAACATAAGACTATGAGACAGTAAACTAGAACCTTATCACAGTCCTCTCATATGATTTTCTAGAGAAAGAGTTTATCCCGTGGGGAGAATCAAGCTGGATGTTCTGGTTGGCACTTGGCCACCAAGTATGAATAAGAGGATCTTCTTCTTTTTGTGGATAAAAATGTTCCTTTATCCTATAATATGATTTTCAATAGAGTTGGGATGAAGATGTTGGAGGCAATGCCATCTACAATGCATTAGTGTATGAATTTTATTACTAATTACGTAGTTGGCATGGAAAATGGAAGCAAATGGAATCTAGGGGGTTCTATTAAACCTGTGTTAACTAGTAGGAAGTCAAAAAGTTCACTACCACCTATCATATTGACACGTTGGATCCTCTGGAGGAAGAGGATCTGGTCAGATGCCAGGTTATGGAGGCAACATAAACTATTTTTCTTGATAACCAGAATCCATAAAGAACCACTCAAATTGGCTCAAGCTTAACGCCTTACCTTAAAAAGAAATTGATTACATTCTTGAGAGAACAAAAGAATTATTCTCTTGGAGCCAAGAGGATTAGCACAAATTGATCCTGATGCAATACCAAAAGTGAAGAGTATGAAATACCAAAAAGAACATGGAAATCCAAGTGGAAGAGGAAAATTTACAGAGAGCCCATTTTATAAAAGACATCAAATATCCCAGTTATTTGGCTAATGTGGTGATGGTAAAAAATAATATTAACAAGTGTTGCATGTGCATAGACTTCACTGACCTAAAAAAGGAATGCCCAAAGGACCATTTTCCTTTTCCAAGGATTGATAAGTTGGTATATGAAACTACAGATCATAAGTTACTTAGTTTCTTGGACGCTTATTATGGTTACAACCAGATAAATATGAATCCCAGAGACAGAGATAACGCCTCCTTTATCACAAGCCAAGGAACATATTACTATAATATTATGCCCTTTGGGTTGAAAAACATTGGAGCATCATACCAAAGGTCGGTGAACATAGTATTTGAGGAATAAATAGGCAAAAACATGGAGGTGTATTTGGAAGACATGCGCACTAAGATCAAGACTGTCGCCAACCATATAAAGACTTAGCTCAGATAGTTAACTAATTGGAGAAGCACCAAATGAAACATATCCTGACCAAATGCATATTTGGAGTGAAAAAGGAATGTTCTTGGGGTATATTGTTAATCATAGGGGAATCAAAGTCAATCCTAACAAGATAAAGGATTTAATGGAGATGTAGTCCCCTACATGCAATAGGACATGTAAAAACTGACTGGAAGAGTGGCAACTTTGAATCGTTGTGTGTCTCTAGCAATAGATAAATGTCTCCCATTCTCCAAGGTGGTCACAAAGACCTTTGAGCGGAATAAAGAGTGCAAGAAATTTTTTTCTGGAGATGAAGAATTATTTGGTATCTCCAACACTCCTCTCATGACCAGTTTTTGGACAAAATTTGTATCAATACTTGGCTATTTCAAAGTCAGTAGTTAGCTCGACTTTGATCAGACTAGAATGAGGAGTTCTGAATTCAGTTTACTACACCAACAAAGAATTTTGAGGAGAAAAATTAGGTATCTGAAGCACCTTATACCTTTGACTTACTTAAGTCTATATTGTATAAGTGCTCAACAAATTTGGAAATATTGACAAAATTGGTTGTCTAACCTAGAATCCAAAGAGCCTCAAAACTTATCTCTCTAATCCTCTTCAATAATCCAAGAAGGTATAAATTGAATCACACTACACACATTAGAAGTGCATACATGTGTATATATTGAGTAAAATTGGTTGTGTGATTAATTCCCCTTAAAATGTGCTTTAATTATTTTTTGGGAATTTTTAAACATTTTTAAACAATTTTAAAATAATGTTTTCATTAATAAAATTGTGTTTATAAAATTTGTGGGGTTAATATTTGATTTTCAAAACTTCATTTTTCATTGGAATGTTTGATTGGGTAGAATCTCAAAGCGCTAGAGACTTCAGGGTGCCTCCTGTAATTACTTTGGACGCGCGTTTGTGAGCCACTCATATGTCAACACTTGTCATCCTCCAGGCGTATCTGTTTGTGTTTGTTATGTGAGAGGGTTGGATGGTGGATTGCTGATCGTTGGATCATTCCTTATCGATGGTCTGCATGTGTTTCTAGTCAATCCTGGTGCTATCCCTATGAACCAATCACAATCATCTTAACCACCGCTATTTCATAACCCTTGGATCAAGTCAAAGTTTGAAAGACTTGATCTCAGCCCTTGATTCCCTTTGAACCTCCAGAATCTTCCTCCTCCCCTATATAAACCCCCCTCTTCTCAGACTTTCAAGACTTTTGGGCATTCGTCATTTCTGAGAGAAAAAAATAGAGAGAAGAGAGAAGTGAGAGAGAGAAGAGAGAAAAGAAAAGAGAGAAGAGAGAAAAGAAAAGAGAGAAGAGAGAGAAAGGAACTGCGTTAGCCAAACCCTAATCCTAACCCTAAACACTTCAAACGCTGAATCAAACCTTCGTTTTTATAACACCCCAAACACAACCTTGAGTGTTTGAGAGAGAGTGGTTTGTTCATTTGATGCTGTAACCTCTTGATCTGTGATCTTTGTTCCAACTTAAACATTCGTGTGCAGATCTACATTTCTTCCTCATAGAAATTGTAGATTTACACTCTGCATGTTACATTTCACTAGATCTGCATGTTCTTTCTTATTTTTAAGAAAATCTTTACTGATTTAGTTTTTAAAATGTTTTATGGTTTCTATTCTTACGAAACTAAACCTTGACCTAGTTGGATTCGCACTTGGAGGTTTTCAATCTCACAAATATTTTCAAAACAGAGATTGATTAAGATCTTGACCGATTTTAAAGCAAGATGTCCGTGGAATTTGGGATAGATTAAAGGTCAAAAAGGTTTTAAGTTCTGTAAGAAAGAAATAAACTAAAATCACTGCATATAGTCTTTATATGTAATTTTTCTAGGACTGTCTGTAAATCTAAGTGTGTGTGAGTTCATGCATGTGAATAGGAATCACATCACAAACACTTAACACACTACAACACTAAAACTGTTGGGATTAAGATCAAAGATTATTGAGTCGACGTAAGGAAGCTAAAGCAAAGGAAATTATCAAACTGGAAGGACATCATCAACAATCAGATCTATGAGAAGTTAGAAGGACACCAAGTGGGGTATATTCCTAAACTTAGAATAGGTTGATTTGTGTGCATGTATGTTGTATTGTTTGTAACTATTATTTGTTATTAGTGGATTTTTACTTTTGTGACTTAGAAGTCACCGTGGATGTTTCCTCTATTGGGAGAGGTTTTACCACATTAAAAACTGTGTGTTGCTTATCTTCATCTACTCATCTCATTCTATAAGTGTGCTGAATTTTTGAAACTGTCTTGTTTTAAAAACTGATTACAAAGTCTTAGTTATTCTCGTACATAAGTTTTTTTGTAAACACAACTTGTTGTTTATAATTTTTATTTATCAAAAGAAAAGGGTTTCTTCAACAAACATCTCGGAGTTGCTTATACAGTTTAATCTTGTATTAAATGACATTAGCAACGTTTTTCAATTGGTATCAGAGCCCTGTTAACTTTTATTTCAAAAAGATCTTGTGTTTCTGAAATCATTTTCTGAAAAACCTAACAATGGGCGAGAAGAATGAAAGGTTTGGTAATCTGTCCAGACCTCCACTCTTTGATGGAAACAACTTTGCTTACTGGAAAGTAAGAATGGTTGCCTTCATCCAAGGGACTTTAGGAGATGATGTCTGGGACATTATTCAAAATGGATACACTTATCCTACTAAACCAGCCACTGAAGGAAGTGATGAGAGGGTAAAGAAAATCTTAAGTGAGTTTACCCAAGAAGAGAAAACCATTTCTCGTAATAACAATAAAGGTAAGAATGCCATTTTTATGTCTATTAATGAGTATGAGTTCAAGAGAATCTCATCTTGTGCCACTTCTAAGGAAGCTTGGGACACATTAATCACTGCCCATGAAGGAGACTCAAGAGTTAAAGCTGCTAAAACTTAAATGCTTATCCAGCAGTAGAACTCTTTGATTATGTCTGACTCTGAGTCTTTTGATGACTTTTACATGAACTTAACTGATATAGTTACTAAGTTGCATGCTAATGGTATAACTTATGATAGGAATGAGATTGTTTCTAAAATCCTAAGATCATTACCACAAAAGTTTGACAGTAAGAGGTATGCTATTGAGGAAATGAGTGATCAAAACCTTACCCCTGAGTTACTCAGTAGCAAACTTAGAACTGTGGAAATGGAATTAGACTTTAAGAAACAATTAAATCATTCTCAAAGAAAACAGCCCAACTCTAACTTGAGTTTTGCCTCTAAGATATCTAAACTTGAGACTAATTTGATCAACTCTGACTCTCATGAGGACTGTGATATAGAAAAACTAGATAATCAGATTGCCTTAATGTCTAAACAATTTAAGAAAACTGTTAAATTTAAAAACAAACAGGCAACTAAACAGGGCAAGCCTAATTATCCTACTCTGTCTAATCCCAAACCTCATGAGAGAAGTCTTGATAAACATCCTAAGGACAACAACTCCAGACCCAACAGAGACCTTAAAAAGATTGAATGTTTTAGATGTGGGAAACTAGGTCATATTGCTCACGATTGCAGAGTTAATCTGAATAAAGCCAACACACACAATAGAGCCAATGTCTGTAAAACTTGGGATGAATCACGTGACTCTGATGAAGAGGAACTTGAGTCATCAAATGTACTTGACCCTTGCATGTCCTTTTATGCCAAGATCATTTACAATAATGATATGCCTGTCTGTGATAATGATGCTTCTACTCCTGCTTGTGTGAATACTGTTTTGACTGGCCTAGATGCTTTACTATCTGAAAATGTTGCTAGTTCTAGTTCCATGTGTGTGAGTCAAAGTGATCTCGATAACGACGATGTAAATGGGTGCGTGAGTACTAAAATTGAATCATTAGGGGTCACTACACACACTTCACTTAGCGACTCAGACACAGATGACCTCCCAGATATCCATACTTTATATGCTAAAACTCTTAAAAAAGGCACTAGACTGGAGAAGACTGTTAGAGACCTGACTAAGAAATTAGATGATCTAAGTCTTATTGTGAAGCTGAATGCCGAAGAGTACACTAACCAGTGTCTGTCTCATCAATCTAAAATTGAATCTTTTGATCAAAAATTAAAAGAGTTGACTAAAACTAATGAAACCCTGGAAATGAAATACAAGGGAACATTATTAGAACTGGAGGAAGCAAAAACAAAGACAGCTACTGTTTTCAAAGAAATTTCTAAGTTTGAAAACAATTCAAATTGTTTTACTGACTTTGTAGTTGACTCCAAGACCAATTCTGATGATAGAACCGGTATTGGATTTTGCCCTAAGAATAAACCACAAACTATAAATCTTGAACCTGTTAAGTTTGTGTCTGGGGGCAAAAGACCAATTGAAACATGTCCAGATTTTCATTTTATTAAAAAGGAATTTGATCAAAAGCAACAACAGAAAGACATTAGAGAGTCTAGTAACTCTAAGGCTGACACTACACTTAAGACTAAATACGTCTGTCCTTTGATCAGAAAGGTTGAATCTACCTATAAGACCATACCTCCTAGGAATAGGACTTCTGAACAGAATGCTGTTAAACCCATCTTTAGAAGTTTTCCTAAGGAAGTTCATCCCTCAAGCAATCAATATTTTTCCTATTGTGACATTTATGGTCATTCCTTTGAAGGTTGTTATGCTAGGCGTCTAAACACCCCTGTGTACAACAATTATGTCTACAAGAACTGTAACTATTCTAGGCAAAATCGTAACAATTATGTCCTTCCAAGACAACCTGACAAGAACTCTAACTACAGGAATAGAAAGACCAAAACTAAGAGTTCATTTAAGAGAAAGGCTCCCAGAAACTTTCCTAAACCAAAAGCTCAAATTTTCCACAATAATCAGTTTGTTGCTCCAAATGTTTTTCGACAAAAAGCTGTTTCTCGAAAATTTTATCAAATGAGGGCAAACTTGCGCAAAATTAAAACTAGAGCTATTTGGGTTAGAAAAGATGATCTTTTACCCCAAATGAAGTGTAACATTGTCATCACTGCCTTCAAAGTTGAACACACTTCATCTGGTTGGTATTTAGATTCAGGATGATCCAAACATATGACAGGAGATGAAACGAAACTTTTAAACAAAACCAGATTTGCTGGAGGAAAAGTAGTTTTTGGTGACGGAGTTTCATCCCAGATCATAGGTAAAGGAACCCTAAAAGAAGAGGGAGTACCTACTCTCGAAAATCTACTATTAGTTAAAGGCCTTAAAGCCAACCTCCTAAGTATATCACAATTTTGTGACTCTGACCATACAGTTACCTTTTCAAAGAACAATTGTAAAATTCTAAATGATAAAGGTGAATGCATTATTACCGGATTTAGAACACCTGACAATTGTTATACTGTCAAGACTAGTTCTGAAACCTGTAACATTGTCAGAATGGATGACAATGAAATCTGGCATAATCGTATGGGTCACTTAAGTTATGATATCCTTGGTAGATTGTCTAGTCAAGAGATAGTTAGAGGAATTCCTAAAATTAAACCTATTTCCAGTGTTGTCTGTGGTCATTGCTAGGAAGGAAAAATAGTTAAGACTTCGCATAAAAAGGTTAAAGACATTCTCACCTCTAGACCTCTAGATCTCATCCATATGGACCTTATTGGTCCCTCTAGAACTATTAGTCTTTGTGGACACAGTTATATCCTAGTCATGGTTGATGATTTCACACGATTCACTTGGGTTGCCTTCTTGAAACATAAATCTGACACGTTTCAGAATTTTTTGAAAATTCTATTAAGAATTGAAAATGAGAAGGACACACAAGTCAATCTCATTCATAGCGATAGAGGGGGAGAGTTCATAGACACAGGAATAGTTGAATATTGTGACTACAACGGTTACAAACACGAATTCAGTGCCCCTAAGATTCCTCAGCACAACGGTATTGCCGAAAGGAAAAACTGAACTCTTCAAGAGATGGCATGTGTCATGTTGCATGCCAAATCCCTAACTAAGTACTTCTGGGTATAATCTATTAGAACTGCTTGTCATATTATTAATAGGGTCTATCTTACGAAAAACACTAAACAAACCCCTTATGAGTTGTGGTACGGTAAGAAGCCTAATCTGAAATATCTAAGAACTTTCGGAAGTCAGTGTTATGTCTGTAAAGATAGAGAACATTTGTCTAAATTCGAGACGCGTGGTGATAAAGCCATCTTTTTAGGTTACT
Organism: Sambucus nigra; assembly: GCA_949130495.1. Taxonomy (NCBI): domain Eukaryota; kingdom Viridiplantae; phylum Streptophyta; class Magnoliopsida; order Dipsacales; family Adoxaceae; genus Sambucus; species Sambucus nigra. Next base: position 363,207,599 of record OX422216.1, on the reverse strand, counting down.
CTCCAAACAGTCGTGCTTATCGTATATACAATCTGCGTACTAAAACCCTTATGGAATCGATAAATGTAATTGTAAGCGACACTATTGTCGAAAATAAGATATCTGAATCACCTATTGTGGTTGAATCTGAAAATGATTTCAAAACTGATTCACCAGAAATAGATGAGTCATTACCTATTGAGAGTCCTGAAGTACATGGCTGGGTCTCTAAAGATCATCCCATTGACAACATGGTCGGTAATCCTAATAAGCCAGTTCGTACTAGATCCCAGTTAAGAAATTATGCTAATTATGCATGTTTCGTCTCCCTTGTGGAACCGAAAAATGTTAATGAAGCATTGAATGACACACACTGGATTTCTGCTATGCAGGAAGAACTTTTACGATTTGTCATTCACGATGTCTGGTATCTTGTACCATGGCCTCAAAATAAAAATGTTATTGGAACACGTTGGATCTTTAAGAACAAATCTGATGAAAATGGGTTCATCCTTAGAAACAAAGCTAGACTAGTTGCTCAAGGTTACTAACAAATAGAAGGAATAGATTTTAGCGAGACATTTGCCCCTGTCACTCGTCTTGAATCTGTTCAACTTCTTTTCGCCATAGCGTGTCACTTAAAATTTACACTTTATCAAATGGATGTTAAATCTTCCTTCCTAAATGGAATTCTATCCGAAGAAACATAGGTAGAACAACCCAAAGGGTTCATTGACCCTAAATACCTTGACCATGTTTTTCGTCTAAAAAAGGCTTTGTATGGCTTAAAACAAGCTCCTAGAGCTTGGTATGAACGCCTTTCCAACTTTTTGTTGGATAAGGGTTTTAAGAGAGGAGGAAATGACCAGACTCTCTTTGTCAAACATTTTGACAAAAACATTATTATAGCCCAAGTCTATGTAGACGACATCATTTTTGGGTCTACTTCAAACTCTGAAGTTAAATCTTTTTTTACTATAATGCATAAGGAGTTTCACATGTCCCTTATGGGGGAGCGACAACTTTTCTTAGGATTTCAAGTGAAACAGAATTCTGATGGTCTTTTTGTCTCTCAAACCAAGTATGCCCTAGATCTTGTTAAGAAATTTGGTTTAGAGAATGCTAAAGTTGCCAAAACACCTATGAGTACTACTGTTAAATTATGTAAAGATGAAAATGGAAAGTCAGTTGATTCCACACTTTATCGTAGTATGATTGGTAGCCTACTCTATCTAACTGCCTCACGACCAGACATAATGTATGCTGTATGTCTGTGTGCTCGTTACCAGAATAACCCTAAAGAGAGCCATTTATTGTGTGTAAAACGTATAATAAAGTACATAAAGGGCACTCTTAATCTTGGACTTAGGTATACTAAGGATACCTGTAGCACCATCATAGGGTATACTGATGCTGATTGGGCCGGGTGTAGTGATGATAGTAAAAGTACATCAGGTGCCTGTTATTATGTCGGCAATAATTTAGTTGGTTGGAGTAGCAAAAAACAAAATTGCACATCTTTATCTACGGCTGAGTCCGAATATATAGCAGCAGGAAGTTGTTGTGCCCAATTATTATGGATAAAACAAATGTTAAGCGATTATGGGATTAAAGAAGATCAATTACAATTGTATTGTGACAATCAAAGCGCTATTAACATATCTAAAAACCCGGTTCAACACTCGCGAACTAAGCATATTAAAATAAGACATCATTTTATACGCGAACTTGTTCAGACTAAGGAGTTAGAAATTCATTACCTGCCTACTGATCTGCAACTTGCAGACATGTTTACTAAACCTCTGGACTATAACAGATTTCTGTATTTGCGTAATTCTATAGGTATGGTATGTGCTGATTAAACTCTTAAGATCTTAATTTTTACCCTTTGTCCATTTGAGACAAAATGGGGGAGAAACTTGAGTCTTATGGGTTCAATGTTTTGTTCACATTTCATCTAAACTGCTTGATCTTATTGTGCATATTTGCAGGAATCTATTCTACTGATTGTCTACCATTTCTAGTGTACAAATTTTGTAAATAGTTGAGTTATGTAATTTTTGACTTTCTAGGAAATGGGTAGATAGTATCTTTTGTATAGGACTAGGTTTTATTTTTTTTGTTCCCTACGAGTTTTAAGTTAACTCAAAGGAGATTTTGTCTTATATTCCAAAGGGGGAGATTGAAGCACCTTATACCTTTGACTTACTTAAGTCTATATTGTATAAGTGCTCAACTAATTTGGAAATATTGACAAAATTGGTTGTCTAACCTAGAATCCAAAAAGCCTCAGAACTTATCTCTCTAATCCTCTTCAATATTACAAGAAGGTATAAATTGAATCACACTACACACATTAGAAGTGCATACATGTGTATATATTGAGTAAAATTGGTTGTGTGATTAATTCCCCTTAAAATGTGCTTTAATTATTTTTTGGGAATTTTTAAACATTTTTTAAACAATTTTAAAATAATGTTTTCATTAATAAAATTGTGTTTATAAAATTTGTGGGGTTAATATTTGATTTTGAAAACTTCATTTTTCATTGGAATGTTTGATTGGGTAGAATCTCAAAGCGCTAGAGACTTCAGGGTGCCTCCTGTAATTACTTTGGACGCGCGTTTGTGAGCCACTCATATGTCAACACTTGTCATCCTCCAGGCGTATCTGTTTGTGTTTGTTATGTGAGAGGGTTGGATGGTGGATTGCTGATCGTTGGATTATTCCTTATCGATGGTCTGCATGTGTTTCTAGTCAATCCTGGTGCTATCCCTATGAACCAATCACAATCATCTTAACCACCGCTATTTCATAACCCTTGGATCAAGTCAAAGTTTGAAAGACTTGATCTCAGCCTTTGATTCCCTTCGAACCTCCAGAATCTTCCTCCTCCCCTATATAAACCCCCCTCTTCTCAGACTTTCAAGACTTTTGGGCATTCGTCATTTCTGAGAGAAAAAAATAAAGAGAAGAGAGAAGTGAGAGAGAGAAGAGAGAAAAGAAAAGAGAGAAGAGAGAAAAGAAAAGAGAGAAGAGAGAGAAAGGAATTACGTTAGCCAAACCCTAATCCTAACCCTAAACACTTCAAACGCTGAATCAAACCTTCGTTTTTATAACACCCCAAACACAACCTTGAGTGTTTGAGAGAGAGTGGTTTGTTCATTTGATGCTGTAACCTCTTGATCTGTGATCTTTGTTCCAACTTAAACATTCGTGTGCAGATCTACATTTCTTCCTCATAGAAATTGTAGATTTACACTCTGCATGTTACATTTCACTAGATCTGCATGTTCTTTCTTATTTTTAAGAAAATCTTTACTGATTTAGTTTTTAAAATGTTTTATGGTTTCTATTCTTACGAAACTAAACCTTGACCTAGTTGGATTCGCACTTGGAGGTTTTCAATCTCACAAATATTTTCAAAACAGAGATTGATTAAGATCTTGACCGATTTTAAAGCAAGATGTCCGTGGAATCTGGGATAGATTAAAGGTAAAAAAGGTTTTAAGTTCTGTAAGAAAGAAATAAACTAAAATCACTGCATATAGTCTTTATATGTAATTTTTCTAGGACTATCTGTAAATCTAAGTGTGTGTGAGTTCATGCATGTGAATAGGAATCACATCACAAACACTTAACACACTACAACACTAAAAGTGTTGGGATTAAGATCAAAGATTATTGAGTCGACGTAAGGAAGCTAAAGCAAAGGAAGTTATCAAACTGGAAGGACATCATCAACAATCAGATCTATGAGAAGTTAGAAGGACACCAAGTGGGGTATATTCCTAAACTTAGAATAGGTTGATTTGTGTGCATGTATTTTGTATTGTTTGTAACTATTATTTGTTATTAGTGGATTTTTACTTTTGTGACTTAGAAGTCACCGTGGATGTTTCCTCTATTGGGAGAGGTTTTACCACGTTAAAAACTGTCTGTTGATTATCTTCATCTACTCATCTCATTCTATAAGTGTGCTGAATTTTTGAAACTGTCTTGTTTTAAAAACTGATTACAAAGTCTTAGTTATTCTCGTACATAAGTTTTTTTGCAAACACAAGTTGTTGTTTATAATTTTTATTTTTCAAAAGAAAAGGGTTTCTTCAACAAACATCTCGGAGTTGCTTATACAGTTTAATCTTGTATTAAACGGCATTAGCAACGTTTTTCAGTATCTACGCTTAGAGAAGATGGATTTTGAAATTATTGAGGCCTCTAGGAGAATGATATCGTATATCAAGTCCCACATTATTATGGTATACATCGAATTACATCTGCGATAAGCTTTGCACAAACCTAAAAATTCAGGAAGGATGATGTATTAGGAGATTAAACTTAGAAAATATGAGATTGTCTATGAGCCAAGGACTGAATTAAAGGGTAGGTGGTAGTAGACTTTATGGTAAAACTTATATAAATAGAGGTGACCAATAGTCCTTGTTTGCCTACCAAGCATACTTATTCGGAAAGAGATCAAATCAAAATCAAACTGAGATTATCGTCGACCAATTAGAGTCATATGTTGCCTAAGAAAAAGATCAGTGATTGGGTGAATAAAGCAACAAGAGATTTAGACATGAAGTGCTGTTAGAGGAACACTTCAACAACGACATTCCAATTTGGAATTTTTTTGTGGATGGATCTTCATGTGCCATTTGCATTGGAACATGACTTATCATCAACACTCCAGATTGAATATGGAATATGCAGTGCAATTTCAGTGTCAAGCATTTAACAATGAGGCCAAGTATGAGGCCTTGATTACATGTTTGGAAATCGCTTTATCACTCGGTGCTGAGCAGGTGATAGCACACAGTGATTCTCAGCTCATTGTCAATCAGGAGCTTCAGATAACAGAGTTAAAGGAGAAATTATGGTAAGATATTTCAACAAATCTATAGAGGTTATCTCACTATTTTTTTGCATTAAGCTGGTTTGAATTCTAAGGGTGAAAAATGCTCAAGAGGATTCCCTTCCTCGGTTGGCCTCAACAAGTCAGATAGAACTCAGATGAACTATTATAGTATAGATCCTCATGTGGCCATCCTGGATAGACCCCCTCGTGGCACGGCGGTAGAGGATCCCTCTAGGTCTCGCACGTCCCTCTCGGGAGCACTTCATCCGACATAGGTGAATGAGGTGAAAAATGTAGAGAGACAGATTCGCCAGTCTATTTTACTCAAAATAGACAAAAGAAAAGGGAGCTATCCCGAAGGACATCATCCAAAGACATACTGATACATATGAAACCAAAATGATTCAAAGAGGGTTCGGAGGCTAAGTTACGAAATGGGAAGGTGTTAGGCACCCATTCCTCCCTTACGGTCTCTCATGGGTTATTTCTATTTTCCTTCATTTCCCCATGATATGTGTGCATGTGTATATGTAGCGGACATAGGAATCATCAACTTGTATCATGGAAGAGATAAAGTTAGTCATCCATATGAATGTTAATAAAAAGTAATATTCAAAAAAATAGATTTATGCGATTATCCTAGCGTCGATCATTATAAGGGAATGATAACGTATGTGGAATAATATGCCACTAAGAACAAATATATGTATATGTAAATATATAGAATCTAAGAGAATTGAGTTTAGAGAAGATAGAAATGAGAGAAAAAAAGTAAGAATAGGACTCGAGTCTCGGGTTTTACCCCGAGACTCCTATGTAGCCTATAGAGGCATCAAAGTCCACGTAGTTCACATGCAAAATGAGGGGTGGGGTTAATCCCATAAATCCAATCGGGGTTTCTCTTATCTGTGTGTGTAAAAAAGTGTTTTAGTTGTGAGAAAAGTGTAAGAAACGTATGAGAATTCCCGTTTGGAATTTATGAGCAAACCCTTTTTTTTCTTGTTTTTTTTAAATTTTATTTATATTAAAATAAGAGATGTGCAATAATACTAAAAAAAGTATATTAGGATATGTGAGATGAGAGAATAAAATTGCTAAGTAATAAAACAAGTTAATGCGAGTTTATGAGAATTTAAGATATGACTTCGAAAGAGGTTTTCTGGATTCTCTGAGAGTGATGTATTTAAGATATGGGATCCCCTTTGCAATGAGGTCAAGCCCTACTTTTTATAGGCCCATGTAATTGCCGATTGGCATAGCCCTGGTCCTGCCAATCGGCAGGTGAGTTTAGGCACACTACCGATAGGTAGGGTCTGGGACATGCCGTTTGGAAGTCTCTTTCTGGCTCCTTCAGAAAATTGGCCATTGAGCTCAAACCGTTGATCCGAATCGTGTATGGGGTGAACCATTAGAAAGGTAATTTAGAGACCTTCAAAATTACTTTGGACTCCCCTCAGGTCTGGGAGTTGACTTTTGGTCAAATGTGGCTCGGATGTGCTCATCGGTCCTTTGGACGGGGAAACTTCGAACGCAAATGGATCATTCGTCCGTATGCTAAGTCAGAATCGTGCATGAGGTAGACCGTTGGAAATGTTAGGAGATTTACTTCGATAGTCCAAAGAGTTTGACCCGGTATGGGGAGTTGACTTTGGTCAATCGGGCCCTAAAAGCATTCGATGACCTCTCGAAGTAAAACAGATCATTCGTCCGTACCGTAAGCTAGAATCGCGCACGGGGTGGACCATTGGAAAGGTATTTTAATGACCTTTGAAGATTCATTCAGTCTTAGTCGAGCTAAAGAGTTAACTTTGGTCAAACGGAGCTCGGGAGTACCCGGTGGCCACCTGATCGAGTTTTGGGGGAAAATGGGTCATTCGTCAGCATTGTAAGCCAAAATCGTGCATGGGATAGACCATTGGAAAGGGGATTTAGTTCCCTTAGATGATTCATTAAGTCTCGATCGAGATGAAGAGTTTAATTTTTTGGTCAAACGGAGCCTGGGAGCGTCTGATTACCAATAGGTCAGTACTCCGGGTATGATTTGGGTTTGAAATAATGAAGGGAGGTGCTAGGGACCTTAGGAGAAGTTAGGGAGTATAATAATCTATAGATCCACTTAACGGGTGAGTTTGGAACAAACGCTAGCCGTCGAATAGACACCACATGATGCCTTTGAAAGAGGATGATCAGAGGGTCGAGGTCGATTCTGAGGACCTAAGGATGAGAATGAGCGATTCTATAGGTTGAAGCCAATTATGAGGGCTTAAGTATGAGGATGGACGATTCTATGGGTCAAATCCAATTCCGAGGGCTTGAAGATGAGGGTGAACGATTATATGGGTCGAAGCCAATTCCGCGAGCTTGAAGGAACATGTTGGGTATGGTCTTAAAGGAAAGATTTAGGTCAATTCGGAGTACTTACAGCAATGATGATGGTGACCAGTTCTGCGGGTCGAATCCAATTATGCGGGCTTAAGGTGAGATGACCAATTCTGCGGGTCGAAGCCAATTATGTTGGCTTAAGTTTGAGATGAACAATTCTGCTAGTCGAAGCCAATTCTGCGGGCTTAAGGTGATATGACCAATTCTGCGGGTTGAAGACAATTCTATGGGATTAAGGTGAGATGACCAATTCTGCGGGTCGAAGCCAATTCTGCGAGCTTAAGGTGAGATAACCAATTCTGCCGGTTGTAGACAATTTTGCGGGCTTAAAGTGAGATAACCAATTCTGCGGGCTTTAGGTGAGATGACAAATTCTGCGAGTCGAAGCAAATTCTGCGGGCTTTAGGTGAGATGACAAATTCTATGGGTCGAAAACAATTTTGCGGGCTTTAGGTGAGATGACCAATTCTGCGGGTCGAAGCCAATCCCGTGGGCTTAAGGTGAGATGACCAATTCTGCGGGTCGAAGCCAATTTTGCGGACTTAAGGTGAGATGACCAATTATGCGGGTCGAAGCCAATTCTGCGATCTTATGGTGAGATGACCAATTCTGCGAGTCGAGTCCAATTTAGAGGGCTTAAGTTAAGATGACCAATTATGCGGGTCGAAGCCAATTTTGCGGGCTTAAGTGGAGATGAACAATTCTGCAAGTCAAAGCCAATTCTGTGGGCTTAAGTTGAGATGACCAATTATGCGTGTCGAAGCCAATTCTGCGGGCTTTAGGTGAGATGACCAATTCTGCGGGTCGAAGCCAATTCTGCGGGCTTCAGTAGAGATGACCAATTCTGCGGGTCAAAACCAATTCTGTGGGCTTATGGTGAGATGACCAATTCTGCGGGTCGAAGCCAATTCTGTGGGCTTTAGGTGAGATGACCAATTCTGCGGATCGAAGCCCATTCTACTGGCTTTAGGTGAGATGACCAATTTCTGCGAGTCGAAGCCAATTCTGCGGGCTTTAGGTGAGATAACCAATTCTACGGGCTTTAGGTGAGATGACCAATTCTGCGTGTTGAAACCAATTCTGACGGCTTAAGGTGAGATGACCAATTCTACGGCTTGAAGCCAATTCTGCGGGCTTATAGGTGACGATGCAATACCGAGGTCAATTTTCACCTAAGATAGGTGAGGATCGAGGATGGAGGTTAATTCTGACCTAAGAGAGGTGACGACCGAGGATCGAGGTCAATTCTAAGTTGACAATCCAAGATCAAGGTCAATTCTTACCTAAGAGAGGTGATAATCGAGGACCGAGGTCAATTATAACCTAAGAGAGGTGTACATTTCTGTCGAGAAAATTAGGGATTTTGTTGGAGATAATGATTGGATTCTGGATTTCGCTGGGGAATAGAGAATGAGCTGGGGAAAATTTAGAGTGTCCATTGGAGACATTGATGGGGAGAATGATTGTATAGAATTCCGCTGGGGAAATTACCTCGTGATTTTATTTTGAGATATGGGAGACGATTGCTTGGGAAATCCTTGTGATTTTATGGAGACTGTACTTGGGGAACAACCAATCTGAGGCTGGGGAATTGATTAGGTGGTCCATGGTTTGGACATATTTCTTGGGTAGATTTGAGACCTTTGGGAAATAGGATATGATCCTGCAGTTTTGGATATTTTGGAGGTCCTCTTGGGACGTCGCCAAGGAGAGATTCGCTTGGTTTTTGAGAGTTCTGCTGGGAAAATAGTGATTCCTATTGAGGGAGTGTGAAATTTTCTTGCTGAAAATATTTAAAATCCTTCGTGTGTTTTTTAGGAGTTTTTTGAGGATTTTTCAGGGGTTCTTGATATTTTTGAGGAATTTTTGTACGAAATTTTCCTCTGTAAATCGTTCTATCATTCCGTGATCTGAAAAATGGTCGCTTTTGTGAGCACTACAGTTCATCGGGAATGGTTGGTTATTAATGATTGGGCAAACATGGAGTGGAGTGACATGGCATCTCTTGCTTTGGGGAGGGAGAACTCCTTTGATGCATTCGAGTCGGTTGTGGATGAGCGGACCTTACTGCGAGAGCCGTCGCGTCATCATTCTTCCTTGGTGGTGAACCTTGGGGTTTATGTAAGTAAATTGACTTTTGGCATTCTCTTTTTTGTGTTTTCCTTTTTTGGCAGTCTGATGTTTCTTTGAAGAATATGCGTGCCCGTGGGACGACAGGGCTTAAGGATGTCTATGAGAATCTTCCACCTGTGGTGCATTAGGTGGTATCATCAGTGGGTTTTGGGAGGTTCATGTCTGCGCTGGATGAGATGCCTCATTCGACAGCGGTCTTGGGCACTCTGGGGAAGAGATGGTGGGATACTACCCACACCTTCCATTTTAGTTTTGGGGAGATGACTGTGACTCCCATTAATGTGCAGCCGCTGCTAGGTATGGATTGTGATGGGGAGAAGAGAGAGGTGGATCGCTCCCTATGGGTGAGATCGGAGGCAGTGCGGGCGGCACTCGGTGACGTGGGGAGGATAGTGTCTGGGGATTCCATTCAGCTATCCCTCTTGAAGGATGTTTTGTTAGGTAGGGTGGTTGACATGGAGGATGGGCTGCAGGTGAGGCAGATGGCCCGGTTATTTATCTTACTAGTGATGGGGGGCTTTATGGTGACGTCGAGCGGTGACGTCAACCACTTTTGGTTCTTGACGTACTTGAGGGTGTTTTCGAACAAGCCTTTCTATGATTTGGGGGCCTGACTTTGGTGACCCCCTATTTTTCTCTGGATGCATTCAGCCAGAGCTACCGGTAGACTTTTACTCGAGCCAAGTATCTCCTTGAGGTATTCTTTAATTTGTGAATTTTACTTTCATGCATTCGCACATTCCTTATGCGTCTCATTTTTTGATTGCAAGTTCTTGTCCTTGGCAGACATGGTTCTATGAGGTGATTGGGCGTAATACCTAGCTGATCGCTCGGAAGGATGAGACTGTTGGGAACTTATACCATTTGTATCGATGGCACAAGGCCAATCGGTAGTCGAGAGGATCTCTTTCTCTAAAGATGGTGCGTCAGGTTTTGAATGGGCTGAATAGTGGCAGGGTAAGACTTTTCCTTCTTCAGTTATGTTCCTTGTATGCTCTGTATCCATATTGGCTCATGTCTACTCGGGATTTCTAAGGTGACTTTTTACCCTTGGGGGATTACTATTCAGGATACGGGGTTGACTGGGGTGAACGCACAGTTGCGGCGCTTACTGGTGCATGCGTTTGGCCACTCTTTGTATCTTAGGGAGAGAGCGGTTGGACAGATCATTGAGGACGAGGTGGTGTTGCCAACTGCGCAGCCTCCTATATCTATGAGGCAGGAGTGGCTGCTGCTAGAGGATGCGAGGATCACAACGATGATCAGCGAGTCCTACCTGTTGTATACCGATATAACTGCTTCGTATTATTACATGGACTTTGTGATGAGTTGGCTAATGGCGCCCAACATATATGATGTCTTGCATTTCCCTCCTGCGTGTTCGAGTCATCCAGTGGGGTCCTCCCACAGTGGTGGTGGTTTGTCGACATCTGCGGCGGTGGCGACTTCGTAGGTTCCCTTCGTGCGGTTTCATACCCTCTCGTACAACATTTGGCAGGCTGATGGAGGGATGGTGCCTATTTTGCATCGTCCTCATGTGATGGATCCGGAGGAGTTGGGCTTGACAGAGTGGTGGCTGGAGGTATGATCTCTCTTTCGAAGGTGTTACGGTATGTGCATTTGTAGGAGGTTGGTGATGATGGATAAACCGGAGCTATCGTTCTATGCTTGGTTTCAAAATTGTTGCTAATGACTGGGGAGATACTGGTGGACCCACAACTTGCAGTTATTACCTCATGGATGTCCTACCGTCGCAATCCTACGGTGGTGATACTGCAGAGACTTTGAATGGCTTAGATGCCTAGCAAGAAGGTCGTTCTGACTTTCTGAGGGGTAGCCCTATGATGTTGTTCATGTGGTTGTCTGAAAGATTCCGCCTGCTGACTCCTCCGGAATACCCTTTGTTGGCTGTACCTAATTTTTTCTCGCGTCATTTCATTAGTGTTGGCTTGTATATTGAGATCTCGGAGAACTGGTTTATGGAGCATGGGGCTCTAAATCTGTACTGGTCAGTGCCTTGGTGGGGACAGCTACTGCCTATTCTGGAGCTGGGAGAATATCCATACGTTCAGCTGGTTGATCTCCGATAGACCTCCTTTTAGTTATCTTGGTGGCTTCTGTGCCAATTTGGCTGGAAGCAGGTCGTGCCACCTCGGACACTAGATTTCTTTCCGGTAGAAGATTTGACAGAGAATCCGCGCATACGGTTTGGCTCTTTGTGGGAGAGTCAACGTCCGTCAACCCATCCCTCTCAGTCTGCTTGGAGAGTTTTGCACATCCCTGATGATCATATGATGTGTTTGTGGAGGAGATTAGTTATCAAGATGTTGTAAGTGGAGACTAGACAAAGATGGCTAGCCTTATCGGATACTATGGAAGGCGGTGTGGTTATTTTTTGGAGGTTAGTTCCAGCTTATCGGTCCATGGAGCATCTGCGACACTCTATTCAGGCAGGGGAAGCTTGCGGACCCCAGGATGTAGATGATGATGATAATGATGGAGCAGGCTCCTTTGGTAGCTGTGGATAGGACTCTTGGAGAGTTTATTTTGTAATGGGGAATAAATTTGGGAGTTTATTTGGCTTTGAAGGTAGGGGGAGGGAATTATCCGTTCCTTTTCTTATGTAATTGTACCGTAATTTCTTATTAGTGAAATAAACAAGTTTTTGATCATCCAGTGGTGCCTTTTTGATGAGTTTTGTATTTTTTTTTTTTAATTATCTATACCGATCGCTATGGCATACATAATCCTTTTGTTCAAGTATATGTTAGAATGAATTGTCATTCTCGGAGATAAGAAAAGAATAGTCTTTTATGAAAAATAAAGGACTGTGATCATGTAAAATGTGTGAGCTACCTAAGTACCTTTGGGGTTTTGAAAGAAAAAATAATTTGCTTGAAAATGGGTTTTGCAGAGGATCAGGCCCACATAGTTCTGGGTAGAGGGAAATAAAGATTTTGTTTTAAGAATAGAATGGAGATGAGAACAGTCGTAGCGCGCAAAGATTTTGGACTAGGGGTAGAATTTCTTGAGATGATTCGGGTTGACTGTACAAACCATCTATTCTCCATCTAGATCGATGATCATGGCAGCACCGCCGGACAAGATCTTCTTGACAATATATGGGTCGCTCCAATTGGGCTTGAATTTCCCTTTGGGTCCCATATGGGTTATATTATTTCTTTGAGGGATAAATCACCCTCTCGTACACTGCTGTCCTTGACTCTTTTATTGAATGATCGGGCTATTCGACGATGGTATCCTTGTATGTGGTATAAATCTTTCAATCTTCTTTCATCTAGGAGGGTCAGCACATCAAGACGACTTTGGCACCAGTCTTCTTCGCTGACCTTGCTTTCAAGCATGATGTTCAATGAGGGTATTTCTAGCTCTACGGGTAGGACTGCTCTAATGTTGTAGACTAGAGAGTAAGGGGTAACCCTAGTAGAGGTTCAGATTGAGGTTCGGTATCCCCAGAGGGCATAAGGGATTTGGTCGGCCCAATCTCAATAGCTTTCGATCATCTTACTGATGATGGCTTTGAAGTTCTTATTGGCAGCTTCGTCTGCACCATTGGTCTGAGGTCGGTAGGGAGAAGATTTGTGTCTTTTAATCCCATACTCACTGACCACTTCTGTAACTTCCGCCTCGAAATGTAGCCCGTTGTCTGATACTAGCTCCTGCGGGACCCCATATCGGCAGATGATGCATTTCTTGATGAATTTGGCCACTTTCTTGGCGTTCAGCACTGCGTACGACTCAGGTTCGACCCATTTGGTGAAGTAACCAATGGAAACTAGTTTGAACTCATGCCAATTTTAAGTCGTTGGTGTAACCTTACCTATGATGTTGATACCCCAGGTGAAGAACAGCCGGGGGAAGTCATGTTGTATAATTCACGCAGAGGTAGATTCTGAAGATTGGAGAATTATTAGCATTTGAGGCATCTCCGAACATAGGCGGTGCAATCCTGGGTCATGGTGGTCCAGTAGTATCCTTGTTGGATGATCTTTTTGGAAAGTATGTGACCGTTCATGTGGGGTCCGCATTACTCGCTATGGATATTTTTCATTACCTCTTCAATGTCAGCCCCTGCGATGCAGTGTAGATGGGTTCAATAAAATTTTCTCTTAAATAGTGCTTTATGACAGATGATGTACTGGGCGGCCAGTCTTTGGAGGTTGCTCATTTTTTCTTGTTGGAACCCTCTAAATACTTACAATGTTTAAGGAGGTGCCATATATCATTGTACCAGCAATTGGCTAGATCGGGATCTTTTTTGGTGATGATCTCAATGTGGTAGTAGTGGGTTAGTTTATCTTTCTTTTGGACCAGGAAGGGGGCCATTGTTATTCCTTCAAGCATGTTGACCATGGAGGCCAAGGTAGCAAGGACATCGGCTAGATTATTCTTTGCTTGAGGTAGGTAGTGGAAGGTGATATCTTGGAATTAGGAGGATAGTTCTTCAAAGTGGGAATGGAAAGGTTAGAGTTTCTCGTCCTTTGCTTTCCATTTTCTATGCACTTGACCAATGATTAGGGCAGAATACCCATAGTCATATAGGCATTGAATTCCTTTCTTGAGAGCAAATTTGAGGCTTACCGTACATGCCTCGTATTTAGTCATGTTATTGGTGCAGGGGAAATCCAACTTAATGGAAATGGGAGTGTGGGAGTCATCTGGGGCGACCAGAAGTATTCCAATGCCATATCCCTTTTTATTGGTAGCGCCATCACAGAACATTTGACACCGGAGATTGTCCTAGGTAGTGTAGATGATGTTTTCATCTGGGAATTTAGATATGCAGACATCAGCTTCGTCCATGGGGTAATCAACGGGGTAGTCATAGATGGATCTTCCTTTCATGGCTTTCTGCATGACGTACACAATGTCGAACTCAGCTAGGAGCTTGTGGGTTTCTCAAGAAGGTATTTGATGGGGTCCATTCGGGATACATGTTTAATGAGGAAGGTGAGCATGTAGTGCCACAACTTTTGGGTGACCCAGATAAGCGCGATACATGCCATTTTTAAAGTACTGTAGTTGACTTCGTATTTGGCCAATTTACGATTGGCATAATATATGACTCTTTCTTTACGAGAATCTTTAAGGTATTGGGCTAGCAAAGCCCCGATTGCAGTGTTGGTTATGTTTAGGTATAGGAGCAAAGGGAGACTAGGGTGTGGTGGCATGAGTACCGGGGGTTGGGTCAGATATTGCTTGTTTCGATCAAAAGATTCTTGTAAAGTCTCGTTCCAAACCTTGGTTGAATCCTTTCAGTGTAGTTTGAAAATGGGTTCGTAGATGGAGGTTAACTGGTTGATGAACCAACCGATGTATTGCAATTTCCCAAGGAAACCTCAGGCTTCTTTCTCCATTTGGGGAGGTGTCATCTCAAGTATGGATTTCAGTTTGGCAAGATCTTCTTCTATCCCTTTCTCACTGATCATGAATTACAAGTGTTTTCCCTTTGTAACCCCGAAGACACATTTCTATGGATTGAGTCTCTGTTGATACTGTCGCATTCGTTCGAAGAACTTTCAGAGATCGGGACATGTCCTTCTCTAGTCTTGTATTTAATAATCATATCATCCACATAGACCTCAACTTCTTTGTGAATCAGATCATACAGGATGGTTATGGCATCCCTCTGGTAGGTAGTCCCAGCGTTCTTGAGACCAAATGGCATGACAGTGTAGCAAAAGGTTTCCCATGGGGTGATGAATGTTGTTTTTTCTTGGTGATCTGGGTGCATTTTGATTTGGTTGTATTCGACAAACCCATCAACAAATGACTTAAGAGCATGACTGGCCGTATTGTCCATGATCATGTCGATATTGGGTAGCAGATAATCATCTTTTTTAGAGGCTTTATCCAAATCTCGGTAGTCTACACACATCTTCACCTTCCCTCCTAATTTTGACACAATCACTACGTTGGACAGCCATGTGCAATATTCGATCACACGAATGAAGCTTACATTCAGTTGCTTGACCACTTCTTTTTTTAATTTTGAGCGACCATTTGGTGCGGAGCTTTCTCAACCTTTGTTTAATCGGCTTGTAATCTGGAAGAATAGGGATCTCATGTTGAGCTATTTATGGGTCAATGTCGGGCATATCGTCATAGGACTATGCGAAGATATCAACAAATTCTTTTAGCAATTCTACAAGTTATGCGCGCTCATGCTCGTCAAGGGTATCCCCTATCCTAATCTCGCGCAGTTGGCTACTAGAATCGAGGTTAATAACAACAGTCCCTTCTTCATTAACTTGAACGCGGTTATGTTGGTTATTATTAACCTTAGTTAGATTAGTTAATAATTGTTCATTTGCAAAATCATCATCATCAAAAATTTGATTAGAATCTGAATAATTAATGTAAGGCATAGGAAGGTACTCAAAATCTTCGTTTATTTCATTGATAGGAAAAACACCATTGATATCCTCATCAAAGTAGGACGCAATTACATTTGAGTAAGGATAGATAATAGAAGAAGAAATAGGGTAAACATTGGGATTAGGGGGGATTTCAACAGGTAGAACTGGCCCAGCATGCCAGTTGAGGAGAGGTGTATCAGCTGCTTTAATCAAGTGGGATGTATCCAGTGCTGTAGTGCTTGAGTGAACTATGGAGAGTGTCAGCCCCAGTGTTTGTAAGTTGAATGAGTCCTCGGAGTCACTTTCCTTATAATCTTTAGTATCTTTGATGAGCAGTTGTACACAGTGTCGGGAACTTTTGGCCCATGGGTCGCTGTCTGGAAAAAAGATCTTGATTCTCGGTTTCATCTTCTTATTTGTATGGTCATACCATGGTTCCGGAAAGACGCAAAAGGGGGAGTTCTGACCCTCTTTGATTAATCGTCCATTCAAAGAGTCACCTGGGATTGTTTTAATGCAGTCTAATCTTCTCTTTGGTCAAGACTGGCGGATCATTGTGAGCTCTTGTTCTGATGGTTGATACCCCAAATCGCATGGAGGGAAATCTTTCTTCAGTTCAATGGGATCAAGTATCCCTTGCTGTCTTTTTACTAGACCCAGTCAGGGCATGAAGTACATGTCTCTGAACATCTGAATCACGCTGACATTGCCATGAGGGCTATATTCTGGACAAACCCTTTCTTTGAAAGCGTCCTCTACCGGGAGTAGGAGTGGCCCAACTTGGAATCCTGATAGGATCATATCATTTGACATGTGATGTATCTCAAGGATTGGATTGCTTGTACTTGCACCTTCGGTATTATTGTCGTCACCCAAAATGGTAATGACTCGTCTGTCGATGAAGAACTTTAATTTCTAATGGAGTAAGGAAAACACACCCTTGATACGGTGGAACCAAGGTCGTCCGAGCAACATGTTGAAACAAAATGGTAATGACTCGTTCGTCGACGAAGAACTTCAATTTTTGATGGAGTGAGGAAGGCACAGCCTTGATACTGTGGAGCCAAGGTCGTCCAAGCAACAGGTTGAAACAAGTTGGGATGTCAATAACTTGGAATTTAACGATATTACAAGTTGTATCGATCCCATCACCTCCCGACGGGTATTATCATAGGTACATACAACAATGAAAGTTAGAGCAAGGTCACTTTCTTTCAGTCTTAAGCATTTGAAGGTTCTTAATGGGCAGACATTCAAGGAGGATCCATTATCGACAAGAGAGAGTGTTACGATCTTCCCCATAACTTCGACGGAGATGTTGAGTGCATGATTGTGGTTTATCCCAATTTTGGGGATTTATTCTTCAGAGAAGGATAGCATTCGGGGGTAGTAGAGGGAGGAACTGTGGGTCTAGTGCGCAACTTGATCAAAACGTTTCTGTGCAGCTGAGAATACATGAAAAGCCCCAATAGAGTGATGTTAGCTTGAATCTTCTTCAGTTGATCAAGGATTTTGCTCTCCTCGAGGGTCATTTTTGACATAGGAAGGTTTTCAATGCCCTTACTCGTGTCATTGGCCGGTAGTGAGCTTCAGATCTGGTAATGCCTCCCTAATCTGGTCATGTGATTTACTGAAGAAGGGAAGAATATGAACCCTATTTCTTCGTCAATCTCGAGTTGTTCTGCTACCTTATTTATTTATTCGAGGAGTTCTTCAAATGATATCATTCCACACATGTTGGATACTAGGACAACCTTCTCGAAAGCTTGTTCTTCATTCGAGTCTCTGAATTCCTCCCCCTATCCGGTGGCAACAATTATGTCTTTCCATGTAAAGTCAATGCATTCCACAACTTCAATAGCTTTTTCATATAGGTCTTCCCATTTTGTAGGGATATGTAAGGGTGAGGGGACCAGGCACCCTTGTAGCTTCAGAGTATCAAGTAACTTGGTCATACTGCAAATCTCATTGGTTTGCCTGAATAATTTTGCTATAATATGGACGACATCATCTAGGTTGACTTCATCAGTCGGTACTACCCAATGGTATGATTCTCGGGCCCATTTCCTTGCTTCCAAGAATAGTGTATTGAACCTCTAGCAATAAATGGTCATCTGTGAGGGAAATTTCACCCTGAACTCCAAGAGTTGGTTTAACACTTATGATAATTTCGTACCTCCATTTTCAAAACGGGTACATACAGCAATGCATGCTCTGGTAAGGAGTGATAGTGCCTGATCAACGATACTAATAGGGTGTAAGAGGAAATATGGGCAAGTTTGGAGAGGTTTAGGAGAGTATATGGGTTTCATTTGGGTTGAGGGATCAAATTCTGGGTTTTTTTCTAAAAGGATGGCATTGGCATAATTTGGGAGGGTTTGTGAGTAGTGTTTGGCTTAGGATTGGATTGTGGGGCAATGGTACCCCGGTCAATTAGACCTTGGATTAAATTTCCAAGGTGAAAGAATTGATCGGTTGTGTGACCAGCGGCTTGGCGAAAGGCGCAATGGGCATCTGCCTTGAAGTCTCTTAAGAGTGGATTTGGCAATGGACGGGGATCCAAAGGTTTTATAAGGTTTCTGCTTTACAGGGCTTGATAAACTTTGGAGAGGGGAGCATGGAGCTCGGTGTATTCCTTTCGAACTAGGACAGGGTAACTTTCTGGTGACCACGAAGTGGTTGGTAAAGAGATGTTGTTGATGGTTGAGAGTGCAGTACTGGCAAATTTGTCACATTTTCTGGGGATGAACTGTCCGGACACCTTCTTTAGTCCAACCTGTATTTTAGCAAGACCTTCCTCGGTTTCTACTACTCCTTCTCTGAGAGCTCAAAAGTGGGAATAGTATTTTCCTCCCATCGTTGCTCGGACATGGGGCAATAAGTTCTTCTTCACTATGTTGACTTGTTCTTCCTCGGAAGGACGATTGGTCATGGTAGCTTCTTTTTCCCTCCATCGGGCTATGAAGTTACTGACTGTTCGCCAGATTTTTGTTTGAGCAGCACTAAATCATGGCAGGTGACCTCAAGCCCTTTTTTATATTTGTACTGTGATATGAATTCTCGGACCACATCCTCCCATCTATGAATTTTGGACTCCTCGAGAGACAAAAACCATCGAAGGGCGCTATCCTTCAAATTTGGCTGAAATAATTGGGCCATAACTTCATCAGAAGCCCCTAGGAGAGTCATGGAATGGTGATAACTACGAAGATGAACAATCGGGGGTCCACTTCCTCCAATTTCTCGATATTCAGCATCTTGAATTTCTCGGGTAACCTCGCATTAGGATAAGGAGACATGTGGGTGTAGTCCATGTAATTTCTGGAGATTCTTACTTGGTCGAACTTCTTAGTTAACATATTGATATCTTCTTTGACTTTGTTTAACTCCTCCCCTTTCGGATTAACGATCATAGGAAAGTTAGCCCCACGTTGGGCAAGGTTCGTCATAGGAAGCTAGGAAGGTGGAGACCCATTAATAGGAGGGACACGAGGAGTGTTATGATATTCTTTGGGAACCCAGATAGGCTCGGGTGGACCCATTGTGCGAGGGAATAGGGCCTCAGGATCTTGAGGAATAGGAGCCCAGTTTCAATGCATCTCCTGGACCTCAGTCTGAAGGTTTTCAATCTTGGACACGAGCTGAGCTAAAACTGCCGTCAGATCTGGTTGCACAACTAGTGCTTGATCTGTGTTCTCCATAGAAAGTGGATGGATACTAGACTCAGAGGAAGTAACACGGGATCGAACAGAACTCCGAGGTGATTTCACTGAAGATCGAAGCCAATAAGGATCCAGGTCAAGGGCGTGCAATCGACCTGAGGAGGCGTAAAATGGGATTTATTTTTTAGAAAAGGAATGAGAATATTTTTTAGACATTTTTTTTAGATTGAAACACAAAATATTTTTGGATTTTTGATGAAGAATGGAGAAATGTTTTTGGGTTTTTGATAAAGAATGGAAAAATGTTTTTTTTTTCTGATTTTTGATAAAGAAAGGAGGAATGCTTTTCGATTTTTGATAACGAAAGGAGAAACATTTTATTTTTATTTTTTTGGGAGATGGTCTCAGCATGATTATTATGTTCTCACTTGTATTAAATTCTCCTAAGTGCAAAATGAAATGCCGGACGGGACCCGAGACTTGAAAAGTTAGGTTTGTAGCATATGCAAAGCTATGGATGGACTTGTAACCAGGCTCACGGGCAGGGTCCCGTTTTGAAATTGTGCAAAAATTTGGGCGGCGGGCTGACCCGAAATTTCGGTAGAGTTTTGGGTTGAAACTGACAATCTTATATGTGTGTCGTGGGCTTGACACCTATATGTGGGTATGCAGTTGGTTGGGTGAATCGGAAAGGGTTCCCCCCTTTGGTGTGACTTCCACGATATACGTCTTGCTCTTGTAGGCAATCGGTATGTGTGGATAAGCCATTTGACATACCTGAGTGTACGTGAATTGCTTCACCATATATCTAGTGGGGACGGTACATGTGAGAGCGAATTCGATCTACTCGGCGTACGTGGATGATTTCCCTGCGATATACCTCCCGTCATAACATCGGTTAAGCGGTACGATGCGGGGGAACCGTTTGATATACATCGAAGGTACTTGCCCAATGGAAAGTGAGAGTCATATCGCTTAGGCTAACTGCGCCCTGCCGGACCAGCGCCCATCACAAAGTGACCCTCTAATTTCTGGACAAAATCTGGTCAATAATAATGCTCTTTGGTGATATCGTGTAAATCATCCATGATCCTCTTATTAATATCTTATGATGAAGTATCTTTCTTGATCATGCCCAACAGGGAGCAAAGTACGAGTACAAATGGTATACCAAGTATGGGTGATGCATTCAACATGGGGATATACATGATCCTAGGTGAACGTGGTGTGATGTGTACATGGATAATTTTCTACAAGTGTGTGTATCGAAGCATAAGCATGAGGTACACATGGATAGTAAAGGGGAACACGAAAAATGGGGGAAAATATAAACAAATATAACACCCATGTAAATAGAGTCTAGCCCTCATGAAAAATCCCCAGTAGAGTCTCCATTGTGACCATCCCGAATAGACACCCTCGTGGCCCGGCGGGAGAGGATCCCTCTAGGTCTCGAGCGTCCCTCTCGAGAGCGCTTCGGACAGCGTCGGTGAATGGGGTGAAAAATATAGAGAGATAGAGTCACCAGTCTATTTTACTCAAAACATACAAAATAAAAGGGAGCCATCCCGAAGGACAGCATCCAAAGACATACTGATACATACGAAACCAAAATGATTCAAAAAGGGTTTGGAGGCTAACTTCCGAAATGGGAAGGTGTTAGGCACCCATTCCGCCCTTACAGTCTCTCATGGGTTGTTGCTATTTTCCTTTATTCCCCGTGATATGTGTGCATGTGTATATGTAGCGGAGATAGGAATCATCGACTTGTATCATGGAAGAGATAAAGCGAGTCATCCATAGGAATGTTCATAAAAACTAATATTCGAAAATAGGATTTATGCGATTATCCTAGCGTCAATCATTATAAGGGAATGATAAAAATGAGAGAAAAAAGTAAGAATAGGACTCGAGTCTTGGATTTTACCCCGGGTTGCTTACATAGCCTATAGAGGCATCAAAGTCCACGTAATTTGCATGCAAAATGAGGGGTGGGGTTTATCCCATAAATCCAACCGATACTTCTCTTATGTGTGTGTGTAAAAAAGTGTTTCAGTTGTGAGAAAAGTGTAAGAAAAGTGTGAGAATTCCCGTTTGGAATTTATGAGCAAACCCTCTTTTTCTTGTTTTTTTTTAAGTTTTTATTTATATGAAAATTAGAGATATGCAATAATACTAAATAAAAAGTATATTAGGATATGTGAGATGAGAGAATAAAAGTGCTAAGTAATAAAACAAGTTAATGCGAGTTTATGAGAATTTAAGGAGAAAATGGTGAAAATTGGACCTCCTTGAAGATATTGAGCTTGATCTTTGAATGTTGAAGAGAAGCCCTTGCACTTGAATGATGATGGAAGGTAGTCAATTCACTAAGTTCGATGAAAAGTGAAGGTTGGAAATGGATTTGGATGTGGGAATCATGCTGACTTCGAGAGAGGTTTTCTGGATTCGCTCAGAGTGATGTATTTAAGATCTAGGATCCCCTTTGCAATGAGGTCAAGCCCTCCTTTTTATAGTCACATGGCATTGCTTATCGGCATAGCCCTGGTCCTGCCAATCGGCAGGTGCGTTTAGGCACACTGCCGATAGGCATGGTTTGGGACATGCCGTTTGGCAGTCTCCTTCAGGCTCCTTCAGAAAATCAGCTGCTGAGTGCAAACCATTGATCCGAATTGTGCACGGGGTGAAATATTGGAAAGGTAATTAAGATACCTTTGAATGTCCTTGGGACTGCTCTTGAGTTCGGCAGTTGACTTTGGGTCAAATATGGCTCGAAAGCGCTCATTGATCCTTTGCATGGGGAAACTTCGGATGCAAACGGATCATTCATCCGTATCGTAAGTCAGAATCGCGCACGGGGTGGACTGTTGGAAAGGTTAAGTGATTTACTTTGACATTCCAAAGAGTTTGACCCAGTTTGGGAAGTTGACTTTGGTCAACCAAGCATTCGATGACCTCTCGGAGTAAAATGGATCATTCGTCCGTATCGTAAGTCAGAATCGCCCATGGGGCGGACTGTTGGAAAAGGGGTTCAGTGCCCTTCCAAGATTCATTCAGTCTCGGTCGAGCTGAAGAGTTGACTTCGGTCAAATGGAGCTCGGGAGCGCCCAATGGCCTCCTGATCGAGTTTCGGGGGAAAACAGGTCGTTCGTCCGTGTGGTAAGTCAGAATCGCACATAGGATGGACCGTTAGAAAGGGGATTCAGTTCCCTTAAAAGATTCATTTAGTCTCGATAGAGATGAAGTGTTTGACATTTTGGTCAAATGGATCCTGGGAGCATCCGGTGGCCTCTAGGTCAGTACCCAGGGTATGATTTGGGTTTGAAATGATGAAGGGATGTAATAGGGACCTTAGGAGAAGTTAGTTGTATTAGAATGGGGTGTCTACACCTCACGCATAAAAGCATTGATGTGGAAGTTGTCAGCATTATATTTGTACAATTGGGAGCTTCCAGGATGGATCCGATCAAAGACTACATTGATGAAGGGCTGGTGCCATCAGACCCAAAAAAATCCGATAAGTTGAGATACAAAGCAGATAGTTATGTTATAGAGAAAGGCATTTTGAATGAAGGGGATACACTGTCTCCTTACTTTATCGTGTTCATCCTGTCAAAATGCAAGACTTAATCAAGGAGGTTAATGAGGGTTCATATGGAGCTCACTAAGATGGTCGATCCTTAGTACAAAGAAGTCATGCATGGCTACAACATGTCGATGATCAAGGAAGATTGTGTTTTTTTCGCCAAGAAGTGTGATAAGTCCAAAACATTCGCTACTGTTCATAGAAAATCGAAAGCAACCCTAACTCCTATCACTTCTCGATGCTCGTTTTCTATTTGGGGAGTAAAATTGGTCGGTACTTTACCAACCACCAAATGATGGTTCAAGTATTTGGATGTATAAGTGGATTACTTCACCAAATGGGTGGAGGCTGAGCCTTTGGTTGATATTCCTTGTCAGGGACATATCATTTACTGCTATAGGATGCCCTATGATTTCATCACCCACCGTGGTACTTAGTTTGATAGTGTTGAGTTTGAGGAATACTTCATGTTGTTCAGAATTCCAAAACTTTATTCAGCACCTAGACATGCACAATGTATTAGTCTGACAGAGATTATTAATAAAAATCTGTTTGACAAGTTAAAAAAAGGTTGGTTGATGCTAAAGGGAGCTGGATCAACGAGTTTCACAGTGTCCTTTGGTCTTATAGGACAACACTAAGAACAACAACAGGGGAAACTCCATACATGCTCACTTTTGGCATTGATTCAGTAGTGCCAGTTAAAGTAGGTGTGTCGACTCACAAAGTATTGGATTTTGACTCCCCCAAAAGTGATCTCATGAGGCGACTAGATCTAGACATGGTTAAGGAAGTCAGAGAGGATACTCCAGTTCGAATGGCTATTTATCAACAAAGGACTGTTAGGCTCTATGATCGGAGGGTTAAGCCGACCAACCTAAAAAAAGGGAGATCTCGTATTTAATAAGGTAATCCAGAAGGGCAACAAGTTGGAGACAAATTGACATGGTCCATATCATATCTCTACAGTTATTCGATCGGAACATGTCACATGAAAACACTAGAAGGAGAAGAATTTAAAAATAACTAGAATGTCGATCATCTTCATAAATATTATCAGTAATTTTTTATTTAATGTAATTAGTCATTCAATTTAATGAAGTTGCAAATTTCTACCAATTATGCTTCCTTTTTTATATTTTTTTGGAGTATGGTTATATACATCCACCAATTGAAAAAAGTTTATATTGAAAGTTTCTCTAATTCAAACTTTTCCAACCTCAAAAAAGCTTAGATTGGAAATTTGTCTAATTCAAAGTTTTCAAACATCAAAAAAGTTTAGTTTGGAAATATTTTTTAAACTTCATGTATGATTTCAACGTTGACAGGTCAAGAATAAGATGTTAGTAAAACTTCATGTATAAACACGAGAAGTTTTACCCGACTGGGTTAAACACGGGAATACTTGTACATTCCGAACACACTTGGTCACTAATGATAACTAACGCAAACACTAAGTCCAACAAAACTACTTACAGTTTTATTTAAGTGCATTAGTAGAATCTAAGGAATTACAAATGGGTTCAACCATGAACCAAACACTTATTGTTTAAGAATATTACCTATTCGGTAAGATGGGTAACTAATTAAAAGGCAGGCTACCTAGTCGGTATGTTGATTGAACTATTCACAAGCTTAAATAAAGATGAAAATGGATAAAAAACACACATATTGAAAAATAACTTCATTTTATTACAATCACTCTGTGTTAGAGTATAAACGTTTAAAAAATGGAAATACAAGTATATTCTAAAGGACGTTTTCCTCTTGCTTTGCTCTTCCCAACAGGAGGCTCATCAAGGGTACTCGACAAATTTATGGATAAAAATCCCTTCTTCTAGTACATCTGTTGCTGCTTGGTCGATCCAGTAAATGTGGGGGGGGGGGGGGTGAACATATTCATCATTTCCTTTAAGTTCATAATCTCCAATATATTTTCTGACTAGGCTGTGAGGAATGACGTCAGTTGGAATCTAATTAACATCAATTTCAAAGGGAGTATCCGGATAATCCAACATTCCTGGATCATTCCAGTGCCACAATTTATTGTCCTGGGGTATCTTTAATAGTCCCAGCAAGTTCAACAAACCCCATTTATACCCTTCCAACCTTTCTTGTTCCATGTATTTATCCAAATAATTTAAGGATTCATCATACCCATCCAAATAGACAACCCTGGGTTCCTTATAGAAGTGGGAAGTAAGTCAGTCCACCCTGTCTTGGAGTGGTATCCTTTCATAGTTCTCTGTTCATTTACTGTTTGCCAAGAAACCATGAATTGCACAGAAGATTGCATATATTTAATTTTTCTCTTCTTCAAAGTCTTTGATTCCTCTAGAAGTCTAGCATTTCCATCTCCAAGAATGAGACACCTTCATTTGGCCCAGAATCTAATGTCTTCTTTATGATATCCACCTCATTTCTCAGAGTGTTATTCTCTTTTTCTAGGATGCAACAATCACGAGAGCAGTTTTAGCTTCCTTATTCAATCTAATCTCCTTTTTATTCAAGAAGAAGTAATCTCCTAAACTTTCTTATCAAATCCCTAAGCATTGCTAAAGTATTTTTATTTAGCTTCATAATCAGAATGAATCAATGCCGGAGAAAGTTTGTGGTGTTCCTGTAGTTGTTCAATCATTTCATAGTATGCAATATTGTTCGCCACAACCCTATCAAGAAGACAATAAAGTTGAACATAATCATCTTTCACTTGGTCAGAGATATCTGAGCCGAGCAACCCCACCAATTCTTCTTTGGTTAATGAAACATGATCTGCTTTCAAAAGATTTTTCATCATCTCAATAGGATGGATTCAGCAAAAACTATCATGTTTTTCATGGCGTCTAACTGGAAATTTGCAATAATAAGTATAGAAGTCCAACCAAGGAAGACATGCAGTAATGATCAAATTAGCAAACATCGTCAAAGAATCATTGGAAAGATTGAATAAAATTGTTTTCATTTTATTGATAAGTTATAAATTACAAAGGTATTCCATTGCAAACAAAATGAATAAGAGATAAAAAATACATAAAAGGAAAAGAAAAAATGAGCTGAAAGGAGTTAAACCTTCTCTTTGTCATTGTGCTTGTCCTTAGTGGTAGTTGACTATGGAAGAGGTAGGTTGGAAATATCCACAGGCACCAAGGAATTTTCTCCTGAATACTCCGCATCATAAAAGTACTCATCCAAGTTAGAAGGAGTTCCTGTGTCATGTCTCTGAAATAATTAAATGTTTGCTTGGGTACCAACCTCATTCAGGGCATCCGGCGAGTTACCCTTGAAGGATAACTCCTTGGTGTACTCTATTTTGATGGATGCTGTAGAAAAGGCTTCATACCATCCTTTATTAGGAGCCTCCTCCTTATCCTTCTTTCTCTTGTCCTTCAAAGAAGTGTTCTCAGTAGTCAGGCTGGAAGATTTGTCTTCAACAACCTTTGTCCTGCTCTCAGCTTTCGGCAGTTTATGCTCTACTAGGGTGAACTTGTCATCATCAATCGTTTGTTTACCCTCTTATTCATTTTCCCTATTGTCAGTTGTCTTAACCTTATTCGAACATGTCTTTCTTTCACTCAGTAAGGCTTCCCCAAATTCCTACAAAGATTTTAGGGAAGCCTTCATCTTCTCAACCTTCTCTAGGATTTTATTATAATCCACTAAGAACTAAAAAAGGGTAAATATTCCACATCAGTATATAAAGAGTGCAATAAATAGTATTAAAAATAAATAAAAAAAATGTTTAAAACTCACCAAGGCTATGTTTTGACTAGCCATATCAACTAGCCGTGCTCTAGACATAAGGGCTGACACTGGCCAATCTGCTGGAAGAGTACCATCCATTATCAAACCCTAATCCCATCCAGGGTTAATTTCCACAAAGTCATCTTCAATTCTTCCTTTCTCGGTAGAGGATTTTTTTGACAACTCTTGGTGGTTGGGAAAACCTTTCTTCAATATCTTGAAATGAGGTTCAGCAACGCGGTATTCTTCTCTGTTAATGATTTGAGGCCTCTTTTTAGTAACCTAAGGCCTCTTATCAGTGGTGGTAGAACTATTTGTGGGAGGGGGAGGAGACCCATAACCAACCAAAAAGTTGACATTTTTTCTCATCACCATTTCTGAAGTAGGTGAAATGGGGATAGTATAAGGTTAAGGGACTCAAAAGAAGAAGAAGTTGCTCCTTGCTCAAGGTCTCTCTACACCCTAATTAACTCAGGATCTAAGGAGGTAGACATTGGTTCCTCATCCAAATTGATCGACGATTAAGGAAAATAATTGTAGGTCGGTCAACAATGGAAGTGACATGACTCTTATATTTGAGTAGGACAAAAGCTGCTCGAGGATGCACCTATCATTCTCTTTGACTAATAGCCCACAAATACTTGGGGTCGTAATTATTAACCTCACTTTCCTCTGGTCACTTCTTTTTGCTTCCCTCTACACAAAAACCAAACAAATCAATTAGTCGGCACAACATCAGATAGTTAACAAACTGGGGAAGAAATTGAAAAGTCAAAGCATTACCTATGCCATGCCCTTCCCTAGGCATTTAGGTCCATTATATATTTCCCCCTTGGATAGGGGAATATTGACGATTCTTCACCCCAATGCCAAAATCCCAGTATTCTTTATTGGAATCTAGTAAGTCAACCACCAATGCCCTATTGGCCTTCCTAGTCTTCCTGTAATAAGTATTATCAGTATCACAAGTGGTTCCCCACTTGTAGAAGAACATCAATTAAAGGACCCTAACATGTGTCACATGGATTTCATTTTATCTATTCACCCTAATTACAACACTCCACGTATTGGGGGCTATCCTTTTTGGAACGATGTCAAAATACTGATAAAATGGAAGAAAAAATGGGTTTGGGGAGAAGTGATACCACACTCAGCAATGAACAAAGTGGGAATCCCATGACCCTCAGCCAATATATACACATCAAAAGATCCAATAGCAATCTCTAAACCTACCCAACTAGGAATTTCTTTTTTTTCCCGTAAACTCTTTTAAATAACCTTCATTTATGATGTACACTGTGTTTGAAAGACGAAAAAAAAGAAAGGGAGAGATTATAGAGATTGAAAAATGATGGCAAATAGCAAAAAGAAAAGAGGAAGAAGAAAAGCTTGAGAAAAAAAGGAAAACTCAAAGTTTAGAAATTTTGAGGTAAAGAAAAAGGGAGGGAAACAATCGTCCTTTTATAGGCTACCTTGAAAGAAGGAAAGAAATGATTAACTGAACAAACTCTTGAACTACCGACAATTGCATGCTTCCCAATGGCCAAAGAGATGAGCGTACCCTTTTGCGGTTCGTTAAAGTTCGAGTTATTCATAAAAATGTTGTTAGAAGAAATATTGACAAAATCTTTTACAAGTCCTGGAAGTCAGCTGCCCACCAACTCTCAAACATCATACCAAGCATGATTCTGAACAAATACTCCATACTTTTGATCAATAGTCAAGTATGGGGAATTGGGGTCTTTTTTTGTACATAAAAATTACTCTCATATGTGGACCGATGAAAAGTAGACACCAATCCTCCTACGTGTCCACTCAGCTATCTTGGTTGGCTCTAGAAACACTTAGTCGTCTAGCATACTGACCAACATCAAGAATGTGAAATATCAAGAATAACAAAGATTACCCAGGTTGAATAGCGACCAACACTGAATATCAAGAGTCTTATTTATTGTATAAAGATGTAAATTCTTGGAAATATAAAGATATTCCATCTCTTGGGTTCCTAACCAATATAAATGAATGATTTCCCTCAACTCAATGAGATGATTGAATCCATTACAAGAAAACCCAATACCGAGCTATTGTATTCATCTAAAATAATACCACCAGTGAATGTAGGCTTTCCTTATAGCTAAACCACTTTAAAATCCTTATTTGTTGTGTGTTCCCCTTGATTAATTTTATTTATTTGTGATTATAAATTTGGACCCATTCCATTTTTAGACATCAACAATCCATATCATTTTGAATATCTTTTGAATACATTGTTTTTCTCAATCAATGCTCTGATACCACTTCTTGGAGTGCAAGGACCCCCAATTTTTAAAATTTTCACTAAAAAGAAACAATTTCCTTTAAATGCGTAATAAAGATGGTTCAACTAAACAACAACATAAACTAAGAATAAAATTCTTCACAAATTAAAATTAAACAAAAATCAAATTTGTGAATTTTTACTTTAAGCCCAAAAATCAATTTAATACAAGTCCTAGAAATTTGCCTAAAAATAAATATTCATTTTGCAATTTAGGCCAAACCAAATTTTATCCGATAAAATTAACGACTTGAATTAAATTAATATTTACCCAAATTAAATTAGCACCAAATTAAATATACCAATTTTATCTTTTGACCTAAGCATGCATATAATGTGATATTGCAAAAGATAAAATAAGTAAACAACCACTATGCCGCGATGTACGAGGAAAAACCCACAACGGAAAAAAATCTCGGACGACCCTAGCCTTAAGTCCACTAAGTATGGTTTTATGATTACAAGACAGATGACTTACACAACTCGACTTGACTCCGTTCAAACCCCTGATGCGTCTTCTTGCAACTACCTCCACATAGTCGAGAATCACAGAATCCACCGAAACCTTGGAATCCACCAACAAAGCTTTAGGAACCCATCAACCACACACGGTGCCTTTCACCGTGTGAGAATGCCGCAAAAACAAACAAGTCTTCTTCTTTGTGGGATGTAGAATTAAAATCAAACATCTCTTCTTTGATGTGTAGAGAAAAACCCCGGGCCAAACACTCCAAGCAAAGATATATATGAAGAAACTTGGAATAAACAAACTATGAGTGTATAAAGCTTGATTTTGTTCTAAGGATTAAAATAATTTAACAAAAATCAAGGTGACTTTTTCTTGGAAGAATTTTCTCTCAAAAACTATCTTAGATGTATGAAAAAGTCTTCTTAAAAATTTTTCTCCTGTACTAGTTAAATCTGTCAAAAAGTTAGTGGGAAAAAGTAGTAGGAACATGGAAAAAACTGCTAAAATTGCCAAAACAAATTCCCGTCAAAATCGTTCGAACGACTTTACTAATGATGTTCCAGTGAGAAAAAGGAAAACTCGTTAGAAGTCTCATTCGAATGAACTGGGCATCTCATTTGAAAATTCAATATTCATTTTAAGTCCAAAACTTTTTATGAAAAGTTCTAAAAAAATATTTTCTGAGTAAAACAAAGTCGCTGAAACTATTTATAAAAAAATTATAAAATACACCCAATAAACTTCCAGGCTCCTATATATATATATATATATATAATGCATTCATACCTTAGGAGCATTGGAACCAAAGTTGTTGACGTAGAAACGAGGCACAATAAACCCGGCTTATGATGAAGCTTTAGAATCTTGGCCACTACGTCTCAGCTAACACGTCATAGGCTTGGATGGATACACTTGAACACAATCCTACGACTCAAATGTTTTTGTCCAAAATTGAGCCAACACTACACTAAGACTCAATTGGAGACTTGTGTCCTTACAAATCTCCCCCTTTAGCTATTCCGGGACAAAAACCAAACAAAAATCCTAAAGGGATGTCAAGCTCTACTAGACTTAAAACCTATATCCCACCCAAAATAAAAATTACATAGCTTGAATCAAAACCCAAGGATGAATATCTTTGCCGATGAAAGTTGCCATTTTGAATAAGTCCTGCACACTTAAGCAAACTATCAAACGCATAGGTAATAAGAATAGTAAATGCATATGAAATCAATACTCCCTCTAAATTAATTCTCCCCTTTATCAAATAAATGACCTACATAGAAAGACGTCTCCCCCTAAGATAAATCTCCTAAACTAAGATACGATTACAATAGGATTAGATACTATTTCTCACCCTATCATTCTCCCTCTTTTTTCAGGAATAGACAAAGGATAAAAAACTAATTGAAACGAGATGAAGCTTAGAGTGATAAGAGCATGAAAGCATATAGGCAACAAAATCATAACTAATCCATAAAAATAATAATGTATACCAACGAAGATGCAAATAAAATGATACCAATGTGATACATAAGATACTAAGCATACGATATCAACAACAATATTCAACAAGATAGATACCAATTATGAAATAGAAGCATAAATGGACTATAAAGCGAGGCAAAGAAAACAAATACCATATATATGTATACAAAATGAATATCACTAACGCACACGCACATATATATGGGTATAGACACAACACATGTCACAAAATACAATAAGCTTTTCACACTCATAAGGCAAAAATGTGTCATATGAAAACGGAAGTATAGGGGGTGAACTAGTAACAATTAAATTTAGACCCAATCACTTTAAACATGTTCACGGATTTCTCATTTGATTGCAAAGTTTATCACATTTTAATATAACCTGATGTGACAATATAGGTTGAAATCAATGAAGAAACATACAAAATGCATACAAGCCTAGAATTTGGATGATTCAATAAACCAATAGAGTCATGACATTGAAAGTACAACTAGAATAAGTTGACATTCTGCAAACTATTAATAAACAACATCTTTAAAAATCTTTAAGTGTTTAAAGTGTTGGTCAATTGAGTTAGAGAAGATAAGGATATCATCAATATACACAATTGAGAAATCAGAAAAAGGATTAAAAATATCGTTCATGATATTTTGAAACTCCGAAGGGGCGTTTTTGAGCCCAAAAGGCAAAACATTCCATTGGTAATGGCCAAAAGGAACCACAAAAGCAGTTTTATACCGATCTTGGGGCGCTATTTGGATCTGCCAATAACCAGATTTTAAATCAAATTTGAAGAAAATGGTGGCAGAATGAAGCCTATCTAACAAATCTTTTTTGTTAGGAATTGGATATCTTATCCACTGCGGCCCTCCAGAACACGGATGATGAAAGGCTTTGACAAAGTCTCTTGTCTTCTTGTGTCGGCTGCTGGGCCATGTGGGGTCACACAATTCACGGGCGAAGGCAGGTGGGTTGTGAGTTACCAAATGGGTCTGTAATACCCCGTACTTTTGGCTATATTTATTTTTGGGATTAATTAATTAAATGCGTATTAATTGGAAATTAATCCAGTTAATATTTGATTATGTGCATATATGATTATATATGAACTTGGTATTATAAAATTTGTCATGAGATTTATATACGGCATTTTAGAAATTTTGTTGAGACGCGTGGGACCGCCGCGTCACGGTATAATATTTTGATATTAAAAGTGAATTTAAAATCTATAATCCGTATGGTCGTTTTGAGTGCGCCAACGCGTCCGGAAGGGTCGAGATAGTCAGAAAACACTAGCCGGGGGTATAGTTTGGGTCCCGAGGTATTTTTAGGCCATCCCGGCACTATAAAGGGTATTTTAGTAATTTGATATTTTTGGGTAATTAAAAGTGACGAAAATTGAGAGTTGTAATCTGATAAGGGATTGACCCAACCAACCTTTATTAACCCAACAAGCTACGGAGGTTTATTAAATTAGGTTTTCATAAGTTTCCTCAAAGCAAAGCCTAGCCACCATAGCCTTTTGGAGAAGAAAGCTTGGAGAAGGAGAGAGAGAGAGAGGAAACTCTGCAGGAACTTCATCAAACCAACACCGAATTCAGAAATCAAACCAAGGCAAGTGACTTTACTTCATTTAAATTCATAGAATGTTTCCTCCATGTTAGAAATTGATAAATTTCAACTGTTCTTGGAAGATAATGAAAACCCATGTAGTTTGAGGTTTAGAACTTAAAAATTGTGAAGAGAATTGCATGTAGTATGATAGGTAAATGATTTCCCTTATTATAATTGTGATTAGAAGGAAAGAAAACGAATTAAATTCTGGGATTTGATGATGATATGTAGTTAGGGTTCATGTTCTTGAGATAATTGGAAAAAGTGTAGAAAGGTGTAAATTAAATTAATATTTGGATGGATTGATCCCTTAGAAACATGTTAGGATGTGACTATATATGTTTAGTATTGATTATAGACCCTAAAACGTTGTTAGGATGAACTTTGGGAGAGATTAGAAGTGTTATAAATGGTGAAAAACGAATTGGGGAAAAATCTGGGCCGAAACTGGCATCTCGTTAGAAGCAGCCCCCAGGTCGTTCGAACGAGCTCGTTCGAACGAGCTTCTAACGAGTTGACCAGTCGTTATTAACGAGTAGGATTTTCGTTCGATATCTCGTTCGAACGAGATATCGTTAGAAGGGTCAGTTCGTTCGAACGAACTGGGACCTCGTTCGAACAGCCTCGTTCGAACGAGACTTCTAACGACCTGACAGTCCAAACTCGTTCGAAGCCTCGTTCGAACGAGACTTCTAACGAGTTGACAGTTTGACCCTTTTTGGACTATCTTAACTTTTGGAGTTCCGGGAGATGGTTCGAGGGTAGAGTTAGCATCCCTTTGATGATATAGTGATTGATTTGGGACTTTTGGGTTATTGAGATGAGTAAACCATACACGAGAGTTATATTCAATGAACCGTTTGGGTTGAGACGTGAGTGTCCACTACGATGTGAGGATAAATTATGGCATGTATAATTATGAACCGGAATAAAATAAGTTGTGATAATTAGTTAGTACAAGAATGCGATATGTACTACGATTAAAATACGGTATTACTAAGATGTGTGTTTACTTAGTATTAGTATATGGATTGTTTGTATGACATACCTACCATACTTGCTATCACGGGAGGTTTCGTTCGCTTAGGACCCTCTAATCCTTGTGTGCCTACGGGGGGGATATAGACTGGTACCTTGATGAACACAGGTCATTGAAAGACTTATTGTGATGTTAATAAGTCCGCTGACCATGGGAGCGTAGGTATGTGCGTGACCCATGTGATGGTGACTGTGTTCGCCTCCATTATTTGTGATGTTGTTATCGGTAAACTATTCCTGAGAGATTCGGAATATGTAATCCTTATGTACGTGATGTACCGGGATGGATAGCAGAGTATGTGTGCACTACAGCTTAGATTGCGGGGTGCTTGTATCGTATATTTATGTGGTGAATAATATACATTAAATTAATGGAAATCCTCATGTTAATTTTGTAAAATATTATGGTATTGTTTTGAGAATATAACAAGTTAACTGATAATTATATCAATGGCATATTTAGTAACTGAGTTTACGTTAAACCTCTATTTAATTACGAGAGTTGTTATGTTAATTGGAACCGAGTAAAATGGGTAGAACCTTTGGTAGTCTAGCTAGTTACGTTGTCACTCAGCTAGTAGAAAGGGTAGTTATAGATGGGTACTTACGTTAGGAGTGCACAGTTAGTCGAGAGGTGAGAATTTAATGTGAGTGCACGTCCTAACATGTACTTTGCATTTAATGTTTTAAATGTTTTTAAAGCACTTGCAGGTTTTTAAAATGATTTCCACTTTCGGGCTCTGACCCATTTGCTTTCAAATATATTTTCTTGTAAAACCATTTTAGGTGCCCAGCCACAGGGACACCAAGCATAGGATACTCATTCAGGTGACGAGCTGTAGCTGCTTGTGGAAGCTACAGGGATTTGCATGTAGACGCTTCTATCTTTTGGATTCCAGAGTCACCATCTATCCGTTGTAGGTCATGTTGCCCATTTCTATTTAAAGACATCATTTTTACATTTCAGTTTTCAGACTCTAGCATGTATTGCTCAGTATTCAGCTTTAGTTATTTATTTCAGTTTACTTATCAGTTGTGGGATTTGTATTGAGGAGTTTTTCCTCCAGGTTTTATTTACATATTGTGATGGTTATCCGTTTTACTTCAGTATGGTGAATGGTGTTATTTAGTTATTCATTACTCTTGTTGCATGTTAATCAGATTTAATAAAATTTGGCACTTACTTTTTAAATACTAGGTGGTTAGTAATCTTTAAAATGTTTTCGACAGTGATGCTATTAACTGAGCCAACTTGGCATTTTGAATTAATTTTATAAAGGAGTAGCTACCCGGTGTTTAATTAGTCGGGGTGTCAGAGGGTCCTACCACTTTTGTCAAAAGTTGGTGAGCCTTGTCTCGAACCGTCGGCTGCCAGAATAGCTGGGTCCGATAGTGGGCCAGGTGGGCCGGTCACCGCAAATCATCTAGGCCATCCATGCCAGTGCTTGGGTGTAAGTCATCCAACCGTCGAGTTGGGTTAGCTGAGTTAAGGGTTTCCATGTACATCCTTAACGTCGGATTGGTGGCACGGCTGACATCGAACATTTCACTGATGAAAGGGTCACCACTGAGGAAATCGTCCTCTGGATTTTGGGATTCTCCGGCCAGACAAAAGAAAGGATTATCTTTCTGGGCAGAGGTCATTGATGCGTCATCATCATCGGAAGGGATAGGAATAGGATTCCTATTAGGGGTGTCTGAGCTGGTTTTAGCTGCTGCACAAGGGGCGGTTTCTTCGCCGATCTTCAGCTGAATCTGGGTATACTCCATAACCATTTGAGAGAGCTCCTGTTCTGTAACTCTGGGATGCTTCTTCTTCATAGCTTTCTTCTGATCCAAAATTGGATTAGGTGCAGGCATCATCTGATCTGCAGGAGGAGGAGATTCTTCCACCAAGTCCATGTTCTGTTGGAGACTGTGCTTGATCTGGGCTTCTGCAGACATCAAATCTACACCGCTCCACCACCGATAGGAAAAGATGCATTCCATAAGAGGAACATTGAGAGAGTTAACTCTGCAGCGCAAATCCCATCGCCAGGTCCAAGGAATATCCATTTCCGAGAAAAAGAGTAGGGTGTTTAGTCCTACCGGAGCTTTGTTTTTCCCTCTTAAGAGGGGATGAAATTGACACCAAGGAAGAAAAAGTTTAAGCTTGGTGATTTCATCAGGGAGGAAATCAATTCCTGGGCCATATTTGTCCCACCAATTGAATACCTATCCTGGGTAATTTTCTTGTAAAGAACTGGGGCACAAAAAGAAGAGCCAAAAGTGGTTGTGCTCCGGATTTTGATAGTAAAAAACATTGGTCCAAGCTTGGACATAATCCCAGTAATTGTAGGATATATGCGAACTTAATTTTCGCGATTCCAAAGGTGGAAGGCCCCAATCTTGGGGGGAAATGAATCTTTTCAAGGTAGCCTTGCTATAAGCAAGGGGGGAGTTATTATCCCTTATGTGGATATGATCAAATACCACGGATTCAGTGACTTTGAGTATCGCCTCGTATATCTTTCTGGTTTTTCTATCTTGGATAGCAAAATTATGTTGACCAAGATAAAGGGACTTAATTTCCCAAGGAGAAGTCATCTGCTTCTTATCTTTTTTATCAATAGCAAGAACAAGTTCTGGAGTCCTGTGATTAAGGATAAAGCCAGAGTTGTCTGCTAGATTAGTAGAGTTCTTTCTACTAAAGTCCTGTATCGAAGGATATTGATCATCATTCTCGATGATTCTTTCTTTACCAGGCCGGCGAGAATACCCGCTGCTGTTGCCTCTACCACGCCCACGAGAGGGGCCACTCATCGGTCCTGCAAAAACTCTCTAGTTAGAAAATCGGGAAGAGAGTTATTTTCCCCTTTGATATGTTCTATATCAAAATCAAAAGCCGATAAGTTTGCTTGCCATCTGGCAAAAATCTGTTTTGAAACAATATTTTCAACATCTTTTTGCAAAACCTGTTTTACAGCACTGCAATCAATTCGCAGCAAAAATTTCTGATTTAATAAATCATCTTGAAATTTTGAAATGCATTTAACAACAGAAAAGATTTCTTTCTTTATGGTGGAGTAATTTTTTGAGGCATCTTTCCAAGATCCCGAAGTAAAACGAACAA
Organism: Sambucus nigra; assembly: GCA_949130495.1. Lineage (NCBI taxonomy): Eukaryota > Viridiplantae > Streptophyta > Magnoliopsida > Dipsacales > Adoxaceae > Sambucus > Sambucus nigra. The sequence continues at coordinate 363,170,834 of OX422216.1, read as the reverse complement.
GTTCTTCCTTTTTAGTTAAAGAATTTATCTGTTTTAAAATTCCACCAAAACCTAAATCAGAGGCGTCGGTCTCGACAATTTTGAAAAAAGAAGGATTTGCTAAAGCTAGACAAGGCAATTGCTTGACTTTCAGTTTAATCTTCTGAACAGCTTTAGTATGCTCATCAGTCCAAGGAGCAGGATTCTTTTTTAACCTTGAGTAAAGGATTGCACTATCTTGTGCAAGATTTTTGTAATAGTCACCAATATAATTGAGACTACCCAGAAATCTTTGAAGTTGCGTCTTTTCCTTGAGCTCGTCAGGGAACTTAGATGCAAATTCAATACTTCTGTCAATAGGGAGAATCTTCCCTTCTCCAATGTTATGCCCTAAAAATCTGACATTAGTTTGAAAAAATTTCATTTTAGGGGCGGAGACAACTAAACCATTAGTTTTAACAACATCTTTAAAAATCTTTAAGTGTTTAAAGTGTTGGTCAATTGAGTTAGAGAAGATAAGGATATCATCAATATACACAATTGAGAAATCAGAGAAAGGATTAAAAATATCGTTCATGATATTTTGAAACTCCGAAGGGGCGTTCTTGAGCCCAAAAGGCAAAACATTCCATTGGTAATGGCCAAAAGGAACCACAAAAGCATTTTTATACCGATCTTGGGGCGCTATTTGGATCTGCCAGTATCCAGATTTTAAATCAAATTTGGAGAAAATGGTGGCAGAATGAAGCCTATCTAACAAATCTTTTTTGTTAGGAATTGGATATCTTATCCACTGCAAAACTTTGTTTAGGGGCTTATAATTAATTATAAGCCTAGGAACACCACGTTCTTGTTCAGCAGCCTTGTTGACATAAAAAGCTGTACAACTCCAAGGGGAATAACTCTTAGTTATAAGCTTTTTATCTAACAAGTTCTGGATCTCATCCTTGCAAAGATCGAGGAGCTCAGTCTTCATCTGACTGGGTCTAGCTTTGGTCGGAATGGATCGTTCATGAAAATCTTTTTCATAAGGAAGAGAAACAATATGTTTTTTCCTGTCCCAAAAAGCATTTGGGATATCACTGCAAATTTCAGAGGTCAAAAGATTTTTAATAGTCTGAATCTTGCTAATGATATTAGGGGACATTAAATTCTTTTTAATGTTGAGATTAGAGATTTCTTTCTGAAGAAAATTAAGATGGTTTTCTTTGAAAATAATGTTATTAGTCGAAGAGTTAATTTTCTTAATCTCAGGTTTAGTGATGAATTCAAAAACAATTTTTTGATTTTGAATAGTGGTGTATATACCACTAGAGTCAATTTTATCTATAGGCATAAGCATAGATAAAAAAGGAGTACCTAGAATTATCTGTTGAGATAAATCGCCAATAAGCAGGAAGGTACTATCTAAACAAATTCCATTGTTACAGATGGCAACATTGGTTAATTTAAACCTGATGCCCATGCTATATCCGCTAGCATTAAACAAAGATTGAGTAGTCTTCTCAAAATATTCAGTAGGAACAATTCCTTCCTGGATACAATTCATATCAGCACCGCTATCAACAAGGGCTATGATGTTGCAAAGAGTAAATTCTTTGTTAATCACAAGGTTGATAGTAGTATACCACTTTTGGCTGGGTACACGGCTGATAACACCTAAGTAATCCACAGAATCTTCAGTGCTAGGAGTAGTATCTGAAGTTCCTGGATCAGAATGCTTCCGAGCATCCTTGAGACTATCGATCTCAGTCTGCATCTTGTCATGCTGTAACTTAAGTTGTCTTAACTCAGCTTTAAGTGTATTAACTTCATGTCTTAGATCATTAAGACTAGCAGGCTTGCTATAAGTTCCAGATTTTTCCACACGATTGAGTACTTCCTTAAGGATGTACTCTTTAGAAGAATCAGGAATAGAACCCTCTTCCTGGGCATAACAAGACTTAATTAGTTTTAACTTAATGTCAGGGTCAGTAACCTGATTGATTACATCAATCATATTCTATTGCTGACTAGTAAGAACATTAAGACTTAATCCATTCAACTGAATTATGGATTGGAGATGATCGCATCTCTTGGTTAATTCATTACACTGACAGTCTCCGTTCTTGGAGACATCTGAGTCACTAGAGCTTTGGATATAGCAAAGCTCATCATCGCTCTCAGAGGAGGAGTCCTCTTATTCTTCAGAGGAACTGGAGTTAAGCAAAAGCTTGCTCAACTGAGACTTCAGATGTTCATCAATCTGAAGAGCGCTAATCTTGGCTTCCATTTTACATTTATTAGCGTAGTGGCCAAATTTACCACATTTAAAGCATTTAGGGCCAGATTTGTTAGTTTTCTTTTTATGTTTATATTCTTTTTCTTTAGGAATATAAGCCCTTTTCTTCTTACGTTTATAGGTGAGGTTTTTAGGAACCTTTTTAGTCTTTTTGGAGACTATATGGGTAGAAGTTCCTGTGTCAAACACAAATTGCTCACAAAACTCACCAAGCTCTTTCTTTCCAGAAAGATTCTGCTTCTTAAGTTGCCTCTGCAACTTAAGGTCATTACAGAGGGAAAGACCCTCTTGGATGACGACACTTATGAGCTGACCATAAGTGTAATTAGAGTAAGGGATGGAGATACCACCATTAGCGTCTCTCATATTTTTACGAACTTTCTCAGCAAAGAAAGTAGGAAGGCCATCAATGAATTTGTCTTTCCAGTGCTCAGAGTTGGCATCGCCTCTCTGAGTAACCCTAGCAAGGAACACGTCCTTGTACCACCTAAACTGGCTAAGAGTAGGACACCTAAGGTTTTGTAATAGTTCTCTATTACGCTCTCCATGCGATTCAGTACTACCAATAAAGTGATGAACAATGGCGAGCATAAGGGTATAAACCGCATCCGGTACACCGATGTCTTGCTGTTGCTCGTTCTTTACAATTTTTACGGCAGTAAGAATCTCATTTCTCTGAGGTTCAGTCAGAATATTACCCCACCATCCTCTGAAGGTACCAGTAAAACCAGCAGTTATCATCTGCGCAATGCCATGGTCCGTAGAATTATTCTGCATAGAAATGGTGGCATACATAGTCATCTGGTGAATCATCTCATAGATCTGGGATTCGGTTTTACCATCCAGATTCCAATCATAGATAGATTTTCCGTGAAAAGTGTTCTGCATCACGGTACTCTCTTCGAAGAGCAAATCTTGAGGGGTTGGCCTATGGTAGTAGTTTTTGGAAGGGCCAACATTATTACTATAAGTAATTCTGTTAACCTCAGGAGGTCGACCAAAAGAAAGTTCAAATCCTTGAACATCTTTTAAAGAGATGTCTGATTCAGAATCAGAATCATCATGGGATAAAGTGTTAATCTTTAACCCTTTGAGATCTTTCTCGATCTCTTTCAGGTGGGACATAAATTCTGTTTTAGTTCCCAATTTAAAACCTTTAACTTCAATAGGAGGTTGAATTAGAGGTTTGACAAGGCTCTTAGTAGAGTCAGGGGGGATCCTAACAGAGTTATGTGCCTGAGCAATCTCAATTCTATTGAGTTGTTTACCTATCGTGTTAAGGATAAGGTTGGTGTAATTCCCTTGTTTAACTAAAGGGTTCAGATCCTTAGTAGCTCCAAGGATTCTGGTATCGTTTTCTATCCTAAGGAAGGCACTAGCTTCTATAATAGGAGCAGCACTATTCTGGCTGGTACTGCCAGTTTCTATGGATAGGGGTTCAGTCGGAGGGTGAACAGCAGATATAATCTGTTTATTCACAGTGGTCCATTTAGTTTCATGTTTAACAACAGTCTTAGGCTGATTTTCTGTTTCTAGAACAAAAAGTTGCCTATCTTTGGTAAACATGAGGAACCAAACAGCAAAAGAAGTAACCAACTGGTTTTCTTCCACCCATTTATAAAATTCATTTTTATAAAATTCTAACATAGTTTTATCATACTTTTTAAAGTACCAAGTCCTAAAACTATCCCATTCTGGTAAGTTAAACTCAGCACTAATTTCTTTCCTATTAATTGTAAAGACCATTAAAAGGAAGGAAAGTTAAAGTCTGACATTCATTTCAGATGGCGTAGGGGATTCCCGGCGCTGAGAAGAATCCTTCTTCTCATAAATACCATGTGGTATTTGGTCATGGATGAACGTTCCATGAACATTCATATCATCATGATATGAAGGGTTTCTAAGGTTTTCTTCACAGACAGAGTGTCTTGAAGAGGATGGAGGACAGGTAACAAAAGGGGTTCTAGAAGAGTAACTCCTAGAGGATTGACACCTATTAAATTTTCTAAAATTTAGAAAAACATCTCCATCTTTCTCCTCAATGATGTCTTCAACATCATGGTTCTGACGCGGTTGAGGAGGTACAACATTTTTTATAGCGTTCATGCCAGAAAGAGTCAAAGGTTTAAAAGCAATTTGAATTAAACCAACATGAATATAGTGATAATTTTTATCCTTCATGTGACTTAAAAGATCTTCTTTTTTAAAGAGCTCGATATTCTTATCTTGCTCGTCCAGACTAAGGGTTTGTTCCATAGTCTTAATAGCGTATTTGCTGCGAAAGTTATACCGGTTAGTGTTGTAAATAACTTTAGGATGGACCTTAGGTATAGTCCACTTGTTCAGATCCTTCTGAACATCAAATTCAATTAAAGAAGAGTTCTTCGTGAACTCTTGTGTTGTGTGTGTATCAATGGTCTGTTCTTCCATTATACAGATGTTAATGTTTAGAAAGGTAATAATCACATGGTCTGGAATAGGAGTGTATTAATCAAATCAAAATAATTATTTAAATAAAAAAATATGCAAATCAAAATTTTCATTTAAATTAGATTACTATTTAAATCGAAATTCGCTAGTTAAATGAATATAATAAGCCGTATTAGAAATCACTTTTGATACCCGGCGGTCAACGATTTACTTTGGGAATAAGCCTAACGCCTCCCCGGCTAAACGGCAACCCGGTTACGCGACAAGTTGCCAGCATATCACAACCAGATTTCTAATACTCCTGATTATTATCATTTAAATTAGGTTTTCAATATGAATAGAAATTATTTAAATTAGGATTTTAATATGAATAGTTGATTATAAAAATAGTATTCTGATGTGAATAGTAAAATACTATTCACACCGGTGAACAGTGATTTATTGTTCAAACGTGCATTATACCGGACAAGAGTAACAGTCATTACTTCCGTACATCGAGAACATCATATTTTTTACTGTTCCGATGCCTGGAAGATCATAACGTTTACTGTTCCGGGATGATGAATCAGACCAAGATTACCTTCTAAACATTAACATACAAATTAGCCAATCATGGCTCTGATACCAACAAGTAGAGGATCAAATGCGGAAATAGAATAACTGGAAAATTATTACAAACTTATTATTACAGACTGGAATTAAAAACGGAAATTAAAACTTACAATCTGAAGAGAAGTCCACCGGAATGTAGCCGGGAAGTTCTTATTACAAATATAAAGAGAGAGGGAGAGAGAGCTAAGTAAATGAAAGCGTATGAAATGAAGAGGGGAAGCCCTCTATTTATACACAAAGGGTAGGAATAAAATAATTCCTGAGTGGGGCCCTCCAGAACACGGATGCTGAAAGGCTTTGACAAAGTCATGAGTAAATTTTGGTTATTGAGCTCTATTTTATATTTACACCCTTAAATGGGTATTTCGTATATTTTGATTTGTTATGGTCTCTCTTTTATGACCTTAAATATATTTTACATACCCCTATGATATCATCTCATCTAGGTAATGCTGAAAAGCATGATGGGTTTTAGCCCCGTAAAGATGAGTGATTAGGGAAGAATTATATCCCCCCCCCCCCCCTCTTTTGTTGTTCTTGACCTATGATCTAGGTTTTTTCATTGGAACTAAGTCATTTTGTGCACCATAGAGGGTATTCTATCATTAATAGACCCTAGTAGGTATGCTCTTCACGTGTTTTGGGAGAAAAACTCAGTTTCTCAGTTTTAATTTTGGGATTGTTCCCTTCACTGCCCTATGCGGGATGCGACGTGGTAGTTCAACTTCCTTACATGCCGCGGCCTCTACTGGTGAAGTTTCATTACAAAAGCTCTAAAACATCAAGGAATGGACTTAAGTGGTCTCCATTCCAACCTTGGTGAATATCATTCAAAGGCCGCGGTAATATACCTATGTGCTTCACTGTCCACAACCTCAATTGTAATGTCGTGGAGTAGTGCAAATGCTGCATCCCAACTTCCTACTTGGTTAATCCGATATTTCTATGATTACTTACATCTGCTAGTTTCATATAAGAATATATATTTTGTAAAGACTAACAAATCAGAAAATGGAAGGAAAATCCATCCAGAGCATAGAAGTCAAAGATGAGATTGTACAGCTGTATAATCACCTCAACCATCTCTACAACAGTCATGCCTCACTCCAAACCCTGTCAACTATTTGACCCAGAGGGTCCTCATGATAGAGATCTCATCATCACCCAATGTGGGTGCAACACCCAGTATCATTGCCTCAACATCCTTCATTTCCGCGACAGTGCCTGAAGTTCCATATGTGGAGGCAGTCAGCAGGAGCCAAAAAAGGATAGCAGAGAAGGGAGAAGAGAGCAAGATCTCTAGGGCTTACACCCCATTGGCCTTCCCAATTATAGACATCTTCGAGTCCATTAAAGAGGATAAGCTACTGAAGTGCCTAAAAAAGCTTAAAGCTCCACCCCACAAGACGAACAAATTCAAATGGTGCAAATTCCATTTGGACCAAGACCATGAAACTAAGCAATACTCTGCACTCAATGATGAAATTGAAAGGTTAATTGGGCAAGGGATGCTGCAGAGGTTCCTCAGAGATGATTAGGGGATGCAGCCTAGTGTGACAGACCACATGCCCATTTTTCATGCCTATTTTCTATATTTCATCTATTTTTATTTCACAATGAAACCTTTCTTACACTATTTTTAATTAAACTTTATATTATCTTTGCAAAATCATATATATATATATATATATATATATATATATATATATATATGAATATATATATGAAATCAAGTTCACTATTATAGTTCCATGTCTTGATTCTCATTTCCATGAAATATTATCTTATAAACGATCGTTTTGTCTTAAACAGATCTCGATTCGAGACAATATGTTATATCAGGAATGATAATATCTAAACTGGCCCACAACGCCCATTAAGTTGCCAGATTTCTCGAAGGCACCAATTGAGAGCATCTACCTGAATTAGTCTGCAACAATCACTCATAAAAGACTATATCCCAACATATAATAGCTACATTCTCGAAAGCAGTTATCAGAAAGAGTTATCAGCCACGGGGGCCTCAAGTGCCTGTTTTTAGCTTTCAGGATGCATCATTAGCCCAGGGAGGTTACTCCCCAGGCAAACATCATTAACTTGGTGGATATGAGGGTAAAACATCATTCAGTTGGTGTTCTCATCCCTAAAACATCATTAACTTGGTGGATATGAGACTAAACATCATTTATTTGGTGATTTGAGCCCCAAAACATGATTAACTTGGTGGATAGAGACTAAACATCATTAACTTGATGATCTCGCATTAGCTTGGGGAAGCTTCATAATACCTAGCCCGAGAAGGCCTGGAAATAACCCATAGGGAGTCGAATACTTAATCATCTACGGATAATCCTGTATTTAAAGGGTCTGAAGACTTAATTGTCTGGGAATAATACTATTATAGACTGGGAAGGCATTATATATGTCCAAACATAGCTTGGGGAAGATTTATAACACCTACCCCGGGGGGGGGGGGGGCTTGAAAATAACCCAATCGAAGGACTAAATGACGACCATGAAAGGAAATTAAAACAACTGAAAGGAAGGCCATGAAAGGAAATCGAAACGACCAAAGCAGGCTGTGTTGCTGTGATTACGAAGCATGCAATAGCTACATAAGGTTGGCCTCAATTTCTTAAAGGGATAGAAAGGAGCTGCAACCTTATCAGTATGACTGCAGCCGTTAGGTGAATTCATTCAGAAGATGCGACAGATAAAGGCAGGCAGGATTGTTAACCTGTCGTGACCCTGTCCAAGAAAAATGACATTTAGATTAGGATCCAATTATAAAACTACAGCAGAGGGCATTCATACACACAAATTCAGGTATAATTCAAAGGTGTCATGCCCTTAATCTATCAGTCGAACATACAATTAAGAAAAAAATGAAGCAAGCGAACAATAATTTATGTTTTGAAGTATTAGAAATATAAAGCATGCAAACGAGATATATAAACAATTGATTTCCAAAAGTGACCGCATCCTTGATAATAAAGTTGGAAGACAAAAATCTTGGGAGAGATTAATGTTAAGATTACAGACAAAAAGGCCATAGCCTTACATATATCAAGATCAGTCAAGGGGATGCAACCCAATTATAAAAAAGAAGACTAGTTGGCTGCATCATTTTCTAAATCTCCTTCCCTTCAGCAGCGGTCTTAGTCTCCTGTTCTACTTTCGCGGCCTCGACCTCTGCCCTCAACCTAGATCTTTCTTCTATCGCGGCTTTGATCTCATCCATACACTACTGATGCTTAGCATCACCAAGGCCCCAAGCAAGAATTGTCTCTTTAGAATCGGGGAAGTTTTTTATGACTCTATGCCTGAGCTCTTGGTAGATGCGGAGGTAGGCTCTATTATTGATAAGGAATAAGTATTTGCACCCCTTGAATGAATCCAATGTGCTATGAATAGCCAATTGAAGGGCCTCATCATGATCCTCTTTTATCTTCTTGACTACCACAGCATGGGCTTCAACATCCTTAGCTTCCAATTCCCCATACTACTTCTGCAGAAGTTCAAGTTTGCTGTTGGAAAACTCCATGGCCTTGGCATCTTCTGCGGTCTAAGATTGGGAAACCTTAAGAGACTCAATGGCCTGCCTAAAATTTTCTACAACATCTTACCTAGCCTGATCTGCAGCCTTTAGGGTGGCATCTGCATTCATCTTACACAGCTCAAAGGGCCGTGGAAGAATACTTATTTCCATCTTCAAAAGAAGCTACTCGGTCATTCTAAATGTCAGAGGAATGAACTCTATTCGCAGTCTCTTTCAACTTGTACAGAGCCTCATACTTCCTCTTTTGAGAAATCATGATGTCCACGGCCTGCAAAGAAGGCTTTAGAAATAAATCCGAAATTTAAAAATAAAGTTGAGAAGGTACTTGCACTTACCCTCAGTAGAATGTGGAGACCATAATTATCCAAGTCATCGTGGTTTTCATCCACTAGTCTATAAGGGTCCGCGGTGTTTAGGACCCTCTTCATCTTGCAAATAACCCTCGAAGTCGTGTCCCAAGAGGATTCAGGGCTAGGTTGCCTAAGTTGTGGCCACGGATGGCCATCAAGACCAACACTGGCACGGCACTGAGGAGGCTCCAGGTTGGCATTTATTGCGACAATTGGTGGTAGTTGGGGAGAATTTGAATGGATAGGGGAATCAAACGATGATATCATCCCTGCCGCTGCTAGATTGTCCCCAATGTCTTCATTAAAAGTACCCTCAGGCCTTTTGTGAGGACCCTCCTCAACTTGGAGTTGGGGCGCGGCAGGGGCCATTTATTCCGTAGCTTAATTTTGGTTTCGAAGGGACCGCGGCAGGGGCCTTGGTCTTGGACCTCTTCCTCTTCCTTTGCCTAACAGTATTGTTGAGGATAGTTGCTTCCTCATCCATCTCTGCCTATTGGTAAACCAAGATATACATATCAACTTCCTCACCTGAAAGAAGAAATGCAACAGTAAAAAATCTACTTAAAATAATTACCGCGGAACAAACTATTGATAGAGATTACCCCCTACGGACATCTCTTTCGGAATAGATTTGTTGGGGAAATAGCCCGCTTCAAATATAGAGGCATAAGTTAAAAGTATGCTGAACTTCTTCTCCAGTAGGAACCGTCACAATTTTGGCAACTTTTTTCTCTTCTCGCTTGCTCAATTGCAAATTATCAAGAACTGTAAAAAAATACAAAGGTTAGTACCTCAGTGCAAAGTGGAGAATATTATGCAATTATAAAGAGGGGACGCGACTATAATTGAAAAAGTACCTAGTTTGGATGGAAAGTCCCATTGTCACGGCATTATAAACTATCTTTCCCTCTCACTCTCTTCAGGGTGAATCTCCCACCTTTCTCCAGATATGTAGAAGTATTTTCCCTTCCATTTCTTTACACTTGTAGGCCGCCCAGAGTAAAGGGTCTCATCCCTGTGACAGACTGGGAAGTAGTAGTATCCCGCAAACTTTATGAAGTTTTCCTTTGGTAGGTAGAAGTGAAAATACTCCGTGGGAGTAATGCCCCTCCTGAACTGATTCTCCCATAGTACAACAGCTACAAGAATGGCCCTCCAGCCATTGGGATCTAGTTGGGCTGGGGATAATCTCACGATTTAGAAAATTCTTTTAATGAGAACAGGGACCGGCAGCCGAAGCCCGTAAATGAAAGCATGTAGGGGGGAACCAGACCTATCGTCTACAAGTGCCGTGCACGTCCTTTGCTTCGCGACAAGTGCTGAGCACATCAAGTTCTCAAAAAATTCAATGGCCTCAGCTACTTGATCAACCCATTATTGGGTCATCATTCTGTGGATGCTAAGTGCAACAAGAGGTCTCTCATCCATCCCAGATATGCCAGAAGGTTTATCCCTAACATTAAATGCACCCCCTGCCACGGCATTATTGTCTACGTCCATTGGTTGGTTACTAGAATTATCATCTTCCTCCATAATCGCAAAATCTAAATCTAAGTCTAGTACAACAAAGTTGGGGCAATCCTTCAATTGGCAAGGCCCTACTAACATCAAAGGAGGCACTAAAGGAAGTTCAGGAGGAGAACCTCCAAAATGTTTTGACTAAAAGCCTCTTAAAAATTCATCTGGGTTAAAGTTCATATGGCTACAACAGTACCTGAAAGGTAAAGAGTCCACAGTTAGGTGCTTCAGCCAGTATGGTATTAAGGCCTCTTAGAGACCGCGGCAGGAGAAAAAGTGCTAAATATAAATGCTAGCAGTATTGGCCAAGTACAAGATTTGGATTCTAAAAACCTAGGAAGTTAATTATCATCGCAGTAATATTGTTTTGGGGGAAGGTTGTTATTTTCTTACATAACATAGTCCCTAAATTATGGGCTAAAATGCCATAGGCTCTAATATAAGAACCCAAGAAAAGAGTTTCTATAGGCCGAAACCTTTATTTGATACTGGAAGCAACCCTTATTAACTCCATGCCGCATATGTTTCTTAAACTATTGGACGGTTATATTCACTTAGAGCAGCCCTAATTTACTGAAAGGATTTTGTCACTCCGCTGCCACTTATTCAAACAGGTTAGCATTTAGTTTGTGTAAATTTAAAGATCAAAAACCTTAGACTATGAAGAGTCCCTCTCAAGAGCGTCAAGAACATAATGGGAGTTCAGAAACCCTAAAGTTTAACCCTAACCAACAAAATTCATGGCCAACATTGAAGATTGATTCATGATCGATTACCTAGTTCAAATCAAAATAACTAAATATTATCATATGGGATCGATCAGTTGAGAAATTGGCAGAAACAAATATAGCAGATATAATCTAATACAAGTTCAGAAAGCAGCAGACAGGATTCAAGATTGTGGGATTCACAAATGCAGAAGTTCAGAAAACATGAATTGAGAATTACGAATTGAAAAAGGAACATTAAAAAGGTTGGTTATTGAAAATCTTATCTGGAAATGAAGACACCAACGGAGCTCAGCCTCAAACCACCTTTGAACCACCACACGAAGCTTTCGAAGGTCGTCGAAAAATGCAAGAAGGGAAAAGAACGACGATTGGATTTCGATATGATCTCAAAGATTTAGAAAATGTAATGAAGTCCACAATCGGAAAATTTTATATAAAAGGGCGCGAGAAGACGAAGCGTCGCCTTAAAAGTTCCACGGCACCTTGACATGGCTTAACTATTCAGTCGCAACCCCTATCGCAATCTCTTGGCACTACCAATTGGGGGCTTATTGATATGGAAAGTATAGTACCTTACCGCAGAATGTATACAATGGCAAGTGTATAAGCTTATAGGTCGTGGCCCTACACAACACAAGGTGCGGCCCTTCTCAGCACAGCGTGCGACCCTTCGCATCACAGGGTGCGGCACCTGCATTATACATTACGGGATGCGGCATCCATTTACATATTATAGGGTGCATCCCTATTCTGTTCACTAACAGGTCCCAGTCCCAAAGTAACAATAGTACATGATCCTCCAATAAATATAGGTCCACACCTCGAGAAAAGGGGGAGGGGTGAGATTCTACAATACCTGGCGAAGCCTTGATAAATTATCTCTACACAACCTCAACATATAGCTTGGGGGATACTCACTTACATCGTAGTCATATCTCTGGCACTCTCGGAACCGCTACAGTCATATATTCTTCTCTCTCATCTATCTTGTATGCCCATTGTGTCATTGTAAACTTGTACAACAACGATATGAATATAATGAGACGGAGGCACCAAAGTGGATGTAGGCTCATTTATAGTCGAACCACTCTATATTTTGTGTTCATGTCTCTTTACTTGTTTTATTTCTATTCTTTACTTGACTTGTTGATATGATAACGACTTATGGACGATTTCTCGTATCATCAGTGATAACTCTTCAAAACATGAAGTCTCACCGGGACCACTCCAAGTCAAATTTTCTTCCTAATCTATGTCTTACCTGTCATCATAACGCATAAATATTGCAGAAAATAAATAATAAACATACTTAGGATATAAACTCTATAAGAGTACAAGAGTAAATAAGGGATAAACATAAAAATCCATCAAATCATGAAATCTAACAACTAGAATGATGTATTTAACCTAGAATCACGCTAAACAAAGTAAATGAACACTAGGAACAAGGATTGAAGACTAACCAAAGTGAGTTTAGAACAAATGTCATGAATCTAAAAACTAGGGCTTTTACATCTACTAGGGACAAATCCTGAAAATATCGCTTCTAAACCAACATATAAGTGAAAAAATTATTACATGGGACAAATGAATTAGGGCTTATGGTCTGGAGAGTTTTGGATTTGAAATAATCAACTATAACATCAAAATTCCTTTTTACGCCTCGATAGTCATGTGAATAGTGCATATTGCCTTGCGAACATAATCCATGAGAATGGATGGGTCTTTTTTGTGCACATAGTTTCACTGAGAAACTCCATTATGGATAATGTTTTTCTAGAATAGACAAATGTGAAACCTCAAACCCAAAACACTCAAAATAGTGATATGAATGAATATAATTCATGTAAAGAATTCATTTTCTACTTGAAACGCACAAAGGAGATATGAAGGAGTGTGTTAAGTACGTTATTAAAATACCTAAAACAATCCTAGAAGGGGGTGAATAGGTATGAAGGCATATCATAACTAATTTTTTTATTTTGAACGATTTTTCTTTTTCATTCTAGTTACTTAACACAAGTTTCACAAAATTGGTTTGATTAACTCACACAACAATGTGAATAGGTGATTTGGATGATTAAATAGATATAACACACCTAACTCAACTTGAATACATTTCAATAGATTGGAAATAGACCAAAGTGATGTGTGTGTTTGTATGAGTATAAATCATTCATAGTCAACCATAAGACAAGGTTTATGAGGGAAAACCCCCACCTAGGGGTAAAATAAATTTGCATTTCTACTTGAAAATAAATTTTAACTTTCCTCCAAAAGGAAATAAGAAACTATAACAAGCATCACATTGTGAACGAAGATGTCCATTGTCTTCTAAGAAGTCTTACCACATTACAATTTCTGTAATAAATCATAGTGCCTCCTCTTTTTGATCTACAAGTATATCAGCATAGCAATTCAAAATTGAATTATGAATTGAAATAGGTTATGTGAATTGGAACCAAAACACTTTTAATTCTATTTAAAAACATATATTTATATTTTTTATCGATTTTGGAGGGAATCAGTGAAATTTGAAAGAGAAGCAAAGGGATAATGCTCTTAATGAAATAAAACTCATAAATGTGTTCGAGTTATGGGGTTTTCAGATATTAGTAAGTGTATTATCATATGAGTTTCAAAACAAGTAGTATAGGAAAAATATCAATTAATAAGAATATAAACAGGATATGTGATATACAAAAGGAACTGACTGGAATGAGAATATATACAAAGCACATATTTATCAATATAAGAAAGTCAATATGATACCAAATAAGAAGCAATATAACAATTGAGAGTGGACTAATAGAGGATGGAAAAACATAAAGTAATATAGTATACCATAACTCAATGACATATAAGGAGTAAAGGTACATCGCCCATCTGCACAATCATCAAAACAACCATGAATCAAGTAATAAATATATAGACAAAAACATGCTAGAAAAAATGAATAAGTATCATGAGAGTGATAATATTTCAACAATCAAATGACTTCATAACTAAAAAAATTCAATCGGAGTCCTAATCATGCTCCCCTTAAATATTTGCATGCAATAAGAAAATCATGAAAAACATGACAAATGATGGCTTATATAGGATGTGAAAACATGTGAAACGTGATGGGAGTAGGAGTATAAGAATCACAATAAGATATCATGGAATCATCTGATATAGACATATGAGCATTGAATATGTGATCATATGTATGTAACAATAACAATGATAAAGTATCAAAAACTAGTCACGAAAAACACCAAAAAGTCACTAGAGAAATGAATAGCTACAAGGGACACGTTGTCTAAGATTGAACTAGAATGATACTAACACGATAAGCATAATATCAACTCACAAACTCAACTGAATCTCACATAGATCTAATCCTAACAATAATCAATGTATCATCATTGGAATCAAACTACCTATGGAGTATAAAGCACATAAAATGGTGACCTATAAAAATCCTAAAGAACATGTAAAGCTATAATAATCAACAATTCTATCAATCATAACGTCTCGAAATCTTCAAGAAGATAGTAATATCAAGGCACAAGCTCATAGACAAAAAGTACAAACCATCTCAAGATATATATGTATGGATAAGGTTACTAACAAAATAAGAATCATCCTGCAATAATCATAATGTACCGAGAGAAGAAGGCATGCACATGGTGAATAAGTGCATCCGCTCGAATAACTATTGTGCGAAGGGCAGCATTTTGAAGGCACAGGCACAAAATAGAGAATAATCTCAATAAATCCCATCCACTCTAGAAATTTTTCAATCCACCTCTTGAATCCCTACACTTCGAATACAATAAATGCAATTGCATGAAAAATTATCTAACTTGAATTTAATGGCACCAATTTGGGATAAAATTATATAAATAACAAAAATCTACTACTTGCATACACCCATATATACAAATACAAACAAAAAATATGTAAATTGTGATAAAGAATATGGAACATATGAGAATTCGATCTGACAAACTAATTTTATTTAAATCTTGATTATAATATGTATTGGAAACACAAACAATCCAAATCTCAATCAATTCAACATCAAAGTCTCAAATTCTTATCAAATAATTTTTTTTACAACTTTGTAATAACATTAAAGGTATGATTCATGTGACAAATAATAAATGCAATATCAATATGAATGCACATAATTTTCTTAAATAATCATTATAAATGATGCTTAAAATAAAATCATTCCTCCAATATCCTTATGTTTTCAAATAATGTTGTTTCAAGTCACTAACTCCCCAAGATTATATTGATTAAAATTGTTTGAATCCTTACCAAATATAAATTTTCATTTTTTATATGCTAGGTCCTATCTTATTTTTCATTACAGTTCAAGCTCTTGGTCACTGGCTCCTTTTAAACATATATTTCTTTAGCCTTTGATAGGATTTTTACACTCATAGGTGAAACTTACCTAAAAAAATTAGATTTCAAAAATGGGTGTAATCACTCAAGTGGTAGTGTAATGCCCGTGACCCATAGCCTGTGGTCAAACCAGTCCGACCCGAATGTTAGGTGTGAAGTATGATGACATAACCTAAATAATATTGCTAGTAAAATTTTATTTAATTAACATTTCACTTGTTTAACATGCAATTCTAATTTAAATCAATCCATTTGAGGGACCCGTGGGAAGCGTCCCAAGACTCCAACCATAGAGATCTATTAACGTAAAATAAAATAATACTTAACTATATAACGTTCTTAACATACAAAATCGGGCACAACTTGCCGTAATAAAGAGGATGGAATGAGCCGAATACCTAGTGGAAAAATACCAAAGTGCAATATAGAATCAAATTGCAAAAATAAGATTCTAACATGTTATAACTATGTACACATGCAATTACCTCATTTAGACATACGCACGTACATACATTAATGCATGAAACCATTTTACTGTAAACGTTAAGTATTCCGATTAATTCACATTAGTCATATAAAAGGGCCCCTTGTACTTGACTTGACATTTATATCTCAATTTAATGCACCATGATCAAGCATCCAAAAAATGTGAGGCGTGATCGAGGCGTGGAGGCCAAGCCTTATGCCTTAGAAGCCTAGGCGGGCCTTAGGCATAAAAAGGCATGAAAAGGCATTTGGGCCTTCTTAATATATTTTAATATTTTTTAACCATAACAAGGCTATTAAAATGCTAAAATTGTACATATCACAAAGATATGTCTTGATATGTGAAAATTAAAATACTAATTGATTATTTTGGATGAGATAATGGTCCGGTTTAAAAAAAATCCTTAAAAGGCGATATTGTTTCACTAAAGCATTATTATTTTTAGAAAAAAGTGCGCCTTAAGGGTTTTACCAAGAACAAGGCATAAAAAGCGTAAGATAGGGTGTTTCTCCCAATCCTCAAGCCTAGGCATGCCTAGGCGGGTTTTTTAGAACAGTGACCAGGTTAAATACTTTAAATAAATACCCTTTTGTATATGGAAGAGCATTTCCGTTAGAGATATTTCCCTTTTACTTAGATCAATTCACTTCAGTATTTTCCCCTGAAAATTGACTTTCAATACACGGGTGCATGCACCGTGTTAGAAAATACTAATTTTTCTTTGAAAACCTTTCATAAACACACTATTGTGTTAATTATGGGTTAAACCTTCTTATGTTGGTTAATCACCCATTTGATCACTTCACTTTACCATTCATCTTGTTTCATGGACATTAGTCAATTTCTTAATCTACCTGTCCATTTAATCTTCCAACCAAAACATGTATTAGTCTCATTCACGTTAGGTTATCTTTTCTTATATTCACCACATAACCTATTTCCTAACATGTTCCACTTTCATTATCATTTTCTTGGAATCCTCCAAATAACCCCGTAACTTAACGAGCTCCACACCGCTGCTATGTTACCATATGCTATTTCCCTATTTTTTGGGTCTTTCACCCGGGAACACCTTCTTAATTCTTTCCCGATCTCATCCGAGTCTTACATTAATGTGTTTTAACATTTATCAAAAGGCCAAATTAACCCACTTTTATCGATCGAAGCAAAATTCGGGGAGTTCACCCCACCTTGTGTTACACTTTAAAAATCACCATTTCTTGTCCTTCACACACTTGCATTGATTTATCCCAAAAATCACATTCTTTTAGGATCATTTTGTGTAACAGCTTTTACAACATATTTGTTTCATAAAAATGGTCCACTTTAAGTAAAATTACCATTTCACAAGTTTGTCTCCAAACCTGTCTTTTCCTCCAATCTCATAAGTGTTATTTGCCAAATAATATCATTAAGTCGCACATATTAACTTCTCAAATGTTTTTAACTCATTGACATTTATTTAACAATTTGGAGTGAAAAATAAACTTTTTAAAAAAATATACTCTCTCCTTTCTCAATTCTCTATCTTTTCTAACCTAGATTCCCTAACCCTAATTAGGGTTCCATGGCTACCTCTCAATCTTCTTCATCCACTTTCCTCAACCTTAAGCCTTGGAAAAAAAATCATTTTCTAGTTTACTGAAAGAACCAAGCTTGTCCTATGCTCTAAACTTCAAGATTCTTTTAAAATGCAATGGAGAACCAACTATTCTCTTTTCTAATGAAGAAGTATACCAACATTCATCTCCTTACAAACAAGCTAACGTAGGAAAGTTCTCCTATGGTAATCCTTCAATTGAATTCATTAGAATTTTTTTTAATCATTTGGTCTTATGGTTGGATATCATATAAGTTTGTTGGATCATAAATGCATACTCACTGGAGTCAATTGCCAAGAAGATTTTATGAGAATATAAATGAAATATCAATGGTTTGTTGGAAAAGTCTCATGAGGACTTTCAAATGGACTCCATGTTTTAGAACTAATCAAGAAATCCCTCTCGTCCCTTCATAAATTAATTTCCACGTTTACCAGATCATTTATTTGCAAAGAAGCCTTATTTTCAAATGCTCAAGCAATAGGTTCCCCTGTTAAATTGATAACTCCATAACAAATATAAATAGGCGTAATATAGCTAGGGTGTGTGTGGAAATTGATCTCCTCCATCCTAGGCCACATAAAATTTGGATAAGATGTGGAGATTATGGTTTTTGGCAGTCTATAGAGTATGATGCCTTGATGCACTACTATTGTAATTAATTTGAACTTGGTCATCAAGAAGAGAAATGTCTTATCAATTATTCAGCTCTCTCAAGAAATATCCTATCAAAGGAAAAAAAAGGTTTTAACTTATGAGTAAATACCTTTCAAGATGCCTAAAGAAATCCACGAATATAGAATTAAGGAGAAGAACAAGGAGTAGAAGAGTAAAAGTAATCCCAGAGAAGAATCCACCGGCAGTAATGCAATGCATAAAAGTCAAACCATGAATGGTTTAGAAGCAGAAATTAACAAAGGTGAGGAAAACAACTAGAAAGAAGAAGAATGATGTTTTTAAGAGGGTCATATTTTAAAGGAGAAGAGTGACTCAAAAGAAGAAGGAGAATGGAAGGAAGATACTGAAGATGAGTTAAATATTGAAAAAATGACTAATTTCAAGGAAATATTTAATGAAGATGTACATTAAAGTTGATATTCTAAGGTGGAGAACTCACAATTAAAGACTAAACACACTATAATGGGTTATGATTCAGATTCAAAAATGATGGATATTAATAATGAATTATTTTGGGAGGATCTAATCCAATTATCATCTCTTCTATGAGAGAAAATTGAAGCCTATCTAAGTTCCAAAGAAAAGAAAAAGAAATAATATTCTTAGTATAATGTTACTCTCGTTTAAAGAAGACCAAGACTCTAAAGAAATTAAAGAAAGGTAAAAAAATAAGTTATTTAATAAAGCGAAGAATCAACAGATCATGAAGCAAATGTATCAAGAAAGTCTCCTTGACCAATTCCAAATGATTAATGGTCTTGTATGGAATGATCGAGGTATGGGGAATAAAGCAAATAAAAGAAGGCTGGAAAATATATATAAGTCTTACTATTTGTCTTTTCTTGATATTCTAGAACCTATTATAGATAGCTCTAAGATTTAATATTTAAGAAGAATCATAAACTTAGATTGATGATATTTCAATAATGTTAGTAAAATATGGTGTTTCTAGAGACATGGGACTTCAAGTGAAGTTTAAGTAGATAGAGTTAAAAAATTCTTCTAAAGATAGACCATCACCTTCTAATGTTTCAAATAGGAGTTAATGTGGTGCCTGGTTAATGTTATAGGTAAGAGAGAAGGTTTGTTTGTAAAGAGGTTGAAAACTGTTATTGTAGTGGTAGATTTGAATATAGTTTATAGCGGTGATGAAAGAGATGGAGGTAGGCCTATAGATATGGGAAGTTCTTCTGACTTCAATTCATGCATTTCCAGTTTTTCTCTTTAAGTTATGGGATATCTTGGTTAAAGGTTCACATTGGCTAAAGGGTTAAATAGATCTATGATTTTTGAAAAATTATATAGAGGATTAGTTAATTCTCATTGGATTAAATCTTTCACAAATTTTACTTTAAAAAATCTTAACGGAAATTATTCTGACAACAATTCTCTTCTTATTTCCATCGCTTCCCCCTCAATACAAAGGGATTGAATCTTTTAAATTCCTTAATGTTTAGGGAGAACATGATAATTTTAATCTGGTAGTTAAAGAGTCTTTGGAAGAACCTGTTACAGGAAGATTCATGGATGTTTTTCACTTCAAATTTAAGAGTCTTAATGCAAGGTTGAAAGAGTGGAGCAAGGATAATTTTAAACATATTTTTGAGTAGGTCATTACTTTAGAGGATAACCTTCGGCATGAAGAGCTGAGATTAGAGAAAAATTCTAGTAATGAGTTACGATAAATACGTTCTACAGCAAAACGAAACCTCAATTTTGCTTTAGACAAAGAGGATAAGTACTAGTTTCAAAATTCAAGGGGTTCTTGGATAGAAAATGGTATAGAAACATAAATTTTTACCATGATCATGTTCAAAAAGCTAGAAAGAGGCTTTGGATTCATTCTATCAAAGATGAGGATGGCATCATTCATGAGGATAAAAAAGCAATTGATAACATATTCATTTCTTATTTTTCTAACTTATTCTATGCATGTCCATTAGAAGATAAGGTCATAACTCAAAGGATTTCTAAGCTTATTTTTGAAGAAGGCAATTACAAGTTAGTTGCCATTCCAGAAAAAGATGAAATTTTAAAGGAAATCAAAGAGATGAATCAAAGCAGTTCATATTGAGCATATGGTTTTAATGGCTTCTTTTATGTCAAATGTTGGTAAATCTTAAAAAAGTATTTAGCTAATTCTATTCAAACATTCTTTTTGGGAGTTGATATGCCAAAATAATTGAGTTCTACCTAAATTTTCCTAATTTTTAATGTTAGTATACCATTTTCTTGCAAGGTCATATCTAAGATAGTTAACTCTAAACTTAGCCCTATTCTTCCTAATTTGATTTCTCTTAATCAAGATGGATTTCTTCAAGGAAGAGGCATTCAAGATAACATCCTTTTGGCCCAGTAAATGATTTATTTCATTGACAGGGAGGTTTTATGTGGTAATGTGATTATTAAGCTTTATATGGCCAACGCTTGTGATAGGGCTTCATAGTTCTTCATTATAAAATCTTTAATAAGTTTTGGTTTCTCAGAGTCTTTTATTGATTTAATGGAGAGGTATATCTTCTACATGGATTTCTATTATGATTAATGGTCAATATACGGGATTCTTTCAACGTACAAGAGGTATGAGGCAAAGGTATCCAATATCCCCAAGCGTTTTTATTATCATGGTAGAGGCATTTAGTAGTGCCATAGATGGGAAAATATTAAATAGATTAATTATCCCTTTCTCTCATCTAAGGGGTTGTCCTATGATCTGTCACTTATGTTATGCAAATGATATAATAATTTTCACCCGAGGTTTAAAGAGAAGTCTTAAACATTTGATGAATTTCTTGGTGAGACATGACAAGGAGTTGGTTCAGCTCATTAGTAACAAAATAAGTTTCGAAATCCTTTCTAATGCCTCTACTATTTCTAAAATGAGAATTGTAGACATCACTAGTTTCAAATGTGAGCATAGATCTTTTAATTATTTAGGTTCTTCATTATATAAAGGCATGAACAAAGCTGTCTATTTTGATCCTCTTGTCCAACAAATTCTATCTAAAATTCACAATTTGAAGTCTAGGCTTTCATCGAAGGGGGAGGGTTACTTTAGTTCAATATGTTCTCACATCTATGCCATTGTATTCTTTAATGGCCTTAAATCCTCCTAATCTGATCTTAAAATACCTTAACCAATTAATTAGCTCATTCTTTTATGGGGTCAACAAGGATTATGTTAAGACGTTTCCTTGGATTAGATGGGACTCCTTGTGCTATCCAAAACAAGAAGGTGGTTTTGGACTTAGAAAATTTTCTACTATTATGATTACCTCTAATATCAAGGTTGCTTGGAAATTTAAACAAGGCATAAGTTTATGGGTTATATTCACGAATACTAAGTATGCAAATATGGATAGGGAAAATGCTTTTAAAAGATTCAACAAAATTTGATTAGTTTGGGAGATTGTAGTTTTAAATTAATTTTAGAACAATAATGAACTGATTTTAAACGTAGTCTCTATGGTAGATTCTCTTTTGATTTTGCATATGAATTTTCTAGACCTATAAAGCTTTCATCTTTGGCCTTTAACTTTATATGGAACTCCAAAGTCCCTCCAAAATATCTATTTTTTCCTGGAAAGTCCTATCTAAATGTGTTCCTATTGATGAGACAATGCAAAAGGTGAGAATTAGAATGGCTTCGAGATGTGTATGTTATTATAAATCTGCACAATCTTTGAATCACTTGTTTAGAACTCGTACATTGGCTTCAAAAGTGTGGAATGTCTTCAATAATATAATGTGAATCTTTAATATTCTTCCATCAGTTAATGGTTCAGTAATTCACTGGTGTATCAAAGCAAGTAATTTTGATTCTTCAAGGTATTTATTCAAGAGTAGTCCTTAGAGTATAATTTGGGAGATCAGGTTATGTATGAATAAAGATATTTTTTATCATAAAATAATGAAGAATTATTTCATTGTTGATAAGGTGATTTCAAATATTTATGGGCTAGCTAATAAACTCATTTTTAAAGTATGGTTCCAAGATATAAGTTTAGATGCTTTGAGAATCTTCAAAATCAATTTCAAGTTGCCTAGTACTTGGATCTTGTCATCTCATCCTTAGGAGAAACCAAAACGAGGGAGATTAAAGATCAATTGTTCAGGTATGAATGTTTAAATTCAAGTTTTGGAGTCGGAGTCATTATATTTGGGAGGATTTTTCAAAGAATCTTCTCAAAGTTTGCTTCATGGTTCAAATCATGAATTTCAAGCTCAAGCTATCATGGAGGGTCATTTTTCTGCGCTCAGAAGAATTATATTTACTTTGATATTGAGATTGATTCAAAATTAATTTTTAGGATCCTCTCTTCCTATTGAAAAATTATCCCTTGGAGAACTAAATACATCATCAAAGACATCGAAGATCTTCATCAGAATGTTCAATTTTCCACCAATCATTGTCCAAGAGATGCAAATAAGGTTGCTATCATGCTGTAAGAGGGTACTTTAGATTATATATATGGAGGCGTAACCCCTATTGAGTATGGTAATCACAAGTTAAATTAGCCAAAACCCTAGACTAATTATAGGAAATGCACACACAAACTCAATGAAGATGAACTCAGTTTAAGCTCTCAAATCTCTCGTGTATAACCCAGGTCATGCTAATGGACCTTTAGAAGTGGCTTAGCTAGAGGGAGGGAGAAGTAAGCACCCTAGATACACCCTGATAGGCAGGTAGAAACACACCAAACACCCTCAAGAATCTCTGTAAAATATTAAAAGCTTCGTAATAAATGACAATGGTGCGTCAGTGAACTCTCTAGTTTGCAATACCTCTTTTTAATTCTCCAAAAAGGGATCCTCTCCTCAAAGGTGGTTGGGGTCCTTAAATAGCCCCCCCCCCCCCCCCACACACACCTCCCCCGAGGCAACTCAGTCATTAAAGACTATAAAAGACATCACTCATACTTTATGTCACAACATTAAATGCCTGATGTACTAGTTGTCTCTACGTCATAAACATTAAATGCCAAGACATGCCTTTTTCCTATCCACTGTGTGTCAGGGGGTTGTTGTCACAGAGGTGGCTCACCAACTGCCTGACAGCCCCAAATACCACGGTGGTTTACTCAAGTGCATGTCTGACAACGTTTAGATGGCTAGTGACATCACCCACAGTAGATGTGACATTAAGTAGAGGGTCGTTTGGTCCATAACTCAATGCCCGATGGAACTCCAAGCTGCTCCACTTGAGGTTCCACGGTCAGGGTCCTTCGGTGTTTTACCAGGTGTATCTAAGATGGTCAGGACAAGCCCCAACGGTGCCTTACTTCTCAATCCTCCAAACCAGGACCCTCTAAAGTTCCCACAGTGAGGTCATTCGATAGAGCATGAAAGCTCTCCCAGGCCCTGCCAAGCCTGGTCTTTCGCAAGTACCGTTTGACCTCATACAAACCCTTTAGTTATTATCGTTACGTCATTACAATCGTTAAAGCTTACAGAAATCAATAATGAAAGTACAATGTGATTAAAGCAACAGGCTAAAATATGAGTTGCCACGCTGAGCTGCCTCCCCAAGCTGCCACGCTTGAGCTGCCACGCTGAGTTGCCTCACCAAGATGTCACGCTTGAGTTGCCACACTGAGCTGCCTCACCAAGATGCCACGCTTGAGTTGCCACGCTGAGCTGCCTTACCCAGATGTCACGCTTGAGTTGCCATGCTGAGCTGCCTCCCCAAGCTGCCACGCTTGAGCTGCCACGCTGAGCTGCCTCACCAAGATGTCACGCTTGAGTTGCCACGCTGAGCTGCCTTACCAAGATGCCACGCTTGAGTTGCCACGCTGAGCTGCCTTACCCAGATGTCACGCTTGAGTTGCCACGCTGAGCTGCCTCACCAAGATGTCACACTTGAGCTCAAGCCCCCTCTACATTTGCCCCCTCGTGGAGAGATTTGTTGGGACAAGAAATGTCTGCACGAAATGACTCAACTTGATGGATTTTTCTTTGTGTAACTGTTGGAACATCTTCTTCGTTGGGGCCTTGTTAGATAAGTCTGACAAAAAGATTGGCACCAAAAACTCAAGCTTGCTGAAGAAGGCAACGCTTCCTGTTCTCTATGCGTCATTTCATTAATGACGTGCGCTATCTTTTCAACTGTCGCAGCACTTCCCGAAGTGCCACGTGTTCTTGTAAAATGATTACAGGCGGCCGTGCACGTGCGAGGGTGGGAAAATCTAAACGCCAAACTCGAAAGTCTCAACAGCCATTTTTCAAAATACTTTGAACCTTAATCACGTGGGCCTAAAGGGTCTGTTTCTACTTCTTCTTTCTTCTTCACTTATTTCCTTACTTCATTGTTATCTTCTTTCCTCAGACTATCGCTTATGTTCTTATAAAGAGAGAGAGAGAGAGAGATACGCCATTGTTGCAGAGAGCTATAACACTACTTGTGATCGTCCGTCTCCATTGTTGCGTTCAATCCCTTTTCTCTCGAATCTTTCTTTGTTACGGCTTCAAGCACCATTTCTGCCATGGCGTCTTCAAGCAACCCCACCATTTCTGCCACCAGTGTTCCTTCTGCCACCACCACTGCTGCCTCCGCCCAGGGTGCTGCTCGCCAAGAACAGCTGAGATTTTACCGTTGCTCTCCCATTTTTGGGGAGGGTGATGGATTTGCTGTTGCCTGTAAGGCTGTTTGCTTTTCCTCCAAGTTTGACGCCCTCTTGCTGGGTGATGAGGACGAAGAGGTGTCTAAGTGGGGATTTCTGCCCCCAGAAGGAACTCTGAGATTTCGCTTAGAGCGAGGGGACTTCCCATGGTCCCATATTGAGTTTGAAGCGCCTGGGGGATCCCCCGCGCACTTTGCTGCCTGGAACTCTCACATGCAGAGTTCCTATGCTGATGTCCTTACTAAGATTGGGCTGCAACGGGCAAGGTGGTTTGGTGAGTTTACTCTATCAAAGAACAACGCTGCCTTGCCTATACTGGTCTCTCGCTGGAACGTGGACACTCATACGTTCATTGCTGCCTGGGGTGAGTTTACCATAACTCTGGAGGATGTGTGTGAGCTCCTGGGCCTCGATGCAACAGGCCATGAGCCTTACACCGATGAAGCTCTTGATGCTCAAGAGACTGCGGATCGTTCGGAGTTGGATCGCATATGCCGAAGCTGCATCGGTTCTTCCAACAAAGCTACTTTTTCTCCCCTGATCAACTATTTCTTCCAGAGTTCTAGCGAAGGCAGCTCTTCGTCAACTGCCCCTGGTCAAGGTACATCGTTGGAGCTTCCTTCTTACATTCTTGTGATTTTGTCCCATTTCTTATTGACGGGCAAGCCTAACGATCAGCCCCGAAGAGACCTCATCAACCTGTCCCTTCGTCTAGCTCGAGGCATAAATCTTCCCCTGGCTGCAATTGCCTTGGGATCCCTGTACACCTGGTTGGACAGGATTTTATTTGACATGGAACGTTCCATTGGCCGTTATAAACTGGCCAACTTTACCAACAGTGTGCTTCTGACCAGTTTTCTCTACTTCCGCTTTCCTGCCGTAGCGGCCAGGCCCAACAGTCCTCCTTCAGCTGAAATAATTTTGCCTCCTCGGTCATTCATTTATCATAAGAGGCAAAGCCGAAAGGAGTTGATTTTGGTGATTGATCGTTTTGAGAGTTTCGTTATGAGGCCTTATCAAGAAGACGCCTTTTTCCACACTTGTAAATTTTTTCAGCATGATGCCAGGTTGATACAGGACCCTTCTCCTGACATTGAGGATCCCTCGCTGGCTGTAGTTCTTCTTCTTTCTCCTGGATATCTGCCCTCCTACACCGAGTGGGGATACTCGAGCGAGCATTATAACCCCAACCGATGCAGCCATCAGTTTGGGTTTGACCAGGGGGTGCCACGTCCAGTTTTCCAATCATCGAACCCCAAAGTCTCCTTTGGCGAGGAATGTTCGTTGTTTTCTTCAACTGCTGCGTGGGGGATATCCTCAGCAATGGTTGGGCGTGTCACCGTTCCTAGTATTACTAGGCATGGGGATGTGACCCCTCTGTTTTCCACCAAATATTGGCCAAGACAACTAGCTGAAATTGCTAAGTTCATCGAGCAAGAGCCGGTGTACCCTCCTGTTTGCTCATTTTCTGCCCTAGAGTTGGGGCTAAAGGGCAACTCTGTGCTTGGGATAGAGTTCCCTCTAAGTTCAACCCACAAAGCACCTCCCAACGAGCTTCCCCCACTTTGTGCCATGGTCCCAGTTGCCACGCCAAAGTCAAAAACTGCTGCTGCAAAGAAGGCTTCCCCCTCTGATGCAGCTACTACCGATGAGGGGGCTTCTCAACCTCTTGCTAAAAAAGCAAGGACGACCAAGAGTGGGACATCGAAATCGAAGTCAAAGTCCCAGAAGCCCCAAACTCCCGTGGCAACTCTTCCCATAGCCTCCGTTCCTCCTCCCATGCCCGTTGAGATGGCTGAGCGTGTGAGGAGGGAGGCCCAGGCAGAACTGGACCGAATAAATGCTGAGTATCAACGGCATGCAGTCGTTGTCCCTTCCTCCGTTGCTTTCCCCACGGTGGTGGTGGGTCCTTCAGAGCCAACGGCTAAAAAGAGGAAGAGTTCCAGGGTTCCTCAAGGGGTCAGCATTGGTGCAGCTAGCTCGAGGAAGAAGACTCTGGGCACCAAGTCCCAGAAGAAACGGACTCCTGAAGTACACCTGACCCCTGAGGTGCAATCCACCCCTGCCCCCTCAATTGCTGCCACTCCTCCCACTTCGCCCGTGGTTGTGCCATCTCGTTCTCCTTCTGAATCGGAGGTATGTATGGCTGACTTAATTATTATCTCCTTTTTGCTTGAGGATGACTGTCTTTGCTTGTGTGTATACTTATCCCTCCCCCTTTCTTTGACAACTGTTTTGCAGGGGGTTGAAATAGAAAACCCAGACCCTTCCAGTCCTCCCGTGAGCCGTTTTGTGGGGGGATGCTTCAGTGCACCTCATACCGATGTAACTCCTCCCCGTTCCCCCATGACGGGGCTCACGTATTCTCGTCGTGGAGCCAGCCAACGTGCGAGGGAAGCTTTTGTGGGATGTGATGACGTTGATCGTGCGAGTGATTCCTCGCCGAAAGTGGTAATCTTGCCCGAAGTGGCACATCCCGAAATAACCTCCTTTGTCGCTTCTGAGTCACAGGACCCACCTGAGGTTCCTCTGCCCATTGTACTTGTGGTAGAGAGTGAGCCCGAGGTATGATGTGATCTATGATTTGTTTGTTGTAGTCCTTTCGGTCATACTCTTTTCGTATTTGGCTTACTGAATTGTGATATGTATTAGGTACCCCAGGTGGAAGTGTCCTCGTTGTTGGCGAGCATTCTTCTTCCAACGGTGCTGCTAAGGCCCCCGCCTGTCATTCCTTTGTTTAGCACCCTAACCGAGGTAAGTAACACGTCAAGATATTTCATCATAATTTCTGTGCCCATTCTTCTTTTCTAACACTTGGCTTTGTGCATAGTTGTCTCCTGATCTTGCACCAACTCCCGTAGTGAGGGCCCAGGTTGGTGTGTTTACACTTCCTCCTGACGTGGCTTTGTTTGAGGGCCCAGTGTCTTCTCATGATGATCCCAATATGCTGGCCCTTGTGCCCTATACGGGTGATCATGTTTGGACAAGCGTGGAGGCTTCTGCGCCAAGGGACCCCGTTATGCCATCTGAGGCAATAATCGCTCCCCCAACGGTTCTTGTCCCTGTGGCTGCCTCAACTGCTCCCGTTGTGACTGAGGTATATTTTCCTTGCTATCTTTCGTTAAGGTTTTCCATTATCTCCATCTTCTGATTTTATGTAAGATTGTTCTTAAGCTCCTCCTTCTAACGGTGACTTAACAACGAAAACACTTGTTAAGTTTTTTTTTTTTTTTTTTTTCACAAACTCCCCCTTATAACGGTGACTTAACAACGAAAACACTTGTTAAGTTTTTTTCACAAACTCCACCTTATAACGGTGACTTAACAACGAAAACACTTGTTAAGTTTTTTCACAAACTCCACCTTATAACGGTGACTTAACAACGAAAACACTTGTTAAGTTTTTTTCACAAACTCCACCTTATAACGGTGACTTAACAACGAAAACACTTGTTAAGTTTTTTTTTCACAAACTCCACCTTATAACGGTGACTTAACAACGAAAACACTTGTTAAGTTTTTTTCACAAACTCCACCTTATAACGGTGACTTAACAACGAAAACACTTGTTAAGTTTTTTCACAAACTCCACCTTATAACGGTGACTTAACAACGAAAACACTTGTTAAGTTTTTTTCACAAACTCCACCTTATAACGGTGTCTTAACAACGAAAACACTTGTTAAGTTTTTTTTCACAAACTCCACCTTATAACGGTGACTTAACAACGAAAACACTTGTTAAGTTTTATTATCACAAACTCCACCTTATAACGGTGACTTAACAACGAAAACACTTGTTAAGTTATTCATAATTCCATCATTTGGGCTTTTCTTTTCAGGTTGCTCGGGAAGATTCGCCCCCAGTCCTCTCACCTGTAGGCTCGCCCTTCCGAGAACCTGATGCTTCGGAAAATTCTATTCATGGTGATCAAGGTTCTACGACTGGTGCTGCAGCCGAGAGCGAATCTGGGTGTGAATTGCCTCTTCCCGACCTAGCTCCTCACTCGTTCTGCCTCATGGTGCTTCGGCAGTCTCCTCAAATGCCCGTCAACCATCGCCTGGTGATTGAACAATTGGTGGATCGCCATCCTGAGACCTTCACACCGGATTGCCTGCGTTCAAATATTCATGTGATGAGTCTCAGACTGCAAGCCATGGCGATCGTTGTTGCTGAAATTGTCAGTACCCCCACTGCCAGTGTTACCAGATCCCTTCTCAACCAATTTTTAGGTTTTCTGAAGGAGTTGGGACGTGATGGTTTCCGTTTTGACTGGCTTGCTATGTATCTGAAGACCTTGAAAAACCAGCAACTGATCAGCCAGAGGGAGGTATTGCGCAAGCACCAAGAGGACCAGCAAGCTGAGGAGGCTAGGTTGGTCGTATTGGCCCCTCTTTTGGAAGCGGTGGAACAAGAGGTGAAGGATGCCGAAGAAGCTTTGTGCCTGGCCAAACTGAAGCGTGAGAGACTCCTGATCAAACGTACGCAAGTGCAAACGAGGCTGGAGGTTTCCATTAATGCCCAACGTTCCTTCACAGCAGCTTCTTCGGGCCTGCCTGGAGATTTTTTCTCTTCCTCGGATTTATCTTTTCTTTTAGGGTAGTTACCTCTTGTATACAGATCTTTTACTTCTTTTTCTCTATGTAATTCTTGGGCAATAGCTTCCAAAGGAAATTTTGTAATACTCTATTGTTTATGAATGAAGAACGCATACTTTTCAATCCCTTCATGTGTTGTGACTGTTGTTGTGTGCTATAGAGTTTTCTGTTTCTGCAATTCTTCATTCTAAGAAAAATGTCACCCAAAACTTGTATATTTATAACGATATAACATCAGCTCAAACTTGGTTATTTTACACATGATAAACCTTCAGCCACTTATTGTTAATCTTAAATGGCTTGTCTTCTTCTATCTTCGAAATTAAGCAATACCCTGAGTCATGCGCTTCCTTCACAACGTAAGGTCCCTCCCAGTTGGCTGCGAACTTTGGTAGAGGAAGTCCCCTGATGTGTTTTACTGCCGCTTTCAATACGAGGTCTCCTTCCACGAACTTCCTTGGTCTCACCAAGTTGTCATATGCTCTGGAGAGTTGTTTCGTATATATTTAAAAGTGTTGCATCGAGTTATCTCTGTGTCTTCCAACGCTTCCAGCTGTATATGTCTACTATGAGGGAGCATGCTACTTCTCAAGGCATAACGGGCAGAGGGGACTTCCAATTCTACTGGGAGGATTGCCTCAGCCCCATAGACAAGAGAGAACGACGTGTATCCTGTGGGTTTTTGCTTGGTTGTTCGATAGGCCCACAAGACAGCTGGTATCTTGTCATCCCACGCCCCTGGAAAGTCTTCCATCATTTTGGCCAAAATATTAATCAGGGTTTTGTTAGTTGCTTCGGCCTGACCATTTCCCTTTGGGTATGCCACCGTTGAAGTGTGATGAATAATGGAGTATTTGTCCGTGAGCATTGTTACTTCAGAATTGACGAAGGGGGTCCCATTATCTGAGAGAATTACTTTTGGGATCCCAAAACGGCAAATGATGTATTCTCTGATGAAGTTGCTCACCACCCCAGCCGTTGCCCGTTTGAGTGGTATTGCCTCGGCCCATTTTGTAAAACACTTCGTTGCTACCAGTATCCATATCTTGCCTCTCGAAGAAGGGTGTATTACCCCCACTAGGTCAAACGCCCAAGTATGAAATGGATAGGGTGTTGACAGAGAGTGTAAGTCCACCGATGGGGCATGGATCATATTTCCATGAAGTTGACAAGCTTTGCATTTTCGAACGAACTCAGCAGAGTCTTTCTCCATCGTTGGCCAATAATACCCCAACGTCATCAACTGATCATACAACTTAGCCCCTCCTATGTGTGCTGGATCGTGCGCTTGTTTGAGGACCTCCGCTGCTTCTTCCCTTGTGACACATCGCAAGGGCCTGTTAAAGTACCCCTTTCGATAAAGCTGCCCCTCCTGGACGTAGAACCTTGGAGCCCTTCGCCTTAGACCCATTGCATCTATTTTCTCCGTTGGAACAACCCCCTCCAGAATGAAGTCGATGTAGGGCTGCCTCCAGTCCGTTTGGGCTTCAATAAAATGGCACTCAGCTGCTTCGAAGAATAGCTCACACTTGTTGCATTTCCGTTGTAGCTATGTCGCATCCTGCTTCATTCTAGGCCAGAAATACCCCTCCCTTTGAATTCTCGTATATAGAGGTATCTCAGTCGTCTCGCAATGCTCCTCATGCGTTTTCCTCAATATTTGCTTGGCTTCCTCGGGGCTGACGCATCTTGATAACCATCCTCCTATATTTCTGAAATAGAGATTTCCCTGGCATGTAAAATATTGGGCCAACTCTCCTAGCCGCATCGCCCCCTCGCCAGACTCCAGTTGCTTCTTAATGTCTCTTCTCCAATCCGCGTCTCCCTTCATCGGTAGTATTGACTGCACCACCGAAGCAGCTGTTCTTCGTTGGATCGTAACGATAGTCGTATCGCTCCTCATGACCATCTTTTGAGCAATAGTGGCATAAGCGTCTGGATGTCGGTTCATCGTTCTGGGATGTCTTCTGATTTTGGTCCGATGGAACTGGCTGAGGAGCCTTTGAATGATCATTCTGTACGGTGCCAAACTCATGTGCTTCAACGCATATTCTCCATTAACTTGCTGAATTACTAAGTTCGAGTCACCCTTGATGCAGAGTGAACGAATTCCCCTTCGAAGATCCTCCAGCAACCCTAGTACTAATGCTTCGTATTCTGCTTCGTTATTGGAGCAAGGGAAATCTAGTTTGTAGGAAAGGCAAATTTCCTCCATTCCTTTTGAAAGGATGACCCCTGCCCCTCCTTTTTTTTCAGCCGAAGACCCATCAAACTGCATCGTCCATTCCTCATCGGTTGTATCCAGATAGTTGGCTTGTAAGTCGTCTCCCGGAACGTCTTCTTTAGGTGGTTCAAACGTTCCCGATGGAAAGATTGCCAATAGATCAGCATACGCCTGGCTCTTGATAGCACGAGGAACCACACACTTTAAATCCTATTCGGAGAGAATAAGGAACCACCTAGCTGCCCTGCCAATCAAGATAGTTCTAGCCAACAAATACTTAATAGGATCACATCTAGTTACAATGTGAATTGTAAAAGACAGCATATAATGTCTAAGTTTTTGTGCTACAAAGACTAAGGCCAAACAATGCCTTTCTAGGCTGCTATATCTAATCTCTGGCCCATGTATGATCCTGCTGAGGTAATACACTGGCCGTTCTTGCCCATCAATCTCTTGTGCCAGCAAAGCTCCAACGGACCTTGCAGTGGAGGTGAGGTACAGCTGCAACGGTACTCCTGCCTGTGGAGGAACCATGATTTGTGGTGAAACGAGCAGCTTCTTCAACTCATCGAGAGACTCCTGGTGATCCTTTTCCCACCTGAACTTTGTGTTCTTTCGCAGCAGCTGCATCAACGGGTGTGTTACCTCGGCCAATCCTGGTACGAATCTTCTAAGGTAGGAGACTTTACCGAGGAAACTTTTCAGCTCCTTCGCCGTTCTTGGGCACGGCATTTCTAAGATCGCGCGTTGTTTATCCTGGTCCATCTGCACCCCTTGTCGATCAACCACAAAGCCTAGAAACTTCCCACATGTTACTCCGAAGACGCACTTCAATGGGTTCATCCTTAATTTATACTTCCTACATCGAGTAAACACCTTCTTTAAGTCGTTCAGGTGGGACTCCTCCTTCTTCGATTTGATGACCAAATCATCCACATAGAATTCTACAAAGTTGTGGAAGAAATCGTGAAAAATGGCCATCATTGTTCTTTGATAAGTAGCTCCCGCATTCTTAAGTCCAAACGGCATTACTTTGTACATGAAATTGCCCAACGGGGTTCTGAATGCCGTTTTCTCTGCGTCCACGGGGTCCATTTTGATCTGGTTGTACCCTACGTACCCATCCATGAAGCTATACATCTCATGCCCAGCCGTGGCATCTATCAAGCTATCAATGGAGGGTAGAGGGAACTCATCTTTGGGGCAACCCCTGTTCAAATCTCTAAAATCCACACAGATCCTTATTTGATTCTTGTCCTTTTTTCCTACTGGCACAATGCTAGATAGCCAAAGGGGATGCTGTATTGGTTTGATGAATCCTGCTGCCAAAAAACGCTGAACCTCTTCCTTAATCTTCAAGTCCAACTCAGGTTTATAAGTTCTTGTTGCCTGCTTCACCGGGATGGCTGAAGGCATCATGTTTAGCTTGTGGCAGCTCACTTCCTCATCTAGCCCTTCCATTTCGATATACTTCCATGCAAAGACATCTATGAACTCCAGGGTTAGCCCAACCAAGGCTTCTCATTTCTCCTTACCGAGATCCTTCGCGATGAAGATGGGCCTTGGGTCTTCCCCTTCTCCTGCCAGGTTCAACTGCTCCAACTCTTGTGTCTGGGGCTTCGGTTGATTTGCCATGTATTCTGGTTCTTCGGCAACCTCCTCCACGAACTCCTGTATGTTGGAGTTGTCTATCACCATACACTGTCCCTGTTGATCTACCAAGAAACACTCGTATAACGGGTCAGCCCCATCCTCGGTCTCTTCGGCCGCCCGCTCACATCGTTATAAACGGTATACCACCTTCCCCTCTTCAGTGACCACCTTCTTGCATTGCCTGTTGGTAACTGTTGCCACGGCCTTCCTCTTTCTTTCTCTCGAAGCCTCAGCGATTCTTCCACCTGAAAAGCGACTCAGCACGCTTTGCCGTTAGACCTCATGCTCCACAGGATCCATTCTAAGCTTTACTTTGTTTTTGAGCTGCTTCGTGGTACCTTGGGGTCGAGGGATCACCTGATGGGTTTCTTCGGCCCTCACCCCTTCGTTACTCGCGGCTTCTTTGCTTTGCTCGTTTAGAGGCCCCATTCTATCTCTGATCGAGGGAACCCATGCCCCCTCCATTCTTCTCGTTAGGACTCGAGCATCCTCCTCCAACTCCGTATAAAAGGCCGCATCTACAAAGTGAGCTTCCTCGATAGCAAAAGGCCTTTTTGTAGCCCTAATGGTCACTTCTGTTCCTTTGACATTTGCCTTGGCGCATTGATGATATGTTGAAGGAACTAAACCTTGATTGTGCATCCATAATCTTCCTATTAGTAAATGATAGGAAGTTGCACTTTCTATTACATGGAACTTGATGTGGAAACTCAGATTTCCCATTACAATTCCCACATTCACATACCCAATGGATTTGGAAGATTGGTTGTCATACCCTGAGATTACCAGAGGCATGGGGACCAACCTTTCTTCTGGGATATCAGCTGCGTGGAAGGAGTTAATCGGCATAATGTTGATGGAAGCACCCCCATCCATAAGCGTTCTTGCAAAACTAACCCCGTTGATACTGGCCGTCACATACAAGGGTCTGTTATGAGGGAACCTTACAGCTCTATCTGCATCGCTGAAGGTCACCTATGATAGGAACTTTTTCACCAGCCTCGCCATGGGTCCCCTCCATTTCAGTGAGGGAACCGCGTCCGTCTTCGCAATGTCAAGGATCGCCCGAGTTATTTCCAGTCTGCTCTCCTTTGGTATCCCCACTTGATCGAAGAACCAAGCGAACTTTGGGGATTTTGAAACTGCGTTATATTCTATGACTGGATTCGTTTCCTCGCCCTCAACGCTATAGGTGTCTTCTACGTCCCTAGCACTTGCTTCATCATACGCCAGAACTACGTTAGCCATTCCCCTAGTGCAATACTCCAGTGCTTTATCGAACTCCATCGTTGCCCCTCTCCCCTCTCGCTCTGCCTCCTTATCGTAGGCCGTCACAACATTGGCCCCATGCGCCAGGAGCGGGTTATTGTTAACGTTTTGTGGGGGGATTTGCAGCGTTCCCACCTTCACGTACTTGTCTATGATTCTTCGCAGCGTGAAGCAGCTTTCTGTTGGATGCTGGACCTTTCGATGAACCTGACAATATTTGGGATTGGCCCTAGTTGCCGCCTCGGGCTCCTCCACCGGAACGCCTTTTGGCTCGTAAACCATTCCGCCTTGGACCATTGCGTTATAGCAACTCATAGCCTCCTCCACCGTACAAGGCAACGGTGGCGGGTCTTCTCTATCCCTTCCGAACTTTCTTTTGTTGTCCTTCCTCTGAGCCTTGCCCCCATCTTCTCTCTCAACATATCCTACCCGTGGGGCCTGAGACCTTCCCCCGATGGGTTGTATCGTCTGTCTGAACATCATGGGGGCTACTACCGGGCTAGGTCGCACCACCAACGATATATTTCTTGCAGATTTTAAGAAAGCTAAAAAAGTTCCCTCGCGTGTCTCATTGATCAGGTGACAGATATACTCAGGAAGTAATCCCTCAGCGCAAATTTGTAGTAACCTGGCCTCCTTAGCTTCTTCCCTCACGTCGAGGGACCTTTCCCTAAACCTTCGGATATAGGCCACTACCTCCTCCCCTCGCCTTTGCCTCTCCCTGCCCAGTTGGGTTAGGGTGAACTCATCTTCTGCCAAGAAGAACTTTTGGACAAACAACACGTGCATCTCCTCCCACGTGGAGACACTATTGGGAGGCAGGTGAGAGTACCAAGTGTAGGCTTTATCAGTCAGGGATTTGGAAAACTCCCTCAGCCTAAGCTTTTTGTCATTGCAATGCGCCCCCAAGTGTTCAACGAAACGCTTAATGTGTTCCTTCGGGTTCCCACCCTTCCCTGAGTATTTTTCAAAGGTAGAGGGAATATAGTCCTTCGGGTAGGGTTCGTCGTTGTACTCCTGGGGGTAGGGTGTCCGGAAGTCATCGTAGACTGCTGCCACCTCGCCCACAGCCTGCGAGGAAGACTGCATGAACTTCAGCATCTCCTTCTGCATCTCTTTTCTCATCTCTTCCAGGGGCGAGGCTACTGGGGCCACCTGCAACGGAGCAGACGGTCGAGCGCTCGTTGCAACCGGAGCGAACGTTATCGGTTGCGCCGTTGAAACTCCTGAGCCGCCCACTGTGGGATTCACAATAGAGGGTACACTTGCTGGGACCGCTCCCGTAATGCCTGCCCCTGGTGGGGCCCCTGGGGCCACTTTTGGTGTTACGAAGGCATTAGTCTCCAGCCCTCCGAGTATAGTTGAAGCTACTGGGGTTTGAAAAAACTAGTAAAATTTGCTCATGAGGAGCGCCATCTGGGCCGGTCCCAGCCCCGCGCTCGTGGAAGGTTGTGCCGCCCCTGGGACGCCTATCGTTGTTGGAGCCAGCGGTACCTCTACTCGAGGAGCACCATCTCTTAGGGCCTCCTGCTCCCTCGCAGCCTGTTCTTCATTATGCTGTATGTCATCGAAATTGAGTCTTCTAGTAGCGTTATCCTGCGCCATACTCCTTCTCTAGAAGGATGCCTCCCCAGCGGAGTCGCCAAATGTAAGAGGGTACTTTAGATTATATATATGGAGGCGTAACCCCTATTGAGTATGGTAATCACAAGTTAAATTAGCCAAAACCCTAGACTAATTATAGGAAATGCACACACAAACTCAATGAAGATGAACTCAGTTTAAGCTCTCAAATCTCTCGTGTATAACCCAGGTCATGCTAATGGACCTTTAGAAGTGGCTTAGCTAGAGGGAGGGAGAAGTAAGCACCCTAGATACACCCTGATAGGCTGGTAGAAACACACCAAACACCCTCAAGAATCTCTGTAAAATATTAAAAGCTTCGTAATAAATGACAATGGTGCGTCAGTGAACTCTCTAGTTTGCAATAACTCTTTTTAATTCTCCAAAAAGGGATCCTCTCCTCAAAGGTGGTTGGGGTCCTTAAATAGCCCCCCCCCCCCCCCCCCCCACACACACACACACACCCCTCCCCCGAGGCAACTCAGTCATTAAAGACTATGAAATACATCCCTCATACTTTATGTCACAACATTAAATGCCTGATGTACTAGTTGTCTCTACGTCATAAACATTAAATGCCAAGACATGCCTTTTGCCTATCCACTGTGTGTCAGGGGGTTGTTGTCGCAGAGGTGGCTCACCAACTGCCTGACAGCCCCAAATACCACGGTGGTTTACTCAAGTGCATGTCTGACAACGTTTAGATGGCTAGTGACATCACCCACAGTAGATGTGACATTAAGTAGAGGGTCGTTTGGTCCATAACTCAATGCCCGATGGAACTCCAAGCTGCTCCACTTGAGGTTCCACGGTCAGGGTCCTTCGGTGTTTTACCAGGTGTATCTAAGATGGTCAGGACAAGCCCCAACGGTGCCTTACTTCTCAATCCTCCAAACCAGGTCCCTCTAAAGTTCCCACAGTGAGGTCATTCGATAGAGCATGAAAGCTCTCCCAGGCCCTGCCAAGCCTGGTCTTTCGCAAGTACCGTTTGACCTCATACAAACCCTTTAGTTATTATCGTTACGTCATTACAATCGTTAAAGCTTACAGAAATCAATAATGAAAGTACAATGTGATTAAAGCAACAGGCTAAAATATGAGTTGCCACGCTGAGCTGCCTCACCAAGATGCCACGCTTGAGCTGCCACGCTGAGCTGCCTTACCCAGATGTCACGCTTGAGTTGCCACGCTGAGCTGCCTCCCCAAGCTGCCACGCTGAGCTGCCTCACCAAGATGTCACGCTTGAGTTGCCACGCTGAGCTGCCTCACCAAGTGCCACGCTTGAGCTGCCACGCTGAGCTGCCTTACTCAGATGTCACGCTTGAGTTGCCACGCTGAGCTGCCTCACCAAGATGTCACGCTTGAGCTGCAAGCCCCCTCTACACATGCTATCAAGATATGGTGCTTCTTAAAGATGCTCTTACTATTTTTCAAAATTAGAAGATGTTCCTAGAGAATTTAAAAAAGTAATTAGATTAGAATTTTCAAATCTTCTTATGTCTAGAAGTTTGATGTATAGTATGCTTCCTTAAATTTCCTTTTATGTAAGCCACTAAGAGAGGGCTATTCTCTCTTTTATCAATAAAATTCTTTAAAAAAACCTTGGAGTTACGTACTTCTGAAGTTGAAAATATCTTCACTTTATCACATTATTTATTAACAAAACCTTTTGGAATTTTGGACAATACCTTACAAGAAAACACCAATTTCCCTTCATTTTCACATGTACTCTTAAAACATCCACTTAACATAATTTCGACACTTGTTTATATGCTCATCATCCAATACTGCAAGTTTATATACTTGAGAAGGTGGATTTTAAGTATAAAAATCCAAAAGAATGAAATTTACACATGATTTATCCTTGGAATTTCATAACATATTCGTAAACATGCTTTTCAAGGCCAAAGACAATTTTTTTCCTCCAAACTAGAATAAATTCCTAATTTTATAAAATCCAATTTTTTTACAAGAAATCCTTTAGACATTTACTCGATAAATATTATTTCAACATTTTGTTCCATAAAATGTTTAAATACCAAGATTTCTTAAAATATATCATTTTTCCAAAAATCTTGAAATCATTTATAAATAATTTACACAAAACCATAAGAAACAACCTTCTTAAATCACAAATGCATTCTACTCTTACAAGCTCTAACTACAAGATAGACACTGTGGAAAAATAGAGTTCCCACCTCAAAAGGAGCTCCAACAATTATATGATGAATATAGAAGAGGATGGCAACCTCCCAGCTGCCAAGGTGGCCTTAAAGAGGTTACCTAGATCCACAAGCTTGCCACCTTGAATGTTTCATATAACCCCCCTTAAAACTCCATACTTCCTTCTTCTTCTTCTGCAAAATCCCTAACAACATCTACATAAAAATCCATCTTGCTTGAATGTGTTGTGTATTTGGGTTTTATTATCTTAAATATGGAAGAAGATGGTTAATATTTGGTAGTTTTGGGTGAAGGGGTGGTTGTGTGTGGTGGATAGTGGAGGAAGAGATCCAAGAGAGAGATAGGGGGAGAGAGTGAGAGACTAAATTTGATAGGAATGGGTTAAAAGAGCGAAAACACCATTTAAATACCCCCCCCCCCCCAAACCTTAAGGGTTAAATCAAACAAATGCCTTTAAACATAACCCTTTATCCAATGGTCCATCAAGCCTTTATCCCAAATTTTGTTCGGAGCTACTGAGTGGTCGACGCGTCATCCAATCGTTAGAAGGTTGTTTGAACCTCTTTTGAATGACATCTTCACCTCGTTCGAATGACTGCAGAAATCAACTATATTAATTGTAGGCCATAAAAAATCCAATTCAATTCTTAAAACTGGACCTCTGACATGAGCCTGGTAACAAGTCGAACCATAGTTTTTCCATATTTTTCAAAACCCAATTTTTTCCAGGATCGGGTCCCATCCAAAATTTCCTTTTGCATTTAGGTAAACCTAATACAAGTGAGAACATAATAAATATAACAATAATAATAATAATAATACTGAGACTTGTCTCTCGTCTTTTCCTTCTTTTATTTCCAAAAAAGTGTCAAAGACATTTTTCCTTCTTTTATAAAAAATACAAAAAACATTTTTCCTTCCCTTATACGAAAAATATTTTTCCTCCATTTTACGAAAAAACATTTTATCCTCTTTTATTCCAATGAAATGTCAAAAACATTTCCCTCTCTTTCCAAAAAACAATTTTAGGTTGACCGCATACCCTTGGTTTGGCTCCCTATTGGCCCCGGTCTTCAGTCGAATTTCCCCGAAGCTCTGTCAGTTCGCTCACTACTTCCTCTGAGTCTGGAATTCATCTTCTTTTCATGGAGAACACAGACCGAGTACCGAATGTACAACCAAAACTGATGACATTTTTAGCCCAACTCACTGCCAAGATTGACAACCTTCAAATCGAGGTTCATGAGATGCAACAAAATTGGGTCCCTGTTCTCGAAGAGCCCGGGTTCCTCTTCCCTAATTCCATGGGTTCACCGGCATCGGAGCTTATTTGGGTTCTCAAGTAATATCAACATGCCCACGTGCTCCTCCTGCTAATGGTCCGCCACCAGTCCAGGTCCCTATGCTGAATCTTTCCCAGCCAGGGGCTAACATACCCGTGATCGTTGATCCAAAGGAGGAAGAATTGAACAACATCAAGGAG
Source organism: Sambucus nigra (assembly GCA_949130495.1). Classification (NCBI taxonomy): domain Eukaryota; kingdom Viridiplantae; phylum Streptophyta; class Magnoliopsida; order Dipsacales; family Adoxaceae; genus Sambucus; species Sambucus nigra. The sequence goes on along the minus strand of OX422216.1, from coordinate 363,130,550 downwards.
GACCTCAAGATGTTGACCAAGAAGTTAAAATGAGTCAAAATCTATGGGAACTACAAGGAATACACCCACATGTCTCCTCATCCTAAACAAAGGTTTCCAAAAACATTTGTGATCCCAACATCAAGAAATTCGGTGGTACTGGACCTCCGATTGTTCATCTCCGCAGTTACTGTTGGTGCGTGAGGCCCCTCAATTTTAAAATATTATTATCAAAAACCAATTTCCTTTTAAAGATATGCGGAAGCGGGATGGTTCAACTTAGACAAATTTTAATTTATCTCAAATTAAAATTAAACCAAGTGAAATTAGATTAAACACACACTTATGTAAATTTCACTCAAACTAAATTAATTCAATTCAAGTCCTAGAAATTTTCCTAAGTCATATTTTCAATATTATCAAATTAGGCCAAAACAATTTTATCAAATTAAGAGATGACTTGAATTAAATTAACATAAACATTACCCAAATTAATTTAGCACCAAATTAAATAAGTGGTGAGTTAAACCAATTTTCTCTTTTTGCCTAAGCATGTGTTGTAGTGTAAGATTTGCAAAAAGATAAATTAAGTAAGCATCCACTACGTTACGATGTACGAGGAAAAACCCACAACGGAAAAAATCCTCGGACGGCCCTAGCCACAAATTCACTAAGTATGGTTTTACAAGTGCAAGACACGAAAGACTTACAAAACTTGACTTGACTCCGTCCAAGCCCCGACGCTTCTTCTTCTACCGATCTACGCCTAGAGAATAACCATGGATATCCACCATGGTCTTAGAATCCATCGATCATACTTTATCGATCACCGCCACCTAAGCAAGGAGCCTTTCTCCAAGTGGGTAAATTAACGCAAACAAACTTCTTCTTTCTGGGATTTATAAGAAAACCCAAACTTCTCTTCAACTTGGTAGAGAAAAACTAGGTGCCAAACACTCCAAGCAATGACATATATATTGAAACATGGAATAAAATATATGGGTGAGAACAAAAGGGTTTTCATGAACTTTTTCTTTTTGAATTTTTCTCTCAAACTCTCTCTTGGAGATTGTTGTGTGTGAAAAAGTTAATTGGAAAAGGTTGGTTCCCGCACTAGATAAATTCTGTCAAAAGTTAGTGGGGTAAAGAAGTGGGAAACATGGAAAAGCTACTCAAAACTGCCAAATAAACTGTTCCCGGAAAATCTCATTCGAACGAGATTTTCGTTCGAACGAAGTCGCGTTCGAATGATACTTCTAATGAAGTTCTAGTGGAAGGTCGTTGGCAAACTTTGTTCGAACAACAAACTCGTTCGAACAAAAATATTGAATGAACTTCGAGAAAGTATAAAAATTTGATTTTAACCTAGAAACTTTTTTTTAAAGGTTTAATGAAACTTTCTAAAAATAAACAACAGATTAAAATAAGATACGCCCATATAAATATTGTTCCAAGATCCTATATATATATATATATATATATATATTTAAAATGCATTCATACCTTAGGAGAAATGGAACCATGTTGATGACGTAGAAACGAGGCACAATACACATGATGTTTGATGAAGCTTTAATATCTTGGCCACTATGTCTTCAACAAATACGTCATAGGCTTGAATGGATACAATTTAAAACTATCCTATGACATAAACCTTTTTGTCCGGAATTGAGCCAAAACTACATTAAGACTCAATCGGATAATTGTCTCCTTATAGTTGCAACCAAGCCATGACTCTCCTAGGTGCCTCCAAGGAAATAATGGCCAAAATGTTCTAATAGACTTTGAAGGACAACGCTATTTGTTGGTTATTTTCCTTCGAGGAGTTCAGGATTTGTAGTTGGGAAGACGTGTCTTGCGAGTTCATGTCGTAGTACAAGTACAAAGAAGAGTTAGAGATTACCCCCATGATTTAGCATTGCTTAAACAAAATCCTAGGGAATCAGTCATTAACTTCATATCAAGGTAGAGTGAGAAAGTAACCACCATGACCAAATGACCTTCTGAAGAGGATCAAGTCAATATCGTGAAGAAGAACTTATTACCCCATGTCTGAGCGACAATGGGAGGATAGTACTACCCATATTTTGGAGCCCTCCTAGAAGAAGGAGTGGTGATCGAATAAGGTCTTGCCAAGATAGAAGTCAAACTGAAGAAAGTATCAAGACAGTCCGCTCTTAAAAAGTGTGAAAAGACTACAAGTACCGCAGTCTCAACCATCAACAACATATCTCAGCCTGCCACTTCATGGGCACCAGAAAACCGCCCGAACCGAGTCCAAAAGGAATACACTGAGCTTCACGATCCTCTCTCCAAAGTTTACCAAGCCCTTTTAAGCCAAAACCTCATCAAGCCATTGGACCCTCATCCATTACCAAACCCACTTCCCAAAAATTTCAAACTAGATGCCCATTATGAATTTCATCAAACTGTCGGCCATACCACTGATTAATGCTTCTACCTATGAAATGTAATTGAAGGTTTGATTGATCGGGGTGTTATGGCCCCACCAACCAATCCTAAAACAAACACTACCCATAATCCACTCTCGAATCATACAAATGCCATCTTTCTAGAAGAAGACCCAGATCATACAAGGAAAATCACTAGTTATGCCCATATACTCTCCTAAACCCCTTCAGACTTGCCTATATTTTCTTCTACACCCTACTAGCTTCATCGATCAGGATTAATCATTCCTTACTAGAGAATGCATCGTTGTTCGTACTCGTTCTATAGGTAAAGATATGGAATTTTCAGAAGTGTTGGACCAACTCCTAGAGGTTTGGATGAAATTGCCCTCCTAGATGATCATTGACTGCTAGAGATTCAGTGTAACATTCTTAAAAGCTCAAAAATGGTCCCGAGAGTTGGACAATTGCATTGGACCAACCGATGAAGCCAACTTAGATGATGTGGTTCAAATCATAGAAGACTTATTCTGATAGACCAATGAAATTTGCACTATATCTGAGCTACTTGATTCTTTAAGACTATAAGGGCGTATGTTCCCTTCACTTCTACATCTCCCCACTGAATGGGAGGATCTATACTAAGAATCCATTGAGGTTCTGGAGTGTATTGACTTTTGTGGAAAGATGATATCATTGCCACTAGATGGGGGGACGAATTCGATAATTCAGATGAAGTGTAAGGTCCCAAAAGGACTAGCCCAATAATAAGCATATGTGGGATGACAACATTTGAGGAGCTGCTATGAGAAATCAATAACGTGGATGAACGACCCGAGATCGATGAGGAAATGGGGTTTCTATTTTCCCCTTTTATGTGAACCATATGAACAGGTCAAGGAGGCATTACCAAGTCCCAAACCTGCCACTGTTAGCAAACGACAAAGGAAAAGGTGTTGAGAATATTCATATGCCTGAAATGACCCTCAAGGAGAGTAAGGACCTCGATCAGTTGAAAAAGACCCAAGACAACATCACTCTATGGGGACTCTTTGGGTCTTCCCACCCGCACAGAAATGCCTTGATCAAGGTACTCATAGGACCCACAATTCCTTCTTCCACCGTGCAAGAAAAAGTAATGAATCTGGTTAGATCCATAACCTCTACTAGAATGTCGTCTTTCTTCGAAGAAGAAATCCTGAAGATTGGGCTAAACCACAACTATGCTCTCAATATTTCCGTCAAAGTTATGGGAAAGATTGTCCCACTCTCTCTTGTCGATAAAGGATCAGCTCTAAATGTCTTCCCATTAATTACCCTCAATTATTTGGGACTAAAAGATAGAGACCTTGATCTAACCTCTATTGTCGTATGTGCCTACGATAATACTCGTTGTGAAGTAATGGGATCCATATAACTCACAATAGGGGTCAGCCTTATAAATCATGTTATTGAATCCCAAGTCATTGATATCCCAACTTATTTCAATCTGTTACTTGGATGACCATGGCTCCATAGCATCAAGGATTTGTCTTCTTCCCTCTATAAGAAACTAAAGTTTTTCACCAACGGGAAAGTCGTCACCATCTTGGGCGATGACAAAAATTCAAAGAATGCAAGCACCAATAATCCAGAATTTGAGATACAACATAGGGTGAATGGTATACTTTTATTAGGATTCCGACTTGAACCATTTCTACTCCCAACAGGGGAAGATTTCAAAGATAAGGTTTGCCCAGAGTATAACCCTCATGGCAATGTCAATGTAATCTAGATGCTCAAAAATGTTCACTTCATGCCCGGACTGGATCTGGAACGAAGACATCAAGGGATACTTGAACCCATTGTGTTGAATAAAGCTTTTACTCCTTATGTCCTATGCTATTAATCATCAGCACAAGAACTCTGAATGACCCTAGAATCTCGACTAAAGAGAAGGCTAAAAGGTTCCAAGACTGTCTCAAGATATTCCTTAAATGGAAGATTCATCAGAGAGGGTAAAGGTTTCCCCTTCTACGAATTTCTTGAACCGTGGTATGATCATGTGGATAAGAAGATGAAACCAGTAATGGAGATATTTTTCCAAGACAACTATTCATGGGTTGAAAGTTCCCAACATCATGTACAACCACTCATTAAAGAGACCATATCCAATATTGGATATTTCGAGGGAAGTGACTCCAAGGATGCATTCAAGTTGTAAACAGTGGGGTTAACACTCTGCATGATCCACTCAAGCGCTACATCATCGGATCGATCCTATTTGATCAAAGCTACTGATGGAACTCTCCTCAAGTGGCATGTTACACTTGTTCCACCTGCAGATATTCAACCTAACCCTGATGTTTATCCCATTTCCCCTTCTCTTGTTATTCCTCCTTATGCGGATGTAATCAAAACCTCCTTTAGTGAGGTTCCCAAGGCTATTTTTTCTATTAATGAAATAAATGAAGATTTATAGTATCTTGTTGTGCCTTACATTAATTGTCATGATTCTAATCAAACTCTTGATGATGATGATTTTGAAAATGAATAATTCTTACCTGATCTTAATAAGTTTAATAACAAACAATATAACTGCATTTAAGTTAATGATCATGAAACTTTCGTTAGTAATCTCGATTCTAGCATCCAACTGCGTGAGATTAGGCTACGGGCCACCTTTAAAAAGAATGAGGACGCTCAACTCGAAAAATTAATGAAGGAATTTATGGATGTCTTCGCATGGTCCTACGATGATATGACCGACATTGATCCCAAGATAGCTCATCATGAGATTCCAATTCTCCCAAACTGCAAATTGGTGAAATAAAAATTATGAAAGCTTCACATGGAATGGTTGCTCAAGGTGAAGGAAGTAGTCAGCAAGAAGTTGAATGTGAGTTTCATTCGTGTGACTGAATATCCCATATGGATAACCAATATCGTACCCATGCCAAAATAAGGTGGGAAGGTTTGCATGTGTGTCGACTATCGAAGGATGATTACCTGCTACCCAATATCAATATGATTATAAATAACACAACAAGTCACGCTCTTAAGTCATTCATTTATGGGTTTGTCAGATATAATCAGATTAAGATGCACCCGGATCATCAAGAGAGAACTTCATTCATCACCCCTTGGGGAACCTTTTGCTACACCGTTACTCAAAAATTTTAGGGTCACCTACTAGAGGGTTGCCTCATACATCTGGCATGATTTGATATACAATAAAGTCAAGGTATACATAGATGCTATGATTATCAAGTCTAAGACTACATAGGGTCATGTTCCCACTCTTTGGAAGTTCTTCGAGAGACTACAACAATATTATATGAGACTTAACCCACAGAAATGGGTTTTGGCCATTACCAAAGGGAAGCTCTTTGGATTCATGGTTAGAAAAAAGGGGATTTAAGAAGATCCTACAAAGATGAAAGCCATACTCGAGATGCCACCACCCCGAATAGAAAAGTAAGTCTGAGGATTCCTCAAAAAATTATAGTATACCAATCGATTCATTAGCCAATTGACTTCCGTCTGTGAGCCCATCTTCAAACTCCTCTAAAATGATTTTAACAAAGTTTGGAATGAAGCTTGCCAAGAAGCCTTTGATCGAATAAAAAATACCTAACCCAACCTCCGGTGATCATGCTACCGTAACTTGATCTTACCCTTCTTCTATACCTAATCGTAATAGATACCGCAACTAGGGATTTTCTAACCCAATACATGAAAGAATCCCTCAAAGAGAGAGTTATTTACTAAGCCAGTCGCAAGTTAGTCGGATATGAAGTTAACTACACAGCCTTGGAAAAGGCATGTGTTTCCCTTGTCTGGGTCATCCAAAAATTATGACACTATATGCTCGCCTTTCCCATCAAACTTGTGTCCTGAATGAATCCCATTAAGTACCTACTCAAAAAACCTACCCTATCCAGCCTAATCACCCGATGGTTGATGCTTTTAGTCGAGTTTGATATTGTGTATGTGAAGAAAAAAAACCATAAAAAGAAGATACATCTCTGCGCCAACAACATAACTGAATACGAGGCATGCACGGTAGGCCTCAAAGTTTCTCTAAAAAAGGAATTTGATACTTAGATGTCTATGGGGATTCATCCCTCATCATTTGACAAGTACTCAAAAGATGGAAAGTCAAGGATGAGAAACTCTTACCCTTACATGACCACCTAAAAGATATAGCTTCCCAATTCCAAGAAATCACCTTCCTCTACCTTCCCCGAGCAAAGAAAAACCTAGCTGATGACTTGTCTACCTTAGCCTCCATGGTTGATATGCCCGAAGGAATAGCAATGGCTCATTTCCTTGTCCAAAAGCAAGATAATCCAACCCACTACTACCACATTGAGTTCATCACAGAAGAAGATCCTGACATAGATGATTGTTGTTACTATGATATTTGGCACCTCCTCAAGTATGGTAGGTATCCCCAAGGTTCTGATAAGAAAAAGTAGGCAACCCTCCACAGACTGGATGGGTAGTAAATTATCTTCAATAAAGCACTATTTAAGAAAAACTTCGATGGAACCCATTTGCACTGCATCACGAGGGCTAACATTGAAGAGATGATGCAGAAAATCCATAGCAAGTAATGTCGACCCCACATGAATGGACATATGCTTTCCAAGAAAATCATCCGACAGGGTTACTACTGGACTACCAAGGCTCAAGATTGCACCGCCTACATTCGAAGATGTCTCAAATGCCAATAGTTTTCTAACCTACAACACCCACCTCCATGAGAGTTATACAACATGACTTTTCCTTGGTCATTATCCATATGGGCCATTGATATCATAGGGAAGGTTACACCCAAATCCTCCAACGGTCATGAGTTCATCCTAGTTTCCATTGACTACTTCACTAAATGGGTCGAAGCTGAGTCATGTGAAAATCTGAATACAAAGAAGGTGTCCAATTTCAGTAAGAAAATTAGCATCTGCCAATATGGAGTCCAACATGAGCTGGTGTCTGATAACGGGTGCATTTTGAAGTAGAAGTCACATAATTGGTCAATGAGTCTGGGATTCAGAGTTAAAAATATTCTCCCTACCGACCTCAAACTAATGGCGAAGTTGAAGCCTATAATAAGAAACTCAAAGTCACCATCAGCACGATGACTGAGAGTTATTGATATTAGGATGATTGGATCCCTTACGCCCTCTAGGGCTACCGTACTTTCGTTAGAACATCTACTAGGGCTACCCCTTACTCTCTAGTTTACGGCAGGGAAGCAATCCTACCCATGGAGCTATAAATTCCTTCACTACACGTCATTATTGATGTAGACACCACATTTTAGGACCCCCTAGGTCTCCCCTTAGGTCCCTATCACCTCCCTATCTCACTATAAACCCTATGTCACACTTTGAGTATCGATCTAGAGCCCAATGGGTGCCTTAGGGACCATTTAACTCTGGTCAACTCTATCGTAAGAGTGAAAGATCTTTGAATCTTTTAAGGGGTCTGAATACCCTTTCAAATAGTCCACCCCATTTTGCGAATCGGCATAACGGTTCGGACGAACGGACCATTTTACTACCGAAAATTGATTCGGAGGCCACCGGGCACTCTCGGGCCCCAATTTGACCCCAATGAACTTCATCGCCAGAGTGAAAGATCTTTGAATCTTTGAAGGTCACTAAAACTCCTTTTCAATGGTCTTCCCCATTCATGAAACATCATAACCTTTCAGATAAAAGATCAGTTTTCCCCTAAAAATTGATCCGGAGGCCACCTGGCACTCTCGAGCTCTATTTAACCAAAGTAGGCTCTTGATCTCGAATTATACTGAATGAAACTTTGAAGGGAATTAAATACCCTTTCTAATGGTTAACCCCGTGTGCAATTTTGACCTACGGTAGGGACAAATAATACATTTTACTTCAAGAGGTACCCGAGCACTTTCGAGCCCTAGTTGACTAAGGTAAACATGCTAAACAGATCAAGACTCTTTGGAATGTCGAATTAAATCTCCTAACCTTTCCAACAGTCCGTCCCGTGCGCGATTTTGACTTACTATGCAAACGAACGATCCATTTGCATCCGAAGATCTCCCATCGAAAGGATCGATGCGTGCTTCTGAGTGACATTTGACCCAAGGTCAACTCCTGGACCCGGGAGAAGTCCAAAGGACCCTTTAAGGTCTCTGAAATACCTTTATAATGGTATGACCTATGCATGATTTTGATCAACAATTTGTGTTCAATGATCATTTATCCCAAAAAATTTGCATGGGATTGCCAATTGGTAGGTCCTGAACCGTGCCTATCGGCATTGTGCCTGGGGTCACATGCCTATAGGCACCCCTATGGGTAGTCCAATCGTCATCCACTGACCCAATAAATAAGGTCCATGACCTCACTCCAAAACAAGAGAACAAATCCATCAGCAACAGTGATCTCAACATCATTCCCTCGAAATCAGCGAAGTTCCTTATGTGAAGTTCCATTCAATCTTACATACCCATCCTTTTCATACACAACTTGGAAAAATATCCTTCTCTCTCATCAACATTCATAAACACTCAAGGGAGTTCATCCAAGATCAAAGATTAAGCTTCAAAACAGGTCCAATTCCTTCCTTCTCTCTTTAAATTCCTTGTTTTTTTCATAATAAACATTAAATTCATAATCTACTTCTTACTTTAGTTCATACACATTAATATCTACACTTTTATTATTATCTTACACATATTTTATTTTCTACAAAAATCCCAAAAACAAATAAAAGAGGGTTACACCCGTAAATTATGAACGAAATTATCCATCACACTTTTTCAAAAACCTAAAAAACACATATTGTACATGTACACCTATAATAAAATTTCATTCGAATCTATGGGATAAACCCCTCCCCTATACTACATTCGAAATACATGGACTTTGATGCCTTTATAGTCTACGTAGGCATCTCGAATTAAAATTCGAGACGCGAGTCCTATTTTCCAATTCTCTCTATTTCCCTAGTTTTCTAAAATCTCCCATTTTCATGTATGTATATATATATATATATATATATATATATATATATATATATATATATATCATTCTTGTTTGCATTTCATCCAACACATATTATCGTTTCCTAATAACGATTAATATCATGATGAACGCTCAAATCATGCTTTCTACATATATTATTTTGGGAATATTCCTATGGATGACCTCACTCTACCTTATCCATGGTATGAGTTGAATAAATTCGATATGCATTATATAAACATGTACACACACTTCACGGGGATATAAAGAACATAAAAACACTAGACCATGAGAGATTAAAAGGGCAGGATGGGTGCCTAACACCTTCCTATTCCGTAACTTAACCCTCGGACCTTCGAACTATTAGTTTCGTATGCATCAGTTCATCCTTGATGCCACTCTCTCGAAGTGACAACATATTCTTTTGCTTATTTTTTGCAAAATATGCTTGCGACTCTATCTCTTCACATTTACCCCCACACCGACAACGACCAAAGCAACCTTCCCAAGAGGGGTGCGAGACCGCGACACAGCCTTCCCGAGGGGAGATGTATCTCTCACACTCTCTCTCCTCCCCCAAGCGCCGACTAGGATGGCCACAGTGGTCACTCTGCTGGGGACTATTTTTAAGAGGGTTGGACTCTATTTTCATTGGTGTTTTATTCTCTTCTACATTCCCCTATTTTTATGTTCCCCTTATTATTCCCTATGTATAAGCACCTCATGCTTATGTCACTGTTCACTCGCTTGTAGAAATTTTCCATGTACACTTCACACCACGTGAACCTAGGAGCAAGTATATCCACATGTTGCACACACCACGTAGAAATCCATGCTTAGGTTTCACTAACACACACCTCCACTTGTATATATACATTCACACACCCACTCTCACTTGTTATCCCTTCTCTAATGTTTATACTTGTACCTCATTCTAAGTTGGGCATGATCAATAAAGATACTCTATCCACAAGATACTAATCAAATAATCATGCATGGTACACATAACATCACCAAAGAGCATTTCTATTGATCCAATTTTGTCTCGTAACTAGGGAGTCACTTTGTGATGGGCACTGGTTCGGCAGGTCGCAGTTAGCCTAAGCATTATGACTCTCACCTTCCATTGGCCAAGTACCTTCGACGTATATCAAACGGTTCCCTCGCATCGTACTTCTTGACTGAATTCATGATGGGAGGTATATCACGAGGAACTCATTCATATACGTCGAGTATATCGAATTCACTCTCACATGTACAGTCCCCACGAGGTATATAGTGAGGCAATTCATGTACACTCAGGTATATCAAATGGCTTGTCCACATGTACCGATTTCGCCCAAAAGCATCACGCATATCGTGGAAGTCATGCCAAAAGGGGGGAATACCCTCCAATTAACCCAACAAATGCATACTCGCATATAGGTGTCAAACCTAGGACACGCAGATTAGATTGTCGGTTTTGATCCGAAACTATGCCGAAATTATGGGTTGACCTGCCACCTAAATTTCTGCGCAACTTTTCAATTGGGACCCTGCCCGTGAGCCTGGTAACAAGTCAAACCCTAGTTTCTAGATATGATAAACCCAATTTTTCCCGACGCGGATCCCATACGTCATTTCTTTTTTGCATCTAAGCAAACTTAATACAAGTGAGAACCTAAGAAACATAATAATCATGCTGGGACCCATCTTTTGTCTTTTCCTATCTCTTTCCCAAAGTGTCCAAAAACATTTTCCTCTTTTATCAAAAATTCCAAAAACATTTTATTTTCCTCTTGTAAAAAAAACAAAAAAAAAACATTTTTGTCCTCATATTTTCCAAAACTATCAAAAACATTTTCCCATTCATTTATTTTTCGAAAATAAATCCCAATTTTTCTCCTTATCAGGTCGATCGCATACCCTTGGCCTGGGTCCCTATTGGCTTCGATCTTCAGTTGAATTGCCCTGAAGTTCTGTCAGTCCCCTTACTTATTTTGAGTCCGAGATTCACCCGCCTTCCATGGAGAACACGGATCAATTGCCAAATGTATAGCCATATTTTTTTACCGTTCTAGCTCAGCTCACTGCCAAAATTGACAACCTTCAAAGTGAGGTTCATGAGATGCAAATAAATAGGGTCCCTATCCTCGAAGAGCCCGAGGTTCTCTTCCCTCTGTTTATGGATTCACTTGCACCCTAGCCTATTTGGGTTCTCGAGGAATACCAACATGCTCCCTGTGCTCCTCCTGCTAATGGGCCACCAACAGATCATTTGCCTATGCCAAACCTTGCTTAGCCAAGGGCTAACTTACCAGTGGCAATTGACCTGAAAGAGGCAGAACTGAACAAGTTCAAGGAAGACCTCAAAATCTTAACCAAAATATTGGATCAAGTCAAACTCTCTAGGAACTACATGGACTATACCCACATGTCTCCCTATCCTAAAGCCAAGTTGCCAAAAAAATTTAATATGCCCAATATCTAGAAGTTCGGAGGGATTAGACCCCCGATCGTTCATCTCCATAGCTATCACTGAGCCATGTCTCTCCTATAGATTCTGAAAAAAAATGACCCAGATGTTCCAGGAGACTTTGAAAGATAGCGCTCTCGGTTCGTTCTTATCCTTTGAGGAATCCAAGATCCGTAGTTGGGAAGATGTTTCCCGTGAGTTCATGTCACAGTACAAGTACAACAAAGACCAAGAAGTTACCCTCCATAACTTAAAGCTACTTAAGCAGAACCCTGGGGAATGAGTCATCACCTTTATGTCAAGGTGGAGAGAAAAAGAAGCTACCATAACCAATCATTCATCCTAAGAAGGATAGATCGGTATCGTACAGAAGAACGTCATACCCCATGTCCAAGAAACAATGGGAGGACAATATTACCCTCACTTTCGAGCCCTCCAAGAAGCAGGAGTGGAAATTGAAGAAAGTATTGACAAAACATAAGTCGAACCGAGGCAAACCTCTGGACAGTTTACTCATAGAAAGTTTGAAAAGATTCTGGTACTACGATTTCTACCATCAACAACATCTCTCAGTCTTTCACTTCATGGGCACCAGAGAGTCACCCAAACCCAGTCCGAAAGGAATACATCGAGATTCACACTCCCCTCTTCAAATTATACCAGTCCCTCTTAAGACAAAATCTGATCAAATCCTTGGACCTCAATCCATTACCAAACCCACTTTCGAAAAACTTCAAGCCTGATGCCCATTGTGACTTTCATCAAACTACTAGCAATACCACAAACCAATGTTTCCATATTTGAAATATGATCTAAGGCCTAATTGATTGGGGTGTCATCACCCCATCAGTTAATCCCAAACAAAACACTACCTATAATACACTCTCGAATCATGTAAATGCCATCTTCCTAGAAGAAGACTAAGAATTTGGTCCATCCACCCAAATCATGCCAAGTAAATCACCATTCATATCCATATTTCCTATTACACCTTACCAATTTCACCAATCAAGCCTTATTCCTTCTCACTTGAGCATGAATCACTGTCCGTACCCGTTTTAGAGGTAAAGATATAGAACTGTCAGAAGTGTTGAACCAACTCTTAAAGTTTGGGTTAAAATTTCCCTACAAGATAACCATCAACCATTAGAGATTCAGTGGGTTGTTCCTAGTAGCTCAAAAATGGGCCCGAGAGTTAAACAATTGGGTGGTGCCAACCGACTAAGTCAGTCTAGATAACATGGTCCAGATCATGGAAGATTTATTTCGAAAGACTGGTGATATTTATGGTATATCCGATCTACTCGATGCTTTGAAATTAGAAGTCTGCCTGGTCCCTTCAGTTCCATATTTCCCTCCCAAATGGGAGAAATTATATGAAGAGGCCATGGAAGTTATGGAGTGCTTTGACTTTGCATGGAAAGACAATATCGCTGCCACCGGATGGGGGGGATGATTTTTAAGATTCGAATGAAGAGCAAGATTAAAAAAAGACTAGTTTGATAGCCAACATATGCGGTATGATATCATTTGAGGAGGTTCTAGGAGAAATCAATAAGGTGGTTGAACAACTTGATATCGATGAAGAAACACGATTTCTACTTTTCCCTTCTCTTGTAAACCACATGACCAGGTCCGGATGACATTACCAAATCCCAAGCCTACAACCGTTGGCGAGCTATAAAGGCAAGGGTGTTGATAATATCACTGTGCCGAAAATGACCAACGAGGAAAGCAAGATCCTCGTTCAACTAAATAAAAACCAAGCCAACATCACTTTATGGGGGATTTTTATGTCTTCCCAACTGCACTGAAATGCACTAATCAGGCTACTCACCGAACCCATAATTCCTACCTTAACCGCGCCAGAAGAAGCGGTGAACCTAGTCGGATCCTTAACCTCTAGTCGAATGTTCTCCTTTTTTGAAGAAGAAATCCGTAAGACTGGTCCCAACCAAAATCATGCTCTAAATATCTATGTTGAAGTTATGGTGAAAATTGTCCCATTCTATCTCGTCGACAACGGATCATCTCTGAATGTTTTTCCATTAAGAACCCTTAATTATCTGGGATTAAAAGTGAGTGACCTTGATCCAACCTCTGCTACTATACGTGCTTACGACAACACTCGTCGACAAGTAACGGGATCTATTAATCTTGAAATAGGGTATGGCCCCACAAATCCTGTTGTTGAATTCTAAGTCATCGACATCCCAGCCTGTTTTAATCTGCTTCTTAGATGACTGTGGCTTTATAGCATCAAAGGGGTGTCCTCTTCCCTTCATCAAAAATTGAAGTTCTTCGCCAATGGGAAAGTTATCACCATCTAGGGAGACAGTGACAGCACCGAGAATGCAAGCACCAGTAATCCAGTACTTGAAATACAACACGGGGTGAATGATATGCTTCAGTCAGGATTCCAAGTTGAACCACTCCCACTCTCAGCAGTGGATAACTTCAAAGATAGGGTTTGTTCAGAATATGACCCTCATGGAAACATTAATGTACACTACAAAAAAAAGTTGTTTTTAAGACCCTATTTTTTGGGACAGAGAAATTATAGTCTATAAAACATACTTTTTTAGACGGTTATAATTAGCCTTCTCAAAAACTATTATTTTTTTAGACTTCTAATTATAGCCAACTCAAAAGAGGTGAGTTTTTGAGACAGCTAATTATCTCCGTCTTACAAAGTAAACCAAATGAGACAGTAACATATTTTCTTTCTGAAAAGATATACCAAGTAAGAGGGTTAAAAAATTAGATTTTCTCCATTAAAACTTTTCATCTCTCTCCTTAAAGACTTAAACCACCAAAAAAAAACAAAAAACATAAACATTTTACCCCCATTGTCCAAACCCAATTGTCAAACCTACCCAAATCCATCCGACGGCCAAACAAACCTAGTCGTCGGCCAAACCCTTGAGTGGCCGGTGCTAAACTTTTAGGTACTCACCATATCTCTCTCACACACACTTACCCACACACATGTACACACCGACACATACACCCACCCACACACACGCACACAGTGACACACATACACATGAACATAAATAAGGTAGGGTTTCGAATTTATTTTTGTGTTCGGTATTTACAAGGCGAATACAATCTTTAAATTTAGTGGTTTTATTTTAATTTTCAATTTAATTATCTATTGTGTACTCACCCTCACTTTGAAAAATTCGATTGTTGATATAATTATTAGAAAAATGTAATTAAAATCAATTTATTGTTTATAGACCAAATGTTCATCTAATCTATTATGTAAAATGCAAGATTTTTATAATTATCTACAATATGTTTGAGCTTGAGACTCCTAAAAACCTTTAAAATTTAGTTTTTCATTCAATTCATCAGGAAATTCGGTGCAGAATTCACTAGACCTCTCGATGGGGAGAATTTTTTTCTTCACCAATATTATGGCTTAGGAATATAACATTAGTTCGGAATTTTGTCGTTATCGATGAAGAAACCACCAAACCATTGTGTTTAATTGTATTTTTAAAAAAATGTTTAGAATCTTGTTCAATTGAGTGGAAAAATATTAAGATCTCATCGGTATACAAAATTCTAAAAATTATAAGCTAGATTTCATCAATTGATCATTTATGCTCCTATCCAGTTGATAATATCTTTTACAACTCTTATAAAATGTGATTAAAAAGGTAATTATTCAATGAGAAAATGTTGTCTAGTGGGTAGAGGCCAATGAGGACAAACATATAAGCGTCCGTATGTGAACTTGTAGGTCATTTTCTGAATAAAAAAGACAAATTAATGAGGGTATTATTCCATTTGACTATGGATTATTTTCGGTACATAAGTGTGTTATCATGTGATCACCTATGATATACGAACGCAAATAAGGTTACAATTTTCAACACAACATGGATACGTCGACACAACAAATCTAAAACAATTAGGACATGATATGAAAAAGACATGGCTTGAGATATAACTATATCCGGGTTTAATTTGCGATTTCAGGGGTGATTAGGATTTGATTTGGGCAAAAAATTTGGTTTTGAATCTCGGTTGAATTTGGCTTTGGTGTTAACCGTGGGTTCGATTCATTATCAATTTCGACCTCAATTTCATTTTGGGTATTGGGTCGATTTCGATTCAATCTTCCCGTCATTTATGCTTGCATTTTTCATTTCTGTTTGCATTTGGAAACGAAATAATGAAGAGCATAGATTTTATAAGAGCATTGGATTTGTCATTTCTTCCTCTTCCTTCTTAACCAGGTTTCACCAGCCTTTATCAGAGGTACCTATGGGAGCTTTACTCAAATTCCGACATATCTTTGACTCATAGGAGCTCTAATCATTAGAATTTCGGGCAAGGAAAATGTGGGTTCGTAAGAATCATGACATAGAACCATAATGATTTGATATTTAAACGATTTCCTTATTTATTAATCTATTTCAACCTAATAAAAGCACATGTCTTATTCGATTGAATATTATAATGATTAACTATTTTCTTCTCTATAAATGATGAGCGCACGTGGCGAGCTTGCTTTTGAGTATCTGTTGCATCACTTACTCTATTGATGGAGTTTTTTGCAGACTCATTGGCTTTTTAAGGTGACTAGCCCTCATTTGTGACTTGTGTCTTAAACAATTAATTTATTGGCTTTTACGACATTTATAGAGAGTTGATGATTTTGATCATGAAAGATTTTCCACATCACCCGTATATCACCCAAACAAACATATATATAGAGAAGTTATGGCCCTCACCATCCGTTATCAATTGATCTCAGTTGTATGGTCTAACATTGATTCAATTTTAGTCTAGTGGTATCGAAACACAAAATGCGTTAATTATACACTAAAAACAACATGAACTCCTGATGTAAGCATTAAAATTTGATAAAAGGTCGCACCTTGTGTGTGATTCCTCCTACAAGTTAAGAAAAATAGAAATTCTCCCATTGTTAAAGCCAAAAGTTGCTCTCATTGTTTGAAAATATTTTTTATGGTCTTAAATTTAATTAATTATTTTTAAAAATAATTTTTTAAAAAAATTTCTAATTCCCAACCATCAAATATTGTCGATTCGAGTCAATCTACTCGTAATTGTAATGACCGTGTTCTCAAAAGAGATGTTTATTGACACATAGGGAAACTCACAACCAACAATGACATTTCGGGATATGGTCATGCTCAATTGTAATTCCACAAACTAAATAATAATATCGTAGACTAGAATGGTGTTTTCATTAAGGTACAATCATATCTCACAATGGATAATATTTTGCGGTGCGAAACTATCACAACAGTACAACAATTAACCTAGCGGCACACAAGAACACAATGTGGTGAATTCTTTATTTGTCATAATTTTTGTATTCTTTAAAATAGTAACCGTTACTTTATTTAGGCATCTAATCATGTTTTAAAATACTATAGCGATGTTGATTCAATGAACCCGTGTAGCCTACCACATAGAGACAAGGAAGAAATTTAAGCTTTATTACTGTTATGATATTTTGAGCCACGTTCTGAATTTTGAAATTTGAACTTTAGAACAAGGTGTTATTCTGAAGTGGAAATTAAGTGTAGATATTGCAAGTGGTGTATCCCTATGTTGTGCTATTTCAAATTTATGGTTTGACAGTTGGACTATCGAATATGGTAAAATATTTCTAATAGATATACATGGTATAATAAAGTACTCCTCTACCATGAAATTGTCAATTAGATTAAACATAATGGACAAACTAATTCTAGTTCTAAATGTGAGAACATCTTTTTATAATCTAATATCTGTTTTTTATTTGTTCAAATTAAAAATCTAGTGTCTTACTAACTTGACATTCCTATTATCATATTTGCTTATATGCTGGTACATTGGTACATTTAGATTCATAATGTAAATCAGATTGCAATATAAATCACTACTTCATTATTTTGTGCAGTATTTCTTGTATCAGATTCTCCGTGCCATGAAATACATACTTTCTGCCAATGTTCTACACATATACTTGAAGCCTAGAAACCTTCTTCTGATTATATTGCGGCCATTGATGTATGGTCACTGGGTTACTTTTTCATGCAATTGATGGATCAGAAGCCTTTGTTTCCTGGCAGGGATCATGTACACCAGCTACGATTGCTAATGCAGGTGATTATTTATACAATATATACTAATCATTTCCTTTGAAGTTAGGGACTGGGACCTATTTCATTGGCATGTAATGCTTCCTCAATTCTTTTTTATAAGTATTATTTCTTCAATTCTTTAAACTTGATATAACAATATTGTGCTGAATTTTGGGCTAAACGTCATTTCTTTCAACCAAGTAATCGTAAAACTTGTTTATAATTTCTTCAAAATAAGAGGTGAAATTTCCTTTAATGTTGTACTCTTCCATTTTCGAATGTCATTTCCATTGTCCTTGTTATATTGTGAATCACCCATCCAAAAGTTTAACTTGAGAAAGAATTGTAAAGAAGCAGATATGTTGTTGTTGTCCCAAATCTTGTACATATACTCTTTTTATCTTATTTTTTAAGGTGCTAACAGAATTAGTTGTATAAGAACATGTTGAATTTAAATTTTTAATGTCATATTTGTTTTGCTTCTGACCATACAAAAGCAACATGCTCTCAACGCTATAACTTAAATTCTGGACACTATAACCCCGTTGACCATCTTTCATCCTATTACCAACCTCCATTACTACAATTACTAGCCAAACATACACCATTAAATTGGTTCATATACATCGGTGCTCCCTATCACATCACATCACTCCTGATCTCGTTAACCTCAGTCATTAAAATGAGCATCATGGCACATATGAGTTACATGTTGGCAATTATAAAGGATTAAAAATTTCTCATATTAGTCCTTCTCTTCTTCATAGTTATTTTTCTACTTTTTGTTTATCTTATATCTTACATGTTCCCTCAATTTATAAATCTCTTTTGTACGACCAAAAATTTAACAAAGATAATAATATTTATTTTAAATTCCAGCCCTCTTATTTTCGTGTCAAGAATCAAGTCAAGCCTCACACTCTTCTTTTTTACGCATATAATGGTGGACATTACTCATTTCCTTCCGCCGCAAACATGTTTTCATCTTGTCGGTCTTCTTTCATTGTTAAAACGACCAGTTCTGATTGCTACCATTAATGACTAGCTCATCCATATCAACACGTTCTTATCCAAATTTTACATTCTAATTTAACTCTTTCCTTCGCAATAGTACTTGAACACTCATTCCACCGACACCCAACATGAACATTATTGGTTGTTAATTGGTTTACTGCATCACACAAAAGTCTAAAGGTTCTATTGAACTCTATAAAGCCCAAGTAGTTGCCAAAAGCTTTCATTCACGACCCGACATTGATTTTGATGAGACCTTTAGTTCGGTTGTTAAACCTACAACCATACGGCTTGTTCTTTCCATCGTCATTAACCGCAATTGGCTCATCTGTTAACTTGATGTCAATAATGTTTTTATCAACGACATTTTAACAAAAACTATGTACATGCAACAACCGATGTTTTTTTATGCAGCTCAAACAACCATGTGTGCAAATTACATCGTTCACTTTACGATTTGAAGAGTCTCCATGTGCTTAGTTTTACTGTGTCCATCAATTTTTCACCTCATATGGCTTCCAATAGTCTCACTTTGATTCCTCACTGTTTATATTATCTTCTGGTAATATACTTATTTATGTTATCATTTATGTTGATGATATTATTATTAGTAGTAATGTCTTAGTTGAAATTCAAACACATGTCGATAAATTAGGAGCAACCTTTTCCATAAAAGATCTTGCTCCTTTTCCCTTCTTTCTGGGCAGTTCCATTATACAGCACCTCCATGGTTTATTCCTTCATCAAAAGAAGTATATTTTGAACCCACTAGAAAAATTGTGCATGGCCAATTGCAAACTAGTAAATACACCTTTTTCACTTGATACAAAATTATATATATATATGGTGGTTCACCCTTTTCGGATTCCAAATAATTTTGGCAAATAGTAGGGGCTTTATAATATTTCATATTAACAAGGCCTGACCTTGCATACTTGGTTAATAAAGTATGTCTATTTATGTACAATCCTTTTGAGGACCATTGGCTTGCAGTTAAATGCCTTATTTAATACTTAAAACATACAATTTTCCATTATCTCCTCTTAAAGAAAAATTGTAAATCAGAACTCCAAGCATACTCAGACTCGGCTGGTTGTATTAATGATCACAAATACACCATTGGATTTGCAATTTATCTAGGGTCTAATTTGATTTCTTTATTTTCTCATAAGTAATGGATTATTGGTCGTTTGTCAACCGAGTCTGAATATAAATCCCCTGCTGCTTACATGACTCCAATCCCTTCTCTCCGAGTTAAAAATTTCTCTAATGGTCCTCCTATATTGTGGTGTGATAATATTGGTGCAATGTATCTCTCTACAAATCCTATTTCTCATGCCCTTATGAAACAAATAGAAATTTCATTTCCATTTTGTCCTTGATAAAATGGACCAAGGAGATTTATAAGCGCAGTTTATATTTGTTTTGCTTCTGACCATACAGGAGAAGAGGCAGGGTAGTGAGTGCCATCGAGGTGGTCAGAAATATTAGGGCCATTAGATTCAAGCACGTATCAGGGGCAGCGTTAGTTCTTCCGTTAGAGGCTCTGTAGAGGGCATATTCGTTGTTTCAATTATGGTCGAGAGGGTCACAAATCAAATGTTTGCACAGCGCCGCGTAATCAGCAGGGTGGACCTGTTCAGGATGCTCCAACATGTTCTTTTGTTGTTCTTCCAACTGAGTTAAATGTCCAAAGTATGGTTAATTATTTGCTTCTATAATTCGCATTTTATATGTTTCGATTGCTTTCCATTCATTTATTTCCAGACAATTAGTTGTAGAGGTTGGCTTGATTCCTTCTAGACTAGCAATACCTATTAGAGTAGACTTCTTTAGGTGGATCACTGACACTTCTTTAGGTGGATCAGTTATATTTTTTTTCACACCCTATCCTATATTTATTTATTTAAGTCAATTTCAGGTGTATTTTTTTCCATGCACCCCTCATTTAATACCTATCTCTATCTTTTTTTGATGTATGATGTTAGTTCTGTCAATATCCTCCCCAGGTTTTGTAGTTTTATTTGACTTTAATTTGTTGGGACGATGCGCGTTTTAGCATTTAAATCAGTGTAGTCTGATTATGATTTTAATATGTTTCTACTCCAGTCATAATTGTGAGACATGGTGAAAGCGCGTTGGTCATTTACGGATAAATTTCAATCTGCTTCCACGCTGCATGCTTGTGGCAATACATTATATCGTTGTAAGTTCCAAAATTGACCATCCCTACTAAATACTGACGAAAATGGTCCAATATTGCAGCCAAGTCCACGACTCAACAAAATCACAAAACATCTCTTTTTATTTAGAAACAAAAAACACACTTGGTAGTTAAAATGGTCCATATAATTTTTTTATGTTAGTCATTATTGAAAACTTATTTTGATGATTAAAAGATTTTAAATAAACTACTTGCCGGTTAGTTCTAGAAACTTCCAAAATTCATCCTTTAAGCATGTAAATTTCTTGTATATTATGGTTGGGTTGATAGAAGTGAATGAAATTAAGTGAATGACATTAAGGATGTAGGAACTGCAAAGAAAAAAGATCGTATGATAAAATTTTCTATGTATGTTGTTTGGTTATTGAATGAATTCTTCATGTTTCATTAGTTTTATAACTAATGTATAACTGATGCTGAAATGTGACTTGTTGCTATGATAAATGGAAATATACATATCCATGACATGGAAGCATCTTCGTCGTCGTTTGACTATGTCAAAGAAGTTAAATGGTTTTAATAGCCTCTCTTGATCACATATAATTAAGGTTTCTTTACCAGGTAAAAATAAATTGAATTACTAGACTGATAACCCCTCTACGAAGACAAAAAAATTAGACAACTGGCAAAGTGAGGATTCTGTAATTATGGGATGGCTCTAGCATAACGTAGAACCATACATTTCCACTATGCTCAGCAGCTCTTCTATCACCCTTTGCTGCTATGAATGATTTACTACTATGGCCAATTCATGTAACACTACATGTACAGTTCATTCCCCTCGCTCTTGGATCCTTGATTTAGGTGCTAGCCTCACATATCGGGTATATCCTCTTTCTTTTCTAATTTCACTCTTGTCCAAAAACATAAATTGTCACTAATTCTTGATACATCTCCACTATTGTATTAAATGGTTGTGCCACGTGTCGAGATAAAGCTCCACTATGGTGGTGGTCAGAATTTTTTGTTGGTTGGTGTATAGTATTCCTAGAATCAATTTTAATGTTTAAAGCAGGCTGTCTACCTGTGGTTTTCATGAATAAACAAAGGAGACTTTGCCGATTTTTTTAAAAAATAATAGTAGTTACATATTTAGATTGTTTAGGATGAGAATATACTATATTGATTCATTACACATTGTATTATTGATGAGTGGGATATTAATTTTGACATAATTGACACTTTTTTTTCAGGTGACAATTTTTGTACAACATACAATGATAATCAGTGATTTTGGAGGTCGTACGCTTTAAGATCGCGGGGTTATTTTGATAAAAGCATTTCGTGTTTTGGAGTATAAGAAACTAATGTATTTTTGTTGTCAACTCGAATATTTGAACTTAGTGTTATAGTTTTTGTTTTGATGAATATTTGGAGACGCTTGTAAGAACTCTAACTATTGTCGAATGAAGATGATTCATTGTCTTGGTTGAAAATCATCTTATGTATTATATTTCATGATTATTCGTTGTGCTGTCTCAAATTTGATTCAATTTTATATTAAATTTTAGCGATAGATTTTATTATCCAGAATTGGTGCAAAAATTTTAAGATCCCTTCACCTCTTTTGGGATGGGTAATACTGTCCCAAAAATATATTAAATATGGCTATGTTGCCATCTCAAAAAGATCTGGTAAAATATCAACCTTTTGAGACATATTAATTCCAGTCTCAAAAGTAATTTTTTGGCACAACTCTCTTGCCGTCTCAAAAGAGTCATATAAAATGATGACCTTTTGAGACGGGCCTGTTCCCGTCTCAAAAAACTCTTTTGAGACGGCTATGGCATCATAAAAAGTATTTATAACCCCCTATCAAAAAGACCCCCCTAGCCATCCAAAATAGCATCCCAAAAAGTATTTGAGATAGATAAACCATCTTTTGGGACTGTTAGGCTACCGTCTCACAAGCTACTTTTCTTTGTAGTGGTAATCCAAATGTTCAAGAACATGCACTTCATGCCCGAACTAGGGCTAGGGCGAAGACAGCAAGGGATAATTGAACCCATTATGTTGAAGGAGACATTTCCTCATTGAGGCTTGGGCTATCTGCCGTTAGAAGAAGAACTCGAATTGATCCGTCAGCCTCGACTGAAGAGGAGGTTAGAATGTGCCAAAATTGTCCCAAAAGATTCTCTAAATGGAAGATTCATCATGGAAGTTGAAGATTTCCCCTTCCGCTTTGTAGACAAGAGGATGAAACTTGGAATAGAGATATTCTTTTAAGACAACTATCCATGGGATGAGAGTTCCCAGCACCGTGTACAACCTCTCACTCAAGAAACCACAACTAATATCGGGGATTCTGAGGGCAATGACTCTAAGGACTCTTTCAATTTACAGATACTGGGGATGACACTCTATATGATCCACTCAGGGGCTATAACGTTTAATCCATCCTGCCTCATCAAATATGCTGATGTACCTCTTTTTAAATGGCATGCTACACTTGTGCTACCTTCTAATGTTCAACCTACCCCTGATGTTTATCCCCTCCCCGTTTAGTTTTTCCCCTCACTCTAATGTAATCGAGACCTCCTTTGATGAAGTTCTCAATGCTATTTTTCCTATTAATGAAATAAACGAAGATTTTACATATTTTGTTGTACCTTACATTAATTGCCTTGATTCTAATCAAACTATTGATGATGATGATTTTGCAAATGAAAAATTCTTAACTGATCTAAATAAGGCTAATAACAAATAACATAATTGGATTCAAGTTAATGAAGATGAAATTGTTGTTATTAATCTCGATTTTAGTATCCAAATGCGCGCAATTAGGATAGGGGCCACCCTTAATGAGCATGAGTGCGCGCAACTCAAAGAACTACTAAAGGAATTCATGGATGTCTTTACATTGTCTTATAATAATATGCCCAGCATTGACGCTAAGATAGCACAATATGAGATTCCGACTCTCCTAGAATGAAAACCGATCACACAAAAACTGTGTAAGCTCCATACGGAATGGTCACCCAAGGTTAAAGAAGAAGTAGTCAAGAAACTGAACGTGGGCTTTATTCGTGTGATCGAATATCCCACATGGCTAGATAATATCGTACCCGTGCAAAAATCAAAAGGGAAGGTTATGCTATGCATCGACTACCGAGACTTGAACAAGGCCTCTCTAAACGATGATTACCCGCTACCCAACATCGACATGATTATGGATAATACGGCCAGTCATGCTCTCAAGTCATTCATTGACAGGTTTATCAGATATAAACAAATCAAGATGCACCTAAATCACCAAGAGAAAATCGCATTCATCACCTCTTGGGGAACCTTTTGCTGCACTATCATGCCATTTGGTCTGAAAAATGCAGTACCTACCAGAGGATTGCTACAACTATTCGGTATGATCTGATACAATAGGAAGTCGAGGTCTATGTAGACGACATGTTTATCAAGTCCAAGACTAGGGAAGGTTATGTTCCCTCTCTTCGAAAGTTCTTCCAGCGACTGCGATAATACCATATGCGGCTCAACCTACAGAAATATGTCTTTGGCATTACTAAAGGAAAACTCTTGGGATTCAAGGCTAGCTAAAAAGGGATAAAAGTAGATCCGACCAAGCTAAAGGCCATACTTGAGATGCCACCACCTTGAACGAAGAAGGATGTTTGGGGATTCCTTAGCAAATTATAGTACATTAGTCGATTCATCAGTTAATTGACTTCTATATGTGAACCCATCTTCACACTCCTTTGAAAAGATTCAACTAAAGTTTAGAACGAAGCTTGCTAAGAAGCCTTTGACCCAATCAATCAATACCTGACCCAACCTCCGGTGCTCATGCTGCCGCAGCCAGATATTCCCTTTCTCATATACCTAACCGTTACCGATACTGCAGCTGGGACTTTGTTAGCCCAATATCTCAAAAAATCCATAAAGAGAGAGATATCTACTATGCCAGTCGAAAGTTGGCCGGTTAGAAATCTAACTACACTACCTTCGAAAAATCATATGTCGCCCTTGTATGGGTTACTCAAAAGTTGTGGCACTACATGGTCGCCTTTCCCATCAATCTTGTATCCTGAATGGATCCCATTAAGTACCTACTAGAGAAACCTGACCTGCCCATCCGAATGGATACTGGTTGATGCTCCTAGATGAATTTGATATCACCTACATGACGCAAAAGGCCATAAAAGGAAGAGCCATGTCTAACTACCTTGCTGACTACCCCATGGAAGAGGCCAATGTCTGGATCTTTGAGTTCCTTGATGAGAATATCCTTTGTACCTCCCAAGAAGACCTTCGATGGAAAATGTTCTTTGACGGTACTGCCAACAAAAAAGGGTATGGCATTGGCATCCTCTTAATTGCCCCCGATAACTCTCACACTCTCATTGCCATCAAGCTGGACTTTCCTTATACCACCAACATGACTGAGTACGAGGTGTGCATGGTAGGCCTTAAAGTTTCCCTTAATAAAGGAATTCGATATCTCAATGTCTATAGGGATTCATCCCTCATCATTGGTCAAGTACTTAGAAAGTTAAAAGTCAAGGACGAGAAACTCTTACCCTTCCATGGCCACCTAGAATAGCTGGCTTCCCAATTCCAAGAAATCACCTTCCACTACCAGCCTCGAGCAAAGAATAACCTAGGCAACATCATTACTACCTTATCCTTCATGATTGACATGCCCGAAGGAATAACCATGGAAACTTTCATTGTCCAAAAACAAGACAAACCCACTCACTACTACCATATTGACCTTGACATGAAGGAAGATCCCGAGATAGCTGACTGCTGGTACTATGATATTTAGCCCATCCTCAAACATGGTAGGTATCCCCAAGGATCTGGAAAAAAAAAAGATCGAGCAACTCTCTACAGACAGTCTGCCCTGCATATTATCTATGATAAAGCATTATTTTAGAGAAACTTCGATGGAGCCCATTTGCACTACATTGCAGAGGCTGACATCGAAGACATGATGCAGAAAATCCATAGTGGGGAATGAGGACCCCACATAAATATCCATATGCTCGCCAAAAAGATCACCCAATTGGGTTACTATTGGACCACCATAGTTCAGGATTGCACAGCCTACGTTCGAAGATGACTCAAATGCCAACAGTCCTCCAACCTACAACACTTGCCCCCGCGGGAATTATACAACATGACTTCTC
Organism: Sambucus nigra; assembly: GCA_949130495.1. Classification (NCBI taxonomy): domain Eukaryota; kingdom Viridiplantae; phylum Streptophyta; class Magnoliopsida; order Dipsacales; family Adoxaceae; genus Sambucus; species Sambucus nigra. The sequence goes on along the minus strand of OX422216.1, from coordinate 363,104,221 downwards.
CCTGGCCGTTTGCCACATGGGGCATTTACATCATAGATAAAGTTACACCAAAAGCATCCAACATGCATGAGTTCATCCTATTATCCATTGACTACTTCACCAAATCGGTCGAAGCTATGTCATACGCATTTCTGAATGCCAAGAAGGTGGCCAAGTTCATAAAAAAATCATCTGTCGATATGGGGTCCCATACAATCTGGTATCAGACAATGGGCTACACTTCGAGGAAGAAGTTATATAAGTGGTCTACGAGTATGGAATTCAAAGACACAAATCTTCTCCATACTGACCTCAGACCAATGGTGCAGTCGAGGCAGCAAATAAGAACCTCAAAGTCATTATCTGCAAGATGATCGAGAGTTATCGAGATTGGGCCGACAGGATCCCTTATGCCATCTGGGGTTACCACACTTTAGTTAGAACCTCTATTGGGGCTACCCCTTGCTCTCTAGTCTACGACATGCAAGCGGTCCTACCCATGGAGTTAGAAATCCCTTCACTATGTGTCATGCTAGAAAGCAAAGTTAGCGAGGAATATTGGCACGAAAGCTGTCTTAACGAGTTGTCCCTCTTAGATGAAAGTTGGCTGAAAGCGTTATATCACATACAAGGGTACCATCACCACATAGCACGATCATTCAATAAGAGAGTCAAGGATCGCGGTGTCCGAGAAGGGGACTCAGTCCTCAAAGAAATAGTAGAGCCCGTATGGGACCCCAGAAGAAAATTCAAGCCCAATTGCAGAAGCCCATACATTGTAAAAAAGATCTTATCGGGAGGCACCGTTGTGCTCACCGACCTTGATGGAGAAGAAATGGCACGTCCAGTGAACCTGAACCGTCTCAAGAAATTATACACCTAGTCTAAAATCTCGGTGCGCTACGAATCTTCTCATCTCCATTATATTCTATTAAAAAAACTAACTAGAACTACGTGGGGACTAATCCTCTAAAAACCTTTTTGCTTGCAAAAAATGAATTTCAGAAAACTTTCAAAACCCTCAGAGTCACATAAGCAGCTCATCCGTTTACATGGGCATGACCCCCTTCTTTTTCACAAAATGATATTTCTTTCTTATCCCCGAGAACGATAATTCATTTTAACATATACATGAACAAAAGGATTATGTAGGCCTTAGCGATCGGTATAAATAATTTTAAATGCAAATTTCATCAAAAGACACAACTAGATAATCAAAAACTTATTTATTTCATTATTTCAAATTTTGGTATGATTACATCAACATAGGGAATCAAACGACTTCCCTTGTCAAGCCTACTCCAACCTTTTTAAGAAACCCAGGATTACAAAGCAAGCCGCACTACTCCTGAAAATCACCCTCCAATTATTCCCATAAAAACACAAAACCCCACCCATTACAAAGTTTCACAAATCATACCCGCAGCTTCCAAAGGAACCAACCTAATCATCACCTGCATCCTGGGGTCCCCGAACCTCCCAAGCCTGAATGGAGTGTCTCATATACTCTATAGAGCGATAAGCCCGAACTAAATTGGGGAAAACCACAACGCCTCCCTCCATGGTGTCAAATATGGCAAACCACCTTTACCCACTATCCACAGCCAGCGTTTTGGCCATTACTTTCTTCCACAACAACTTTATGTAGTCCTTGGAGACGTGCCAGACTCTACCCAAAGATTTGGAAGGACGGGTCGATGGACAAAGATTCTCCCATAGAGAACCAAGCCACATGCGTATACGCTTTGTCAGGTCATCCATAGGAAATAAGTTCAATGCCTGTGGTGGCACAATTTGTTCCCAGCTAAATTGGCATCGCAGCTGCCAGGGAAAGTAGAAAGAGGTCTGCTTGAACCAAACATATTGGTACTCCCCGAGTTTTAGAATGGGTAGCAGCTTCCCCCACCAAGGCACTAACCAACGTAAGTCCCGAGCGTCATGTTCTACAAACCAGTTCCACCAACTCTCAATGTCCAGGCCTATGATAATGAAATAGCATGAGAAGAAGTTTGGCGCCACCGATAAAGGAAACTCATGTGGGACTGCCATACGAAACCTCTCTGATAGCCACATGAACAACATCATAGGGCTACCCCTCATAAAGTTAGAATGACCATCCCACCAGGAATTCAAACCATTCAAAGGCTTCACCAGTATCACCGCCATAGGATTGCGATGATACGACATCCAGGAAATAATAGTCGCAAGTTAGGGGTCCACTAGTGTTTCCCTAGTCACAAACTATACTTTTGAAACTAGGACCAGAATAATGACCCCAACATAGCCCGCATCGCCCACTTCCTGTTAATGAATGGACCCTAGAATCGTCGAAAGAGAAATCATTCCTCCTGCCACTTCTTGTTAATGAATGGACCCTAGCACCGTCAAAAGATAAATCATTCCTCCTATAACCAAGGGCCTGGCTATTAAAGGCGAGATATGGAAAAGTCTAGCCAACAACTCCCTAGGATAACGAGAAAACTCAGACCAAGACAGAGTAACGCTGGGATTTATCCCCAGCATGGAAAAAAATTCCTCATAGGTAGGAAAAATTTCATCCAACCCGAAGGGAAAGACATTATCCTCGGGGTACCAGAACTCAACTACCCCCATCAATATATTCCACTCAATGGGCCGGTTACTCCACAAAGAGACTCGCCGCATGTGGAAGGTGTCAGAATCAACGTTGTAATAGCACATCGCCTCCAAGGCTTCAAGGTAGTTGGATAACTCAATTCTACAAAGGAGAGCCATAAGAATGTATAGGAGAAAGGAATTGAGAGTGTGAGGAGAAAAGACCCATTCACACCACTATTTATACTTGAAAACTCTCAAGTAAAGATAAGAAACCCTACAAAAATCAGAGGAAAACTTGCCCCACCAAGTACCAAGCAATTGAATAAAGTCTAATCAAAGCCTTGGGTTGATTGGACTGGACTGATGTGCCGATAGGCATGACAGGGGTCATGCCGATTGGCAACCCCCTATTTTGGGAAAATTCCATTTTTTCTTTTCTGTCAAAATTAAAAAAAACTCAATAAAATAATTTTTATCTTCAGGGAATTCCGAATTTCCTCATACATTTACTTATCCCATTTTAAAATAAAATCCTTCTCAAATCAATTTTCAAATTCTTTTTACGATCTCAGTTGCAAAGTAAAAGATCATGTGCATTAATCACTGAAGCATGAATTAATAAAAACTTCATTTGTATATATTCTTCTGTGTTAAATTAATGTCTTGCAGGAAAAAAAATAAAACAACGGGACTCAGCCCAAACCCATTTTCTTTCTCTCTCTCTCACCTGCTCTTTCTCTTTCTTTCTTTTCTCTCTCTAAGAGCCTGCATCCCTACGACGTGACATATTCCCCCTGTGGTGAGACGATGTGCTCCCACTTACAAAGCTCGACCCTTCCCCAGAGGAGGCAGACAGTACCAAGCCAGAACGAACTGAAACCACATCACAAATGAAGGTAGTTGCCGAAGATATTCAGTCCCTAATATCCCTCAACCAAGTGGTGGAGACCTAGATGTTCTAAAAAAGAAAAAAGAAAAATCAAATCAGTTAAGTATGAAAGAAGAATAAAGGAATCAAGAAATCAAAAGATAAAGAAACAGAAAGTGTACCTCAGGCCGAAGGACCTCCCCTGTCATGCTGAAATCCTCCATGTCCATCACATTGGGACGATGTTGTAAACGCACCGACCCCCCATTAGCTCATTGGATGTTGTTACCTGGTGGGAATAGCCGTATAAAGGGAGCCTCCGAAGTAGTTGATGCCGCCAACATCGTCGCACCGCCCGCACTGTGGGAGGACCCCACCTACCAACTCGAACCCACGTGAGGAATAAGGATCACATCATATATACTGGGAAGCATCTTCTAGATCGACACAAATTCCATATAATTATATATCATAGTGGTTTTTGTATACACTAAATATAACTCTCCCATCATCACCGCCACACGGGCGTCCTATGATATCTCCCGCACTCGCCTCCATGACATAGGGTCTTCGTCGGCGGCACCGCACCATTGTCCTCCACAGTCTGTTTGACTAACCTCTCCCCAACATACCAAGAATATTCAAACTGCTGCACCAGTAGACGCCGCATCTGCGTCAGTCCCCCAATCACCCCAGTGTGCTAAATGGTCATTCACAAAGGATAAAAGGTCAACTAAAAATCCCCAGAAAGACCAAAACATCAATATTAATAAAAGGTCATAAAAGGAAAGGAGAGTCTCAAGAGAAAATAGGTCTTACCCGCTCGCTCGTCAGGCCATTCAAGACCACACATACAACCTCCAGAGAGACAGACTTCTTCGACTATCGGTTGGACCTCCGCCACCGGTACATCCGAAAGAAGTCCCCAACAGAGTCATCCTTGAAAGATATTAACTCGGTGTTTAACCTAATCACCTCATAAAACCACATCTGCAAAGGGCAAAGGCTAGCATTTAACAAATCAAGAAAAAGCGCATGTGAATGCATAGAGGAAAATGCCAAAAACTAAAGAATACCTCCAGAAGATACATAGCTCCAGTAAAAGACTATCGGCAGCACTAGCTGAATGCATCAATAGAATAATAAAGGGTCACCAAAGACAGGATCCCCCAATCATAAGGGCGGATGTCCGAGAACACCCTCAAAAATGGCAAAAGCTACAAGTGCACGACATCGCCACTCGTCAACACTAGAAAACTTCCCACCACAAGCAGAATGAACAAGAGGGCAATCTAATGCACCTGTTGCCCATCGATCTCATCAATCCTCCTCATCAAAACCATCTCCCTCAGCAGAGACAAATGGAGAGAGTCCCCTGAAACATTACCTAGCGCCGTCATCACTGCCTCTGGTGTCACCCTCAGCGTCCTGTCCACCTCAATCTGAACACCATCACACTCTATCCCCATCAGCTATTACACATCAATGGGAGTCACCATCGTCTCCCCAAAGACAAAATGGAAGGTGTGGGTAGTGTCCCACCACATCTCCCCCAGAGCACACAGAACGGTCATAGGACAAAGCGTCTCATCCAGAGTAGATGCCAATCTCCCAAAGTCGATTGATGACACCATCCAGCGCACCACGGATGGAAGGTGCTCCTAAACATCCTTAAGACCCGTTGTGACACCCCCTACTAAAATACCATGTGGCCAACCCGTGATCAAAATAAAATGTTGGTCTCATATGGCTCATTCTTAGCATCACTGTCGAAAATTTTTAAAGCTACTAACCACCTAGTAATTTAATTAGACTTATTCCATATTTTATCTTTCATTAATTAACAACAGGTGGAAAATAAATAATAATAAAACCATCAATGCAACTAATAACTGAATCCTATACAGATGAATAACATAAATCAAGATAACCGAATCAACTAACGGTTCACTAGTAATATACAACAGTAACTGAAATAATAACTTGGATATAAAAAGTCCGATAAGTAAACTAAAGACAAAATCTGAGGGCGACATGCCCGAATGATTACTGAAAAGTGCCTACACTAGGATTAAATGAACGAAATGTCTATAACAAAGTCCTGCAACTTCCACATGAGCTGCAGCTACGCATTCCGGAATAGAATCCTCAAATTGGGTGTCCCTGTGGTTGGACACCTAAAATGTTTTGGAAAAGATTTTGACACAGGTCAGAGCCCAAGTAAAACATTTTGAAAATATTTAGAAAGCCGTTCGATTGCAATAATTAAATATGCATGCATACTTTTCATATTTAAGCTAGTGTCGTACTCTCTTGAGACATATCTCACCCCTAATCTAATGTGCACACTTAATGCTTGAGTTATATCTTTCCTAGTTAATATACCTCACCTAAATAGCCATAACAAGTCTCCTTCTACATACTAACTCATTGTACGCACCCATATTACCCATACAATATGTTACCGAATTACCATGTCTTTTATCCCATTATAAATTTCTCAGTATATGTTTATTTCTCCCCATAATATAGTAATTTTTAATGTCATTATCTTTCTCTTGTACTAAACCCACACAGTAGAATAAAATCACACGAATACATATATCACTTTGTTATATATATACTAACACTGTACCCTTAAGCTGAGTTGCGATGCGATTATATTATGCTATAATGTCCTGGTACATCATCTACCAAACACACGTAGTAGAATAAATCACAAGTATATATATTTATCACACTAATTATATATAATCAATACAAAACCCCTAGGCTAGGACCTAGGGTGCATTCATACTCTGATATCAAGTCCCGGTACATCACGCGCTGTATAAAGGACTACGGATTCCGAATCACTCTGGAACCGTATCAATACAAATCACACATATTGGAGGCGAACATAGTTCACATACCCATGGGTCATGCACATACCTACGCTCCCATGGTCAGCTGACTTATCAACTCACAAATAAGTCATTCATAGTCCTATGTCCTTAAGGTACCAATCTAACCCCCCCCCCCCCCCTAAAGGCACACAAAGATTAGATGGTCGTTTTCGGAAAATCAAACTTCCGTGATAGCAAGTATGGTATACACACAACCTATATCATATATTCCATACATAGCATATATATCTCCCGAATATCCTTCATATTATTAATTCCAATTACACTTCTTATCGTATATTCCCGAGTACCCCTCACTACTCGAAGTGTGACAATTATCCTTTGAAATATTTGAGTAGGTAATTCACTCTTATCCTACTGATCTAAGTCATAAGTTCTCTCATCCCTCGAATCCATTACATTTCAAATTATACCAATTAATCTAATCAATCTCACATTAATTAATTTATCAAAGTAGTGTCACCCAACTACAATACTCCGACTCACTCATATGCTCCCTATCTTCACCCTCTAGAATTTGTTACACCAAAATCCACTATTAAGGTTAACACCTCTCGTTAAATTCACTATTCGATAATTTATTATATATCTTTATAATAAATTAAATCCGTTCATCTGTGTGTAACTCCCGTAGCCCTAGCCTGAGAAAGATCATAGTCAAAACCCCGGCACTCAATTTAATTACTATCACCTCAATTAATTTTATCCAAGTGGTGTCACTCAACCAAAATGCCAGGACTCCCTTTATTGGTCCATATTTTCACTTTTTATAATTCATTTCACCAAATTCGGTTAGTAAGTTTGACACCCTTATTAAATTTAATAGTCCTTAATACTCATCCCATAAGAATCTAAGTATTAGGTTTCTTTTAATTTCTATCAATTAAATTCCACCTTAAGACACCATCCCGTATGCTAAATTCTTCCAAAATTCCCATTCGAATACGTTCGTATATTATCGAGTGTCATTCATTATAAATACTCCTAAATACATACCCCTGATTCATCCCTATCTAATCCAAGGATAAAATCATATTCCTTAATATTTTTTCAAAGCCCTTCACTCATCTACGGACATCTCCAAATAATTCAAATTTATTTCTTTCGAAAGATGACGGTCTCACGCACCCTATCTTAAAAAAATCATATCAAATCCCAAAAAATTTAGAAAAATACTAGTTCAATGCCCACACGACCATGACCAAAAGATATAAAAAAAAATGATTTACAATAACTGAAGGTGTTAATCGATCGACGAATTGGGTCGATCGATCGATCGACCTGATATCAGTCATCTTCCCTGAGTGTTTTTTCCACAATTTTTAAACTCCCAAGCTTTCCAACTTCATTCCAGACCTCGTTTACTTTATTTTCCGCATTTATTTCATCTATAAACATGTTCAAACACTAATATATGACATTAATTCTCAGTTATTTTCACTAAAATTATAGGGTTCATAAATTGGGTTTTTCTCAACATCCCTTAAATCACAATTCTCAATTCGATTCAATAGTCTGAATTCAACAACAATTTCTACGGGTTTTTTATTCTAATTCATATTATAGCCTCATATGATATTATTCTCACATAAATTTCACCCTCAATGCTTAAATCCCCAAAACCCAGATTTAATGTGTGATACCCTCCAAAAATGAATTTTGCTATAATCACTCATCCCAAAATGAATATGGTTTACATCCACCATGATGTGAATCGTAATACCACAATTTAAATGAAAGAAAGTTTAAATACATGCCTGGATAATTTTGTAGGGACTGATTTCCTTTATTGTAGACGAATGTGTAATAACCCTTACTTTTGAGTAATTTATTTTATATTAAATTGCCGTGAGAGGTAATTATACAAAATATCGGATAATGGAGTAAATGTTGTTTTAAGTAAATTAAAAGATAATATTTACAAGATTTTGCATATTTACTATTATGTGAATGTAAATAGCATCATGTTGCACTTTGTTGTGTGGTTGTGCTTTGAACGTCATTTATGGTTTAATTGAGGTTGGAACTTGAAATGATTTATATTATTCCACATACCATTTTAGAGGGCGTGGTTAATCCCGAAATAGTCGAGATAGTCAAAAGAAGTGCCATATTGTATTTTTGGGTTTCGTGCACTTTTAACTGATTATGACTTAATTGTGTAGTTACGAGTCATTTTATTGGTGTATTAGCATTTAAGATGGAGACTAATGCTAATTGCACGTTTAAGTCTTGCACCCATTATCTATTTCTCAAGTGTATTCTTACTAAACCTAAAGATAAAGAGAGAGGAAAAGAATTGGGGAGAAAAAGAAGAGAAAGGAGAAGAATTGAAGAATTTAAGGTTGATCTTGCATCTAACGGAAGGGAAACCAAGATTTCAGCATAAGGAAAGTTTCTAACTTGCTAAGATATGATTTGAGATGAATAAATTGTATTGATAGTTGTGTATTGAAATCAATTGAGTAAATATGGATTTTAATGAATTTGTGGTGTTTGAACCCTTAATTATGGTTTAGATAGAAGTTGTGTTGATTATACTAGTTAGAACTCATGTAGGATGGTTTTGGATGAATTAATGGTGGTTGTTGTGGGTAGAGATGGAGGAGAATTGAGTTTTGGGAAAAGTAGGTCATTAAACTCCATAACTGAATTTGCAAATTCGGGGCCAGGCGAATCAATTCGCCCCGAGTGAATCGATTCATTACAGGGGTAGGCTACAGGTCTGAGTAGACCGAATCGATTTGGTCTATTCGAATCGATTCGAAAGTATGCATAAGGTCAGGTCCTCTTGACCGAATCGATTCGTCCTATCCGAATCGATTCGCTTTCAAGACCGAATTGATTCGGCCAGGGTGAATCGATTCTGAATTCCTGTTGTTTTAAGATATTTTTCTAACTTAGTTTTAGCCCCTTTATTTTAGTCTTAGGACCTAGGATCCTTCTCTTATGAAGTAAACTTAGTGTCCTAGAGTCTTATATTAGTCACGTAATTATCCTAGATTAGAAAGGGAATAGATTGGGCTCATTCTGGGGATTATCAAATAGATGATAAGGTAGTTTCTTCCCTTAGTAAACTAGTTTGATATTAAGAGATATAGGATTATATAATTGCGGAACTTTCGAGGCGTGATTAAGGTATACTAGACTTGGTGGCTTTTAGTAACGTCACTATTTTTCAGAGACAAATTTCGAGATTATTAAACGTTGAAATTTATAATGATGACCCTAAACGATTTTGGTTCCGAATATAATGTAATGTATATCTTAAAATGGGGATAAATTGTAAATGATAATTTGTATAAACACACCTCTCTAAATGCTATCATAGGGGAAGTTATGCGCATGAGGTGAATTCCCCTGGCTAGTGAATGCAGGGTGAATATAGTCTTCGACCATAGGACCGATTATTATATATTGTGTGATTATGATTCAAACTGAGGTAATTCTGGGTGTGGTTATGACTCACTGTCGAATGTATATGGCCTCTTCCCGACGTTATGCGATGTAGGATGCCCAGGTTGTCTTGTGTGATAGGCCCTAGAAGATGATAACTATTTAGGGACGCGTCCAGTGGGGAAACTTTAAAGGAAGGTCTTAGAATCGTTATATATTATGCTTATAACTATTCTTATTAAAGTGGAACCTACATTGATGGTAAGGCACATTGTGAAATAAATTACTTTGTATATGTTTCCTAAAGAGAAAAGGAACTGTGAGGTTAAATGGTGTATAACTGAAATGGAACCTTATTAAGTAAGGATTAATTCCATTCTTATGTAAATGAATATTGATCATTATTATTGCAACTGCGTTGAGAAATTAGATACTTTATCATTACTTATGGTGATTGAAATGAGTTTTATTCCTGACGATTTAATTGTTCATAAATGTCATGTACTTTTTTCACATGGTGATCATATCAAACCAGGCCCTGACTCGTCTATATCTCTTTGTTTTTCATGAATCTTATATTCGACCAGGTGTTCCACTACAAGGACGCCCGTATTGACTTTTCTATTCCAGAGACCTGGAACCGTAACATTTTGTGGATGTTATGGGATATTTGATATAAACGCTTCCATCTTTATGTATTCTAGTTATGATCAGTTGCACTTTCGGGCATGTTGCCCAAGTTTTGTACTTGTATTATATATGTGATATTATACTTTAATACTCGGTGTAACCCAATTGTATGTGTCTGTTAACTGATAGCTTATTCGGTTATTTTGTTATTCATAATTGCCGATGTATTACATGACTTCTTGGTATCCACCTTCTTTTCACTTGGATTGTTTAAATGTGTTCCTCAACTTACAAATTAATTTTGACAATCCGTTTTCTAAAATAATGGGTGGTTATCTCGTATACTTATTGTTTTACGGTGATACTAAGAATGGACCATCTATGATTACTATAGTTATTGGAGTATCAGGCTGGTCACCTCTTATTTTAATAAAAGGGTGTCACAGATGGTATCAGAGCATCAGGTTCTAGAGTCTTTAGGATCTATGCGGACTTATCACGTTCGACCGTAGCATTCTTTGATATAGAGCCTAAATGTTAGGACTGTTTTGTTTGCTCATATTTGCGATCTTCAGCAATATTAATTTTTTTTAATAGTATTTTAATTCAGTTGTTTCTTCGTCTTAGATTCCGCCTAAGCGAGGTCGCCCGGAGAGGAGAAATAGAGTTGTAGATGATGATGTAGGTCCTCCACCACCACAGTAGGGAACAATAAATGCCGCTAAAGTAGCCAATATTGTGGCTCAGGTGGTCAATGCTGCGATGACTGTCGTGGTTCAGCAATTTCCCCAAGCCCAACAACCGAGGGCTCAGGAGGTACAAGCCCCTGCGGGACCTCCTCCGTGGGAAAGAGTCAGAGAATCCTTCTTAAAGGGTCATCCCCCAGAATTCCAGGGTGGTTCCGACGTGATTGTAGCTAACTAATAGAAGAAGGATCTGCAATGTCATCTTCTCTTAATAGACTATAGTGAAGAACAGAAACAGATCCTTGCTACTTTTAAGCTTGTCGGAGCAGCCTTGCATTGGTGGGAGTCGATGACTATGCCAGGGCAAAGAGATACTATGACTATCACTGACTTTTGGGTTTTGTTTGATCGAAAATATTTTCCTCCAGCAGTCCAAAGCGAGATGAGGAGGAAGCTCCATGATGTAGTTCAGTGTGAACATTCGGTGGTAGAGTATGAGGAGGAATTCACTCATTTGGCTAGTTTCGTGCTGAATGAGGTAACTCCAGAGGAGAGGAGAATATCAAAGTTCATTTGAGGCTTACATTGGAGGATACAACAACACTTGCTGGGCAATCCAGCTTTGAAAACTTTCGCGGATGTGATGAATGCCGCATTAATTCATTGTCAATATCATCGATTGCATGTTCAGGGAAGTAAGAAAGTTTCAGTTGTGGGGTCAGTGAGTAAACAGGAAGGCAATGGTGCAGTAAGACGAGCACTACCCTCGTCCCAATCATCGAGAGGTAAGAATAAGGAAAGGGACCCCCAGCAAGGGGATTTGTCCAAAAGGCAACGTTTGGGGGGATTTAATTTCGGAGGCAGTAATTTCAGTCACGGTCAAGGTTCCCAACAACAGGACGGTCGGGGTAACAATGGGGGTCGAGGCCATCCGGGCCAAGGCTTTGGGCATTTCAGAAATAACAGGGCTCGTAAATAGGAAAATATGATGGGTAGTTGTTTTAAATGTGGGGAGCCGAGTCATTATAGGAAGTTGTGTTCTCAGTTGATTGGAGGATAATTTCCTAGAATTCCACAGCATCAGTAGGCCCAACTACCTCCACCAGTGCCTAATCCAGTCGGTCCTCCATAATAGGGACAACTATAGTATGGGCGTGTTTACCACATACAGGATGTTGTGCTTCCTCCAGTCCTGCCAGCGCCACCATCTATTAAGGGTGAGTTTCCCATTCAGGGGCATATGGGTCGTGTATTGTTTGATATGGGTGCGACACACTCATTTATTTCTAGAAGTTTTGCTCAATCGACGGAGCTAATTAAATCTGCGGAGAGTACTTTTACTAGTGTCGAATCTTCTATGGGTGATGGTTCGCTCATTTTCTTTGTTTGTAAACGAGTAAAAATAAATCTTGGTAACTTGTGTTTTGAGGCCGATTTGCTCGTCCTTGATATGGTCAGGTATGATGTAATCCTAGGTATGGATTGGCCAGTGAAGTATTGTGCGATAGTAAATTGTTATGGGAAGAGCATAGTTTTTGCCATTTTGAGTCAAGAGATGTTTTTAGTGGCTATGCCTCGTTCAGAGGGGCGTTCTAACACTTATTTGTATTGTATTGCGGAGGAGACTTCTCGGGATGTAGTCATTTCCTTAGATTCGATTCTGGTTGTTAGAGAATTGGAAGATGTTTTTCGGGAAATATCGAGGTTGCCTCCAAGTAGGGAGATTGAGTTTGTGATCGATTTAGCACCGGGAACACGGCCGATTGCTAGATCTCCGTACCATATGGATCCTATTGAGATGAGGGAGTTAAGAGATAAAATTCATAAGTTGTTAGAACAGGGGTTTATTAGGCGTAGTGTGTCGCCATGGGGAGCTCCTGTATTGTTTGTGAAGAAAAGAGATGGTTCTCTCCGGTTGTGTGTAGATTATCGAGAGTTGGATAAAGTAACCATCAGGAACAAATACCCGTTACCTCGGATTGATGATTTTTTCGATTAACTTAGGGGAGAGTCGTACTTCTCTGAAATAGATTTGAGGACTGGGTATCACCAGCTACGGATACGAGAATAGGAGGTGTCCAAAATTGCGTTCCTAACTAGATATGGGTCCTATGAATTTATGGTTATGCCTTTCGGTCTCACCAATGCCCCTACAGTGTTTATGGACGTTATGAATAGAGTGTTTCAAGACTTCCTGGACCAGTTTGTTATCGTATTCATTGATGATATCCTAGTATATTCTCAAACAAAAGCCGAGCATGTTATGCATATACGGTTGGTCCTGCAGATGTTGAGGGATCATCAATTGTATACCAAGTTTGAGAAGTATGGTTTTTGGTTACAAGAAGTGCAGTTTTTGGGCCACATTGTTACCGTTGAGGGTATTTCGGTAGACCCGAGTAAAGTTGTAGTGGTGAGAGATGCCCACGACAACTACAGAAATTCGCAGTTTTCTGGGTCTGGCTGGCTATTACCGCTGATTTATCAAGGGATCTTCTAAGATTGCTAGCCCTTTGATAAATTTAACGCGGAAGGGGGTGAGGTTTGTTTGGGATGATTCCTGTCAGCTAGCTTGTGATGAGCTGAAAGATAAGTTGACTTCTTCTCTAGTACTTGCGTTACCGAGGCCGGGGTTGGAATATTTGGTCTTTACTGACACATCTCTACAAGGGCTGGGAGGTGTACTAAAAGAAGAGAATCGGGCTATTGCTTATGCTTCTCACAAAATAAAGCCCCATGAGAAAAACTATCCGGTTCATAATTTCGAACTTCTCGCACTGGTTTTTGATTTGAAGATTTGGAGACATTACCTCCTGGGGGAGAAATTTAGTCTTTACACAGACCATAAATCGTTGCAATATTTATTTTCGTATAAAGATTTGAATATGAGACAATGCAGGTGGTTAGAAATAGTTAAGGACTACCAATTTGATATTCATTATCACCCGGGTAAGGCTAATGTAGTGGCGGATGCTTTGAGTCAAAAATCCGAGAGGGAGTTAGCCACGATTTGGAAGGCTAAATGGAAGGAGATTAGCCAAGAGGACGCTGTTGCTAGGACGTTTATGTCGGTGTTGACAGTTATGCCTACTATAGTGGCACGGTTTGTGGAAGCTCAAGGAAGGGACAAAACTTTTCAGGACCGTATACACCAATTGTTAACCGGGGGGCGGAATCCTACTCTATAAGTTCTGAGGGTGGGTTACGTTTCCATAGGAGACTTGTTGTCCAGGAAGTGGGGGATTTAAGACGGGCCGTAATGACAGAATCTCATGGGTACAAATTTGCAGTACATCCTGGTGGGGACAAAATGTACCAAAACATGCGCCGTCAATATTGGTGAGCGGGTATGAAATGGGACATTTCTGAATTTGTTTCCCAGTGTACCACTTGTCAACTTGTGAAAGTAGATCATTAACGACCAACGGGATTGTTGCAACCCTTGGAAATAACGGTATGGAAGTGGGAAAGCATCTCGATGAATTTCATGATGGGATTACCAGCGTCACAAAGCGGTCATAATTCCATTTAGGTTATCGTTGATTTCTTAACAAAGTCGGCATATTTCTTATCAGTACGTACACACAATAATACTGCTCGTTATTCCCGATTATTTATTGTAGCGATTGTTAGACTCCACGGGGTGCCCATTAATATAGTCTCCGATCGAGACAAAATTTTTGTTTCCCATTTTTGGCGAAGTTTCCAAGAAGTTATGGGAACCAAATTGAAGTTAAGTACCTCCTATCACCCTCAAACATATGGACATATGGAAAGAGTTAACCAAATGTTGGAGGATATGCTCAGAATGTGTGTGCTTGATTTCAAAGGAGGTTGGGAACAATATCTTCCCTTGGTCGAATTTGCTTATAATAATTCGTACTAGTTTACTATCGGGATGGCACCCTATGAAGCATTATATGGTCGATCGTGTAGATCACCTACTTATCAGTTGGAAGTAGGGGATAATAAATTTCTTGGATCTGAAATGATCCAGGATACTTCTTTGAAGATTGAACTTATTCGCAATCGCATCCGAATAGCTCAAGATTGTCAAAAGCGTTATGCTGATGCGAATAGAAGGCATGTGGAATTGGAGGTTGGAGATCAAGTGTTGGTACGAGTTTCGCCGATGAAAGGTATAAAGCGATTTGGGATGAAAGGAAAGCTTGCGTCGTGCTACGTTGGACCTTTTCCCATTATTGCTAAGGTAGGCCCAATAGCGTATCAACTCCCCTTACCGCAACATTTACAATATATTCATGATGTGTCTCCTGTTTCATCCCAAAAAAAGTACAAGAGGTGTGAAGGAGCTCACTGGCACATTCCTTTAGATGATATCGAATTGCAGCCCGATATTTTATACGAGGAACAACCAATTGCAATCCTATATCACGAGGAGCGTAGGCTAAGATCTCTAGTAGTACCCTTGGTTCGAGTTCAATGGGGGCATCACAATGCCGAGGAATCAACGTGGGAGCGTGAGGACGATATGTGAGAAAAGTATCCACATCTCTTTTTACAAGGCATGCCTGAATTTTGAGGGCAAAATTCCCTTATAAGGGGGGGGGGGGGAGTATGTAATAACCCTTACTTTTGAGTAATTTATTTTATATTAAATTGCCATGAGAGGTAATTATACAAAATATTGGATAATGGGGTCAATATTATTTTAAGTAAATTAAAAGATAATATTTACTAGATTTTGCATATTTACTGTTATGTGAATGTAAATAGCATCATGTTGGGTTTTCTTGTGTCATTGTCCTTTAAACGACATTTATGGATTAATTGAGGTTGGAACTTTAAATGATTTATATTATTTCGGATACCATTTTTGAGGGCGCGATTAGTCCCGAAATAGTCGAGATAGTCAAAATAAGTGTCATATTGTATTTTTGGGTTTCAGGCACTTTTAACTGATAATGACTTAATTGTGTGGTTACGAGTCATTTTATTAGTGTATTAGCATTTAAGGTGGAGACTAATGCTAATATCACGTATAATTCTTGCACCACTTTTCTATTTCTCAAGTGTATTCCTACTAAACCTAGAGAGAAAGAGAGAGGAAAAGAATTGGGGAGAAAAAGAAGATAAAGGAGAAGAATTGAAGAATTTGAGGTTAATCTTGCATCTACCGGAAGGGAAATGGAGATTTCAGCATAAGGCAAGTTTCTTACTTGCTAAGATATGATTTGAGATGAATAAATTGTATTAATAGTTGTGTATTGGAATCAATTGAGTAAATATGGATTTTAATGAATTTGTGGTGTTTGAACCCTTAATTATGGTTTTGATAGTAGTTGTGTTGAATATAGTAGCTTAAAATCATGTAGGATGGTTTTGAATGAATTAATGGTGGTTGTTGTGGGTAGAGATGGAGGAGAATTGAGTTGGGGTAAAAGTAGGGAATCAAACTCCATAACTGAATTTGGAAATTCTGGGCCAGGAGAATCGATTCGCCCCTAGCTAATCGATTCGCTAAAGGGGTAGGCTACAGGTCTGAGTAGACCAAATCAATTCGGCCTATCCGAATCGATTCAGAAGTATGCAAAAGGTCAGGTCCTCTTGACCGAATTGATTCACCCTATTCGAATTGATTCGCTTTCAATACCGAATAGATTCGACCAGGGCCAATCGATTCCGAATTCCTGTTGTTTTAAGATATTTTTCTAACTTAGTTTTACCCCTTTCTTTAAGGCTTAGGACCTTGGAACCTTATCTTATGAAGTAAAATTAGTGTCCTAGAGTCTTATATTAGTTAGGTAACTGCCCTAGATTAGAAAGGTAATAGATGGGGATCATTCTTGGGATTATCAAATAGATGATAAGATAGTTTCTTCCCTTAGTAAACTAGTTTGATATTAAGAGATATAGGATTATATAATTGGGGAACTTTTGAGGCGTGATTGAGGTATACTAGACTTGGGGGCTTTTAATAACGTCACTATTTGTCGGAGACAAATTTGGGGATTATTAAACGTTGAAGTTTATAATGATGACATTAAACGATTATGGTTCTGAATATAAAGTAATGTATATCTTAAAATGGGGATAAATTGTAAATCATAATTTGTATATACACACCTATCTAAATGCTATCATAGGGGAAGTTATGCACATGAGGTGAAGTCCCCTTGCTAGTGAATGCAGGGTGCATATAGTCCACAACCATAGGACCGGTTATTATATATTGTGTGATTATTGTTCGAAGTGAGGTAATTTCGGGTGTGGTTATGACTCACTGTCGAAGGTATATGGACGCTTCCCGACGTTATGCGATGTAGGATGCCCAGGTTGTCTTGTGTGATAGGACCTGGAAGATGATATCTATTTAGGGACGCGTCCAGTGGGAAAAATCGGAATAACGGTCTTAGAATCGTTATATATTGTGATTAAACTATTCTTATTAAAGTGGAACCTACATTGATGGTATGGCACATTGTGAAATAAATTACTTTGTATATGTTTCCTAAAGAGAAAAAGAACTGTGAGGTTAAATGGTGTATAACTGAAATGGAACCTTATTAGGTAAGGATTAATGACATTCTTATGTAAATGAATATTGATCATTACTATTGCAACTGCGTTAGGTTATGCATCTAGATTGAGAAATTAGATTCTTTATCATTACTTATGGTGATTGAAATGAGTTTTATTCTTGATGATTTAATTGTTCATAACTGTCATGCACTTTATTCACATGGTGATCATATCAAACCGGGCCCTGGCCCGTCTATATCTCTTTGTTTTGCATGAATCTTATATTCAACCAGGTGTTCCACCGCAAGGACGCCCATATTGACTTTTCTATTCCACAGTCCTGGAGCCATAACACTTTGCGGATGTTATGGGATATTTGATATAGACGCTTCCATCTTTATGTATTCTAGTTATGATCAGTTGCACTTTCGGGCGTTTTGCCCAAGTTTTGTACTTGTATTAAATATGTAATATTGTACTTTAATACTCGGTGTAACCCAATTGTATGTGTCTATTAATCGACATCTTATTCAGTTATTTTGTTGGGCGTAATTTCTGATGTAATATATATCTTCTTGGTATCCACCTTCTTTTCACTTGGATTGTTTAAATGCTTTCCTCAATTTACAAATTAATTTTGATAATCCGTTTTCTAAAATAATGGGTGGTTATCTCGTATACTTATTGTTTTATGGTGATGCTGAGAATGGACCATCTATGATTCATGTAGTTATTGGATTATCGGGATGGACACCTCTTATTTTAATAAGCGGTGTGTCACATAATGTTTGACGAAGAACACACTCCTCTTCCTCTAGTTTGTCTCCCAAAGGTTCCCCAATTTCATCCATTGTTTTCCTCTGCAGCTCTAGGGTTTCTCTCCTTGAGTTATGACTGCCCCAATTCCCCCAATTAGGTTTTATTTCATTAATCCCGTTTTTAAGATTATGGGTCAAATTAAAATGGCCCAAACACTCCTGTGTGGGCCCGGTTATGCCTAAAATTGCCTCGAGACCCGATTACTACCCTGGAGTACTCTTTTTCGCCTATTTCGACCTATCCGGAGCCAATCGTGCACTCATAATTGCCATCCGAATTACTTTATAACATTCTCAAATTTCGACCCCAAATTACGACACATGTGAATTTTCAAAAATAACCCGAATTAAATAAATATTAATTCACCAAATTAATATAAATTCTCCAAATTAAATAATTTCTCCAAATCACCAATTTAATTAAATTCTCCCAATTAATTAAATATTCTACTACCAAATTTTTAAAATTATATATCCTCATAAATACGGGGTGTTACATACTTCCCCCCTTACAAAGGAATTTCGTCCTCGAAATTAAGATAAGTCTAGTACTCCAAGCCTCGAATACTTCCCCACTAACATGTCCTCAAGATCGCTACACATATTTCTACCTCTTCTAAATGCAAATTATATTGAAATTAAATTAATTGTTCAGGGCTCCCATACACCCTATATCCATGCATAACCGCATAAAGGTTACCGGCTCCACTAGCCTTAAATTCTAATAGAACTTTCAACTTACAGTTATAACTACCTGAATGCATAATAGCCAAGGTACCAAAACTATGTACTAGTGACCAAACATTTCCCCACTTCCAACGTTGCGCTAAGTTTCATGTGCGGGATGTCTCGCGAAGCGAAATCCAAACAAGGGACCCCCTGATACACTACTACCTAGCATATTTGGTTGATGTGATCCGTTTGACCCTCAGTCCATAGCACGTACCCCCAAATCCCGTCTCCTGGCATAAAAGTATACTCAACCATTTTCATGTTACCAATGATATCATACAATATAACGCCCATTACTATCACTATTATCTTAGAGCGAGTCAATCACAAGCTATATGTCCTCTCTTATTGTTAAACATATCCACTCTTAATCTCATCAGTAAATATCCCTACTCACTGGGATCAAATATAATAATACAAACACTTCTCATAAGTATATTATTCAACACACGATAACATATATACACAAATATATATAGACTAGACCCTCTTTCAGGTGATAACTAGCACAAATAAATCATATCTCGGAACAAAAAACAGAAAGTCTCACCATACTATTTACTATAGCCTAAACATTTAAGTATAATTATTAGTATCGTCTCGTATGTAATATATTTATCTGGAGCTCAGCTCCTCACTCTCGACGTGGCTATATCATACAGGTATTCTCGATTACCCCAATTTGTAAATTAAGTCCTTCTCGACCCTGTCCCACCCATTAACTTGTGGTGCAAAATTTTTCTCAATGCAACCTTCATAGCACTAACTGGCTCCACTGTCCATATATCGTATTAACTCTCAGCTTAAAATGTTTCCTCAACTGGTTTAATAATTTAACATTTAAAACTGATGCACTAGCATCCAACAGCGTCTCGCTAATCCCAATGTTTATTACGATCCATATCTGTAACCTCCCGTAATGAAGTTCAAAAGAACTTTCCCCAATGCACTATCCTGTAGCATTATCGGTCATCGAAATTAGTGCATTCCAAGCACATAACCAAGATATCACAAATTTTGTCTCCCAACACATAAATCAAATCATCAATGCCCATATCTTTCAAGGCGTCACACGATACTATTCTCTCAGTATGACTAAGTTCTCAGCCTTTACACAACAATGAGTTAAATGTCTCCATTCAACGGTAAAAGTCTGAATCACATTAGTAAAAGTCCCTATGCATGGGGATCCAATATAACTAGACCTATGTACTCTCTAAAGTCTACTTTATAAAACTATTGTCGTGATCTTGGCCCTCTATTAAGTGAGACATCATAAAAATACCCCATCCTACCCTGGAATAGCGAACATGATAGGCTTGTTGTAACCGCTCACCATCGCTTAACAGTCCGTACTTAGGAAAGAACCATACCTCAAATATTACCTCTCAAAACGATATAGTCACATAGGATATATATATCCTCTCAGTGTTCACACCTTCTCCCCTGCTAATGGATCTAAAGAGAGCCCCTCTACTCAACAGGGAATAACATACACTATAGTTGTATTTACGATACCTCTATTAAGCCCGTTTCACATGCGAATCTACAATAACACTCGTCGTTCAAGATGAATTTTTCCAATCCTCGCTTGTGTATTTTCACCATGCGTTCATTTTCAACTTACGGACCCTTTTTTATTATCCATATCCACCTTTTTTATTATCCATATCCATCACATGCGAATCTACAATAACACTCGTCGTTAGAACGAGATATCGTTAGAAGGGTCAGTTCGTTCGAACGAACTGGGATCTCGTTCGAACAGCCTCGTTCGAACGAGACTTCTAACGACCTGACAGTCCAAACTCGTTCGAAGTCTCGTTCGAACGAGACTTCTAACGAGTTGACAGTTTTGTCCTTTTTGGACTTTTTGATTTTTGGAGTCCCGGAAACTGGTTCGAGGGTAGAGTTAACATTCTTTGATGATGCAAGGATAGATTTGGGACTTTTGGGTTATTGAGAGGAGTAAATTATATACGAGAGTTATATCCAATAAACCATTTGGGTTGAGACGTGAGTGTCTACTGTGATGTGAGGATGAATTATAGCGCGTATAATTACAAATCGGATTACTACGAATTGAGATAATTATAGTTAGTACGAGAGTGCAATATGTACTACGATTAAAATATGGTATTACTAAGACATGTGTTTACTTAGTATTGGTATATGGATTGTGTGTATGACATACCTACCATACTTGCTATCACGGGAGGTTGCGTTCGCTTAGGACCCTCTATTCCTTGTGTGCCTACAGGGGGGATATAGACTGGTACCTTGATGAACATAGGTCATAGAAAGACTTATTGTGATATTAATAAGTCCGCTGACCATGGGAGCGTAGGTATGTGCGTGACCCATGTGATGGTGACTGTGTTCGCCTCCACTATTTGTGATTTGTGTTATCTGAACTATTCCTGAGAGATTCGGAATATGTGATCCTTATGTACGTGATGTACCGGGATGGATAGCAGAGTATGTGTGCACCATAGCTTAGATTGCGGGGTGCTTGTATCGTATATTTATGATGTGAATAATATACCTTAAATTAATGGAAATCCTCATGTTAATGTTGTAAAAATATTACGGTATTGTTTCGAGATATATAATGAGTTAACTGATAGTTATATCATTGGCATATTTAGTAACTGAGTTTGCGTTAAACCTCTATTCAATTACGAGCGTTGTTAAGTTAAATGGAACCGAGTAATATGGGTAGAACCTTTGGCAGTCTAGCTAGTTATGTTGTCAGTTAGCTAGTAGTATGGGTCGATATAGATGGGTACTTACGTTAGGAGTGCACAGTTAGATGAGAGGTGAGAATATCATGCGAGTGTACGTCCTAACATGTACTTTGCATTTAATGTTTTAAATGTTTTTAAAGCACTTGCAGGTTTTTAAAATATAACTCCACATTCGGGCTCTGACCCGTTTGCTTTTCAAATCTCTTTTTCTTTGTAAAACCATTTTAGGTGCCCAGCCACAAGGACACCAAGCATAGGATACTCATTCAGGTGACGAGCTGTAGCTGCTTGTGGAAGCTACAGGGATTTGCATGTAGACGCTTCTATCTTTTGGATTCCAGAGTCACTATCTATCAGTTGTAGGGCATGTCGCCCATTTCTATTTAGAGCATCTTTTATATTTCAGTTTTCAGACTCTAGCATTTTATATTTCAGTTTCGGATATTCATTTCTGTTATGGGATTGTAGTGAGGAGTTTTCCTCCAGACTTTATTTACTCTATTGTGATGGTTATTCAGTTTACTTCAGTATGGTGAATGGTGTTATTTATTTCTTCATTACAATTGTTGCATGTTAATCAGACTTAAATTAAAATTTGGCAACTTGATTTTTAAATACTAGGTGGTTAGTAATAATAAATGTTTTCGACAGTGATGCTATTAACTGAGCCAACTTGGCATTTTGAATTAATTTTATAAAGGAGTAGCTACCCGGTATTTAATTAGTCGGGGTGTCACATTAGACTGGTGCCAAATTTAATCTTTCATTAAATAACAACAGGCGAAAAATAAATAATAATAAAACCATCAACACAACTAATAACTGAATCCCATACAGATGAATAACATAAATAAAGATAACCGAATCAACTAACGGTTCAATAGTAAAATACAACAGTAGCTGAAACAATAACCTGGATACAAAAATTTTGATAAGTAAACAAAATACAAAATTTGAGGGCAACATGCCCGAATGAGTACTGAAAAGTTCCTACACTAGCAGTAAATGAACGAAGCGTCTATAACAAAGTCCTGCAACTTCCACATGAGTTGCAGCTGCGCATTCCTGAATAGAATCCTCAAATCGGGCGTCCCTGTGGATGGACACCTAAAATGTTTTGGAAAAGATTTTGACACGGGTCAGATCCCAAGTAAAATATTTTAAAAATATTAAGCAAGAAGTTAAATTGCAATAATTAAATAAGCAAACACACTTTTCATATTTAAGCTAGTGTCGCACTCTCTTGAGACATAGCTCACCCCTTATCTAATGATCACACTTAACACTTGCCTTATACCTTTCCTAGTTAAGCTACCCCACCTAACTAGCCATAACAAGTCTCTTTCTACATATTAATTCATTGTACCCACCCGTATTACCCATACAATATGTTATAGAATTTCCACATCTTTTATCCCGTTATAAATTTCTCAGTATATCTTTATTTCACCCCATAATATAGTAATTTTTAATGTCATTGTCTTTCTCTTGTACTAAACCCACATAGTAGAATAAAATCACACGAATACATATATCACTTTGTTATGTATATACTAACACTGCACCCATAAGTTGAGTTGCAGTGCGAGTATATTATGCTATAATTTCCTAGTACATCATCTACCAAACACATGTAGTAGAATAAATCACAAGTATATATATTTATCAAACTAATTATATATATACAATACAACATCCTTAGGCTGGGACTTGCGGTGCATGCATACTCTACTATCAAGTCCCGGTACATCACACATTGTATAGAGGACTACGGATTTTGAATCACTCTGGAACCGTATCGATACAAATCACACATATTAGAGGCAAACATAGTTCACATACCCATGGGTCACGCACATACTTACGCTCCCATTGTCAGCTGACTTATCAACTCACAAATAAGTCATTCACAGTCCTATGTCCTCAAGGTACCAATCTAAATCCCCCCCAAAGGCACACAAAGATTATAAGGTCATTTTTCGAAAATCAACCTCCCGTGATAGCAAGTATGGTAGGTACGTCATGCACATAATAAATCATACAAATCAGTATAGGTATAAACACAACATATATCATATATTCCATACATACTGCATATATATATATATATGTATCCTGAACATCTTACGTATTATTAATTCCAATTACACTTCTTATCGTATATTCCCGAGTACCCCTCACTACTCGAAGTGTGCCAATTATCCTTTAAAATATTTGAGTAGGTAATTCACTCATATCCTACTGATCTAAGTCATAGGTTCGCTCATCCCCCAAATCGGTTAAATTTCAAATTACACCAATTAATCTAATCAATTTCACATTAATTAATTTATCAAAGTAGTGTCACCCAACTACAATACTCCGACTCACTCATATGGTCCGTATCTTCACCCTCTAGAATTTGTAACACAAAAATCCACTATTATGGTTAACACCTCTCGTTAAATTCACTATTAGATAATTTATTATATATCTTTATAATAAATTAAACCGATTAATTTGTGCGTAACTCCCGTAGCACTAGCCTGAGAAAGATCAGATTCAAAAGCCCGACCCTCAATTTAATTACTATCACCTCAATTAATTTTATCCAAGTGGTGTCACTCAACCAAAATTCCAGGACTCCCCTTATCCGTCCGTATTATAAATTTTTAGAATTCATTTCACCAAATTCGTTTAATAAGTTTGACACCCTTATTAAATTTAGTAGTCCTTAATACTCATCCCATAAGACTCTAAGTATTAGGTTCCATTTAATTTCTATCAATTAAATTCCACCTTACAATACTAGCCCGTATGCTGAATTCATCCAAAATTCCCATTCGAATACGTTCGTATATTTTCGACATATATTATCGAGTGTCGTTCATTATAAATACTACTAAATACATACCCTAGATTCATCTGTATCTAATCCAAGGATAAAATAATGTTCCTTAATATTTTTCCAAAGTCCTTCACTCGTGTACGAACATCTCCAAATAATCCAAATTTATTTCTTCCTAAAGATGTCGGTCTCACGCACCCTATCGTAGAAAAATCAAATCAAATCCAAAAAAAAATAGAAAAATACAAGGCCAACGCCCACGAGACATTGACGAAAAGATCTAAAATATTATGTTTTACAATAACTGAAGGGGTCAATCGATCGATCAACCAGATATCAGTCATCTTCCCCGAGTTCTTTTTCCACCATTTTTAAACTCCCAAGCTTTCCAAATTCAATCCAGACCTCGTTTACTTTATCTCCCATATTTATTTCATCTATTAACATGTTCAAACACTAATATATGACATTAATCCCCAGTTATTTTCATTAAATTTCTAGGGTTCATAAACAGGTTTTTTCTCAACATCCCTTAAATCACAATTCTCAATTCGATTTAATAGTCCGAATTTTAACAACAATTTCTACAGGTTTTCGATTCTAATTCATATTATAGCCTCATATGATATTATTCTCACATCAATTAACATCAATTTCACCCTTAATGCTTAAATCCCAAAACCCAGATTTAACATGTGATACCCTCCAAAAATGAATTTTGCTATAAGCACTCATCCCAAAATGAATATGGTTTACACCTACCATGATATGAATCGTAATACCGCAATTTAAATGAAAGAAAGTTTTACTAATTTCCTGGATAATTTCATAGGTTCTGATTTCCTTTGTTGTAGACGAATGTTTGTCGAAGAACAAATTCCTTTTCCATTAGTTTGGCTCCCAAATGTTCCCTAATTTTTTCCACTCTTGTCCTCTGCAGCTCTAGGGTTTCTCTCCTTTAGTTATGACTGCCTCAATTCCCTCAATTAGGTTTTATTTTATTAATCTCGTTTTAAAGCTTATGGGCCAAATTAAAATGGCCCAAACACTCCCGTGTGGGCCCGGTTATGCCTAAAATTACCCCGAGACCCGATTACTACTCCTGAGTACTCTTTTTCGACTATTTTGACCTAGTCGGAGCCAATCGTGGACTCGAAATTTCTATCTGAATTACTTTATAACATTCTCAAATTTCGACCCCAAATTACGACACATGTGAATTTTCAAAAATAACCCGAATTAAATAAATCTTAATTCACCAAATTAATATAATTTCTCCAATTTAAATAATTTCTCCAAATCACCAATTTAATTAAATTCTCCCAATTAATGAAATCTTCTATTACAAAATTATTTAAATTATATATCCTCAGAAATACGGGGTGTTGCACCCGTCATCCCTCGGGCACATATAGTCAACATGAAGACGTCAGACTGTCGAAGAAACAAAGAAAACCATTGTTAAATTCTATAAATAAAGCAATCACATCGAGAAAAAAGGACAAGAATGCCGAAGGTCAATCAATACTTACATATCCACCAGGGTTCACCACCCTAGAAGAACGATGATGCGAGGGATCACATAGAAGAATCTGATCATCCACCATAGGCTCAAATGCGTCAAATGAGTTCTCGCTACCTAGTGCTAGGGGCGCCCTAGACCTCCACTCCAACCCTGGACAATCGTCGGCATTAAGCCATGCCATGTGAGTAGCGTTGTTTGAAAACTCATCCATCTCTTGACTTTAGAACGTCGGAACGATTTGCTGGAGGTAATTGCAAAAGAAGGTAAGTAAAAAAACTATGAAAAATGAGGAGAACCCGCACCTTTTTATAGGAGGCTAAGGGGCATGCCGATTGGCATCTCGTTGCCACCACCGATTGGCACTGTCCCTCCACCTACTCGAGACACCCTAAAAGACCGTGCCACTGTCATTTGCCCCCCTTCTATCTATGATGGACAGCAACCCCATTAAAATTTCATACAAAAAGTCCAAAAAAAAACAAAAACACAGAAAAATCCTCAGAATCACCAGCTTAATTTTGGAACCTTTTCACCAAGAAAAATCTTTTTTTTCACATCCCCATCGAAATTAAACTATCCTCCCCAGTAATATCTCTAAATGACGCTCCAAAATTCCAAAAATTTCCCCCTCAAAATCCTCGGATCATTTCCTCTTCCCCTACGGAACTTAAAACCAAATTCTTCCCCAAATCCCCGGAGAAAAATCACTCATCCACAAGGGATCCCCCAAACTTCCCAAAGGAAACATAAGCCCTCATAATTGGCTTTGACCTGCAGAATTAGTCACCCCAAATGAGCCCGCAGAATCATCTTTGCCCAGAGAATCGATAGCTTCTACTTAATCCCTCAGATTTGGCTTTGACCCACAGAATTTGTCAACTCTATCTTAAGCTCGCAGAATTGGCTTCGACCCTCATAATTGATCACCTCAAATAAGCCCTCTGAATTGTATTCGACCCTGAGAATCGGTCGCGCTTTTATCCTAAGACCTCAAAATTGGCTTCGACCCTCAGAATTGGTCACCCCTAAATAAGCCCACAGAATTGGCTTACCCCCTCAGAATTGGTCGCTTCTACTTTAAGCCCTCTGAATTGGATTTGACCCTCAGAATTGGTCGCTTCTACTTTAAGCCCTCATAATTGGCTTCGACCCTCAAAATTGGTCACTTCTACTTAAGCCATTGGAATTGGCTTGGACCCTCAGTATTGGTCACCCCCAAATCAGCCCTTAGAATTGGTCACCCCTAAATAAGCCCGCATAATTGGTTTCGACCCGCAAAAATGGTCACCCACAAATTACGCCCTTAAAATTAGCTTCGACTCTCAGAATTGGTCGTCTATACTTAATCCCTCATCATTGGCATCGATCCTCAGAATTGGTCACTTCTATTTAAGCCTTCAGAATTGGCATTGACCCGCAGAATTTTTCGTAATAATTTAGATCCTTGGAACTAACCTCGGCCCACAGAATTGGTATCCTACTTATTCCTCACCTCCTCTAGGTACTTAGAATCGGAGACCCCAACTTTATCTTAGGTTCTCGATATCGACCTTGACCCTCTGAATCGGTCTTCCTCATCCCTTATGTCCACAGAATGGACCTCTATCATGTGGTGTCTATTCGATGGCTATCAATTGTTCCAAGCTCACCCGTCAAGGGTATATATAGACACCACATTCTAGGGCCCCCTAGGTCTCCCCTTAGGTCCCTAGCACCTCCCCATCTCGCTATAAACCATAGGTCGCACTTCGAGTACCAATTTAGAGCCCATCGGGTGCCCTCGAGCCCCATTTGACTCGGTTCAACTCTATTATTAGAGCAAAAGATCTTTGAATATTTAATGGGATTTGAATACCCTTTCCAACGGTCCACCCCGTCCATGAATCGGCATAACAATTCGGACGAACGGACCATTTACTATCAAAAATGAATTCGGAGACCATCGAGCACTCTCGGACCCCAATCAACTTCATCGTCAGAGAGAAAGATCTTTGAATCATTTAAAGGAACTGAAACCCATTTTTAACGGTCTGCCCCGTACATAAAATAACATAACCATTCAGACGAACGATTAGTTTTCCCCAAAAAATCTATTCGGAGGCCACACGCACTCTGGGGCTCTATTTTACCTAAGTCAACTCTTCAGCTCAAATGAGACTGAATGAATCTCTAAAGGGCATTGAATACCCTTTCTAATGGTTTGCCCCGTGCACAACTATGACCTACAGTATGGCCGAATGATTTATTTTACTCTGAGAGGTCCCCGGGCACTTTCGAGCCCTGATTGACCAAGGTCAGCTTCCCTACCCGATCAGAACTCTTTGAAATGTAGAAGTACATCACCTAACCTTTCCAATGGTCCATCCTGTGCATGATTTTGACTTACCATGAAAATGAACGATCCATTTGTGTCCGATAATCTCACGTCTAATGGATCGATGCGCGCTTTTGAGCCATATTTTACCCAAGGTCAACTCCCAAACCCGAGAGTAGTTCAAAGTAATCTTGAAGGTATCCAAAATACCTTTCTAACAGTATGTCCCGTGCACGATTTGGATCTACGGTTTGTGTTCTACAACCATTTTCCCAGAAAATATGGATAGGATTGCCAATTGGCAGGTCCTGAACCCTGCCTATCAGCACTGTGCCTGGGGTCACATGCTGATAGGCACCCCCAGGGGTAGGTTTATCGACACCCTCCTGGACCTATATATAAGGTCCGTGACCTCACTCCAAAATAAGAAAATAGATCCATCATCATTAGTGATCCCATCAACATTCCCTTGAAATTAGCGAAGTTCCTCATGTGAAGTTCCATTCAAGCTTACATTCCCATCATTTTCATACCCAATTTGTAAAAATATCCTTCTCTCTCATCAACATTGATCAACACTCAAGGGAGTTCATCCAAGATCAAAGATTAAGCTTCAAAGAAGGTCCAATTCCTTCCTTCTCTCTTTAAATTCCTTGTTTTTGCATAATAAATATTAGATTCATAATCTGGTTCTTACTTTAGTTCATACACATTAATATCTACACTTTTACTAGTATATTGCACATACTTTATTTTCTACAAAAATACCAAAAGTAAATAAAAGAAGGTTGCACCCGTAAATTCTGAACGGAATTATCCATCACACTTTTTCCAAAATCAAAAAGATACATTTTCCACACATACAAATATGATAAAATTTCATTCAGATATATGGGATAAACCCCACCCCTATGCTACATTCAAACTACATGGACTTTGATGCCTTTATAGGCTACGTAGGCATCTCGGATTAAAATTCGAGATTCGAGTCCAAATTTTCAATTCTCTCTATTTCCCTAGTTTTCTAAAATTTCCCATTTTCATATATATATATATATATATATATATAATAAAGGAGGAGGGGGTTTTGGTCTTTCCCAATTAACGAATGAGATCAAAAGTTGGTGGGTTTGGTGTTTATCAACTGGTGGCTCAGATTGAATCAAGAGAGTTTGATGGGCTTGAATCTTATGGCTCTAGATGCAAGTTGAGGAACACCTTTGAAGCACAATAGTTATTCAGACGCGTGGCTCGAGAATTATGTAAAAGTGTTTATCAACTGCAACACTTTACACATTTCTCTCTCATGCAATGTGCTCTTTTACCAACTCCCCCATCTGAGTTGGTAAACATCTGCTCCAACGATTTCTCTCTCTCACGCATATGGTAAACATCTGCTCCAACTTCTGCTTCAAGTCACTTCTCACCCGAGCTCCTACCCGAACTCCCACAGAAGCTCCAAGATCGATTCAGCAATCTCCTCAACTTAAATGTAAAGATCTCCCAGATCTCCGTTTTTGATACTTACCAAAGAAACATCTAGATAAAACCAAATCCACAGCTTACTCCTCTATAATAAATGACCACTCCTCCTCCTCTCTTTCTAACCTCTGACATGGGTTTATCTCTCTCAAAACCGGGACTACCTATGTGAGTATTTACTTTTTTGTTTGCTAAAAATCCTCATCCCCACCTGATAGAACTTGGAATTCGGTGTTATCTGATTCTTCATTGCCTGATTCTTCATTGCCTGGTTACAAACGCAGAAATAATTTGCTCAAATGGGTACATCGAGCTTCAATTTTTTTAAAGCTCTGATTTCTTCCCATTGTCTGTTTAATTGATTTTTTTGTTATCATTTTCAATACACAAAACTCTTCTCTCTTACATCTCTTTCATTTTTAGTCAAAGAGACTCCTCACCATAACAGATCGTAATTGATGAAGAGAGCCATTTCCCCCTCACCGTAACAGATCGTTGTCGTTGGATACCTTCAGGCATTTTTTACCTCTTATCTCGGTGTATAAGTTAAAGGGTTTTTTAGATTTGCCTTCTCTTTTTTTAACACTCTCTTACTATATTGCCGTTGGATATGCATTTTTCTGTTCAGGTGGATACAGAGGAGATGGAAGAGGGGTGGTCGTTGTCGCGACTTTGGTTTGTATTCAAGTTTTGAATACTAACAGTTTATAAATTATTTTTGCAAAAGGGGGAATAAAAATATAAACGAACCCCAATTTTCTTATACGGGTTTGAGATTTGTTTTTAGTTTGAATCCATTTTGAGGTTTTTTATTTGCTGATACCCATTTCTCTGTTTTTCTTATCCTTTTTTTAACAGTATAGTCAGTGTATTAGGTTTCTCTTTTTTGTCATACCAGTTATTCGGAGTTTTACAGTGTATTACCTTTTTGGTTTGTAATTTTTCGCTTAAAAAGCAAGTGATTTTTTTGTTTTAATCTCAGCTAAGAATTTTTGGGTTTGTAATCTTAGTTTTTTAGAGTTTTTAATCTCTAACGTCCAGGACTGCAAATGTTAGTTTCACACAATCAAAACTAATTTTCTCTCTCCATTACCTTTTTATAACTTTTTCTAGAAATAGAAAACCAAAAATAAGGTAACTACAAAATGCATTTTGCTTTTGCACCAACACTCTGCCAATTTGTGATGATTTTAGTAGTGGTCATGGGAGTGCTTGTAAGGCTATTTTCAGTTTTGGTGACTCAAATTCAAATACCGATGGGTTTTGGGTAGCTATTTTTGCACAAGCGGGTCCCAATGGAATGACTTACTTTAAGAGACCTTTTGGTAGGGCTACAGATGGGACTATCATTTATTAGGTAAGTATATATAAATGTCAAACATTTCTTATTTTTTTATTTTGTTGGTAGGTGTTGATGAAAATTATGTTTACAGAGCTCAGGAATCAGTTGACATTTCAAAAACAAAAGTTAGGTGGGTATCAACAAGAAAACTTCTAGGTTGAAAATTTTTCATTTAAATCAGGCCAAGCATAGAGCCGACGAGACTCCAGGCGGAATCATTTAGCGCGGACCAAGGCCAGAGGTGGTCGATCTAAAATTCAAATCCAAAAATGAATATTCGAAGTTGAAGATTTCCGTATGTAAGAAGCCTAACGCACTTGATCTACGCCGGAGGTAGCGCCGACAAATAATCGACCAAAATCAGAGGCCCAGGTCCTGTCAACTTACAACTTACTACCTCTCTCTAAGAGGTAAGTCAGGCAAGGAAAAGGTATGAGAGGCCCATGTCCTCTCAACTTACAACTTCCGTGGGTCCCACTCCCTCTCAACACTGTTTGCTGTAAAGAAAAAGTATGAGAAAGTAGCTTTAACGTGGACCCTATATACCGCCATTGTAGCTAGATTTTTAGGATTTCTATTGATCTTCATGGTAATTCAATTTTTTGCAGTTATATGGATTTTTTTTGCAGTTCTAACAAGGCATAAATGTGTTCTTTGTCTCCCACTCTTAGGTCTCATACTCCCAGGTCTGTTTTTTCCTTCTCAAATAGGTTTTTTATTTATTTTTTATGTATTTTCAGAATGGGGCTTGGGATTTTTTTTCCTCTCAATTTTTGGGGTCAAAATTCAGAGATAATCAATCATTTTGTTCATTATAATTTTTATCCTCTTCTTATTTTCTTACCCTTTGTTGTTCATGTCTAAAAACATATTTGTTTTGATGCACATAGATTATAGATTTTATTGAAAAATCTTAATATCTAATCTTTTGGAGTTTTAAGTTTTACCCTTTTGGGGCTTGGCTTTTGTGTGTGCTCTAATATTTACAGTGAGGGTTGAAAAGTTTGGGTTCTAAATCTTTTTTGGAAATAAAAAATGGGATCTTCAAGGTTTTTGCCCTTTTTTTTAGTTTTTGGAAATAAAAAACGTGATCTTCAATGTAATTTTAATGTTTTGCATGGAGGTGTTGCATCTGATTTTGCTGAATTGAATAGGTGGATGTTTACCATTCACTCCATTGTAATTCTCATTTAATAATTTTGTCCTTTTTAATATATATAGACATTTTGATTTGGAAAGTGGGGGATTCAATATAGGAATCTGAATTGAAGGTTTCTATTTGTGATTTTAAGTTGCATTTTTATATTAAAGTGATTTTTACATGGGATTTTAAATTTTGTTTTGTTTAGAATAAAAATGATGAAGGGAATTTAGTTGCTTTTGAGTGTGAGCTTCTTATTTTGCTTTGTTATTTGTTTTCCAAGGGTTCACTAGCCATTTGTAATTGATTACGGTCAGCTTTTTGAGTGTTTTTTTTTTAAATTTTAATTTGATTAGTATACAGGGAGTACCAAGAATGACTTGCAATGATGAGCCATGGGATGAGTGAGTTTTATTGGCATATCAAGGGGACAAATAGGATGATGTGGGTAACATTTTGTGAAGTTGTGTAGAAAATTATCGTTTCTCTCACTAAGATATATTTGAGTGTGAATTATGTGTCAACACGATAGACTATAAAAACCTTTTCAGTTACCTCTTCAGATTATTTGCATTAGGTTAGAAATTAAGATGAGTTCTATTTGTTGGGCTATGTATGTTTGGGTATTTCATACTTATCCAGTTAACTTTCTTTCATAAACAGTTTTCATTTTAATTTGTTCTATAAATATAACTAGAACCAAAAGAACGTTATATATATGAATCAATTTTAGCTCTTATATATTACTTTGTGCAAGTTTGAGTGATTTTGGTGTTTTGAGGTGAATTTATGATAATAATTTGTTGATTTAGGTGTCGAGGGCTGTTGGTGATTTGTTTGGGCGGGTGAGAATGAAAACAAAAGGATTTGTCCACCGTTACTTTAAATAGAAAAAAACATATATATAAATGTTGTAGCTTCTAAGGGATTTGTTTGATTAAAACACATGAATACACCATGGTTTTGGCACGGGCATACCCTAGATGGTTTAAACCAACTTTTTGGTAGAATATAAGCATGACACGACATGGGCATGCAGATATGTATTTAGATATTTTGGGAGTTAAATAATTTTTCGAAAAATGAAGTATTTGTAGTGTTACATGTAACACTACACATACTCTCGAGCAAGGTGTCAAATGAATAATATCATACGTGGGAGTGTGACTCTTTTATCACGACAAATACTCGGGAGCAAGGTATGAGTGTGCTATAATCATAAATATTTGGGATAATTTATTATCGTGCCATCGGCACGGGTACACCCTAGTATATATATATATATGTATATATATATATATACATATATCATGCTTGTTTGTGTTAATCCAACACATATTATCGTTTCCTAATAATGATCAATGTCGTGATGAACGCACAAATCATACTTTATACATATGTTATTTTGGGAATATTCCTATGGATGACCTCACTCAACCTTGTCCATGGTATGAGTTGAATAAATTCGATCTCCATTATATAAACACACACACACACACACTTCACGGGGATATAAAGAAAGATAATAACACTAGCCCATGTGATACTGAAAGGGCGTGATGGGTTCCTATCACCTTTCCATTCTGTAACAATAACTTAGCCCCGGACTATCGAACTATTAGTTTCATATGAATCAGTTTGTCCTTGATGTCACTCTCTCGAAGTGGCAACACATTCTTTTGCCTATTTTGTGCAAAATAGGCTGGCGACTCTATCACTTCACACTCACCCCCCACACCGATGACGGCCGAAGCAACCTTTCCAAGAGGGGTGCGAGACCGTGGCACAACCTTCCCGACTAGAGATGTATCTCTCACACTCTCTCTCATCCCCCAGGCACCGACCCAGATGGATACACTTGAAAGAAAGGTCTGCGAGTCACTCTTGGATGAAAGGAGGCTGAAGTCTATCACACATAAGGGTACCGTTTTCGAATAGCGCGATCATTCAATAAGAGAGTCAAGGACTGTGATGTTTAAGAAGGGAACTTATCCCTTAAAGATATTGTAGAGTCCATCTGGGACCCCAGAGGTAAATTCAAACCCAATTGGAGCGGCCCCTACATTGTAAGGAAAATCCTGTTAGGCAATGCAACAATGCTCACCGACCTTTATGGAGAAGAGATGGCCCGTCCAGTCAACCTGGACCGTCTCAAGAAATTTTACACCTAGTCCAAAATCTTGGCGCAATACTACTCGTCTCATCTCCCTTTTATTATTATTATTATCATTATTATTATTATTATTATTATTATTATTATTATATATTTAGCTATACTCAGAATTACTTAGGGAATGATCCTCTAAATATCTTTTTACTTTCAAAAATGAATTTCAGAAAAATTTTAAATCCCATAGAGGTACGTAGGCTGGTCATTCACTTTACATGAGCACGACCCCCTTTCTTTTTCCCAAAATGCTATTCTTTTCTTACCCCCAAAAACAACAGTTCATTTTTATCATATACATGAACAAAAGGATTATGTATGCCTTAGAGATCGGTATAGATAATTCAAATGCAAAAACTCTTCAAGAGGCACAACTAGATGATAAAAAAAATATTCCACTATTTGAAAATTCCATCACAATTACCAGCATAAGGCGTCAAATAGCTTCCCTTACCAAACCAAATCCTACCTTCCTAAAACAAAACCAAAAACAAGCCCCACTATACCTAAAATAACCCCCAAATTATTCCCACACAATACAACCAGAATAACCAGATACATACACCATATAAACGCCACACAAATTCAACCCGTAGCTGCTAGAAGAGCCTGCCCCATCATCACCCACATCACGAGTCCCTAAGATTCCCCTACCTGAATAGAGTGTCTCAAACGGTTTATAGAATGATAATCCCAGACTGGCCTGGGGAAAACCACAACACCTCCCTCCATGGTGTCATATATGGTGAACCACCTTTGTCCAGTCTCCACATCCATCATATTAGCAACTACTTTTCTCCATAACCACTTCATGTAGTCCCCTGAAATATGCCAGACTCTACCAAAAAACTGTGATGGACAGGTCAATGGTCGATGATCTCCCATAAAGAGCAAAGTCACATGCGTATACACTCTATCAAATCCTCCATAGGAAAGAAGTCTGGTGTCCGAGGTGGCCCAATGTGTTCCCAGAAAAATTGGCATAGAAACCATCAGGGAAGTAGAAAGATATCTTCTTGAGGCCAACCAACCAAACATACTGGTATTCCCTTAATTACAAAATGGGCAGCAACTCCCCCCCACCAAGGCACTGACCAAAGTAAGCCTCGAGCCCCGTGCTCTACAAACTAATTTCTCCAGCTCTCAATGTCTAAGCCTACACTAATAAAGTCGAGTGAAAAGAAGTTTGGCACGGTCAACAATGGATACTCAGGCGGGACCACCATACAGAATCTCTTTGACAACCACATGAACAACATTACGGGGCTACCCCTTAGGTGGTCAGAACGACCTTCCCGTCAAGTATCCCGACCATTCAGGGTCTCTACCAATATCACCGTTATAGGATTGCGATGGTACATTATCCAAGAATCAATGGATGCAAGTTGTGGGTCCACCAACAATTCCCCAGTCACTAACAATAGTTTTGAAACCAATCCTAGAATGATGGCTCCAGCAAAGCCAGCATCACCAACCTCCTGTAAATGAATAGATTGCAGCGCAATAGGAAGAAAGATCATTCCTCATGTAACAAGTTAACTAGCCGTCGAAGGCGAGATATGGAGGAGTCCCTCTAACATCTCGCAAGGGGACCGAGAAAAATTAGGTATAGCCGTCGCAACACTGGGATTTATCCCCAACATAGCAGAGAACTCTTCATAGGTAGGGCAAACCTCGTCTAACCCAAATCGAAAGACATGGTCTTCGGGGTACCAGAACTCCACCACTACGATCAGCATGTTCCACTCTATAGGCCAATTAGGCCCTAAAGAGACTCAACACATGTTGAAAGCATCGTAGTCAACATTGTATGAGCACATCG
This sequence comes from Sambucus nigra, assembly GCA_949130495.1. Taxonomy (NCBI): domain Eukaryota; kingdom Viridiplantae; phylum Streptophyta; class Magnoliopsida; order Dipsacales; family Adoxaceae; genus Sambucus; species Sambucus nigra. The sequence continues at coordinate 363,067,779 of OX422216.1, read as the reverse complement.
CGTCCATGTTTTTGAGGTAGTTTGAAAATTCAACACTACTATGGAGAGCCATTTCGCAAAGTAAACAAAGAATATTGCAAAAGAAAATGAATGTGGAGGTGTGAATAAAATGATCCACGCAGACACCTATTTATACTTGAAAACCCTCAAACAAAGACAAGGAACCCTGCAGAAATCGGTGAAAAATATACCCCACCAAGTATCAAGGAATTGCCTTGGATTGACATGCCGATAGGCAGGACATGGGTCATGATGATCGACAACCCCTTATTTTTGGAAATTTCCCTTTTTTTCCTTTTTGTCAAAACCATAAAACTCAATAAAAATAATTTCTATTCTCAAAGTGTTTTAAATTTTCTTCTCCTTATGCTTTTTACTTGTCTTGTTTTTTAAATAAATTCTCTTTTAACTCTTTTTTAATAGTTTTTACGGTCTTAGCAACAAAGTAAAAAGAGCATGTGGATTAATTCACTAAATCGAAATTAACAAAAACTTCATTTGCATGAATATTTTCTATGTTACATCAATTTTGCTGGAAGAAAAGAAAATACAACAGGACTTAGCCCGAACCCACATTTTTCTCCCTCTTTCTCTCTCACCTACCCACATCATCTCTCTCTCTCTCACCCTATCTCTGGGAACCTCCTTCCCTACAGTGCACTCTCTTCCCCCGTCAACGAGACGATGTACCACCACTCCCTGAGCTACTCCCTTCCCCAAATGAGGCAAACGACACTAGACAAGAAGGAACAAAAATCGCATCCTGAATGTGGGTAGTTTTTGAAGATATCGAATCCCAACATCCTTCAGCCAGGTGGTGGAGACCCGGCTAGGATGCAAAGAGAAACAGAAAAGAGAAAATAAGTCAATCTAAGGCAAAGGAATAAATCGTAAAATCAAAAAGTCAAAAAGATGAAAAGTATACGGATAGCTCAAGGACCTCCTCAGTCAACCCCAACTCCTCTGGATCCATCGCATTAGGACGGTGCAGCAAACGCACCAACCTTCCATCAACCCGTTGGATATTATAAGAAGAAGGGGCCAGGTGCATAAAAAGAACCTTCGAGATCGTCGCCACTGTCGATGCCGATGCACCACCTACACTGTGGGAGGACCCCATCGACCGACTCGAACCCACTTGGGGGAGAGGCATCACGGCATATATGCTGAACGATATCAATCACCTCGACACAAAGTCCAAATAATCATACACCGCCACCATATCAATATAAGATGAGTAAGGCTCGCCCATCATCGTCGCTACCCGCACATCATTTAACATCTCGTGCACTCACCTAGCAACCAGATGGACTAATCTCTCCCCGAGGTACCAGGAGTAGTCAAACTCATGCACCAGCAAACACTGCATCTATGCATTCCCCCTAGTCAACCCAGTGTGCTTGATGGTCGTTCCCCATGGATAAAAGGTCACTTGCAAAATCACTAGAGGATAAAGATCAATATCAGAAAAGATCATAAAGGAAAAAAGATCTCAGAAGAGAAAGAAGGGCTTACCCTCTTACTCATCAGGTCGTTCAATATCTGACGTACCATCTCCAGAGAGAGAGACTTTTTCAACTATCGATTGGACTTATTCCACCAATACATCCAGTAGAAGCCACCAACAGACTCGTCCTTAAAATCTATCAATCGGGTGTTAAACCCAATCACCTCATAGAACCACTTTTGCAAAGGAAAAAAGGTTAGCAATCAGGAAACCAAGGATAAAATGCATAACGAAAAATGGCCAAATAAAGAATACCTCAAGAAGATATATGGCTCCAGTAAAAGTTTGCCAATAGTACCGTTTGATCACAACAAGAGAAGAATAAAGGGTCGCCAAGGTCAGGCTCCCCCAGTCATAAAGAAGGACGTTCGAAAAACATCCTTAGAAAAGGAAAAAACCACAAGTGGACGACATCGCCACTCGTCGCCACCAAGAAACCCCCAACACTAGAAGAATAAACAAACAGGGCATCTGCTACACCTGTAGCCTGTCCTCTTCATCAATCCTCCTACTCAGTAATAACTCGCTTAGAAGAGGTAAACGAAGAAAGTCCCCATAGACTACCCTCTCCACATCACCCAACGCCATCGTCACCGCCTCAAGCGTCATCCTCAAATACCTATCCACTTTAATCTATACCCCATCACAGTCCAGCCCTAGATGCTACTGCCCATCAATGGGAGTCACTGTCATCTCCCCAAAGCCAAAGTAAAGGGTGTGGGTGGTTTCCCCTCACCTCTTCCCCAGAGCACAAAGAGCGGTAGAATGAGGCATTTCATCCAGTGCAGATGCGAGTCTCCCATAAATGGCTGATGATACCACCCAACGCACCACCAAAGGAAGGTGGTCCCGAACATCCCTAACCCCGTCGTCCCTTAAGCACGCAGAGTCGACATAGAGGCATCATACTGTCAAAGGAAAAAAAGAAAAAGCCTTTGCCAAAATTACAAGGACAATAGAATATCACTAAGAAAAAAGAAAAAGAATACCAAAGGTCGTCAATATTTACATAGCCGCCACCGTTCAACACGCTAGAAGAATCATGGTGCGACAGCTCGAGCAAAAGGGTTCGCTCATCTGCCACTGGCTCCAATAAGTAAAAAGAATTCTTGTTGCCCATTGAAAGGGTAACCCTAGCCCTCCAGTCCAAGTTTTCCCCATAATCAACATTTAGCCAAGCCATGTATGTTGCGTTACTTGAGAAATTAGCCATATCTTGATTTTGGAATGCTAAAATGCTTCGCAAAAGGTAATTGCAGAAGAAGGCAAGTCAAAACGTTGTGAAAAATGGGGCGAACCTGCCACCTTTTTATAGGAGGCTAAGGGGCATGCTGATCGGCATCTCCCTACCACCCACCGAATGGCACTGTACCTCCACCTTCTCGAGGCACCCCAAAAGACCATGTCACTACCATTTGGAACCCTCAAACAATAACAGTCAGCACATAGGAATGGCAATTTAAACCGCCCTGTCAGGTTCTCGCCCCGCCCTACACCTAATAGGGAGGGATAAAAACCCATTTAAAATAAACGGGGTGGGTATGGTTTTTTTTAAAAACCCATTTATTCAATGGGGCGGGGTCGGGTTTACTACATATAAGCATAACCCGCCCCGCCCCGCCCCGCCCCATTTATTTCTTATAATTACTAAAATACTCATATTGAAAATATTATTTACACTATATATATATATATATATATATATATATGAGGTATGCAAGTTTTAACCCGCCCCGAGTGAGTTTTTGACTTGCTTAATTTAAACGAGGTGGGGGCAGGTTTAGGGGGATTGTACTTAAACGGGTTCGAGGCGGGTACAAAAAAACCTTCACGGATCATGGGGCGTGGTGGGTTTTAAAAACATTTCGTGGGGAGGGTTCAGGTTATGACAAACCTGCCCCTTTTCCATCCCTATCGGCACCCTATCTGAAACTTTGTACTAAAATTCTCAAAAATGCCAGAAAATCCCGAAAAATCCCCAAAAAATTCTATAAAATACCAAATGGATTTTAGAACCTTTTTCACTAAGAAAAAACATTTTTACCACACTCATCTCCCCATCATAACTCTTATAACCCCATTGTAATTCCCAAAACCAATTGGATAAGCTCCTTACCAACATATCCAAAGGACACCATAAAAATAAAAAATTTTGCAGCTATGAAACATCTAACCTTCGAACCGTTCCCTCTGCCCCAGCGGAACTTAAAATGAAATATCCCCCCAAATCGACCGTAGAAACACAAGATACATACCCCCACTGGAGTCCCAAAATTTCCGTACAAAAAATGAAGACCTTAGAATTGGTCTCTTCTAGTTAAGCCCTCAGAATTGGCTTTAAATCGTAGAATTGGGCATCTCTACTTAAGCCCTCAGAATTGGCTTCGACTCACAGAATTGGTCATTTCTACTTAATCCCTCATAATTGGTCACTTATACTTAATCCCTCATAATTGGCTTCGACCCGCATAATGGGTCATCTCTACATAAGCCCTTATAATTAGCTTCAACCTGCAGAATTGGTCACTTCTACTTAAGCCCCCAGAATTGGCATTGACCCGCAAAATTGGTCATCTCTACTTAAGGCCTTAGAATTGTCTTCGACCCATAAAATTGTTCACTTCTACTTAAGCCCTTAGAATTGGCTTCAACCCGCAGAATTGGCCATCTCTACTTAAGCCCTCAAAATTGTCTTTGTCCCTTAGAACTAAGCACCTCTATCTTAATCCTACAGAATTGGCTTTGACCTGCAGAACTGGACATCTCTACTTAAGCCCTCAAAATTGGCTTTGACCCGAAGAATTGGTCATCTATTATTAAGCCCTCAGAATTATCTTCAACCCCCAGAATTGGTCGTTTCTACTTAAGACCTCAAAATTGGCTTCGACCCAAGGAATTGGTCGCTACAATGTAGGTCCTCAAATTGACCTCGACTTGCATAATTGGTCGCTTCCTACATTTTACCTCGGTAGTCACCTCCTTTATGTCCTTATAATCAGCCATCCCCGGCATCACCTTAGGTCCTCAGAATCGACCTTGACCCTCTAAACCGGTCACCCTTGTCCCATAGGTCCCCAGAATTAAACGATTTCCAAAACATCATGTGGTGTTTATTCGATGGAATTCACTTATTCCAAGATCACCCATCGAGGAGGGTCTTTATAGACACCATATTCTAGGACCCCCTAAATCTCTCCTTAGATCCTGAGCACCTCTGCATTTCACTACAAATCCTAGGTCATACTTCGAGTATCGATCTAGAGGCCATCGGGCGCTCTCAGGCCCCGTTCTAACTCAAATCAACTCTATCTTCAGAGAGAAACCACTTTGAATCCAAGAAATGCTCTAAATACACTTTCCAATGATCTGCCCCATGCTTGAATCGGCATAAAGGTTCGGAAGAACGAATATTTCACTACCAAAAAATAATCTTAAGGCCATTGAGCGCCCTTGACCCTAATCAACTTCATCATTAGAGAAAAAGCTCTTTGAATCTTCAAAGGTTACTGAAAATCGATTCCAATGGTCTGCCCCATGCGTGAAACGGCATAACCGTTCGAATGAACGGTCTATTTTCCTCCAAAAAATGATCCGTAGGCCACCAGGAGCTCCCAGGCTCCATTTGACTAAGGTTAATTCTTTATATTGAAGGAGACTAAATGAATCTTCGAATGTAACTGAATACCCTTTCCAACGGTCTACCTTGTCCACAATTCTGACTTACAATGCAGACGAACTATTCGTTTTACTCCGAGAAGTCATCGAACACTTTCGAGCCCCGATTGACTAAGGTCAACTTTTCAAACCGAGAAAAACTCTTTGTAATGTCTAATTACATATCCTAAACTTTCCAACGATCATCCCCGTGTGCGATTCTAACTTACTATGAGTATGAATGATCTATTTGTGTTCGACGATCTCCCGTTCAAAGGACCGATGTGGGCTTTCGAGCCACATTTAACCCAAAGTCAATTCCCGGACTCGGGATCAATATGAAGGATTCTTGAAGGTCTCTAAATTACCTTCCTATCAATATGACCCATGCATAATTCGGATCAAGAGTTGCATTCTATGACCAATTTTTTGAAACAATCTGCACGAGACTGCCAATTGACAGGTCTATTTCCCTGCCTATTGTTAGTGTGCCTAGGGTCATCTATCAATTGGCAGGGCTGGGGCTATGCTAATCGGCACCACCCCTTACCCTATAAATAGAGGGCATGACCTCACTTCCAGGTCAGACTTCAAATCCATCAGCATCACTGATCTCAGCAACATTCTCTCGAAGTCAACGAAGTTCCTCCATGTGAATTTACATTCAGGCTTGCATTCCCATCCTTTTCATACCCAATTTGGCAAAAATCACACTTTGTCTCATCCAACATTCATCTGACATTCAAAGGAGTTCATCCAAGATCAAAGATTAAGCTTCAAAGAAGGTCCAAATCCTTCCCTCTCTCTTTAATTTTCTTATTTTTGCATAAATTACGTTAGATTCCTAATCTAGTTCTTACTTTAGTTCATACACACTAACATCTTACACTTTTATTAGTATATTTCACATATTTTTATTTCTATATATAAAAAAAAGGGTTACACCCATAAATTCCATTAGGATTATCCATCACACTTTTCAAAACTAAAACACATTTTTCTGCACATACATCTATAATAAAATCCCGTTCGAATCTATGGGATAAACCCCACCCCCATGATGCATGCGAACTACGTGGACTTTCATGCATTTATAGGCTACTTAGGCATTTCAAATTAAACCCAAGACTCAATTCCAATTTTCCAATTTTTCTAATTTCCAATTTTTTCAAATTCCCCATTTTCATATTTTTGCATTTATTATACATATTATATTTGTGTTTCCTATCGGCGTTTGATCCGACACATATTATCATTTCAACGTCATGATTAATATCGCTATAAACATATAAATCATACTTTCTATATATTATTTTGGTAGCATTCATATGGATGACCTCACTCTATCTCTTCCATGGTATGAGATGGGTTATTCCAATCTCCATTATATATACACGCACACACAATTCAACAAGAAATAGAGGAAAACAAAAACATTAGCCCATGAGGGACCGATAGGGCGGTATGGGTGCCTAATACCTTCCGATTCCGTAACTTAGCCCCCGAACCTTCGAACTATTGGTTTTGTAAGCATTAGTTTGTCTTCGATGTCGTTCTCTCGAGGCGGCAACATTTTCTTTTGCCTATTTTGTGAAAAATAGGATGGCGAATCCATCACTTTACATTTACCCCACAGACAATGGCCAAACCATTCCTAAGTAGGGCGTAAGACCTTTCAATCACCCTTCCTTCCCCATCCCCCTTCGGGAGGCAGAAAAGGAGAGGAAGTGACGTGCATCTTGATTCGGGATGACCACACAAACTTTCAATCACTGAAACCAAGCCCATTATTATTTTACTTAAATTAAGCATTAATCAATAAAATGCTATCAAGAACATTTTTTTCTTATAATTAAATTTTCAAATGCTTAGTACGCTGAAGTTCAAGTTTTAACCTTTTAAAGTCAATTATTAAAATTGAGTTTTCAAGTTGAATCTCTTATTTTTATTTTGTAATGATTGCATTTTGTGATTTCAAAGACTAACATTATTTAGACAAAACATCACTAAATTTTTTAAGATCAAAGCACTTTGATTGAACATTTTCACACTATTATTCCTTCTCATCAAGTTAATTTTGTAAAACTTTTTTTGTTCAAATAGTTCAGGTTTGATTGTTTAATCTCTAAATATTCATGATAAATCTCATTATGACCTTTCTGAAGGTCATTCTCATCGTCATCACTAGCAGTATGGGATATAAGGATACGAGTGTGTGACTACTATAAGATTAATAACGACTAAGGAACATATTTCTAGAAGTTTTGATTCGATTAGTCGTCATCACACTCTCTTCTTTCTTCATCGTGAATGAAAACTAACATCCATTTTCCCTCAAAATAAAGAAATCAATTTCCTTTGAATATTAGGATGAACATTCACTAAATGAGTCAACTTGAGCAGAAGATAACCCATTTTTCAAACTTTTGAATAGGTCAAATTCATTTTTCGAAGACTCAAAACTCTTCTCAAGTTCACTTTTAATATTTTCACAAATATGAAATTGTTCATTCATTTTTTCAAATTCATGTGTTAAATTATTTTTCCAAAACTTTGAGTTTTTTGAAACTAACATTTTCTCAACCTACCAATTTTCTCAAATATGAATTTTTTAACCTTGAATCTTGGTTGTCTTTTTTCAAATCACAAATAAAATCTAACAGTTCGTCTTTCTCCTTTTCAATTATTTTCAACTTTTCACTTGTAAGTTGACCATTCATTTAAACTCTTTAAAAGCTTCTTTTACTTGTCCATATAGTTTGGCTTGAATGACATTCATCATTTTCATTTTGATAAGTTGAGCATTTAACACATACTTGTTTGGACTCGAGAATTTGGCATTTTCATCATGTTCATCAAAATCAACATCAATAGATTTAGATATAATTCAAGAATGAAATTATTTCACCATATTTTTAAAAAAAAATTAATCTTTCAAATGATCCAACCTTTCACTTTTACTTAAAACTATAGATACAATATAAAAAATTAATACTAGAAGGTAAATAAAGCTCTAGTATCATAGTACCCGTAGTCATAACCCAATCACAAGCAAACTAGGTTAATCGATCTAAATCAACAAACACATAGAAAAAAAGGTACAACCCAAGAAAGTTAATGCTATTCAAATGAGCACTTGGATATGATACCAATTGAATTAGTGTGTTATGTACGTGAGTAAAACACCTACATCAAACCTAGAGGGGGTCAATAAATTTGGAGGTATCTCATGAATTTTTCTTATTTCAAATATTGTTTTCTTCTACATTCAAGTTACCTCCCACAAGTTTCACCAAATTGATTTGATTAACTCAGATAATAATGTAATTAGGTGAATATAGACGAATAAACTATATCTAATACAGTTAATTGAATTTTTGTTCAAAACACTAAATTCAAATTAAATCTAACTAGTATGTGTGATCAAATGGTTGCATATGCGTATAAATAAATCACAATCAACCACAAGATAAGATTTATGAGAAAACTAGGGTTAAAAAAACCTCGACACGCTCAAATTCTCATTTTTATTTTGAAAATAAATTTTACAAAATACTAAAAGGTACCTCTCAAACAATCTTATCGTGAAGTTTTCGATAAACCTTTAAATTTCCCCCATAGTCAATGAGAATCCACAAATATATCCATATTGAGAACGAAGAAGTCCATTCTCTTCCTTGGAAGTCGCACCACACTCTAATTTATTCAATAACCTTAGTTACTCCTCTTTTAGGTCTAGAGGTAGATCATCATAGAAATCACTAATAGAATTTTTAGTTTTAATAGGCTTTGTGAATCTGAACCAAAACACTCTAAATTCTCTCTCAAAATCATAAATCAAGTATGGTTCTAAGATTTATCAATTTTGGTAGGAGTGAGTGAAATTGGAAGGAGAAGCAAAAAAATTATTCTTTTAACCTCGATAATACTCTCAGAAGTGAGTTTAAGTTATGATTTTTTCAAATCATAACAAATGAGAGGGGAAATAGCTTATTTATAGAGATTTTTTAAAATATGAAGCGGCCCTTCGAATGGTTAGATCTAACAGTGCACATGATTCCAAGCAGTGTGGAATCTCAACCTCGGTTGTGCATGCATTAACATTTTGATGTCGTGTGAATGCCTCTATGCAAATTCCTCCATGCTAATGCCTCTAAGAAAAATTCCATCTCCCTAAATCCTATTCAAATTCCCTCGGAGATAATTTAAATTATTTAACCACTTGTTCCATCAACTTTTCTCATCCTCGTACATTTTTTTTTTGCATGTGCGTGTATGTATTTAGTCATAATAAATTAACAATCTAATAATTAGATATATACGTCACTTGAATATGAATGCATGGAAACAAAAGTCTTCAATGAGCGGTTTATAAAATCCTCAATCTTTAAAGATTAATTCTAATTTAAGTCATTGTGCTTTACTTAACAAAATCAAGTCTATGTGACTTGAACGACATATTTACTCAAATGTTTTGAGACAAGAATAATCCAACTAATATTAAGTACAAATTTATATTTTCAATCTACCCTTTTGGTTATTTTGTGCCAAAACCCTAAAAACCCATAATGATAGTATTATCCCTAGAAGACTCACATCCCGCTAGATATATAGTGAGAGTAGTAGGAAGGCAATTCAAAAAATCCATCAGATCAACAACGAATAAAAATTAAATTCTGGTCAATGGGTTGGATTCGAAATCATCAATGGTAATCCGCAAACCACATGAAATAACAAGAAACATCACGCAAGCATTCTCATGAACAAAGAGAAACTCCCTCGGCTTGTTAATTCTCCACTAATATTAGTGATATAGATTAAATAAATCATTTAAACATGTGAACATGTGGAGTATAAGAAGATAATATAATATCAATGAGAAACACAATTATTATATCCCCCTAACAAGTCATCTACCCCCCCATCATAGATATATCTCCCTTTTTTTAAGACATTCCCTCTTTTGACATAACTATACCCTTTTTGAGAACACACACACAAATGTAATTATCTCCCCCTTTTTGACACGCAAAAGTTGAATATAAGAGAATTATCATAGGTAATGGGTATAACATAATAATAAAGTAATGCAAGTAAGGTGTGAGTCATTCTTCCTTGTACTTAATGACACATATTTTCATGATGGATTGGCCTCCTAAAACCACACAAGTACATTTCCTAAAAATCACGACGGCAACAATAGAAAAACCTTAAACCTCTCGTGATCGTATGGGCACTCCAGTAAATATGCAAAGTTTTCTAACCCTGGACTTAACAAACTTTACAGTATACCCTAAATATCCAAACACCCTTTAAAAAAATTCCACTTACACTCGTTCGTGCCTCACTTCAAAGGTCAAATACAAGGGTATCCCTGATTGAGGCGAATGACAATAAATATCCATTTATGGATATTTTGGACCTTTCAAACTTCATAATTTGTGAAAGTGATAAGTACAAAAGTTCTAGATATTTGAAATATCTTTCCATGGTGTAGGCCACGTGTAAAACGGAGCTTGCATCAAAACCCTAGGGTCTCTGGATTGAATAACTTCACACTACATACCATTTTAACTTTAGTTTTACATACAAAATTCAATTTTTGGTCAAGTTGGAAATTATAAACAAGTATATCTTTGAATTATCTTTCCAAATGTGAAAAGCATGCGTCAATTGGAGTTACGAGTAAAAAGTTGGGAAAGTAATATAAAATTGCAGTGAAAGTGAAATTGAGTGTTTTAACCGATCGGTCAAATTCCATTTAAACATTTGACCAATCAGTTTAATGATTTTATTCACTTTTTACCCTCTGAAATCAATCAAAATGGCCCTTTGATTGATTGGTTAACTTTTTTGATCGAACGGTTATCCATTTTTACAGCTACCCCAATGGGCAGTTTGTGCCTAATTCTTTTCTTTCGGCACTGTTTATCGAAAATTTACATCGATAATACCTTAATTAAGTGTGGTGCATGTTGGGTACGCATATCTGCCTATTTTCTTTCGACATGCACCCATTGTTCCTTCCTGAACCCCTTTTCATACTAGTTTGATTTTATACATTACACTCATTGTGTTTGTATTCAATTGAAATTGTTATAGGGTCGGAATGGCTCAAAAACCCACCTCCAATGTGTGACTAGTCAAACTGGCTTTGAATCCTTCCGATCCAAGGAGGAGTGAGACTGGTTTAGGGCGAATTTTTTATCGAATAGCGCCATTGCTATTGAGCGCCCAATAAAGCTCAATGATTTTCCTAACAAGTTTAGGACACATTTCCAGAAATTCCATTTAGAGGCTCACCTAGACGAGGGGGGTGACGTGAATGAATAACCTATTAGGTGGTTTTATGGATCGTTTGTCCTAATTGGGGCAGAAACTTATGAAGCTTTTGTTAGGGGCAGAAGATTGTAAATTTTAAAGGATATTTTATCACAATTGTTGGGAGATGCCGACAACCCGGAGGAGTATGGTTATCATCCAAGCGACTCTCTTATTGTGATTACCAATGATGTCCTTATTGCCCGTCTAGATCCAGGTCACGTTTGGGCGGGAGACTCCTTCCCGACCAAGCTAATGACCGACTTTCACTGTTTAATTCACCTTGTAGCCGTTAACTCCATTATTCCAACTCAAGTGAAGTATGTGCTTCGCTCGGCCAATGCCCACTTCATTTACCACCTTTTCGATGCCTATTCCATTATTAGTCTCTCCGTCTTAATGATTCAAAGGATGTTGGCCTCCGCTAATGATGACAAGGGAACCACCACTCTCCCGTATGCTCGATTAGTTTCAAGGATATGTCATGATTCACGATGCGAAGAGATGGCTTCCAATAAAATCCCGAGGATGCCTTCGTCGCTTGATGATGATGCTATTGATAAATGCTTGGTCAAGGATTATTCACATAGGAAGAAGCAACTCATATTGGACAATGCGGCGGTTGGGATCCCATTTGACTTTGACGCTCCAATGTTGGAACTTTCGGAGGGCTCGGCCCATGTTCCACATCCAATGGGTACGATGAGGGAGTTGATTTCTAGGATGGACTCTTTGCACGCTCATTTTGGTGCATATCGGGACGCTTCTCAGAGGAGCTTTGCTAATTTTTGGGGCGCTTACGAGCATAATTTTTCAATGATGGAAAAGGCGCAAATGGACCGATTTTATCATTTGCGTGGATGAGAGGATGTTGTGCCACCCTACTTGTATGATCCATATCCCCCGCATGATCCCTCCGCGCCTGAGTCTTCTAGCCGTCATCAGGACTTCCCTTAGGGGGTTGCCATTTATATTTCTTCTGATGTTACTTAATACATGTTGAACTCTAGTTTTGGATTTTGTTTGGACTGTTTTATTTTGGTTTAGGGTTTGAAACATTTTAGTTATACATTTTGTGGTTGAGAATGTTCATTATTGTATTTTCTCATTTTTATTTTTAATCCATATGTATGCAACTCGGTATTATTAATGGAAATTCTCAGTTTGTTTTTCGTATTTTCACTTGTATATATATCTCTTATATATATTATTATTTTTGGTACTAACATGTAACAGGTATGCCATTGCAGGTTTCTCGAGTTACTCCTTACGAGGTGACTATTTTCTAACCCCTTTTCCCTTTTTATCCCTACTAACATTGGGGACAATGTTTCATGCAAGTTGGGGGTATGGATTATATTTTTGTTATCGATTATCATGTTAGTATTTGTTTTTTTATTTATTCGTTTAAAAAAATTATTCTTTTTCTCTCCCATATCTCATATGATTACTTATATGATCGGCCTATCTTATTGTATAGCCATGAAGAATGCTTTGATTTATTGATTTATTAGACTTTAGCCCGTTATTGTTTGCATTGTGAATAGCTTCATGAAATTAAATTGTGATGCTTTGAGAACATACACAAATAATTATTTATGATTTGGTTTACTTCATTTAAAATCCGTAATCATAAGGCGCATGCTATACTTTATAAAAGTGAGATTCGAGACTTATCGCCATTTCTGAGCATATACATATACTTTATCTCTTTGTTGATAAATGATCTTGTTGTCGATCTTATTTTCTTTTCATTGATTGCATATTAATTGATTTCATCTTAAAATGGACGCTTGAACATGATTTTCAATGGTGTTGAGTCCCGAGAATCAAATGAAACTTTAGGAAAGGATCATACGACCTCTTTCTTGTTTATCCCATATGACCTTAGCCTTATCCTTATACACCTCCCATACCTTGATTTGGGATTACTCCCATGATTGAATGATTTCTGTTATTTGTGGAATGCAATCAAAATAAAAGAGAAATAAAAGAAAAAAGAAGCAAGCAAGAAAAATAGAATAAATGGTTCCTAGTTGCGTGTATCCCATTTAACCAAGCGTGTGAAAATAAAAGTCTCACTCTCTTGTATATCTTGCTTTTGGAATTGGAATTCAATTCCTTAAATTTCCCACTAATCCCATTATCCCGCGTGTTATTCCCGAATCCCATTTACACCCATAAATATACTTTCATTTCTTAACCCTAGCCTAGCCCAAATTCTATACCCGAAAAGTCCTATTTGATCCTAGGGTAATTTGATTCAAAGGATTAACATTGGACATAATGTTTTTAAGAGCATTTCACATCAGTTAATATGCGGTATCCTTTCATGAGATTGTATTTTTCACTTTTATATTTTGTTCTTGATTAATGACATGTGCGCAGCCTTGTTTCCTTTTACATTTACTCCATATGCCCGCATGTCCCGAGTGTGTTACATCCTTTTTCGGAGTGTTGTCATTTGTTTAGTGTAACAACTTGAGACAACTTGAGTATGCATGCCTTACCCGCATGTCCCGAGTGTGTACGCTTATATCGCATTTTTATGGTTTCAATTTCTATTGAAGTTACTTGTGTTAATGTCGATAATTGTCATCTTTTGTGTGAGCTTTGTTCACTTGGTTAATAGATTGTGCTTCTTTGATATTTGTTGAGCTATACATTGGGTTTTTGCCATATCATAGTATGATTTGATTTTATGTTTGTGGGTGTCATCCCTGGAAACCCTCATGAGACGACACTCGTCCCCTAGGGCCACCTAGGAGTTTAACGGCTTACTGCATACGGTAAATGTAATTGTTCGCCCGCGAAAGTGGTATTTTCCTAATATGTTCATATTTGTTTTGTTTTGGTTTTGTTTATGGACCTTGTTTTTTCATACTTCATTTCTCGAGACTAGTAATGAATCAGTTAGGGGGTGATTAGTCACTTTTATTGTATTATTTCCCCTATTAAGTTGTACATTCTAGCATTATTGTGCTTGTATTTCCCGGCTTTTATGCTCATTTATTGACTAGCCTCTGATTTCATCATATATATTTTTTGTGTGTCTTAATTGAGTTTTTGTAGGCCTTGGGAATGCATGTTTGAAGTTTGGTTGATTCCCGGAGAAGTTCCATTGACTGTCACAATGTCGGGGGCATTTTAGTAAATTCAGCATTCGGTGTTTGATCTCGATCTCTTCACGGAAATTATTTCCCTTCTTCTCATCTTCGTGTGGCCTCCGACGGTGCTTGAATCCTCTCTAGAACAAAGAAGTTACGAACGATTCGGTGAATCTTGGGGAAAACAAATCCAAAGCATGGAGGCTAATTTTGTTGGAAGGTGTGAATCGATCCGCACACCTGCAAATCGATTCGGGTGCATACGGTGAGTAATATTCTTATCAACGAATCAATTCGCACACTTGCGAATCGATTCGGGTATGCATGATATCAATTTTTCTTCCTATTTACTAGTTTTCCATTATGTACAGATTTTTGGGTTTTTATCCTTGGTTTTTTCTTCATTTAAGGAGATAGTTTTACTCGGGATATTTGTTGGATATAGAAAACACTCTCTTCTTTCTCCGAGCTAAAGTCTATTTATTGTTTTCACCTATATGTAAAGCTTTGATTGCTACAAGTTAGTTGTGTTTAATGCAATCTTTGTTCACCCATATCTTTCTTACTTGCTTTATTAGCTTTAATTTGCAATTATTACCATATCTTGTATTATTGTGTGTTTAAACTAGATGACTTTTTTAAGTATGTTGTTCCTTTGCATGTTTAATTTTATTCCTAGCATGAGTAGCTAAAACTAAGGTTGGGGATAATAATCCCACATCGGATGCTTGAACTTCATAATTAGGGTTTGGTTTATAACTGCTCTAATTGAACTTCATGTGTTAGTATTGGATTATCCTAGTTTCTTAGCTCTCCTTGTCATGCAATGGGTAGTGTTTGATGCTTTACTACAACCCCAACCCATTTTATCAATAACTAATTAACACTAATCCTCCGTCGATGAGTTTTGTCTCTACATGGCCGATGTTCAGATCTAATTAGTTATGCTCAATTAGAATTAATTTGAATCAAGACCTGTCATCTTTGCAAGCGAATCCAAGGTGGTAGAATGATCCTCAATCCCTTATTTTCTTGAACTTAAGATTAACTTGGTTCGATTCTATTTAATCTTTGTAAGTAACTTGTTAATTGTTAAGTAATCACATGTTAGACTAGAGGGATATTACAATCACCCTTCCAAAAAAACATTTCATCTTTTTCATTTCAACATTTGTGACGTTTAGAGAATTGTCTTTATCCAAATATTGTTCTCTTAGGAGTGTTCAATCCCTTAGTATATGATACCCAGTCTTGCCCGGTTACTACTTGTTGCGATGATTTGCACTTGAATCCTATACACTCTTTAGAGGCAATCATATCTTGTTAACAATGATCTATATTTTTTTTTGGCCTCTTAGGTTATTTCACAAAGTTATTTGATTTTAAACAAGATACCTTTAGAATCTTAACAACATTATGTCAAACACATTTAAGTGGATACATAATCTCATATGTCTTACAAATGCTTACGTAATCTCACTATGTTCACAAACCCCCAAATCACTTAACTGACAAGTTATTTTGACAAATTTTGTCTTATATCTTTTTTTAACTATTTTATGTTAGTCTAATTTAAAATTGATAAGTGAAACTCAACTAAAAGTTTTATATCTATTTTGGAGCGAGGATTATCAATAGTTTGGAAGATTATTTTTCATCCAAATTAGGAAGTATGTACTTCATATGTATTATGTATGAATGAACCTCCAAATGGATGATGTATGTTGTTTGTTGTGTCTTTCGTTCATTATATATTTCGAAGTAATTACATTTTCCACAAAATATATGCATACAATGTTTGTCTAATTTACATATTCCTAATCTAAGTCCAATGCAACAACACCTATATTTTTTGTAATTAATTTCTCGTTAGGCAGCCTTAACTAATTCATTACATTACTAAATTTATTTCTTAAATAATGTATGTATCATTTCACTTTATGAAACATTAACTAATTCCTTATAGTACTAAATAGATTTGTTAACTGATATATTTATTTATATTTTTTTTCTAATAGGGTTACCTCAATTCATAAATAATAAACCTTTATCTCCATTTCATTTTTCCCATTTTCTCATAAGCATAACCTTCTCTGACTAACTTATTCTTTACTTTTAAAAAATCATTTAGGATAAGCATGGTTTGCACTGAACGTGAAAATCTCCTGAAGTCTGACTTAGTGTTCTCACGAAGAGAAATTATCGATGTGGAAAATCCCAGTCCTCGGGAACAAAGATGTTTTTCGCGTCGTCGATTGTCTGTTCTTCTGTCATCCATCTCTCAATCAAGAAACAAGCCCAAAAAATCAAGAGCCGAGAAAATATATTATGTTCTGAAGGCCTTATTCAGTACTTCCATCATCTAAATTCATAACAAAGAAGGAAATGTCGATAAATCTCAAAATATTGATAAAGAAAAGGCAACTATATGCATTTCTTTAATCCACAAACTGCATATCTCAACTAATGTGGATATTGAAGAACAACGTTCTATTCCCATCCCTTTCATCGATCTAAATCCCAACTATGAGGATGAATCCAATGAAGAGCACGTTATTGTCTCAGATGATGAAGAACCCGTGATGAACCCATCAACCTCTTCTCATTCCTTAGATCATCTTGAAAATTTTAACTACTACTATGACCAACCATTTACAAATCACCACGGTTCCACTTCATACGAAGATGATCCATCAAAGAATTCATCAGCTTATTAAATTGATTGCTAGAGCTCAATATTTGTTCCATCGCTTGGTGTTAGGAATAATTATGTGTTTTACTTTTTAAAACACATTTCTATTTATTTTCCATTCACTATAACCATTTATGTTATGTCGACTTGGACGTCATAATCATACTTTTTTTCATCTTTCAGGCATTTTAATAAACATTTAAATAATGAAAAGCGATGGCTTTATGTTTTATTGTTGTATTTTGTTTACATTTCATAATGTAGAAAATCTATACCCTTTATACTATTTGTTTTCTATTTACAATAACATTTACATTATGTCGATATGGACGTTGTAATCTTACTTTTTGTCATCGTTCAAGAATTGTAATAAACATTTAAATAATTAAAATTGATGGTTTTATATTTTATTTTGGTATTGTCTTTACATTTTATTATGTAGATAATCTATACCCGTTATACTATATGTTAGCTGATTTAATAGTTAAGTCAATGTTTTGTTCTTTTCCATATATACATCCTTTATATTTGGTTAGTGAAAAACAATGGTAAAAATTCCTTATTGTAAAAAATCGTATCTCAATATCATTTTATATATCTCATCATTACTAAATTCGCGTGCATCTTATGCATAGATGGAATATACTGAACGATGTAGATTGGCTTAGATGCGTAGGAGGCTCATGTGCTCTTCAGCACTTCATCCACCATTAAACACTTACATTAAGCCTTCATCATCAACTTCTTCCCATTTCTCACCAACTATACCTTCAACATACTCACGTACTTCAATAAATATTAACTAAACCGTAGTGATGAGCACACATGTAAAATCATTTTCTTCTATATCCCATGTTAATGAAGATGGGTCCATTTCTAACAAGAGTTCAATAGCGAAATGTGAACCTAACGCAACCGTTGGTGTATATTGTGGGTATACGTTAGAGTGGGAAACACGTGCCCTGTCGAAGGCAAATTCCTCAAAAGTCGTAACCAACTGAATTACGAATAATCCCCAACTGCATTATCCAGTATGATTTCAAAATGTGGAAAAGAAAATTTAATACCAAACGAATCATAGATATTTATAACCTATATATATATATATATATATATATATATATATATATATATATATATATATATTGGTTCTTTACAATAGGTAAACGAAAACCTCATTCAGCTACCTTATATCGTAAGACTAAAGCATCAACTGCATTCATGAATAATAAGACACTCTAAAATAATAAATTAGTAGGTTTAAAAGTTGAAATTTTTTTAATACACTCACATTCCTTTTCTCAATATATTATAGGTAACAACTCTAGCCTCTGGACGTTTGGGCCTCCTTCAAAGCAATGTAGCTTTTGTGCTACT
Source organism: Sambucus nigra (assembly GCA_949130495.1). Classification (NCBI taxonomy): domain Eukaryota; kingdom Viridiplantae; phylum Streptophyta; class Magnoliopsida; order Dipsacales; family Adoxaceae; genus Sambucus; species Sambucus nigra. The sequence goes on along the minus strand of OX422216.1, from coordinate 363,049,121 downwards.
ATTATGTGGTATGAAGAACGGACTAACAAAATAAAAATCCATCATGTCCTAAGTTCTCCCCATGCTGGCAAGAAGGGAAAATCAGACTACCACAAACCAAGGAATCGTCGTCGTTCTAAATTGATATGCTATCATATAACGCAGGTGTGCGCACATCAAAATTTTGAACCAATATCCGTACATACAACTCAATGTTTACTTTCATTTCAATAGGAGGAAAAGTTTATAATAGCTACAATAATGGTGGTATCCCATATGTATATCGAATCAATAAACATAATCATCACAAAATTGGTTCCTTACTCCTAATTAAAGGACAACGACTAAAATTTGAAATTATACATCTACAACACTGAAGATGAGGTCTCAAATCGTATATCATCTAAATTATCATCAAGAATTATCAGTAACATTGACCCCGTCATTGTGGAAGGACTCATAAAAATGTTTGATGAAAGAAACGAACTAGCAAAGTTTTTTTGAATGTCCTTTGACTGTTTTAGAGATTCTGATTTCACAGACATCCACCTACGATTGCTGGGTACAAGGCATGGTCACCCCCCCCCCCCCCATTTATAATTTGCCTCAAGCCTCTTAGGTTGCTGGTTTGATAGTTGGTGATATTTTGGATACTAATTATAGGCGTGACATTATGATTGATTATAAGTCTATCGTATCACAACGTATAAGCGAGCTACATCCCTCATTTATGGCAATGCAATATCTAATAATTTTTCCATACGGTGAAGATGGATATCATATAGACATTCTCTACGCAAACAATACGTGTCATCATCATATAAAGAGGGAATGTGTCCCCGTGTAGGAGTTTTACATTTACAAACTACAATAATGATCAAATGAATCAAATTCACTACATCTTTTAGGTTGTTTATTTCAACAATACATTGTTGATGCATACACATGTATAGAGGGAGAGAGGTTACGATGGATAAGCCTAAATCAAACTAAGTTGCGTTTTGAGCTTTAAAAATGCCTTAATGATTCTTAAGAGGAGACACAACACCTGTATTTGCTGGTAAACGCATTGTTCTCCCCTCCAATTTCAAAAGAGAACCATGATTCATGGATCAAAGCTTCCAGGATACTATGGAAATTTGTAGATGGATTGGCAACCTAGAACTATTCATCACTTTTACATCCAACCCCAAGTGGTCAGAAAATATCCAATTTCTATCACTAAATCCTAGCTGACAACCTGATGAGCGGCCTGACATTTTTGCGAGATGTTTTAAAATAAATCTTGATCATTTCATGAAATATTTGAAAGAGGGAAAGATATTTTGCACTATCTTAGCCTGTAAGTACATTTTTATACAAAAAATTTCGTTTAAAAATTTTATTATTATCTAATTTCTAATTTTTTTTAAAGTTATTTACACGATTGAGTTCCAAAAAAGAGGATTGCCACTTACTCGTATTATATTATTCTTGCTTTCGGACGGCAAACCTTGAACATCGGCACAAATTAATACGATTATATTAGTTGAATTACCAAAGGAGGAAGACGATCCTATTGGCTTTAAAGTTGTTTCCCATTTTATGATGCACGAACCTTGTGGTGAAGAAAATCGTAACTCCCCGTGTATATCCAAAGGAATTTGCTCCAAAAAATTTCTTAAGCCATTTGCATCAGAGATCTCTTTAAATGAAAAAGGTTTTCCTATTTACATAAGGAGATCTGATGGCATTGTTGTTGACAGAAATTCTATTAAGCTCGATAATGGATTTATTGTACCTCATAACAAAGGCCTAATAGTCACCTATGACGTACACATTAATGTGGAGTTGCATACCAAGTCAGGAGATACTAAGTATATCTTGAAGTACGTCAATAGGGGTGATGAAAAAGCAAGGGTTATATTGCAAGAAATGAAAATACAGGCAAGGATGATGTTATACCTATTGATGAGATTAGATCATATCTTGACTGTAGGTACGTATCTTCCAGTGAGTCTGAATAGAGGATATTTAATTTTTATATTCAACATCGGGGCATAGTAGTTGAGAGATTAACGTTCTACTTACCAGATGAACAAAATATAATACTTAAGAATTATGAAATATTTGATAATGTCGTCAACAGAATCGATGCTGAGAAAATAATGTTCACTGAATGGATGAGGATGAATTCTAAAAATTCGGATGCACATGAACTTACATATGTATAGTTCCCAACAAAATGGGTATGACAATCAAAGTACAAAGAGTGGAAAAGAAAAGAAAGAGAAGATTACATTGGTCGTATCATCTACGCACATCCAGCCTCGGGAGAGAGATTTTACTTACGAAGCTACTTAATATTGTACGAGGACCCTCTAATTATGAGGAAATTAGAACAGTAAATGGTGTTACTTATCTGACCTTCAAGGCAACATGTTATGCAGTAGGGCTACTATATGGAGACAAAGAATGGCACAATGCACTATCCCATTCTTCAACTTAGTTATCCGGCAATCAACTTCGTGAATTATTTGTTACGATACTCATTTTTTGGGAGGTTACTGCCTCGATTAGCTCATTGACAAAATTGGCATATTATTTCTGAAGATGTTTTGTACATGCATATGAAAAAACTTCGATTTCTTGAGTTTCTCTTAACTGATTCTCAGCTATAAAGTTACGCAGTTTACGAAATTGAACAAATTATGCGTCATAACAACAAAAGTTTGAAACATTTTTTACCCCTATTACTTAATGATGATTCTTTATTAAGGGATATGGGAAACATATTGATTCATGAGGAGACATCGTATGATATGGCTGAGATGGCTTTCGAACACCAAAAACTACGTGTTGGATTAAACAAATATCAATTGTTGGTTTATAGCAATGTAATCGATTCAATTAATGACCAGAAGGGGGGATTGTATTTCGTTTATGGTGCATGAGGAATAGGAAACACGTATTTATAAATTACTATTATTACACGATTAAGATCCAAAAGTAAGATTGTTATTTCCCTAGAATCCTTTGGAATCGGGGCATTATTTCTCATGGGTCGAAGAACAACCCATTCATGATTTTCAATTCTGATTAACATATGTGAATCGTTGACATGTGACATATGACAAGTCACTAACCTTTCTAAACTGATCCTAAAATCCTCACTAATTCTTTGGGATGAAGATCCTATGAATCATCGTCATACATTTGAAGCCGTTGATAAAACATGACGAGATATCCTTCTCTTATGACCCAAACTCGAATGATAAAATTTTTAGCAATAAAATTGTTCTTCTTAGGGGAGACATTCGGCAAACATTACCAATTATCCAAAGAGGAATAAGACATGATATAGTTCAAGCTTTACTAAACATGTCACGAATTTGGAAGGAGTGTAAAGCCCTTGTACTAAAATAAAATATGCGAATAAAAGACACATAAAATTTTTTAGATTGGGTTCTTGGGATTGGAGAAGGTACGATAGTGTCAAATTATTTTAATGACGAATTGGATAAGACATGGATTGAAATTCCCAATGATCTTATACTTCAACATACTGAGAATCCAGTGGCAGTAATCGTGGAAAGCATATACCCTGATTTGGTTGAGAACATTAAGAAAGAAGATTAATTGAGATCATCAGAAATTACAATACTAACTAACGAAGTCATTGATGATATAAACCAGTTTGTTCTTAATAACATTCACCAAGAAGAGCATACTTACCTAAGTTTTGACTCCATTTGTAAAGCATTAGCCAAAATGACCGACGAAGAGATGTAGATCTATGTGAAGTTCCTGAACAACTTGAATTTTAACGGGTTTCCTAGCCACGAACTTCATCTAAAAGTTGGCATCCTGGTGATCCTACTGCGTAACATTAGTCAGAGTGCTGACCTCTGTAATGGAAAACATTTAATCAATACTCAAATGAGTGAAGGGATCGTTATTGTCACACCCCAAACCCAATGTCCATACTAATGATTTGTTATTATAATAATTGGATCATAATCTTGAGCCCATTGGAAATATAATTCATTTATCAATATTTTTCTTCATATTGTGCATAATGAACATAATCTTATTCTTATACCATAATGAAATCAATATCAGAGTCATAATTAAGAGGACATACAATACTATGATTAATTATGATAAAATTTCACAATCATCAACTCAAACCATACTAACGCAATATATACAATGTGTGAGTATATTAAAATATTCAGTGTGACAATGATAAAATCCCTATATTTAAACCCCATCTCTTTCAACGGTGCAACTCTCAAAGTTACCGATCATATGGTATCCTAGCTGCTAGCGTACAAACCTGAAATTGTTAAAATATAAACCGTAAGCATTAAGCTTAGTGAGGTGCTCCTTCCCTGCAATGGAATGATAGTTCTATATCAAATATGTGGATATAAAATCCGAACAATCCTGCCCATTGGAAATAATAAATCGTGGATCATAAGACCCAAATAATTCTGCCCATTAGCGATAACAAATCCTGGATCATAAAACCCAAACAATCCTGGATATTTTAATATTTTAACAAGCTTTCCCTTTTCCTTTATCTGGCTCTTGTTCAGTCGGTTATTCTTCTCTTCCTATCATTCTTACCATATTAGTATCATCATAAGAATATTAACAATTCAAAGAACAACTTCAACATAACTCCATTCATAAGCATCATGTGATTCAATTCAAATCATTCATCATAAATGAAGTCCCATCTAGACTCAGTAATGACATCTAACATATTCAAATTACATCCCAAACCTATTTTAATTCTTCTTGGTAATCCAATACTTATCATATTAGGTTTCCAACAAAAAGACAACGCATCATTCTGAGTTTCCTAGAGCAAGATATGCCCATTTCTTTACCACATAGCAAATCTTCCCTATATGCTCATCTATTGTTCAGTAATCTTCCAAGAATTTTCATAATTTTTATACATCATAAATTTCTATGATATTTCACCCAATTTCATAAAACATATTTAATAATATAAGGTCAAAATTTCATAATTTTCAGAGTTCATTTGCTATGTCAAGCAAAACATCAAACATATTGTATGCATATTTACTCTTTTGGGGCAGATTTCATACCCGAACTTCAAATTGTCACCCAAGGTCCATTGATTGGTATTTTTACTTGATTTTCGTATATGAGAAACATATATGATTCTATTTTAATATCCAATTGTAATCAATCAATTTCAGTAATCATACAAAAAGATATGGAAGTTTGAATAAACAAGATTACTAAACAAAGCAATTTAAGCGTTTACACATTCAACTTTGTTTAAACTTGCATATATCCATACATATGCACCCAAGCATGAAAGTTCAATAAAAATCCAGTATTTATATCATATAAATCATAAATACGAGAAAAATAACAAGATTCATGGGTGGAATTACCTTAGGGGCTTTTACGTAATTTTCTATGAATTTTTCTCCAATTTTATCCTCACTTTTTCTTCCTAACTTCCTAATTCTCTTTCTTTAAGGTTCAAATATATTATCGCTGAATTTTGATGAATAAGGAGGTGATTCTAAGGGTTTGAAGTCGGTCAAAGCCACCACCCTTACCAACCAATGAAAACAAATCATTTGTTGTCATAATAAGACAAAATACCACTTACGAATGGACTGTTTTGCCCTTGTTTCGTAGTTTTGGTATAACTTCTTACTCGACCCTCTGTTTAACACACTATTTGTTTTGTTACAACCCCAACTCACCTGTCTACAAATATCTATCTTTCACCTCAAGTCAATTATTATGTTATAAAGGTCAAAACTAGCCTTAAACATGAACATTCCTACCGAAAACTTCAAAATCTCACATTCGTAACTAATTCATTTTTCATGCTTTATGAAGCTAGGATTAGACTAAATATAATGACTTAACATTATATATACTAATAACATATTATCCATATCACATAATCTAATAATGATTTAAACATAATTTATCATAATTATATTCGGGTTGTCACAATTCTCCCCCTGTTAGGAAATTTCATCCCCGAAATTGGCATACCTTGGTTGTCTGAATCAAACAAATACGGATAATGCATCTTCATGCTATCCTCACTCTCCCATGTAGCTTCTTCCATGGAATGCCTTCTCCACAAAACTTCCACAAGTGGGGTTACTTTTGATCTCAATATTTCTTATTTCCTATCGACGATTGCAAGTGGTTCTTCCACATAGCTCAAATCTTCCTTTAACGTGATAGGTTGTTCCACCAATACATGTGAAGGATCCACTACATACTTTATCAACATAGAAACATGGAAAACATCATGTAATTGAGCTAACTCTTGTGGTAACGCTAACTTGTAGGAAACCATCCTGACTTTGTCAAGAATTTCATAAGGTCTAATGTAGCGTGGACTTAATTTACCTTTCTTTCCAAACCTCATAACTCCTTTCCATGGTGATATCCGAAGAAACACGTAATCCCCCTTCTGAAATTCTAAATCTTTCCGTCGCTTATCCGTATAACTTTTATGTCTGCTTTGAGCCGTTTTCATTCTATGTTGAATAATCTTCACTTTTTCAGTGGTGACTTCAATCAACTCTGGACCCTCTATCTTCCTTTCACCAAATTCACCCCAGCATACGGGTGGACGACTCCGTCTACCATACAACGCTTCATATGGTGCCATACCAAAAGTAGATTGAAAACTATTGTTATATGAAAATTCTATCAAAGGCAAATATTCATCCCAATTTCCTTTAAAATCAAGCACACAAGCTCTAAGAATATCTTCCAAAATCTGTATTGTCCTTTCAGACTGCCCATCTGTCTAAGGATGAAAAGTTGTACTAAACTTCATGTTAGTACCCATAGCATACTGCAACCTATCCTAAAATCTGGATGTAAAAGTAGGGTTCCTATTTGAAATAATAGATACCGATGCTCCATGCAATCGAATAATTTCATTAACATACAATCTAGCATACCTATCAACTATATACGTAGTCTTGACTGCTAGAAAATGAGCGGACTTCGTCAATCTATCCACCACTACCCAAATTGAATCTGACCCCTTCTAAGATCGAGGAAGCCCAACCATAAAATCCATCGTTACATGATCCCATTTCCATTCCGGCATTGGCAATGGCTGAAGTAGACCAGCAGGTTTCTGATGCTCCACTTTCACTTGCTAACATATAAGGCACCTAGCAACAAAATCAGCTATTTCCTTCTTCATATTATTAAACCAATAATGCTCCTTTAAATCCCTATACATTTTAATACTACCAGGATGCATAGTATAAATGGAATTATGAGCCTCATCTAAAATTTCCTTTTTCAATCCACACACATTAGGCACACATAACCGCTGCTTATACAATAAAGTGCTGTCATTCACAATACAAAAATCTTCAGACTTACCATCTTGAACATCTTGTAGTTCTTCTCAAGAAAAGGATCTTGACTTTGCAAATCACGAATACGGGTAGCTAACAAAGGCCTCACGCTTACATGAGCAAAAAACTTGTCCCCATCTGCCAGTTTCAATTCTACTCCCATCAATCTCAACTCCATGATGTGGGAAACTCTAGCACATCGAATACAAGATAACCTGCCCAAAGCCTTTCTACTCAAAGCATCTGCAACTACATTTACCTTCCCTGGGTGGTAGTGAATTGTACAATCATAATCTTCAATTAACTCCATCCACCGCCTCTGCCTCAAATTCAACTCCTTCTGAGTAAATAAATACTTAAGGCTTTGATGGTCAGTAAAAATTTCACATACATCACCATATAGATAATGACGCCATAATTTCAAAGCAAAGACAATACTAGCAAGTTCCAAATCATGTGTAGGATAATTACATTCATTTGTACGCAACAGCCTAGAAGCATAAGCAATAACTTTACCATGCGGCATAAAAACACAACCCAACCCCTGGTGCGCAGCATCGGTATAAATAACGAAACCATCTCCACCATGTGGAATAGTAAGAACAGGTGCAGTTACCAACCTCTTTTTCAATTCTTCAAAACTATTTTCATAATCAGAATTCCATTCAAACTTAATATCTTTCCAGGTCAATTTAGTCATTGGCAAGGCAATTGAAGAAAATCCCTTAATAAACCTTTTATAATACCTAGCTAAACCCAGAAAACTCCTTACCTCAGTCACATTATTGGGCCTCTCCCATTTTACAATATCTTCTACCATTTTAGGATCAACACATATACCATCTCCAGAAATAACATGGCCTAAAATACAACTTGTGATAGCCAAAATTCACACTTGCTAAACTTGGCATACAACTTCTTATCTTTCAATAGATTCAAAATAGTTGTGAGATGCTTTCCATGTTCAACCATATCACGTGAATAAATCAGAATATCATCAATAAAAACTATCACAAATGAATGAACAAAAGGATGAAGTACCCGGTTCATAAGATCCATAAATATAGCTGGAGCATTAGTCACCCAAAAGGCATCGCCAGAAATTCAAAACGACCATACCGAGTATGAAAAGTAGTTTTAGAAATATCACTTTCTTTGACCCTCAACTGATGATAACCCGATCGCAAGTCTATTTTTAAAAACACTTTAGCACCCTGTAACTGATCAAACAAATCATCTATACGAGGTAAAGGGTACTTGTTCTTAATTGTAACTTTATTCAGTTGCCTGTAATCAATACACAAACACATGGTACCATCTTTCTTCTTCATAAATAAAATTGGTGCACCCCATGGAGATACACTAGGTTGTATGAACCCTCTATCAAGTAAATCCTGCAACTGAATCTTGATTTCTTTCAACTCAGCAGGTTCCATTCTATATGGTGCCATAGAAATAGGGGTCGTCCCCGGTGCCAATTCAATACTAAATTCAACTTCTCTCTCTGGGGGTAACCCCTACAACTCACTAGGAAACACTTCTAGAAAATCCCGTACAATAGGAACATCGACTAATTGTAAAGCCCCCTTCCTAGTGTCAAGAGCATATGCAATAAAACCATTACAAACCTTACTCAATAATTTCCTCGTCTGAATAGCAGAAATGATGCAACTGGGAACAATTTTCCTTTCCCCCACAAATTTAAATTCAGGCACACCAGGCCTATTAAAAATAACTTCCTTACAGAAACAATCCATTGATGCATGATATCTAGATAACAAATCCAATCCCAAAATTATATCAAAATCAGAAATATCCAATGGAAGTAGATCCATAATTGTATCTCTAGCCCCCACAGTCAAAACACAATCACGAAAAGCATATTGAGCTACAGCCATATCCCCCATAGGCATATAAATACCCAACACCACATCTAAACGAGTACATATTCTATTCAGTTATACAGCAAAAGCATAGGACACAAAAGAATGTGTGGAACCAGGATCAATCAAAACATAAGCACTTCTATCAGTAACAAAAAGTGTACCTGTCACCACATCTGGACTAATCTGAGTTTCTTTCATTGTAAAAACTTGCCCACCTGTCTTGGAACTAGTAGCTTGTCCTCTTAACATACTTCTCACTACATTGCCTGGAGATAACACTCTGCTTGCTACTTCACTATGTGCTGCTAGAGTCTCTGCCAACTGCGAACAATTCTTCTTAATATGCCCCACTTGATGACAATGGTAGCATTCCGATGCCTTAAGCTTAGGACACTCATATTTATGATTCCCTTCCACTTTACAAAAGAAACATGTAACACATCCTATTAGGGCCTCACCTCTCCCTGACTTTCTGACTGAACAAAAAGATCCTCCACCCCTGGTATCTCTGCTAAATCTCCCCTGACCTCTACCACTATCTCCACCACCTCTCTGAAATTTATGAGGTTCCATCTTAACACTTCCACCCTCACCTCCCTTAGAGTGAGATGCGTCGAATCTACTTTTATTAAAACTCTCTCTACTCGCCACCCCTTGGTTCATTTGCCTTTCTGCTATCGTGGCTTTGTTTACCAGAGATGCATAATCTTCTAACTCATAAGTGGCCACTCTATTCTGAATAGGCCAAATCAATCCATCTTTAAACTTACTATATTTATCTTCTTCATTCTCCACATATTTAGTAGAAAATCTAGACAAAGTAGTAAATTTAGCCTCATACTCCCTCACAGACATTTTCTCTTGGGTCAAATTTATAAATTCCCTCAGCTTCTCCCTCCTACAAACTTTAAGGAAATACTTAACATACAAAGCTTTAATTAATTCATCCCAAGTAATAACATCAGTACCTTCCATCCTGGGCACCAAATGGTTGTTGGCTTCCCACCAATATTTGGCCTCTCCTTTCGGCTTAAACATAGCTAGATTCACTTTCTGGTTATCTGGAACCTTCATAACTGCAAAGATAGTTTCTAGATCCCTTACCCACATCTCAGCTTCTGTAGGTTCAACTGACCTTGAATATTCTGGAGGATTCAACTTCAAAAACTTCTCATGCATGGAATATTTTATTTCCTTCCTTGCCTATTTCTCAATCCTGGCCACAGTCTTTGATTCTAGATATCTAGCTTGTTGTTCTACCATTTGCGCCATATTTCTTTCTTTTTACTCTGCCATCCTCATCATTGCATGTGCCATTATCTGAATCTCTGTAGGTTGTTCATTCTCTCTTACCCTTTCAGCAACACTCTACTCTTCTTTAGTATTGTATGTATGAGAAGCTACTCCCTCTTCTCTATGTTGTCCATTCCCAGGTTCCATCTGGAATTATCTGTAATACAACAAAGTTCTAACAACCAACATAAACAGTTTATAATACTAAACTATTGGTTAGTGCATAAACAATTCATAAATATCAAATCAACTCAATAACTGCCATCTAATCGTCACACACGTCCAGAATTAATAACCACGCTTTGATACCACTAATTGTCACACCCCAAACCCAATGTCCATACTAATCATTTGTTACTAGAATAATTGGATCATAATCTTGATCCCATTAGAAATATAATTCATTTATCAATATTTTTCTGCATAATGTGCATAATTAACATAATATTCTTCTTATACCATAATGAAATCAATATCAGAGTCATAATTAAGCGGACATACAATACTATGATTAACTATGATAAAATTTCACAATCATCAACTCAATCCATACTAATGCAATATATACAATGTGTGAGTATATTAAAATCTTCACTTTGACAATGAAAAAATCCCTATATTTAGACCTCAGCTTTTTCTAACGGTGTAACTATCAAAGTTACCGGTCATATGGTATCCTAACTGGCAGTGTACAAACCTGCAATTGTTAAAATATAAACCGTAAGCATTAAGCATAGTGAGGTACTCCTTCCCTGAAATGGAATGACAGTTCAATATAGAATATGTGGATAAAAAATCCGAACAATCCTGCCCATTGGCAAAAACAAATCCTAGATCATAAGACCCAAATAATTCTTTCCATTGGCGATAACAAATCCTGGATCATAAGACCTAAACAATCCTAGATATTTTAATATCCAAACAAATCCTGAATACCGAAGTATTCAAAAAAATCCTGCTCTTAGAGCTATATTCATATATCTGTATATATGAAAAAGTCATAATTACACTCACCTTGGAAATTTAACAAGCTTTCCCTTTCCCTTTACCGAAGTACCCTTTTTGTTGTTCAACATAAACTTCTTCTTGAATAATACCATTTAGAAAGGCACTTTTTACATCCATTTGATATAATTTAAATTAGAGGTGACATGCTATGGCGAGTAAAAGGCGAACCGATTCTCCTAGCAATAGGAGCAAAAGTTTATTCAATGTCAACACCTTCTATTTGGGTGTATCCTTGTGCAACCAATCTAGCTTTATTATGAACAATGACACCATTTTCATCCATTTTATTTTTGAAAATCCATTTGGTGCCAATGACATTTGTATTAGAAGGCCTAGGGACTAATTCCCAAACATCATTTTTCTTAAATTGAAACAGTTCTTCTTGCATAGCATTAATCCAATGTTCATCTTTTAATGTTTCTTTAAAGTTTTTAGGTTCAATTTGAGAAGTATAGCATAGATAGGTAACTTCATTTTCTAATTGCGCCCTAGTCTTGACACCTACCTCAGGATCTCCTATAATTTTTAAAGTGTCATGAATTTTACGCACCCAAGGAGTAGGATCATTTTTCTCAGTAGTTGGAACAACCAAGTCATTTTGAGATTCAATACTTTCAACATTTGACACAACATCAGACTCACATGACAAATCTTCCTCATTATCAATTGATGTGGCCGGAGCATCGTCTTTTATGACAACATTAATTGATTCCATGACTTTAGAGCTACTTAAGTTGAATACTCTAAAGGCTCTACTATTTTGAGAATACCCTAGGAATATACCTTCATCACTCCTAGAGTCAAATTTGCTTAGAAGTTCTCATCTCAAAGAATATAGCACGGACTACCAAACACTCTAAAGTAAGACAAATTAGGTTTCTTACCCATCCACAATTCATATGGTGTTTTGTTAGTGTTAGGACGTAAATAAACCCTATTTATGGTGTGACATGCGATGTTAACCGCTTCGGCCCAAAACCTACCGGGCACATTTCTTCCTAGGAGCATAGATCTTTCCATTTCTTGAATCGTTCGATTTTTTCTTTCAACTATGCCATTTTGTTGTGGAGTTCGAACGGCCGAGAATTCATGTTTAATTCCAATTTCATCACAGTCATTCACACCGGATTCCTTGAATTCGGTCCATTATCACTCCTAAAGAGGTTTATGGTAACACCGTGTTGATTTTGAAGAGTTCTACACTTAACAGTAAGAAAATCAACTATCTCAGATTTTTCTCTTAGAAAGCCTACAATAGAGTACCTAGAAAAATCATCCACCATTACTAAGATATATCTTTTTCCTCCTATGCTCTCGGTACGAGTGGGACCCATAAGGTCCATGTGTATCAATTCTAAGACACGAGAGGTTGTTATAGAGTTTAACTTCTTATGAGGACTCTTAATTTGCTTTCCTAATTGACACGGCCCGCAAATGGTGGAGGTTCGCTTTCCTAGAGGTTGTAAGCCTCGAGCTAGCTCTTTTCGCACTAATCTATCAAGATCTCTAAAGTTTACATGACCTAATATTTGATGCCAAAGATCGGCAGACGAGGCTTTTGCACTATTGCAAACTAAAGACGATTTAGGAATAATTCTATAGCAATTGTCACTAGTTCTAAAAACTTGTAAAATAGATTCACCCGACTAATCATATACGGTGCACTCCGATTGACTAAATTTCACATCAAGATTTTCATCTCATTGTTGGATAATACTTATCAAATTATCCTTTAGACCATCAACATAAAGGACATTTTCAAGTTTAGGAAACCCGGAGATTTCAATAAATCCTCTACCCATGATTCGAGATTTGCTACCATCCCCAAAAGTGACTTTACCATCTTTATAGTTTTCAAGATTGGTGAATAGAGATTTATCACCAGTCATATGTCTCGAACAACCACTATCAAAGTACCATTGAGAGGTATTTTGAGCCTTTAGTGCAACATGAGCAACAAAAGCTTTATTGGTATGATTTTTCTTAATCTAAGCTTGAGTTGTTTTCTTTCCTTTGTTGGCTATAGTGTTATAATTAGAATTATTTCCTTGGACTTTAGAAAACCTAATAAACTCTTCCATTGGACCTTTAGAAGTATTGACTAGATACTCAACTTGACTCTTAAGACTAGCTAAGGAGCTACAGTGTTGTTTAGAATTTGTGAATTGAGAGTTCTTTCCAATATTGTAGCAAAAATCTTTAAGATGACCCCGTTTGTGACAATATTTGCACACATAGGGTTGTTTTGGACCATCTTTTAAAGGTTGCTTAGTAGGACTTATTTTAGAAATATTAGATTTGGTAACAAACTTAGCTACTGGTTTGGGTTTGACTTTCGATGATTCTCCTTCTTCATATCATATACCCTTTCTCTCTTGATAACCTTTCTCCTTATATCCTAAAACAGGACCTAGAAATAATTTTCCCATTCTTCCTGAATTATCCTTGAGTGTGACTTTAACTTTATGAGAGGACTCGAGATCTTTTTCAAGTTGGGCAATTTTAGCTTGAAGAGATTTTCTAATCTCTAAAGACTCATTAAGATATTTGTTGACACCTTCCAAGGAGATAATTAAGTCACATTTTTCTTTACCTATCAAGATAAGTTTCTCAGAAAGAGATACCTTAATTGCCTCGAGTTGACTAACTAAAGCCTCCTTCTCCTTCAGGCCTTTCAACTCTTTATCTAAAGTTAATACTTTAAAGGTTAATCTTTTGTTAACTTTTTGAATGCGAAGAGATTCAGTGTAGAGTTCAGAATAAGCGGATTGTAGTTCACTCTCATCTATTTCACTATCACTCTCTTTTTCATCACTACTAGTAGAATGAGTAGAAACAACCTCAAGATTTTGCTCGGAATTGTCAACATTAAGGTATGACACACTTGAATTTCTAGCATGGCTTGCCATAAAGGCAATGAAGTTATTTTTAGACGGGTTAGATTCATCAGAGTCTTCAGACTCATTATCACAGTCACCTAGAGTAGCATTGTAAACTGTTTTTTCTTTGCCTTGTTTTTTAAGTTTTGTAGGGCACTCGAATGCTCTATGACCACGTCCCTCACATTCAAAACATCTCTCCGAATCATCCTTTTTAAAGTTATCTTTGTTGAACTTCTTTGGATCCTGATTATTGAATTTTTTTTATTTCCTCCTTTGTTTTTGTTCTCAAATTTTAAGTTTTTCAAATTTAGAGTTTTGCTTTTTAAACTTGAGAATTTTTTTAAATTTTTTAGCAAATATGGCTATATCATCAAGATCTAGATCAGACTCATCAAAATTAGACACATTGACTTTCTTAACTTTTAAGGCAACACCTTTATCTTTGTTTTTGTTATCTTTAGGAAACATATCTAGTTAATAAGTTTGAAGATCACCAACAAGTTCTTCAAGTTTTAAAGTATTTAGATTTCCTAATGAATTAAGAATAGTGACTTTAGGAATGAACCGCTTAGGAAGACATCTAAGTATTTCCTTAACAACACGATTTTGAGGTATTTTTTCACCTAAGTTAAAGCAAGAGTTAACTATATCTGATAAACGAGCATAAAACTCATCGAATGTTTCAGTTTCTTTCATGGTGATCGTTTCAAATTGAGTTGTTAAGTTTTGATGTTTTGAAGCTTTAACAACACTAGTTCCCTCATGAGTAACTTGGAGAATATTCCAAGCTTCCTTTGACGTTTCTCACGTCATTATATGACGAAATTCATCGGGGGACACGACACCAAATAAGGCATTTAATCCTTTATAGTTAAAGTTACACCATTTTAGTTCTTCCTCACACCACTGTTCAACAGGAGTCAAAATAATTTTATCATTAACAACCATAGTAGGAGGGGAACATCCTCTTTCAACAGTAACCCAAACACGTTCATCAATTGATTTAAGAGAAGATTTCATACGTGCTTTCCAATAGGTGTAATTAGTTCCATCAAACAAAGGTAGTCTATTCGACGAAAAACTATCCATATAACCTCCGGGATTCATCTAAATAACTTTTAGAGACTAGCTCAGATACCAATTTGAAGTTGCAAGGTTATATGTTCTTAGTTTAATTCGTGGAATACACACACACAATCCAATTTTAATATTAGCTAAGAAGTGATATTCTCCAATTTTAATTTACGTAGCAGATTCACAAGTTCGCAAGAACAAATTTCAATCAATGCAATGGGATTAATAACTTGGCTAATTAAAATAAAATTATTCCAATTTTATCCATTTTATCCTAAGCATACATCTGGATGATTTAATAAAGTAAAATGCGAAAATCCCAAACACAACGCGCCGATGTACGAGGAAAACCCAAATGGGAAAAACCTCGGGCGGCTGGGCCTAGACAATATACACTAAAAAATAGGTTTTACAAGAGACTCAAAAGATATACATACATTGACTCACTCAAGACAGGCTTATGCCGTCATCGACCTCCGAATTTGTAGTACGCGAAGCTCCAACGCGTTGATCGACACTCCTCATGTCGCGGTATCCATCGAAGCCCAAAACCACCGTCTCCACTAAGCTTGAGTGCAGAGATACACCGCAAACTTGCTTGTTGAATGTCAAGATGATTGAAGGGGTTTTGTTTCAAAAGTTGATAAAAGTGTTGGAGGTTGATTTTTCCAAAGAGAGGGAAGTTATGAAAAATGATCTTAAGAGAATAATAAACTTCCTTAGCTTTTGAAACTCATTTTCTTTCATATAATATAACTGAAAAAGTAGTGGACCAAAAAATTTGTGGGAAAATAACTGCTGAAAAATAAGTTAAAAAATTCAGATCTGGCAGAACTCATTCGAACGAGGTCGTTCGAACGACGTGTCGTTCGAACGAGTTATCTAACGGAGTTCCAATATCGAATTAGATTGGTCGTTAGAAATCTCGTTCGAACGAGATCTTTTGAACGACATTTCTAACGAACTTCTAACGAGTTTCCAGTATAGGCTGGGGAATGTCGTTAGATCCAGGTAGTTCGAACGATCTGGAGAAAACTTCGAACGAGTTTGCTATTTTTTCAAAAAACTATTCAAATTAATTTCAAAAGAATTTCTTTATGAAAATTGATTATTTATGAACATTATTCTATATGAAAATTTCTCGTTTATAAAAAGTACTCCAACACAAAAAATTGCTTTTGGTCATATACCTTTTAGAATAGCGAACATGGCGTGCATATTGATGTTGCGTGAACCTTGGATGTAATGCTCGAATCTTTACGTTGTATGATCCTTGATTAGGAATGACCCAAAATTGTTTTGTCCAACGAAATGTAGCCAATAAATCAAATGACTCGATTGGAAATTTGTCCTTACAACAACCTACTATTTAGGCTTCACACTAACTATACACTATAAGTCTAAATAGTTGAGGTTCCACCCAAACGGGGATTTGACTTTGAAAGATCAACGGTGGACCCTCCAAAGCGAACATGCCTCCCGAAAAATAGGAATTTCGTTTGAACAACAGAAGGCATGTATAAGGCGTAAGAAATGAACCATCGTCAATTAAACATTTGAGAGGGATGATGGGGGATTTGAATAAAATGGGGGACAAGACCACATTGATCTCGGAAAAATGGAAATCACATCCCCAAGGTTCTTCAATTGGAAGGGGAGGCGGGGCTAGTGAATAGCCCATGAGATGAACCATCTCAAAATAACATTCTCATTCAAGAATCGGGTTAAAGTCCTCAAGACTTTCAACCGATTCTTGTGATAAATTTAATTGTTCGGGAATAGTAGGGAGTAAAGGAAAGGAAGGACCAACAACCTCAATACAATCGGAAGAATTAATAAGAGGTTGAAAATCGAAAGTGCTAAATCTTGCATCACTCTCAATTATTTCTTCAACAAAAAGGGGTGGAGATGAAACACAAGTTTCAACCTCGACCCATTTTTGTAAAGACATAATCTCATCGAGCATGGCATCATTTTCCAACAACCAAACTTGAGAAATTTCGGATTGGTCATTAATTTCCCTAATCATTAACTCATAATCAAAATCACAAGAAGACATAAAATCTTCTTGTGCGGGTTGCTCATAGCTAATGGATTCCCCGCATTCCAAATTACCCTCACAAGGCGATGAGGGATTACTTACATACTTTTGAATTTCACGCTCAATGCGCTCATCTTCAAGAATTTGTAGGCATTCTCTTATTGTTTTGGAAGTATAACCTGGAAAACAATTCTCATAACAATTAAGGTTATCTAAAGCGTAATAGCGAGACATTTCAAATTAGGCAATTCAACAAAAGCAACTAGCACCAAAATTTCAATTTCTCGAAACAATCTAGCAAAAGTCAAAAGGAAAGGAGAAAATAAATAATACAAATATGAATGAAAGAAATACTAAGAAATAATAAAACAATTACTATCTAAAACACACTCCCCGACAATGGTGCCATTTTGATGCAAAAGGAACCGAGTGTTCATGTGGGGACACTGTCGTTGATTTTGGTTCCCGCTTTACATGCAGAAACCTAAGATACTACTACACTTGCGAGGAAAGCACAGCGGTAAGTCGGGTATCGTAAGAAATCCACAGGGAGTGATTGAATTTTAGATTTTAATTGTTTAATTACTTCAGGAATAAAAGTGTAAAATAAATAAATGAAAAGGTGATGGTTGGGAATGGTGACAAAAGAAAAGAATAAGTTACGTTACACAAAAGTAAAGCGAGGATCGGGATCGCATTCTACAACACGGATCGAAATAACTAATAATTAGAGTTAAGGCTCGAAAGCAAATTAATTGAGCATTTTCAATTAAGCATAAACATCACACAATAAAGAATTTAACCCAAAGTTGCGTGATTAAAAATTTAACAGAAAATGGTCACAAGCGGATTAAATTCGGATTGTCTCTATAAACACTAAAGTTGCGTGACAAATAAATTTAAACGCATAACAATTCAACTTTAATACACGCGGTTTCAATTAAACACAATTTTGCACGAAACCCGAACTTTCGAGATCCAAACCCGTAAATGGCAAAACACAACCACGACCCTATTTATCTAAGGGCAAGACATAAATGAAACTAATTAACAAAGCAATAAACTAATTACAACAAGAAATAAATGAATATAGGCAAGAAAGTAGACAAAGAAAGTAAATGAAAGCATGGAAATTAAGGAAGACAACTAAATTAATGTAATTAAAGTTAAGGTACAACTTACAAAACAAAGAGTACAAGAGAGGAGTAGCGCAAATATCCCTCTACAAAACCCTAAAATCTAAGGCAAAAACGGATATATCTCTAAAAAAATGAGAGAAGAGAGTATTTATACCAAAAAATATCCCATGGCAAGCTTGTAATAAAAAGAAGAAACAAAAAACATCGGTAGGACCGAATCCATTTGGGGTGTCCGAATCCATTTGGCCGAATCGATTTGGGGAGTCCGATTCGATTTGGTAAAAGGGAATTGATCACACTGGTCCAAAACGAATTGATTTGGAGTGTCCCAATCGAATTGGCCGAATCAATTTGGGGTGTCCGAATCGATTCAGTACCTACAGGTATGCAATCTTTAGCTTTGCCCAACTTTACGGAAAATGCTGTAACTTCTTCGTTATAACTCGAAATTAGGCACAGCCATAGGCCACACGAAGAGAACTCAGAGGGATACATCCAATAAGACATTATGCCAAAAAACCAAATTATGAAATGACTAAAATGCCCTTGAATGTGCCCTTGAGTGTGAATTTGAAGTAAAAACCATCAAAAAATGCCATAACTCCCTCATTATAAATTGGAATCATGCACCGTCGGTGGCCAAGCGAAGAGAAATCAAAGGCCTTCAACTTCTATGAAGAGATCAGGATTCAAACCCGAATATTGAAATTACTAAAATGCCCCCGAAGATGCAAAAGTCGACAATTTTTTTTTCGAAAAGCGTCCGAACTTCATACTAAGCATCCAAATACCTACAAATGCTCAATTAACCCCCTTCAAATCATGTATATATAGAAATCCTAGGTTGTCTGGTTAACGAGCATAAGTATAGGGATTAAGATACCCGAGGGGGCTAATAACGCGTAGGTTAACGGGTGAAATATGTAATATTTGTGTCGTATCACATCTCATTCCAAGTAAATTGCAATTTGTATTATAGATTATATATATAGATAACCACCTGTTCTGCTATGCTTTTCCACCACCAAGTAAATTGAAACCCAAAACCAAAAACACAACTAAAACCACGTACGAACACTAGCATTTTAGGGTTCTACAATTTGGCGTTCAATTTCAAAAGTGTCTTTGTACTATGGAAGGAAATAGTTCCTAACAAAACTTTATAGTCCGATGATAAATTAATGCGAGAACGAGTTTACATAGACTCTTTACCATATAAATATAAATTTCACAAATACATCTAAATGGCATTATAGAACCAGTAGTATCTTCAAATTGTTCAGCAATAACAACTCTAGCTACTCTGTATTAAACCAAGAATAACACTTGTGTTTGTTTTCTATTTCTTTATATGTTCATTTATATGTATTATATTATTATTATATTATTATTGTTGCTCAGCATTACATGTGATACAAATATATGCATATAGCAATGTATATGACATTGGTATATGTATATAGAAGATCATATCATACAAACATATGCGTATAACAATGATATATGCATATAGCAGACCATATATCAATGATATATTCCTATAGAAGATAAGATATCTATGATTTGGAACAGAGATTTTTAAATGTCATATGTATATCTATCGTCCACAAATGCAACAGAGAATTATATTAACATCACAGTACCCGAGGTTCAAGTTCTCATTGATAGGTAATTGCTTTAATTATTAAATATTAAAACAAGGGTATTCCATAAAATCATTTATTCTATAATTATATTCAGCAGCTCAAATACTACACAATTGCAATTAATGGAACATCTACCTTCATCTCAGAATTTGGCATCGAGTAATGCGACACCTAATGTCGAAAACTATTCAGACATTAAAAAAGTTCGATTGGTCTTACGTGGCATGCAAAGTTTGTAACAAGATATTAACAAAGCTTGCAGAATCGTACAACTGTAAATTTTGCGACACTAACAATGCCTTTCTTGTTCCAAAGTAAGTGTCATTCAAGTCTTTTAACTAAATCAGATTTATTATGATGAAATAAATATAATCTTATTTATTTTTTTCAATTTTGTTGATATAAACTTCAAATATATGTTCAAAACTACACAACATATACAACAAAGGTTCTTTTCAACAAGGTCGTAGAAAAACTAGTTGGGTACCCACTTGCACATATTGAAACAAAGGATAATAAGGTACATAAACAATTTATTAATATTTAAATTTTCCCTTTAAGTAAATCCAACACGATTAAATATATCAAATTTCTACAGGACAATACAAAGGACGAAAATATTATATTCAAGAATACCATTCCAAAAAAATCAAATTCATTCTCAAGATCAATAAATTTAATTTGATAATGGGGATGGAAAACTAAACTGTTACAAAATTCGAGGACACTGTGATTGACAATTCAAACCCCTAGGATTGCGAAAGCTCATCAAAGGTAATATATTATACATATTGGTTCAACTAATATAACATTTATATCTAATAAAACATATCTTTATTATATCAGATACCGAAAAAACAGAAAGTACATTGCCACAATTGAAGAGGACGAATGAAACAAGCAACTATTGAGAAAGTCAAATATCTCATTATATAAACTAGATACAATAATCTTTCAAAATTATTAATATATTACTCCATATCTTGTAGGACATAATTTATCATAAATTCTTTACAATTTGATACAATACAAGCTACATGTAAGTTACAAGAGGATCGATTTTTTTCTTTTCATTAAAATTTTTGTCATATATTACAATATTCTTTATTAAAATATTGGATAAATTAATGTGAGGCTTTTTATTAATTATATTTATTATATTAGGAGTGGATATCCAACATAGGAGTTGAATGTCGAATAAATACTCTTCAACTTGGTTTTAATATCCACCATCTAAAAATAACCCATTTATCAAATTAAATTATCAACATTAATTAATTATTGTTTATATAAATTTATTCTAAATATCAAATTATAAATTGGTTTTTTAAAAATTAATTCCTGTAGTTTATATAATCAAATCTATATATATTCAGCTACTCATTGTGTGGCCTTCATTCTAGTATATATATAAAATAGAATCTCATTTCCACCTAGTAATCTCCTTAAATATTTTCCCCTGATTCCACGTGCCACTCCTCCCTCTTAATTTCTCTCTGTTCTTTTACGTTTCATCAACTAACTCCAACTCTCCACACTGGAAACGATTTCCCTCCTCTACCCATAGACTCTATATCCCTTCATTTTCTTCGACAAATTCCTCATAAACACTAATGGGTGGTTGTTCTGTCATAACGTGCCCACATAATATTTCTTGATGCAGTGAACAAAATCATCAAGGGTTACCAAAAGTTCAGTGCTACCCCCAAGTACACGGTTTACAATTGATTTTTCAACTTTTATGCTCTCTTTGCTTCATTAATGTGAGTATCAATCCTCTAATCTTTTTTTCCACAAGTTTGTTGTTGGCGTTATTTCGTAACACTTTTCAGAATATTTCGATTAGGACTAGCTAGAGTTGTACTATTATTTTACAAATGCTTTGTTGTCGTTCTTAAAAAATGCTCTTTTATTGTTGTTGTTGTTGTTGTTGTTGTTGTCGTCGTTGTTGTTGTTGTTGTTGTTGTTGTTGTTGTTGTTGTTGTTGTAATTATCTTTTTTTTTTACTTTTTTATTTTAAACTTATTTACACTGTTGATATCATATAGATTCAAAGTTTGAAATCATAATACATTTTTTTGTTATTTGATTTAATGACCGTTTTTAATTATTTGTATCATTTGAATGCAATAAATGTTCAATAAAAATATTGGATGCATCCCTTTGATGTTATTCTATTGGAGAAAAAGGAACACACTTTTCTTTCATCCTTTTATGTAATATCTTATTTCTTATTTTTAAATTATGAAAGGAGATTCAACATGCTAATTTTCTTGATTGTCTAATTCATGACCTGTTAAATTACAGTACCAGTTTCTTGGATTTATAATACTATTGTCAAGTATCTCATTATTTTATATGTAATCTTTATGCTGAGATATTAAAATTTATTCTTAAAATTAATAGTTACAAAAACTCTTAACTAGAACATATGTCATATTCAACGAAACCTCCCTTAATGTTGTGTTTGATTTTTATGTTACAATCAAGTGTTGACTTTTTTGGTACTTACAATCATTTGCTATACATATTATTACACATGTACATATAAGTTAAATTATTGTAATCACTTTTAATTTTAACAAAGTTAAAATTTAGTCTTCTTTCATTCGTAAAATATTAGATAAATTTGATCACGTATCGCGTGACCTACATGCTAGTATGTATATAAGATGGCACTACGATGATAACACTGCATTAATGGTGCATGGGCCGAAGTAGTTGTTACATTTAGGACACAGAAGGCAAAAGGAAACAGTGGGTAATGATACAAATAGAAAACTATTATTTGTTTTATTTATGGCAAGTTAAATTGAGTCGGCCATTGACATTTGGTTTAAACCCCTTAACTTTTCCTAATTTTGGGAGTAGTTATTCTCATACCCACACCAGCACATCATTGGCCTGCAAATTTCTCAAACATTTGTAGCCTGTTATCAGCTAATCTTGTCTTGTAAGCAGACTTCTTATATTCACACCATGTGAACTCTTCGTACAAACTTTCCTCTTTTTCATCCATTAGTGAAGCTAAAGGTGTTATCTTTTCACTCAAAGGTGGACCTCCAAAGTAGACCATTGACACCCTTGATTTCTTCAAATTGTGAGATAAAACTCTATGTTTTACACTCTTAAACCTCCCATTAGTTAATACCTGCACCAAAACCATACCCAAAATCACAACCTTTTATTTATTTATTTTTATTTAGAGAAAAATAAAAGTCAATAGCACACACAAACATATATATATATGTGTGTGTGTGTGTGTGTGTGTGTGTGTGTGAAAAACGCGATAATTAATTAGAAAGAGAGTGAAAGATCAACCTATTTGAAAAAGTATGTAAAAAACAAAGCCAATTGAAGAAGTCAGTGAATTAAACCATAACCAAGTGAAAACGTCAAATATCAAGGAAATAGATAGCTCTAGAAGCGGTCCATACAATGCCTCTTGCTCTTATAGAACCTTAAGTGGGTTTGTCAATAACAATAGCAATATTATATACACTACTGGAAAACCCGTGCGATGTGCGAGTTATATGTTAGCATCGGAAAAACAACCGTGGAATTGGAAAAACGTAAAAGATGATAAACGAAATAGGAAATCGATTACCCCCCCCCCCCCCCCCCCAATTTCTCATCTAAAATTCAATAGTTATTAAAAAAACTGTAAAATTACAACTAAAATCATATAGTGACAATGGGTAGAAATATATGATGCACAACTGTTGAGTAAAAAACTAAAAAATATTGGAAATGGTATAGGGTTGTAAATACAAATAAATAGATCATCAATTCAAATTTATGCAAAAATAATCCAACCTAATTTTAAATTCTACCCAAAAAAACAATTTAAGGGTTGGTAATTAAAAGTTACCAAAAACAAAATTATAATAAGGATTCTAACCTAACCATTCATGTTTATAATTAAAATACAATAATTCACATTCACAACAATAAATATTTAATAAAAAAAATTGTATCACAATATTAATAATAGAAAGCAAGAACCTGCCTCTCAGTGTGTATCCTTAAACCCACCTCCAAAACCCATTAAAATACACCTAAATGGTATCACCAACCTCACCCACCAATTAAATTTTGCAAATCGCCTATCTCGCCTTACCAAAACCAATACAAAAATCCAATCTCACTTACACCTCAGCAAAAACCCAAGAACTTTAACCAATTGCAGAATGAGTTGAATACTGATATTGACTCTCACATTAATCTAGAGGATCTTCCATTCCTCTCCTCCCATACCAATACCATTCAACACATTCCACTCCTATATTTTTTCAAAAGTATTTTAAGTAACCTCACTCCAAAAACATTGTGCATCCAAATTTAAGACGTTGAACTCAAACCCATTATGTTTAGATCAGATCCTAGTTTTGCACATTAGTGGATAGATTATAGTAATTTCATCTAATTAAAGTTGTCATGAAAAATTATTAGAAAATTCGTAAGGAAAATTAATTATATTATAAATAATAGCTATAGTGAGTATCCCGAAAGAGTAAATTTTGCCAATAACATAATCCAGCCTAAAATGGTAAGTCAAAACCTCCTTAAAAGATGAGAAGAAACATAGGCTTAGATGGTGAGTGGAGACATATTGGTGGTCTTAAAGAAAATGGGTAACCTGAATACTGAAATCGTCGGCTATAGAGACATTGTGGGGGTCTTCGAAAAGAAAATGATGGGCGGGATTAGGATGGGCTTGGAGCATCATCATATGCTCCTTTCGATCAAGATCACAATGTTGTAAGGAAGTTGGAAATAGCAAAACTCGTTTGGGTTTTGACCATTTTGAACTTATTTCTTCAGTTTCTATAGAGTGACGGTTCATATTATATTCATGAGTTGAAATTTCCCCAAAAACAATATCTCAAGTGGGGTTAAAATGAATAGAACTTCGAATTCATACATAGACTCAATGGAATTCGGATATTCAAAATGCATATTGAACAACAAAAAGCTTATGAAAACAGAAGTAACTTAAAATAAGGAGAGAAGATGACAGTGTAAATGGTATATTGGGTTCCGACTATATATAGATAGAAGGGGAAAAGTTCAGAAGAGGAGAAGGTTGGAAAAGGACATCAAGAGTTCACGTGATTGAAGAAAAAGATGAAAAATGTTAAAAATATATGCATAGAGCCGCTTGAATATCCTAATTGATGTTTAACAGATGACGTGAATAAGCTATCTACTCAAGAGTCTTAACTGTTTGTAAAGCATTTTAGAGTATTATAGAGATACACATGTATATAATTTTTATATGTACAGTTTACTATGGCCTTTGATTGTGCCAAAATATTATTATTATATCTTTTGGTTATATAATTGACTTTAAATTGTGTATTACATATACTTGTGAATATAATTGACTTGCTCAAAGAAAATGTAGCAAATTATCTATGACAGAGCATATATTATCTTAAATTGGAACAATACAATTATAGTATTTGGTTCCGTTTGGTTGTCCCCAAATTGTAAATTGGATCATTCGTAAATTAATCCATTTACAAATTGACCAATTAATTGTGTTTAGTTTCATTAATGAAATAATTCATTAATTGCCCTATTTTAGCTCATTTGAAAAATATGAAATTGGATCATTTCACAAAAAACGGAAAATGAATCAATTTGAAATATGAGTCACATAAAGTGCATGTCTCATCTCCCTCTTCCCCTCCCCCTCTCCCTCTCTCTTTCCCTCCCCCCCTCTCTTGATTTGTTTTTATCTTTTTTTTATAGAACCTTAACATCAATTTCAAATTGTCAAACATTGTGTAAAATTGGATTTAACTCATTTCAAATTCACTCATTTGCAATTAACAATGAACCAATTTACATAATCAAACAATTTGTGCAACCAAATTGGACCTTTAGGATTATTGGTTGTGGGGGGCAATGTACTTCTAAATATTTTTAATATAGGGTCATATTGGACTTTGAGGTTCACTTTTACTTTATGCTTTTGAAAGAAATAATGTCTTTAATAGTACCGAAAACACATGCAAAAAGTGATATTGTATCCCAAAGGGTAAATATACAAAACTCTAAATCCCAAAGTGAAAAGTAAACATAAGTAGTGGAACCCAAAAATCAAATGAAGTTTATATTTATTGTAACAACTTAAGGAAAGTGAGTTGAAAACTCAGGAAGGGGTTGTGTGATTTACCTGCAAGGAGTCATCAACATTGACGAAAAATGAGTAAGGATCAGGAGGGACAGAGGCCCATGTCCCTTCTTTGAGACAGATTTGCAGTCCACTTGTGTTGTTTGATCTTAAAATGGATATTATTTGGGGGTCGGTGTGTTCTCCAAACCCAATCAAATTCCCACCCCTCAAATCTTGAAGATCGTTTGGGCACAATGGTGGATAGTGGTTTAGTCTAAAAAGAGAGTCACTTTTATCATCCTTCAATAGTCGGCTCAACACATTCCTTGGCCTTATTTTCAGCCCATCCGCTATCAATTCCAGCAATTCACAAGCCATGTTTCTCACGGTTGACACATATTCATTCACAAGACCCCTGTATATGCCCAAAATGATACCATATTATATATATATATATATATATATATATATATATATATATATAGAGAGAGAGAGAGAGAGAGAGAGAGAGAGAGAGAGAGAGAGAGGCCCTCCTGTAATGACTCCTTAAGGTGCAGACCTCGATAAATATCATTTTTTTAAATAGTAAATAAATGAATTTTTTTATGAAACTTCAAGAATATGCTCTTCACAGTGAGAATCGTCTCACATATTTTCATTAAAAAATTAAATAAAAAAGTCGTTGAGTTGAGGTGATATGTAAAAAAAATTGTATAAATATGTATTTTCGATCGTTAAAATTTTGATGATTATCTCACTCACTTTTTGATTGAATTTTTTGATGAAACTTCATGGATATGATCTCGACAGTAAAAAGATCATATCCATGAAGTTTCATCAAAAAATTCAATCAAAAAGTGAGTGAGATAATCGTCAAAATTTTAACTGTCGAAAATGCATATTTATATCATTTTTTGACAAATCACCTCATCTCAACATTTTTTTATTAAATTGTTTGATGAAAAAAATTTGAGAAGAACTTCTTACCGTGGAGATCATATCCATGAAGTTTCATCAAAAATTGATTTTTTTAACTATTTTAAAAAAGAGTATATATCGGAGTCTGCACCATAAGGAGTCCTTACAGGAGACTTTTTATGTGTATGTGTGTGTATATATTGTAAAGTCCATCCATAAGGGCCACCTACGTGTATTTTTTTTTAAACAGTAAAAAATATAATTTTGAGTTGATTTTTTGTGTGTTGTATTAAACATTTCAATGACTCTCACAAAAAAAATCAGGTAAATTTTTTTTTTTACTAATTTAAATAAACGATCTAAATATGACAACTTTTAAGCGGCTTAAAAATTGTAATATTTTGACCGACTTTTTAAAATAGCAAAAAAAAATTGAGTTGATTTTTTTTGTGGGGTTTACTTAAATATTTAAATACAACACAACAATGGTTCGTATGGATGGTCCTTATAGGTGAACCTTACTAGAGTCTCTCTCTCTCTCTCTCTCTCTCTCTCTATATATATAATGCTCTTGTGTTGATCACTCCACATTTTAAGAGTGCGGACCGGACATGTGTCACCTGGCGGTGAGGTTAGAAATTATCGACTAAATTATATGCAATTTCTCTCTCTTTTTTGGGTACACCGTCAGGTGACACATGTCCGCTCCGCACTCTTAAAATACGGACTGGTTCGCACAAGGGCAGTACTGTGTGTGTGTGTGTGTGTGTGTGTGTGTGTGTGTGTATATATATACACACACACAGACACACACACACACACACACATAATAACTCTTTCTCATTTTTCTCGACTAGTACAACTGACTCATTTGTTTGGCATGTTTCTCACTCGCGTGTTCCTAAAATCATGGTGTACATAGTTTATTTTCGGTTCAACCTTTATAATCTGGGAAGAGAGAGAAATAAGAGAGATTGCAGGAGATAAATGGGTGGAGTGAGAGAAAGAGATGAAAGTTTATTGGAGATAAATGGGGAGTCCAGATGTTTATTGTGTGGGAAAACTACACAATAACATCTCTCTCTCTCTCTCTCTCTATATATATATATATATATATATATATATATATATATATATATATATATATATATATATATATATATATATATATATATATATATATATATATATATATACAGTCCTGCTCTTGTGCGGACTACTCCGTATTTTAAGAATGCGGACCGGATATGTGTCACCTGGCGGTGACCCCAGAAAAGAGAGAGAGTGTGCTTATAATTTAGGCGATAATTTCTAGGTGCACCGTCAGGTGACACATGTCTGGTCCGCATTCTTAAAATGCGGACTAGTCCGCAAAGGAGCATTATATATATATATCTATATATACTTTTAAAATAGTAAAAAAAGAATGAGTTGATTTTTTTTGTCAGAGATTTAAATATTTCACGGGACCCATAATAAAAAATCAGCTCAAAAAAACTTTTTTGCATTTTTAAAAAATCGGTGAAACTTTCGTTGTTTTTAATACAAGCTGCGAAAGTTTGATCGATTTTTTTTAAATAGCAAAAAAAAAATTTTTGGGTTGATTTTTTTATATGCGTCCGTTGAAATGTCTAAATATCACATATAAAAATCAGCTCGAAATTATTTTTTTAATATTTAAAAAAAATTGATGTGCGCCAACATATGTGCAAATTTAGTGTTCACAAAACTTTCTCTCTCTCTCTCTCTCTCTCTCTCTCTCTCTATATATATATATATATATATATATATATATATATATATATATATCAAGGTTCTAAAAAACGCGAGGCGTGACCGAGGCGTGAAGGCCAAGCCTTAAGCCTTAGAAGCCTAGGCGGGTTTAGGCGTAAAAAGGCGTGAAAAGGCGTTTAAGCCTTTTTTAATTTATTTTAATATTTTTTGACTACGACAAGGCTATTAAAAATACTAAAATGGTACATACCTTAAAAATATGTCTAAATATTTGTAAATTAAAATACTGTTTTTTTAAAATACAAAAAAAGTAAAAAAATTATAAAAAACCCGCGTTTTTTCACGCCTTACTTCTAAAAAACTCGCGTTTTTTCACGCCTTATCCCAAAAAAACGTGCGTTTTTTCATGCCTTGCCCCAAAAAACGTTGACCATCGTTGACCACGCCTTGATCCACGCTTAGGGCCAAAACTTGGCGTATCTAAAAAGCCTCGCGCCTAGGCGCGCCTTGGCGCCGCCTAGGCGCGTTTTTTAGAACACTGATATATATATAATGCTCTTGTGCGGACTACTCTGCATTTTAAGAGTGCGGACCAGACATGTGTCACTTGGGGGTGACCCTAGAAATTATCAGCTAAATTATAGACACCTTATCTCTCTTTTCCGGGTTCACCGCCAGGTGACACATGTCCGATCCGCACTATTAAAATACGGATTAGTCCGCACAAGATCAGTACTCAATGTGTGTGTATATATACAATCATGCTCTTGTGCTAACTAGTCCGCATTTTAAGAGTGCGGACCAGACATGTGTCACCTGGTTGTGACCTAGAAAAGAGAGAGAGTATGTTATAATTTAGGTGATAATTTTTAGGCGCACCGTTAGGTGACATATGTCCGGTCCGCATTCTTAAAATGCGAACTTGTCCGGACAAGATCAGTACTATATATATATATATATATATATATATATATATATATATATATATATAGAGAGAGAGAGAGAGAGAGAGAGAGAGAGAAAGAGCGGATCTCATGAGGACCTCTGTTTGCATACCGCTGGCGCGAACTAATTTTGAAAAAATAGTAAAAAAAATATTTTTGAGGTATTTTTTTTATATAGTTTTTAAACATTTCAGTAGGTCCATATAAAACAAATCAACTCAAAATGAATTTTGTTACTATTTTAAAAAAATCGGTCAAACTTTGTCAGTTTTTAACAACTTAAAAACTAACAAAGTTTGACCGATTTTTTTAACATAGCAAAAAAATTCATTTTGAGCTGATTATTTTTTTATGGTCCTAATGAAATGTTTACAAATCATAAAAAAAAAATCAGGCCAAAAATATTTATTTTACTATTTTAAAAAAATGATCCTCATTCAGAGTCCTCAAACTGGGACCTCACTTGATCCTTTCCCTATATATATATATATATATGGAGAGGTTCAAAAGTAAACCAAAAGAATGGACTTTTTAATGAACCTACTAAGAAATTAAAAATTGATCCTTAATTTCTTGTTGTAATTGGTTCGCGCCAGCGGGGGGATTGAAAAATTATTCATTACCGCTGGCGCGGACCAATTATAAGAAGAAATTAAGGATCAATTTTTTAATGTCTTAGTAGGTTCATTAAAAAGTTCATTCTTTTGGTTCACTTTTGAACCTCTC
Organism: Sambucus nigra; assembly: GCA_949130495.1. NCBI lineage: Eukaryota > Viridiplantae > Streptophyta > Magnoliopsida > Dipsacales > Adoxaceae > Sambucus > Sambucus nigra. The sequence goes on along the minus strand of OX422216.1, from coordinate 363,018,348 downwards.
CCTATATATATATATATACAGTCCTGCTCTTGTGCGGACTAGTCCGCATTTTAAGAATGCGGATCGGACATGTGTCACCTGGCGATGCCCTAGAAAAGAGAGAGAGTGTGCCTATAATTTATGCAATAATTTCTAGTGTCACCGTTAGGTGACACATGTTCGGTCCGCACAGGAGCATTATTATTATTATATATATATATATATATATATATATATATATATATATATATATATATATATATATAATGTTAAAACGATATCCATTACCATATTTCTAACCGGCAATCCATATTCATAAAGGAAAATGTGCTTGATTTTTTAAACTAATCCAAAACTCCGAATTCTATTGAAAGCGGATTTTTTTTTATTTATAAAAACGTGTTGTAGAATGATGTTTATGATAATTACATAGAAAACTCATTAGTAAAGTATAGCTTATGACAAATGGGGGGGGGGGGGGGGGGGGGGGGAATTAGGGGTGGCAATTCGGGCCAACGGGTCGTGTTTCGACGCGACACGAAAAAGTTTTTTCGAAGACGAACACGAATACGACACGACACGAACTTGTGTTTTTTTTAGTTGACACGAACACGACACGAATAAAAAATAACACGGCACGACACAAATACCAGAATTTCTTAAATTTCACTCCTAAAAAATACGATAACACGAAACAACACGACTCATATTTCAGACACGAAGACGACATATCGTATCAATTTCTGATCAATTTGGTGTTGTTCCGTCTCATTTTTTGGTATCGTTTCTAAAATTGTAACCCTAGGTGAAACCAAGCATACACAGCATTTCGTATGTATATATGTAGAACATTTCATACCAGAAAAAAACTGAGTTTTTAGGGAAAATGGAGAGGGAGTTGTGGGAAATGAGTTGAGGGTTAGTGGCAAAGAGAAGGTATTCAATCCAACCCATATCTCCGTTAAGTCCAATTCTTTTGTTCCCGTAGCCAAAAGGGTTGGGAGGGCCAACTTTGTCTTTATCAGACTGTGGTAAGTTGAAGAAGTTGATGGCTTCAGCTTCTAATTTGGTAACGAGGTCCATGGGGACACCATGGTTAACCACCTTGAAGAAGCCAAAGTCTTGACAGGCTTGGACTATGAGGGTGTTTGCGTGTGGGTCTTTGAGGTCTATAACTGGGATTCCGGTGAAAAGGGTGGTGGCGGGTTTGCATGTCTTTATGAGAGACAAATCGTCAAGTCCTGGCGTAGACAAGACCACCATATTGTTTTTGGGTGGGTGCTTGTGTAAATTTGAGAGAGAGAGAGAGAGAGAGAGGTTTGGGATGAATCGGTGAGAATGTCTGAGTTTATATGGGCGAACGAGAAGGAGCTGAGAGAAGGAAACAAGAGCCGTCTGGCTGTGTCCCCGCTTGGGAATTAATGCCATCCCACAACATTTTAAAGTTAAAATTTATTGATGGGAGGGTTATCAGCTCATTACAAATTATAAAATATATTTTTGAAACATCACTTATTTATGTTTCACTCGATCAAATTTGGAGGGTGATACTACCTCTTAATTGAATAGGACTAATAAATTTGTACTTATTTTTTAATGTGTACATTTACATTTGAATAAAATAAATATTTAAGTCCCTTGTAGAGGAAAACGCACACTAATATACATAAGTGTGATCTCATCCAAACAATGCCCCTGAAGAAAGCAATCATCACAGACATCCCTTCAAGAAGACCATTGCCTTCCTAACCCTTCGTGAACAGTCTCGTCTGTAGGAGTCTCGTCTCACGAAAGACTCGTAGAGACGAGATCCAGACGATTAACCAAACTTCAGTCTTCCCTCATAACAGATAACAACCTAATCTCGGCCAACATTCCAGTACACTAAATCAGTAACCTCAGTTAGAGATGGGAGTGTTTGGTCTCCAACGACTACCCAGCCTTATCTCGTCCTGCAGCACAAACAGGACAAAAAAAAAGCCTCAACAGACTCGATCGAGACCCTTCTACATTCGATACGTCCTACATGCACGGGAAGCATGGCAGGGGCATTTTGGGCACATTATATAAAACCGTTATCGAAGATCAACAACCCACCAAAGGGAATATTCTTCAGAATGGCATCTAGTCTACATATCTATAGCTCACACTCTCACATTGGCCATGGCCTCAGTTAGGCACGGAGTGCATGCTAGGGGGTGATATTGTGCACCACCCATCCTATATAAAACATCATATATCTTATTCATTAAGATCGATCTTTTGTAAATCATAATGAAACCCTAAAAAATTATATATAAGGAGGAGGGATTTTTTATCTATCCAAACTGACGGTTCAGATTACATCTGGGGGGGGGGGGGGGGGGGGGTCTTTATCAACTGGTGGCTCAGATTTAATCTAGGGAGTTTCAATGTAACGGCTGTCAATTCTTTAAATTTGAGAAATTATTTGGTGAAAGAGGTACACTTATCAGAGCACAAGGCTCGAGAGCACATGGCTCGAGACGTCCCACACTTTAATCCCCATTTCTTCTTCACACAAATTATGGGAGAATGCTTGAACCAACAATTCAAGTTTCAACCCACAAAAAGGTTACCGTTCCCATATTTGTATTATTAATGGAGATCACGGTTCCACTTTCTTCTCCACCATTCCCGGTAGTTCTGAGCCCACAAAACACAAACATATCACGGTTTAGATCTACAACGTTTTCGATCCCACAACATTTTCGTTTTCGATGGAGCAGAGGTGATGATTTTCTAAGTTGATGGAGGTTCAAAATTTTTAAGTTTTATGTCGACTGCGGTGAAGAGAGGTATGTTGTGGTAAATGGATAATTAACATTTGGGGTTTTGGTTGTTGAAGAAAGAGGTACCTCTATGTACTAAATTTGTTCACTATTTGTGAGATTTCAACTTTATTAATTTTGAGAATTTTTGTTCACAAATAAATTTTTGTTCTCAAACCCTGTTCAATAAGCACAGAGGAGGAAAAAAGAATGGACTGAAGCTGTGATAGAGAGTTGGGTTTGGTTGGGTCCGTGCGTAGCCGATAAGATAAGACGTGGTAATGAAGACTGTTTTCTGTAAAATATGTATACAATATAAACAAGACCCATTTCTGTAAAATATGTTTCGTGTTCTTTGTATTCTTTTTTGATGCTCTATTCTATGTATCTTTAAATCTTTAGGTTTAATGGATATGTATTTTCACCTGTCAATTTATTCATTCACATTTTATTAAGTTGTTAATATAATTTTAGTTGTAAAATAAGAACTTTTTCATAGGTCAGTTATGTTTTTTATAAAAATGAAATTACTCCTTAAAAGAACTCAAAAACAATATTATTTATGCCTCATATATAAATCCTTCTTTATGGTTGATATCTAAAGGCTTAAGTTTGAGAAAGTTACAGATCTAGGGTTGTTCACAAGACCCATTAAGTCACAAGTATCAGGTTGATCATCACAAATTCTCCCTCTCTCTACCTTAGTTTTCGTAAGGTATTGTCATGTTTCTTATATTCTCCTATTGGTGGGGTTGCTCATTAAGAGATACACATATCTCATAACAGCTGGGCACGACTCAAGGAATCAGGATCTTCGTGTCCATATTTCCACTATTTGCTCTTATTTTACTCTAATCATGTAATGAGGTAACATATAATTTTTTTTGGTTAACTCATCCTTTTCCCGTCTCTTATATTTGGGGTGTATTTCACTCATAGCATTTTGTATTTCATATTTGGACTGCTATGTTTATTTATACTACTATGTAGTTTGAACTCTAAAACCTTCAGGTACCAAAAGCCATAGACCACATACACTTCTTTGTTCTCGAGGAGGACGAAGCGTACGACCATCAAACTCAACCAGGTTAGTTTTAAATATGTGTTGATTTTTTTCATTAAATGATTAATTAAAATTATTGAGAAGTTTTTAGTTTACCTGGTGTGTTTTGTACCCTAAATTAAGTTTGCAACATTCATTTTAAAAGGACTCAAATTATAAGTAGCATGTAAATTTAAAACATGTCTATTTTTTTAGTATTTCAAAAGGCGATGTCTTCATTTTACTGTATGTCGTCCTTTTTGAACAGTGACATGTTCCTTCAGTTATTATTGATGCTAGAGTTGGTGTATAAAATTTTTACCGAGAACCATGCAAATCATTTATACAATGTTAGTCCTATTCGAATTTATGTATTATTACCTGCCTTACATCCGATCTTTTTAAAAGATGATTAGCAAGAGTTCTTCGGAAGCTATCATATTTGTCCACCCTTGACCCTTTTCTTCTCCCTACCAACCATCTATTTTCATTTAGGTTTTACTTTTTATTGGACACATATATTCATAGTTTTATATACTCACGGTTTGCACTTTGGCTTATGGTCTTGGGTTGAACACACATTATTTACTACGTTTTTTTTATCATACACGGATGAAAATATAATACATCCCAAACACCATAAAAAATGTGTTAGGCTTCACTTTTAAACTGAAAAATATTAAAATTTGATAAAATTTTGAAAGGATCGAAAAATGTTGAAAACTGGAAAATTTTAGAAACATATGAAAATGTTTGAAAGTGATAAATGTTATTACAAGCCTAAAACAAGTGCTTTAAATTTTTTTCATTGTGCTTTTCATGTTCTTTTTATGTTATGTTATTACTGAAAGTTGCTTAATATTTTTTTTCTTAATTTTATCTTCATTTCAGTTTGGTCTTCAATGTGAGATTATAGAAGCCAAATGATACAGTATCTTGCAACACAAGGCTCGAGGAGAAGCTACTGTCCAAAATTATATTACAATATTCAATTTATTCTTTCTTTTATAACTAATTAATAAATTATTTGTACTCCTACGAGAAAATAAATTGGTATAATATTTTTTTTCACTCACACATTACACATACGTCAACAAGATGATCTGTAAGTAAAAGAATTGTTGGGATCAAGAAAATATAGATTCTAACACATTGTCAAGATTTACTACCTTATCTATTGTAAGGACATATTTCTCATGTCCGTTATCTTACAGTTATGTATGTCGTATGTCGTTACATTTGACACGTCACTTCACGATCTCACATGTCGGCCTCTATCCGAATTCTGGGAATTAAGCATTCAACATCTCCATCAAGTGTCCCACATCTGCCTCAACAACTTCACGTTCCATGATTTTAGGGACTTTATGCAAGTGGTACACAAGAAAAGTCAAAACAGTGAAAGAAGGCACGATATGGAAGTTCAAGGGCATTTTGGTAATTTTAAAGCAACCGTACGGAGGACCAATCAACTAGAAAGTTGAAGAGCTATCAACAACGAAGATATTGGAAGAAACGGTACCTCAATATGAGCTACGGTGAAGAAGCTATGGCCTTTTGAAATTGGAGAAAATCCCAAGAAAAATCTTATGGAGAATGTTGTGTTTAAGCCCCAAACCAGCGAAGTTTTGCGAACCGAAGGGTGAATCGGTTCGGGGGGAGAACCGGATCGTAGTACACCTGAACCAGTTCGGGGTACCTGACGATGGCAAGTTTTTTAAAATCGTGAAACTCTTTTTGGTTTCCTTATAAAAGCCAACTTCGGAGGAGTTGTTTTGCAAGACTTTGAGAGACGATTTTGAGAGTTCTAATTACTTTAGTCTTCATATTTTTAAATCCCAAGACTCATGTTTTGATTCACACATCCTTGACAAACCTTTGTGAATATTTTTGTAACCCATAGAACAATTTTCTTTTGTTCATCGTTCGTGGAGTGCGTCTTTACACTGTATGACTGTGTGTCATTGAGGATCTTGCTGCTTGAAGATTCTTTGCTGAAGATTGGGTTGCGAGTCCTTGGAAGGTGCTGCGTGTATTCTCTTGCTGAGTTCAAGGCTGTGTGTCTTTCTGGGTTAGCTGCGCATTGATCCATTCCAGATTTTTCTATGTAATTGTAAGTTGCGATTCATTAATTCATAGTGAAATAAAGGTTTTACCCGAAAGGTTTTTTTTCCTGAAATCCGTGTCTCAGCATATTTATTGTGTCGCATGCTTTATATTTGATGGGTTGATTTATTGCCATATAGATGCATTTTTAGGGGCTGAATTTATTTTTGGTTCATATTGACACTAATTATGTAAGTGTGACAACATAGAAATTTACGAATTAATTTAAATAAATTATCACACAGTCACATTTTTTTTTCAAATTGGTATGAGAGCGGGTTACTCTAAATTATCGAGTGATCCTGATTTTTAATTTTTTTCCCTGATACAATTTGACTACTAACGTTTTTCAAATTTGTATCAGAGCGGGTTACACAAATTTATTGCGTGAGCCTATTTTTTCAAGGATTTATTTTTTTGATACAATTTGACTTCTCACGTCGTCAAATTGGTATCATGTCTTGCTTGCCATCGTCCCTGTTTTGGCGTGAGTTTCTTCTAGGTCAGGAAGTCACTCGTCGCCACATTATCCATCTTGACCACGAATCGTGACCCACCTCCACGTTCTCAAGTAGTGCACTATTGCTGTCATCTCCTTCTATTGGCTCCATCTAGAAGGGCCTCCCTTACTTGTTTGGCTCATTGAGCTTTCAGCTCTCATATGCGATAGGGTTACCTTAATGTACTAGCACACCGCCAAGGATAAAAAATTTCCAAGCAGAAGAGTGGTGAGAGAGTCCTAGATTTAGAGAAGGAATTGGAGGAATTAAAAAATTCTAGGGTTTTCGTTTGTGCCGTCAAGGATAAAAAATTAATCGATGATTTTATGGAACGTGAAATGACTCTTAGGGATAAGTTTGTTTTAATTGAGGGGAAGCGCGATAAGCTGTTAAGTTTAATTAAAATTTTGAAAAAGAAATCTCTGTCTTTGGAAGAGTCTATATTGTTTCTTGAATCAAATATTTTGAAGTTGAAAAATGAGTTAAATGATTCAAGTAGGTTTGATAGTGAAGGTAATGGCTCATCTTGTTCTCATGCTTCTAGTGCTATATCCAAAACCATCATTTGTTTTAGACGGTCAATTAATCCCAAGGACGTTAGAAAAGATCACACTTTAGATAACATTCCTTCCGTTTACACATGTTCACATTATGGTAGGAAAGGTCACCTTAGGCGCTTTTTTTTTTTATCTTGGAAGAAGTCCTAGGAAGTTTATTTCTAGTGTTCCCTTGGTTTATAAATCCCCCACACGACGTTTCACATCCGTTTGGGTTAGGAAATCAGTTTTGGATACGCTAGATTTTAGACCAGTTAATTCCCGTTTGCTTACACATGATTCTTCTCTTGCCATATCATATAGATGATTGTGTTTGCATATTTTTCATACACTAGTTATGATTTCATGATACATATTTTCTAGTGTAATGATATGTACTTTTTGTATAAATTTTTGCTTCTGAAAAATTTTGAAAAATACAAAAAGATTTTATTTTGATAAAATTTCAAAAAAAAAATCCAAAAAGAGTTTTGTATTTTGTTTGCACCTTTTATGGATGGACACTTAAGATGATCGAGTCACAACATCATTCCATTTTTTTAATGTGACTATTTGATAGTGTTTTGAGACAACAGGTCAATTCATCCATGTGCTTTATAATGTTTGGAGTCATTGAGATGTAATTAAGAGTTACTTCCTACATATTTGACTCATGATTTCCTTTATTGCACACATGCATGAATTTGTTTGATTATTGTTCTTGTCTTATCACATAATTGGTTAGGTGTTTTTCACTTCAATCCTGTCCTTAAAACGAACCAAGCGCGATAAAACATGATAAGAAAGTTGTGCATGTAAGAGCCGTTGGTGAGTTTGTGTGCTTTATTTGAAAACAGTGAAGGGCTACGAAAGATTTTCATTTATCCTTTGCGATTAAGCCACTATTTAAATTGGACCTAAAAAATTGAGGAATTTTATTATACGGAGTCCAAAGAGGTTTAAAAGAGCCCCAAAAAATTTAAAGGCAATAAAAAGAAATTCATGCCAATTTAGGGTCATTTAGGTTTTTGCACCAATTCTACAAAGTTTGAGAATTTAGTTTATACACCTTTAAAAGAAAATATTTTTGAGGTAGTTTGATTGGAGATTTTATAACGGGTTTTAACATCCTTGAAAATCTTGAAAAAACGCTAAATAGTTTAGGACGTTATTGGTGTGGAAATCACTTTGACTTTTATTTGTTGATTTGCATAAGACGATGTCATCTAAATTCAATAATTTCTACACCTAAGGATACTTTTGATGTTCATTCGTTAGGAGTACACTATGCATCGTGCACATATGATTGATTGAGTTGATTTTCCTATCAAATGTGTTCACACCCATACATTCCATATCCTTGGCTTGGTTGTTTGAGTTTAAATCCATGGTGTGATTTTTTTTGGTATCTTATTTTTGTATGAAAAAAATTGAGAAATCAAAAATAGTTCGTGAAGATTTTTTGAGTGTCTCTTTGCAAGAGCGCGTTTGCCATCTGATTGATGCCTTGTTTCGAATGCGGTGACACCTCGAGTTTGCTCATTTGATTTATTCTTCTCATGTGTCTATTTTGGGGACATATTAAAAAGGGGGAGAAAGAATTATCATTTTATGGGGATTTTGAATTTTGGGGGAGTTTTTGATATTTAACGTATGCTTTCATCTTAAATTGGTATCTATATTTATCTCATTTCAAACTCGATACGTCACTTGGTATTTTCTTTTTCTCATGTGTGTATGTACTACATTGATGATCATAATTTACACACCCTGATAAGAAAATATTTGAGATTCCTGAAGAATTGAAGAACAAACGATGAAGACGTATTCATTTGTATCTTTCCAGTTTTGGGTTTATGGAAGGGTAGATTTGTATAGGAAATTTTGTATTTGATAATTTGGTTTTTTATGTATGTACTGGCATAGACATAGGGGGAGATTTGTAAGGACATATTCATCATGTTCGTTATCTTACAGTTATGTATGTCGTACGTCGCTACATTTAGAACGTCACTTCACGATCTCACATGACGGCCTCTATCGGAATTCTGGGAATTAAGCATTCAACGTCTCCATCAAGTGTCCCACATCTGCCTCAACGACTTCACGTTCCATGATTTTAGGGACTTTATGCAAGTGGTACGCAAGAGAAGTCAAAACAGTGAAAGAAGGCATGATATGGAAGTTCAAGATAATTTTGATAATTTTATAGCCACCATCTGGAGGACTGGTTAACTAAAAAGTTGAAGAGCTCGTCGTAACGAAGATACTGGAAGAAACGTTACCTTAATCCGAGCTACAATGAAGAAGTTATGGCCGTTTGAAATTGGAAAAAATTCCAAGAAAAATCTTACAGAGAATGCTATGTCTTTAAGCCCCAAACCAGTGAAGTTTTGCGAACCGAAGGGTGAACCGGTTTGAGGGGCGAACTGGTTCGCGGTACATCCAAACTGGTTTGGGGTACCTGACGCTAGCAAGTATTTTCAAATCGTGAAACTCTTTTTGGTTTCCTTATAAAAGCCAACTTCGGGGGAGTTATTTTATAAGACTTTGAGAGATGATTTTGAGGGTTCTAATTACTCTAGTCTTCATATTTTTGAGTCCCAAGAGTCATGTTTTGATTCACACATCCTTGCCAAACCTTTCTGAATCTTTTTGTAACCCATAGAACACTGTTCTTTTGTTCATATTTCGTGGAGTGCGTCTCTACACTGTATGGTTGCGTGTCATTAAAGATCTTGCTGCGTGAAGATTCTTTGCTGAAGATTGGGCTACGAGTCCTTGGAGGGTGCTGCGTGTATTCTCTTGCTGAGTTCAAGACTGCGTGTCTTTGTTGATTGGCTGCGCGTTGATCCATGCAGATTTCTCTATGTAATTGTAAGTTGCGATTTATTAATTCATAGTGAAATAAAGGTTTTACCCGAAAGGTTTTTTTTTCCTGAAATCTGTGTCTCAGCATATTTATTGTGTCACATGCTTTATATTTGATGGGTTGATTTATTTCCATATAGATGAATGTTTAGGGGCTCTTTTATTTGGATTAAAAGTATACTCTTATTAAATAAGGTTTAATTGGAAACTTGTGAGTTAGTTTTAATCAATTATCACACGTCACGCTTTTCATATATTAAAGGACAAAATTTTCACGTAACTGTACCAAGACTTACTTATGTTAGTTCCTGTTGACTAAACATATGTTCAAGTTATAATGCTTCATCCACCTAGACTAGGAATAGATACCTCATGTCCATGAATGCACACGTGTAGATAATAATTGCATTTAAAATAAAATATATTACATGAAAAATAATAATATGTGCCCAATATCACATGTTATATAGATATAGTTTTGTATTTTTGGTATATTATCTTAGGGTACATGTTATGGGAATCAAATTTTTATTTATTTGCATGTATAAATACAATACGAGTTGCACTTTAGTGTTGTAGTTTTTCAAGAAAATTCATTTTACTAGAAGTGACATTTGCAATTATTTGGATATGTAATAGTTAAGTATCAAAAATTTATTAGAAGTTCTTATTATTTTAAAAAATGAACTTTCAATTTTTTATGTTATTAATTTAATCTATATAAAAAAATACAAACTCACTTAGACCACTAATACGAGTTAAAATTTGGAAACGAACATGACATGTTCATGCAAGTAAATCTCTTTATAAAACAAACATGGCATCAAGTACTTAGAATTCAACTTCATTTTTAAAATTTGGTTAAGTAAAGTTTGAAATGTTATCAGAGTACAAGGGCATATACAATGCCAATAAATTTATAAATTTTGATTAATGTGCTTAATCATGCCAATTAAGTGTACCATGGAATGATCAACAATATTTATATTTTCACTATTGGTGACACATTTAGAATACAAAATATCACGAGAACAAAATTATCACGGGAACAAATTTATCATCGTGCCATCGGCACGGGTACACCCTATCACGGGAATAAATTTATCACCGTGCCATCGGCATGGGTATGCCCTAGTATATATATATATATATATATATATATATATATATGTATATGTATATATATATATGTATATATATATATGTATATATATAGATAGATAGAGAGAGATAGAGAGAGATAGAGAGAGAGAGAGAGATTATATGTCTGTCAGGGCCTTTTGAGCCTTTATTATACTGAAAATACCTTCACCTTGCACAATGGATGTAGACCAACGGCTGAACCACTTATATCTACCTACTTCTCTCTATTTTTTTCTCATATATTATATTGATTTGTTCATTTATTGTATTTTTACCATTGTTGTGTAATTTTAATACTCAAATTGAATCCATGGAATGATCCTAATATCATCATTTTGGCGCCATCTGTGGGAACATTTTCCTTATTCATCTTATCTTGGATTCTCTCTTTCTCATCTATGGTGGTGATACAAATCCACAATTATTGTAATTGAATCACAATTGAAAGAGTTTGGGTGAAGGAGTTCATTAACTCTCTTCTGATTCATCCTATTTTCTAGGTTTTTTCACCCCTATTTTTATTATTATTATTCTCACTGATCAGAAAGGTCTTTCGGCCCACCTTCCAATGTCTGGGTTGGTTCCATCCAACCATCCCAACTGTCTGAGATAGCCGACGTGACGGAGGAGAATAGGTCTCTTGTGGCTGGCAAACAACAGATGCAAGAATAGTTCTTGGCGTTCAGTGAAGACATTATCTGCCGGATCTCAGAGGATCTAGCTGTCAATCTCATTACTTTGGCCGCCAGAGAGGCCGCGCAACCAATAGCCAAGGGACCACCCTCAACTCCTATTAAAGATGTCCAACACACCTTCAGGCGAAGAGAGGTCACTAAACATCGCCACCTCAATCATAATAGGAAGGTTCAAAGAGGTCCAAAAGACGTAGTGCTTAGAGAGGAGGACTATTGGAAGAGGTACAAAATGTCAGATACATCGTATCAGTTACGTCCCACCATAGCTCCAACCTAACAAGGTAAAGTTTTTAATACACTCCTCAGAGTCAACAGAGAGGTAGCACAGTCAATAGGCTAAGTAAAGGATCAACTTTTGACCATCTTAGACTGAAAGGGGGACGTAGTCGAGACATCATCCCCAATATAATTTGGGTGCACTACAAGAAAAACAGTCATTTATGTTAGTTTTAAATTTGATGTTATATCACATAAGGTTTTAATGAGAAAAATAACATTTGTAAAATATCATTTATCGTAGTTTAAGTATGTGGCTTATTTTTTCAACATTTATTTCAAATATGAGATAAATGAGATACCATTTATATTAGATCATATAAAAGTGTGATATATATATCCCCAAATTCTTCCTAGTTTGACCAAAAAAATGACATCCCCCCTCCCCCCCCCCCCCCCCCCCCCCCCCCGAAAAAAAAATGGGACATCAATTTTCGTCCCTGCTACTCAAGCGTAAGATTTTGTCTTCTTCCCGCTAGTAAACATTCTTATATATCAATCCTTAACCCAAAACATATTTCATATTCTCAAACGGGTCTCGCTTTCCCTCGTAATCTCAACATGGCATTGAACAATAAATTAAGATCTTGCACCTCAAAGCTTCTCACTCCATTTGAATCATTCATTCTCAAATCAAGTCCCCCTATATCTTCCATTTTCTTTTTTTTACCATAGATTTTTATCATCCTAGATTCTACTGTTTATTTGTTATATTATTGATCACCGAACTGAGATAGAATATACTAAAAATCCACCTATCTATTATATTACTGATAGGTTCTAATTTTGAAGATTTTGTTTCAGGGTTTTCGGACTACATTAAGGTACCCTCTCTCTCTCTCTCTCTCTCTCTCTCTCTCTCTATTTATATATCTCTTATTTTGTGGATTCAATTTTTTTAACTCAAAATTAAGAATTTTCGATTCATATTTGGGAGGAAAACGTTCGAAGGTTATGTTTTGTTATATTTGTATTCTCTCTAATTTGTATTTCTGGGATTTTGGTTCTTATTTTGAGATGTAGGTTTAAAAATTTTGTCATATTGGCTTATGGTCTCTCTGTTAATACTCTTCTTTCTCTGTACAAATAATTTTGACATCAACTCTAGGGTTTTTAGGTTAATCATCTAGGGGTTCAAATGGTTTTGTGAATTTTTGTTTCACCTTTAATGCATTTTTTGTGGGTATTGATTTAATTTTTTTTTTTTGTTTTCGAGTCATTTGTCTGGCTATGCTTTAGTTTTAATTAAATGAATGTAATGCCCTCAATTACAGGTTTATCTCCATGTGTTATTTTAATCGGAATATGTGAGATTTATCCATCAAAGTTTTTTTTTAATAAGAATGGTTAACAAATGGAGTTAATTCTGTTTAGTTTCTCATATTCAATCAATTGAGTTTTTTAATTTTTATTTATTTTTTCTTTTTTAAAATGGTAGATTTTATTTCTCGAGTTGGTATAGATTTATTCTTAAAATAATTTATGTTCTATATTGACAATGTGTGGCCTTTTGATCTTAACCTATTGTGATCAATTTAAATAGTTTAGTGATAAATCTCTTAATGTCTATAGACTATCAAAGTGGGGACGTTTTCCCCTTAGAATAGATGGAATTACATATTGTAATTTTTGTTTGCAATTTGTAGACAACAAAAGTAGTAGCCGATATGTCATATATCTTGGGAACCCAACTTTATTATGTCTAGCAAGTCACTATGGTGCAATGTAAATAATTCGCAACCAACCTCAATACTCCAAAAATCTTTAGAAAGTCTCCTTCTTAATGTATGTTCAAAATGTTAGTATCCATTGTTCTTCAATGATTTCCCCTAATCTTGAGTATAATATTGTATATAATATTGAGTTGCCTTAACTTTAATCGTTTGTTGTTTATTTAGGAGCGTTGTTCTGTAAGCTAAAACCTGATGTCACATAGTCAATCTCTTTCCCAATAAAAATTCAACATCATGTAAAATTTGAGAATATGTTTGTCTATTTATCATTCCAACCATTTGACCAACGAGCTATATGCATGTGTGATATTATAAGTTTGTCCAATGGCATTCATCACACCACACAAACTTATATAAATTCTATGTAGTACTAATGCTATGGGGACAGAGTTTGTACCATTATGGAGTAAAATAATGTTATTTTAAAAATAATCTTGGAAAAGTGCTTTATGTACTATAAGATTGCAAGTTCACTATAGTCACTCTAACTATTTTATTCATATAATTGAAACACTTATTTTCTCACCAAAACCAAGGTTTACATCCTAACCAACTAACTAGCATCCGCATTTTGTAGGTTGCTGCTTCTTTATTGGTTGCAAACACTAGACACAATTTACAGGCGGGCTTGAAGCATACCAAGTCAACAATTATATATTAAAAGATACCATGATGTTCAATATATCGAATGATTTTAAATGAATTACACCCAAGCTAATCAAAAGACTAAAAGAGAGAAATAAGTGATTAAATAACTCTTACCTTAACTACTCAAAATTATGTTGCAAAACAAACCACTCAATAGGATCTTATGTCGAAAAATGGGTTTTATGCTTTGTTGTATAACCCATACCAATAGTTGATATCACAAACAAAGAAGAGTAAATTATTGAACTGGACTCTAAGATATTCTTCTGGTTCCAAATATATCCACTAAACATTTTTTATTCCAAGTTCGCCCTTAGAATAATGAAACAAATTTAACAAGACCCATATGTCATTGTTTAGTTTGGAGCATTGACTAAAGCTTATTTAGGAGGATAAAATGTTTTTCCTCAGATGATTCCATATGATCGTTAAAATCACATGCGACGAACCATGCACTACCCCAAAACTGGCGACTTGTTACTGTCAAAAATCTCGATAAGGAAGACTTGTCACGGTTAAAAATTATGACAAGTTTTGGGGTGACAACTTCTTTATCACGACCTTGTCATAGTCAAAGTCTGTGACATGATTTGTACTAGTTAGGAACTTTGGCCGTGACAATTCCGTGACAAAGAAAATAATTTCATGGACTTTGACCGTGACAAGTTTGTGAAAAAAACAAAATTGTCACGTACAAAGTTCGTGATAATTTTTCCTTTGTCAGGGACTTGTCACCATCAAAGTTGGTAACAATTCTTGGCATATTTAAAAAAATTTATCGGGCTTTATTGCCATTGCCACTGCCCAACAGTATGTTTTAACCTGTTACAACATGTTTTAGCCTTCTAAAGCAGTATATATATGAAGCAACATTCATCCATTCATAAAAACTAAAGATATACACATTAATTCAATCATATTATCAAACAATATTAAAAAATTAGTATTCAACATTCAATATTCATAACTAACTAGCAAATACAAATGAACTTATTACAAAAAGTTGTCACGGGGTTGAGTTTTCAATAAGTCTAAGGAGGAAGGTAGGCCACACTACAAACAAATTGTGACAACCCTCAATTTGATGAATGACACATTGTTTGTCCAATTACAAAGGTTCATTCTCTTTAACGGGCACAATATGTGTGACGCGAATCCTTGCCTCAATTGGTCAATAAAGGATGCCCATGCACAAAACTATCCAGGTGTGTGTACGGGTCCCTAAACCCCCTAGATATGGGCATGCTTCCCCATGTGACAATTATATACACATTCGGTCAACCAATTGTTGACATAGGCCATTCGACAGGGTTAAAGGTGGAGAATGGATCATATGGAGTCAATGAATAGGTGGGCATCTGTGATGGGGTGCGTATCGACGATGAAGGTGAGAGAGATGAAACAGTAGTGTCCTTGTCTACCACTTTCCACTTTCCCTTACATAAGCTCGACCCGAACTGACACTTCATGTAGTCAAATATATTTTGGATCGTCTCCTCTAACCTTTCAAATAACAATTCAAATAATAAAGTGAAATATTAGAAATGCCTAGAGCCAACCAACTTAATGGTCATCCAAATGTTTAAATTCACCAGTCAACAATAATTCAAGAATCCCATAAAACAGTTCAAATAATAATGAGCAATATTCAATAAATGATAAATATTTTAGCACAATAAGGTGACATCATTTTTAAATTATCATAATAAATAATAATGTGACATCATTTTTAAATTAGCATGGTAAATAATAAATTAGCACAATAAATGAATAATAAATTAGCGCAATAAATGAATAATAAATTAGCACAATAAATTACAAAAATTAAATAAGTGCATGCGTTTGAAATCATTTTTAAAGAGTCAAATTAATTTCATTTGCAGAAATCTTTCTAGGATTTTTTATGAGTTTTCATTTGAAATTTGATTAGGGTTTTTATTTTAGGGTTTTCTAGGTGTGTATATCACGTGTGTTTCTGTATAGGGTGTGTATGTGTGTGTATTGTGTCTGTGTGTGGTGTGAAGTATATATATATATATATATATATATATATATATATATATATATATATATATATATATATATATAGAGAGAGAGAGAGAGAGAGAGAGAGAGAGAGAGAGAGAGAGAGAGAGAGATGAAAGATAAAGAGGAGGAGTGGCACAAAAGAGAGAGCAGTCGCACAGGGGCGAGAGAAAGAGAGAGAGAGAGAGATGGAGAGAGGAGTAATTGGTAAAGGGAAATGGGGTTTGCTGGGGAGGCTTCATTTAAAAGAGTTGTCATGGTCATGCCACAAAATTTTTCCATGACAAGTTTATAATTTGTCATGGTCAAAGTTTGTGACATGACCATGACAACAACTTGTCACATTCGTGTCATGATTAATGATCATGACAACAAACGCATGTTTTGTTGTCACGGTCAAAGTTCGTGACATGACCATGAAAATGCTGGATGTGTATAGAGTTACAAAAATTCAATTTTGGTGTAGTGATGGGATGGAGATATCGTGTACGAGGACTTCCTTACACAAAACTTACTTTTGATTCAGGGTTTGGTTGACATAAACAATGGAGAAACGCATTCTTCCAAGTCCGCTTTAGTGATTCAAAGATCTACGTCTTTGTTCGAGAGATCCATAATTCTGACATTAAGATGGCTAGGTTCCAAAATGACTCACGTCCTTCATTCCCACGATGGAATTCACAATCATTGATTAAGTTAAGCCAAAATCCAAAAATAAGTCTTTCATAACTTTAAAGTTAATTTCAGTTTCAAGGATCATCATCATTTCTGGCATGTAAGAGTTTTATAATTTTCACGTGGAATACTTCTTTAGGATTCAAAAATGTGTTTAGTTTTAAACTAAACTGAAGCACCCAATCCAAGCTATTTTGCATTATAAGACATAAATATTTCATGATTAGATTTCAATGTAATGGAAGAATGATATTTTATTTTTTAAGGGATTAATGTCAAAAACCATCGATGATGATTGGTTTGAGATATGAGAAAATTCAATAGAGTCACATTCTAGTCTTTATTTGTATTATTTCAGTAACTTATTTTATGTGCAATGTATTGTTATTCTATGGGCTAGATTAGATTATATACAGTGTTAATAGTTTATCATTCATGTTTGCACATCAAAATAGAGCGGTTTAATTTCTGATGCTTCAACCATTTGGATTAAATTATATGATAGAAGTTAGTCATATAGTGTTGATTGAGGAAGTGGTGAACAAGTGTCTAGACCAACTCATGGCACAAATAGTAATAGAGTATTTAGGGCCGACGGTCAGATTTTGGTGCAGGTGTTGTGAATGGAGATCTCAAAAATTGTTTTAAAAAAAATAAAATACTTTAGGAATGCTATTGTTTTATATATTTGGTGACTATATTAGTATAATTTCAATTATCATACTTAGTAACCTTTTGTGCGCTAAATGTCAATATTGATATCATTAATTCTATACTTCCACTCTTTCAAATTTATGGTGAATTAAAAATGTAACTTGTGAGGTCTGTGCTTTTATCCACTCTTAACTTCTCTACATAGCTATTGCATACGTGATGAATCGCACATCTTTAATCCATTGTAACCGAGGGAATGTATGCAAGATGTAATGAATCACTCACAGTTAATGCATGTCACTATCTATGATAGTTTGAAGTCGCTGAGATAGACTTATGACTCTATAATTTGACTATTCTTACCTAATATTTCTATGGAGAATGACATCTTTAGCAGAGTCAATTGAGGCATTTTCTTTTTCAAAAACTAGAATTTTCCCCCTCTTAAGTAAACTTCCCACATAGAAGAGCTATCTCAACACTCTAATTATTGTCTTCGTCACAAACTATTCAACAGATAAAAAAATAATAATCTTGATTCTTGAGTAATGTCTAACTTTATAAAATCAACTCAACAGAGGTGATTAGTTTAAATTACTTCTGATTATTTATTTATAACTTTATCTTGATTCATTTTTGGAGATGGTGATTATCTTTGATTCTTGGTTAGAGATGGGGATTAATTTTAATTCTTTTTTGCTTCTACTGCTAATAATTAATTCTAGAGATATTTCTTGTGTTATTGGCGTAGAGTATAAATAGTCATTACAATTTTTCTTCTAATTGAGATTTATATGATTTGAGATTGAATGAATGAGTTTAATTAAGCATAGATATTTCATATTTATCCCTTTAATTTTGGTATTTTTATTGTCTCGTACAATGCATTTAGCCGAATTTAACTCATATTCATGATAGTAATCCTTTTTGGCGAGTATTTTATGTTTTGTTTAATTCTCTTTTGTTTAACATGTAATTAGCGCAAGTGGATGCAAGAGAAAAACCGAAACGGTGAAAGAATCAAAAGAAAAGGAAGCTAAGGGAAATATTGTAATTTTTTGGACAGAACTCAAAGGAGGAGCCTACTGAAAAATTGATGGCTTTAAAGTCATGAGAGTACGCTGGGAGAAACGACACCCCAATCCGAGCTACGGATGAAAAGTTATGTGCATTCAAAGTTGGGAAGAAAATCCAAGGGTAAAAAATTGTCATTAAGAGCAAATCGGGCAAATAAGGGAAGCTTGGGCAGGAGATTGGACATAACCAATTCAGATGCCTAAGAGAACTAGTTGTCTTTTCGAATGGGTTTGCACATGGATAAGCAAATGGGTTCGGGTCACCTTATATGTGATTTTAAGATCTTTCCTATCTTTTAGCAAAATGAGTTTTAGAGTCTAAGGACTCTCTACAAAGACATGAAACCTTTGTAAATAGTCATTAGGAGTCTTTTATCATAATATTCATTAATTGTAAGGATAGAGACCAAGAGGAAAACTAGGAGAAAATTCAAAAGATTCTTGCATACAAATTTTAATAGAGAGTTACTTATGTTTCGATTTTTCTTTAAAGCTTATTCTCATGCATTCCTTATGTTCTCTATCATTGGTATATTAGTGTCATGCTTTGTTATCATTATTTAGTCATTATGTCTTCATGAAACACATTTATCTGATGCGTAGTTATAACGAACACGCCCTACTAAATTTTTAGAGAGTTAGGGGACATGACCTAAGCTAAGCATGAAAGTTAGATATAAAATTGGACGTAATCATATATAATTATTTGATATTTTTTAAGACTTATATTTTAGGTCTCTTAACTTTGTTTGTCATAGGCAATCGGAGTGTTTGAGGATATAATATACGTGTCAAAAATCTTGTGCGGAGTAATATTCTCAGATATTTAGTGCTTTGATTGAATTAATGTTTTCTTTTAATTAAATATATAATTATAGAAAAAAAATTATCTAATTAAAATACCTACGGGTCGGGGGATTGGAACCCGACTCCACTTTTTCCATATAGTTTTCAAAAAATATAAATTTCATTTGCACTTGAGTTGTAGGTACACACGTAGCACACACATTCTGCATCACGCCAAGTTTTGGCTCTGTTGTCTAGGAACTAGGTAGAATCACCAGGTTAGGTCGAATTAATCTAATAATTTGACTCTAAATCCTAAAAAGCCAAAATAATTGAAAAATCCAAAAAAATTTTAAAAAATAAAAAATATTCCAATAACCAAAAAAATCAAAAAAATAAAATATTCTCTCGAAGTTTTGAATGCAAAATACTCAGCCCAATCTAAATCCCGAGCCTATAGTAGAACTCCCTCACTTTAGAAATAACACTCCAATAACTCCTAATTTCTGGGTACCACCTCTTACACCGAGTAGTCACACCACAATTCGAGCATTCTATAGGTGTGAATGCGATGTCTGATCACGCTAGTTTCGGAACCGGGGGGGGGGGGGGTGATGTCATACCACCCCATAAGAGACGTCTTATACCCCAAGTGAACCGTCGCTCCTAGATGCATTATATTTTCATATAATGTTGGGCAATTACACTTTAGGAATGGGATGATACAAATTCTCCCATAATTTAACGATATGGAATCCGAGAAGCCTTATCTCCACATTAGAGAGTTTGAGGAGGCGTGCGAGACCTTTAACGATCAAGCCTGCACCCAAGACGTAGTTTGCCTCACGATTTCCCATTTTCACTTAAAGACAAGGACAAGACTTGGCTTTTGTCATTAGCACCGAACTCGATAGCTACGTGGAGAGACATGCAAGCTAAATTTCTCGAGAAATTCTTTCCCGCATATAAAACAAATTCTATTCAGGATCAAATTAAAACTTTTAAGAAAAATGATCAGATCCTTTTAATACCTGTCGAGAGAGGTTCGACAAGTTAGTTAGCATGTCCCCACATCATGGCAATGATAAGTGGATACTCATATCTTACTTCCATCGTGTACTTCGCATAAGATCAAAATAACTTATTTAAACAATGTGCCTGGGAGAGTTCTTATAGTTACATGAGGACAATGTGGAGGCCCACTTTAGTTATGTCTCCGAGACTACTCAAGCTTGGGACACATATGACCCAAACACCCAACCAAAATATAGAATCACGTCCTCAACTGCTTCCGCATTTGGACTCTATCACTTGGACAAAGAAACCGAGTTAAAGCTCCAAATTGACCAATTACCCAAATGGCTAGAAGACGTGTGATAGAAATGACTTTTGCGTGTATCTTTGTCTTTTGTCGTTGCTTGAAAAGTCCTTCTAGTCAAAACCTCACATACCAAAACATAATAAACTCAGGTGTAGAGTGGTAAGTAAGGATGTCAATCCACTTTCTATGGGGTAAAGCAAATGGAAAAAATTCAATTGTAATTCACTTTTTATTTTCTTTTTGTGCTTTTTCACTTTTTTAATTTTTTTTAGCTTTTACAATATTAAAACAATAGGGTGAGGTGAAATGATTTAAACTATACTAAACTAATGTGATATGATAACTAACTAGAAAGTTACTAAAATGGAAAATAAAGTCTAAGCTAAAAATAAGAGATAAAATGAGGTAAATAATTGTGAGAACAATGAAGGAATGAGATTACACCTCAAATTTTAGTTATTCTAATTAATTAATGTAATTATTTGAATACTCCCAAATTAATATCAAAATTACAAACCAACTCTCATTGCAAGTGTAATTAGAATAGTAATATTTTAGAAAGTTAAGTTTAACACCCCACAACTCTAGAAACATAGATTCACACTCCTTTTAATTAATCACCCACTAGGATCGATCAATTAGAATTTATATCAATCTTATAAAATAAATTTAGAGTTGAGATTCAAGTGATTATAACCCACGTAAGAAACCCCTGTCTCTAGTTCGAATCTAAAATGGGTATTATAATCAGAATTTCGATTTTCTCTCGAAAATCATTTACCCTCTCTCGAGGCGTAAATCTAAGGGTGAGGGATCAAAATTAACATTCAAAGGGAAATTTCAAGTAATCAAACTAAATAAACTAAAATAATATCAAATAAGGGTTTAACCCCACCCCTTGAAAGGGATTTTAGCCTAACATGGTATAAAATATGACAAATTAATAATCAAAGGCATATATAATAAAATAGAAGGGTAAAAGAACAAATCTTCAAATAAGTCTCCTTGATTTTGCAAAATTTGACTCTAATCCTCCATTGAAATTGAGCAACATCCATTGAAAATTAGATTTTCACAATATTCAATTACATACAAACACTCATTTGAATCACTCAACAATTAATTTCTCACAAATATCTTAAAAAATAAAAGGAAAAAAAATAAAACTATTTACAAAAAATAATTTTCTCTACAATTCTCTCTCTAGAATTCCTATCTAAAAGCTCTCCTTTATTTTATGATGAGTTTTTGGTCTTCAACTCTCTTCAAATACAAGGCATGGAGCATGGGGTATTTTTGGGAATTGGCTTGGGTGTTCATGAGAATGGTGAGGGGAGCATGGGGTGTGAGGTCATGTGGGTGAGAATAAAAATCTGATTTGTGTGCATATGGGGTGGTTTGGGAAAAAAAAGGGGATAAGGGTTAGTTGGGGGTAGAATAGGAAAAAAAGGGGATAAGGGTTAGTTGGAGGTATAAGGGGTGAGGGAAGGGTGCGCCGACGATTTTGGGTCGCCAGCGAGGAGAGAAAGAGAGGGCAGCCGGAGGTGGGTCGCCAACCGACACCGGTGTGGGGATAAGGGTCGCGGACAGTGGGTGGCAACGGTGGGCTCGCCGGCCGGTGGGGATGGCTGCGAAGGGGCTGCCGCCGGCGGTCAGGGGCGGTGAGGACGAGATCGCCGGAGATGGGGGTTGCAGGGTATTGGTTAGTGGAAGTGTGGTTTGTGTGGCTGTTAATGGAGATGATGATATATGGGTTTGATGTTGGTGGTTTAGGTGGTAGTGAGAATTATGGAGGAGAGAGGAGAGACAAAGGGTGTGTAGGTGGAGAAGATGAAGTAGGGAGGGGTTGTGTGTGGGAGAGTGTAGGAAAAGTAGGGTGAGGGTTAAGGAGGTGTAGGAGAAGTGGGGTGTGTGTGGTGTATGTGTGTGTATTTAATTTGAACCCCTAATAAAAATAACACTAAAACTAATAAAATAAAATCCTATTAAAATTCTATTCTAAAATAAAACAAAGACTCAAATAAAAATAAAAATAAAAATAAAAATAAAAATAAAATCTAATTAAACTAAAACTAGAATTCTAAATAAATGTAAAATCAAATAAAACAAAAAAAAATAAAATCTTAAAAAAATCTAATCCTAATAGAAATAAAGCTAAACTAAAATCTAATAAAAATAAAAATCAAATAAAATTATATTAATAAAAATAAAAATAGAAAAAAAAAATAAAATCTAAAAATTCTAAAATAAACCTAAAATTAATCCTAAAAATAAAAATGACACAAACTAAAAATCTAAAAATATTAAAAAGGACACAAACTCAACACACACACGGTTTATGGTAGGTTTAGGCTAGGTTAAGGCTCGGGTGAGGTTACGAGATTGGTAATTACCTTCATAAAATGCACAATTGCCTTGTTATACACATTTGAACACCGCAACGTGCAATTAAGCCTGCATAATTAACATTTAAGCACATAAGACCCATATTGTCGAGAATTAGCAAATAAAGTACATCTATTTGGGGTATAAATTGTACAGTTTTGGGTGCTTATCAACGTGGTCGAAGCTAAGTGGAGAGTTATATCTAGCCTATCTCTAGCTTTACCAGACGAAAGTTACACGACTTGTGAGGTAGGACATTTAACAAAGGAATGTCTGACGATACATGCCTACAAAGTTATGCTTCAAGAGCAAGTTGAGGCGGTGGGAGATAATAAGGGCAGTTTTTACTCTCCTCGCGATAATTATTTTAATTTCTTATGGCGAAGCCATCCCAGTTTTAGTTATGGACAACTGAGGCAGTGATGAACCCGAATGCACACGTTTCCAAACAACCGCCACCACTCCCAACTTATCAACATGTTCCACCCATGCAAGCGCCTCCTCATGCCCCTCATGTGATACCACAACGAAAGAGTCTCGAGGACACTCTTGCTCAATTCATGCAAACTCATTCAACAATAAATTCCGAAAACACTCAAAATTTTGTATTCTTAAAGTCATCCCTTTCTAAGTTTCAATCTTCCCTAAGTGTCTAAGAGAAAAAAAGTTTCCTCCCTAAGGAAAATGACCTCCCAAAGGTCAAAACTGTGTGAGCTCTACTCCCAATGCAAATAAAGAGCAATGTCAAGTGGTAACCACTCTACGTAGTGGGAGAGTTGTTGACCTGTCACCTCCCCCACACGACGTGCAAAAATACAACGAGGTTTCTTGCAAAAGAGTACGAAGATACCCCCTTGGAAGAGAGTGAAAAGGATAACATAGTTAGGCATGAGGTGTTAGTGAAACCCCCTTATAGCTTCACCTTACCCTTAACGATTGATCCCTCCTCCTAAAGGGACCTCTCGCGATGACATTCTAGAAGTTATTAAGCAAATGAAGCTTAACTTGCATTTTCTTAAGGGCATCAAGAAAATTACCATGTATGCTAAGTTCTCAAGGGACTTACTCATGGTGAAATTTAAATTAAAGGTAAAAAAGGTTTTCTTATCACAAAATGTGAGTTCGGTAATTTTGAGCGACCTCCCACCCAAGTATAAAGATCCTAGTGCGCTTACCATTTCGTGCATTATTAGAGAGATTAAAATAGAGAGAACATTACTAGATTTAGGGGAGAGTGTCAACATTGTCCCCTATTCCATCTATATAAAGCTATATTTGGTAGATCTTAATCCCACCAAAATTACTCTTCAACTCATGGCTCATTCCGTGAAGGTACCCCATGGGATATATGAGGACGTCATCTTCCTAGTTTACCCTTTCTACTTCCTGGTAGATTTTGTCATTTGGAACATGGAGACCTCCTCTCTCCCGAATCATCATGTTCCCATTATTCTTGGCCACCCTTTCCTAGATATAATTAATGCATTGATTAACATGCGTAATGGGAAATGCAACTCATGTTCGGGGATATTACCTTTAAAACAAATATCTTCAACATCACCAAGAAAATCGGTGATGAAGATGGGTTACACGAGTTAGATCTTATAGAGGAGGTAGTACATGAACACTTTAAGGGTAATCACACTAGGAATCCATTTGAGGCGTGTTTAGTGATGAAAAGTGAGAGAAATAGTGCATGCATCGATTTTGATCGAGGGGTGAAGGAGATGCGAGATTTATTGGATGTGGGAGAGAGAGAGATGAGAATGTGACAGATTTTAGTTGGGTCTCCCTATTCGATGAATTTCCACTGAGGGAATCATATACCGTTCCCTCCAATGTTAAATTTCCAAAACTCGAGTTGAAGAAGCTTCCTTTCAACATTAAATATGATTATTTGGGGGAGGATGAAATATATTCCGTTATTGTCTCCTCGGTTCTAAATGAAGATCAAGAAGGGAATATTATGGACATTTTGAGGAAGAACAAGGGTAATTTTAATTGGTCCATCACTGATTTGAAGGATATAAGTCCCTTGATTAGTACCCATAAAATCCACCTAGAGGAGTATGTGAAGCCCTATAGCGATATGTAAAGACGCTTGAAACCAGTCACGAAAGACGTCGTTTGAATGAAAATTATTAAGTTATTGGATGTAGGCATCATCTATCCCATATTGGAGAGTAAATAAGTGAGTTTTATTCAAGTCATCCGAAAGAAGTCAAGAATGAATGCGATTGAATACGCAAAAGGGATAACTTATTCCAAAACGTACCACCACCGGGTGGCACATTTTCACTGACTACTGGAAGCTCAATGTCGGCACTAGAAAATACCACTTCCCTTTACTTTTCATGGACCAAATGCTTAATAAAGTCTCAGGCCACCCGTTTTACTATTTTTTAGATTGTTATTCAGAGTATAACCAAATTGAGGTGGATGTGCTAGATCAAGAGAATACTATGTTCACATGTCCATATGTCAAGTTTGCCTACAAAGATATGCCATTTGGAATATGTAATGCACCCTGACCTTTCAAAAGTGCATGCTTAGTCAATCTAGAGATATGGTTGAAAGAGGCCTTGAGGTGTTCATGGATGATTTTAATGTCTTCGACCCTTTTTTTTACCATTGCCTTGTTAATCTTCAGAAGGTGCTTGCCCAATGTGTGGAAAATAACTTGGTAATAAATTGGAAGAAGTACTATTTTATGGTCACCTAAGGAGTAGTTCTTGTCCACATTGTGTCATTCAAGGGGATGGAGGTAAATAGGGCAAAAATCGACATTATTTCCAAACTTCCCCCACCCAAGTCACTAAAAGACGTGGGCTTATTCTTAGGCCACGTGGGGCTTTATCATAGGTTTATTAAGGTTTTTAGCTCCATATCTAGGCCCTTAAGCAACCTACTCCTGAAAGATGCCCCTTTTGAGTGGGGTGAAGCGTGCTAAGAGGCTTTTGGAAAATTGAAAAGCATGTTAATATCCACTCCCATTATTCAAGCTGCGGGTTGGACCCTTCCATTCGAGCTTATGTGTGATGCGAGTGATTATGCTATAGGGGATGTTTTAGGGAAAATGAGAGATAAGAAGGCCCATGTAATATACTAGACTAGATAGACTTTAATCGAAGCTCAATTAAACTACTCCACTAAGAAGAAAGAATTGCTAGCGGTAGTGTTCGCCCTCGACAAATTTCGTTAATATCTTATAGGGTCACCCATAGTGTGACTTATCGACCACACAGATCTAAAATGTCTCCTATCCTAGAAGGATGAGAAGTCGTACGTCATTAGGTAGATCTTGCGAATCCAAGAGTTTCATATTTCCATTGAAGACAACAAAGGAGTAGAGAACGTCATAGACGATCACTTATCAAGGCTTTCGTCCGACGTACCTAAAGATTCCATACCCATAGATGATTATTTTTTGGATGAGCAATTATATGCCACTTCCTTTCGTCCTTGGTTTGCGAATATTGTAAATTATTTAGTCACGATGGACGTTCCCTCCGATTGGACACTACAAGAGAAGAGGAAGTTCTTTTCATAGTCGCACAAGTTTTTCTATGACGATCCATACCAAATAATCCTAAAATGTGTGCCAGATGAGGAGATCCCAATTGTCATTTGGAAGCATATGGAGGTCACTTTTACATCAAAACGACACTACAAATATTCTTCAATGTGGTCTATATTTTCCCACTATCTTCTGGGATGCGAAGTTGTATTGTAGATCTTATGATAAGTGCCAAAATATTGGAGCCACTACACAATGTGACATGATCCGTTGTTCCTTATTCTCACCATTGAGACGTTTGACTGTCGGAGGATTGACTTCATGGAACCTTTCTCCCCTCTTTAGGTTTCTTATACATCCTTATCATGGTAGAATACGGGTCCAAGTGGGTAGGGGAAATATATATTTGGACGAATGACAGTAATGTGGTGGTTAAGTACATACATGAACACATACTTTCTCATTTCGGTGCTCTGAAATCCATCATTAGTGACAACGGCATGCACTTTGCAATAGCCTATTTGAGAAGTTAATGAGAAAGTATGGATTCATCCATAAGGTTGGGATGACTTACCACCCACAAATGAATAGGCAAGACGAGTTAGCCAATCTAGAGATCCAACACATTCAAAAAAATACGATAAATCCCAACCGTAGGGATTGGTCTAATAGATTACTTGATAAGCTATGGGATTATCGAAATGCATACAAGACCCATCTTGGAATGTCCCCATTCCTCTTTGTGTATGGAAAGCCTTGTTATGTCCCCGTTGAGCTAGAGCACAATGCGTATTGGTTGAATTTTAATCTCGATAAAGCCGGTGAAGTGCGAACATTTTAATTAAGTGAGTTAGAATAAATATGCAATGGTAAATATGAGAGCATATGCATTGGCAAAGAGTGTATGAAACTATTACACGATAGAAATATTAATGAAAAAGAATTTTAATTGGGCCAAAAGTTCATTTGTATAACTTAAGACTTCATTTGTTTCCCTACAAGTTACGTTTGTGGTGGATAGACTTGTTCGTTGTTAAAGATATGTTCCCATACGGTGTGATAGAGGTTGAGGGTGATAAGTATGGGAACATATTTAAGGTAAATGTCCAATCCTAAATCCATATATAGCGGCATATGTTAAGGAAGTCAAGATAATCTTTTTATCAGACCCCGTATACGGGGATGAGTAGGTAAGTTGGAGAGTGGTCGTTGAACCCCCGACGAGTATGGGGTGAGGTTATGTTGTATTTTTTAGTCATGTTTGTATAACTCATTTTGGTGTGATTCGATTTTGTATTATCAAGAGAGACAAGTGTTCGTTTTTACCCTTACACATCCCGAGAGAGAGGAAGTTGAAAATGTGGTGAATTTATTTGCGCCCTCGATCGCCATTAGTGAATTTAGGATCAAAGTGGAGAGATTTGTAAGTTCCCCCCACCTTCGTGCTCGAGCCAATGCAAAAAAAGGGAAGAAAACGGGTTTTTACAGCAAGTTGAGCCAAATCGATTCGCTTAACAAACTGGTTCGGCCCCTGGGAGAATCGGATCGGTCCTTGGGCAAACCGGTCCGGCCCCTGTTGTTATCAAAACATGAATTCTTCCCATTTTTCATTTACTTACCACCTTTTGATCTTCCGTGCCCTCCAATTCATTTCCCTTCCCTCCATACATGAAAATTCACCCCTTTTAACTCCATCATACCCAAAAACCCTCCATTTTCATTTCTCCCTCCCTTTTCCCACAAAATAATTTAATTTTCCCATCCTTTCACACACCCCCACACCTATAAGTACCAACCCAACCCCACCTTTCCCCCCGACCAAAAAATTTCTAATTTCCCTTAAAAATTCTCCCAACCATCCTATTTTCTTAATCCCATCATGTCTAACAAATTTGTACGCAAGTAGAACTGCACCAAAAACGAAGATAATGACGCTGGAGAGAATTTTCGGTCGACCCAAGTTTATGATTGGGTCACCACATATTTTGGACAAACCCACACGGTTTTCATTGAGAGGAAGGTGGTGTGGGAATAACGTCCCGCTGAGGTTATTCGGCTATTTGCTAGATTTGGTTGGTGTCAATGGTTGACCTCCTCCTAGCCGATCTAAAAAGATATTGTCGTCCTTTTCTATGGGACCCTAATTCGCACATCCCGAGGCCACTATGAGGCCTTCGTCAAAGTAAAAAAGTCCCGCTTTTACTCGACATCATTAGGTGGAAAATGCGGGCGGAAGGGGTGAGGATGTACGACGAACAAAACTACCCAAATTCTGCTCCACCCCCACGAGGATCGAATGTTGAAGCCTTGGGATCCCGGCACCGAGTGGACACGAGAAACCTTACCCATCGGGAATCTCCCGAAAACATGTCTGCTATACCAATATCATTAAATGCAACACCATACTCCTGACGATGAATAACTATGCAATTTACCTTCGGCACATCACATTACTTTACTACGTTTATAACGAAAAACACGTATACGCCTCCCCCACATTCACCTCATTGATATCACTACCGAGGCCTTTGAAAAAACTAATAAAATGTCTCTAACATATGCTCGCTTCATATGTTCCATTTTCTCTGAGTGTCACTGGGTGGGGGCCCGTAGCTCGTCAACCCAAGCCCATTAACTTTACATCTATTCGGTGGAGTACTACCCAATTAAGTAAAGTCCAACCTCCTCCAACACCTCTCTTTGAGGATGTTGACACGGACAAGTAAAGTGTCGAGGAGGAAGAAATTGAATGGGAGGCCCAAGATGATGAAGAGGAGGCTGACTCCGATTATGAGACCGAGTTTAATGAATGTGCATATAATACGACGATTATGAATAGCCGTATGGATCATTTAATGACCTGCCTCGATGGGTTCATCGCCGAATATTAAGAGGAACGTCAGGAGGATCATCGTGACTATCGGTGCGATATGAGTATGATTATGCGGTTCCAAGAGGAAATGTACTGTTTAAATATGGGTCCGAACACACAAATGCCAGATTATTATTATGACCCATACGCACGCAACCCAAATGCCCCCTATTCCTCCCATTAGCTATGGTGAATGTGTTACTTTTGTTCTGTAGCTTCATTCTTTTCATCATTGTATCTTTCAAAGAAACTATGTAAAATTTTCTCTCTTGACTAATGGAAGGCTATTTGGGTTCTTATTGCCCACTGAATTTTAAATTTTGTTTGTTCTATTTTCGCACTTTTCTTTTCTTATTTAGAATTTAGTCCATTTGATTGAGGACAATGAAAAAGTCTAAGTTAGGGGTTACATGTGTGTCTTTTAAACTCCACAAATTTTAAAATGCCCAAAAAATAGAGACTTTTTAAAGTGCTTCAAAAAAATTGAAAATATTAAATTTGTAGGGAAAAAATTGAAAATTTCCAAAAAAGTCAAAAATATTTTTCTTCAAATAAATAAAAATTGGAATTTAAATTTTCAAAAACGTCACTAAACATATAATGCACTAAGACGAAATTGACAAAAAACAGAAATTGAGGGAAAATCGATGATTTAACGAATAAGTGTGGAGATTTATAACCTGGTGAGATTTTTGAGGCAATCATTTTTTTTCGAGAAATTAAATCCATCTGAGTTAAAAGTTAACAGAAAAGTTATTTTCAGTGTCAAAAATCCATTGAGTATGTCTCAATCATTGTTTGATCAGTTACGAAAAACGAGTGAAATATTATTTTGAACAAGCGCTTAAAATTACAAAAAATTAAAATTAATACCGAGACGCATATGGTTATGTGATTAGTAATTAAGATAAATGAAGTAAGGCCATCATTTGTTCAACCAAAAATATTATCCATAAAATGTTAAAAAAATCATTATTTAGCAAGCCACTTTGAGCCTCAAAATGATATACCATTCGTTTTTAACCCGAAAAGCCCAATTGGTCCGGAGTAGTGAAAATCTAAAAATTCATCAATTAAGTCCAAATGCTACATAGAAAGGGTACAAAAAATAGAAAAGTAAATGCCCAAACAAAAATAAAAATAAAAAATTAGAAAAAAATTGAAAAATAAGAAATGTGAGAAATAGAAGGAAAAAGAACAAAAAAGAAGAAAATGAGCAAAAGCCCGAAAAAGTGCCAACGGACATCGCAAAAAAAAAAATTCCAACTCTGAAATTCCAAAACATTCACATTTTTCCCAAAACATCTAACCCAAAAATGTTGTAACCGAGTTCGAATTACGATGTCAATTACCGCGTGGAGAGCTGATAAAAAGGTGCGAATAAAGAATGGTGTTTTTTCTTTTCCAATGATCATATTCCGTTAATGAGATATTTTCACCATAAATATTTCCGTCTTTCAATTTATGTGCTTGAACTCGTGTCCTATTACATTTACTCTTAATATGATGCATAACGAGAGAAAATAGCCACGATCCGAGTGATTTATTTTTGAGTGCATCCCGTGAGAAATTGAATCAAAGAGAATTTTTGGAAAGTAACATAATGATCAATCGGTGGAAGTTAGTTATTTAATTTCAGCTTCGCACACACACAATATGAATTGATATTATCGAATAAAAATTTGATGTCACGTTTTTTTGGGAATTTAAAATGTACGGTTTTTAATTATTTTAATATTTTCTTTGAGTCGTACAAAAAAAGTGAATTTTGTGGGTAAATTCACTACAAATCTCACGAGACAGCACTCGTCCAACTAGGTAACCTACGGATTTAACGTCTTGTTGCATATGCTAAATGAAATTTCTTACCCGCGAAAGAGGTATCCTATCCCAATAGTTGTTCATAAGTCCATTTAGAATCATGATCTTATTATTTTACATTGTTCAGGATGAGCAACGTTCTATGTCAGGGGGATTTGATTAGACACAAATATTTCATATTTATCCCCTTAATTTTGATATTTTTACGAACCCATAGAGTGAATTTATCTTGGATTTATCTCATATTTATGCCACTAACCCCCTTTTTTGCGAATATTTTGTGTTGTTTTATTTTCATTTTGTTTTACAAGTAATTAGTGCAAGTGGATGTAATAGAAAAATTGAAATAGTGAAAGAATTAAAAGAAAGGAAAGCCAACGAAAAATTTGTAATTTTCTATTCGAAACCCGGTGGATTGAAAAGTCGAAGACTTTGAAGTAACGTGTATGCTAGAAGATACGACCCCGAATCCGAGATATGGATGAATCTTTATGTGCATATTAAGTTGGAAATAAAATCGAGGGGAAAAATTATAATAAAGAAAAAATCGTGCAAGGAAAGGAAGCTTGGGCAGAAGATTGGACCAAACCAGTTCGGATGCCTAAGTGAACCGGTTTGCTTTTCGAATGGGTTCACACATGCCTAAGTGAATTTGTTTGGGTCACCTGATAGGGTATTTTAAGGTCTTTCTTATCTTTTAGCGAAGAGTTTTAGAGTTTAAGGACTCTCTAAAACGAATTGCATCCTTTGCAAATAGTTATTAAGAGTCTTTTATCATAATATTCATTCATTGTAAGGATACAAAACAAGAGGAACATCTCGGAGCAAATTCAAGAGATTCATTCATTCAAATTTCAATATAGAGTTTGTTATTATTTTGGTTTTCCTTGGAAGATTTTTCTTGTGCATTCCTTATGTTCTTTATAATTGGTAATATTAGTTTTATGCTTTGTTATAATTATTTATTCATCATGCCTTCATGCAACTCATATATCTCATGAGTAATTATAACGAACATATCCAGCTAAATTTTTAGAGAGTTAGGGAATATAAACTCAATCTAGGCATGGATGTTATATATTAAATTGCCTGTAATCACATATATAATTACAAGGGTTTGATATTTTGTTGAGACTAATATTGTAGGTCTCATAACTCCATTTGTCGTAGGAAACCGAAATGTTTGAGGATATGTATACATTTTAACAATCTTGTCATTCACGTTAATTTAATTATTGACTAAATATCGCGCAGATTAATATTAGCACATATTTAGTTCTTCGATTGAATTAATGTTATATTTTAATTACTTGTATAAGTATAGAAAATTTGTACCTGACGAAATACCTATGATTTGGGGGATTAGAACCCAACTCCACGTTTTCCAAATAGTTTTCATAAAACTACAAATTTCAGTTTTTTCTTTCTTTTAAATTAAAATTTCATTTGCTAGTTAGGTTTCCTTAATTAAGTATAATTATTCCCCAAAATCAATCACCTTTTCCTTTATTTCAACTCGAGATCATAGGTTTGAAGGTCTCCTACGATCTCTTCTAGTTTTGATGAGTTAAGCATACCAAGATAATTCATAACAGTCACTTTCTCATCAAACCTACTCGGCAACGATCTCAAAATTTTCTTAATCACTCGGTTATGGGGAATCTTCACACCTAGGTTAAACGCCACATGAACAATCTTGGACAACCTAGTGTAAAACTCATCAAATGTCTCACTCTCTAACATCTTAATCGTCTCAAATTGTGTAGTGAGATTTTGCAACTTAGACGCCCTAACCATGCTCGTTCCCTCATGAGTGAGTGCTATTGTATCCCAAGATTCTTTCGATATTTCACAAGCCATGATACGATTATACTCTTCAGGTGTGACATGTGAGGAAATAACGTCCAGACATTTAGAGTTATAGAGTACAAGCCTATGTTCAGTCTCAGTCCATAACTTAAGGGGTTTCAAACTAGTGACCTCACCCTCTCGTGTGACAGGTGGTGACCCGCTAACCAAACACACTCATCAATTAATTTTAAGGCATTTTTCATTCGCATTTTCCTGTAAGCATAATTACTGCCATAAAAAAAAGGAGTGCAAAAACTATCATGATTTCCAAAATTCATCCTTATAAGCAACAGGGATCAAACACAATAAAAATGTATTTATATCTCTGATACCACTATGTAGGTCCCCAAAATATAACTTTCAACAAAATTTTTTGCTTGAGCAGAATAAGTTAAGGATGAATGTAAACCAACTTTATCTTTTTGAAAAACTCTTTTTCAATTTATCAAACCAAGTTGTGACACAGATTAACTTAACCAGATTTTATCTTGTTTAACCCTAATCATGAAACTAGTGATTAAAGTAAGTAAAATAAAGTAAATCAATACTCACAACGCCGATGTACGAGGAAAAATCTAATCAAGAAAAAACCTCAGACGGCCCAGGCCAGACAATCACTATGACAATGGTTTTACAAAGTCAGATGGTAGTGTTATACAATGACTTAATTTACCCACGAGACTTGATGCTCCCTGATCTTCTATAAATCTTTATAGTGCCCAAGAGGAAAGTACCTTCTTACATGGTTCTCGTCCATAGTAGTCACCTCCATGAATGCCTCAAGTATCCACCGATACGGCCTTGTGTTGTCTACGATGTCTAAACAGGTATCCATCGAAT
Source organism: Sambucus nigra (assembly GCA_949130495.1). Taxonomy (NCBI): domain Eukaryota; kingdom Viridiplantae; phylum Streptophyta; class Magnoliopsida; order Dipsacales; family Adoxaceae; genus Sambucus; species Sambucus nigra. The sequence continues at coordinate 362,984,207 of OX422216.1, read as the reverse complement.
CTTCACCACAAAAACCAGCAATGGATCTTCAATAGAACCTCAAACTTGGTGCCAACAATATCACAAGAACATATGATAATGAAAATCTCGGATCTTGAAACTCTAAGGATATTTTTATCTGTGAAACCTCAGAAAATAGTTGCGAAAACACGTACTATTTGTAAACTTTTTCGTTCTGCTCACCCTTTGAGAAAACTACAACACACCTCTATATATAACAATTTTGAGGCAGTGGAAGATCTCGTTCGAGCGAGATACTGCATCATTTGAATGACAGCATCACTCGTACGAACGATAACATTTATCGTTTGAACGACGTCGCCCATATTAGAGTTTTAATGAATCCAACTTTGAAAATAGAGTTTTGCTTAAAACCAACTCTTATCCAACTCTAATCCATCCATTTATGATTAAAACGAAGTGTAAACATATAAATCATTTTAAAATCATTTTCTTAAAAATAACATCCTTATTTTGGTAAAATAAAGATCCGAGTTACATTAACAGTATGCATTCATACCTGTGTGATTTCAGAATGCAATTAATCCTCGAAGATGAGAAATTTGCATCAATTAAACTTCAGCATGATTAATTCCTTTTAGCTTTGCCGCAAAGTCTTCAATTAAATGTTCGATAAGTCATAGTCTCGTAGTGATCGTACAATAAAAATCTACCTATGACTCAAACGTGTTTTGTTCCGAGAATAAGTCAAAACAACATTAAGACTCAATTGAAAATTTGGTCCTTACATTTATGCATAAGCATGACGCTGAGAAAACATCCTTTATAACTTACAAAAAGTAAGTATTTCTATAAGGTGATGTCGTTCGACTTAAACAATGTAGGTCCCACCTATTAGATATTAGTTAATAAAACTGTAAAAGATAAGATTGACAAGACAATGGAGGTTTATATCGATGATATGTTGACGAAAAGTTTGAAGGCCGAGAATCATGTGGCCGACCCTAAAAGAAATTTTGATATAATTGTTGATGTAAAAAATTAGATTGCTTCTAATTATTTAATCACAGATAAATATAAATGAGACAAAGAATTTTAAAGTGGTTCAGCCTTATAAGAATGGCCTACGTCCACTGTTTTTGTTATTGCCAAGTGTTTTGGAGTTCTCGATATGTAATTCTATCAAGAAAATCCAGGTCCCCTTGAATGAGGGTGATACAATGTATTTATAGCCCTTAGGCTGTACATGTGAAAGGGTAAACAATTAATGCCTTTTAAGAGTATACGTCTGTATGATAAGCATTCAATGAATAGTTGAATTGTTGATTATCTGGCAATCAATGCTGTGGCCGAGATGCAGCTCGGACCGCCTTAGTTGCTCGTCATTCAGGAGTTCCTTGGAGTGTTGGAGTTCCTCGGAGTACACTTGCTGCTCGGAGTGAGTATGAGTTGGTCGGGGAAATAAACCTCCTCGTTGTTATTGTGCCACGTAGATCGACACGTGTCTTCTTATTATTCGTCTATATCAACATACTAATTTTGGTATCAACAGAAGCCCCCAATGTTTCATATTTCGAACTTTGAGGAATATGGAACATTCTTTCTCGGTATATGGCAATATTAAATGACCTTCCTGATTTTTAGGAGCATTTTCTCCGTATTCGAATGTCCTTCCAAATTCGCAGAATCCGCCTTTTTGAATTTTTATAAGCGCTTCGATCTTCACGCACTTTTTGTCCTTTTAGCCGCCGGTAGCTTAATAGTTTCTTTTTTGTAATCATTTCTTTCGCCGTTTCCCAAGGCAAAGTATTTAAGCTTCATAGGAAATCCCATTGTCTTCTACCTTTTCCAATTTCTGCTTTCGAGTTTTCCATAGTCTTTCTCTCTCTTGTGCGTTCATTCGTTTCTTCGTTCGTTGTCAACAGATCTCCCTTTTTCCTGTAAGATCTTCTTCCTTCTTCTTCATTTCTTTTATTCACCATGGTTTATGTTATTGAATCTCTTCAGAAATTCCGTTCTGATTTTTCTATTCCATCTTGGGTAACTCTGGAGGATCTTTCTGAGCCTTCAAATTATTTTCGTTTGGCTGAGGGACATTGGTTCCCCAACCTCTTTATTGCTGAATGTGGATTTTCTTTTCCACCAAACCCTTTGTGCTTAGAGTTCTGTCATTATTTCGATGTTGTTCCTGCAAAAATAGCCCCCAACACATGGAGAATAGTTAATGGGGTGTATAGGTTAAATCAAACTCACGGAACCCGTATAGGAATTCCTGAGATTATGTATTGTTATAGATGGGCTGTTCTAGATAATGTTTTTATTTAAAAACTAGATTTTTGAATAGGGCTTTAGTAGTCAACCTCCCTGATGCTAATAGGGATTATTTTGAACATGGGGTAGTTATCAAAAATTGGCAACATGCCCCTTTGATTGGAGATGAAGTATATGAAGGTCCCAGATGCCCTCCATATGGCAATGGGATAGGTTATTTTCATTTTATTTTATTTCTGAAATTATGATTTCATTATGTTTGAATAAATGTGTGATTGACATTTCACTATGTATTTGTTTGCAGTTGACAGCAAAAGAAAGATTACAAAAGAATCAGAAGTTAGTATTAAGCATTTGAAACTTATCTGGAGTTTGCATCAGAAAGTTGCAAATGAGCACATCAGGTCTGCTTCATATTTGTTGCAGTATAGGAGTTATTCAACCTCTTTCACTGCTCGCCCTGTAATCAGCACTGGTGAACCAGCGCCAGCTCCTGAGGACTCTTCTCCAGAATCTCACATTCCTCTGAGTCAGAAAATGGGCAAAAGAAGAGTTCCTACTATTTTTGAAGAGGCTACCTCTACGGGAGAGGGTAAAAGAAGCAAGATTGACATCCCAAAGGGGACAAAGAAAGTAGATGCTGCCCCTTCTGTTGCACCTCAGAAGGCTGCCGAGAAGCCCCTAGTGGCTCCTAACAAGAAGGATGTACCTGTGGAAGTGGTCACCATCTCCCTAACCAAAATCTCTTCTTTGGTTGAAAATGTTGAAATGCCACCGAGGAGACTGAAGAAATCCTCCTCGGTCAATTTGGCTGAAACCATTCCCCAGCTCCAAGTTAGTGGAGCTGGTGTTCTAACTATTATTCCTCCGAGCTCTGCTATGAGCTCGGTGAAGACTTGGACCATTCATAAAGTCCAAGGAATTGAGGATAATATGTCTAGGGATGTGCTTACATCCCTGGCTACTCGTCACATTGCTTCAGTAAGTTTCTCATATTCTGAATTTTCTTTCTTTCCATCAATACATGTATTTGTGTGCTGATTTATCGTTATCTCCTTTTTTCAGCTGGTGAGTTGCTTTAACACCATTGTGAAGAAGGATGAAGCGATCAAGGCTTCTAGCTCCTCATCCGGAGTGGAGGATGCTTTATTGGGTTTGTCCAAATCTTTGAAGGATTCCCGTCAAAAGTATGACAAGGATAAGGCTAATTGGGAGAAGAAGTTGGCTGCAGCTGAGGCAGAGAAGGTGCAGCTTGTTGAAGTTTCCAAGGGTCTGGAAAATAAAGTGAAATATTTGGAGAGAGAGAACAAGAAGTATGCCGAGAAGCTCATGAACTTTGGGGAGCTTGAAAATAAGTTTAAATTGGCTGAGGAGGAGCTAACCCTTCTGCGAGAAGTAAATCGCCAGAAGGAGGAGGTGGAAGTTAAATTGAAAGCCACCGAGGATCTTTTATCTGAGAAGCTCTCCTCGGAGAAAATAAAAAGAAAGATGGCAGTAAAGAAGTATTTCAACACTGGCTGGGACAAAGGATGGAACAAGGGGGTAGCAGCCATGATGTCCCAAGTGCAATATGGGAGTCTTAAATACTTCCGAGATGGTTGGGTTGCTGCATTGCAAGAATTGAAGGTTGACGAGGACTCTGAGCTGCTTCAACAGCATCTTCCTGGTCCCACTCCTAAAATTGAAGATGAGGAAGAAGATGAAGTTGCATCCGAGGAGTCTTCAATGACAGTGGGTGATCAAGTCCTTGCCTCACAACCTATTCAGACAGTCACCGAGGAGCTTTTGTCTATGCCCGCTCCACCCGAACAAGGTCTAGCTCCTATAATCCAAATTATTGTTCCTACCGAGCAACCAAGCTCCTCGTCCCAGCCTCCCGAGAAAGTCTTGGGAGACAAGGAAAAGGTGTGAAGTTTTTTCGGTATTTGTTTTATTTTCTTTTGTCACTTGTACTCTGTATTCTGAACACTGTACTCCTTTCTATAATGTAATAAACAATGACCTTTTTTGTCCCTCTATGTTGTTGATGTTCTGTCTGCTTTTTATTAAATCTTGCCTTCTCTTCTTTACTAGAATGGAATTGATGTCTGCCCATGACACAACTCTGCTTCGACAATGTAATAAATATTTTAAGGCTGGCCACACTGACTTGGACAATTCCCAGATTGTAGAGATTCTTGGTCGAGATGCTTCAGAGCAAGCAGTGGCGGCATATCAATACTTGAAATATCTTCTTGATCGTGATGTAACCAACAATGTGGCTTATTACGAAATGATTGAAGACTTGCAAGGTACTCTCGATGAACTTCAGCAGCAGTATAAAGAGTCTTCAGCTCTTTTACACGAAGGGTATGAGAAAAAAACCAAACAACTTCATGCTGAAAAAGGCTATGACAAGATGCTTGCTGGCTATGAAGTGAGAGAGAGAACATTGAAAGCAGATGTCGAAGGGCACAGGCAAATCGCTGAGCTATTGGAACAAGAAAACAACAATCTGTAAAAAGAACTAGCTCAGCTGAGGTCTGCTGCTTCATCTTCCACTGCCTTGGTACCGGTCACCGATGAAGGATTCTCATTTTTAGAAGTGGAAAATGCCAAGTTGCGTGAAGAGTTAGAGGCTTTGAGAAGAGCTGGGCCTTCTACTGCTATTCGGGGACGAGGAAGAGGTTCTCGTGGACGAGGAAGAGTTTCTCAGAATGTTATCGAGGGACAAAGTACTCAACCTGCTCGGGGACGACCAAGAGTTCTTTGTCCTACTATTGAAGAATCTCGTACTCAATCAGCGTTGGAAAACCAAGCATTCCAATTGATGGCAAAAAATCAAGCCTTGTCTGAACTATCCAAGAAAGTCCAAACTTTGGAGGATCAACTTGTCGTGATGAAGTCTGCTTTGGATCATAAGGATATTTTTGCCACAAACCTTCATGAGCAGTTAGAGAGACAATTTTCCAATTCCATAAACAACCTCGTGAATTCTGGATGGCAGGCTACAATGAGGCCCTTTTTCATTTGAATGATCGTATTAAAAATGCTAATAATGAAGGCTACAAACATGGATGGTTGAACGCCTTGGGTGTATTGAAACTAGAGAAAGGTAATTATTTATGGGATTACCATGCTCCTGGGCTGCTCGATCTACCAATTCCGCCCTTCAAGCTTGACATGAGCTGGATCCCTGCTCGGGCCATTCCTCGTTGTTTGATCTCCAAGTATCTTGGTGACTATGCCCTTCATTCACAGGCAGGATTATCTCGTCTTGAGCATTTACTGGATACACCTTCAATAATGAACGTCAGAATGCTTCGAGATCTGAACTTCATTAATTCTCCGCTTTGCCTAGAAGATCCTCCTGCTGGCGAGGAGCCTATTTCAAAAGCAGAAGTAAAAATTCTAGTAGAATAGGAAATTCTGATGTAATAATTTGTACACAATTTGATATCAATGTAATAAATTTGTGTAATTCATTTTGAATTCAATGAAAGAGTTTCATTTTTGTTCACAAATTTGTATTTCTATTGTCTTGTATTTGTCAAACACTTTATATTTGTGCTTGCATAACAATATTGCGTGGTTCATCGACCAGTATCAGTTATGTTGCTTAATCACCTAATAATAAAGTAGTGAGTATAAAAATGTTGAAAATTTTTCCAACCAACCAAGGTTGTTAAATTGTGCTTGTCGACCAACTACAGTTAGTGGGTTTTTATCCCCGACCAGCCATACTTGGTATAATTTGGAATATTTTCTCCTCATCGACCAACTACAGTTAGTGGGTTTTGATCCCCGACCAACCATACTTGGTAAAGTTTGGAATATTTTGTATTTTCTGGAATAATCTTACCTCCCGACCAACATAAGTTGGCATATCTTGTTTCCTAACCAACCGATATCGGCATTTTTAGGAGTATTTTGCTTCCTAGCCAAACACGTTGGAATTTTTAGAAATGTTGATGTTGTTCTCACCCTTTTACCAACCGGAGTTGGTCTGAGTTTGAACTATCATGTTCACTCGCCCTTTTACCAAAATTGGGCTGAGCCAGTGTCAGCCTCCTAACCAAAGGAGTATGGTTTCCTAACCACCCAGAGCTGGTATTTTTAGGAATGTCATGTTCTCGCCCTTTTACCAACCGAAATTGGTCTGAGTTCGAACTATCATGTCCACTCGCCCTTTTACCAACCGGAGTTGGTCTGAGCTAGTGTACGCCTCCTAACCAAAGGAGTATGGTTTCCTAACCAACCGGAGCTAGCATTTTTAAGAATGTCGTGTTCTCACCCTTTTACCAACCTAAGTTAGTCTGAGCTCGAACTGTCATGTCCACTCTCCCTTTTACCAATCGAAGTTGGTCTGAGCTAGTGTCATAGTTTGTAGTGTGTAACACTAGTATTCCCCAAAAAACTTTCAATAAAAGGAGAGAAGATGGCGAAATATCATCATTTTATTCATATTGATGGAACTACTTTACATTTTACATCACTAATAATACTTGCGTAGGTGTTCAGCATTCCATGCATTCTTAAATTCCTCTCCTTCTAGAGTCGCTATTCGGTAAGTTCCTGGTCGAACAACTTCTGTAACTCGGTAAGGTCCATGCCAGTTTGCTTCCAACTTATTGTGCTTCTGAATGACCTTTTTTAGCACGTAATCTCCTTCTTTTAAGTCGCATTTCTTCACCCTCTTGTTGTAGAACAGAGCTGTTCGTTGTTGGTAAGCAGCATTCCTAATGGCTACCTCTTCTCTAACCTCCTCGAGCATGTCCAAATCTAATCTTCTCATTAAGTCGCTGACTGGGGAATTGAAGTTCAGCACTCTGTGTGTTGGAAGACCCAACTCGGCAGGTATTACGGCCTCACTTCCAAATGCCAGCATATATGGTGATTCTCCAGTTGCTGCTCGGGGAGTTGTTCGGTAAGCCCATAATACTGACTGTAGCTCATTAATCCAATTAGCTTTAGCCTCACTTAGCCTCTTCTTCAAACCATTTAGTAATGTTCTGTTCATCACTTCAGTCTGTCCATTGCTTTGAGGATGGCCTGGTGCTGAATAAACCTTCAAAATGTTTGACTGATGACAATAGGCGGCAAACTCCTCGTTATTAAATTGTGTTCCATGGTCTGTGATGAAGGCATGAGGGAGACCATATCGACAGATGATGTTCTTCCAAACGAACTGGTATACCATCTCGTATGTCATATCAATAAGTGGCTCAGCTTCTACCCACTTAGTAAAATAATCCACTGCGACGACGAGGTACTTGAATCTTCCTCGGGTCGTTGGCAGTGGTCTAACCAAATCAATTCCCCACATAGCAAATGGCCAAGGGGAAGTTATGGGTGTCAACAATGCTTGTGGAGTTCATCGGATGGAGGAAAAACGTTGGCATTTATCACATCTCTTAGCATAGGCTATACAATCAGCCCTTATCGTTGGCCAGTAGTATCCCTGCATCATCACCCTTTGCAAAAGTGTCCGACCTGCTACATGGGCTCCACAGGACCCTTCATGGATCTCTTCAATCAATTCTTTCACCTCGGAGGGATGTACACATCTTTGCAAACCTGCCATAATTCCTCATCTATACAAAACACCATTAATTAATACATACCGAGCAGCTTTAAACTTCAATTTCTTGGCAGCGAGCTTATCCTCCGGTAATTCTCCCTCCTCAATATATGCCCTGATGGGATCCATCCAAGATGGTCCTAAATCAAGGGTAATAATATTCATCGTCAGGTCTTCATCTATGCTCCGACTTTCTAATACTTGAATTGGTATCATTTTTCGCAGCTCGGTACGAGTAGCTGATGCTAGTTGGGCCAATGTGTCTGCTCGTGCATTCTCCATTCTTGGTATTCTGATCAACTGAATGGCATCAAATTCTGCCAATAACTCCATCACCTTTGCATGATACTTGACCATTAATTCTCCTTTAACTTCATATGTTCCCATCATCTGATTCACAATTAATTGAGAATCACTGAACACTATCACTTGTTGTGCTTCCACAATCTTTGCTAAATTAAGACCTGCTATCAGGGCCTCATACTCAGCCTCATTATTGGAAGCTTTGAATTGGAATCGCAGGGCGTATTCCATGTCAATCTCATCGGGGGTGTTCAAAACAATCCCTGCTCCATAACCTATTGTGCAAGATGACCCATCTACATATAATTTCCATGTAGGTGACTCGTCTTCAAATTTCTTATCTGACAAAGTTCCTCGGTGAAATATTTGTTGTTTCCTTTCATCCTCCCCTGATATTCCTCGCTCCTCGTCGATCATATCTTCTCGCCTTTTACCAACTGGAGTTGGTCTGAGCTCGAATTTGATGATCCTTCAATATCCACAAGCCCTTTTACCAACCGGAGTTGGTCTGAGCTTGTGTTTGTTGATCCTGTAACATCCACAGGTTGATCATCAAGCAACTTTTGTTCCTCGAGGGTATCAGGATAAGTAAACTCTGCAATAAAATCTGCTACAGCTTGCCCTTTTAATGATGATCTAGGTTCATACACAATATCATATTCATCGAGCTCTATTGCCCACTACATCAGTCTCCCTGATTTTTCTGGCTTATGAAGGGCTTGTCTCAATGGCATGTCGGTATACACGACGATGGTATGGGCCTGGAAATATGGCCTCATTCTTCTACTTGCCTCAATTAATGCCAATGCCAATTTTTCCAGCTTTGGGTACCTGATCTCTGCACCTCGGAAAGCCTTACTTGTGTAATAAATTGGCTTCTAGAGTCCATTCTCCACTCTGATCAATGCCGAGCTGACTGCATTCTCTGATACTGCCAGGTACAAGTATAAATTTTCTCCCATTATTAGTCTGGACAACAGTGGAGGTGCTCCCAAATATTTCTTCAAGTCTTGAAAGGCTTTTTCACATTCATCATTCCACTCGAAAGTTTTTCGAAGTGTTTTGAAGAATGGGAGGCATCTATCAGTTGCTCGGGATATAAATTTATTGAGCGCTGCAACTCGTCCTGTAAGACTCTGCACCTCTTTCTTCGTCGTTGGAGATCGCAACCCTAAAAGAGCTTTGATCTTTTCTGGATTCGACTCAATGCCTCGCTGGTTGACGATGTACCCGAGGAACATTCCTTCTCGTACTCCAAATGTGCACTTCGTCGGGTTGAGCTTCATTTGGTATTTATCCAGTTGATCAAAGGTCTGACCTAAGTCAACTAGATGATCAGCAGCTTTCTTGCTCTTTTCAGCATATCATCGACATAGACTTCCGTATTGCAACTGATTTGTTCGGCAAAAACCTTGTTCATCAGCCGCTGGTATGTCGCTCCTGCATTTTTCAAACCAAAAGGCATAACATAATAACAATAAGTTCCCCTAGGGGTAATAAAAGAAGTACTTTCCCTGTCTTCAGGTTTCATTTTGATCTGATTGTAGCCAGAGTAAGCATCCATGAAGCTGAGCAGCTCATGTCCCGAGGTAGCATCCACTAGTTGATCAATTCTGGGCAATGGAAAGTGATCCTTTGGGCATGCCTTGTTGAGATCGGTGAAATCAACACATATTCTCCATTTATTGTTTTTCTTCTTTACCATCACCACATTTGCTAACCAGTCTGGATATTTCACATCTTCAATGAATTGGGCTTTTTAGAGCTTCTCGACCTCCTCTTGTATAGATTGATTCTTCTCGGGACTAAATACTCTTCTTCTCTGCTTTACCGGCTTGATCTCCTTATTCACATTGAGCTCATGCCATAAGAAGTTTGGATCTATTCCTGACATATCTTCATGACTCCATGCAAAAGTTTTCTTTCTGTTTCTCAAGAAAGTTATCAACTCCTATTTTATTGAAGCATCCAACGACGAACCTATCTGAGTTGTTCGTTCAGGGTGTTCATCGTCCATAATAACATTTTCTGTAGATTCCACCACCTATCATTTTACAAGTTGGGATTCATCTCTAGGATCCAGTGTTTCAATTTCTGTACCTTCATCCACCTGGTAGGTAGTAGTCTTTTTCCTTGACTCTTCAAGCTCCTCTTGCTCAGCAGATGAATAATAGCATTCCCGAGCTACTTTTTGATCACCTTTCACAACTCCTACTCCAAAATTTGTTGGAAATTTTAAGCACTGATGTACTGTAGATGGAACTGCTTCGATCTTCTTCAAACCAACTCTTCCCATGATGATGTTGTAAGCTAATTTCACATTCTTATCCATCACAAAGAAGCGTATTCTTTCTGTTCGACAAGCAGGCCAAGTTCCAATGAATATATCCAACTTGATCGTCCCAAGTGGAAAAACCTTCTCGCCAGCAAAACCCAGGAGAGGTCTGTGATAAGGCTCCAATTGAGATAATTTTAAATTTAAACTGTCAAAGCATGAGTAGAACATGATGTCTTCCGAACTACCATTATCTACCAGAACCCTTGAAATCACTACTTCTTTCATCCTCATTTTGATCACCAAAGGGTCTTCGTGAGGGTAAAGAACACCTGCAAGGTCGTTTTTTGAAAAACCAATGACTAGCTTCTCTTTGTTTATCTTCCTCGGGTGATCCTCCTCAGCCAAATTTATCCGTTGAATGTATGAGCAAGCTTTAGCCTCACCGAGGTAAGCTTTTCTTTCTGCAGTAAGATCTCCTCCTCCTGCATCTCCACCTGTAATAATTACAATCAAATGTTCCAAAACGTATTGAAAATAACTCGCGTTCTAGTTGCCTTGGCCTTTTGGAAGATCGGGGTCATCCTCTGTATCATCTTCATGATCTCTTTTCCTGTTTTCTTCTGCCCGACGAGGAGATCTAGATCTCCCTCTTGCTCGGTTTTCATTTCCTCTTTCATTCATACGATCAACATACTTTGACAACTTTCCTCGTCTAATGAGCGTTTCAATCTCATTCTGGAGGGCTATGCAATTTTTAGTCATATGACCATAATCCTTATGAAACTCGCAATATTTACCTCTATTTCTTTTGTCAGGGTCCGACTTCAGTTTCTTTGGCCACCTTATCTCCTCGTTATTCTTGATTTCTTCCAAGACATGATTAATACCCATTTTCAAAGGAGTATAATTATCGAATTTCTTCAGGACTTCCCATGACGACTTATTATTTTTGGAATGCTTGTCACCGCCATTGCCTTTATGCTCTTTCTTCTTAGATTTGTCGACTTCCACCTTGGTTTCTTTATCCATATTCTTCTTCGCAGCCATAGCCTCCTCGGCATTCATGATTTTGGCCGCTTTTGCCATCAACTCTGACATAGTTGTAGGCGAATCTTTGGCCAAAGTGTAATACAATTTGTTAGGCAACAACCCACTCATCAATGCAATGATTGTTGTCTTTTCTTCATAATCTATGACTTCCAGCTTCTCGTTATTGAAACGAGTTATGTAATCTCTAGTACTCTCACCAGATTTTTTTCTAACACTTAACAAGTGTGCTACTTGTTTTACTGGCTTTGCTCCAAAACAGAAATTACCGATGAACAACTCGGCCAGTTGAAAGAAAGTTGAAATCTTACCCCGAGGAAGATTGTTGTACCATATCTGGGCAGATCCAGTAAGAGTTCCTGAGAATGCTCTGCATCTCATCTCATCGGGGACATCATAGATGTCGGCAGCAGCTTGATATTGCTCTATGTGAAGAACAAGATCTTTCTTTCCATCGTATTTGGGGGTCACCACAGGGGCTTTAAACTTTGAATGTGCAGGAAAATCCACAATGGTCTGGACAAAAGGTGTCCCTTGAACAAAAGTTCGTTGTAGGAGATTCTTCGCCTTAGCTATTTCTCCCAATCTATCCTCCAACCGCTGAATGGACCCTTTCCACGCATCATTTCCTTCCTCGGGCCTATTAGTTCGAGCAATTGATTGTTCTGAAGTGGCCTCCTGAGATCTATCTTGATGAGCAACTGGTCGTGATTGTGCTGATCCTTCTCTTAGATCTGATGGTTGTCGGAAACTCCTTGACATGGTCTTAGGTGGACTCCTATTCCTCCTAGGGCCTAATCGACTGAAAGGAGACACCCTGCTCAGTCTTTCCAAGGCACTGGGTCTCTCTGGAGAGAGAGTAATATGTTGATCAGTATCTGTAGCCCGTATTGACGAAGATCGCCCAGGTTAATAAGAGAAATCTTCAGATTCTTCATTACGATATGACTCAGTACGCTTGGATCATGAAGAAAGTAAATAAGTTTGTCTCTGACCCATTCTCTGTCCTGAATGTGCAGGTACTCCGCCATGAAGGGTTTGTATGAGTTGCCGCATTGTTTCTTGCATGGCGGTTTGTCCTTGAGCCAGATTTGTCATAATTCCAGCCAGATCTGGAGCAGTTGATGGTGCAGAGGGATTTGGAGGATTCCTAACGTTCCCAGCATTTCGATTGCTGGATTCCGGATTATCTGCCATTGACGATGAATGATTTTTGGTGAAAAATGATAACAACAGTCGATTCCCACAGACGACACCAATCTGTTGATGTAAAAAATTAGATTGCTTCTAATTATTTAATCACAGATAAATATAAATGAGACAAAGAATTTTAAAGTGGTTCAGCCTTATAAGAATGGCCTACGTCCACTGTTTTTGTTATTGCCAAGTGTTTTGTAGTTCTCGATATGTAATTCTATCAAGAAAATCCAGGTCCCCTTGAATGAGGGTGATACAATGTATTTATAGCCCTTAGGCTGTACATGTGAAAGGGTAAACAATTAATGCCTTTTAAGAGTATACGTCTGTATGATAAGCATTCAATGAATAGTTGAACTGTTAATTATCTGGCAATCAATGCTGTGGCCGAGATGCAGCTCGGACCGCCTTAGTTGCTCGTCGTTCAGGAGTTCCTTGGAGTGTTGGAGTTCCTTGGAGTACACTTGTTGCTCGGAGTGAGTATGAGTTGGTCGGGGAAATAAACCTCCTCGTTATTATTGTGCCACGTAGATCGACACGTGTCTTCTTATTATTCGTCTATATCAGCATACTAATTTTGGTATCAACAATAATGGTTCAGTATAAAAGGAAATTAATCCAAATAAGTGCGTGTTCTATGTCTAAGTAGGGAAATATTGGGGTTTCATAGTCAATAATAGGGGCATCGAAGAAAATCCTGCCAAGATAAAGGCACTGATCTACATGAAGACACTAATAAAAACAAAAAATATTCAAACGCTGACAGGACGAGTTGCTGTGCTTAATAGGTTTATCTCGCGAGAAACTGACAAATGTCTACCATTTTTAAAAATCTTGAGGAAGGTATTCATTAAGGATAAGGAGTGTGAAAAGGAATTTCAAGAGTTAAAGTCCTATCTCGGCTCATTAATGCTCGTCTCTTGGCCTATCCAAGGGGAAAAACTATTTATGTACCTGGCCATCTCATATTCGGCCATTAGTATGGCTATTATGAAAGATAATAATGGGCTTCAAGAGACAATATACATCACCAATAATGCGCTATAAGGGACCGATATGATGTTCCCAAAGATGGAGAAAGTCTCTCATTTTTTTATTCACGCATTAAGAAAGATGAAACCCTACTTACAGGCTCATACGATGGTAGTGCTCACTAACACACCCCTTCGTCAAGTCACTCCTAAACCTGAGAAATTAGGTAGGACCATGTCTTAGATTGTTTAGTTATGTGAGTTTGATATCATCTATCAGTCGAGAAGTGCAATCATGGGGCCAGAATTGGAAAACTTTGTGTGAAAGGGGTGATGGTCCCCGAAATATCCAAATTTTTAACTTCTTATAAAAATTAGCCAAGTTTTAATTTCCTAAAAATTTAAACGAGGTTGAACAAAACAAATATTTGGATTTACACTTAAACATAAATTTAATCCAATTCAAGTTCAAATTATGCCAATCAAACAAAAGCACGCAATTTGCCAAATTAAATATTGCAACTTAAATTATATCAAATTAAAATTAACCAAAATTGTAAATTAGCACCAATTTAAACAAAGGTTATGATTAAACTGATTTTTATCTCAGTACCCCTAAGCAAGCATCTACGTGATGAATTTGCAAGATAAATATAAACATACCACAATGTTGCGATGTACGAGGAAAACCCATAATGGAAAAAACCTCGGACGTCCAGCCACAAGTACACTAGGTATGGTTTTACACAAGACACGACAAAACACTTACTTCCTCGAATATCCTTTCAAGCCTTGATTCTTTTTCATTCTTCTACCTCCGCCTAGTCGACAACTCTGGAATCCACTGTAGTCCCGGAATCCACCGATGGGGCGAATTATCCGTCAAAACATACTAAGGCTTTTCCAATGTATGCATAACAAAAATCTTCAACAAATCGGACTCCACAGTAGGAAACTTCTCTTTTTGGGATGAGAAAAAAACCTGGTGCCAACAATGGTGATCTCAAAGAATATGACTTGGATCAAAACAAACAATGGGCGTAAAAACTTGGTTTTGTTCTAAAGATTAAATCATTTGATTAATAAACACCAAAGATACTTTTTTATAAAGGTTTTTCTCTTAATATAACCTAGAATGTATGAAAAAGTCTTGCTAAAAATGTTGTTCTCGCATATATTAACGCTGGTAAAAATATAATGGGGAAATGGGAGGTTAAAATTTAGAGCTGGATAAACTGTCAAAAACAGCCTAGGTCGTTCGAACAACATGGTTCGAATGAGTTTACTAACGAGATTACTAGTGAAAATGTAGTGACACAAGTCATTAGATATGTCGTTCGAATGAAACTTTTAACGAGAAAACAGAAAAAATCTCGTTCGATATGTCATCGAACAATAAAAATTGTCATTCAAACGACTTTTTAAAAAAATTATCTTTCTTTAAAAAATAAATAAGCATTTTCAAAATAATATTGTAAAAAATATAACACCAAAAATAAATTCCAAGTCCGTATATATGTTATTGCATTCATACCTTTAGAGACCATGGAAATAATGAAATGTTGAGGACGTATAAACTTGGCACATAAACCGACAATGATGTAATATTCCAACTCTTGGACGTTATGTCTTCGAGAAAAATGTCATAGGCTTGAACGGATATGACAACTACTTTCCAAAGGTCCTGACTGTCAGTGATTTAGAATTATGGTTTGCATTTCATCCTCATTTGTTTCAAAAATGTCATTTTCAGACTGCCTATAGGCACCCAGATCCTCTACCTATAGGCAGGAGTGTACTTTACTTTATCAACTAGACCTGGGTATAATGATAGGTAGGATAGGTCCTATACTGATCGGGAGACGCTTGAAGCCTAATTTTTTCTATTTAAGTAGGTCATGACCTTATTACCAAGGTCCCCTTTTTAGCAATCTGAACATTTCCTACCTCGAAATCAGTGTGATGCCACTTGAAAAAATCCAAGTTTCCCACATTACTTTCACCTTTTGTACCGCACCTTCATACCACCTTTTCCACTCACCCCACCATTACTTCACCATCATCCCACCACAATAAAATCATCCTACTCTTCTTAAAAAGTCACTAGTAAGATTTCTAGAAGGTCTACTCTCAACCTGTTCTAATTCATTTAATTATTGTTGTTTATTTACTTTACTTCCATTTTTTATATCTTTTAGTCGTACTTCATTATCGCAGATCAATTGATATCAATTTTTATTATTAGTATTCACATAATATATTTTCATAAAATCAAAAGAGACAAAAAAATGATTTACTTAAAAACCCTAAAGTAGGATTTCCTCACCTTTTCCACACTTGAGCACCTCCTTCCAAAACAACAAAATAGTAATCCTAAATTTTGGTTTATGGGTAAACCCCACACTTGTGATATGTCAAACTATGTGGACTATGATTCCTATTTTGGATATGTAGGCATCCCCGATCATTATCGGCATTCAAGTCCTATTTTTCTCATTGTGTTACATTGTTTATATCTCATACTTAGTAGTACTGTATTTACGCATACGCCTACATATTGGTGTTCCCACCTGAAATGCACAATTACTTTCTCACAGTGAATCGTGATTCGGTGGTCACTAACATCATATTTCCAATTATTCCCTTTCTTTCGCATACTCCTTAGAGGAGTAGGGTGATTCCTTTTTCTCACTTATTTTCACATAACACATATTGCACACACGAGTCATATCTTGGAGAAAACGTAGAACATTATTATAGCCCATGAAAGACTGAAAGGGTGGAATGGGTGCCTAATACCTTCCTATTTCGTAACATAGTCCATGGAACCTCGATTCATTTAGTTTTGTATGCATCAGTTTTTCTTTTCAATCCGTTCTTTCGGCTACGATTACATTTTTTTGGCTATTTTGAGAAAAATAGGTCGGCGACTCCATTTTTTACTTTTTATTCCCCCTTTGATGATGGTAGATTTATATCCATATGGTAGCCCACAAAGAACGCGCGAGTGGATAAGATATTACTTCTATCATGAAATCCCCACACATGCAGAGAGAGAGAGATTTCCACCCTTTATCTGCCATTCGCGGCTAGTCCGCGCCGGAGGAATCCTGAATGGCCATAGTGGCGACTCTATTGGGGATCTTTTTTAGAGGACTAGACTCTATTTCACGTGGGGTTTGTTTCCATTTCTTTCCTTTCTTTCTATTTTATACATGTGTACATATGCCTCCCCCTGTATATTCTTCTTACTCTTATACTTACATGTTGTCTATATGTCCTGTTCATCTCATGATCTTTATATCCTTATTTCTATTATGATCTTTTCGTATCACATGTATATACCATCTTCCTATCATATGATTCACATTTTACACACTTGTGTATAATTACCTTATTTCACTACACTCCCTCACACTTGCACATGATTCACATTCCTTGTATATATCCATGCTAAGTCTCATTAGCACACACTCTCACATTATTCTCATTTATACATAGCCACATGTAGCTCATATGTTTCGCATACCACTTATAGATATCCATGCTAAGTGTCAGTAGTACACACTTACAATTTTCTCCCACATATATATATCCACATTTTTTCTCCACTCACATATGTTCCCATGTTGGTCTCACTTTGCATGTAGTTCGTATTCATTTCTATATATCCACATGTCTCACAGTTCATATATATCACCATGCTTCGTATAGGATCCATGTTTTATGCAAATATTCTGTAGTTTTACTCCCTATGCTACTTTTATATTCTACGTTTTTCCTCGTAGTAGTATTTATATCGCTTAGCATACCTAAAATTCTCCATAAAATACTAATTAAGATTTAAGAATTGTTGCACATTATGTCAGTTGGGCATTAAAATATTGACAAAATTTTTTTCCTACACTAAGGGGTCACTTTGTGATGGGTGCTGGTCCGGTGGGGTACGGTTAACCTAATCGATATGATAACCACTTTCCTTTGGCCTAGTACCTTTGACATCTATCAAATGGTCCCCCGAATCGTACCTCTTGACCAAACTCATGACGTGAGGTATATAGAAAGGTTCTCATTCATGTACATCGAGTATATCAAATTCTCTCTCATGCGTACTGTCTCTATGAGGTACATCATGAGGCAATTCACGTACACTTAGGTATATAAAATATCCTTTCCACACGTATCGATGAATGAGTTCCCTTATATATGTTCTTGCATAAATGAGACATTTAATTAGCTTAAGTATGTTACATATTAAGGTCTCACATACATTCTTGCATCAAAGAGACACGTAATTAACTTAAGTGTGTTACATCATAAGGTCTCATATACATATCAAGTCTCCCAAGTCATTAATAATGCATTCACGTTAATTGTTCTAACAAGAATGGGGTACTAATAGTTAATCTCATCAATTTGGTCTATAAATATCAAAAGTACCACTGTCAAAGCATAAGGTAGAATTCTACTGAGCATGCCTAAGTTTTTAATTCACTAACTCTAAATTTATGTCCATATCTTACCCTATCAAACCTCAATTGTCAAATTCTATGAACGAGGTCCAAATCTTTAATATCATTTTTGTCCATGTTTTAGGTTTTAGATTTTAGGCTTTAGGTCTTATATTTTTCAATTTATAATTTAGGGTATATGAATTAGTATTTATGGTTAACGTATTAGAGTTTTGGTTTTAGGGTTTAGGTGTTTGGGTTTTAGTTATTAGGGTTCATTGAATTAGGGTTATGCTTTAGGGTTTAGTAACTAGGGTTTTGGGTATTTTCCACTAATCTTAAACTTGGAAAAATTTTCTACTAAGCATGTGAAAATTTTGATATCACTAACTCTAAATTTAAGTCCATATCTTACACTATTAAATATCAATCATCAAATTATACAAATGAGGTCCAAATCTTAAATATCAGTTTTCCATGTTTTAGGTTTTAGCATTTAGGCATTAGGGCTTATAGTTTTAAATTTAAAATTTAGGGTATATGATTTAGGATTTATGGTCAACGTTTTAGTGTTAAAGTATTAGGGTTTAGGTTTTAAGGTTTAAGTTCCTGGGTTTAGTCCTTAGGGTTTATTGATTTTGGGATAAGTTTTAGGGTTTAGTAAATAGTGTTTTGGGTATTTTCCACTAATTTTAAACTTCGACAAATTTTCTACTATGCATGCATAATTTTGAATTTACGAACTCTAAATTTAAGTCCACGTCTTATAATATCAAATCTCAATCGTCAAATTCTACAAATGCGGTCCAAATCTTAAATATAATTTTGTTCATGTTTTGGGTTTTAGCGTCTAGCCATTAGGGCTTATAGTTTTCAATTTACAATTTAAGGTATATAATTGAGATTTGTGGTCAACATTTTGGGTTAAAGTATTGGGGTTTAGGTTTTAAGATTTATATGTTTAGGTTTAGTCATTATGGTTTATTGATTTGGGCTTAAGTTTTAGGGTTTGAGGTATTCTCCATTAGTTTTAAACTTGGGCAAATTTTCCACTAACTAGGGTCTAAGAAATATATATACATTATCCCCTCAATTATAAATGGAACTACTCAAGGTTTTTTCAAATCTAATAGGGGTCTAAAGCAAGGTGATCCATTATCCCCTGGTCTTTTTGTGGTGATGGCAGAGGTCCTTTCAATACAGCTAAATAGGTTGCATTCGGTCAGTTCTTTTAAAAGATTTAAAACTCCTATAGGCTGCCCTCCTATTAACCATCTTTCTTTTGCTGATGACATCATCCTTTTCTCTTCTGGAGATAAAAGATCTTTGAAACATATGGTAAATATTTTCAATTCTTATGAGAAATCTTCGGGCCAATTGATCAATAAGCAAAAAAGTTCTGTGATATTATCCAAGCAGATTAAGATTTCAGCAGCAAAAAAAATTACAGACCTAGTTGGATTTCGTGAGAAGAAGCCTCCAATTACATATCTCGGATGTCCCATTTACACAGGTAGGAAAAAAACTTTATTGTTTGAGCAGATGATATCTAAATTCAGAGGCAGAATTGCTGGATGGAAATCAAAATTTTTGTCTACAAGTGGAAAAGTTACTCTCATTAAATCGATTCTTTGTTCCTTGCCTATTTATCTAATAGCTGCAGTCATGCCTACTAAAAAAGCTTTGTAAATAATGGAGAATATGATGGTAAAATTTTTTTGGAGTTCAAATGTGGGTGAAAACAGACATCACTGGAGTAAATGGTATAATATTTGTAAGCCTACAAATGAAGGTGGCATTGGTATCAGGAGATTGGGGGATATTTGTAAAGCCTTTGCTATGAAACTATGGTGGCGTCTAAGGAATCGAGGGTCTTTATGGGCTATTTTTATGGAGGCTAAGTACTGTAGGAATTCTCATCCTTGTAAGGTTTCCAATAGATGGGGTTCTCACACTTGGAAAAGAATGTTGGACATAAGAAATGAAGCTGAGCAGATTATTAAATGGAGGGTAGCAGATGACAATGCTTCTGTTTTATGGGATAACTGGTCAAGTTTAGGTCCATTGCATCAGTATTCTGCCAACCAAGATTTTCTACAAGTTAATCAGATGTGGGATGGTAATAGACAGTGGGATAAAGGGAAACTTTTGAATTTGTTCTCTCCAGAAATATGCAGTATATTGGTGAAGGAAAAAATTAGACATGTCAGTTATAAGGATGAGATTGTTTGGACAGGTACTTCTACAGGGAATTTCTCTATTTCATCTGCATGGGAAGCTATTAGAAATCATCATTGTTCTTCTTGGGCATCCTCCTTTGTGTGGCATAAATCCTTGCCACCTAAGATTTCAGTATTCTTATGGAAGCTGCTAGGATCATTTTTACCTCTTGATGACAAATTATATTCTATTGGTTGGAAAGGACCTTCAAAATGTGATTGTTGTATCAATCCTCAAATGGAATCCTATGATCACTTGTTTATAGAAGGAGACTTGGAAACTTTTATTTGGAATCATTACAGTGGTATTTTGGGAATGGCTTTGAGCAGAACTACAATTAGAGGGAGAATCCTGCAATGGTGGTTAAATGCTCCAAACTCTACAGAAGGATTAATTCAAATTATTATTTCTTCCCTCATTTGTTGGTTTATATGGGTGCAAAGAAATGATTGCAGATTCAATGACTCTTCTCCAAATGCTCTTCTTATGATTGAAAAAATTAATTCCCTTTGCAATTCCTTACTCAATCTTCTTCCAAATGTCCCAAAAGGTTCTACTATTCTAAACTACTAGTTTATGCCTCGCAAACTCTTTAAATGCAGATTTGTATACTGGATTCACCCTCCTAACGATACTCTTAAGTTAAATACAGATGGTAGTTCTAGAGGAAACCCAGGTCAAAGTGGTGGTGGTGGCATCTTGAGGAATAGTAAAGGTGATTTCATATGGGCTTACATTTCCAATTTTGGGGAAAAAACAAATATTGAAGCAGAGGCTATTGCTATATTGGAAGGTATATGTCATTATGATGATCTCAAAGACTATCCTTTAATTATTGAATCTGACTCTAAAGTTCTTATAGACATTCTCAATAATAAAGCTAGCTGCCCCTGGAATATTCGAGATGTGGTTGAAGAGATTGAAAAGTGTAGTGAAGCTATGTCTATATCTTTCAATCATGTGTTTAGAGAAGGAAATGGTCCTGCTGATCTTCTTGCTAATCTTGGAGCTAATGGGATTTCTCAAATTTTTTCCCATGACATTGATGTCTTCCCCAATAAATTGAAAGGCCTGCTAAAGACTGACAAGTGGAGAATGCCTTCAGTTCGAGTTATCAAACCCTCATGAGCTCTTTTATTCTCCTTTTCTTCTATTTATTTTTGTCAAGTTGAGGTTTTGTTATTTTTTTTTAAAGGTTTCCTTTATTCTTGTAAGCCATTTGATGGGGCTTTTCCATCTGTGAGTATCAATAATATGTGTGGGGGTTCAGTCCCTCTTCCATAAAAAAAAAAAAAAAAAAAAAATATATATATATATATATATATATATATATATACACACATATAATACACATACATTGACATACATATACACACACATACACACACTTAGATACACACACATACACACACTTTAACATAAATACACACACACATACATACAAAGTAGATGCACATATACACACATATACACAGTACCCACACATAGACATACCTGATTGTAGGTAGAAAAAGAGTGGGAGATTTTTGGCTTCCAAAGAGAAGGAAGGGATTTAGAGGATATCAACAGTGAGGGGGAAAGATTAATAGTTCCAATGAGGGAGAGAGTAAGAGTGAAATGACGATGTGGGTTTTAGGGGGATTTTAATTAAAGACATTGGTCACGTACCTGGAACATGACCACATACCGTGACCAATTATTTTTTCCACATTATCATCATGGCCGCCACCTGGTCACGGACCCAAACCATGATAATGTTAATGACATTGAAAAAAAATTGTCACGATCAGCGGTCATGACCCTTAATTGTGATCATTTGTTGTGACCAATTCAAAATACTTCAAACTTTTCAATTGATAACCTTAAATTTGTCATGGACATGGTCACGATCCTCGTCAGTGACCACCGTTGGAAGGAATTTTGGCATCATATTGGCCATGACCTTGTCATAAACTACATCCATGAATAGGTCGGTCACACCCTTCAACTGTAACCATCTCTAGTTTATATCACGGTTTTCAGTGTTCATGGACTTGGTCACCGACTCTTTGAGCCTCGTCACAGTTTTAAGCCATGAGCACTCTGCTACGGACCTAGACCATAACCAGTTTATCATGACCATTTTCAGTTTATGATGTAGTAAAAGGCAACCTTGTACTATATTGATACTCTTGACTCAAGATGCGGGAAGAAACTTAAGAAGGGGGAGCCTACAAAAGAGGTAGAATCCATTCTCCTCAATAAGGAAGAACTGAAAAAAACCATCAAAATTAGCTCGTCCCTAAAACTAAAGACTAAGAAGGAATTGATTGAACTGCTAAAGAGGAGGCAAGGTGTCTTCACATGATGCAACATTGACATGAACAAGATCGACCTTGAGGTCATCTGCCATCGCCTTGACCTCAATGAAACAGTAAAGGCACTCAAATGAAGGAGATGAACCTTTACCAGAGATAGGTACGAGGTCATACAAGTGGAAGTGAAACTGAAGACTACAGATTTCATCAAGGAAATGAAATATCTAAAATGGATATCCAACGTAGTTATAGTACCAAGGAAAAATGGAAAATAGAGAATGTGTGTGGATTTTACCAACCTTAACAAGGCCTGCCCAAAGAATAACTTTCCTTTTTCGAGAATGATCTGATGGTGGACGTTACACAGACCATGGGTTGATAAGTTTCATATAAGCTTAATTGGGGTATAATTAAATCTCTATGAATAAGGGTGACACTAAGAAGACATCCCTTCTAATTGACAATATGACATATTGCTAAAAGGTGATGTCATCTGGCTTAAAGAACGCAGGGGATACCTACTAGAGATTAGTTAATAAAATTATAAAAGACCATATTGACAGGACAATGTAGGTTTATATCGACGATATGCTGACAAAATGTTTGAAGGTAGAGAATCATGTGGCTGACCCTGATAGAAATTTTGATATAATTGATCAGTATAGAATGAAATTAAATCCATCTAAGTGCGTGTTCGATGTCAAAGTTGGGAAATATCTGGGTTTCATAGTCAATAAGAGGGGCATCGAAGAAAATCTTGCCAAGATAAAGACACTAATCCACATGAAGACACCGATGAAAATAAAAGATATTTAATGGTTGACAGGCTGAGTTGCTAAGCTTAATAGGTTTATCTCGCGGGCAAGTAACAAATGTCTCACTAATGCTCCTCTCTTGGCTTATCCAACGAGAAAAGTTGTTTATGTACCTAGCGATATCAGTTTCGTCCATAAGTGTGGCTATTATTAAAGACGATAATGGGGTCAAAAAGCCAATATACTTCAATAGTAAAGATCTACAAGGGACCGAGGTAATGTACCCAAAGATGGAGAAAATCGCATATTCTTTGATTCTCGCATCAAGAAAGATGAAACCTTACTTACAGGCTCATATGATGGTAGTGCTCACCGACACACCCAACTGGCAAGTCATTCCTAAACCTGAGATATTAGGTAGGTTCATGTCTTGGTTGGTTGAGTTGGGTGAGTTTAATAACATCTATCAGCAAAGAAATCCAATCAAGGGGCCAGCATTAGCAAACTTTATAGCTGAGTTTATTTGGGAGTCGACAGACGAGACTTAAAAAGAAGTGATAATTAAACCGCAAAAGTTTATTTGGGATGTTGATAAAAGTTCAATCAAGGGAACCTCACTCGGTACAAAAGTTAATGTCCCAAAAGAGGATTTATAACTGAAGAAAGGCATCATAGCTGAAGTAGCCTTCGCATTGGAGTTACCAGTATGAAATTTATTTGTTGATGACTTTTCCTATGCAACAAGAAGTGGGGCGAGACGGATATTATTCGCTCCAGACAGAACCATATTAAATATAGTAGACACCCCATCTCAGTACCGTCCAAATACGTCATTAGGTCCCTAACACTCCTCCTCTTACCTTAATATGTAGGTCCTACTCCAAATCCTGACTAAGAGGCCAGTAGGCGCTCCTGAGCCCAGTTTTACTTTGGTCAACTCTTAAACCCGGGAAAATCTTATTGCACCTTTATAGATATATGTATACCATTTCTAACATCCAATACCGTGTGTAAATCATCCATACAATTCGCTCGTACTCACCTTTTTACTCTAAACCTTGATCTAGAGGCAACTCGGATCTCTCAATTCTCATTTGACTTTGGTCAAATTTCTAACCCAATAAAACATCATCGCACTTTCATAGGTACCTAAATCCCCTTTACATACTGTGCGTGAATCGGCCTTACAGTTCATGCATACTTGCCTATTTACTCCGAGAACCCCCGTTTAGAAGTCATTGGGCGTTTCTGTTCCATGTTTGACGTTAGTTAACTCTTGTAACTGAAAGTGTACTAATAGATTTTCATAGGGTTCTAAATCACCTTTCCAATGGTCCTGATTGTTTGCAATACGGTCTTATGGTTTGCATTTTATCCTCATTTTTTTAAAAATGTCCTTTTCGGACTGCCTATAGGCACCCAGATCCCCTACCTATAGGCAAGGGTGTACTTTACTTCGCCAGCTAGCCCTGGGTATGCCGATAGGTAGGGTAGGTCCTAAACTGATTGGGAGCAGTTTGAACCCTAATTTTGGCTATTTGAGGAGGTCATGAACTCATTACAAAGGTCCCCTTTTAAAAAATCAGAACCTTTCCTGCCTCAAAATCAGTGTGATGCCACTCCAAAAAATCCAAGTTTTCCACATTACTTTCACCTTTCGTACCTCATCTTCATACCATTATGTTCCATTTACCTAACCATTACTTCACCATCATCCCATCACTATAAAATCAACGTACTCTCCTTAAAAAATCAATAGCAAAATATTCTAGGAGGTCTACTCCCAAGCTTTTCTAATTCATTTAATTATTGTTGTTAAATTTACTTTACTTGTATTTTTTATATCTTTTAGTCTTACTCCATTATCTAAAGTCAATTTATATCATGTTTTATTAATAGTACTGACATAATGTATTTTCATAAAATCAAAAGAGAAAAAAAGAGGTTTTACTTATAAACCCGAAATAAATATTTCCTCACCCTTTCCACATTTTTACACTTGAGAACCTCTTTACAAAACAACAAAAGGGGAATCATAAATTTTAGTTTATGGGTAAACCCCACCATTGTGATACATCAAACTATGTGAACTTTTATTGCTATTTTGGCTATGTAGGCATCTCCGATCATTATCGGGATTCAATTCCTATTTTTCTCATTGTGTTACATTGTTTATATCTCATATTTAGTAGTATTGTACATATGCACACGCCTACATATTAGTGTTCCCAACTGACATCAACAATAACTTTCTTATAGTGAATCGTGATTCGGTGGTCACTAACATCATATTTCCTACTATTGTCTTTCATTCATATACTCCATAGGAGGGTAGGACGATTCCTTTTTCTCACTTATTTTAACACATATTCTACACAAGGGTCATATCTTAGAGAAAAATGAGAATATTAGTGTAGCCCATGAAAGATCGAAAGGGTGGAATGGGTGCCTAACACCTTCCCATTTCGTATCTTAGTCCCTGGACACTTGATTCATTTTGTTTCGTATGCATCAATTTGTCTTTTGAATCCATTCTTTTTGTATACGACAACAGTATTTTTCTTATTTTGAGCAAAATAGGTTGGCAACTCGATTTTCTACATTTTACTGCCCCTTTTACGACATTCGATTTATATCCATGGTCGCCCGCAAAGATAGATCGAGTGGATAAAAGAGGACTGCTATCATCAAATCCCCATATAGTTAGAGAGAGAGAGAGAGTTCCCCCTTTTGTCTCCCATTTGGGGCCAGCCCACATGGGAGAAATCCCGAATGACCATAGTGGCGACTCTGCCGGGGATCCTTTTTAGAGGTTTAGACTCTATTTCACATGGGTTTTATTTCCTTTTCTTTCCTTGCTCTATATTTTTATACATGTGTACATATGCCTCCCCTTGTATATTCTTCTTACTCTCATACTAATATGTTGTATATATGTACCATCTTCCTATCACATACTTCACATTTTACTCACTCTTGTATAGTTATCTTGTTTGACTACACTCACTTACACTTGCACATGATTCACATTCCTTGTATATATCAATACTAAGTCTCACTAGCACACACTCTCACATTCTTCTCACTTGTACATAACCACATGTTTCTCATATGTTTCACATACCATTTATAGATATCCATGAGTAGTGTCCGTATCACACACTTGCACATTTCTCCCAATTGTATATATCCACATTTTTTTCAACTCACATATGTTTCCATGTTACCCTCACTTTTCATGTAGTTCGTATTCATTTGTGTATATCCACATGTTTCAGAGTTCATATATATCACCATGCTTTGTATAGGCTTCATGATTTATGTACATATTTTCTAGTTATACTCCCCGTACTACTTGTATATTCTATGTTCTCCCTCATAGTAGTAGTATTTATCTCGCTTAGCATACATAAAATTCTCCATAAAATAATAATTAAGACTCATTAATTCTTGGTCATTACGTCACTTGAGTAATACAATATTGACAAAAAAATTGTCCCCCACTAAGGGGTCACTTTGTGATGGGTGCTGGTCTTGTGGGGAAAGATTAACCTAACCGATATGATTCCCACCTTCCTTTGGACTATTACCTTTAACGTATATTGAATGGTTACCTCGAATCGTATCGCTTGACCGAACTCACAACGACAAGTATATAAAAGGGAGCTTATTTACATACGTCGAGTATATTGAATTCACTCTCCCACATACCATCTCCATGAGGTATATTGTGAGGGAATTCACGTACACCGAGGTATATAAAATGTCCTTTCCACATTACCAAGGAGTCATTTTCCTTACAGGGTAGAGGTATATCGTAGAAGTCATGGCAAAGCGGAGAACCTTTCCACTAACTCACCAATGTATCAACCTCATATAGGCGTTTGCCATATGTAATCGACCGGTTTCAACGCAAAACTTTCCCAAACTTTTAGGTCACCTTACCTCCCGAATTTTTGCAATATTTTTTCTGTTTTTGAAATAGGGCCATGTGCATGAGTCTGGAACCAAGTCAAACCATGTCCTGCATCGTGTACCCTATCTTTTCCATAGACTCGGGCCTTTTTTGGCATTCCACTTGCACCCTAGGCAAAACATACTACAAGTGGAACTTAATAATAATAACTACGCTGATGATTTTCCTTTTTACCCTTTTCAAAAATACCAAAAATGTTTTCTTCCTTTTTTCAAAAAGGCCCCCATAGAGTGATAATGGCCTAAGTCTTTCTGAGCTTGTTGAGGACCCTACTTTCTTTGACTGTCATCTTTGGTATCGGGAGTTCTTTAACCACTTATTTTCCCTTGTTTTTACCTACTGATGAAATAATTGGATCTTTATAGAGTATCCCAGATCTAGTCATGTGATTTACAGAGTTAGTAAAGAACAAAAACCCGTTATACTCATCTATTTTGGGTGCTATGGATACTTTGTTGATCATTTCTAAAAGTTACTCAAAAGAAATCATTCCGCATAAAGAGGCGAATTAGTTGGCTTCTTCATCCTTTAATTCATCATTCGAGCTATCAAAATCATATCCCATCCATTGGCAATAATATCATCTTTATAGGAAAAGTCAGTGCATTCTACAACCTCCATGGCTTCATCTTATAAGTCTTCCCATTCGGTAGAGAAGTGATGGCATGAATGGACTAGACGCCCTTCCAGTTTCAAAACTGTGAGAAGTTCGAAGACAATACAAACTTCTCACTTCTTGTCTAATACATCTAACATAACCTACACAATATCGTCTAAATTTTACACTTCCATGGGTACAAACCATTCATCGGATAGTCGATCCCACTTTTAAGCTTCCATGAACATGACATTGATTTTTTCATAATTGTCCTCTCCGATGGACATTGTTTATGGCAATTTCACCCAAACTTGTGAAGTTAATCTAAGACTACTGGAATTTCCATGCCTCCTCCTTCTAAATGGATATGAACGATAATGCAGGTCCTGGTGAGGCGAGTTAGAGTTGTGCCAGTGGGATTCTCAGGATGAAGAAGGAGGAAAAGACAAACCTTGTGGTTTGGGTGGACTAGTAGATGACTAGGGTGTTTTGATGGGCTTAATTCAGGTGGAAGGGTCGAATTTTTTATTTTCTTATTAAAGGATACCAATCTTGTTACTGATCCGAGTAAGGTCTTCCATCAAATCTGACTAGACATTTGTGTTCTAGTCAATGTTCTACATGAATAGTTTTTGGAAGGATTGCTCAAATTTTATAGAAGCAGCAGATGAAACAATGGAACTATGGGGTGGATTGATGGAATACCTAAGCCAATAGGGTGCCAGGACAAGACTTGTGTATGCGATTGCACGTAAGAGGGGAAATTGATTTTTGTTTTTATTTTAATGAAAAAAGGAATATTTTTGGCATATATGTTTTTTTATTTAAAATGACTATCGGAGAAGACAACTGTGAAAAGATCAATGTCATGTTCATGGAATCCGATGAATGGTTTGTACACGCGGAAGAGTTAAATTTAAAAGATATTGTGTAGGTTATATCTGATGTGTTCGTCAAGTGTCTCTGAATTTCTCACAGTTTTGAAACTATAAGGGCGTCTAGTCCATTCCTTCCAACACTTCTCTGCTAAATAAGAGGACTTTTATGATGAAGTTATGAAGGTTGTGGAATGCATTAAATTTTCCTAGAAAGATGACATCATTTCTATCGGATGGGGTATGATTTTGATTGTTCAGCTAATGAATTAAATGATGAATAATCCAACTAAGTCGCCTCTTTATGCAACATGATTTCTTTTGAAGAACTTCTAGAAGGGATCAACAAGGTATCCATCGCACCGAAAATAAATGAGGACACCGAGTTTTTGTTCTTTCCTGACTCTTTAAATCACATGACATGATCCGATTCAATTCCTCTATCAAAAGTTACAAACAAGGGAAAATCAGTCATTGAAGAACTCCCAATGCCAAATATGATAATCAAAGAAAGTAAGGTCCTAGAATAGCTCAAAAATACTTAGGCCATTATCACTCTATGGGGGCTTTTCATGTCCTCTCAACTACATAGAAATTCTTTGATAAAACTCCTCACAGGACCCATTCTTCCTTCCACTACCACTCCCAATGAATTCGTTCATATGGTGGGATCTCTAATGTAATAAGGATTCTCTCCTTCTTCGGAGAGGAAGTTCTCAAGATCGGTCCCAATCATAACTATGCCTTCAATATCTCAGTCGAAGTTATGGGGAAATTTTTTTAACTAGAACTTATGGATAACGGGTCTTCTCTACATGTCTTACCTTATAGGACTCTCAATTACCTAGGGATAAAGGTTGGTGACCTTACTCCAACTTCTACCACTTTGTGTGCCTATGGTAATATACGTCGAGAAGTTATGGGCTCCACAAAACTCACACTAGGGGTTATTCTTATTTCCCCTCAAACCGAGTTCCAAGTCATCGACATACCTGCCTATTTCAACTTACTCATTGGACTCCCTTATATCCATAGTATCCTGGGTGTATCTTCTTCCCTCCATCAGAAATTGAAGTTCCTTGCCATTGGACGTGTCCTCTTCATTCTCAGGGATAAGGAAAATTTTGATGGTATCAGCACTAGTTACCCAGTACTTGAAATTCAAAATAAGGTTAACGACATGTTCTTCTTAGGTATTAATATCAATCTAGTTCCTATCCTAGTTGGGGAAAGTTTTAAGGAACAAGTGTGTCTAGAGAACAACCCTCACTAAAATGTCAATGTGATTTAGATGTTCAAAAAGTATGAACTTTATACCCGTAATAGGGCTGGGTTACCGTCAATAAGGAATCCTCGAGACAGCAATCCTGAAGAAACACTTTCCCCTTATGGCCTAGGCTATCAACCATCACCGATGAAACTTCCACCACTCCGCCGACCATATCAAAAGATGATCTTGGAAAGAGAGAAGATAATATAAGGAGACTCCTTAAATGGAAGGTTTTTTAAAGAGGGAAAGGACTACCAATTCTGTGGATTACTCGAGCCATGGTACAACTCTATAGAGAGAAAAATGAAACTATGGCTAAACATATTTTTTGAATATGAGGTCACTTAGGATGGAGAACAAAAGCATGGGGTGGAGCCTCTAAAATTCAAAGCTGTGAAAAGCACAGAGAATTCTAAAGGTAGCGATACCGATGAACCGTTAGGCCTGTATACACTAGGTCTACATCTTTGCATGATCCATGTGGAAGCTGAGATGTCTGACCCATCCAAAAAGATCACCACTACTGATAAACCACTCCTCAACTAGCATTCCATGCTTGTCAAGCCTGCCTAAGTCAATCTAAACCCTATTATTCATCCCCTCCAAGAAACACCTGAATCTATCGTTTATTCTTCTAATTCCAATGTAATTATGAATTAGGCCTACATTGATGAGATCCTCACCATTATATTTCCTGATTTTTTTTAATGAGGCCTCCTTAGTAATCAAACAATTGATGAAGATGATTTAATAAATGAACACTTTGTAATTGATATTAATAAGGAAAAAAAATAAATGACTTAACCGTGTTCAAGATAATAATGACAAGAGTATTGTTATCAAACTCGATTCTAGTAGCCATTCGTGTGAGGTTAACATAGGTTCCACCCTCAAAAAGCATGAGCAATTGAAGTTCAAAAAGCTTCTGAAGGAATTTATGGATGTTTTCGAAAGGTCCTATAATGACATGCCTAACATTGACTCGAAAATAGATGACACAAGATTCCTACCTTCCCAAAACATAAGTCATTCAAGAAGAAGATGAGAAAGATCCGGACGGAGTGGTCTCTCGAAGTCAAAGACGGAGTGGTGAAAAAATTGAACATAAGCTTCATTCGCGTGGTTGAATACACTACATGGATTTCAACATCGTCCCTGGGCTAAAATTAGAAAAAAAGTCCGCATGTGTGCTGAATATCGATATTTGAACAAATAATCCACGAAGGATGATTACACTTTACCCAGCATCGACATGATCATCGATAATACTAATTTTCATGCCCTTAAGTCCTTTGCCGACGAGTTCTCCAAATAAAATGAAATCAAGATGCATCTCGACCATCAGGAAAAGATCTCCTTCATCTCCACGTGGGAACCTTTTTCTACACAATCATGCCTTTCGTTCTCAAAAATGTCGGGATACCTACCAAAGGGACATTATGACCATTTTGCACGATCTTATCCATAAGGATGTTAAAGTCTATGTCGACGACATGATGATTAATTCTAAAACTCAGGAATGTCACATTCCTGACCGTAGGAATTTTTTTGAGCGACTGCGGTAATACCAAATGCACCTTAACCCATAGAAATGTGTCTTAAGTGTAACGAAGGGTAAATGCCTTACCATCATGGTCAGTGAAAAAGGAATCAAGGTAGACCCTACAAAAGTCAAAGCAATTCTTAAAAGGCCATCGCCCTGAACAGAGAAAGAGTTTGCAGTTTCCTTTGCAAAAACTCAAATACATCAGCATTTTCATTAACCCACTAACCACTATTCATGAGCTTATTTTCAAGCTTCTCTGGAAAGATTGAACTAGAGTTTGGAATGAGGCTTGCCAATAAGCCTTTATTAGATCAAGTGATACCTCACACGACCTCTAGTGCTCATGCCGCCATAGCAAGGTCTCCCCCTCCTCCTATATCATACCATGAAAGACAACGCATCAGGGGCTATGTTATCTAATGCATCAAAGAATTCCCATAAGAGAAGGCCATATAGTAAGCTAGTCGAGCGCTGACAGGTTACGAAGTGAACTACACTGCATTATAAAAGGTGCGTGTTTCCTTAGTCTAGGTCATGTAGAAAATCCGACACTATATACTTTCATTCCTAATCAAATTGTGTCTATAATGGATGAGATGAAATACTTGTTGGAGAATCCCGCCTTGTTTAGCCGCATGGACCGATGGTTGATGTTACTTGCTAAATTTGACTTCACATATGTCACACAAAAAAGCCTTGAAGGGAAGAGCAATTTTTTATTACATTGTCGACAATCTCATAGAGGAGGTGAGGTTTGGGTCTCTGAACTCCCAAACTAAGACATTCTCTATGCCTCTCATAAAAAGATATAATAGCTTATGTTTTTTTATGGAGTTGCTAACAAGAAAGGATACGGTATTGGGATACTCCTAATCGCTCTTGATGATTCCCACACTCTCATCACCATGAAGTTATACTTCCCTTTTACAAACATCATGATGGAATACGAGTCATGTATCATAGGGCTTAAGATCGCCATCGAAAGAGTAATTAAGCACATTGATGTCTTTAGAGATTCAACTCTCATTGTGGGGAAAATTCTCCAAAAATGGAAATTCGAAGATGAGAAGCTCCTACCCTTCCATGCTCATCTTGAGGAGCTCGCCTTCTAGTTTAAATATGTCACCTTCCACTACTTCCCTTGCTCAAGAAATAGCCTACCCGATGCACTGGAAATCTTGGCCTCTATGGTCGACATACCTGAGGGGATAATAATGGCCCCCTTTCTAGTCCAAAAATAGGTATCACCCACTCATAGATACCACATTGAGCTTATTATAAAAGAAGATCCAGATATATAAGTATTGTTTTATTATGATGTTTGGTGCCTCCTCAGGCATGTTAGGTATCATTACAGGCTGACAAGAAAGAACGTGCGACCCTTCACAAGTTGGCTGCTCAGTACCTCTTCTATGACAAGTCACTCTTCAAAAGAAATTTTGATGAGGCCGACTTTAATTTCATAATACGGTATGGGGTTGATGATGTGATATAGAAGATCCATAGTAGGGAATGTAGACCCCACATGAATGGTCATATGCTTTCTAAGAAGATCATCCATTAAGGATAGTATTCGACCACCATGGTTCAAGACTGCGCTGCTTACGTCAGAAGATTCCTCAAATGATAATAGTTTTGCAAATCTTCAGCACTTGCCTCCCCGAGAGGTGTACAACATGACTTCTACCTGACCCTTATCCTCTTGGGGTATAAACATCATCGCTACGTAACTCACAAGGCATCAAATGATAATGAATTCATCCTTATTACCATTGATTACTTCACAAAATGGTAAAATTAAAATCATACACATTATTGAATGCAAAGAATGTAGCTAAGTTCAGCAGGAAAAATATCATGTGCCACTACGGAGTTCCTAATGAGTTGCTTTGAGATAATGGGATCCATTTCAAAGTTGAGGTCATAAAACTGGTTGATGAATATGGAATCCAAAGGAATAAGTACTTTCCTCACCAATAGCAAACCAACGAGGTTGTTGAATTCGCAAAAAAAATCGGTAAGACTATAATTAACAAGATGACCAAAAGTTGCATAAACAGGGATTAGCAAATCCCATATGCCTGCTGGGGATACTGTACCTCCATCAGAATGCCCACTGGGGTTACCCATTACTCTCTATTATTATGAATGGATGGGGTCCTACCTATAAAAATTAAAATATCATCCCCACGCTTCATGCTCGAAAGTCAGGCTAGTGACGAATATTGGAAGAAAAACTGGTACGACTAACTTTTGCTCTTAGATAAGAGAAGATTTAAAGCTCTATATCATATACAAGGGTACCATCATCGAACTGCTCAGTCATTAATTAAAAAAGTTAAGGACCATAGTATCCAGTATGGATATATTTCCCTCAAGTAAATCATAGAACCCATTCAGGATTCGAGAGGAAAGTCCTAGCCCAACTAGACCGAACTATACATCGTAAAGAAGATCCTATTAGGTGGCGCTGCTATTCTAATGGACCTCGACGAGAGGATATGGAGTGTCCAATCAATTTATACCATTTTATGATATTTTAAACCTAATCCAAACTGTCGAGTGCTACGACTCTTCTCACCTCCCTTTTATTCTAA
Organism: Sambucus nigra; assembly: GCA_949130495.1. Classification (NCBI taxonomy): domain Eukaryota; kingdom Viridiplantae; phylum Streptophyta; class Magnoliopsida; order Dipsacales; family Adoxaceae; genus Sambucus; species Sambucus nigra. The sequence goes on along the minus strand of OX422216.1, from coordinate 362,950,034 downwards.
AAAAAACAAATTCCTCCTCTCTACTTAGAACTACGTAGGACTTGATCTTCTAAAAAATCACCTTTTCAAAATCACATAATTTGCAAACATAAAAGTATGTAGGCATCCCATAAAACACTTTGGGCACGGTCCTTTATCCTTTAAAAATGTTATTTTTTTCTCCCTTCGAGAACAATATTCTTTCTCATCATTTAAATGAACAAAATTATTATGTATACCTTAGTGATCGGTATAGATAGTTGAAATAAAAGAAAATTCATCAAACACATGAAATAATACATTGGAATCATCATCATCATCTTTTATTAGAAAATGAAATATGGCTGCTATATGATACTTCAACAACAAGAACGAAAAATAATCAATACTCTTACAAACATCACAAACGAAACTCCTCGAACATAACCTACAAAACAAAACCACATACTACCAACCCCTTCCTTATATTCAAGATCATCTTCAAATTCCAGATGGACCCAAATCATTATCATTTCCAGTCTTTAAAGGACCCAAAGAATTCCAATCCCTGCCTCCTTTAAAGTGGCCAACATCATACATCACCTTTATCCGGTGTCCTCGACATAAGTATTCATAACTACCTACTTTTATAACCATTTTAAATAGTGCCCAAAAACATACCCAGCCTCCCCAATGGACTGAGACATACATGTAGACGGTCGAGGTAAGGCCATAAAGGTCCTTGGATCATCCTTGGAGATTCATTCAAATCCTCCATGGGAACGAAGTTCGTTATACGAGGAGAAACAGTGTACTCCCAACCTACTTGATGTAGAGGTGACCCTGGAAAATAAAAATAATTCTAAAACAGGCTGCACATATCGGTAGTCGGCCGGTTATAGATCAGGTTGCAGGTTGCCCTACCACGATACAGACCAACGAAGATTCTTAACCTCATGCTACAGAAGCCAATCAACCCAGTTCAATCTCTAGAGGGTTCTCAAAGCTTAAGAAAGATCGGGAAAAGAAAATGGGAACACCCACTATAGGGTACTCAGGAGGTATTGTCAAGTTCAGTCTCTCTTACAACCATATGAATAACATCACAGGGCTGCCCTGTGGAAAGTTAGCTTGAATTTCTTTCCAGTGTCAAGTACATTTAGTGTCTCCGCCAGTTTAACAAAAAAAGGATTACAATGATGATAAATCCACAACACTATCATGGCTACCTGGGGGTCCATCGTCATGTCACCAGTAATTAAAAGTAGCATGGCAGTCATCCCCAAGGCCATAGCACCAGCACAACCATTCTTCGTATAGTCTCTCTAACAAGCCAAACTCATCATCTATGGAAGGTTGATACTCCCCCAGGACTAGTAAGCCGACAAGAAGGACATGGGGTATGTCATTCATTTCCAATTTTGGGAACCCTATTTACCTTCTCTACCATTTTTTTTAATTTCAAAATAGGTTCCTTTAAAGGGACTCTCTTTGCAACCAAAAAAATAATCAAAAAGTTTCAAAAATACATTTTTTTACTTTTTCTCAAAACAAAACCCAATGGAAAATTAAAGTACATGTAGCATAAGACACTAAATGAAGATAATGAAACAAAAAATGCATCATTTTAGCCTTTTGTGTTTCTTTTTAGTTATAAAAAAAGTCCACTAAATCAAGCATACAACATCATCAATACCAAGCTTCACCAGTCATAATGGCGGACGTGCATGCAAATTCTCAAAGGATTCATTACATAAGAGATTCGAGAGATTGATTAAACAAATCACCCCATAACTCATAGAGCCCTCACCATTACAATACTCCCCAGAAGAATCAGAATGGAAGAATGTAAACAATCATAAATATTGATCATCAAAACTTTCTAGGTTCACAAAATTGACCTATATCGGTCACCTCAACTCTTTAGGTTCGTAGAATTGACATATGTCCGTATAATCGACCTCGACCCTCTAAATCGGTCACCTCAACTATTTAGGTACATAGAATTGACCTAGGTCTGCAGAATTGACCTTGACCCACTAAATTGATCACTTAAACTCTTTAGGTCCACATAATTGACATAGGTTCGCAGAATCGATCTCGACCCACTGAATCGGTTACCTCAACTCTTTAGGTCCACAAAATTAACCTAGGTCCATAGAATGGACAACAACCCACTCAATAGGTCATCTTAAATCTTAACATATGAAGAATGGACCAAGGTCCATATAATCGACCTATGCCCTCTATATAGGTCACTCTTAGCTAGTTCCATGTAACTGACCTCGACTCTCTAAATTTGTAAATTCACTCTCTTAAAATCCCCAGTAGAAGTCGACCCTCCAAAACTCTTAAACATTGATGAGATGTATGTCTTTTGATGACCTTCGCTGTTCTAAGCTCGCCAATCAAGGGGCTCTATAGACACCCCATAGAAAAACCATCCAAATACCTCCTTAGGACCCTAACACTCCTCCTCTCAACTTAAGACAATATGTCCTACTTTAACCCATAAAAATGCCACCGGGGGCTCATGAGCCCAATTTAACTTTTGTTAACTCTCCATATTGAGCGAAGATCTTTGCACCATTATAGGTCCCCAAATACCTTTTAAAAAGGTCCACACAATGCATGAATAGGCATTACGGTTTTCGCATACTCACCTTTTTACTCTAAATCTGACCTAGAGGCCATTGGGCACTCTCGAGCCCCATTTTACTTTTTTCAGCTCTCTAACTCCAGAAAAGCTCATTCATACTTCATAGGTCCCTAAATACACTTTACAACGATCCATATCATATGTGAATCAACCTTATAAGCCCTAATGTAGGATTTCCTCACCTTTTCCACACTTTTACACTTGAGCACCTCTTTCCAAAACAACCAAATAAGACTACTAAATTTGGGTTTATGGGTTAATCCACACCCTTGTGATATGTCGAAATACGTGGACTTTGATGCCTTTTTTTACTATGTAGGCGTCCTGAGTCATTATCGGGATTCGAATCCTCTTTTTCTCACGGTGTTACTTTATTTATATATCATATTTAGTAGTATTGCGCGTATGCATGCGCGTACATATTAATTTTCATTCTCATCATGCACATTCACATTATTATAGTGAATCGTGGTTTAATGGTCACTAACATCATATTTCCTATTATTCTTTTTCTTTCGTAGACTCCATAGGATGAGTCCTCTTTGTCCTTCCCATGACGAGAGTAGGGTAATTCATTTCTCTAAGTTATTTTCACATTGCACACATTGTACACATGAGTTATATCTTGGAAAAAATGAGAACATTATTATAGGACATGTGAGACCAAAAGGGCAAAATGGGTGCCTAACACCTTCCCATTCCATAACTTAGTCCTCGAACCTTCGATTCATTTGGTTTCATATGCATCGTATTGACTTTTGATTCCATTCTTTCGGGGATTACTACATTCTTTTGCCTATTTTGATCAAAATAGGCTAACGACTCCACTTTCTTCATTCCCCCCCCCCCCCCTTTGATGACAAATGATTTATGTCTTTGGTAGTCCGCAAAGATCGTGTGAATGGAGGAAAGAATACTTCTATCCTTGAATCCTCACATATACAGAGAGATAGTTCCCTCTTTTCTCTCCCTTATAGGGCCAACCTGCACCGGAGGAATCCCAAATGGCCACAAATACACCATAAGATTTAACTTAAAAACATCCAATAACGAGTCAAATTGTGAAGTTTTATTGACGAAACTTGCACTTGCCAAAGCAGTGGGTGTAGGCCAAATACTTGCCCATAGTGATTCATAGTTGGTGGTAAACCAAATCCTAGGGATTTATGAGGCAAAAGATCAGAAAATGGTTAAGTACTTAGCCAGAGAAAATACGACACAAGGAAGATTTCAGGAGCCAGAGCAGAGATTCACCGAACTATTCTAGTGGAAATCCTCCTAAAGCCGAGCATAGAAAATAAAGAAGCCAACACTGTAGAATATTTTAATATAAATTTGGAACCGTCTTGGATGGAACCTATCATCGAATATCAATATCGGAAGAACGCGAAGCTTTCGAAAAGCAAAGTTGATCAAAGAAAGGTGCGATTCAAGGTAGCTAAGTTTACTTTTATTGGAGATATGTTGTATAAAAGAGGTTGTCTGCTTCCCCTCTTGAGGTGTGTGCACACCCAATAGAGGTCAACTATGTGTTTAGAGACATACACGAAGGAACTTGGGCAAGTCACATCGGGGAAAATTTTTGTTAAAGAGGATCATCACTCAGGGTTATTATTGCCCGAATCTTTCCAAGGATGTCGATGAGTATGTTCTTAAGTGTGACAAATACTAGTGCTTCACTAACATACCCCATCATCCCCATAAACCTTTTCCACCATCTCTTCCTCTAGACCTTTTTCTATATGGGGAATTGATCTTGTTGGCACCCCGTCGAGAGCTGTAGGAAACTTCCATTTTTTATTCTCATGACAGATTATTTTTCCAAATGGGTAGAGGCCGAGTCCATGGTAACTACTCCAAAAGAAAAGTGCTTCAGAATTATTTGAACGCATATTATTTTTCGATATGGACTTTCTAATACCCTAATATTGGACAATGGGTACATGTTCAAGAATAAGTCCTTAGAAGATTACTATGGAAGGGTCGACGTTAAGCAATTCTTCTCTGCGCCAGGCTGACCATAAGAGGATGGCTAAAAAACGATATCATAAATCGGACAATATTGGATGGAATAAAGAAGAAGCTGTAAGATGAAAAGAGGAAATGGGTCAATCAGTTGCACATCGTTCCATAGGCATACCAGACGACTGTGAGAATGCTAACAGGTGAGACTCATTTCATGCTATCATACGGGTCAAGGGGCGTTATCCCAACTATGATATGGTAGCCAAGCTATAGGTCCAAACATACGACCCTAAAACAAACTTAAAATGGATAAGGCCAGACTTACACCTCATTGAGGAAAGAAGGGAAGACTTACAATCGACTTTTCAACAAAAGGACATTAAATTTTACAACAAGAGAGTCAAGTCTCAACTAATTAAAGAGGGGTACCTCGTACTCAGAAAGTTTATTTAGAAAACCAACAAGCTTTATCCTAACTGGCACGAGCCTGACAATGTGATAGAAAAGGTCATCCGTGCATGTATCGTGCGGAAAACCTTGAGGGGCAACCATTTTCCAACCTATGGAATGCAAATCATTTGAAAAAATACTACCAGTGAATATCTATAATGCTGTATCTTGAAAGAAATTATCCACTATGTACTATAATCTTGTAGAAATTTGAAGTTTTATTATAATGAAATGAAATGTTGTCTTCTATTTTCGAATTGTATCTTATGAATAGTGTACACACTCATTAAATCTCTCTCCTGAAGGTATGAGAGTTCTTTGGTGTCCCCTCTCTAAAACACTCTCAGAAAAAACCCTCGAAGGTGGGAAAAACTGAACATCATTTTATTATGGTGAAATGTAAACATTATTTTATGATGAAAAATTATATGATAAAATCTCTTTTTCGGCAATACAGAAGTGCTTTGGGGTCCTGTCTTCAGAACACTCTCATCAAAGCCCTAGGAGGTGGGAACAATTTAAAATCATTTATTTATTGTGAAACATAAAGATGATTTTATGGTGAATAGTTATTTGATTAGATCTCTCTCTCGAAGGTACGAGAGTCCTTTAAAGTATTGTCTCCAAAACTCTCTCATAAAAACCCCTATGAGGTGGGAAAAACTGAACATCGTTTGATTATGGTGAGACATAAACATCATTTTATGGTGAATGGTTATATGATTAAATCCCTCTCCCGCATATCTCATTAAAACCTTAGAAGGTGGCAAAATTAAACATCATTTGACTATTGTGAATCTTAAACGTCATTTTAGGGTGAATGGTTATATGTTGAACTATAACTCTCGATGGTACGAAAGTGTCTTGAAATTTTGTCTTCAAAATAGGTCTTTCGAAAAACTGTGGGAGATAGACAAATTTGACATCATTGTCAATTTTATGGTGAAAATGAGGTTTACGCTCAATCGGAAAGACATCTCATCCAAATATCCTAAAATAAAAATCATTTTATGGGGAAGACCTAAACATCATATGGAATGATGAATATAAAACAAATCATTACACTTTGCAAAAATTGTATAAAGATAATTGCAAAAATCATGAGGCAAATTATAATAAAGGCAAAACAAGAGTTATAATCATAGTTAAAAAATTATCAAAAGAAGATAACCATTATAGGCATGGAGCATTAGAGACCATTAATGACCGCCTAAAGAAGGTAGAAATAAGGAATATCTATGTATCATCCACCAAGACCTAATGACTATGGCTTTAGGGACGACTAGATCCTTCTGAGTTATTATAGTGGTACTTCATCACCAGTCTTCTCTCTCTTTTATTTCTCGACCACTTGGGTCATCTCACTCTAGTTACTTCTTGACGAGCAGCACAAGTAGTGTCTAACTCATCCTAAAAATCCTAGAGAGAATAAATGCTCTAAGGATCAACAAAATAGATGGAGTCGAGAAGCTCTACTAGTTCAGGGTACATGGAAAAGAGGTCTCCAAATTAGTTAACCACTCGATGACATGAAACCTTCCCCCCATTCCATATATGTAATGGAATATAAAACAAACTTCCTATATTCCTTAAATTTGGCCATATCCTTAGTAACACCCTCTTTAAGACTCTTAACCTCTATATCTTTTTACTTCTGTAGGTCATCCTTCGGGTCAGTTATTTGAGACTTGTAATCCTTTTGATTAGAGAAATTCTTCTTCAAGTGATATATGTGCGACGTTGCCTCATAATTAAGCTTAACCTTAGGCTCAACCTCAAACACCCACTGCTGTAGGTATTGAAGGGAAAATATAGACTTTAATCCCAAAAGGAAAAAAAATAGTACGAAAAAGACAAGACGACATCATACATAGCAGAAATAAAAAATCAGAAGACGGATTATTATTCTAGTAGCCTTGTTAAGGTCAAAGTCAGATACCCTTGATGGATCATGGGATTTAAAGTATAGATCATCGCAATAAAATCCACTAAATTAATGACCTCTCTAGCCTTGACCTGATTCCTAAGAAGTGAGTTAGGATTTAGGAAAACTTGAGCTTTATGCGCAACCCCTAACACATAATATGATTTGGGAAGGATAGCACCCCAAGGTCATCTCGGTTGACCCTCTTTTTTCTTCTCCTATTGTTGGGTGGGAGCAATTGACATCCAACGAACCTCTTTTTTTTCTTTCCCCCTCAGCAGCATTTCGATCAACATTAGAGCTCCCATCTCCCAAATTTTGTCAGAAACATTTTATGTATAATCTGCTGAATCAAGTAACATTAGTATAGGAAAAATATCATAATTATAACAACTGAATGAGAATAGTAAAGTTGGATAATAAAAATGATTTAAAATGCTTACGAAGTTTTTACTGGGGTCTACTCCCATTCTAGTTTATTTGAGAAGCACAGGGGTCATTAAGTTCTCAAAGAAATATTGGCCTTTAGGGCCCCTTAGATAGTCAATGTTCTATCATGTCTCTGTGCTAAAGCCTGGATCGACCTTAGTCAAGATTGTAATAAAATGCCATTGACGAGAAACCTTTAGCTCGACAAGTTCAAACAATTCACTTTCGTAGAAATCCTAATCTCCAAAAATGAAAAATTATCGAGACTTCCAATCGTGGATGGAACTCTGATTTATGTGGATAACTTGTGATCTAATCAACGAGCTACGAAGTGATAGTAGCATGGATTGAACTTGGTTGAAGCTTTTATCTAACATTCTCAAAAGACATGAACATGAAGGTCTTCTTCATATGCAAGCTTCCATAAGATAATCGACCCTAATAGGATCCCATAAGAATTTGGGGCTAATTTTTTCGGAGCAATGCCAATAACAAAAAGAATGAACCTAATAGCGTAGTAAAAACTAAGGTAAAAGCCAACCTTAAACATCTCTTTGTAAATACATATTTTACTCTTATTCCCAAGGTCAAAAGAATGATCGTTCTCGATAGGTAATATCATAGTGATATATGGTTTGAACCCATATATGTGTTGTCATACAAACATACCAGTCTATCTTGTATCATAGGGGTAGGATGAGGCAACACTAATGTCAAACACGTAGGGATCCTCACTATCTTCTTCCTCGACAACAAGGGTTTTTCCACAAGAGCCTTAACTTATAAATGTTTCCCCAGTCATAGCAGTTATAGGGTGAGGCATCTTTGGGTGTCGGGGAAGATATTCCCTAGTCTCATCATCTAAGACACAATAATTTTTGGACTTATGGTCCCTATGTTGACGAGAAGAGGTGCTAGGACGACCTCTAGTACTAGATTCAGAAAAGTCTATCGTGTGGTCCTCACTGAATGCACAATAGTTACCCTCATGGACTTTTCAACAGAGTTCGGCACAAAGTCTACATGGTCATCATGGAGACCCAAATGCTCATAAGGACTATAGACCTTGGAGGAAGATGAATTTGTGTCACTACTTATGGAAATCACATGTGGGTTTTGAAGTGTGGTATTGTAGTGGGATGATTGGTTAGATAGAGAACATATTTTTCTATAACTGAAGGTACCGGAGTCAGAGGTTAAGGGACCTGCATTGGTTAAGATGAGCCTCGGCCTCTTTTTCCTCTCAACGAACACGATGGCGAACGTATTCAACTCTGCCCAAGCCTATTATAAGGGGTAGTACATGCATAAACTTCTAACAGTTGAGGCTAATGGAGGAGAAAGATCAAATATGGTGAGTTGGATGATTTTAAACCATGAACAACCAAGAACACTCAACCCTAGTTTTAGGCGACCCAAGCCGGAGATAATTCCAAAAAACGTAAAAATCTACCCCAAACTTTTTAGAGATTTAAATTCTCCTATCAAACTGGTTTTTAAGTTCCTAAAAATTGAAAACCACTACACTGACAACACCATATAGGGGTGGAACTTCCATAGAGTATCTTCCAGAGTAATCCAAAACTCACCGCAACCTATGAAATTTAGAGAGCCCTAAATTAAACAATCAAAATACTAGAAGGAAATATTGAGAAGTACCTATAAAGAGGGGGAGTAGACTGAGAGGGGACAAACCACACCAGAGAAGGATGATCATAGGTGCAAACAAAAGCAGAAAGCTAGAGAGAGAGAGAAGGATAAGGGAAAGAGTTCCTTCTTTATTTGTGAGAAAGGAATCGGTTGAAGGTCATTTTCTTCCTAAACATCTCCTCATGTTTTTTGTAATGTACTATAATACATAGGGGTAAATCCGAAAGAACATGAGTGATGAAATGGCAACACTCATGTCCAAAGTATGCCTAAGAAGTCATGACACCTTTGGCACAACCCACCAATGCATGACACTAGGACAACTTCTCATAAGTGGGATGTGACTCAACATGTGATATTGATATGACTGTTACACCTATCACCCCTCTTGTATACCCTAGAATTAGACATATGGACCATATACTAAGACGAGATAAGAAGGCCATAACGTACTTAAACTCCAGCCAACTACTGTTACTGAAGGATAAGGTCTAGGGGAAATTGATATACATAAGTGTGGTGTCATTTACAAAAATACTTAAAGAAAACAATCTTCATATCCATGTTCTTTGAGATGACCAATATCTACCCAAACTAGATGACCTACTTAACTTTAGTCTTACATCATAAAAGAGAATAACCTCATCTAGTCCAACATCGGTGTTGGCCTCAAACGTCACCAGTACACTAAATTAGTAACCTCAGTTAGAGATAGGAGCAACGATCTCAAACAACTACCTAGTCTCATCTCAGTCTGTAACACAAAATAGAGCCTTAACAGTATCGTCTTGGTAGAGACCCTTCTGCCTCAAATACATCCTACACACATGGGAAACATGACATGGACATTTCAGGCACATTACATTAAACCATTATCGAAGATAAAAAACTCACGTGATGGAATATTATTCATAATGAAATATATTCTACACATCTACAATTGAAACTTTGTCATTGGTCGTGACCTCAACTAGGTATTTAGTTCATGCTTGGGGGTAATACTATGCACCAACATGCCTATATAAGACATCGTATGTCTTCTTCCTCAGGAACCATCTTAAGTAAACCCTTCTAAAATAATACGAAATTATAGAGAGAGAGGGATAACTTGTATGTCTTCTATAACGTTTTGAGCCCTTACTATATAGAAAACATTGTCACCATGCACAGTGGGTGTAAGCCAATGACTGAACCACTTAAATCTTCGTATTTATCTCCATTTTTTTCTCATCTCTTGATCTTATTTTTTCATTAATTGCAATTTCACCATTGTTGTGAAAGCCCAAAACTTCAGTTAAATCCATGGTATGATACATTTATCATCACACATAAATTGCAGATATCATCTCAGAAAACAAAAGTCTTTTTTCTTTTAAATAAATAGAATACATCAAGATTTACTAATCAAAACAATAAAAATTGGATTCAAACTATTTGTACTTCCTATTTCATCCTAAAATAAAATTAATTAAATCCTAATCATTTGATATCAATCATTTCAAAATGAAGACAAAAATCGAAATTGAGTTCAATACACAAATCATTGACATATAAAGAACGATTAATAACAAGAATCTACTTCAGATACAAATTGATTGCTCCAGGTGACTTCAAATCTACATAACCTTATTTTTACCCTATTTCAAGATTAGAAGCCATTTTTCCTCTTGATTTAATTATTCAGAAAATAATTTGTTAAAACAACTAATACATGCAATGGACCAATATTTTTGCAAAAAGTACACCAACCTTCAAGTACATGCACGTTTAATGGGTAAATTACCAAAAAAGGTAATCTACATTCCTTGACTTTTCACTTTTGGGGAATGTACTTTTTTCAATAAAAAAGATAGTGTAATTTTTGAAACATTACATTTTGGGGAACATGGAGTAATTTTGTGTGCCTAATAATGCATATTATTATGTTTATGTTCTTAATGTTTTCTCACAAACATATATATGACATTCAAAATCTATGGAAATACAATATTGAAAATCTTTGGGCTCCTTAGAATGTCTTATTTTAGAAAGTACACTCCCTCCTTTGTAAAAAAAAAGTCATTCCCTAAAATGTAAAATTAGAGATAATAGATGACCCTTTTTGGTATTTTACCTAATTCTAAATAGTATACACATTCCATGTAAACTGCATGCAAAATTCAAGCTGATTAGGGTTACCAACATAACTAATTAGAGGCAACTCAATTATGATGTTGCATCAATTAACATAATACCAATATTCGACAAACACTAAACATAATTCACTAATATGAATGTTTTCTCTCATTGAACTACAAACTTCACATCCTTTAACGCACCTACAAAAACAAAGTAAACTGCCCAACAACCGACAAAACCACGATAACCACACCTACTACAACCATCACTATTGCAAACAACAATAATAGCCAAAACACTATACATAAAAGAAGAAAAAAAGAAAGTCTAATTTGGTCTTATTAATTAATTAAGTGCATCCTCAAAAACAAATCTAGTATAAAATCATTTTTAGATTATTTAATTATGAAAAATTTTGATGCTATGAAATAAATTTTTTACTATCTCGAATAAAATTAATTAGATCCAATTTTTACTATGTCATGATTGTTGTTAAAATAAATTGGGATTAGAAGCATGCTAGTATTATAACTTGATATTTAATTAGGTTATATAGTATGCTTGTACGGATTAAAGATGTACACTTGTTTATCCCGTATTGAATATGAATTATAATTGGAGCTATTGATGAAATCATTATTAATATTTGTCGATTATGTTTAATGATATTAGAACTCATGTGTAGAGATGATTTTATACTATGATAATACTTTTTATGTGGATAAATACATAATCATAGTGAAACCCAATCTGATTATGAATCCATAATTCAGGCTTTTTAAAAAGTTATGATTTTATATATATTTCATGTTAGAATATGACCTTGTGATGTGAGTATTTGAAATAGAGACCTTTAGGATTGATGAGAATTTGATTTGGATATGATTTTAAGTGTTTTTAAATGTTAATGGCGCATTAGGCTTACTTGAATTTTATTTGGTGAAGATCAATTTCACATAAGAGTTTAGTTGATTGGGTGACCCCCCCGTAGTGGGACCGCTATAACGGTTGTTACTAGACGCTATGGCGATGATCTTGGTTTGGAGGGGTGACACCGTTTTATACTTTATATATTATCTTTCTTATTTTTTTCTAGTGAGGATTTTTCCTTGGAACCTCGGTTTCTTAAAAAAGAAGTATATGAATTTTATATCCATTTAGAGATCTAGAAATCCTTTGAAAATACGTAATTGAGATTTTGATTGGTAAACCTTTAACAAGTTGGGCATCCGATTTTGGACATTCAGACGAGAATTGAGTACGTGATTAGTATGCGATTTTCTATGTGTATATTGTGTTGGACATAATTATGTGCGGATATCAACATACCATGCTGAATTTTTTGACTAGTAGGGAATCTATGGGTAGGGTTGTGGAGGTTAAATAGATTATGGAGGTCGATATTTTTGTTATCCATTCAGTATGTTTTCATCTCACGACATGTATATGATAACTGTAACAACCCAAACCTTAGTAAGTTTTGGAGTTTTAGTAAATCCACGATCGTAATAATAGTAGGTCGTAGAATATTAGTAAAGCAATAAACATAACCTTTAGGACACGAATTTATAAAGAACATTACTAATACTTCGAGGTCAGAACCTATGATAAGAAGTCGTAGAGTTTGCACCTCAGAAGTACAAAGAAACTCAACACTTTGATTAATAATGTGGACAAATTATGTTATTTATTAATGACCAAATTTTAAAACATCTAGAATCTTTTTCATGGCATTTTTGGGAAAAGTGGTGACGTAATTAAAAACCCTAGGTTCCCCTCTCTTCCTATAAATTGAACTTGTGGGATCCATTACCAAAGGTTCTAAAACCTTTTGGAAAATCATTACCAATAATACAGAGTGAGAAGTTAAAATTTTAAGGTAAGTGGAGGTGCTTCTTATAGGATACCAAGGAGTGTAACTATTCAGGAGGTGGAGTATAACTGTTGAAGGGGTGTAGTGCCAAGATTCATCATCAGACTAAGTCCTTTTGTAAGGGATTCCTACCTTTCCTTCTTTTTATTCTCTTTCATAAACCCTAGTCTCCATGTTTTTTACTGACATGAGACATTTAGTGTGGATTTTGATTTTTTGAGATATGGCCATTAACTTTTACTATTCATCATATGTTCTTCCTGTAAAGTATGTTTCCTTAAATGTGATAAATTTTGGTTCGGAGAGAATAAATAGATTTTTGAGATATTTATGCTTTCTTAAGAGTCTTATTAGGGTTTCATACTTTTATCTTTAATAATTTAAAATATGGATCGCTTTGGGGATAAAACTATCATTTTACTAAAGTACCATTGATGTTTGAAACAAGAGTTTAACTCGTTCTTGGATGGCACAAAAATAGGTAGTATAGTATTGTTCCTTTCCTTATGTATGTGCCATGTTGTATTTATTATGAGTAGGTAGTGTTATGGACATGTCATGACGAGACTTCATGTGTTGAGTATTACTTCTTTTTTTGTGATCAAGTCTAAATGGCTAGTTCGAGGGAGATTGATCCAAGAATAGTAATGAGTATTTCACCTTATAATATGTCGCCAAAGGTTATAGATCTAATAATAGACCCATGGATCACTCATTTTGGAAATGGATAGGAGATGAGCCCGTGACCTATGTCATGAGTAGGTTAAGAGAAATCGGGGATAAGACCGTGGAGTTACGAGGTGTGTCTAAGGTTGGATTTAAGGCCGCAAAGGATAAGGAGTTAGACAAACAAAGGGAGATTCAGCCTTTGGGGAAGACAAAATTATCTTAACAAATGGATTTTGAATCTTAGGATACTACAGGTAGTCATCTTCTCAAACTTAATCCATTGATCAATATTCCTTTATTACACTTAGAGATTAAGTTCTAGGTTTGGAAATTAATTTATCTCCTCTTATATTCAAATCTTATTGTGGATGATTCAATTTAATACACATTTTGTAGATTTGTTAGTATATTTTTTATTACTAACATTGTTAGTTTGGGTTGAGGACATTTGATTTTACCCTGAGTGGGATATTTGAGCTTCTCATTTTATTCGTTGACTTCCTTAAGATAATAGGTCATGGATATGATATATATTCGTAGGGAAGAAATGATATAAAGTAGATTTTGTTAAGATTCCATATTTAACTATAGTTAGTTATGATAGGAAATCATTTTGTTAAAGTATTTTGATTGTAAAGATTTTTGCTATCATGTATCAAACCAAGTGATTTCTCTAATGTATGTATCAAGGACTGTGATTGTTTGTTTTTAAGAATAAGATTATTACTTTATGTCTAATGATTTGGACGAATGAGAAGATACATTAACTATGACTATGAGGCCTTTGCATACGTAGAGTCCTTGACCTAATAAGATTGCCATATTAAAGATCATTTAAACTATCTTTGCACGAGGTTAAAAGAATTAACTCCACGACCTAATAGGGCAAGGTCGTGGGCATTACAGTTGGAATGAAACAGTTAGTTTCTTGAGACTATAGGTAGAATTTCACATAGGAATTTCAAACTACTTTATTAAACTCAGAAGCATGTAATCATTTCCATGAACCCATGACAAGAGGTAATCATTAAGGAAATGGTGTAGCCATGGTAAACAATAATGACAATGCGACACCTAATGTCCTTAATGGAGGTAATCATCAAGGAAATTGTGCAGTCTTTCTGTTTTTCAAACTCTTTCTTCTTCGGCTAAACTCGTCCTTATTTTTGCCATTTTTGGACAGCCCCAACTGCAAAAGCCTTTCCAGCGGAGTTTTTCACCTTCTTGAGCATTTTGTATTTTTCTTAGGGTTTACTTTTTCATTTTTTTTCAATTTCTTCAATACTAGCTACGATTTGTTATTGTTGTTGAAGGGGATTGTTGGAATTAACCTCTAATTGGAGTTTATCTTAGGAGGGCATTAACTTGGTTGTCGTAGAGTTTTCCATTTTTAGGTCTTTTTAGGTTTAAAAACTCCAAAATATGCTTAGAACCTGATAGATTTAATTCTACATCGATGTTTTATCTCTTAGTGAGTTACAAACCCTGGGCTCACAAGTGTCAACAATAATTCTTTACGTTGCAGTAGTCTTGTCTTAGCATTATTACTAGAATGTTTCCCAATCCCCTACATGTCATTCATTTAGAAGATGAGCCTAGCCACCCTAGGTATAATCTATGGGTAGTTTCATCTGTTGGTTCTTCACCATAGCCCCATTTGCGGAACATTATTAACATGAGTTCACAGAATGACCAGATGTTGCGGAAGTGGACTATCCTGACGGTGTTGAAATATTTGTAAACATGGTGTCTGATATATATGTTGTTGATTTGGATGCCTCACCAAAGAGAGATATGCCTGAAAATCCTAGGGCTTCTACCTCTACCGTGGTTGTACCTCTCTCTTAGTAGAGAACCTCTAGAAGATATGATTCTTGAGAAGCATCTAACACCAATGTTCAAAATTTGTCTGTGACATCATCGAGGATGAGCTGGAATATACTATTGATAAATTTGAGATCCCCATTGGCACCTCATTGAGACTGCTTGATTCTGACGAAAAAACCCATATCCGACTTAACACCGATGATATATGCTTCCCGATTTGGGCTCTTTGAAATTCGAGTATGTTTGCATCTCCAACCCATTATATGGTCTATTTTAAGGGCTTATGGGGTGTCTCTGACCCAACTTCCACCAAATGCTTATAGGTGCATTCTACAATCATTAATATATTGGGATCCTCAAACTGGTTTTGATCTTATAGGGGACATCTCAAAATTTTTGTATTGTATGAAAGACAATGCTAGAGCCAATGGGTATTACATCTTTACCCCATGAAATTTCGACCTAGAAAGGGTGAAAATCACCAAGTTTCCAAACCCATTTCCATTTATGTGAGATTCAATCCTAAAAATTCATTGTAGATAAAACTCCATTGAAGTAAAGCTTCAAACTTCAAACCCATTCTATCCATTTTCCAAACCAAACCCCAAGAGTTCCAAGAATCAAAACCCATTATCAAACCATTACCATATAGAGAAACCAAAACCCATTCGATCTAAGATACAAACCCCAAACCCATTTAAGATATTATCTCAAAATGATGCATTTCTAGAGAGATAAAATACACCCATGTTAGAAGATTGATTTTTTTGCAATAAACCCATCCAAACCAAAAGATCTATTTCAAACCCTGACAAAGGGAAATAAGATATCACGTGAACAAGACCAAAGTTTCTCTAAATTAACATTCCCATGGAAACATCAAGAAAGCTTCAAAACCAAAGCTTCATCAACTAATGAAGAAGAGGATATTGGTTCATATACTCAACAAGGATTTTTATTTGGGCTTTCAATGAATACGTCTATTCACTATGGGGTGAAATCAATGTAAAAGTATTCAAGCTGTAAAAAAACTCAAATAAAATATTTTAGTCGATCTTTGGTTTTTTGTGGAAGCCTAGGGTCAATGCCAAGCCCATGAAAGGCTCATTCTCGATATGCGAGAAAGCTATGTAGAAGTTCATTGTATCTTTCACTTAAGTTGTACCATTGTTGCGGGGAGTCAAGGAGTGACCTTTGTCTCTTGTGTTTGTTTCTATTGGGCAATGACGAGTATCACTTATTTTTGGTTGCAAGGCGTGATAAATATTTATAAGGCTTTGGTTCTACTAACTGAACTTGATGATAATGGAGCCATCGGAGTACTGTCTTTACGTGGACGTAGGCTATGCCTAAGGACATAAAAAATCCTCGGTCCATTTCTCCTCCCTTAATCTATTAACATTAATGATTTACTTGAATATTCTAAATACTTATATTGCTTGCATGTAAATGTGAATGGATGCTAGACAACAATGGAGAAGCCATTTTATCAACAAACAAATAAAAGGTTTTTACTAAGTTGCAAGGTTTATAAAACGATAATGAAAAGAAATAAAGAAATATTAAGTTGTGAAAACTTAAATAAATTTCATAATCTCAATTCACACCCTCTTAGTATTATTGTAGGTCAACAATTAATATCACTACCAAGATCGTAGATACTTGTTTTGAAAAAAAAGTATATTTTCATTTTAAAAATCACATCCAAAACTTTTTTTTTAAAATTTCATATGTAATTTTTTTTTTAAAACGGTGGATCTTGTAGGAAAAAGAAAAATCTTTTAAGGTTAATGCTGAAGAGAAGAATGAGAATATTCTCATGTTTTGAAAAATATGTTGAATAAACAAATTACCCTTGACAAAAACAAAATGTCGTATTTGAAAAATGATTTGGGTACAAATGATTTTATAAAATTATTATTGGAAAGTAGCCGCACACATTTACTTCCCTATTGAAATATGACTCCCTAGTTCTAACATGATTATTACTAACCTTGCTTTTATCTCAGACATGCAATTTTCACAGTTAAGATGATTTTTTGTATCACATTGTACCTCTTACATCAGCAAACATTGTTTGAATACATATGACACCATATCATAACCCCCACTTTTTTGTTAAAATTGATTATTAAAAATTCACACACATGTTCTTTCATTTAGTGAATGCCTACTCATTAGGACAAGTCACAATCAATGAGGTTTATCATAAAATTATCACATCATGATCACCCACATAGAAGTCATAGTAACTTAAAGATAAAAACCAACACATCTCTCCCAAAATAAATCCTAACTAGGTGAGTTAAACGAGCTTGGAATTTTTGAATCAATATTCTAGATATTTGCCTCATATTTAATTCGTTGATAAAGAAACACAACACAATGAAATATTACAACTACATAATGTTTAAAAAAGAAAATGTCTCTAAATATCCTCACCAAAAACATTGCGGGATAGAATCATTGGTAAGTAAAAAGAGGCAGAAGAACTTTTTAAAATATTTTGTTTTGAAAAATTATCAAAAGATGTTTGAAAATCCTACTTTGGTCAATGAAATGATGCTTTTCACTCCAAATACAATATGCTTCCTTAACTTGTCCAAAATGTCTTCAGACGGACTTATAATTTCATAAACCATGATATATGATAAATGACAAAGACAAGAGTCTTCATAATTGATTCAAAGAATGCTTATCTTGATATATAACATAATGCTTCTAGAAACATTACCAAATATGCTTTAAATACTAATATCCATTATTAGTATACACAACCTCTATTTTCACTCACCATTGTTATATCCTTGATACATTCTAAACACATAGTTAATGTTTCTCATTATTGTATTCGAAGAAATTCTTCAATTATTACTATTATGACTCGGTGAATGTGATAGAATTGTATGGAATCGATGACTCAAAAATGTTGAAGTTCATTGAGTCATATAAATTTGATATGATACTTAGACACATCACCTTGGATGAACTTAATGCTACACCAATATGCTCTAATGATCAAGAAAAAACATTCTCCAAAATGCTTATGTACCCATTCTAGTTAATCCGAACTTATGAGAAGAAAGTCTCACCAGGGATTTAAAATAACATGCTTGAGAAAAATGTTTATTTGAATATCTGACTCTTGAAATATAAAAAGTTGTTAGACACCATATCCATAATCAAGTCATACTTCAAACAAGATCACATAATGTGAAATTTAATGTCATTCCTGTTAATGTGAAAGTTGAGTGGTAATCCCACTCATGAGATCAAGGTGGCAATATTGTTTTTTGTTCATACGAGATCGCATTCCCATAGATACAATATTTTGGTATCAATCCTATCTATTGTAATCTAAATGTAAATATCCTTTCATATTAAAACACACTAAAAATGAACATATATTCTGAGCTGAGACATTGATGGAAACCCCAACATCGTTAGACATTACTTATGAATTGAATTGATAAAATATGGCATTCCCGTATATACATGACATGTTGCGATAATTATGAGAAAGTTTTAGTACTGGCACTCCCATTATGTTGTGAGAATACACATATATGAAATCATAGACATGTGATGGGACCTTAAACTTGATGTATAACTTATGAATTACTTTATGATATTAAAAGAGCATACGTGATATTCTTGATCATTCCATGCACTTATGCTACCAATGAAAAAAAATTGAAGTGTGTATTTAAAGACATGAATGTTTAGGTTCAATAATGCAAAATTGTATATCAAACGAGGCGGATAGGCTATATATATACCAAACAAGGAAAATACAAAGTCAAGTGATATTTTTCAAGAAGTTTTCCACATAAAGGCAAACCTTTGGAAAATATGGATAAATAAGGGGAATCATATAAAGAATAGGTACATAAAATGCATTTTGTTGTGCACGCGCATTTTTGAAAAAGCTCACCTTGAAAAAAAAACCACACTTACACTCATATAAAATGAACACCCAACCCCACAAACACACATTGAAATACAAATTTAATCTCAGATTACTTCCATAATGTAAAATAATTCAGAATTTAACTACACTATTTATGCACCCTATGAAACGAAAGTAGAGAATCTTAAGAATTTCGAAAAGTCACACTTCCCAAAATGTGATTCACAACTTACGAAATTTTTTGAAAATAAATAAAGTTGTACTAAAATTAGTGAGATTGATAAAATTAGATTGCCCTTTACCTCATAATTTTTGGAAAATCGTTTGTGCACAAGATAAGAATACTTCATACAAGATGACAATCCAAAAAGTGAAACTTAAATAGTTCGAATTTGTTTTTGCAAACACGATCCTATATCCAATGAAGAAATCTTTTGTTGTGCTCACAAATAGTCAAGTACAAAAATAAACCAAGTACGAAATCCTATAGAAGCCCTTTTAAAAATCAACTAAGATTCCACACAAGGAAGAAAATATCATTGAAAGAAATAAACCCACAAAAATCTACCAAACATTTGGAATTCTCATACAATCATACGCAGCAAATGGTTTTCAAATATTTCCTTACTAAAAATCGTGTGCAATAAAACCAAGTCTCTTTACAAAATACGATTTTCACCATCCACCGTGACCTTAACATCACAACTCCATATAACTTTGTTTTCAACTTATGAATCTCTACTTAATTACATGATTGACTTGACACCATATCATACTAACCATCACTCTAGGTGATATGCATTCATTACAAATTTGTCTTATAAAATAGCTTGTAGTTTTTTGAAAAAACTTCACACTTTCGATAATGACAAATATGGAGATATATGATATGAGAAAAATATGGTCCAACAAAAGGGCATACTTTCAAAAGTTTTCTCAAAACTGTATCTTTTGTATTGTCATCATAAAAAAGGGGATATTGTAAAACCAAATGTATTTCAACCAAAAGGATTTTGTATGATGATACCACAATTAATATATGAACACATTATCCCCTCTCTAATGCACTTGAATGTAAAACAACCACCAATACATTATAATATATGGTACAAGAAACATGATATTCATGAAACCATACCAACATGTGTAAGAAACACAATGAAGATAACAACTAAGAAAATGAAGACTATAACCAAGTCAATGACGATCCCAAGCTATTAAATGGTTGGCTCAAAACTTGCATCAAACCCTCAAGAGAAGTATAACATTAACTAGCCACACGAGAAATAACATTACAACATCACTCAACCTATGGAGATCAAGATCAAGTAAGAATAATCTCAAAATCAACATTCCATGACTCAAACAATCTAGAATAAAGATCAAAAGACAATGAGATCACGACCCAACTTCTTATTTTACATTAGCAACAATTGTACAAAAGTAAACTAATATATTTATCCTTATATATGCTCAAAACCTACTCACCTAAACCCACCCTAAATTTCCCTAAGCCTTACCTAAAGCATGGACCTGAACACACCATCCCTTTGCCTGAGTACTAAGAGGTTTAGTCACTAAACCTTAGTTTTAGTCGACTAAAACTTGTTTTGACAGCTAAAATTTTGACATCCAACTAAACATATCAAACCTACAAACCATAAGGAGTTTTAATCGACTAAAACTCACTTTTATTCGAGTAAAAGTGTTAGGATTTCAAGAATGATTTTGGTAAAACCGTCCAATATTTTATCCCAATGACCAAACTCTTCCAACCTGATTACCGACCCTTTACAAATATTTTCATGCCTACTAACAATATAAATAACACCCCCTACATTCATCATAAATCACCAAGCCTCAACCCAAGCTTGTGTCTTCCTATATGATATTTCTAAGAGACAAACTTAGTTTTCAAACCCCTTTCCATTTACATGAGATTCAAACCTTAATCCCCGTTGTAGCTAAAACTCCATTGAAGTAAAACTTGAAACTTCAAACCCATTCTATCCAAGATCTAAACCAAACCCCATGAGTTCCAAGAGTCAAAACCCATCAGTAAACCATTTATATAGAGTGAAATGAAAACCCATTCCATACAATAAACACACCCCAAACCCATTTAAAAATAATGCATTTCAAGAGAGACAAAGTTCCACCCACGTCCGATATTTCTTTTATGCGACAAACCCAAGAAGACGAAAAGATCCGTTTCAATCCCAAAGAAAGAGAAAGAAGATATCATGTGAAAAAACATAAAAGTTTCTCTATAACAACATTCCCGAGGAATCATCAATAAAGCTTCAAACACAAAGATCCATCAACTAATCATTTAAAGAATATATGTGCATATACTCAACAGGAGTTTTATTTATGATTTCAATGCATTCGTCTACTCACTATGGGGCAGAATCATTATAAAAATGTTCAAGATATAAGAACACTCAAATAAAATATTGTACCCAGTCTATGGTTATTCATGAAAGCCTAGGGTCAATAGAGATCCCATGAAAGGATCGATCTATGGTGACCCGACAAAGATATGTAGAAATTCATTGGATCTTTCCCTTCGATAATACTTTTCTTGTGGGAATTCAAGGTGTAACTTCAGGATCTTCCGTATGTTCCATTTGGTAAAGGACAAGTAAATCATCTTGTTGGTTACGGTTGAAAGGTGTGATAAATCTTTGTAAGGTTTAAGTTCCGCCAAGAGAACGTGATGATAGTGGAGCATTATGAGTATTGTCCCGATGTGTATCTAGGATATTCCTAACGACGCAAAAATCCTCAGTCCATTTCTCCTCCCTTACTCTCTTAACGTTCAATCTTTACTTAAATGTTCTAAATACTTATATTGATTATATATGAATGTAAATGGATGCTAGACCACAATGGAGAATCATTTTATCAATAAAGAAAGAAAATGTTTTTACTATGTTGCAATGTTTATATAATGACAACGAAAATAAAGAAAGATATTTTCAATTGTGAAAATGTAAATAAATGTCATGATCCCAATTCACCCCCCCCCCCTTCATGGGATTATCCGAGGATAACAATTGACATAGGTTCCTAGCTCATAGATACTTGTTTTGAAAAGAAGTATATTTTCATTTTAAAGTTCACACCCAAAAGTGGGGATTTTTGAAAAGTGACATATGTTTATTTTTTTTAAAATGATGGATCTTTTAGGAAAAAGAAAAATCTTTGAAGGTTGATGCTGGAAAGAAGAATGAGAAAATTCATATGTTTTGAAAGATATTTATGGAAAACAAATTTCCCTTGACAAAAATCAAAGGTCCTTAAAAATGAAATTGGATTTGAAAAATGACATGGGTGCAAATGAATTTATAAAATTATTGTTGAAAAGTTGCCACACACATTCACTTTCATATTAAAACATGACTTCTTAGTTCTAGCATTATTATTACTAACCTTGATTATATGTCACACATGATATTTTCACACTTAGATGATTTGTGATCACATTTTACCTCTTCATCAGCAAACACCATTTGAACCCATATTGCGGCATATCATAACCCCCACTTGGTTGTTAAATTTCCTTTCTAAAAATTCACACATATGTTCTTACGTTTAATGAAATCCTACTCATTAGGAAAAGACATAATCAACGAGGATTCTAATAAAATTATCACATCATCACCACCCACATAGAAGTCATAGTAACTTGATGATAAAAACCAACATAGCTCCCCCAAAATAAAACCCGAATTGGTGAGTAAAACAAACTTGGAATTTTCTAATCCTTATTCTAGATGTTTTCCTCACAACTAATTCATTTATAAAGAAGGACAAAACGATGAAATATTACAACTGCACAATGCTTATAAAATAAAACATATTAAAATATCCACACCAAGAACATCAAGGGATAGAAAAATTGATAACTAAAAAGAGGTAGAAGAACTTTATAAAAAAATTGAAAAATTATGTGAAGATGTTTGAAAATCATATGATAGTTAATGATATTTGAAAATGATGATTTACACTCCTAATCCAATATTCTCCCTTAACTTATTGTAAATTACTTAAGACACACTTATTATTTCAAAAACCATGATATATGATAAAGGAAAAAGATGTCTCCACAATTGATTCAAATAATTATTTTCTTAATATGCCATATAATGCCTTCTATAATCATTACCACACATGATTTAAATATGAATATCCATCATTGTGATACATTACCTTTGTTTTCACTCACCATTGATGTATCCTTGACACATTCTACACGCATAGTTCATGTTTATTATTAGTATATTCGAAGAAACTCTTCCATTATTAATATTATGACTCTGTTAATGTGATAAAATTGTATTCAATCGATGCCTAAAAAGTTTTGAAAGTCATTTAGTGATATAAATTTGATATGATCCTCACATACATCACCTCACATTAACTTAGTGTTATACATATATGCTCACCTGATCAAGAAAGAACATTCTCTAAAATTCTTACAAGTATATTCTAGTTAATTAGAACTTATGAGAAGAAAGACTCACTCAGGATTTAAAATCACATGCTTGAGAAAAATTCTTGTTGGAATATATCACTCAAGAAAAGTCAAAAGTTTTTAGACACCAGATCTACAATCAGGTCATACTTCAAACATGTTCACATAATGTGAAATTTGACTGTATTAGTTTCATAATGAAAACTGAGTGGAAATCCCACTCATAAGATCACGTTGGGAATCTTGCCTTTATGAATATCAGATGGCATTCCCATCCTTATGATATTTTGGTAGCAATCATACCCATTTTAATGTAGAAGTCGATCCCTTTTCATATTGAAACATGCTTAAAATGAACATACATTCTCACTTGAGATATTGATGGCCATCCCGTCACTGTAAGACATTGCTTATGAATTAAATCGATAAAATATGACATTACCATATATCTATGACATATTTTAATACTTACGACAAATTTCTAGTAGTGACTCTCCCATTAGGTTGTGAGAATACACATATTAAATCATAGATGTGTGAGAATCCTTAATACTTAGTGTATGACTTATGACTAACTTCGTGATATTAAAAGAGCATACATGATATTCTCGATCATTCCATACACTTATGCTACTATTATTTTTTTTCAAGTGGGTATGTAAATGTAGGAATGTTGAGGTTTTATGTGGCAAAATTGTATGTTACGGGAGGAGGATAGGCTATATATAAACAAAAAAGGCCAATATAAAGTCAAGCGTTATTTTTGAAAACGTGTGTTTTCTACACTATATGCTCTGATACCATTTGTAAGGGAAAACACCCTCAATTTTAAAGTTCCAAAAATATAAGATGGTTCACAAAAGAATTCCAAATTTTAAATTTCCTCTACAAATAACCACATTTTAATTTCTTCAAAATTAAAATAGGATTAAACTAAACAAATATTTGAAATTAAATTAAACAAGAATTAATTCAATTCAAGGTCAAAATATGGCCAAATAAAACAAACATGAATTTAGCCATAGTAATTAAGACCAATATTGAATTAAATAAAATTACCCAAATATTAATTAACATCTAAAATAAACTAAAGTGTGATGATTAAACCCAATTTTATCTTGATTTACCTAAGCATACATCTAAGTGTATTTTTCCAAGATAAAATAAACACAATCACACTACGCCGCGATGTACGAGGAAAACCCACAACGGTAAAAACCTCTGACGGCCTTGCCTAACAAATCCATAGGGCACAGTATGTTTACAAAGAAAACTAAAAGAAGACTTACAACACTTGACTTGACTCCTTCAATCCTCGATGCTTCCTTCACTCTTCAACCTCTACCTTGTTGATAAATTCGGAGTTCACTACACCAAAATGACAAAATTGTCACTTTTCAGCTGGCCACCCTTGTCAAGGTCATTGACCGTGACACAAATCTCGCGTTTTGTGTCACGGTCAATGACCTTGACACCACCGTGACAAACAATTGTCACGGTCATTGACCGTGACAAGGCCGTGACAAATGTAGTTGTCACGGTCGTGTCACGGTCAATGACCATGATAATTCTTTAAATAATTGTCATGGTCAATGACCTTGACATGACCATAGCAACTTCTGCATTAAAATTCCCTTCCCCTTTCTTTTTTCCCTCCCGCCATTCCCTCCCTGTCTCTCTCTACGTTGCTCTCTCTCTCTCTCCACTTTCAGGTTCATTTTTCTCTCTCTCTCTCTCTCTCTCTCTCTCTCTCTCTCTCCCCCATTTATATATATGTTTATGTGTATATATATGTGTGTGTGTATATATGTGCATGTGTGTGTGTGTTTGCGTGTGTGGGGGGTGGGGCAGGGTGGGGGTAGGGGTGGGGGATGTGGAGGGAGGTGGGACAGGGTGGGGGCTATTTTGTGTGTGTGTGTGTTTGTGGTGGGTGGGGGTGGGTGTGTGTGTGTGTGGTGAGTGGGGGGTGTGGAGGGAGGTGGGGGTAGGGTGGGTGTGTGTATTTGAATTAATCCATGAATTTGTATTTTTGTCTTTGAATTAACCCATGAATTAATTTTTGTATTTGAATTAACCCATGAATTTGTCAATTTCATATGAAAGTAGGATTTCCCCTCAGTGTAAATTAGTAAATTAATAATTCTATACGTTAATTGTTAGTTTAATTGATGAAATGAATTAATTGAGTAGATGAATTAGAAGGAGTACGGGATACACATTTGTTGTTGACATTGCTGTTGGATTATTTTGTTTAGTAAATGTTTGGTTGGTTAGTTTTAAAAGTGGCATGACCACTGGATTATTGTCCATATGGGGGTGGGATTTTTCAACTTTTTTTAAAAATTACTCTGTATATCGAACAATATATATATAGTCTGATAATTAAATGAAACATACTTGAAATTAAATATAGTGCGTATAGATACTAGCCTTCTAGTTCTTATGCGTACACATTCAATATCCCTTAGACCCATTCGAGAGTCATTACCCCTGTAATGAGATCTCTCGAATTGTCTCGTTTGGATAGTTTAAGATTGTATAATTTCTGTATAATATTCTTATTGGCTTAAAGTTGTTACTTTTGGAGGAAGTTCTGCAGTCGTATCTTAATGTTCTCTGGGTACATACTAGATTGACAAGTGTGACTGTTATTTCAATTGATCAATTAAAATAACACTCACAGCTGCCAATCTACGTCGTGTACTTGGAGAACTACGAGGATATGCTGTCGAATTTTTTTCAAATCGTAACAATGTGCATGAGCTGTTAAGTATATTACAGGAAAATACAGTCTTGAATGGGGTAGGACCACTCACCCTTTAATAGGATAATTAAATGATGGGATAATTAAATAAAACATACTATAAATCTAAGTTTTGTTTACCTTTAATAGGTGTTTAGTTGTGGTAGCTGTGATGGGATATCTCGCATAGGTGCTAACGAATTTGTGAAATATGCAAAGAGATGTCATAATGATGAAGAGTTTCTGTGTCCGTGTGCTAGGTGTAAGAATGGTAAGGCGTTTGAGTGTAAAATAGTTGAACTACATTTGTTAAGATCGGGTATGCAAGATAGTTATCGATTATGGAGTTTTCACGATAAATTGAAAGTTCCTTTTGTCCCCGACCAACCTTCACAATAATATTCAACAAGTAGAATAGATGTAGAAGGGGTCGACGTAGATCATAATATGTTAGATGATTTAGTTGATGATGCGTACGCAGTTTATGAAGCAGAGGAGAATGAGGTTACTGATGATGTAGAAGATTCAAGTGCTCGTGAAGATAACACGATAAAACTTGATGATGATTACCAAAGTTTAAAATTTAAGGCGACCCAACGGTTATACTCTGGCTGTGAGAAAGATCAAACAACTTCTGCCACGGACTTGTCATGGTCAATGACCGTGACAATTTTTTTAAAAGGGGAAAAGGTTTTGTCACGATTTTTAACCGTGACTAAACATGTCACGGTCATGGCCCGTGACACGACGGTGATAATTCTAACGAACTTGTCAAGGTCAATGACCATGACACGTCCGTGATAAAAAAAGTTATCTCGCCCAGTATTGTCATGGTCATTGACCTTGACAAGTCCAACTTGTCAAGGTCATTGACCGTGACAATATGGCAGATTTGGTGTAGTGGTTCACCCGAATCTTGGAGTACACTAATGGAGGCACAACAACTGTCAACCACACATGGTGCCTTTCACCATGTGAGAATATCGCAACAAACCTTTCTTCTTTTGGGGTAGAGAAGAAACCAAATTGTCTTGTTTATGGGTAGAGAGAAAAAACCGGTGCCAAACACTCTCCAAACAAAGATATATATATATATATATATATATATATATATATGGGAACTTGGATTTAAACACAAACAAATATTGGGTGTAAAAAGCTTGGTTGTGTTCTAAAGATAAACATTTTTACAAACCCCAAGGGAACTTTTTCTTGGAAGAATTAATCTCTCAAAACTCTGTAAGAGAAGGAAAAGTTCTGTGAAAAAAGTTATTTCCCGCACTTAGTTTATCAGGTGAAAGGTTAGTGGGAAAAGTGGGATAAAAACTTAAAAAAACTATTCCCGCTGAAATCTCGTACGAACAACTTTTTGATGTCGTTCAAATGATCATGTTCGAAAGATATTTAGGAACGAAAAATCGAACAAAAAAGCAAAGAACAACTCATTGGATAAATCGTTCGAATGAAAATTCTAACGAAAATTCAGAAAAGATCTCGTTGGAATTGTCGTTAGAACAATTTTTCAGAAATCTGAATTTTGCTATTTAAGCCTAGAAACTCTGAAGTAAAGTTTTAAAATGATTTTTTGAAAATTAAAAATTTATTATATAAAAAATGTTTACACCCAAATAAAATATCCAAGGTCCTAAATATATATAATTTGCATTCATACCTTTGGAGAACATGGAATGATATAATGTTGATGACGCGAAACATAGCACTTGAAATCGGCAAAGATGTGTTACTTTAAGTTCTTGACGCTACATCTTCAACACTTCAAACACGTCAAAGGCTTGATTGGAACAAAATTCTATCCTGTGACTCAAACGGATTTGTCCGGAATTAATCCAAAACTACATATGGACTCAATTGAAAATTTGTGTCCTTACAAATCTCCCCCTTTGCCTCTTTAAAGATGCCGCTAAAAGAAATTTCTTTCACACTTAAGCACACCATCAAACGCATAGGGAATATAACAATATTAAATGAAATTTAAATAAATATTCCTCCTTAAATAATTCTCCCCCTTTATATAATAATGATCTACCTATAAATCTCTCCAAACTAAAGGTTTAGATACCATTTCTCCCCATTTCTGTTCAGGAAGAGACAAAGGTTTAAGAATTATAAAAGAGCTTATTCCTCCCCCAATTAAGTCAAATTCCATTTCTCCCCCTAAAGTTTAAACAAGGGATATAAATTAAGAAGAAACAAGTGAAACATGCGATGGTGTAAAACGAGGAATGCTAAAGCATATGGCAAACATTGAAGTCCAACTAATCCAAATAAAGATGTATGAATATCAACTATGAAGTGATGACAAAAGACATGAATTAATGTATTATGATAATCATGAGATATCATACCAAAATTCTCAACAAGTTAGATACCAATAATGAATTACAGGCATAAATGGACTAGCAAGCAAGGCAAAGACTTTAAAAAAATATCATAAATAAATGCATACACAAAAGATTTTATTTAAGCACAATATATATATATATATATATATATATATATATATATATATATATATATATATATATAGAGAGAGAGAGAGAGAGAGAGAGAGAGAGAGAGAGAGGCTCACATACATCATGATGTATACATCACACCTAATTCTAGGCCCTAAGAAATCTTTTTTAATTTTTTTAATTTTTCTCTTGAAATTAACCTTCCAATCAACCCATATTCAAAAAAATAGGTCAAAATATATTTTGTAGCTACTTTTAAAAAATCAACAAAAAAAATGCTGGCGCAGACCCTCATAAATAAGGTATTTTGAGCAGTTTTTTTGTGAATTTTTTAAAAATAGTTACAAAATATATTTTGACCTAATTTTTTGACCATGAGTTTATTGGAAGGTTAATTTCAAAGAAAAATATAAAATAAAAAAAGGTTTTTTGGGCCTAAAACTAGGTTTGATGTATGGATGATGTATAAAGCATGATGTGTATATATATATATATATATATATATATATATATATATATATATATATATATATATATATATATATATATATATATATATATATATATATATATATATATATATAATGACACAACTCAAAATAGCGTATGTTTTCCACACTCTTATGGCATTAATGTGTCATACGGAAATGGAAGTGAAAGGGTGTGAACTGGAAACTATTAAATTGGGACTCAATCACTTAAACATGTTGAAGGAGTTCCATTTGATTCCAAAACTTTATAATAAATAAATAAAAACTCTTTGTGAAAGAAAATGAACTCAAAGAAAAAAACAAGAACAATTCATACAAGTCTAGAATATTGATGATTCTACAAACAAATAGAGTCATGACAAAAATAGGGCAACTAGGATACAATACATTGTGGAAAACCGTTAATATTCCATCCAAACTCCTTTAAAAATAATCTTTTATTTTCTTTTGTTTTGACAGAAATATCAATCTACACAAACTAGGTCTTGGCTATATTTTTCTTTGAATGTCATATTTTTCTTTTAGGCCTTTGGACCACATATTTCTTTTAGGTCCATTGCAAACGGTGGCTTAATCACAAATGGTGATTTTTCCTTTTGTAGCCCTTCCCCGTGCATTTTCATATATCATTTTTTACCACACAATAATCTCATGTTCAACGGAATAACATTCACAAATCCTCCATAGTCACAAAACAAGTAGATGAAGAAATTGATAGGAGAGCATCTCACATAACTCAAATATTCATTTGAAGTTAAAATTCAAAGATCTCATGCATGGGTGAAAAAGAGGCATAAAATTAAGAATCCTTTTATCCCTTCGAATTCAAACTACTTCATGTAACCATGATAAAGAACAATTTAACAATTGAAATGCACAACCAAAAGATCTAGCCACATGGAAGGGAAAATGAAGGATTCAAACATGGTATATGTCATAAAAATTCTGTCAAACTACTAACACACACACAAAAAAAAATCTTTTTGAGTTTTTAAAAGTTTTTTACCAAACACAAAATTTAACTCAAAAGACAAACAAAAATCATTTTGTATTTTTCATTTAATACCAAAAAATATAAAGGAAAAAATACAAAAGATAAACAGGTTATAATTCTAGCAAAGCAATATTTAATGAAGCGTAACTTAGAAATGACAAACATGCATATGACTAGCAAGAATATATGACATGTAGCACAAAATTTATAGTATGCAAACATGCAAGCCCTTACTCATAGGATATAGAAAGTAAATAGTCATGAGCAAGCATGCTAGAACCATCAAAAACTGAAAATTTCGAAAAATGCATATTTTTTGCAAAAAATCCTAAAAAGTAGGATCACACAATATGTTAGTGTAACCCACTCATATACCAATCTCAAAATGTGTGTTTTCTACGCTATATGATCGGATACCACTTGTAGGGGAAAATGCCCTCAAATTTGAAGTTCCAAAAATATGAGATGGCTCACAAAAGAATTCCAAATTTTAAACTTCCTTTACAAATAACCAAATTTTAATTTATTTAAAATTAAAATAGGATTAAAGTAAAAAAAATTTGAAATTCACTTAAATAATAATTAATTTAATTCAAGCTCTAAATATGGCTAAACAAAACAAACATGAATTTAGCCAAAGTAATTAAGTTCAATCTTGAATTAGATAAAATTACCCAAATATTAATTAGCACCTAAAATAAACTAAAGTGTGATGATTAAACCTAATTTTATCTTGATTTACCCAAGCATACATCTAAGTGTGTTTTTGCAAAATAAAATAAACAAAATCACATTACGCTGCGATGTATGAGGAAACCCCACAACGGGAAAAACCTCGGACGACCCTTGACTAACAAATCCACTAGGTACGATATGTTTACAAAGACAATGACAAGTAGACTTACAACACTCGACTCGACTCCTTCCAGCCCTGACGCTTCCTTCACTCTTCAATCTTTGCCTTGTTGATAACTCCGGAGTCCACCGTATTCTTGGAGTACACCAATCGAGGCACAACAAACGTCAACCACACATGGTGACTTTCACCATGTGAGAATGCCATAGAAAACTTTTCTCCTTTTGGGGTAGAGAAGAACCCAAACTTTCTTCTTTATGGGTAGAGAAGAAAAATAGGTGCCAAGCACTCTCCAAGAAAAGATTTATATATATATATATATATATATATATATATGCTTGGAGAGTTCTTGGCAAAGATTTGGAACTTGGATTTAAACACAAACAAATATAGGTGTAAAAGACTTGGTTTTGTTCTAAAGATAAAATTTTTTTACAAACACCAAGGGAATGTTTTCTTCAAAGAATTAAGCTCTCAAAACTCTATAAGAGAAGGAAAAAGTTTTGTCAAAAAATTTGTTTCTCACACTTATTTTATCAGGTAAAAGGATAGTGGGAAAAGTGGGAAAAAAACTGACAAAAAACTGTTCCCATTGAAATCTCGTTCGAACAACTTTTTGATGTCGTTCGAACGAGATTTACGAATGAAAAAGCTGAGAATAACTCGTTGGATAAATTGTTTGAACGAAACTTATAACAAAAATTGAGAAAATATCTCGTTCGAATTGACGTTCGAACGACCTCGTTTGAATGACTTTTCAGAAATCTGAATTTTGCTATTTAAGCCCAAAATTTTTTATATAAAGTTTTAAAATGATTTTTTGAAAATTAAAAAGTCGTTATATAAAAAATGTTTACACCCAAATAAAATATCCAATGTACTCAATATATATAATTTTCATTCAAACCTTTGGAGACCTTGGAATGATATAATGTTGATGATGCGAAACATGGCACTTGAAACCGACAAAGATTTGTTACTTTATGTTCTGGCCACTATGTCTTCAACACTTCAAACACATCATAGGATTGATAGGAGCAAACTTATATCCTATGACTCAAATGGTTTTGTCCAGAATTAAGCCAAAACTTCATATGGAGATAATTGAAAATTTGTGTCCTTTCAATTTTTGAACATGTTTTCCCCATAAAGGCAAACCTTTGGAAAAGATGGATAAATAAGGAGAATTATATAAAGACTAGGTACATAAAATGCATTTTTATGTGCATGCACATTTTATAAAAATCTCACCATGGTATAATCATACACTTACATTCATATAAAATGAACACCCATCCACAAAAACACACATTGAGATACCAATTTAATCTCATATGACTTATGTGACGTGAAATAATTCACAATTTACATACACTATTTATGCACCCTATGAAACGAAACCTGAGAAGCTTAAGAACTTCAAAAAATTTGAAAAGTCGCACTACACAAAACCGTGACAGAACTCATATGAAAGCTTTTAGAAATAAATAACATTTTTGTAATAAAATTATCGAGACTGCTAAAACTCAATTTTCCTTTACCTCATAATTTTTGGAAAATCTTGTTTGGGCACAAGATAAGAATACTTTATATAACATGACAATCAAATAAAGAAATATTTTGGTGTACTCACAACAAGTCACGTATGAAAACAAACCAAGTGCGAAAACATACAAGATCCCTTTTTAAAATCAACCAAGAACCCACAAAAAGAAGAAAATATTGTTAAAATAAATAATCCCACCAAAATCTACCAAATAGTTGGAATTATCATACCATTGTAGGGACCAAGTCATTTTTCCTAATATATCCATACCAAAAATCGCGTGCAATAAAACCAACTCTCTTTACAAACTATGATTTTCATCATCCAGCATGACCTTCATATCACAACTCCATAAAATAGTGTTTTCAACTTATGCACCTCTACTTCATGACACAATTTATCTACTACTATGCCGTACTAACCATCATTGCACGTGGTACGCATTCATTACCCATTTTTCTTAAAAAATAATTTGTATTTTTTTGGAAAAAACCCACACTTTTCAATATTGACAAATGGGGAGAAATATGAAACGAGAAAAAGATGATATGCCAATTGTATTGTCATCGCAAGAAAGGGGGAGCTTGTGAAACCAACTGTTTTTCAACCAAAAGGGTTTTGTATGATGACAACATAATTAATGTATGGACAACACATTATCTTCCCTCTAATGTAATTTAATGTAATTTAACTACTCAATACATTTTTAGATATGCTACAAGGAACATGACATTAATGCAACCATACCAACATGACCAAGAAAGATAATGAAGGTGACATCCGAGAATTTGAATATCATAACCAAGTCAATGATGCTCACATGCTATTCAATCATTAACTTAGAGCTTTCGTCAAAACATAGGAAAGATCATCTCTTAAACCCTCAAGAGAAGTTCAACATCAACTAGACACACAAGCAATCACATTACCACATCACACAACCTATAGAGAACAAGCTCAAGTAAGTATCATATCATAATCAACATTCCATGACTCAAAAAATCCAGAAGAGTGTTCAAAAGAAAAGGAGATCATTGCCATGTTTCTCGTTGTACATTAGAAACTATTATACAAAATTAATGTAACATGTTTATCCTTATATATTCTCAAAATCTGCTCACATACGCCCTCCCTAAATCTCCGTAAATATTCCCTACATAATGGCACTAAGACCATTTTCCCTATGCCTAATACATGGGCGCTTTAATTGGCTAAGCCTTACTTTTAGTTGACTCAAAATACTTAAGACAACTAAACATTTTAACAACCAACTAAACCTAGACAACCTACAAACTATAAGGGGTTTTAGTCAACTAAAACTCACTTTTATTCTACTAAAAGTTTCACTGTAAGGACCAAATTCCCAATTGAGTCTTAATGTAGTTTTGACTTATTCTCGGAACAAAACACGTTTGAGTCATAGGTAGATTTTTATTGTTCGATCACTACGAGAATATGACTTGTCAAAGATTAATTGAACATGTTGCGACAAAGCTATAAGGATTTAATCATGCCGAAGTTTAATTAGTGCAATTTCTCGTCTTCAAGGTTTAATTTCATTCTGAGATCACACAGGTATGAATGCATAATGTTAATGTAAGGACACAAATTTCCAATTGAGTCTATATATAGTTTTGGCTCAATTCTGGACAAAAACATTTATTCATAGGATAATATTTAATTGTAATATTCTCAAGCCTATGAAGTGTTTGTTGAAGACGTAGCGGCAAAGAATATAAAGCCTCATCAAATGTGCCAGTTTGCGTGCCTCGTTTCTACGTCATCAACGATGGTTCCATGCTCCCAAGGTATGAATGCAATTAAGTATATATAGGAGTTTGGAACAAAGTTTATTGCGTGTTAGGTTTAATAAAACTGTGTTTTACTTTCAAAAAAATCTAATTAGAACTTTAAAATAAAGTATATAAAGTTTCTGGGCCAAAAATCGAATTTAATAAAAATTTCTGGAAGTCGTTCGAAATGTCGTTCGAATGAGTTTTTCGTTCGAACCAGGTTTGCCAACGAGTCTAAAATCGTCCGTCGTTCGATATGTCGTTCGAACGAACTTTCTGTTCGAACGACGTATCTAACGAGATTTCTAACGAGTCCAAACTGGAGTGTCGTTAGAAGTCTCGTTCGAACGAGACTTCGTTCGAACGAAATGTCGCTCGAACGAGTTAACTAGGCGGGAACAGTTTTTGGCAGTTTTTGGCAGTTTTTCACCCACTTCCCCACTTGGGTTTTAACCAACTTTTTCAGATTTAATAATGTGCGGGAATGACATTTTCTAATCTAACTTTTCCAACCTAGTTTATCTCTTAGAGAGAATTTGAGAGCAAAAATTGTTTAGGAAAATGTTCATGTTTTGAGTGAGATTTTTAGAGAAATATTTTCATCACTCTAGTGTTTACACCCAATTGAGTTTATTCCAAGTTCTATATACATATCAATTGCGTGGAGTTTGGCACCGGTTTTTCTCTACACAGAATTGAAGAGAAGTTTTGGGTTTTGCTTCCACCATCCACAAAGAAAGAAGAAGTGTTTCCATGTTGAATTACCCACAAGGAGAAAGGCTCCATGCTTGGATGACGGTGACCATATAAAGTCCTATCGGTTGATTCCGAGACCGCGGTGGTGTTCCGAGGTTGTCCGCTAGGAAGAGGTTTCTACGAGAAGAAGCGTCGAGGCTTGAGAGGGATCGAGTCAGTCGTTGTAAGTCTATCTATCTTGTAATTGTAATTCCATATCTAGTGGACTTGTGGCTAGGGTCGTCCGAGGTTGTTTCCCATCTTGGGTTTTTCCTCGTACATCTCGGCGTAGTGTGATTGGTTTATTTTATCTTGCTTAATAACGTAGAACGCATGCTTAGAATAAATTCAAGATAAAATTCAGTTTAAATTATCACACTTCATTTAATTTGGACTTATATTAAATATTGGGTAAAGTTTATTTAATTCAAGTCATTTGCTAAAATTTGGTTTTGCCTAACTTTCTAATATTGATAATCATGACTTAGGCAAATTCTAGGACTTGGATTATTTATTTGGTTTAAGATTTTAATTTGTTTCAAGTAAATTAAAACTTGTTGTTGTTTTGGAAGTTGAATCATCACCTTTACGCTTCTGCATACAAAAGGAAATTAAATATATCTTTTAATTGAGTATAATTAATATTTTCGGGGCTTTTCAAATTGGTATCAGAGCCGAAAACAATAAATTATTTCGTTAAGATTCTTTAAATTTTTGGCTAAAATGGAATTTTCCCCATTTTCAAAATTTCCTATTTTCGATGGTTCAAACTACGCGTATTGGAAAGCGCGTATCAGATCGGCACTAAAATCTATCGACGAGAGAGTTTGGATGTCTTTTGTTAACGGGTACTCCCCACCAACCTATTTAGTTGAAAATGAACGTGTTATCAAACCCGCCGATAGATGGACTGAAAATGAGTTTAAACTTGCTAATTTCAATTCCCGTGGTTTAAATGCCTTGTTTAGCGCTGTCACACCGGATGAATTCCGACGCATTATGACGTGTGAGACCGCTAAAGAAGCTTGGGATATTTTACAATTAACTCATGAAGGAACTAGTGTCGTTAAAGCTTCAAAACTCCAAAACCTCACCACTCAATTTGAAACTATCAAAATGAATGAAAAAGAAACTTTTGATGAATTTTATGCTAGACTTTCTGATATTGTTAATTCATCTTTTAACTTGGGAGAGAAAATACCAGACGACCGTGTTGTCAAGAAAATTTTAAGGTCCCTACCCGATAGATTTATTCCAAAGGTGACCATTTTAAATTCTTTACCCACTTTAGCCTCTACGAAATTAGAAGAGCTCGTAGGTGATTTACAAACCTATGAACTAGACATGTTTCCCTCTAAAACTGAAAAGAAAATCGAAAAGGGTGTTGCTTTAAGAGCCCGAAAAGAGGTCAAACAAGTAGTAGAGTGCGAGAGTGATAGTGACTCGGAAGACATGGCTTTATTTGCTCGAAAATTTAGAAAATTTCTTAAATTTAACAAAGATAAATTTAAAAATGATTTTAAGAAATTTGATACTTCTAAACATGATAAAAGCGAGAAGATTTATAAAGCCGAGAAGATCCCTAAACCTAGCAATGACAATTTAGATAGGGACGAGTCTGATAAGTGTTTTGGTTGTGAAGGTTATGGCCATAGGGCGTTTGAGTGCCCCACTAAACTAAGGAAAGAGGGTAAGGTACACGTTTCATATAATGCGACCCTTAGTGATAGTGATAAGGAAGAGAAGCCCGATTCCCCCACTAAGAAAAATTTTGTGGCTTTTATGGCTTGTCATGTGAGTGATAGTGAGAACTCATCGATTGATGAAACGATAGCACATGCCACTTCCAAGGTCATTGTACATGATTCTCTTATTTTTGATGATAGTGAGAGTGACGAAGAAAGAGAGAGTGAAAATGAAGAAGAGGTTAATGTGAGTGAACTTCAAAATGCTTTTCATGAACTTTATAAAGAATCTATTAAATTGAAAAGAGCTAATTTGAAGTTAGAAGCTAGTTTAAGGGAAAGTGTCAAGGTCATTGATGAAAATGTTTTAATAGAAGACCTTAGGACACATGTGAGGACTCTTCAAGAGAAGCTTGAATATGTAGAAGGCGAAAGAGATAGCCTTAGGGGTCTTATGGAATCCTTGAAAAAGGAGCTTCTTGCTTTTGAAGAGCGAAATGTTTTACTAGAATCTAACATTGTAGAATTGGAAAATAAATTAAAAGATTCTAGTAATGTCAAATTTGATTTGGAGTGTCGTTCGGAAAAACTAGATAAAATGTTAGGAACGGTCCAAATTAAAAATGACACTTGTGGTTTAGGCTTCAATTCTTGTAATGAATTTACTCATATTGCCCAAACCAATGTTTTAGGAGAATCTACTAGGAATACATTTAAAGATCACTCCATAAGTAAACCTTCTCGACATATTCTCACTTGTACACATTGTGGTCGACAAGGTCATCTTAGGAAATTTTGTTTTGATCTTAAACGAATTCCTAAAAAACCCCATAGTAAAGTAACCACGGTAGTTAACGTTCCTACACCCCAAGATTGTCATTCCTCATTAATTTGGGTTAGGAAATCCTATTTGGTTGCCTTGCAAAATAGGGTTTTTGATTCTCATTTACTTTCACATGCCTCCTCCCTTGCTAAATATAATGGATGAATGTGGTAGTGTTTGCATACTTTAGCGTTTGTACTTCATGCTATATTCATATGCTAAATGTATGCTTGTTTAGTCATTTTCTAGTCATTGCCTCATTTCATATCATATGCTAGAAATTATGACGTGTTTATCATTTGTGTTTTATTTATTTCATTTAATCTTAATAAAAATTACAAATGATTTTTGTTTATTCTCTTGAGTATATATCTTTATTTTTGATATAAAATGTTAAAAACTCAAAAAGATTTTGTTTTGTGTATTTTTTTTTGACACACTTTATGTGGCATATATTTGTTTTTGAATCCCATCTTTTACGCTCCCACGTGGCTAGAACTTTTGGTTTAGATTTTCAATCCTTAAAATGTTCTTTACCATGTTTTATATGGAGTAGTTGGATTTTGTATTGTTTAAATGGATTCTATTTTTATATGCCTCTTTTCACACATGCACGAGCTCTTTTGAAATCTTAATGTCACATGTTATATTTGAGCTTTTTGAGGTGTTCTCCTATCAATCTAGTCATCTACATATCTATGACCTAGGAGGACTAGTGCATGTCAAAATCCGTTGCATGTGAGATTTGTGAAAAAAAAAATGAAAACATGATAAATAAAATGTGCACGGGGAAGGTCTCCGAAAGGATGAATTAAATCCTCTGCGATAGTAAGCCACCGTTGATTGGATCTAAAAGAAATACGTGATCCAAAGGCCTAAAAATAGAATATTTGGCATTAAAAAGAAAACAATTGCCAAGGCCTATGTTTGTTTGATATATTCATTAAAAACAAAAGAATATATATGCTTATTGAGGGAGAATTGGATGGTATATCAACGGTTTGCACAATGTCCGTTTATCCTAGTTGTCTTTAATGTCATGACTCTATTTGGTTTGTAGAATCATCATCATGCTAGGCTTGTATGCATCGTGTATGTTTGTTCATTGAGTTCAATCTTTATATTGTCACATGAGGTTATATTTAAATGTGATAAAGTTTGCAATCAAATGAGAACTCCGTGAATGTTTATTAAGTGTTTGGGTCTAAATTTAATTGTTGCTAGTTCACACCCCTACACTTCCGTTTCCATATGACACATTTTTGTCATACGAGTGTGCAAACTTATTGCATTTTGTGTGTGTTTATATCTATCTATCTATATATGCAAGTACTTATTGGTATATTTATAGTATATATATATATGATATTTGTTCGTCTTTGCCTTGCTTTTATTGCCCATATGCTTTCATGTCTTATCACTTTAAGCTTCCACATGCTGTTTATTAGTTCTTTATCCTTTGCCTATTCCTGAACAAAAAGGGGGAGAATGATGATAGGGGGAGAAATGGTATCTAATCCTATTATTATCGTATCTAATTCTAAGTAGGTCATGTGTGTTTGATAAAGGGGCGAATTAATTTAGGGGGAGTAATTACTTAATTGTATTTAATATTTTGATATTCCCTATGCATTTGATGAGTTTGCCTAAGTGTGCAGGAATTATTCTAAAGCGGCATCTTTCAATGGCAAAGCGTTTGATCCTTGGGTTGAGTAGTCAAGTTTGGGCGGGTTATGTTTTGAGTCTAGTGAGATTGACGGCCCTTTAGGATTTTTGTTTTGTTTTTGTCCCGGAATAGCCAAAGGGGGAGATTTGTAAGGACACAAATTTCCAATTGAGTCTATATATAGTTTTGGCTCAATTCCGGACAAAAACATTTATTCATAGGATAATATTTAATTGTAATATTCTCAAGTCTATGAAGTGTTTGTTGAAGACGTAGCGGCAAAGAATATAAAGCCTCATCAAATGTGCCGGTTTGCGTGCCTCGTTTCTACGTCATCAACTATGGTTCCATGCTCCCAAGGTATGAATGCAATTATGTATATATAGGAGTTTGGAACAAAGTTTATTGCGTGTTAGGTTTAATAAAACTGTGTTTTACTTTCAGAAAAATCTAATTAGAACTTTAAAATAAAGTATATAAAGTTTCTGGGCCAAAAATCGAATTTAATAAAAATTTCTGGAAGTCGTTCGAAATGTCGTTCGAACGAGTTTTTCGTTCGAACCAGGTTTCGTTCGAACGAGTTTGCCAACGAGTCTAAACTGGTCCGTCGTTCGATATGTCGTTCGAACTTCTGTTCGAACGACGTATCTAACGAGATTTCTAACGAGTCCAAACTGGAGTGTCGTTAGAAGTCTCGTTCGAACGAGACTTCGTTTGAACGAAATGTCGTTCGAACGAGTTGACCAGGCGGGAACAGTTTTTGGCAGTTTTTGGCAGTTTTTCACCCACTTCCCCACTTGGTTTTTAACCAACTTTTTCAGACTTAATAATGTGCAGGAATGACATTTTCTAATCTAACTTTTCCAACCTAGTTTATCTCTTAGAGAGAATTTGAGAGAAAAAATTATTTAGGAAAATGTTCATGTTTTGAGTGAGATTTTTAGAGAAATATTTTCATCACTCTAGTGTTTACACCCAATTGAGTTTATTCCAAGTTCTATATACATATCAATTGCGTGGAGTTTGGCACCGGTTTTTCTCTACACCGAATTGAAGAGAAGTTTTGGGTTTTGCTTACACCATCCACAAAGAAAGAAGAAGTGTTTCCATGTTGAATTACCCACAAGGAGAAAGGCTCCATGCTTGGGTGACGGTGACCATATAAAGTCCTATCGATGGATTCCGAGACCGCGGTGGTGTTCCGAGGTTGTCCGCTAGGAAGAGGTTTCTACGAGAAGAAGCGTCGAGGCTTGAGAGGGATCGAGTCAGTCGTTGTAAGTCTATCTGTCTTGTGAT
Organism: Sambucus nigra; assembly: GCA_949130495.1. NCBI lineage: Eukaryota > Viridiplantae > Streptophyta > Magnoliopsida > Dipsacales > Adoxaceae > Sambucus > Sambucus nigra. The sequence goes on along the minus strand of OX422216.1, from coordinate 362,909,020 downwards.
TGTAATTCCATATCTAGTGGACTTGTGGCTAGGGCCGTCCGAGGTTGTTTCCCGTCTTAGGTTTTTCTTCGTACATCTCGGCGTAGTGTGATTGGTTTATTTTATCTTGTTTAATAACGTAGAACGCATGCTTAGAATAAATTCAAGATAAAATTCAGTTTAAATTATCACACTTCATTTAATTTGGAATTATATTAAATATTGGGTAAAGTTTATTTAATTCAAGTCATTTGCTAAAATTTGGTTTCGCCTAACTTTCTAATATTGATAATCATGACTTAGGCAAATTCTAGGACTTGGATTATTTATTTGGTTTAAGATTTTGATTTGTTTCAAGTAAATTAAAACTTTTTGTTGTTTTGGAAGTTGAACCATCACCTTTACGCTTCTGCATACAAAAGGAAATTAAATATATTTTAATTGAGTATAATTAATATTTTCGGGGCTTTTCAGTTAATGAAACTCGAACTTTTATTTTATAAAAAGAAGGATGTTATGTTTAAAAGGAAATGTTTTTTCAAATGGTTTAAAAGTGTTTTAAATGTTTACACTTCGTTTTAATCAGATGAGGAGGGATTAGAGTTGGTTTGTAGTAAAGCACTGTTTTTAAAATTGGATTAATATCAGACTCTAATCATAACGTCATTTAAATGACAAACGTTGTTATTTGAATGAGTGTTGCTATCCTTCGAACGACGCAGTATCTTTCTCTAACGAGATCCTCCACCGCCTTAAAATATTTATAAATAGGCGTGTTCAATTTTTATCGAAGGGTGTGAAGTGCGAAAAATAGTTTACTATATAGAAAGGTTTCTACACAAAGTTTTCTAACTATTTTAACTATAAAACATCCTTAGAGTTTTAAGATCCGAGCTTTTCATTGTCATATATTGTTGTCGCCAACTTTAAGGTTCTACTAAAGATCCATTATTGGTTTTGCGGTGAAGAATCGACAGATACCGATTTCGACATCCTACATGACACGGGCCGTATCGGTGGATACCCAGGCATTCGTGTAGGCGACTGTTGTGGATGAGCATGATAGAATAAGGTTACTTTCTGCCTGGGCACTTTGAAGATTTGTAGAAGATTAGAGGAGCGTCAAATCTCGTGGGGATCGAGTCGTTATATAAGACTATCGTATGACTTTGTAAAACCTTTGTCATAGTGATTGTCTAGCTTGAGCCGTTTGATGTTTTTTCCCGATTGGGTTTTTATTTGTTCATCGGCGTTTTGAGTATTGCTTTACTTTATTTTACTTTCTTTAATCACTAGTTGCATGCTTAGGGTTTAAAAAGATAAAATCTAGTTAAGTTAATTTGTGTCATTACTCGGTTTGATAAAATTGAAAAAGATTTTTTCGAAAAGAGATAGTTTGTTTGCATTCATCCTTAACTTAATTTTGCTCAAGAAAAAGTTTGTTTTTGTTGAAAGTTATATTTTGGGGTCCTATAAATTTTTATGAGAGCTAGAAATAAATTCTTATTATGTTTGATCCTTTTTTGCTTATAAGGATGAATTTTGGTGGTTATGATAATTTTCGCAGTCCTATTTTTTATGGCACTAATTCTTCTTATTGAAAAATGCGAATGAGAAGTGCTTTAAAATCTATTGGTAAGCGTGTTTGGTTAGAGATTGAAAAAGGTTGGACACCACTTGACACACGAGAGGGTAAGGTCACTAGTCTGAAACCCGTTGAGTCATGGACTGATATTGGACATAGGCTTGCATAATATAACTGTAAAGGTCTGCACGTTATTTCCTCACATGTCATCTTGGAAGAGTATAATCGTATTATGACTTTTGAAACTTTGAAAGGATATTGGGATACACTGACACTCACTCACGAGAGCACGATCACGGTTAGGGTGCCTAAGTTACAAAATATCACTAGAAAATTTGAGATGATTAAGTTGTTAGAGAGTGAGACGTTTGATGAGTTTTACACTAGGTTGTCCACTATTGTTAATGCACAATTAGACTAGGTGAGAAGATTCTCGATAACCGAGTGATTAGGAAAATTTTGAGATCGTTGTCGAGTAGGTTTAATGCGAAAGTGACTATTATGAATTCCCTTGGTATGCTGAACTCGTTGAAACTATAGGAGATCGTAGGAGACCTTAAAACCTATTAAATCGACATGTTTACCTCCAAGTAAGTGCCAAATAAGGAAAAGGGAATTGCTTCGAAAGCCCTCAAGGAGTAAACTAAAGTTTAGAATGCCGATTCCCATTCTAACTTTGAGGATGTCGTCTTGGTTGCAAGAAAGTTCAAGAAGTTTCTTCAAATTCATAAGCAATCAAAATATGACAAAATGTTTGAGAAATTAAAGAACAAGGGGGACTCCACACCTAAGGATAAGAGTGAGAAACCTAAGATAGATGAGTCTGATAGGTGTTTCGAGTGTGAGGGTTATGGTCACAAAGTAGCTGAGTGTCCCAGTAGACTTAAAAAAGAGGGCAAGAGACCGATATCATACAATTCCACCTTAAGTGATAGTGAACCAGAAGAGGGAGAGGATTCCCCCATTAAACGTAACTTTTTTGGGTTTATGGCATGCCATGTGAGCGACGACGATATAGATTCCCATGAGGATACGCATGTGCATGACACTTCCGAGGCTGTTGAGAGTGCTTCCCGAGAGGGTGAGGATGATGAGAGAAAGGATGAGGAGATGGACGTATGAGAGTTGCAAGTTGAATTTTGAGAGTTGTTTGAGGAGACAATGAAGGTGAAAAAGGAAAACTCAAAATTACAAGCTAAGTTAAAATAGCATGCCGTAGAAAATAATGATGCGTTAATTGAGGATCTTATGGCACAGGATAAGAAGCTTAGGGAGAATCTTGAATACGTCTAGAAAGAGAGAGATAGCCTTAAAGATTTGATGGAGGCCTTGAAAAAGGAGTTGCTAGAGTTCAAGGAATCTAGATGTCTACTCGAGTCTAGGATTAAGGAGTTGGAGGAGAGTTTGAGAGACTCATCTAGAGTTAAGTTTGACTTGGAGGCTAGAAGTGAGAAGATTGAAAGAATGCTAGGAACCATCCAAATTAAGAGAGATATGGGTGGTATTGGGTTTGTTGATCGTGTTATTCCCATTCCACCCGCACGTGTGAGAGAGCTATATAGGAACGTTAGAAAAGGTCCACATGTAGGTCACTTTCCATACCATCGCTACACTTGCACGTTTTGTGGTAGGAAAGGTCACCTTAGAAAGTTTTTCTATGCCCTTAGGAATGCTCCTTGAAAGTTTAGGTTGTTTAGGAATAAAGCTTCCCCGATTCCCCCCACCCCCGTGTGTCATTACACACCTACTTGGGTTAGTAAGTCAGATTTGGTAGCTTTAGGAAACAAACTACATGATACTCATTTAGTTGCACTTGATTCTTCCCATGCTAAATCTAAAGGTAAATTTTATTACGATGTTTATCAATTTCTATTATATTTTTCATTTATTGCATCTTTTTGAAAAATACAAAAAGATTTTTGGTTTTAAAATGTTTTCAAAAAAACACAATTTTTTTTTTGCTTTTATTTAAGTCATAATATTTTGAAATAGACAAAAAGATTTTTTCTTTTGTTTGTATGTCGTGAGTTAACAGGTTTTATGTGGCATATTAGTGTTCTTGGATCCCCTTCCTTACATTATCCGTGTGGCTAGGACATTTGGTCATTATTATCGATGTTTAGAATGATCTTAACCATTGTTTTTATGGGGTTGTTTTGAAGTTGATATGCATTTTGATTCGCAATTGTATATATGCCATGATCGAACACATGCACGATTTTTGTTAAGAGGTGCTAAGAGTCATCAGGGCCATCAGGGCCTATGACAAGATTTGTTAAGGGATACACCGCCCCCAAATTATAACCTTCTTCCACCACCATCAAGGACTATGACAAGATTTGTTAAGAGGTTCTAAGAGTCATCACTCTCACACTCATAGTATGATCCATCAAATGTGACATTCAGTTTTAAGTACTCGACGTCCTCGGAAGCTTTAACCTAATACTAGGAAGATCCTGGAGGGGGCACTACTCTCTTCTTATATATATGAGAGTCAGGTTCCTCTTCGACACGAAGGTCATTACAATCCTAGGGCATGATGGTTGGGCCAGATTCGGCAACAGCAATACTATTCCCCTCTTATATATCAACCACAAAAATAATAACATATGCCTCAATAGATTTCAGGCTATCCTTCTTACTTTTATGATAGAGGAGGAGCTAATTATTCATAATGTCGTAGCCAAAATCATTGACAAAATGGGATATATGCCAAAATTTGAAATTCAAAAAAATTAGGCGATAACTCTAACTAGCCTTGGCTATATACCTGATGGAAACTCATGAACCCCCTGTCCTGAAGACCACCATCATGGGTGGAACAGTTACTTTCATCTCCAAGCGAAAGAATTTTGTTATTATGGCCTCCCAGAGCCTTGGTGGGATGATGAAAATAAATCCTTACAACCCGAAATGGAGATGCTCTATGAGCAAGGACTATACGTGGATCAAGGGTAAATACACGAGGTCATCTACATCAATCTCAACATCTCATGGGTCACATCGGAGGTTAAAATCCCCCTTGAGACAGTTGTCGAATGGGAACTACCTTCATTGTTAACTAAAAAATATAACATTGGTTGCCATGCTGGGATCCTCAGGATTAGGTCCCATAGAATGCTTTCGTGCCTAGTACATCACCTCTATTACTCATATTAGCACAACTCAAAGGGGATGATTATTCCCCATCCTTAATATCAATCTCTATTTTCGCATATCGGATACGAAAAAACCTCCATCAAAGACACCATCTTTGGACAAATCTCAACATACAACCACACTGCGACTATCAATGGAATAAAGAGAACCACCAAAACATCCTACAACCCATTTAAAATTCTCTACCATATACCGAAAAAATGTTGGGCCTAATTGAGGATTAAGTTGAATTCCCAAAGGGAAAAAACCAACTCTAAGAACACGATCGACCTAGACTGCAGCTTGTGCTAGGCTGTCAGTGCGTCCAAAGGTCCTCTCACAGAATCTGGCCACCTTATCTGAAACATCACGGCAGAGACTATACTAAACAACTGGACCTCGATTAGATGTATATTGATACTGATTATTTTGAATCATTTTAAGTGTCTCTTTAAAAAATAAGTCCCACCTCATCTCCTCTCATATTGTATCCCTCTATAAACTAGGCTTTTCACCTATTCTCAATGTTGTGCTTCCTCCCTTTGATCACATAATAAATTGCAATTTCCATTATTTGCCTACATTTGTTACATGTGATGATTAGGAATCCAATGATGGATTAAACCTCATACCTAATAATGATGGCTATTATAACAAAGGGTAATTTATTTAAATTAATTCGAATTTTGAAAAAATAATTTTTGGAATCTATTTAATTTTTCTATGTAAAAATGTTGGTTTATATATATATATATATATATATATATATATATATATATAAGGTTTTAAGTGGAATTTAAATCAAGATTTAAATTTAGAAATTATAATTTTTTTATAAAAATATCAGGGCAGGATCTTACCTAAGGACGATGAAAAAATAAAAATATGATTGTCCATCGAGCTAAATTTTTTACAAATGTTCCGTCTCGCCACTCACTAAAACATACTTAAAATTAAACCAATTTCGACGCTCGATCATCCGTAATAAATTTTTGAGTATTTTTATCTGATTAGGACTCTAATTCTTTTTGATATATATACATAAAGTGAAGAGTTTAGGAATTTTAAAACATATTTTAGCCTTCTAAAAAAGCATTAGCCTCCTCTATTGTCATCATGTTCCATCTGTAAAACTCTAGCCCCATTTAAACAAAGATTCAACCCATAATTTGAAGGCTTATTTGGTATTTTCTCGAGTTTGGGCTAGAACGAGTTTTTGCAAGAGGAATGTAGTGGTGTGATAAGACTTTTGAGGTAGAATTTCATGAGTTTCTTGTGATGATTATAAGGTACAGGGTTTACTCAATATGCTTTGTGAATCTCTCGAATGTAGTCATTTCGTTCCTCATTTATTAGAATCTAAAATATTGATTCGATTTGAGATGTTGTATTTGTTGATGGACATGGTGTTATCAAATTTTTATATGACACGGAGAATGGACACATGACAATAGTTTTAATGTCTAATAGCCAGGATGAGGCATTACGAAGCTTAAGTGAGGTGAGGTGAGGCTTGATGACTTATTGATGTGTTATTGAAAAATTAAATTAGTATAATGATCCGATGTCACATTGAACTTGAATTAAAATTCGTATTGTTCCATTTTTTCACTTTTATTGTTGTGAGAATCTATTCTTGTCATATTGTGTACTTCCCCATAATTTTCTTTTAGTGGCAGGTTAGAATGGATTTGGGGGCTATGGATTTTAGAAGGAGTTTAGAGCACGAAGTTTGGAGACTTTTATTTTTGTATAGCTTGGCAGTGTAATTTATTTTGGGAGCTTTGAATTATTTTCGAGTTATATTTAATTATAATTATTTTGAAAGTGTAAATTTTTGATTCATTATATTTATTTTGTGGAATATAGATGCTCTATACTAATTGTTGAGGATTTAGTTAGTTTTAATCGAAGTTGCACCGTGTGTTTTACGTGGGATGATACAGGTGGTATCAAGGCTTAGTTATACGACAACCCTCGAGTCTTTTGTTTTGGGTCTAGCATGTCGGTTAGATGTATTTCGTTGGATATAGGGAATTTTTTCTAGGACCTGGCAGGCATCAATGTTAGGATTAGTAATCTTCATTTGAGGATGTTTAGAATTGATTTGAGGACTTTAGTGTTGTGATGATTTTTAGAGATAATATCGAGTAGAAATTCAAGAGAGAGCACGTGGAGAAATATGCAGGTAGGGTTGGGTATGCGGGCATCTAATCGTGGTTTTCATGGGTAGGAATTTGTGCACTGTATTTTATCCTAAGAGTTACGCTTCGTCGAATTTTGAGGACCAAATTCCTGTGCTATGGGTAAGTATGTAACAACCCGTAATTTTTAAATTGGTATTTATTTAAATTACTTTGAATTTTCGAAAAAAAAAATTTGGTATTTATTTAATATTGGTATGTCAAAATGTTGTTTTTTATATATATAAAAATTGTTTTAAGTGGAATTTAAATTGGGATTTAAATTTAGAAATTATAATTTTTTATAAGAAATCAGAGGGAAGGAAACAACTTAAGGAGGATAAAAAAATAAAAATCCGATCTTCCGCCTGAGATAAATTTTTTACAGCAGCTCCATGTCACCGTTCGTTGCAACAAACTAAAATTTTTGCCAATTTCAACGATCTCATCATCCGTAATAAATTTTCGAGTGTTTGTATCTGATTAGGACTCTAATTCTTTTTGGTATATAAATATAAAGTGACAAGTTTAGGACTTTTAAAACATATTTTAGCCTTCACAAAAATCAGTAGCCTCCTTTATTTTCATCTTCTTCCATCGACAAAATCCTAGCCCTATTTAAACCAAGATTCAACCCATAATTTGAATGCTTATTTGGTGTTTTATTGAGTTTGCGCTGGAACAAGTTTTTATTGTTTTTGCAAGAGGAACGTGGTGATGTGATCAGAATTTTGAGATAAAATCTTATGAATTTCTTGTGATGATTTTAAATTATGGGGTTTACATAATATGCTCCTTGAATCTCTCGAGTGTAGTTGTTTTTTTCCTCATTTATTTGTACTCATATTGTTCTTATCAGGACCCTAATTGGAATCTAAAATATTGATTCGATTTGAGATATTGTATTTGTTAATGGGAATGGTGTCATGAAATTTTTATATGACATAGAGTATGGTCACCCGCAATTAGTCCAAAGTCTAATAGCCTGGATGAGGGTTTACGAAGCTTATGTGTGGTTAGGTACGACACGGTGACCTGTTGATGTGTTATTGAAAATTAAATTGGTATATTGCTGTGATGTCGAACTGAACTTGAATTCAAATTCGTATTGTTGCATTTATTCAACGTTATTGTTTTGAGAATCTATTCTTGTCATATTATGTACTCCCCCATATTTTTCTTTTCGTAGCAGGTTACCGTGGATTTGGGAGCTATGGATCTTTGGAGTATTTTTTGCACAAGGTTTAGAGGATTTTATTTTTATATAGATTGGCAGTGTAATTTATTTGGGGAGCTTGGTATTATTTTTGAGTGAATTTTAATTGTAATTATTTTAAAAGTTTAAACTTTGGATTCATTATATTTATTTTGAGGTATATAGATTCTCTATACTAATTGTTGAGAATTTAGTTACTTTTAATCATATTAGAGCCTCGTGTTTTACACAGGGTGTTACAGATGGTATTAAAGTTTAGGTATACGACAACCCAATTGTCTTTGGGTTTAGGTCTAGCATGCAGGTTAGATTTTTTTGTTGGAGATAGGGAGTTTTTGTTGAGGACATCGTGGGCATCAAGGTTAGAATTAGTAATCTTGATCTAAGGATGTTTAGAATTGATTTGAAGACTTTAGTGTTGTGATGATTTTTTAGAGATAATATCTAGTAGTGATTTGTGAGAGACCGCGTGGAGAAACATGCGGGTAGGATTAGGTGTATGGGAGCCTAATCCTAATTTTCATGGGTCGACGTTTGTGCACCGTATTTTATCTTGAGCACTATGCTTCGTCGAATTTTGAGGACGAAATTCATGTGCTAGTGGGGAAGTATGTAACAACCCGCAATTTTTAAATTGGTATTCATTTAAATTAATTTGAAATTAAAAAAAAATTGGAATCTATTTAATTTTGGTATGTGAAAATGTTGGTTTTTATATTTAAAAATATGGTTTTAAGTCGAATTTAAATCGATTTTTAAGTTTGGAAATTATAATTATTTTATAAAAAAAATGGGGAAGGATCCGACCTAAGGTGGATGGAAAAGTTAAAAATCCGACATTCCGATCAAGATGAATTTTTTACAATAGCTCCCACTCGCCGTTCGCGACATTTTACTAATATTTTTACCAATTTCGATGGTCTGATCATCCCTGATAAATTTTCGAGTGTTTGTATCTGATTAGGACTCTAATTCTTTTGGGTATATAGACATAAACTGACGAGTTTATGAGTATTAAAACATATTGTAGCCTTCTCAAAAATCAGCAGACTCCTTTATTTTCATCTTATTCCATCTACAAAACCCTAGCCCCATTTAAACCAAGATTTAACCCATAATTTGAACGCTTATTTGGTGTTTTCTCGAGTTCGGGCTATACGAGTTTTTATTGTTTTCACGAGATTAGACTTTTGAGGCATAATTTTATGAGTTTCTTGTGATGATTTTAAGGTATGGGGTTGACAAAAAATGATCCTTGAATCTCTCGAAAGTTGTCATTTTATTCCTTAGTTATTTGTACTCGCATTGTTGATATCACGACCTTTATTAAAATCTAAAATATTGATTCGATCTGAGATATTGTATTTGTCGATGGGCATGGTGTCATGAAATTTTTATATGACACGGAGAACGGTCACATGTAATTAGTCCAAAAGTCCAATAGCCAGGATGAGGCTTTATGAAGCTTAGTTGCAGCCCGATGACCTATTGATGTGTTTTTGAAAAATTAAATTGTCATAATGCTCCGATGTTGCATTGACCATGAATTCAAATTCGTATGGTTGGATTTATTCACTGTTATATTTGTTTTGTAGAATATAGATGCTCTCTAATAATTATTGAGGATTTAGTTAGTTTTAATCATAGTATCGCCTCATGTTTTACGAGGGGTGTTACAACTATGTGGATATAAAATACTTGAAATGAGTATAAAAACTTGACCAAAGTCAGAATATACGTATTTCCCCCAATGGGGATGACACAATAACCATAAACATGGGCATTCCCCCAAACCCCAAAGAGCTAAAAATAGGGCCTCCTTTAGTGAAAATGAACAAAAGGAGTTCACCAACCTCCTCACCAATTTCGTTGTTATATTTTCTTAGTCTTACATTGATATGCCCAAGAACAACCCAATCATCATTTTGCATGAGATACCTACTCTCACTGATGCAAAGACTATCAAACAAAGGCTCTATAAGCTGATACCCCAATGGTACTTGAAGGTTAAAGAAGGAGTAAAGAAATAACTAGTGTCAAATTCATCCATGTAGTGAAATACCTGACATGGTTGGCAAACATCATGCCCGTACCTAAAAGTAATGAAAAGGTCTGAATGTGAATGGATTACAGAACTATCATTTGATCCTACCCTAAGGATACTATTAGTATACCACATTATAATACACCACTTTTTCAACATTGATATTTTCCCCATTTAACCACCACTCATAGTGGTATGGGTTTTATTAGTTCTACATCGATAAACTTGTGTTAATGGGGTATGAACCCATAATATGTGCATCACTAATCACATGCCTTAGTAGTGGAGCTAAAAGGCCTCGGTATTATAAACGTAAAAATATACATATATGAACCATTACATTCTCTCACCCAGACGATGTGGGATGAAACTCTCTTGCTACCAAATGAACCATGGCATTGGTACGTTACAATCCACCACCTTAGGGTGCCCAACGTCCTCTTTAAGATGAAATAAACCAGCACCCAACAAGTTGGCGCAATTATTTTGGCTAGGTACTGGCTTTGGTATGATTCTCCAATACCCCACTCTTCCAACATCGATAATGTCCCCAATTTAACAACCACTGACAAACGGTATGGGATTTTATTTTCTTTAAACCCCCAAACATGTATCAGTGGGGTTAAAACCTCTTACTTGTGAATTCTAAATACCATACCTAACTAGTGGATCTAAAAGGCATCTGTGTTAGAAAAGTTCAAATCTTGATATATGAGCCATTACTTTCCCTCACCAATGCGATGTCGGATGTAACTCTCTAGATACCAAATCAACCATGGCAGCAGTCTGTTACACACATGTAGACTTGCTAGTGGAAACATATGAGAAAGATAAATAACCATCGTCCATCACCTCATATACAAGTAGGTGGAAGTATAGATGGATAACATGATAATCAAATCCAAAGAGCGTGAAGGGAACATTTTGGCACTCCATAAATTCTTTCATAGGCTATGCCTTTTCAAAATGAGGTTAAATCCTCGAAAATGTGTCTCGGGGGTCACCAAGGGTGAAGTCCCTAGATTTACCATCAATAATGATGTGATCAAAATACATAATGCCAAGGTCAAGTCCATAAAAGATATTCCAACCCATAAAATGGAGAAAATTTTTAAAGAGTTCCTAGGTTAGATCCAATTCATAAGTCTATTCATCAACCATTTTACTACCATCTGTAAACTCATATTCTAACTAGTCAATAATACTGGAATGCTCAATAACAGAAGGCGTTTGAGACAATGCATGAGTTCCTCACTCTCCCATTAATATTGGTACGTCACCATCGGCGACAACCTGTACTACTCTATAGGACCATCACTAGGGCTCTGTTTCGGCCGGATCGGATCGAAAAATGCCTCTTTGGAAAAAAATCCATTTTTTTCGAAAATAAAATATCTATTCCAATTTTCGAAATGATTTTTTCAAAAACTTAAAAAAAATTCAGAATAAAGGAAAAATTGACAAAAATCGAAAAAATCAAAAATTCACAAAATATATTAAAAATCTAGAATTTTCAAAAAATCCAAAATTTCAAAAAAATATATTATGAATTTTCGATTACTCGAAATTCTCATTTTAAAGAAACAAAGAAAATGTCTTAACCTAACATGTAAATACATGATGATTTGGCCAAATTTTTCATTTGTGTAGAAGTTAAGAGGATACTCTCCTTTTAAATAGCATATTTTGGAGCCATCTCCCTCTACCAACTGATGTGGGATATGGAAAACTTTCAAAAAATCAGAAATTGAAAAATAATTCCGAAAAAATCGAAAATAATTCAGAAAATATTTTAAACAATCGGATAGGCATAGTTTCGGAAAAATCAGATCGGAAAAATAGAAAAATCTAATATTCAGAATTAATTTCGATTTTCGATCCAATTATTTTTGAAAAAATTGGAAATCGGCAAATCGAAAATCGACAAACTAAAATTGCATTCCAAATTCGAAAAAAATTAGATCGAAAATCAGAAAAATCAAAAAGTTTGGAAAAAAAACACAACTTTAACAATCATCGACATGGCTGCCACATCCATGTTGGACTAATATGTGGAAAATTCCAAAAAGGAATGTGCCATCTATTATGTCATCAAGAGTTAATACCCTATGAGCTCAAATACACCGCCTGGGAAAATGCTCGTGTATCTCTAGTAAGGATTTACTCTATTACAGAATATACTTTAGTATACCATTAATCTAAAGGAAAAATCCCTTGATATACTTGTTTGAGAAACCTACTCTTTCTAGATGAATGGTGATAATACGCAAATATTGCATATTTCATCTCTCAAGCCTACGCATTTTAGCCCCCTCGGGTGCCTTAATCTCTATATTTAAGTCCGTTAATCAGACAACCTCGATTTTTATTGTTAACATGCTATATGAGGTATAATTGGGCTTTTGTAGGTATTTAGGTACTAAGTGTGAGGTTCGGACGCATTTCTCTTGATTTTCGTATACGATAGCACTTTCGAGGACATTTTAGTCTTTTCACAGCTTAGGCACCTGGCCCAACATCTGCACGGATGTTGTACCCCTCCTCGCAAGCTTCGCGTGGCTGTGAACGATGCGCGATTCCGAGTCAGAACGAAGAAGTTACGGCAATTTTAGCGGAGGGGAAAACCAAACACAACAAAACAGGGGAAAGAGTTGTAGACCTGTATCCATCGATCGACCAATCAAAAGGATCAATCGATCGATCCTTCAATGTCTTGCCCTCGATCTGAGACAGTGGACTTGATTTTTTACCATCGATCGATCGATCCCTAGTTTTCAGATGATATTTTGGCTTTTCTTTTCTTTTCTCTTTTATTTTCTAATTTAATTCCTTTTACTATATAAAGGATTTTTGCTGTAAAAATAGAACAATTCATTTTAGGTTAGTTTAGCTTAGGGTTTGAGGGTTTTTGGAGAGTTCTTCTTAATTTCTCTTTGGATTGACACCCAATTGGGTTGTAAGTTGCACTATTCATTACCCTCTCCATTAATATAGTTGTATTCCTTTAATTCTTTGTTTGATTAATTAGAATTACATGCTTTGATAATTAGGTTTACTTGCTTTCTAGTGTAGGTTTATCGCGTTTATTTACCGCATTTTAATATGTTTTCTAGCTAAATTAGTCTAGGTTGTGTTCGGATTGAACTCATTTCGGGTTGACAAGTTGCTTTGCTTTGGTGATGGTGTTTACCGGTCTATTTTGGGTATGTTGTCCTAGTTATTATGCCTAGTAGATTTGACAGGGCATATCATGTATGTCCCATGCTTACGACCTTGCATGCGAAATTATCGGGTATTTGTTGACGCCAAAATCTTATTAAACTTTTATGCAGATTTATGGGCGTGACAACCCTTGGTTCAATTAATTGTAGAAACGAGACGCATTTTTAATAACTCGTCGACCCATGTAACCATTTTATACTAATCAACTCGCGTAAGGGATATTCGATGCAACCTATAGTTTTTACCGCTTTTGTTAATCTAGTTTAATTTACACTCACCTAGATGAATCATTTCCCTTTTATGCATCCTTTCTTTTTAGTTAGTAATTTATCTTTTCCACTTTTATATAGGAAGTATTAAATCATATAAATTCTAGAAAATCATCTCTGAGGATTTTCGATACCCGAACATGGCCGATATAATCAACCATTGAGTGTAGTCATAAGTTTAGGTTTTTGTATAGTTCAGGTGAGCCGAATTCAAAATTATCAGGGCGTAAGTGACTCTAGTGCCGCGATAAAACCACGTCTATCAAATGGCGTGGTTGCCAGGGTTGAGTTTGTTTTAAACTTTATTTGATTTAGTATTTCGTATTATTTTCTTTCTATTTGTATTATTTGCTAATTTTTTTACAGGACCACTACATTTGAGCACTTAGAAATGCTCGAATTTCTTGCACGCGCATCTACTTTGTGGAACTCGCCACTTCGAGCCATTTTTTGGGGTAAGCATGTCTTATTCCAATTATTTCGGTAATCATTATGATATTTCTCAAAATTCTCGCAAACCTTTGACTTTTGGTCAATACATAGAATCCCAAAACATTACAAATTCAAAAATTACTTTGGGCGAGTATAACGAAAGTCAAAACTTGGGTTATTGGAATTTTGATGATGATGATAATGATTTTGGGCCTTTACCTCCTCATAATAGAAATATTGAAAAAAATTGCAATGGTTTTCAAAATTCATATAATAATGAGTTTTAATTTAAGTTCGATGGTAATTTTCAAAGTTTTGATTTTCAAGTATCCGCACCTCGTCTTGTGACATTCGGTGAGGGCTTGCGTATGCCTGAAAATGAGAAAATTGAAAATTGTTATCGGGAAGAAAATCATTTATGGGAACATTAATTGTATTTATTATTTGAATCCGACGACGATTTTTCTTTCGAGACTTTTGAAGTCGAAGAATGTTTGAACCAAATGAGGACTTTGTGCCTACTTTGGAACAAACCATTCTTGATTTTACCCATTGCATAATAGATATTGAAAGTGAGGATGAAAATGACGTAATATCTATTTGCAATGGAATGATTTCTTCTTTGGCCCCCAAAGAACAACATTTCATTAAAAATGATTTTATTTCCTTCGAAACTCAATCTTCAAGCGATGATGATTCATCTCTTGAGTTTGAATTTCTTTCCTCCCCATTTTCGTTCTCTGTTATCACACCGCCACAAGTACCCGATGATTTGGTTTCAAACTTTAATGTTTTAAACCTTTTCGCCGATGAGGAGTGCTTACTCGAGTCTCCCTCCACGATCGCATCTTTGACTTTATGTTAACCCCCTCCCATTCCAATTTCAAAATCTTTGGGAGGATATTCTTCTTTTCTCGGTCCCCACATGTTTTTGTCACCCATTCAATCCAAATCCCCCATCGTCCCCCTAAAACTTTTAATTGGCGATGGTTTATTTCTTCCGCCTTACACATGCCTTCCGTTGTTGAAACAAAATTCATATTTTTCGGAAGGCATGCTTGAGTGTGAGGGTACACCGGTTATTCTCCAAAGTGAAATCATTTTTGCGGTGGACCCTCACCTATTTAGACTTCTAGTGTACAGTTAGTGTGAAGCCTAAATAGTAGGTTGTATATAGTTATCTTTTCTTTCTTTCTTTCTTTTAATTTAGTCTAGTGTAATTAGTTAAGTCTTTGTTATTGGTTCTTGCTATGCTCGGTACTAACTTGTTTTGTAGATTCTTTGGACTTGTTCTTATGGGGATCCCTCCAATTTTGGGTAATATCACTCGTTTCCTCTCTTTAACTTGGTTCTTAATTCACATTGAGGACAATGTCAGGTTTTAAGTTAGGGGGTGTGGGATATTCTATCAATTTATTTATTTAGTCCATGTTTTTGCTCACGTGTTAGTTACTTAGTATGATTTTCTTAGAAAATTCAAAAAATTCAAAAATATTTTTTTCTTTTTTCTCCTTTTTTGGGCATTTTGCCTTTGTTTTTGATGATAAATTTCAATAATTGCCCGATCCAATTGACAACTCAACGATGCAAGTTCTCGATTTTAGAAGTTATTAGACTTTATTCCTCACTTATTGATATTATGTATAACTTCATGAATTAAACTTTAATCCCATGAGCACATGCACTTCCATTGCCTTGTTGATTGGGTTTAAGATTTTTATAACTCGAAAATCTTCTGTTGCATTGTATATACTTACACTGAGTATGCTTTGTACCTTTCATCGTTTTTAGTGTTATACACTATTCTTTCCTCTTTTAAAACGTTGAATTCGCCAGTAATCTCTCTATTCTTTCATTGATCGTTCATTAATTGAGTTATATCTTGAAATGTATTACTTGAGCATGATTTTCATATATTGTTTTGACTCTAGAATTGCGTAAACTGTATGAAATGATCATATGCATTCTTTGTTATATCACCCATATTGCCCTTGACCTCACCTTAAATGTTTTCCCTCGTTAACCCCTTTGAGCCTAAATGTTAGCCTTTCGTTTCATTACCTAAAATCCCATAACCAACTCCAAATTGGAGTTTTAAGCCATACATACACCTTCCATACCTTTGTTTGGAATGTTACTTGGGATTGAATGATGTTGTTATGATGTCGGTTGCAATTTAGGCAAATGAGAGCGAGAAAAGTAAAGAAAAAGAGATAAAAAAAGAGTGAAGAAAAAGGGAAAGTAGAAAACAAAAGAATGAGTGACAAAAAGAAGAAAATAAAAAAGAAAGAGAAAGTTGTAAATGTTGTGTATATAGTTCAATAAGCTTTGATTACTCTCAAAATGCTATATTCAATGCCTTTTTGGAACTTGTTTTCCAATTTTGATATTGACCGCATTTTTCCATTATCCCGAGTTTTCATTCCGAACACTTTGAATCCGTACATATATTCCTTTCATTTCATACCCTAGCCAAACCTACATTACAACCCTATTCAAGTCCTATGTGATCTTAAATACATGTAATTCAAAGGTTTAAATAGTTTTGATAATCTGTGAAAATACATTTCGCCTCTTTTAATGGGCGGTATCTTTAATTGAGATCACAAGTTTTTAATTTCATATATAGCGTTCTTCATTTGTGATATGTGTACGACCTAGTTTCCATTTACATTTACTCTTTATGCCCGCATGTTCCGTTTGTTAACTCCCTAATTCGAAAGAATTCACTTGATGAGTGTAATGCCTGTGGGGATTTAATATATGCTTTCTTTCTTTAGTATCTGGTTTATTTAAGTTTTTGCCAAATCACACTTTGCATGTGCTCACCCCCTTCCACATTTTAAGGTTTCAATTCTATGAGGTGCATTCTATAATGTTAATGATTTGGAATTTTGTTTGAATTCATTCACTTTGCTAATAATGCGTATGAAATCTTGTTCTCTATTGTTGGGCTTGTCTCATGTTGGGTTGGGCATATTTTGAGGAAACCATGTGATGTTTATGGGTATCATCCCTAAAAACCATCATGAGACGACACTCGTCCACTAGGATAACCTAGGGGTTTAATGGCATATTGCATATGCTAAATGAAATCGAATCTCCCGCGAAAGTGGCCTTATGATTTTATACCATACTTTTGTACTATCTCCTGCTTTTGGTTTGCTTGTAGTTCTTGTTGCATCCTATCTCATTGCTAGGGACTAGCAATGTGTAAGTTAAAGGGTATGATAATATACAAATATTGCGTATTTCATCTGCCAAACCTACGCATTTTAGCCCCCTAGGGTGCTTTAATCTCTATATTTAAGCCCATTAACCAGAAAACCTCGGTTTATATTGTTAACATGCTATATGAGGTATAATTGGGCTTTTGTACATATTTAGGTACTAAGTGTGAAGTTCGGACGCTTTTCGCTTGATTTTTGTACACGATCGCACGTTCTAGGGCATTTTAGTCTTTTCACAGCTTGCTAACCTGGCCTTACATCTACATGTAAGTTGTAACCCTCCTCGCAAGCTTCGGGTGGCCATGAACGGTGCGCGATTTCGAGTCAGAACGAAGAAGTTACGGCGATTTTAGCGGAGGGGAAAACCAAACACACCAAAGTAGGGGAAAGATTTGCAGACCTGTAGCCATCGATCGATCGATCGATCCTTCAATGTTTTGACCTCGATCTGAGACAATGGGTTTGATTTTTTACCATCGATCGATCCCCAGTTTTCAACTGATATTTTGGCTTTTCTTTTATTTTCTCTTTTCTTTTCTAGTTTAAGTCCTTTTACTATATAAAAGATTTTTGTTGTAAAAATAGAACAATTCATTTTAGGTTAGTTTAGCTTAGGGTTTTAGGGTTTTTGTAGAGTTCTTCTTCATTTCTCTTTGGATTGACACCCAATTGGGTTGTAAGTTACACTATTCATTACCCTCTCCATTAGTATAGTTATATTCCTTTAATTATTTCTTTGATTAATTATGATTACATGATTTGATAATTAGGTTTACTTGCTTTCTTTACTTGATTTCTAGTGGAGGTTTATCACGTTTATTTACCGCATTTTTAATATGCTTTCTAGCTAAATTAATCTAGGTTGTGTTCGGATTGAACTCACTCTGGGTTGACATGTTTCTTTGCTTTGGTGATGGAGTTTACGGGTCTATTTTGGGTGCGTTGTCCTAGTTATTATGCCTAGGATATTTGATGGGGCATATCATGTATGTCCCGAGCTTACGACCTTGCGTGCGTAATTACCGGGGTATTTATTGACGCCAAAATATTATTAGGCTTTTATGCATATTTAGGGGCATGACAACCCTTGGTTCAATTAACAGTCGAAATGAGACGCATTTTTAATAACTCATCGACCCATGTAACCATTTTATAGTAATAAACTCGGATGAGGGATATTCGACGCAACCTATAGTTTTTACCACTTTTGTTAATCTATTTAATTTACACTCGCCTAGATTAATCATTTCCCTTTTATGCATCTTTTCCTTTTTAGTTTGTAATTTATCCTTTACACTTTCATTTAGGGAGTATTAAATCCTATAAATTCTTACAACTCGTCTCTGTGGATTTTCGATACCCGGACTTGGCCTCTATACTCAACTGTTGAGTGTAGTCATAATGTTAGGTTTTTGTATAGTTCAGGTGAGACGAATTAAAAATGACCGGAGCGTAGGTGGCTCTCGTTCCATGACAAACCCCGTCTATCAAATGGATACTGATATTGTTCGAGTTTAAAATCACGTATCTCACACCGAAATCCACTAAAATACAAACAATCACAGACCTCTTTACAAGACAACCCTTATTCAATGAATAAGAAGATAACAAGGAAGATTTTTCAGACGATGACGTCTTCACCATAGACAACAAACAAACATGGGATCTCTACTTCTCTGGGTCCACTAACAAAAGGGAATTCAACATCATAATGATCTTAGTATCACCCAACTCACGTGGACTCCCAATGACTATCAAACTCACTTGTGAGTGCACCGATAACATGGAAAAATATGAGTCCTGTATTATGGGTGTAAAAATTTCGTTGGAAATGGGAATCATAGAACTAAAAGTGTTTGGAAACTAGAACCTAGTCATCAGTTTAATACTAGGCAAATGGATGGCCCAAGATGATAAATTAGAACCCTATCGCACCTGCAAAAAAGAGGTGGCTTCACGATTAATGTGTCGCGAGTTTAACATTATCCATAGGGATGAAAATAACTTTATTAGATGAACTCACCTTCATAGTCTTGTTGATAGATATTTTAGATGGAACCATGGAGATAACTTTCACCCAGGGGTGGCAATTCGGGTTAGTTGTGTCTTTTTCGAGTAGCGTTGCTTTTGAGTTGAGTATAAGTTTTGGGTACTCTTAAATCTATAAAAGCTAATCATGTCATGTTCGGGTCATTTCGGGTTATTACTATATATAGGTTATAATGTCAAAAATTACTAGTCCTACTTTCACCATAACTATACAACTTTAAGATCGAAACTATTCGGGAAATGTAAGTTGGTACCATTATATGGTACTACGACATATGTAACTTATTAAAAAGGAAGAATTAGCCAACCAAATCCACTCCAACTGATTGATTATCATTTAGGAGATTAAAGCCCCGTTAATTATTTATGGGGACCAACTCTACAACATAGGGTTTAAGGGAGTACACATAAGATGCGTGAAATAGAATGAAACCCTTGAAATCATTGAGAAAATTCATAGCAAAAAATGTATTCCACACATAACCAAATACGCCCTCTATAGAAAAATACTCCGATGTCATATTAGATGACTATAATGAAAAGGGATTGTACTGAGTATGTCAAGAAGTGCCTTAAGTGCTAAATTTAAGCACAATAACAACATCCACCCCCTCGAGAGCTCTATTTCATGACTTCACCATTGCCTTTCTTGACATGGGGATATATATCATAGGAAACTGACTCCAAAGGACTCCACAAGGAACAAATTAATCTTAGTCGCCGTTGTCTACTTCCCCAAGCGGGTCAAAGTTGAATCCTATTCAGTTCCCATTGCCATAAAGGTGCACAAGTTTGTACACCAAAACATCATCTGCCATTTCTATATACCGCATGAGTTGGTACATGCCATTTCTACCTACATGATTACTTGGCATAAGTATTCCCCATACATACCTCAAACCAAAGGAGCAGTCAAAGCTGCAAAAAAAAATGTCAACAATAGCATAAACAAGATGGGAGACACTTATAATGAGTGGCCAGAAAAATTGCTAACACTCTATGGGGTTACCAAACTACATAAAGGAATTCGATAAGGGAATCCCCAATTCACTAGTTTATGGCATGGAAACAATCTTACCCATAGAACTCGAGATACCCTCGCTAAGGTTCATGCTCAAAAATCAAATAGCCTGAACTAGCTTCGTACATGGACACTACGCCGAACTATTTCTCCTCGACGAGAGGAGACTAAAATATGCGGACTATAAATAGTATTCCAAATAATGGATCGCCCAATCATTTAACAAGAGGTTCAATAAGAACAACATACAAGAAGGAGACCTAGTGTTAAAGGAAAATTTCAAACCTGTTGGAACTCCTAGAGGAACATTTCACCCAACTGGGGAGCCCCTTACTTTGTCACCAAAATAAATTCTGACGAAAAATATACCTTGGTTAATCTCGACAGAGTCATGTTTTCCCAACCTTTCTAACTTGATCGATTGAATATATTCATTTCTTGATACTACTTGTGGAAAAGGCAAAGAAATCAGTTTGAAATTAAATGATCAGTTATACCAGGAAGGGAAAACCACATGGACCTAAACACATTACTAACCTTAGATAAAAAAAAATAACTTGAGGAACCAACCACTCATTTGAAGTAAAAACTTAAAACTTTTCCCCCCTAACCTTTTCATTTCACTGAACTACCTCGATCAGATTCTCCGGTATATATATTATTGAAAAAATTCAAAATATATACACATTACTGTCTTTGAATCAGAGATAGGTAGGCAAACTAAGAAATTACTTCTGGCTTGGTCTAAACAAGCACCAAAACCCCTCTCACTGGAAAATCATATTTATTTTCTTTAATCCCTCACTCGTAAGGAGTCAACATGATTTAAATAAACTTAAATCAAGCAATAAAATAGTTCCCTAAGTAATTTTGAAACTCTGTAGAGTTATCCTTATTTAAGAAACAACACATAAAGGCTGATGTATCTCTAACGTCTTTCCAAACAGAAAAATTGAAAACCCACACCCAAAATGTATCCCACATCTAGGGACAAAAGTCTTCAACAAGAAGACTCACTAAAGGGCTTCCTTAAAATGACCCTTAATCCTAGCAAGAAAATAAGAGTTCGACACTAAAACTACGTAAAAAAACACTTTCCAGCAAAACAACAATGTTCCATCATAAGATGCCTCCCTCCAAAATAAAAGTCTTAAAAATACGGGGGACTTTTATTTGTATATATAAACATGTATACATTCCCCTTTGTTTCTTAAAAATACATGCATGTATTTTCTATTTTTAATGAAAGATGTTAGGATCACTTCGTTCATATGCATATAAATAAAATCGAGTCTATACCATGTTAATAATAAACCTACTATTTCTGGTAATCATTTCCAATCACTTATAAAACAAGAAAATAAAACAAATCCCAGTATGAAACCACTAAAAAAAATACTATATGTACACACTCTGAATGAATAAATCCCAAGTGCAAGTAAAATTTATGAATTAGTGAGGACATGTCCCCCACCTAGACTAAGTAATACCTACTACTCATCATGATATTTTTTTACTTGGTCTGCTTCCACTCATCGCCTCCATCATGATAAGATGTATCCACACCCTGTTGTGGCCTATGAATAGATGGATTTAAGGGAGGGGATATGGCACCAGTAAGATAATGATTTAGCGCACCAAACATAAATCTAAAAACCCATCGGGAAGTCTAGTTGCACGACTAGGAGACTAAGATTCACATCGCGAAGGAACGAATTTGCACCGCAAAGGAATCCATCGTAGCAAATATTCTCATCGAATAAGACAGACTCTAATAGATCGAATACCAAACGGACATCATGAGCTGGAAACTAGACCCATGGACCACCACCTTCTGGGAGAGAAACACCTAAAGAAGAACAATTAATGTGAGTACTAAAAAAAGAACACATAAGATATCGTAAACAAATTGAGCCTTTGGCATAAAATAAGAGAAAGAGTCGCTAAATTTTTTTAAAAACCTCCATTTAAAGTTAAAATTGTTTCTTTTTCTATGTTATATGTTTCGTGGGACTATCGATTGTATGGTTTAAGCTGTGATTAATTGCACATTTGAAGTTGTGATTGACTGCACAATTGATGCCAAAAAATATTCAAAAAATCCAAAACACATTATTCTCCCATATATATATATATATATATATAGAGAGAGAGAGAGAGAGAGACATACCCACACATTCTAATAAAAAAATCATATAATTATATTCGCACTCCCATATCAACCCAAATTTCCACAAAGAGTATCCTAAATCGCAAACTCCCTGTCGATAGCCTCTGTGAACACCTTGAACCTTAATCGAGGCTTACCTTTTTAACAAGAAACGCCCCAATATTATAAAGGTGTAAAAGCATAAAATCCCTAACTATGGGGTGTCACTAATATATTATAATAATAATAATAAAGTGGTTAAAAGTATAAATATCCAAAATATCAAGATAAAAAACTCCAAACCGCAAACGTTTAGTTCTTTTATC
Organism: Sambucus nigra; assembly: GCA_949130495.1. Lineage (NCBI taxonomy): Eukaryota > Viridiplantae > Streptophyta > Magnoliopsida > Dipsacales > Adoxaceae > Sambucus > Sambucus nigra. The sequence goes on along the minus strand of OX422216.1, from coordinate 362,886,177 downwards.
ATATGGTTGAAGCCACCTTTGACCGCACGACTGGTCCTTCAACTGCACGGTTGAATATCACCATGTAATAATTACCACATCAAAACAATAACCACTCGTTGATCCAAAGACAACACAATTGTTCCATTATGGCTAGTTGTCCATCAAAAAATCATTCGTCCCTACATGTGTCCCACTAAGTCCCATCCACCCTGACACGTATCCTTATACATCAACCACAATGTCAATTAAGGATTAATGTGCACGGTCATTGTCATCAAACTGAAAACTATAAAGGTCTCACCCTATTAGAAATGATAGATCAACACCCAACATTGATTTGATTTTCCAACATTCTTCAACCCGGAGTACATAAGAATATTGAATTCTATCTAAAATCCTGAGAGAAGTTATAACCGTCCATAAAATTTGCTTTCTCCAACATATATAGGCAAACCTCTACACATATCTCGCAAATATGAGACCTTACAAATGAAGCTCTATTCTACGGTGTCACATCAGAGGAAATAATGCCTCAAGAGAAACTTGACTCACGCTACTAGGATACAAATTATAGATAAAACTCAAGTCAATATCATAAATACATATTATGATATATAAATATATATATTTATATATCTTCCCAAATAACTTAGTTTGGCCCTCGTCAGGGGAATGGTTATGCATTTTACTATGTTTATATTTTAAAGCCTATGTTTTACCAAGCATCTCCATTTTTCGAGCTTGATAACATGCCCGTATGTTAAATAATGATGATCAAAACATGTACAACTAAGTGTGACACGAAAATATACTTTTCAAAAGAGTTCTCAGGAAAGTGTCCATGGATCGAGTTAATTCGACTATTTACTAAAACGAAAGGTTAAAATCACTATACTCATCACCACTTCTCAAAGCGAACATTCCCATCTCAATGGTGGCACCCATTAGTATGTGTTTTCCTAGAATACTTATGAAACACTTATCTTTGATTACGTATTTTTAACATATGATTATGATATTCTGACTCATATTAGGCATGATATACAAAGGACTAGGCTCTAAAAATACCATAATGTTGTATAATTTATAACCGGTATCCTGCAACCGACACCCATAAATATGCTCCCTTTGCTTGAACTACATTAAATTTGATCCCAGAATATCTCGGATATGTTTGAAAATTACTGAGCTACACTCGTAATACCAACCCTCATAATGCATATCTCGGTGTATTATCTTTAGGGATGCCTCCATTTTTAGTTCAAATCCACACGAAGCGATTACCTCTATCTCCTCCAATCATTCCTAGGCTCTATAAAACCTCTGGAACATTAGCCATTTCAATAAGGGATTCATTGATATATATTGGTGACTTGTATTCCATTCTAATCCTAAGGTGTTATGTTAAATTCAACCTTTTGGCGGTACAACATGACATCCTTAACGCTACACTCTCCCTTCTAGCCATGTGCCCGTAGGCAGTGAAGCATATATAAGACCTTAAATCCTTTATATTTTCAAACCAACCCATAGGGTCAATATTACATTTGACTTAGTGATAGCCTAAAAAATATGAATGTCTTTGTTAGATACTTCGAGGCTACTCCCATTTTGAACCAATATTATAGTTAACCTCTTAGATCCTAAGCATTCTCCCTAATTCAATCTAAATGCCCACACTTGCACAAATTTCCCATTGAAACCTTTACATGTGGCTCACCATAGGATCAATTCACATAAAAAAACATAAATGAGACCATGATGCAAAGGATATAATAATTCATATCCTACAATAGCATTTTAGTGCGATACCATAAAGAATGATGCATAATCACACAACATCAAAAAACTAGGGTCTCGATCCTTAGACAACATGGACCTTTACAAAAAAATTATCAATGTACAATCGAGGTCTCTATTACTAATTCTTGGGAAACATGATTGGTATTTAAATCGATGAAATTTTTTATCCCTAAAACTTTAATTAATCCTTCATTAGAAAGAAAACAAGAACTAAGCTTAAAGAATAAACCTAAGGTTTCAAGAAACAATACCTTAATGAATATTGATGTGATTCATATGAGGAAAAATAGTTTGAAGAAGATGAAGATCTAGTTGCCCTCCCAATATCTCCAAAGACCTTGCTAGAATGCTCTAAACATCACAAAATTTCTAGTATATGATCCACCCAATGTAAGACTCGTGCGTGGGAACTCTTGGAGATGACACATTGGTGAAATAAGAGAGATATCACTTTATCTCTCATTACCCCTTCATTAAAAAATGTGAATAGTATTTTTCCTCTCACCCTCTAACCCCCCATAATGGATCACACTACATGACAAATCATAAATGGTCACGAACACTAGTCACAATCTTGGACTGTTATCAGATGGTCACGGCCTATGACCAAGACCAAAATAAAAAAAACTTGTGACCAGGTCCATGACCACTCACCAACGTGACATAAACTTGGCATTATCATGGATATGAACCATGACCACCATGGTCATGTTCGTGGTCCATGACAACGTCGTGACCATTATAGCGTAAAATTGTGCCAAATTTTCCGCCAACAGTGGTCACGACCCATGACTCTGACTAAGGCCATGATAAGTTTAGGTTTTTCGTTGGTATCGATCATGACTTTGGGTCGTCAACATTTTGAACGAGACACGATTATTGGTCACGGACCTGGATCGCGACCTCAAGGCGTGACCAATTATTATTTTCCACATTATGAGCATGATCATGAATTTGGTTCATTACCATATCGTAACCATGTTAATGACGTGGAAAAATTAACAGGTCATAGTCCAAGGTCACGGTCCATGGCAGCGACCACTGCCTTTAGATAAAAACCAACGTACTCATCATCATTTTCACTATTCTCTTCCCACTCTCAGACTCACTCTCTCTCTCTACATTCTCTCTTATCGAAATCTCTCTCTCTCTCACGTAAATACCTTAAACCCTATTTACTAATCCCTATAACGTAAGCCCAAATAAATAAACCCTAATGACTAAACCCAAACACCTAAACCTTTAAACCTAAAACCATGTACTTAAATGATAAAACCTAAGCCCTAGTACCTAAATTATATAACTTAAATTGTAGATTGAAAACTATAAGCCCCAAACCCTAAACGCTAAAACCCATAATCTGGAAAAATTGATATTTTGGATTTGGATCCCCATTTGTAGAATTTGATAATTGAGATTTCATAGTGTAAGATATGGACTTAAATTTAGAGTTGGTGAATTTAAAATTTAAGAATGCATAGTAAGACTGTACCTTATACTTTGAGGGTAGTACTTTTGATATTTACGAACCAAGTTGATGAGATTTACTATGAGAAACCCATTCATGTTAGAAGAATTAACGTGAATGCATTACTAATGACTTGGAGCACTTGATACAGATACGAGACCTTATGATGTAACACACTTAAGTTAATTACATATCTCTTTTATGAAAGAACATATATATGAGCCCTTGCGATGTAACACACTTAAGTGAATTAAATGTCTCTTTTATGGAATAACGGATATAAGCCCTTAATTGAGATATTATTATTATTGGTATGCGTTTTATAATGTAGATGATAAAAGTAGTGGGTTTTTTTTTTGGATAATGATGTTGGATTGCTGGATTGACAGTACACATAGAATTTCAGACTCTTCCCATACACTCTCATAATAAACCTTAAAAAATATGTTTTATCAATTACCCTATCTAAATGTAAGTGTATCGGGGGGTTCCTAATTTGGATTTCACTTTCATAAGACATCCTACGAACGAGGTTCAGAGAAGGGTACTTGTGATGAATTAAAGTATTAATCAAACTAATATGACCTTACTTAAATGCATGATTACAACTTACTTTCGTTTACGTAGGACTCATATATTAAAATAAGATAAACTTAAATTGGATTGGTTGAAAAAAATAATTTGATCCATTACTTGTAGGACTCATATTCACACCCTCATATATTTTCTTAGGAAAAATGAAGTGTGGTGATAATAACTTGCAAAAAAAGTATGAGAGGATGGAATTGGACCGCACTTATACCTTTTTTATTAGTACGTGCCATTTATAAGGTACTGATATTTAAAAGTATTTGAATAAGAATCAAACTTTTTAACTAACTTGTATATTTTGGAGCTCATCTCCAACAAAAGAACCTGTTCGATCATATTATATTTTCCCTACCAGAAAGCTAGGATGATGATGTAAAGAATATATTCTGCATACATAATCCCGATGTATCCCTGACATTTCTTATGTTGTTAGAAAAGGAAGAATTAAACATTCACCCGTTATGCATACTACTAGGTATAAAGATCATTGACCAAGACTGTGATGTCTACACACATATGCACGTTAAATTGAATATTGATAATAAGTTGAAGAAGATGGGATTTCGAGTTCATGTCACGAACATTTATACTTCAATCATAGATATGCTTCCTCCTAGTTGGCCACGTGAAAAAATCCATAGCTTTTTAAAATCTAATACCGAATGGATGGAGATCATTCACATTGATCATATTTTAAAGTCTTTTTATGTAAAGGTAAATGCAGATATGTAGTCATAAATTGATTAGTTATTTATGATTTCATATTATAATAATAATAATTTAATTGTGTTGTTTTTAGATAATGTCAGGCGATAATGGATGGAACGTACCAAGTGATGAGGTGACACGCCAATAAGGATTCTAATCTCCTGCACCCTAATGAGAACTCTCATCACCACATGGTGAGCAATTTTGTACTCTGTCATTGGTTCCACTACTCAAACTACGAGTAGAAAACAAATCCATGTTACTATAATGACCACACCCAAAACTCCCGACACCTACCAATCAAATGACAAGAATCCTATTGGGTTTTCCTTTCTTTGAAATTATCCCACTGGAAATAAAAATTACATCCTGCTCTGTAAATCCTAGTGTTTATCACTTGGGAAAATGAACATGGGAGTCGTGGGAGCACATAAATAGAACTTAGTTGATCAAGACATCAAGGATGACATTTATGACCAACTCTGCAAGTGTTTTTCATTCCCCTATAATTCAAAGAAAAAAGGTTTTTTCTCAAGTTGCTAAAAAACTGAGAAAATATTGGAGAAACCTTCAGCAGAGACATTTCCTAAAGGGGTATCGAGCTATAACATTTTTTCTCTCATGGCAAAATGCCATTGAATTTTGAAATTTTGATTAATCAATGGAACACCTTTATGATGGATACAAAGTTGGTCTATTAATAGAATAATAATAAAAAGAGGGTAAATAACTCATATCCTCATGCTGGACTCTAAATCATATGAAGATTTGAAGAGTGAATGGTTAGATAGGACAAAGGACGATCCAAATGTCGGCAAAGAACTTAATCGGGCGAACTTACAGGTGCGTGCTTGACGGGGCAAAAATAATAAATTCTAACAACATTTAGTTGAGAGCCTTGAGTCGATTGAGACCATTAGTAGTCAGTTCAGTTTGAGATCTTACGATGGCATTCAAAATAATGCACTGACCCCGACCTTTGGAACTGACATAAGATGGACGATGAGAGGTATGAGATCACATATGCTGAAAACCAAATTAAAATGCACTTTACCTCTCGTGGATGAGCTTTATTATGTCAAGAATCGTATCTCAAGCCTATAGGAAAGTCTGTCCAAGATAGATGGGGATGTCTAGGAGATTAAAAGTAACCTGGGAGTTTTGACAAGTCAAATTGGTCAAATTTTTTCCTTTTTACTCTAGGTTTTTGGACCTTAATTCCTCCTCAAGGTTTCCCCTACCGTTCTTACCAATGTTTCCATTATCCTCCCTCTCTAGGTTTCCCCTCATAAATGCCACATCCTTTAACATTCCCATCACAAATCCTGCCACCTTCAACATTACCCTTCCTAGTGCCTCCACATATAACTGGTCGTAGGTCATCATCATCCACTCATGGTGACTATTGATAGAAGTATTATTTCAAGGACCTAAACAATACTAGTGTCATTGGCATGTGCACACTCGTCTCCGTAATTTTTGGAAATCAAGTACATAATTAACCTTTGTATGTGGGTGAGTCTCAGACGATAGTTGGTAAAATAGACAACGGTTGCAATGCTATGCATGTGCACATTGACAAGGAAGAAGAGAAATAACTAAAATACTATGCCAATTATTTTATCACTTGGCCAAATTATTTTTCGGTCAAGGTAATGCCATGAACAATGTTTAATGATTTGAAATATGTGATAACAAGTTGTAATAATATCTTGTTTATTTAATTTATTTTACTTTATTTATTTGAGTTTAAGTTGTGTTGAATAATTTGATTGAATTATGAAATGTGCATTCTTGTATGAAACTTGACCTTTGTTTCAACTTATTGTTACGTGATAATTGAATTTTGAATATTTTTATTGGATTTCCCATAATACAAAGAGCGGATGGTGGAAAGTAACCGAATATCTGATAATTATGTGAAGGGAGTTCAAGAACTTGTTAAGTACGTTTATATAAATCTTAAAAGTCACAAGATTTCGTGTCCATGCACCCATTATATGAATGAAAAATATAAGTCTTTGAAAGATTTTGAGTTTCTTTTACTAAGGTGGGGAATTTGTCAAGACTATAATATATGTACATACCATGGTGAAAAGATGTACATTATGTTCCAAAAGAATTACCAATAGACAATCGCGTAACGAAACCCCATAAAGGGGAAATGGTACATGATTTTCCAGCATATCTTCCTTTGATCGACCTAATTGATGATGGTTATGGAGTCCACCACCATCAAAACCAAAAACCTATGGATATAGATAAAGTGCATTATGACAAACTCAAAGAACAAGTTGATGTTGAACTTCCTATTGATCAGGAATACACATAGTTGCAAGACGATGCGGCTAAACAATTGTATAAAGATTGCGATGAAGATCACTCGATATTATATACTGTAAGGACACAAATTTCCAATTGAGTCCTTTGTAGTTTTGGCTCAATTACAGACAAAAACATTTGAATATTAGGATAGAGTTCAAGTTTATCTATTCAAGCCTATGACATGTTTGTTGAAGACGTAGAGACTAAGATATTAAAGCTTCATCAAATGCCGTGTTTAGTGTGCCTCATTTCTACGTCAACAACATTGGTTCCATTGATCCTAAGGTATGCATGCATGTTAAATATATATATAGGAGCTTGGGAAAATATCTAGATGGGTGTTCTTTGTTTTTAAATTGTTGTTTATTTTCATAAAATTTCTTTAAAACTTCATAACAAAAGTTTCTAGGCTAAAAATCAAAATTTAAACATCCTGGAAGTTCGTTCGAAATTATCATTCGAACGAGTTTGTCGTTCAAACAAGAAGTTATTTCGAGCAAGTTTGCCAACGAGATTTCCCCATTAGCCACTAGAACTTCGTTAGAAGGGTCGTTCGAACGAGACTTCATTCGAATGAAAATCTCGTTCCAACGAGATTTCAGGCGATAAATTTCTTTTGCAGTTTTTAACAGTTTTCCCATGTTTCCACTCACCTTTACCCACTAACTTTTGAACAGACTTAAGAGGTGCAGGAACCAACTTTTTCAAGAAAATTTTTTCATATTATTCCACCTCCTAGAGAGAGTTTTGTTACTTTAATTTTCTAAGAAAAAGGTCATGTTTTTAATGTTCATTTCTTCAAAAAAAATATTTTAAACACTTGTGTTACACCCATAGGTTGTTTATTCCAAGTTTCCCTCTAAATATCTTGCTTGGAGAGTTTGGAACCGATTTATCTCTACACCTTGAAGAAGAGAAGTTTGGGTTGCTTCTACATCCCATAAAGAAGAAGTTCGTTGGTTTTGCTGTGGCATTCTCACATGGTGAAAGGCACCATGTGTGGTTGAAGGTGTTCCTAAAGTCTCATTGGTGAAGTCAAACGTTCCGGTGGAGTTCCGAGGTTGTTGACTAGGTAGAGGTGTTTACAAGAAGATGCGTCAAAGCTTGAAAGGGGTTGAGTGGAGGAAGTAAGTCATCTGTTTTGTAATTGTAAAACCATACTTAGTGGACTCAAGGCTAGGGTCTTCCGAGGCTTTTTCACGTAGTGGGTTTTTCCTCGCACATCACGACGTAGTGGTTTATTTGTTTATTTTATCTTTTGCAAAATAACCTTATATGCATTCTTAGGTAAAAAGATAAAATCTGGTATAAATCAGTACTTTTTTAATTTGGTGCTAATTTAAATTTGGGTATATGTTAATTTAATTCAAGTCTTCATTTAAATTGTTAAAATTGGGTAGACCTAATTTGGTAATATTTAAAATATGACTTAGGCAAATCTCTAGGGCTTGGGTTAAATTGGTTTAGGTGATAAATATATTTTGTGTTTAATCTAATTTCACTTGGTTTAATTTTAATTTGAAAGACATTAAAATTTGTTGTTTATGTAAATGTTTAATTGAACCATCTCGCTTCCGCATCTATTTAAAATGAAATTGAAAATTAATTTTTTGTTTTAAAATCTAAAAATTGGGGGCCTCGTGTTCCAACAAGTGGTATCAGAGCGGGGTCGCTAAATTATTGTGTTTAAGATCCTTCAAATATTTTTGGCTAAAATGGAATTTCCCCATTTTCAAAATTTCCTATTTTCGATGGTTCTAATTACGCGTATTGGAAAGAGCGAATGAAATCGGTACTAAAATCTATCAACGAGAGAGTTTGACTATCTGTCGTTAATAAGTGGTCCCCACCTACTCATTTAGTAGATAATGAGCGTGTTCCCAAACCCGCCGATAGATGGAGTGAGAACGAATTTAAACTTGCTAACTTTAATTCTCGAGGTTTAAATGCCTTGTTTAGCGTTGTCACATCGGATGAATTATGGTGCATTATGACATGTGAAACCACTAAAGAATCTTGGGATATTTTACAAATCACTCATGAAGGTACTAGTGCCGTTAAAGCTTCGAAACTTCAAAACCTCACCACTCAATTTGAAACCATTAAAATGAACGAAAAAGAAACTTTTGATGAATTTTATGCTAGACTTTCCGATATTGTCCATTCATCTTTTAATTTAGGAGAGAAACTACCCGACAACCGAGTAGTAAAGAAAATTGTAAGGTCCCTACCCGATAGATTTTTTCCAAAAGTGGCCGTTTTAAATTCTTTACCCACTTTAGCTTCTACGAAATCAAAAGATCTTGTAGGTGATTTAAAACCTATGAATTAGACATGTTTCCCTCCAAAACTGAAAAGAAAATAGAAAAGGCCATTGCTTTGAAAGCCTAAAAGGAGAAAAAAAGTAGTAGAGAGTGATAGTGATAGTGACTCGAAAAATATGGCTATGTTTGCTAGGAAGTTTCAAAAATTTCTTAAATTTAACAAAGATAAATTTAAAAAGGATTTTAAGAAGTTTGAAAATTCTATGATTGACAAAGCTGAAAAGATCCCTAAAACTCTTAAAGAAAATTTAAATAGGGACGAGTCAAATAGGCGTTTTGGTTGTGAAGGGTATAGCCATAGAGCTTTTGAGTGCCTCAGTAAACTAAGGAGAGACGGTAAGCAACCAATTTCTTTTAATGCAACCCTTAGTGATATTGACAATGAAGAGGGACCCGATTCCTCCACTAAGCCCAATATTGTGGCTTTTACGGCTAGTCATGTGAGTGATAGTGAGCACTCTTCTATTGATGAAATTTTAACACATGACACTTCCAAGGTCAAGGTTTATGATTCCCTTATTTTTGATGGTAGTGAGAGTCGAGAAGAAAGAGATAGTGAAATGAAGAAGAGGTTGATGTGAGTGAACTTAAAAATGCTTTTCAAGAATTATATCAAGAATCTATGAAATTAAAAAGAGCTAATTTGAAGTTAGAAGCGAGTATAAGAGAGAGTGTCATGGTCTTTGATGATAGTGTGTTGGTCGAAGACCTTAGGACACGTGGGAGAGATCTTCGTGAGAAGCTTGAATATATAGAAGGCAAGAAAGATAGCCTTAGAGGTTTAATGGAGTCAATGAAAAAGGAGATTTTTGAGTTTGAAGAGAGAAATGTTTTGCCAGAGTCTAGAATTTTAGAACTTTAAAATAAATTAAAAGTCTAGTAAAGTCAAATTTGATTTGGAGTGTCGTTCGGAGAAATTAGATAAAATATTTGGAACGGTCCAAATAAAAAATGACACTTGTGGTTTAGGCTTCGATAATTGTAATGAATCATCTCATAAAGTCAAAACCAATGTTTTAGGATAACCGCCTAGGAAAACCTTTGGAGATCATTCCTTAGGTAAGTCTTTTCGACAAGTCTTTAGGTGCTCTGATTGTGGTCGAAAAGGTCATCTTAGGAAATTTTGTTTTCATCTTAAACGAGGTCCTAGAAAATCCCAACGTAAGTCAACCAAGGTAGCCAAGATTCCTACACCTCGAGATAGTCAATCATCATTAGTTTGGGTTAGGAGATCCGACTTGGTAGCTTTACAAGATAGGGTTTTTGATTTTCATTTACTTTCACATGTTTCCTCACTTGCGAAATCTAAAGGTTGAATGTTTTAGTTTTTTGCATACTTTAGCTTTTGTTCTTCATGCTATATTATCATGCTAATTGTATGCTTCTTAATCATTTTCTAGTTTATGCTCCATTCTTAATCACATGCTAGAATAATGATTTTTGTGTATCTTTTGTATTATACTTCTTTCTTTTTAGTTTGCATTTAATGAAAAATGCAAAAAGATTTTTGTTTATCATTTTTGTTTTACCTTGTTAGTAATTTAGGCTTTATGAAAAATACAAATGATTTTTGTTTGTCTTTTGAGTAAATATTTTTGTTTGCTTGGATTAAAATTTCAAAAACTCACAAAGATTTTTTTTGTGTGTATTTTAGTTTGACACACACTATGTGGCATATTCTTGTATTTGAATCCCATCTTTTTTGCTCCCATGTGGCTAGAACTTTTGTTTTAGATTATCAATACTTATAATGTTCTTTACCATGCTTACATGGAGTAGTTGGATTTTGTGTTACTTAAATGGATTCTATTTCTATATACCTCAATTCACACATCCACGAGCTCTTTTGAAATTTAATCGTCACATGTTATGTTTGAGCTTTGTTAGGTGTTCTCCTACCAATATAGTCATATACATATTTGTGACCTAGGAGGACTAGTGCATGTCAAAATCCGTTGCACGTGAGATTTGTGAGATATAAAAAGGCTATATATAAATGTGCACGGGGAAGGGATCCGAAAGGAATTATTATCCTTTACGAAAAGTAAGCCACCGTTTGAAATGGACCTAAAAGAAATATATGGTCCAAAGGCCTAAATATAAAAATATGGCATTAAAAAGAAAATATTTGCTAAGGCCTATGTTTAACCGATATATTCATTCAAAAATATATTTGCTTATTGAGGGAGTTTGGATGGTATATCAACGGTTTGCATAATGTCCGTTTATCCTAGTTGTACTTTCAATGTCATGACTCTATTGGTTTGTAGAATCATCAAAAGTGTAGGCTTGTATGCATTGTGTATGTTTGTTCATTGAGTTCAATCTATATTGTCATATGAGGTTATATTCAAATGTGATGAAGTTTGCAATCAGTTCAGAACTCCGTGAACATGTTTTAAGTGATTGGGTCTAAATTTAATTGTTTCTAGTTCACACCCCAACTCTTCCGTTTCCATATGACACATTTTTGCAATACGAGTGTGAAAAGCTTATCTTATTTTGTGTCATTTGTGTGTTTATATTCCGTTTCCATATCACATGCTTAATAATTTGTGTATCATATTGGTATCATTTTGCTGCATCTTAGTTGGTATCCTTATTCCTTATATGGATTAGTCATGCTTTTGTTGCCTTTATGCTTTTATGCTCTTATCACTCTAAGCTTCTTCATTTTTAATTAGTTTTATCCTTTGTCTATTCCAGAAGGGGGAGAGCGCTATCTTATTAGGTTGATCATAGATGATAAAGGAGAATTAATTTAGAGGAAGTAATTATTTTATTTAATATTTTGATATTCCCTTTGCGTTTGATAGTTTGCTTAAGTGTGCAGGAAATCTTCTAAATGGCAACTTTCATCACCTGCAAAGATAGTGATCCTTGGGTCTTGAGTCAAGTTTGGGTGGGATGTTTTATGTCTAGTAGAGCACTACACCAAAACTGGCGATTGCACACGGCCAAAATCCCTGACCAAACCTGTGGGTCACGGACTTGGGTCATGACCATTTTGGGCGTGACCATTTTCGTGGGTCGCAGCCCAAGTTCGTAACCAAAAAATGGTCACGGCTGAGAGGGGTCACGGCTGATGGTCGTGGACTTGGGACGTGACGGGTCGCGGCCCTCATCCGTGACCCACAACCGTGACAAATTGTTCGCGGCCAAAGTCCGCGACCCACAACTGTGAAAAAAAAAGTTAAAAAAAATGGTCGCGGTTCAGGTCCCTAACCCACAACCGTGACGAAAAAAAGGAAAAAAATGGTCGCGGGCTTTCGTTGCGACCATTTTTATGTGTGACGAAAAAAATAAAAATGTATTTTTTTGGTCCAATCCTAAAATTAGGGGTCCTGTGAGTACATCGTCGGTTTCTACGTGTAACGTTGGACGTGTACGAGGTGTTACAAATATTTATTGTTGGAAAAATAAAAAAAAATCACAAATTCCAAATCGAGATCGTTGTTAATAAACAAATATATATACAAACTTAAAAATATTACACGTCTTAATAATTCACAGACCAAAAAAAAATTGGGCAGAGTTTCCTCTATTTTCTTGACATTCCAAACCGTGTAAATGTAAAACCTGCTTATTATAAAGCCCGCACGACCATAAAATTCAACAATGAAATTATAAAAGCCCGCACGGCCATAAAACTAAACAATAAAATCCCGCACGGTTGTAACACATAAAAAACAAAATCCTGAATGTTCACAACATATAAACAATCTTCATGTTGTAAACCATTGCCTCCTTCATTTGTTCCACGTGCAAAAATCCTACAAATTATAGGATACATAAAAAAAATATCACTAACCAAGTAGTTTTACAAAAAAAATTAATCAAGCTGAAAAATTGCATATATGAGTTAAAATTATCAACATATCAATATTTTTATGCGTAAGTCTTGAAATATGCAAATTACCATCGTATTCTCAAATCGAAAGTCTCGCGGCTGCATGATCAGTTACTACGAGTTACATTGGTCCCGTGGGAGGTGTTGGTGCCACCCACGGGGCCGTCCGAGGGTTGTTTCGAGTTTTCACCCTCTAACACCATGTTTTTAGCCTAAGTCTAGAAGTATGAAAATTATCGTCGTATTCACAAACCGGGAGACCCGCGGTTGCGGGGTCAGTTCCTACGAGTTACATTGGTCCCGTGGGAGGTGTTGGTGCCACCCACGGGGCCGTTCGAGGGATGTTTCGAGTTTTCACCCTCTAACGCCATGTTTTACTTAAGTCTAGAAATATGCAAATTATCATCGCATTCTCAAACCGAGAGTCTCGCGGCTGCGCGGTCGGCTCGAGCTTTACGGCCCTTTAGGATTTTTGTTTGGTTTTTGTCCCGAAATAGCCAAAGGGCGTGATTTGTAACGACACAAATTTCCAATTGAGTCCTTTGTAGTTTTAGCTCAATTTCGGACAAAAACATTTGAGTCATAGGATAGAGTACAAGTTTATCTATTCAAGCCTATGACGTATTTGTTGAAGGCATAGCAACCAAGATATTATAGCTTCATCAAATGCCGTGTTTAGTGTGCCTCATTTCCACGTCAACAGCATTGGGTCCATTGCTCTTAAGGTCTGAATGCATGTTATATATATATATATATATATATATATATATATATATATTTATTTATGAGCTTGGGACAATATCTATATGGGTGTTCTTTGTTTTTAAACTGTTGTTTATTTTTAGAAAATTTCTTTAGAACTTTAAAATAATGTTTCTGGGCTAAAAATCAAAATTTAAACACTCTGGTAGTTTGTTCGAAATTGTCGTTCGAACGAGTTTTTCATTCGAATGAGAAGTTCATTTGAGCGAGTTTGCCAACGAGATTTCCCCATTGCCCACTGGAACTTCGTTATAAGGGTAGTTAGAACGAGACTTCGTTCCAACAAAAATCTCGTTCGAACGAGATTTCAGAAAGGAAATTTTTGTGGCAATTTTTTAGCAGTTCTTCCCATGTTTCCACTCACCTTTACCCACTAACTTTTGAACAGACTTAAGTGGTACGGGAACCAACTTTTTCAAGACAACTTTTTCATATTATTCCATATCCTAGAGAGAGTTTTGTGAGTTCAATTTTCCAATAAAAAATTCATGTTTTTAATGTTCATTTCTTCCAAGTTTCCATATAAATATCTTGCTTGGAGTGTTTCGCACCCGTTTATCTGTACACCATGAACAAGAGATGTTTTGGTTGCTTCTACGTCCCATAAAGAAGAATTTCATTTATTTTTCTGCGGCATTCCCACATGGTGAAAGTCACCATGTGTGGTTGACGGTGTTCCTAAAGTCTCATTGGTGAAGTTCAAGGTTCCGAGGTTGTCGACTAGGCGTAGGTGTTTACAAGAAGACGCGTCAAGGCTTAAAAGTGGTCGAGTCGAAGAAGTATGTCATATGTCTTGTAATTGTAAAACCATACGTAGTGGACTTAAGGCTAGGTCCGTCTGAGGTTTTTTCCCGTTATGGGTTTTTCCTCATACATCGCGGCGTAGTGGTTTATTTGTTTATTTTATCTTTTGCAAAATTACCTTAGATGCATGCTTAGGTAAAAAGATAAAATCATGTTTAAATCACTAGTTATTTAATTTAGTGCTAATTTAAATTTGGGTATATGTTAATTTAATTCAAGTCTTCATTTAAATTGTTAAAATTGGTTTAATCTAATTTGGTAATATTCAAAATATGACTTAGGCAAATCTCTAGGGCTTGGGTTAAATTGGTTTAAGTGAAAAATATATTTGGTGTTTAATGTAATTTCACTTGGTTTAATTTTAATTTGAAAGAAATTAAAATTTGTTGTGTATGTAAATGTTTAAATTAACCATCTCACTTCTGTATCTATTTAAAAGGAAATTGAAAATTATCTTTTTGTTTTAAAATCTAAAAATTTGGGGCCTCGTGTTCCAACATATGAAAATATTGGTTTGACTAATTTGAAAAGTCAATTTTTTTTGTGGGGCAACAACATAATCTAAATTATTATGTTGGTTAAAGACTTTTTGACAAAAGAGAAAACATTACTAGACAATTGTGTTAGCATGAAGAAGATCTTGGAGGGTTTGAGTTTGAAGTAAAAATCGATTCGTGGATGCATGTACGATTTTAAATTGTACCAAAACGGACACCAAGAGAAGGATGGGTTTCTTGTATGAAGTGAACCCATATATGGCTTCTGACAATGGAAAGGAAAAGACTGCAAAATATCGTAAGTTCTCACATGTTGTACAAAAGGTTTTGAAGTATTTTCACTCGAGCCACGGATAAAACATATTTTCAATACACTATGGATAATAGATGTAACGCCCTGACCCGAATTTATGGGTTACCCATGGTCAACCGAGTCCAACTCGAGCTTAGGTGTGAAGTGCGATGGGACAACCTAAATATTGTTAGTAGCCTAGTTTTATTTAATTAGTGTTTCACTTGTTTATCACGCGACTCCAATTTACATCATCTACACGAGGGACCCATGGAAGCGTCCCCAGAATCAAATCATACATATCTACTAACATAAAATAAAAAGGATACTTACCTGTACAACGCTCTCAAAATATAGAACTGCACTCAACTTGTCGTTATATAGGTGAGGGAATGAACCGAATGCCCAGTAAGAAATACTGTAATGCAATAAAGAATCAAACGATAGAAAATATACTCTAACACATTATGCCCACATGAAAATGTAACTACCTCATATGTATCCACACTTATATATATACACTTTAATGAATGAAACCATTTTAATTCCAAAAACATTACTTATTCCAGTTACTTCGCCTTAATCATGTAAAAGACCCTCTTTTTACTTGACTTGAAATTTATTTCTTGATTTAACACACCTATTTAAATACTTTACACAAATACCCTTTGTTTAAGGAAAAGCATTGCTTTCACCGAAGTTACCCTTTTACTCAAACCAAATTTACCTTAGTATTTTCTTTAAAAATCACCTTTCAACACACATACATACCGCATTAGAAAATAGTTATTTTTATTTGAAAGCCTTTCAAAAACACACCCTTGTGTTAATTACGGGTTAAACCCATTTAGATAGATTAATTACCCATTTTAACACTTCACTTTACCATTCCTTTTACTTATTGGACATTAGTCAATTTTCTTACATTACTTGTCCACGTTATCCTTTAACCGGAACATTTATTAAATTAATTCAAGTAGGTTGTCTTTTTATATTTTCACAACACAACCCATTTATTGACACGTTCCACTTTTATTATATTTTTTCTCGATATCCTCCAAATATCTGCATACTTTAATGGGCTCCACACCGTCGGTTATCCTACCATATGCTCTGGCAAGAGATTTTGGATCTTTCACCCTAGGGCTCCGGGACCTTCTTAATTATTCCCAGAGTCATCTGAGTCCAAATCAATGTGTGTTAACAATTTTCAAATGTCCACATTATTCCACTTTTTTATCGGCTAAAGCCAAAACCCAGGGGGTTCACCACACCATGTGTTACACTTTAAAGATCACCGTCCGTTACACTTTATCGGCCAAAGCCAAAAACACTTGTGTTGATTTTATCCTTAAATCACTTTCATTTAGGACTTATCTGTGTAACACCACTTTCACATTTGTATTTCATAAAAGTGTTCCACTTTATGTAAAATTACCATTTTACCCATTTATTTCCAAACTCGCATTTTCACAAGTGTTTTTTCCCCAATAACATTACTAAGTTATATACACCAACTTTCTAAATTTTTTTATTTACTAAAACTAATTTCACACTCTGGAGTTAGCAACCCTTTCAAATTAGTTCCTATGAGTTACATTGGTCTCGTGTGAGGTGTGTGTGCCCCTTGCCAGACTGTTTATAGGATGTTTTGGGTTTTCCCCCTAGGGGCACATTTTCAAGCCTAAGTGTGTTTATTTTCAAATTTAGTAATATTCTCAATTAGGGAATCCATTGATTACGTGGTGTGTTCCTATAAGTTTTATTAGTCATGTGATAGCTATTTTCCCCCTTATATGGACATTTCGGGTATGTTTTGTTATTTCCCTCTAGATGCACATTTTCAAGAATAAGTCTTCTTATTTGAAAATTTTAGTCTTATGCTCAAACCAGGAGTCCCTTGACTACGTGTTCAGTTCCTACAAGGTACATTGGTCGTGCAAGGTGTTCGGCCACCCAATTTTGGATTGTTTTATTTTTCTCCCGGGGCACGTTTTTAAGCCTAAGTGTGCTTATTTCCAAATTTTAGTCATATTTACAAATAGGGAGTCCCGTGACTGCATGGTAAATTCCCCGGATCTACATTATCCCATGTGAGGTGTTCAGGCCCATTGCAGGGCCGTTTGGTGGCTTTTTGGGCTTTTCCCCTAGGTGCACATTCTCAAGCCTATGTCTTCTTATTTGTGAATTTTAGTCATATTCTCAAACCAGGAGTATCGTGACTACGCAATAAGTTTTTGTGAGTTGCATTTCTCACGTACGAGGTTTTCGTGTACCTTGTGGGGCTAATTTGATTTTTTCCCCTCGGGGCAGGTTTTCAAGCCTAATTCTTCTTATGTACAAATTTTGGCGCTATTCTGATATTTGGAGTCCCATGACTATGCACTCAAATCCTACAACTTACTTTGGTCCCGTGTGGAATGTTTATTCCGCATTCTGGGTCATTTAAGGGACGTTTTAGGTTTTCCTCCTAGGGGAACATTTTCATGTCTAAGACTGCCTTTTTGCTAATTTGACTCATTTTCTGAAATTAAGAGTTTTGTGACTAAGCGATAAGTTCCTATGATATACTTTTGTCCCTTTAGAGGTGTCCATGCCTCTCACGTGGCCATTCAAGGATTATTTTGGGTTCCCCCTAAGGGCACATTTTTGAGCCTAAGTTTGCTTATTTGTAAATTTTAGTCCTATTATCAAATTGAGAGTCCAATGAATACGTGATCAGTTATTACGAGTTACATTGGTCAGGTACGAGGTGTTGATGCCCCATGCCCAGCCATTTTGGGTGTGCTTTGGGTTTTCCCCTTGAGGGGAACATTTTTAACCCTAAGTCTACTTATTTCAACTTTAGTCCTATTCTCAAATCGGATGTCCCTAAACAATGAAGCTAGTTCCTACGAGTTACCCTATCCCACGAGAGTTATTCGTTCCCCTTTTGGTTCCGTTTGGGGTTTGTTTTTGTTTTTCCCCCTAGGGGCACATTTTGAAGCTTCAGTATTCTTATTTACAAATTTTAGTCCTATTCCCAAATCGTTAGTCACGTGACTATGCGATCAGTTCCTACGAGTTACGTGGGGCACATGTTAGTTAATCGTGCCCTCATGGGGCTATTCGAAAGTTGTTTTGGGTCGTTCCCTAGTGGGATGTGGGAATTTTTTCCATCCTAAGTCTACTTATGTGGAAATTTTAGTCCCATTCCCAAATCAGGAGTGTCTTCACAATGTAGTCAATTCCTATGAGTTACTTTGGTCCTGTGCAAGGTGTTTGTTCCCCTTGTAGGGCCATTTAGGGGTTGTTTTTTATTTTCCCCTAGGGGAACTTTTTCAAGCCCATGTTTGCTTATTTTCTAATTTTAGCCATATTCTCAACCTGGGTGTCTCATGACTACGCGGTGTATTCCTACGAGTTACTTTTGTTCCATGCGATGTTATCGTTCTTCTTACGGAGACGTTTGGGTATTTTTTAGGTCTTCCCCTAGGGGAACATTTTTTAGACCAAGTCTTCTTATTTACAAATTTTAGTCCTATTATCAAACTAGGAGTCCCCTGACTACATGATCAGTTCATATGTGTTACATTGGTCCCATTAGAGGTGTTCTTGCCCCTACGGGTCGTTTGGTAGATGTTTTGGGTTTTCCCCAAGGGGCACATTTCCAACCCTAAGTCTGCTTAATTGTAAATCTTAGTCTTATTCTTAAACCGATAGTCTTGTGACTATGAGTCAATTCCTTCGAGCTATGTTTCTCCCATGAAAGGTGTCCATGATCATTGAGGGGCCGTTTGGGGGCTATTTTGATTTTCCCCTATGCACACATTTTCAAGCCCAAGTCTTCTTATCTGTAAATTTGAGTCCTATTAAAAAATCGGGAGTGCCGTTACTATGTTATGAGTTCTTATGGGTTACGTTTGTACCTTATGAGGTGTTCGTGTCCCTCATAGGGCCGTTTAGGGGTGATTTTGGGTTTTCCCCTAGGGACACATTTTCTAGCCTAAGTCTGCTTATTTGCAAATTTTAGAACTATTCCCAAATCGGGAGTACCAATACTATATGGTCAGTTCCTACAAATTATATTAGTCCTGTACGAGTTGTTCATTCCCCTTGTTGGGCCGTTCGGGTGTTGTTTCGAGTTTTCCCCTAAGTGTCCATTTTCACGCCTAAGTCTTCTTATTTGTAAATTTTAGTTTTATTCTCAAACTGGAAATCACGAGACTATGGGGTAAATTCTTATGAGTTAGATTAGTCCCATGCGATGTATTCGTGTCACTTGTGGGGCGATTTGGGGGTTTTCCCCCGGCACACGTTTCAAGCCATGTATATTTTTTTAGTCTAATTCTCAAACCGAGAGTCCCATGTCCCGAGTTATAATCTGCCCGTGTGATGTGTTTGTGCCCCTTGTGGGTCCGTTTGGTTGTTGTTTTGGGGTTTCCCCTAAGGGCACATTTTCAATCCTGAGTATGCTTATTTGCTAATGTAGTCTTATTCTCAAACTAGGAGATCCTTGACTACGCGATTAGTTCATATGAGTTATATTGGTCGCCTAAGAGGTGCCCATGCACCTTGAGGGAATGTTTGGGGTTTGTTTTGGGTTTTCCCCTAGGGGAACTTTTTCAAGCCTAAGTTTCCTTATTTATAAATTTTGGTCTAGTTCTAAAATCAGTTCCTACGAGTTACATTATTCTTGTTAGAGTTGTTTCTGTACCACGAGGGGCCGTTTGAGGTATATTTTTATTCCCCACCCCAATGGAATGTTTTAAAGCCTTATAGGTCCGTCTGCAAGATTTTTGGGGTTTTTCCACAAGGGGCACATTTTCAAGCCTAAGTCTACAAATTTACAAATATTAGTCGTATTCTCAAATCAGGATTCACGTGACTATGCGGTCAGTTCCTGCGAGTGGCATTTGTCCAGTGCAAGGAGTTTGTTCCCCGATGTTTGGTTGTTGTTTTGATTTTTCCCTTGGGGAACGTTGTCAAGCCCAAGTATTCTTATTTTCAAATTTTACTCCTAACCTTAAACCTGGAGTTCGTGGCTAGGCGATCAGTTCCTATGAGTTATATTTGTCCCGTGTGTGGTGTTTTACCCCTTATGGGACCTTTTTCTAGGGTTTTCACCCATAAGGGAACATTTTCAAGCCTAAATCTACTTTTTTCAAATTATTGTCCAATTCGAAAAACCGTGAGTCCCTTGATTATGTGGTTATTTTCTATGAGTTATATTGGATCCATGCGAGGTGTTCATCTCCCTTGGGGGTGTTTAAAGGCTATTTTTGGGTTTTCCCCTAGGATAACATTTTCAATCCTAAGTCTTCTTATTTAAAAAAATTTCTACGTATTCTTAAACTGAAAGTTTCGTGAATATGCGGTAAGTTCCTAAGAGTTTGATTGATCGCATGCTAGGTGTTCGTGCCCCTTAGGGGCTGTTTGAGGATTTTTTTGGGTTTTCCCACGGGGGCACATTTTCAAGCCTCAATATGCTAATTTGCAATTTTGTGTCCTAGTCTTGAACCGAAAGTCCAATTAATATGCGATTAGTTTATATGAGTTATATCGGTCTCTTTCGAGGTGTTCGTGAACCTTGTCGAGCCATTCCGGGGAAGTTTTGCTTTACTCCCTAGGGGCACGTTTTTAAGCCTAATTGTGTTTATTTGCAAATTTATTCATATTCTGAAATCGGGAGTCCATTGACTACGTGGTCTGTTTCTGTGAGTTATATTGGTCCTGTGATGGTTGTTTTTGCCCCTTGTAGGGATATTTGGGGTATGTTTTGGTTATTCCCTCTAGAAGCACATTTTCAAACCTAAGTCTGCTTATATGAAAATTTTAGTCTGATGCTTAAATCGGTAGTCCTGTGATTACGCGGTTAGTTCCTACAAGGTAAATTGGTCCCGTATGAGTTGTTTAGGATCCTTGTGGGAACATTTGTGGGTTGTTTTTATTTTTCTCCTAGGGACACGTTTTAAGGCCTAAGTGTGCTTATTTTAAAATTTTAGTAATATTCTCAAAGAGGGAGTCCTGTGACTACATGGTAATTTCCCTCGAGCTATTTTGTCCTATGCGAGGTGTTCATGCCCGTTACAGGGCTGTTTGGGGGCTTTTTGGGTTTTCCACATAGTTACATATTCTCAAGCCTATTACTTCTTATTTGCGAATTCTAGTCATACTCTCAAACTGTGAGTATGGTGACTACGCGATAAGTTCTTACGAGTTTCATTGGTCACGTACGAGGTTTTCGTGTCCCTTGTGCGACTAATTTGTTTTTCCCCCAGGGGTGGGTTTTCAAGCTTAAGTCTGCTTATGTACAAATTTTTGTCATATTCTCAAATATGGAGTCCCATGAGTATGCATTCAAATCCTACAAGTTATATTGGTCATCTGCGGGGTGTTTATTCCTCCTTCAGGGACATTTATGGGATGTTTTGGGTTTCCCTCTATGGGCACATTTTCAAGTCTAAGACTGCTTACTTGCAAATTTTACACATATTCTGAAATAGAGAATTTTATGACTAAGAAGTCAGTTCCTATGAGTTGCTTTTGTCCCATGCGAGGTGTCTGTGCCCCTCATGAGGTCGTTCGAGGGTTATTTTGGGTTCCCCGTAGGGGCATATTTTCGAGCCTAAGTCTCCTTATTTGTAAATTTTAGTCTTATTCTCAAATCGAGAGTCTGGTGACTATGCGATCAGCTCTTATGTTTTACATTGTTCAAGTGTGAGGTGTCCACGCCCCATGTCGGGCCATTTGGGGGATGTTTTGGGTTTTCACCTTAAGGGGAACGTTTTCAAGCCTAAGTCTGCTTATTTGGAGATTTTAGTTTTATTCTCAAATTGGAAGTCCATAAACTACGCAGTTAGTTCATATGATTTACATTATCCCATACAAGTTATTAGTTCCCCTTTCGGGAATGTTTGGGATTTGTTTTGGGTTTTCCCCCTAGGGGCATGTTTTGAAGCATTAATATGCTTATTTGTAAATTTTAGTCCTTTTCCCAAATAAGCATATCAATGCTTCAAAACATGCCCCTAGGGGGAAAACCCAAAACATCCCCTAGGGGGAAAACCCTATGAGTTACTTTGGTCCCATGCAAGGTATTCATGACCCTCACGGGGCTATTCGACGATTGTTTTGGGTTGTCCCTACGAGTTAAATTTTAGGCGACCGTTTCGGGGCTATTTTGGTTTTCCCCTAAGGGCGCATTTTTAACCCTAAGTCAGCTTATTTGAAAATTTTAGTCCTATTAAAAAATCAAAAGTCACGTGAATATGCAATAAGTTCCCATGAGTTAGATTGGTCTCGTGCAAGGTGTCCGTGCTCCGTGTGGCGCTGTTTGGGGAATTTGTTTATTTTTTCCCTGAGGAACACATTTTCAAGCCTAATTATGCTTATCTCCAAATTTTTGTCTGATTCTCAAACTGGGAGTCCAATGCCTACACAGTTAGTTCCTATGAGTTGCATTGGTCCTCTGCGAGGTGTTCATTCCCCCTACGGGGCCATTTGGTGGATATTTTTCATTTTCCCCTAAGGTCGCATTTCCATTGACTATACGGTAAATTCTTTCGAGTTATAATGGTCACGTGAGAGGTGTTTGTGCCCCTTGTGGGACAATTTGGGGTATGTTTTGTGTTTCCCCCCTAGGGGAACGTTTTCAAGCCTAAGTTGGCATATTTTTTTAATTTTAGTACGATTCTTAAACTAGAAATCCTGTGACTACACGGCCAGTTACGAAGTTGTTTAGGGTTTGTTTTGGTTTTTCCCCTAGGGCATGTTTTCTATGCTACGTCTTCTTATATACAAATTTTAATCCTATTCTTAAACTGGGACTCCTTTGATTATGTGATCGGTTTGTCCGACTTACATTGGTCCCATGCGGGGTGTTCGTGCATTTTGTAGGGTCGTTTGGGGATGTTTTGTGTTTTTTACTAAAGGCACAATTTCAAGCCTAATTCTTCTTATTTCAAAATATTTTCCTATTTTTAAACCGGGGATCCGTTGACTACATAATCAATTCGTACGAGTTAAATTGATCCTCTAAGAGGTTTTTGTTCCCCTTGCAGGGTTGTATGGAGTATGTTTTAGGTTTTCCCTTAGGGAAACATTTTCAAGCCTAAGTTTCCTTATTTGTAAATATTAGTCCTATTCTCAAACCGAGAGTCTGGTGAATATGTGGTGAGTTCATATGAGTTACATTGGTCATATGCGAGGAGTTCATGCCCCTTGCCGTGTCGTCTGGGGGTAGGCATACGTTTTCAAACCTAAGTTTACATATTTGCAAATTTTAGTCCAATTCTCAAACCGAGAGTTCCGTGACATTTCGATAAGTTCCTATGAGTTACATTGGACCCAAGTGAAGTGTTTGTGCCATTTGTGGGGTTGCTTGGGAGATGTTTCGAGTTTTCCCCCTAGGGAAACATTTTCAAGCCAAAGTCTTCTTATTTTCAAATTGTTTTCCTATTCTCCAATAGGTAATCACGTGCCTATACGATTTGTTACTATGAGTTATATTGTTCCCGTACAATGTGTTCGTTCCCCTTACGTGACTTTTTGGGGGATATTTTGTGTTTTTCCCTAGGGGTGCATTTGCTAGCCTAAGTCTGCTTACTTGAAATTTTTTGTCCTATTATCAAACTGAAAGTCCCATGACTATGAAATAAGTTCCCACGTGTTAAATTTGTCTTGTGCAAGGTGTCCGTGCCCCTTATTGGTCTGTTTGGGGATTTGTTGGATTTTCCTTGAGTAGCACATTTTCAAGCCTAACTATGCTTATCTCCAAATTTTAGTCATATTCTCAAACTGGGTGTGCCAGGCCTCCGTTGTTAGTTCCTATGGTTTACATTAGTCCTGTGCGAGGTGTTTGTTACCCTTCCGGGGCCGTTTGGGGGTTATTTTGCATTTTCCTCTAGAGGCACATTTCCATTGAGTACGCAGTCAGTTCTTACGAGTTATATTCTACCATGAGAGGTATTCATGCCCCTTGCGGGACAATTTGGGGTTTGTTTTGTGTTTTCCCCCTAGGCGTACATTTTTAAGGCTAAGTTTGTATATTTTTTAATTTTAGTACTATTCTTAACAGGGTGTCCCGTTCCTACTCGGTCAGTTCCTAGGAGTTACATTGGTCATGTGCGAGGTGTTCGTGCCTCTTACGAAGACATTTAGGGTTTGTTTTGGGTTTTACCCTAGGGTAGGTTTTCGAGCATATTTCTGCTTATATATAAATTTTAGTACTATTATGAAACCGAGAGTCCCTTGATAATGCGATGAGTTCGTACGAGTTACATTTGTCCTGTGCGGTGTGTTCATGCCCTTTGTAGGGTCGTTTGGGGATGTTTTGGATTTTTTCCTAAAGGAACATTTTCAATCCTAAGTCTTCTTATTTGCCAATATTGTCCTATTATTAAATTGGGGATCCATTAACTACTTGATCAATTCGTACGAGTTATATTGATCCTCTAAGACGTTTCCAGTCCCCTTGCAGGAAGT
Source organism: Sambucus nigra (assembly GCA_949130495.1). NCBI lineage: Eukaryota > Viridiplantae > Streptophyta > Magnoliopsida > Dipsacales > Adoxaceae > Sambucus > Sambucus nigra. The sequence goes on along the minus strand of OX422216.1, from coordinate 362,861,306 downwards.
TTTGGGTTTTTCCCTAGGGGAACTTTTTTAAGCCTAATTTCATTATTTGTAAACTTTATTCCTATTCGCATACTGAGAGTCCTGTGAATACGTGGTCAGTTCCAATGAGTTACACTGGTCCCGTGTGAGCTGTTCGTCCCCCTTGTAGTGCTGTCTGCGGGTAGGGGTACATTTTCAAGTGTAATTATGCATATTTGGAAATCTAGTCTTATTTTGAAATCGATAGTCCCGTTGCAATGCGGTAAGTTACTACAAGTTACCTTGGTCCTGTGCAAGGTGTTGTTTCCCCTTAAGGGGTCGTTTGGGTGATGTTTCAAGTTTTCTCCCTAAGGGCACGTTTTCAAACCTAAGTCTGCTTATTTTCAAATTGTTGTAGTATTATCAACTCGTGAATCCTGTGCTTATGCCGTTAGTTTTTACGAGTTACATTGTTACCTTGCAAGGTGTTCATCCCCTTAGCCAACTGTTTGGGTGCTATTTTAGGTTTTCCCCTAGGGCACTTTTTCAAGTCCAAGTCTGCTTACTTGAAAAGTTTCGTCATATTCTTAAATCGAAAGTCCCGTGTTTATGCAGTAAGTTTCTATGAGTTAGATTGGTCTCGTGCAAGGTGTCCGTTCTCCTTGTGGGGGAAATTTGGGGGCTTTGTTGGATTTTCCCTAAGGAGCAACATAAGTATGCTTATCTCCAAATTTTAGTACTATTATCGAATTAGGAGTCCCCTTCTTATGCGATTGGTTCCTACAAGTTACATTGGTACTGTGCAAGGTGTTAGTTCCACTTACAGGGATGTTTCCAGGTTGTTTTTCATTTTCCCCTAGAGGCACATTTCCATTGAGTACGCGGTCGATTGTTACGAGTTATATTGGTACCATGAGAGGTATTTATGCCCCTTGCGGGACAATTTGGGGTTTGTTTTATGTTTTCCCCCTAGGAGCACAATTTTAAGGCTATGTTTGCATAGTCTTTAATTTTAGTGCTATTCTTAACCGGGAGTCTCGTTACTACTCGGTCAGTTCCTAGGAGTTACGTTGGTCATGCGTGAGGTGTTTGTGCCCCTTGTGGTGTCGTCTCGGAGTAGGCATACATTTTCAAACCTAAGTATAGATATTTGCAAGTTTTAGTCCAATTCTCAAACTGGGAGTTCTGTTACATTGCGATAAGTTCCTACGAGTTACATTGGACCCATGCGAGGTGTTCGTTCCCCTTGTGGGGTTGCTTGGGAGATGTTTCAAGTTTTCACCCTAGGGGAACATTTTCAAGCCAAAGTCTTCTTATTTTTAATTTTTTTCCTATTGTCAAGTAGGGAATCTCGTGCCTATGCGATTTGTTACTACGAGTTATGTTGTTCCCGTGCAATGTGTCCGTTCCCCTTACGCGACCATATGGGGGATATTTTTGGTTTTTCCCTAGAGGTGCACTTGCAAGCCTAATTCTGCTTACTTGAAAATTTTAGTCATATTATAAACTGAAAGTCCCGTGACTATGCAGTAAGTTCAGATGTGTTAGATTTGTCTTGTGCAAGGTGTCCATGCCCCTTGTCGGGTAGTTTGGGGATTTGTTGGATTTTCACCAAGTAGCACATTTTCGAGCCTAAGTATGATTATCTCCAAATTTTTAACATATTCTCAAACTGAACGTCCCGTGCCACCGTTGTTAGTTCCTACGAGTTACATTAGTTATGTGCGAGGTGTTTGTTCCCCTTACGATGCCATTTGGGGATTGTTTTGCATTTTCCCCTAGAGGTACATTTCCATTGAGTACGTGGTCAGTTTTTACGAGTTATATTGTACTGTGAGAGTTATTCATGCCTCTTGAGGGACAATTTGGGGTTTGTTTTCTATTTTCCCCCTAGGCGTACATTTTTAAAGCTAATTTTGCATATTTTTTAATTTTAGTACTATTCTTCAGAGGGAGTCCTGTTACTACTCGGTTAGTTCTTAGGAGTTACATAGGTCCTGTACGAGTTGTTCGTGCCTCTTACGAAGTCATTTAGGATTTGTTTTATGGTTTCCCCTAGGGTAGGTTTTTGAGCTTATGTCTGCTTATATACAAATTTTAGTACTATTATGAAATCGGGAATCCCTTGACAATGCGATGAGTTCGTACGAGTTACATTGGTCCCGTGCGGTGTCTTCGTGCCCTTTCACTACACCAAAAGAGCAATATGGCACGGTTTTGAATTGTACCAGAATCAGGTGTTCCAAAATGACTAGTTTGTTATGGCACGGTTTAAAAGTGAGCCAGTTTTGACCAAACAGGAACACTTGTAGTACACTTTATAACCGTGCCAAAATTTAATATTTTTGGCACACTTTATAACTGTATGAGATTGAGTACATTTTGGTACACTTTTGGCACAACTTAAAACTATGCTAAAATTTGATACACTTTTGGCACGGTTTTGAACTATGCCAAATTTTTTGATCAAAGAAAAAAAATAATTATAAATAATATTAACCAAAAAAAATCAGGATCATTTTCAATGATAATATAAAACCAGCATGACATAAATAGTACAACAACAATACAAATAGTCCGCAAGAAAACTAATACACATTCAATCCCACTAAAAATTAATAGCTCAAATTCCATTAATATAAAAGTCATGTTAATACGTATGAAATTCATCTCAATACATGCACAACCACAGAACTTCCAATGAGTTCCAACCTATAAAATAAAGAAACAAACAAACAAACAAACAAAAAAGAGTAATTAATTCTTATCATTTGACAAGATTTAAGGCCAACAACCTATACAATCCTTTCGAAGAGATTATTGCTTGCCAACATCTTGTTCGTGGAAACACTATTGCTTTCGTTGATGAATTGATCGTAGTCGGTCAAAGCAACACAGTAAATGGTAAGGTCAATGTCTTTGAACATTTCTAACCACTTGCAATAATCTCCAAGTCTACTTGAGTGAACTCTAATGAGTTGGTACTTGCAGATGTAAAGCAAGAAGTGTTATTAGGACTTAAAATGTGTATAGTCACAAATTCACAATGACTTGAGCTTGAAAAAGACTACAATATGCATAAATGTTGGTGAAATAAAGAAAGTAGCATAGAACTAATCCCAAAGTTTCATGTTGAGATAGATGTGAACTTCATACCATTTGTAAACAATTTACAAAATTTGGGCAGAGTTCCCTCTGTAAACAGGCCTATCCACCCTGTTTAAGAATTAAAAACTACTCAAACCGCAACAATAGTAATATTATTTACTGAACCTCGTATTAATAATGAGTGTGTAGATATGCAACAATCGTTCCCATTAGTATACATTACACTGAGCTGATGATTTCTCATTAGACATACATTAGTGTCCATTAGTCAAACGCCTTGATGATTCCTCGAAAAAAATCAAATGACCCTTGATTTTTCATTTGGAGATGAGGTTGGTGCCTCTCGTACTGCTTAGTAACAGTGTTGTATATATCATATATATAATAGCACACACACACACATACATATATATATATATATAGCAGCACACACACACACACACACAATATATATATATATATATATATATATATATATATATATATATATATATATATATATATATATATATATATATATATATATATATATATATATATAAGGCTTCCTTATATATTGTATTCCTCTGTCTCGTTTAGTATCCTAGCAGCCAACGAAATTGACGGTCCACTGCTCGGAAACGCATTAAGCCAACCTTAGCAGCCGAGTGCTCCGCTTGCCTCGGCGTCGTGCACTTGTTAGCCCATACCTGAGTCGCATACTACCATCAATAAACCATAAAAATGATGTAATTATTTTTTACTAACTAAACATATCTCCTATTACAACTCATTACATATTGACAAAGGATCCAACTAAGTGTATCTATTCTAGGGGAAATAAAGGAATGATAATATTAATTCCATTTTTAGAAGCCAATATAGTGGCATATGCACTAAACAAATTGACCTATGAATGCCTATTATGAATAACACCTGCTATATCGCCTATATATGGAGATGGAAGCACCCACGTTCAAACATGGTTGAACAAGCATAAATAAAAAAACATTAAAAAATACCTCAATGTAATAGGCCTCGAATTCCATTAACACCAGTCTTCCTGAAAAAAAAACACAAAAGATGAAGTGAAACTCGATCCTAAGTTTGCCGGCAAATTCTTTTACACAAGTTCAATCGTTTTTATGTATGCATGTATGATATTTTGGGTTACTTGGCTTTTTACTTTTCAACCAAGTGAGATATTTTGGGTTATTTGGCTTTTGTCCCCAAATTATTTTCAATAATCAGTCTGGCCCCTGCATAGCTCAGTTTGTTTATTTGTTTTTGAACTTACCCATATATAATATCACTCAAAGGCTTTAACAAACAATGCTAACGTGAACATACCTCTCAGCTTCTGTAGCAAGATCCGCATGAGCACATGGGAAATTGACATCTTTGGTAGTCATCGGTTACAAACAAATGAATTGATTAAGGTGACTCCATTGAAAGTTTATGTCAAATAATGGAACATAAAGCATATGTCAGTTTATTTTAAAAAATCAAGTACTAACAAAATGCAATATGTTAAACAAGTGATTTTCAGTACTAGATCTACAAAAGAAGACAAGTATGGTGGTCGAATTAGCAGCAATAGGTGAGAAAAAAATACCATAATCAACTAAAAACAACATTGATTAATCATATCTTTATTACTTCTATAATCTTCTCTCCGAAAAAGTAGTGATAGCTTACCATATTATATGTTGTTAAGTTGATTCTACACATCAAATAAAGAGAAATAATTTCACTACACCAATGGTAACAAAAACACATCCGATATGTTTTGATGAGCAAAGGTAATCATAAAAATGTACCACATGAAATCTAGACATCATTGTTGCAAATTTCACTACATCCTATAATGTTTAATATGGAGGAAAAACAAGAACGGGACACCAAGAAATAACTCATAGTTTGTTAAAAGGATGGTATATTGGCGATATAACTTTAATAGGGCTGATATGAATATTCGTGAGTTTGAATAAATTATCATTTCTTTGCGAATATAGTGTTATTATGATATACTGAAATTTTTGATACGTCTTATTATATATACATTATAATAATAACTATAAAGAACATGCGCATCATGCGGGGTCGACAACTAGTTGTAACAACCCTCACTTTTGATAGCCTATTTTATATTTATTTACTAGGTGTAGTAATTAATTATAAAATGATGGATGTTGAGTAAATATTAACTTATTATGAAAAAGGTTAATGTTTACTGAAATGTTGTATGATTACCTGATGAGTAGGTAAAAATATCCATGTTGTGATTTATTGTGTCATAAGAATTAAATGACATTTTGGTTTAATGAGAAAACCGGAACATAAAATGAGTTATAAAATTTCCAAATGATAATTTGGAGAGTGTAGTTAGTCCCGGTAGGTGCGAGACAGTCAAAATAAGTGCATATTGTATTTTGGCATTTCGGTCATTTTTGACTGGTTATAGCTTAAATGTGTAGTGCGTACCATTTTATCGCGTATTAGCCACTTAAGTGGACTTTTCAGATTTAATCCACGTTTAAGTCCCCAACCCCATTTCTTTTCTTCCATTTCTTTTTCCAATTGAGCCCTAGAGAGAGAGAGATAGAAAGGAAAAAGAAGAGAATTTTGGAGAAAAGGGAGATTGGAGCTTGGATTGTTGCCTCCACCAAATCAAATCTGAATTTGCAAGATCAAGGCAAGTAACTTACTTGCTATAATGTGATTTAAGTGGATTTATTAGCATGATTTGTTGTGGATTGTTATGATTTAGTTTAGTTAGGGTTTTGTTAAATTATTTGGGTATTAACCCTTAGAGATTGATTTGGAGGATAAATGTTGTTGATAATGGTACTTAGACATATTGTGGTGTATTAGTCCCATTAAATGTTAGGGTTTTGGTGGTTGGAAGAAGAAATTGGGAGGCTAGGTCTGTTATGGCCGGTCGACCGCGGTTACCAGACCGGTCGACCGGGCCTTCGGAGGAGGGCACACTGCTTTCTTTCAAAGGCATGAATTTAAGGGCGCGGTCGACCGCGGTCCCCTACCGGTCGACCGGCTCGTCCGAATTGAACTTTCTGCTTTCCTGCCAAGGCAAAATTTTGAGACGTGGTCGACCGCGGTCTTGGGACCGGTCGACCGCTCCCCTGTTTTCTCACCTAACTTCTTATTTTTTTTTAAACTCTTTTCTTTCCATAGGGACTTAAGACCCTTCTTGAATGAAGTAAACCTTGACTTTTAGAGTCCTAGTGGAGTTGGTTGGTGCCCTAGTGTTGAATGGGTTTCACTTGGGGTTAAGTTCGGGGGAAAGGGTTGTCTTAAGTGATGTTGAGGCATCACTTCCCTTTGTGCATCCTAATAAGTGGATGGGGGTTAGATGCCCTAACTTGGAGACTTAAGGGCTTATCAAAGTTAGATGAACTTTGAGGATTAATAGGATCATAATGATCATTTAGAGAGTTGTTGGGACTGGTATATTGAGGAATATTAATTAAAATATTCGATGGGAATTAGGTTCGCATAAAATGAACCCAATTGGTTTAAGGATGATAGATTTCTCTATTGTGGACCCGAACTATGTAAATTTTGATGGGTTCAAATAAAATGAACTCGATTGTTTAATTATGCTAGGTTCGAATAAAGGACCAAACACATAGTTATTGAAAATGGAAACTTGGAAATGAAAATGAGATAAAATATGGTAAATGCTAATTTACTTAAACACACCTCTCTAAATGACATCATAAGGGAAGTTTGCGCGCTTGGTGATGCCCCCTGGCTAGTGAATGCAGGGTGGATATAGTCCTAGGCCATATGCGGGGTTTTGTATATTTTCTGCGCTGGTTAGGGGATTTCGGGTGTGGTCCTGACTTTCCCGCAGGCATATGGCCGCTTCCCGACGTTGCGTTATGATCCCAGGTTGTCTTGTTTAGATAGGCCCTGGAAGATGATGGTCATTTAGGGGCGCGCCCAGTGGGGAAACTCGGAGGGGCGGTCTTAGAATCGTTATGTGTATATGAATATAACTTTTCTGCATCAAGTGGGACTTGATGGATATATGCCATAAAGAGCATGATACGTGTCATAAAGAGCACGGTAAATGAGATTAATAAGATATGTGCCATAAAGAGCACTTGATATTAATGATATTCCTATTAAGGAATGGAAAGATGTTATGGTAAAATAATTAACTTTGGAAGTTAATAAATAAAAGGAAATTATACCTTCTTATTGTAAACCAAACAAATGGCTTTTATTCCTATTAAGGAATGTAAGAAGGATATGGTAATTGGATTACTGAGTAAAGTTTTTAAATTTATATTATTTGCTTTTCTTTCTTTTATTTAAGCATTTCATTTCCATCTCATTTCATAGTTAGTTGAAATGTCATTGTCATATTATTTACCCTTATTTATGCATAACTGTTCATTTCTATCATGCTTTTATTTCTTCTGGTAATCATATAGAACCCGGCCCTGACCGGTTTACTTTCCTTGTTGCATATATGATTGTATCTGCTCAGGTGCTCCACCGCAAGGACGCCCGTTTTGATGTTCTTATCCCTTTGCCTTTGACGAGCTGTAAGATTTTGCGGGTTATTACAGGACATCGTATTAGCCGCTTTCATTCTTGTTATTCTAGATAAGTTCGGGTCATAACCGGGCGAGTGGCCCAACTTTGATATTTGATTAATGAATGTCTTACATATGATATTACAGTATCGTACGGTGTTCTTTGTAGCTGTGGACCGACAGCTTATTCGGTCCATTTGGTTACTATCGTTTTTAGTGATGATATATATATATATATTCTTGTGGAATCACACTTGTTTATCAGATCGGGTTGTTAAAATTTAGTTTTCTTAATTGCTTATTTAAAATTTTACACATTTTGGCAACCCGTTTTCTGATATATTGGGTGGCTTTCCCGTATATTCAGTTTATTTTGTTGATGCTGAGGATGATATCTGTCCATGATTCCTGTTACGTTTGAGTATCGGGCTGGCCACCCCTTATCGCAGATCGCGGGTTGTCACAGATGGTATCAGAGCATCAGGTTCTAGAGTCTTTAGGATCTATGTGGATTCTCCATGTTCTACCGTAGCGTTCTTTGATATAGAGCCTAAGGTTAGGACTGTGTAGTTGTTTATGTTTGCGATCTTTTACGGGTTAGATAATATTGTAACTCTATTGTTTCTTTATCTCGAACGCCACCTTGAGAGGTCGCTCTGAGAGACGTAACAGGGTTGTAGAAGTGGGGGTGGATTCTCCATCGCCTCCACAAGGGATCGTTAACGCTACGGATGTAGCAAACGCTGTAGCTCAAATGGTTATCACCGCCTGGACCGCAGTGGTCCACGTAACTCCTAGGGACTCATGATGTTCAAGCTCCTATAGGACCTTTTTGTGGGAAAAGGGTTTATGAGTCCTTTCAAGAGGGCAATTCCCCGGAATTCGAAGGAGGTATGGATGTTATTAAAGCCAAATGGAAGCGGGACGTGCAACGCCACCTTCGAATGATAGAATGTAGCGAGGAAAGGAATAAGTCCTTGCCACTTTTAACTTAGTCGGATCTGCGTTATACTGGTGGGAAATAATAACCGCATCAGAGCAGAGAGACACAATGACGATCACTGAGTCCTGGGCTTTGTTTGATCGTGAGCACATTCCTCCCGCAGTTCTTAGGGAGATGAGAAAGAAGCTCCAGGGTGTTGTGCATGGAGAAAGACATGTGGTGGGATATGTAGAGGAGTTTACATGGTTGGTGAGTTTTATCACGGATGAGGCGACTCCGGAAGATAGGAAGATCTCAAAGATTATGGGAGGTCTAAACTAAAGAATCCGACAATAATTGCTGGGTTATCCAACCTCACAAACTTATGGTGAGGGTATGAATGTAGCCTCATCCCATTTCCATGAGCATTGGCTATATACACCGGGTAGCAAGAAAGCTGCTGTCGTGGGACAGGAAGGAAAGCTTGGAGAACATGGGATTTGAGGAGGAGAATTTCCCTCATCCCAATCTGCGGGTAGTAAGCAGAAAGAGAGGGGACCTCGATAAGGGGCTTCGTCTAAAAGACAACGTTTGGAAGGTTTATTGCGGGTGACAATAATGTTAGGCACGGTAAGGATGCTTCACAACTTAGGGGTCGGGATGGTCATGGGGGTAAGGACCATCTGGGCCAAAGTGTTTCCCAGTTTAGAAAGGGGTCGAGGTCGAGAGGACATGAAGGGACGGTGCTTCCTAGATGGGGAGACGGGTCACTACTATATGGAGTGTCCTCGGTTGTTTGGGGGTCAGTTGCTAGGGCTCTGCAACAGCCGCGTGTTTAGTTCTTACCTCAGGTACCTGATCCGGTTGTTCCCATGCAACAGGGACAACTACTGTATGGAAGAGTTTGTTAAATTTGGGAGGTTATACTCCCTCTAGCTTTGTTAGCATTGCCTACTATTATGGGTAAGTTTTATTTCGAAGGTACTTAAGTTACGTGTTATTCGATGCGGGTGTTACGCGCTCATTTGTTTTATAAGCTCTTCTCAGGCCACAGATTTGATAAAATCTGCTGAGAGTATTTTTACTAGTGTTGAGTTTTCTACGAGTGATGGTTCTCTCAATTTCTTGTTTGTATATACATAGGGATTTATTATGGTACTTTGTGCTTTAAGGCCGATTTACTCGTCCTTGACATGGTCGGGTATGATGTGATTGATATGTTTTCTCTCCACGACCGACAAAGTCGAGTAGTAGCGTATAGGAGGGGTTCCTTGTTTGGATTCCGCTTTTGCGGGACGCTCCACATGTGAACCTCGACGACGTTGGAAGGGGAGAGATGTTGTTCTTACTTCTTTTAGTTGATTTTATTTTATTTTGTTTTACTTTATTTTTACTTTTATTTTGTTGGTTGTAAGGTTTAGCTGAGAATCACGTAGAAGAGTGATTAATGGCTATTAAAGTGCAATTAGAAGCACTGTATACAGTTCTCTCCTATAAACGATGCGAGGGAGACTGGGTTGCGAAATTGGATTTAGACTTCGGGTTATGCCTTGATAAGAAGGCTATCTAAAACGATATATATGTATAAGGCTTTATGAAAGTGAATACTTGATTTGCAAAATCTTTAGTTATTTGATTGGTAATGTAAATAGGTAGAATCTTTTCGGTCCCGAATATGTGTCTTAGACCTGTATATCTTGATGACCGACAACGCGAGGTAGTAGTGTAACGGGGGGGTTCCTTATTTGGATTTCGCTTCGGCGAGACGTCCCACGCATGAAACCGAGCAAATGTCGGGAGTTGAGAAAGGTCTTGGGCACTAGGGATATACTTAGTATTAAACGTATACGACTTAGATAGGATACAGTATAGGTAGGTAGACTTTAGGATTGTTTGGATGTAAGGCCTTTGGTAAGTGACTTTAGTTTAGGAGGGATGTCGGGAGTTGACCACGAACCGATTGTGTGTTAGCTCCATAAGGGATTAATTTCCTAGTAACGAGAAGTAGGAGATTTCGAGAAGTTTTTCTCAGTCGGGCCAAAGGAGATGAGGCCACTTGTAGCTAGAATATTAAGATGGCGCCTAGCTTTTGGAAAGAGACAGGCGAATTGACTTTCACTTCTGAGCCCATGTAGTTAAGCTCGAGGGTGGATTTAATGGACAAGCCTCTTCCAGGATGGGGAGCGATAATGTTGGAGTATCGATATATTGTTTATACACCTCTTAAGTCTAAACTTGTTGGAAGTATTATCCCATGCTTGAATTAAAATTCATAGTGGGGTGATCGCCGTATAGGAAGGGAGATGCTACTTCTTGGGCAGAATTTAGTCTTTCGTGCGAGCAACACTTTATTGCAAGATGTCGTAGGAGAGACAGGGGTGGTTAAGACCACATATACAAGTTGTTGATTAGGGAAACAGAACTCTGCTCTTAGGATCGTGAGAGTGGGGTGCGTTTCCATAAGAGAATTTGTGTCTCAGATGAGAAGGACTTGAGAAAGTTAATATGGTGGAATCTCATGGTTCTAAGTTTACGGTTTAGCCGGGTAACGACGAAATGTGTCAAGATATGCGCCGCTAATAGTAGTGGCCGGGCATGAAAAGGTTGTTGGACCGAATGGGGTGCCCTTGATTTTAGTTTCCGACTGAAATAGAATGTTTATTTCCCAATTGTGGAAAATTTCCAAGCCATGGGAATCGAATTATGGTTAAGTAATTCTTATCATTTTTTTTTCCACAGATGGCCAGTCAGAAGGGGTAAACCATGTTGGGGTTTATACTCCTTATGTGCGTGCTTGATTTCAAGTATGGTCTGGAACGGTATCTTCCACTGGTCGAATTCGATTATTATAATTTATATCAATTCACTATTGGGATGGCGACTTATAAAGCCTTGTATTGTGGGCCTTGTGGATCTCCCACTTGTTGGTTAGAGGTGTGAGATGATAAGTCTCTCGGACCTGGACAAAACCGAGGTACTTCTTCGAAAATTGAGCTCATTCGGAATCGCATTTGTATAACCAAGATTGACGAAAGAGTTATGTCAATGTGGGGAGAAGACATGTGGAGATTGAGGTCGATAGACCAAGTGTTGGTGCGAGTATCGCCTATGAATGGCATTAAGCATTTGGAGTTAAAGGAAAACTTGCACCGCGTTACGTTAGACCTTTCCTATATATGTTAAGGTGGGTCCGGTAACCCAATAACTTGCTCTACTAGAATAATTGCAGCAAGTTCATGACGTGATCCATATCTCTTCTGTATGGTAGTACGAGGGATGTGATGGTGCCTTTAGGCACATTTCTTTCGAAGTTTTTGGGATGCAACTTGCCACTCCTTATGAGGAGTAGTCGGATGCTATTTCAGAGTGTAGTGACCTGCGATTAAAATCTCAGGTAGTACCTTTAGTAAGGTCGCAGGGTAGTCACCATAGTGTCGAGGAATCGACATGGGATCGCGAGGATGACATGCGTGAAAAGTATCCGCATTTCTTCTTGTGAGGTATGCCTGAATTTTGGGGGCAAAATTCCCTCCTAAGGGGGGGAGTGTGTAACAACCCTCACTTTTGATAGCCTATTTTATATTTACTTACTAGGTGTAGTAATTAATTATAAAATGATGGATGTTGAGTAAATATTAATTTATTATGAAAAAGGTTAATGTTTACTGAAATGTTGTATGATTACCTGATGAGTAGGTAAAAATATCCATGTTGTGATTTATTGTGTCATAAGAATTAAATGACATTTTGGTTTAATGAGAAAACCGGAACATAAAATGAGTTATAAAATTTCCAAATGATAATTTGGAGAGTGTAGTTAGTCCCGGTAGGTGCGAGACAGTCAAAATAAGTGCCATATTGTATTTTGGCATTTCGGTCATTTTTTACTTGTTATAGCTTAAATGTGTAGTGCGTACCATTTTATCGCGTATTAGCCACTTAAGTGGACTTTTCAGATTTAATCCACGTTTAAGTCCCCAACCCCATTTCTTTTCTTCCATTTCTTTTTCTAATTGAGCCCTAGAGAGAGAGAGAGAGAAAGGAAAAAGAAGAGAATTTTGGAGAAAAGGGAGATTGGAGCTTGGATTGTTGCCTCCACCAAATCAAATCTGAATTTGCAAGATCGAGGCAAGTAACTTACTTGCTATAATGTGATTTAAGTGGATTTATTAGCATGATTTGTTGTGGATTTTTATGATTTAGTTTAGTTAGGGTTTTGTTAAATTATTTGGGTATTAACCCTTAGAGATTGATTTGGAGGATAAATGTTGTTGATAATGGTACTTAGACATATTGTGGTGTATTAGTTCCATTAAATGTTAGGGTTTTGGTGGTTGGAAGAAGAAATTGGGAGGCTAGGTCTGTTATGGCCGGTCGACCGCGGTTACCAGACCGGTAGATCGGGCCTTCGGAGGAGGGCACATTGCTTTATTTCAAAGCCATGAATTTAAGGGCGCGGTCGACCGCGGTCCCCTACCGGTCGACCGGCTCGTCCGAATTGAACTTTCTGCTTTCCTGCCAAGGCAAAATTTTGAGACGCGGTCGACCGCGGTCTTGGGACCGGTCGACCGCTCCCCTGTTTTCTCACCTAACTTCCTATTTTTTTTTTAAACTCTTTTCTTTCCATAGGGACTTAGTACCCTTCTTGAATGAAGTAAACCTTGACTTTTAGAGTCCTAGTGGAGTTGGTTGGTGCCCTAGTGTTGAATGGGTTTCACTTGGGGTTAAGTTCGGGGGAAAGGGTTGTCTTAAGTGATGTTGAGGCATTACTTCTCTTTGTGCATCCTAATAAGTGGATGGGGGTTAGATGCCCTAACTTGGAGACTTAAGGGCTTATCAAAGTTAGATGAACTTTGAGGATTAATAGGATCATAATGATCATTTGGAGAGTTGTTGGGACTGCTATATTGAGGAATATTAATTAAAATATTCGATGGGAATTAGGTTCGCATAAAATGAACCCAATTGGTTTAAGGATGATAGATTTATCTATTGTGGACCCGAACTATGTAAATTTTGATGGGTTCAAATAAAATGAACTCGGTTGTTTAATTATGCAAGATTCGAATATAGGACCAAACACATAGTTATTGAAAATGGAAACATGGAAATGAAAATGAGATAAAATATGGTAAATGCTAATTTACTTAAACACACCTCTCTAAATGACATCATAAGGTAAGTTCGCGCGCTTGGTGAGGCCCCCTGGCTAGTGAATGCAGGGTGGATATAGTCCTAGGCCATATGCGGGGTTTTGTATATTTTCTGCGCTGGTTAGGGGATTCCGGGTGTGGTCCTGACTTTCCCGCAGGCATATGGCCGCTTCCCGACGTTGCGTTATGATCCCAGGTTGTCTTGTATAGATAGTCCCTGGAAGATGATGGTCATTTAGGGGCGTGCCCAGTGTGGAAACTCGGAGGGGCGGTCTTAGAATCGTTATGTGTATATGAATATAACTTTTCTGCATCAAGTGGGACTTGATGGATATATGCCATAAAGAGCATGATACGTGTCATAAAGAGCACGGGAAATGAGATTAATATGATATGTGCCATAAAGAGCACTTGATATTAATGATATTCCTATTAAGGAATGGAAAGATGTTATGGTAAAATAATTAACTTTGGAAGTTAATAAATAAAAGGAAATTATGCCTTCTTATTGTAAACCAAACAAATGGCTTTTATTCCTATTAAGGAATGTAAGAAGGATATGGTAATTGGATTACTGAGTAAAGGTTTTAAATTTATATTATTTGCTTTTCTTTCTTTTATGTAAGCATTTCATTTCCATCTCATTTCATAGTTAGTTGAAATGTCATTTTCATATTATTTACCCTTATTTATGCATAACTATTCATTTCTATGATGCTTTTATTTCTTCTGGTAATCATATAGATCCCGGCCCTGACCGGTTTACTTTCCTTGTTGCATATATGATTGTATCTGCTCAGGTGCTCCACCGCAAGGACGCCCGTTTTGATCTTCTTATCCCTTTGCCTTTGACGAGCTGTAAGATTTTGCGGGTTATTACAGGACATCGTATTAGCCGCTTTCATTCTTGTTATTCTAGATAAGTTCGGTTCATAACCGGGTGAGTGGACAAACTTTGATATTTGATTAATGAATGTCTTACATATGATATTACAGTGTCGTACGGTGTTCTTTGTAGCTGTGGACCGACAACTTATTTGGTCCATTTGGTTACTATCGTTTTTAGTGATGATATATATATATATTCTTGTGGAATCACACTTGTTTATCAGATCGGGTTGTTTAAATTTAGTTTTCTTAATTGCTTATTTAAAATTTTACACATTTTGGCAACCCGTTTTCTGATATATTGGGTATCTTTCCCGTATATTCAGTTTATTTTGTTGATGCTGAGGATGATATCTGTCCATGATTCCTGTTACGTTTGAGTATCGGGCTGGCCACCCCTTATCTCGGATCGCGGGTTGTCACACTAGTACACGCTATAATCATTGAAAACATGAAAAACTAGAAATAAATTACAGAATAAATAACTACATAACGATTAATCCATCTATAATCAGGTCAACGGTGTCGTGTGGTTTGATATCAGAATAGACTTATTAATCTATAATCAGGATTCAGGCCCAAGAAGTTATTTAAACAGTTATAGTCCAATTTGATACTAAAACTAAACATCATACTCAGTCCATTTAATTTGAGGCGCAAGAAGGTATTTAAACAGTCACGAGACAATATATCTGTTTTCAAAGCTCTCCAATTTTTTTTTATTTTAACATATTAAAGTTTACCAATAAACCATCCAACTGAAAGCAACTAAATTTTAGCCCGCCAAAATACAACATATGACATATAATCTATTTGAAGAATATCTTGATATGACAAAGGCAGTCAATAAAAAAGGCAGTGCCCGTTAGACGTCAACACCAATTTTTATGTCACAATGAAAGGTTAACTCCCACAATAGAAGAAGATGGTTGATATCAATGGGGGTATAAGAGATCTACCATTTCATATTCCCAAAGGAATTTTGAAATACCAGTGATTGGCTGGAGTAGAAGTGGGGGGTGGAGCTCTGTCAATGTTTTCCCGATGCTATACTTGATAGGAACAATCAGAAGTAATGGGTCCCAACTATTCGCAAGTAAAAATCACATGAGTTAAAATTATGAACACATCGATATTGTTTGGGAGCGAAAAGTAATAGAAAAAAGGTAATTTTTTATAACCCATAATGCATGGTTTGTGGGTTATGGACATATCGGGAGGGGTCGAGTTTGAGTTGTAAGAGGAGTTATGGCTTGGTCTATAGGTTTGAGGTGTGAAACTGGGGCTATTGTTTGCAAAATGGCAACGCTTTCGATACAGCAGAGCTCCGACGAGGCTTTACCTACTTCTAGAATACTGTCAAACTGCTCTCGAATCAGTAGATAAGGTTGTTATCAATATGAATAACTAGATTTTAGAAGTAAAATAGATGAGAGGATTTTAATATGGCTACATTTCAGAATCAGACTTCTAAAGCGTGTATTTTCGGGTTGGCTGATATATGTCGCACTGCTTCATCAAAGGTACCAAAATCATCAGTTATTTGAGGCATCTATTATGCACCGTTTCAAAACGTGCTTACCTTTGACATATCCTCTTTGGAGGGAATGGATCTCTTTCACATTGTTGACAAGGATATTTTAAAGATGAAGGATTCAACTGACTTATTTTCTGACTTTAAGAAAATATTTTCAGAAGATGAATCCCCTTCAGTCATATTATCCAAAATTTGTGCACTAAGACTCATCTGGACTTTCTTCCACTGCCCTAAAAATATACTTAGAGCATGTTTTGATCTCTTTGAATCGACTACAAAAGAGGGAGTTCATCATGAAGGGAATTACTTTCTTAATCAGGTGACTGGCGGACTTGATGGTAATGAAATGGTGCATTGATTAGTTAATAATAAATGTGATAGAACTTAATCACCATCAACTTGACGTAAAATAAGGGAACACGCCATTCATACCCACAGCAACACAGGACCATCACCCCACCACGGGTAATTCAACTACCTCCATTTATGCGACTTGTCTATCGCCTGCCAAACAATACATGGAACACACGAGGTTTTAATCACCACCTTAAATCCAATCTCACTGGGTGTGATGTATATCTTATTGTTTTTTTGTTGTCCCACACTTTAAGTTATTTAAATTAAATTATGGGTTACTAAGAAATTTATGGGTTACCAATGGAGGTCCCACTATGCATAAGCCGTCCGCTAAATTTCTCGCTACCAGTGGATGTAGTACATCAACTAAAGTATAGGTTACTATGAAATTTGATAACCCTAATCCAATTGATGAATAATTGCAGTTATTTCCCTCTCCTAAGAGTAATGATATTACAAATGTAAATACATATGAGAGAAGCATTATTATAGACAGTATTGACCATAATAGTGTTATTCATACACCTGCGTCTAATCTTTTCCTCGCGCCTCCAAAATATACCACGGAGGAAATGCCAAGGGTGGTTGAGTTTTCTAAAACTTCTAAGAAGGTTGTTAGTTTTTTATGGGAATGCTCCAAATACTACATAACTAGAATAGGTCTGGGAAGGAGGTAAATTTAATAACTGTAATGTGCTAGCTACTGGTATAAGTAATACGCGAGTGTCTCTTAATCTCCCTGGGACTAATGAGAAGACGTTGGATGAGATGATTATCGTAGTTGAGAATGCTGACAAAGCTGATCGTATTGCAATTATGGTTTAGAATTTATCTTTTATTAGATGATGTTGCGTAGTACTGGGAAGAAGGTAAAACTAAGATCCCCGATGTTTGTGTTGGTTTAATTTTCACTACATTGTTGGAATTATGCCCTACAGCAGGAGGGAACGGGGGGTCTTGACCTTAACCATAAATTTCTTGCATCTAAGGCTAGGGAAGAGAATCGACTATGTGTTATGGATGCATAAGAATAATTAAATGATAAGATAGATAACAGTTTAAACCTCTCCCCTAGAACATTTCCAAAATAATAGGAGTTTCATATGGATGGAGCAGGTGGTACTAAAAGGGTCATGAAAAATTCAAATGTTTGTGCAAGTGATAGAATCCTAGGGTCTAGACCCATCCCTATCTGGTTTTAATGCTTAAGTTTCTCTCCTGTAATATTAGAGGTATAGGGAAGAAAGGTGAAATAAGGAGACTTAAAAAGCTTTGAATATTACATAATTTATCTATAATGTTCATTTTGTCCAAAACGACTGGATTACTTCTTATATCCCTCCTTTTGTCCAACACAACCACGTGAGGCACATAATCAATTTGGCTAAATGCAAGCATGATCGCCAGGATTTCCCTTGTTTGTTTAAATACAAGAATGATCTGTTCAAGGTACTATTTCAAAATTCATCTCGCTTATTATTCTCTGGCATATATGTAAGTCTAGGAGTAATCACATATTTGAGGGTAAAAAACCTTTTTTTATCTAGAATCATTCGGTATATGATCAAAATGACTGACCAAATCTTGCAGCTAAAACTCAAATTACAACTTTCTATTCAAAACCTCTCTATCTTCCCTATGGTTGGCAGAAATTAAGGTTCTTTTATCTCTTTCTCCTGGGATAGACCGATATAAAACATGATGAAACTTAATGTGTATGGTAGCATTATGGGTTCTAATGGCATTGTGGGTATAGGAGGACTTCTTCGAGATCATTATAGGGATGTCATTTTGGCTTATTATTGCCAGTTTAGCATGCACGCTAGCTTAAACGAAAAAACTCTTAGTATGGTGCACGACATCACATTATGCCAAGACTTAAGGGGTTATAAAATTTTGGTGGAATCGGAGTCCAAGGTTCCCGTGGATTGTTTGAATGGCATTTCCTGGTGGCCATAGGTCTTATTTCCGTCTATGGATAAAATCATGAGTTTGGGTTCCCATCTTTCCTTACAATTTTCACACATCTTCCGTGAATCGAATTTTTTGGTTGATTTCCTTGCTAAGATGTGTTGCTCCTCTAAGACTTATTAGACTAGTTATATCGATAATGACTTCCTTAGAAAGCTTCGGAGCTGATTAGACTTGACTGTTGACAAATGCCATCCCTTAGGAAAGTGCACTAATCTGCGCATTGTTTTCTCTAGTGATATTGTTTTGATTATTGAATTTTCGCGGGAGAGTATCATATCAGTATATTTGGCTATTTGTCCCTCTTTTCTAACAAAAATAATAAAAAAACTAAAATAATATTCTTTATTTGGTATGAAAGAAATTATAGGGGAAGCTATAAAGAGTATCGCATCACTATGCTTTTAGAATAACATTACAATTGGGATAAATGCCATGGATTCTATTCAACGGATTAAATTACAAACTTCAAAATAAATTATGAACATTGTAAAGTGTTAATTTCAATCGATCAAGTATTATTTATCTCCATGATCATTTACTGGTATAAATAAATAGTGCAAATCTATATATGGACTTAGCATTATGATGAAACCACATTCGACAACATTGAAAAAATTGAAACATAGTAGAGAAAATAGAAAACGCTACATAACCCCACTTTAAAATAGAAAAAACACAAATATATAGAAGAAATTTAAATAATACAATACCACTAACCAGAAATCGAACACAGTTGAGAGTTGAGATGATTGAGTTGTTTCTGCAATCAAAGATGAGACTTTATAAGTAAGATAATACAAATTGGGGTCAAATTTCTTTAAAAAAACGTACTAGAATTAAAAATTCATTTAGATGTGATTTCATTGGAAACCCTAGAAAAACATATGGTACAAATTGAACCATATAAATTAGTCTAAAAGAGAAATCAATTTTACTTGCAAATTATCGGTGCCGATATCGTCTGATGATATGTTTTCGCCTACACAAACACCATCACACACACACACATGTTTTCGCCCATACTCACACACTCCTGTTTCACACGCTTGCACCTGTAATACGGTAGAGATAAGATTATAGGTTTTTTATTTTAGAGTTTGCAGGAAAAAAATGAGATTAGATTTTAAATACTTTAACATTCTGAGTTGTCAATATTCAAAAATTGTTATATGAAGTCCAAGAGAAATATCAGAATCAAAGTTGTTAAAGAAAACACTTTTTCTGGATAGAATCAAATCCCTAGAAAATATGGTAAAAATCATGAGGGTTTACCTTCGAATAAGATCAGTTGGAAGACCTTCTACATCAAGACGCCAAAAATTCTTGTAGGCAGCAGCACCGAGCTCCATACAATTGCGACCAGGAGTAAAGCAGGACTCCATGACACCATCAGCACAAATTCTTGTAGGTAGAAGCACTAAGTCTCATCTAATAAATCCCCTTTTATTGACGACGAAAATACAGAAATCAGGAAAAAAATAGGTTTAAAAAACAAAAATTATACCAGATGGGAGTGGATCAGTGGTGGTCGAGAGTGGTGGACGGCGGTGAACTTAGACGATGGTGGAAAATTAGTTTTTTTTCTCCAGGCCAGACGAGAGAGGGAGAGAGTCCACGACTCTTTTCTTTCTTGTGTGAAAATGAGAGTGCGGGAGATGAAAATATTGGAGGGAGATGATTTTTTAGGTTATTTATATTTTAATTAGGTATACTCAATTTTGGCACACTTTTAAGCAGTGCCAAAATTTGGCACGGTTTTAAACTGTGCCAGATTGTCATTAAACCGTGCCAGAATTTGGAACTGTTTTAATGGGTTCCATATTTTTAATATGAAGGTGTGCCAAATTACTATTTTTAGTGTAGTGTTTGTAGGGTTGTTTGGGGATGTTTTGTTTTTTTTGCTAAAGGAACGTTTTCAATTCAATGTCTTCTTATTTGCAAATATTGTCCTATTATTAAATTGGGGATCCATTAACTACGTGATCAATTCGTATGAGTTATAATGATCCTCTAAGAGGTTTCCAGGCCCCTTGCAGGATGTTTGGGTCTTCCCCTAGGGGAACATTTTCAAGCCTAAGTTAATTATTTGTAAACATTAGTCATATTCTCAAACTGAGAGTCCCGTGAATACCTGGTCAGTTCCAATGAGTTACATTGGTCTCGTGTGAGCTGTTCATGCCCCTTGGAGTACTGTTTGTGGGTAGGGGTAGGTTTTCAAGACTAAGTATGCATACTTGGAAATGTAGTCTTATTTTCAAATTGATAGTCCTGTTGCAATGTGGTAAGTTCCTACAAGTTACCTTGGTCCCGTACGAGGTGTTGTTGCCCCTTAAGTTGTCGTTTGGTTGATATTTCGAGTTTTGACCATAGGGGAACGTTTTTAAGACTAAGTATGCTTATTTTCAAATTGTGGTACTATTATCAACCCGTCAATCTTGTGCGTATGCGGTTAGTTTCTACGAGTTACATTGTTCACTTGCAAGGGTTTTCCCCTAGGGGCACTTTTTCAAGCCCAAGTTTGGTTATTTGAAAAGTTTAGTCCTATTTTTAAATCGAAAGCTCTGTGACTATGCAGTAAGTTCCTCTGAGTTAGATTGGTCTTGTGCATGGTGTCCATGCCCCTTGTGGGGGAAATTTTGGGGCTTTGTTTGATTTTCCCTAAGGAGCAACCAAAGTATGCTTATCTCCAAATTTTAGTCCTATTATCGAATTGGGCGTCCTGTGCCTATGTGATTGGTTACTACGAGTTACATTGGTACCGTTAAAGGCTTTACTTGCACTTATAGGGATGTTTCCAGGTTTTTTTTCATTTTCCCCTAGAGGCACATTTCCATTGAGCACGCAGTCAGTTCTTAAGAGTTATATTGGTACCGTGAGAGGTATTCATGCCACTTGAGGGACAATTTGAGGTTTGTTTTGTGTTTCCCCCTAGGGGTACATTTTTTAGGCTATGTTTGCATATTTTTTAATTTTAGTGCTATTCTTAGTCGGGAGTCTCGTTACTTCTCGGTCAGTTCCTAGGAGTTACAATGGTCATGTACGAGATGTTCGTTCCTCTTAAGAATCCATTTAGGGTTTGTTTTAGGTTTTCCCTTGGGGTAGGTTTTTGATCTTATGTCTACTTATATACAAATTTTAGTACTATTGTGAAATCGGGAATCCCTTGACAATGCGTTGAGTTCTTACAAGTTACTTTGGTCCCGTGCGGCGTGTTCGTGCCCTTTGTAGGGTCGTTTGGGAATGTTTTGGGTTTTTTGCTAAAGTAATATTTTCAATCCTAAGTCTTATTATTTTCAAATATTGTCCTATTATTAAATATGGGATCCATTAACTACATGATCAATTCGTATGAGTTATATTGATCCTCTATGTGGTTTCCATGCCCCTTGCGGGATGTTTTGGGTTTTCCCCTATGGGAACATTTTCAAGACTAAGTTTCCTTATTTGTAAATTTTAGTTATATTCTCAAACAGAGTGTCCCGTGAATGCGTGATCAGTTCCAATGAGTTGCAAATGTCTCGTGCGAGTTGTTCGTGCCCCTTATAGTGTTGTCTGCGGGTAGGGGTACGTCTTTAAGCCTAAGTATGCATATTTTGAAATCTAGTGTTATTTTCAAATCGATAGTCCCTTTGCAATGAGGTAAGTTCCTACAAGTTACCTTGGTCCCGTGCGAGGTGTTCTTTCCCCTTAAAGGGTCGTTTAGGTGATGTTTCGAGTTTTCACCCTAGGGGCACATTTTCAAGACTAGGTCTATTTTTTTTTAAAATTATTGTACTATTATCAACCCGTGAATCCTATACCTATGAGGTTAGTTTCTAAGAGTTACATTGTTCCCTTGCAATGTGTTCGTTCCTCTTAGGCAACCGTTTCGGTGCTATTTTGGGTTTTCCCTTAGTGAGCTTTTTCAAGCCTAAGTTTGCTTACTTGAAAAGTTTAGTCCTATTCTTAAACTGAAAGTCCCGTGATAATGCAGTAAGTTCCTACGAGTTAGATTGGTCTTGTGCAAGGTGTCTGTGCCCCTTATGGGGGCAATTTGAGGGCTTTATTTTCCCTAAGGAGCAACCTAAGTATGCTTATCTCCAAATTTTAGTCATATTCTGGAATTGGGAGTCCCGTGCCTATGCGATTGGTTCTTACGAGTGACATTGGTCCCGTGAAAGATGTTAGTTCCACTTATAGGGATGTTTCCAAGTTGTTTTTCATTTTCCCAAGGGGCACATTTCCATTGACTACGGTTTCAGTTCTTACGAGTTATTATGGTCCCGTGAGAGGTATTCTTGCCCCTTGTAGGACAATTTGGGGTATGTTTTGTGTTTTCGCCTAGGGGAATGTTTTCCAGCCTAAGTTTGCATTTTTTAAATTATAGTTATATTCTTGAATTGGAAGTCTAGTGACTACATGTTCAGTTACTAGGAGTTACATTGGTCACGTGCGAGGTGTTTGTGCCTCTTACGAAGCCGTTTAGGGTTTGTTTTGGGTTTTCCCCTCGGGCAGATTTTCGAGCCTATGTCTACTTATATACAAATTTTAGTCCTAATATTAAATCAAGAATCCCTTAATTGTGCGATCAGTTCTTCCGCTTAACATTGGTCCCATATGAGGTATTCATGCCCTTTGTAAGGCCGTTTGGGGGATGTTTTGGGTTTTCACCCTAGCGGCACATTTTCAAGCCTAAGTATTTTTATTTTTATATTGTTGTCCTATTATCAAATCCTTAATACAGTGCCTTTGTGGTTGGATTTTACGAGTTATATTGGTCCCGTGCGAGGTTTTCGTTGCCTTTAGGCGACCGTTTGGGGGTTATTTTGGGTTTTCCCCTAGAGGCACATTTTCAAGCCCAAGTCTGCTTACTTAAAATTTTAGTCCTTTTCTTAAACCGAAAGTCCCATGAATATGCAATAATTTCCTTGGAGTTAGATTAGTCTTGTGCAAGGTGGTCGTGCACCGTGTAGGGATGTTTGGGGTCCTAGTTGGGTTTTCCCCGAGGAGCACATTTTCAAGCCTAAGTATGCTTATCTCAAAAATTCAATCCCATTCTCAAACTGGGAGTACCGTGCCTGCGCGTTTTGTCCTGCGAGTTACATTGGTCCCGTGCGTTGTGTTCATTCCGCTTACGAGGGCATTTGGGGGGTGTTTTTCAATTTCTCCTAAGGGAACATTTCCATTAAATAAGCGCTCAGTTCCTACGAGTTATATTGGTCTTGTAAGAGGTGTCTGTGCCCCTTACGGGAAAATTTCGGGTACGTTTTGTTTTTTCCCCTAAGGGGAACACTTTCAATCCTAATTTTGCATATTTTTAAATTTTAGTACAATTCTTAAACCGAGAGTCCCATGACTACGCAACCACTTCCTATGAGTTACATTGGTCACGTGTGTGATGTTCGATCCCCTTATGAAGCCGTCTGGGTTTTATTTTGCTTTTTCCCTAGGGCCAGTTTTCGATCCTAAATCCACTTATCTACAGATTTTATTCCTATTCTTAAATCAAAAATCCCTTGACTATGCAATTAGTTCATACGAGTTACATTGGTCCTGTGCAAGGTGTCCGTTCCCTTTCTAGGGTCGTTTGGGAGACCCCAGAGGCATATTAGCAAGCTCAAGTCTTCTTGTTTGAAAATTTTGTCCTATTCTAAAAATGAGGGGTTTATTGACTACGCTATCAGCTCGTACGAGTTATATTGACCCCATGAGAGGTTTTCGTGCCCCTTACGGGGTCATATGAAGTATGTTTTGCATTTTTCCATAAGGGAACATTTTCAAGCCTAAGTTTCCTTATTTGTGAATTTTAGTCCTATTCTCAAACCGAGAGTGCCGTGACTACGTGGTCAGTTCCTATGAGTTATATTGGACCCGTGAGAGCTGTTCGTGCCCCTTGAGGTGCCGTCTCCAGGCTATTTTTTTTCCTAGGAGTACATTTTCATGATTAAGTTCGATGATTTGCAAATTTTAGCCTTGTTATCAAAATGACAGTCTTGTGACTATGCACTAAGTTTTTATGAGTTACACTGGTCCCATGCGAGGTGTTATTGCCCCTTGTAGGGTCGTTTGGATGAAGTTTCGAGTTTTCTCAGTAAGGGCACATTTTAAAACCTAACTTTTCTTATTTTCAAATTGTTGTCCAATTCTCAAACCGTGAATCATGTGGCTATGCAATTATTTTCTTCGTGTTACATTAGTCTCATGTGAGGTGTCCGTTCCCCTTAGGTGACCATTTGGGGAATATTTTTGGTTTTCCCATGGGGGAACATTTTCAAAAATAAGTTTGCTTACTTGAAAATTTTAGTCCTATTCTCAAACTAAAAGTCCCATGACTATGTATTAAGTTCCTACGAGTTAGATTGTTCTCGTGCAAGGTTTTCGTGCCCCTTGTGGAGTTATTTGGAGGCTTTGTCGGGTTTTTCTCGAGGAGCACATTTTCAAGCCCAAGTATGCTTATCTCTAAATTTTGGTACTAATCTCAATTTGGGATTCTCGTGCCTACGTAATTAGTTCATACGTTTTGCACTGGTACTGTGCGAGGTGTTAGTGTCCCTTGCGATGCCATTAGGGGGTTGTTTTTTATTTTTTCCATAGGGGAGCATTTTCAAGCCTAAGTCTGCATATTTGCAAATTTTTGTCATATTCTCAAATCGTGAGTCCCTTGACGATGTAGTAAGTTCCTTCGAGTTACATTGGTCCTGTGAGAGGTGTTCATCCTCCTTCTGGGGGCGTTTGGGCAATGTTTTGAGTTTTCACCCTAGTGGCACATTTTTCAGCATAAGTTTGTTTATTTAAAAATTTTTGTCATATTATTAAACCGTGAATCATGTTCCTATGCGATTAGTTTCTATGAGTTATATTGGTTTCGTGCAAGGTGTTCGTTCCCCTTAGGTGACCGTTTGTGGGCTATTTTGGGTTTTCCCCTAGAGGATCCTTTTCACGCCTTAGTATTCTTATATCAAAGTTAGTCTTATTCTCAAACTGAAAGTCCCCTAACTATGTTGTAAGCTCCTATGAGTTAGATTGGTCTCATCTAAGGTTCTCGTGCCCCTTCTTGGTCTGTTTGGGTGCTTTGTTTGGTATTCTCTAAGGAGCACATTTTCAAGCCCAAGTATGTTTATCTCCAAATTATAGTCCTATTTTGAAGTCGGGAGTCTCGTGCCTATGCGGTTAGATCTTACAAATTACATTGGTCCAGTGCGAGATGTTGGTTCCCTTTACGGGGCTATTTGGGGTCATTTTACATATTCCCCTAGGGGCACATTTCCATTGACTAACCGGTCAGTTCATATGAGTTATTTTGGTCACTTGAGAGGTATTCGTGCCCCTTACGGTAGAATCTGGGATATGTTTTGTATTTTCCCCTCAGGGGAACATTTTCAGGACTAAGTTTGCATATTTTTTAATTTCAGTACTATTCTTAAATTGAAAATCCCATAACTACACGGTCAGTTCCTAGAAGTTACATTTGTCACCTGCGAGGTGTTTATGCCTCTGACGAAGCCGTTTGAAGTATGTTTTTATTTTTCCCCTAGGACAAGTTTTCAAGCCTAAGTCTCCTTATATACAAATTTTACTCCTATTATTCAATCGAAAATCCCTTGATTACACGATCAGTTCATACGAGTTACAATGGTCCCATACGAGGTGTTTATCCTCTTTGTAGGATCGTTTGGGGGGGTGTTTTGGGATTTTCCCAAAAGGCAAATTTTCAAGCCCATGTTTGATTATTTGTAATTTTTTTCCTTTTCTCAAACCGGGGTCCATTGACTACACGATCAATTCGTACAAGTTATATTGACCCCGTGAGAAGTTCTTGTTCCCCTTGTGGGGCCGTATAGAGTATGTTTTGGGTTTTTCCCTAGGGGAACGTTTTCAAGCCTAAGTTTCCTTAATTGTAAATTTTAGTCCTATTCTCAAACCAGGAGTCCCATGACTATGTGGCCAGTTCCTACGAGTTACATTAGTCTCGTACGAGGTATTCATGCCTCTTGAAGTGCCGTCTTGAGGTTTTTTTGGGTTTTTCTCTAGGGGTATGTTTTGAAGCCTAAGTCTGCTTTTTACAAAATTTAGTCCTATTCTGAAACTGGGAGTCCCATGATAATGTAAAAAGTTCCTACGATTTGCATCGGTCCTGTACGAGGCATCCGTCCCCCTTGTTAGGGTCATTTAGGTGATTTTTCGAGTTTTTATCCCAGGGGCTCATTTTCAAGCCCAAATCTGCTTATTTTCATATTTGTTTCCTATTCTCAAACCATGAATCATGTGCTTATAAGGTTAGTTTCTACGAGTTATATTGATCCTGTGCGAGGTGTTCGTTCCCCTTAGGCGACCGTTGAGAGTTATTTTTGGTTTTCCTCTAGGGATGAGTTTTCAAGCATATGTCTGCTTATTTGAAAACTTTAGTCCTATATCAAACCAAAAGTTTTGTGACTATACAATAAGTATTATCAAACTAGGATTCCCGTGACCACGCAATTTGTTCTTACGAGTTATATTGGTCATGCACGATGTATTCGTGCCCATGCGGTGTTGTCTAGGGGCTATGTTTTGTTTTTTCCCTAGGTGTACATTTTCAAGCCTAAGTCTGCATATTTGTAAATTTTAGTCCTATTATCAAATCGGGAGTCCCGTGACTATGAGGTAAGTTTCTAGGAGTTACATTGATCCAGTGCAAGGTGTCCGTGCACCTTATTGGTCATTCGGGTGATGTTTTGAGTTTTCACCCTAGGGGAATATTTTCAAGATTAAGTCACTTTATTTTTTAATTGTTGTCCTATTCTCAAATCGTGAACCATGTGACTATGAGGTTAGTTTCTACGAGTTACATTGGTACTACGCAAGGTGCCCATTCCCTTTAGGCTACCATTTGGGAGCTATTTTGGGTTTTCACATATGGGCGAATTTTTAAGCATAAGTCTTCCTATGTGAAAATTTTAGTCCTATTCTCAAATCAAAAGTCCCATGACTATGCAATAAGTTCCTATGATTTAAATGGGTCTCGTACAAGGTGGTCATGCCCCTTGTGAGGATGTTTTGGGGCTTTGTTAGGTTTTCCCCGACGAGCATATTTTCAAGCCTAAGTATGCTTATCTCACACTATTAGTCCTATTCTGATGTCCAGAGTCCCGTGGCTACGTGGTTTGTTTTTACGAGTTAAATTGGTCCCCTACGAGGAGTTTGTTCCCCTTATAGGGTCATTTAGGAGTTGTTTTGTATTTTCCCCTAGGGGCACATTTCCATGGACTAAGTCGTCATTTCCTTTGGTTCCGTGAAAGGTATTCGTGCTCCTTTGGGGACAATTTGGGGTATGTTTTGTGTTTTCCCCTTAGGGGAACATTTTAAAGCATGAGTTTGTGTATTTTTTAATTTTAGTACTATTTTAAAATAGGGAGTCCCATCACTACAAGTTAGTTCCTAGGAGTTACATTGGACACATGCGAGGTGTTCGTGCCTCTTACGAAGCCGTTTGGGATTTGTTTTGGTTTTTCCCCTAGGGAAAGTTTTTGAGTTTAACTTTTCTTATATACAAATTTTAGTCCTATTATTAAACCTAAAATCCCTTCACTATGTGATCAGTTCGTACGAGTTACATTAGTTCCATGCGAGGTGTTTCTACCCTTTGTAGGGTCATTTGGGGGATGTTTTGGGTCTTCCACTAAAGGCACATTTTAATGTCAAAGTCTGTTTATTTGCAAATTTTGTCATATTCTCAAATTGGGGAGTCCCATTGACTACACGATCAATTCATACGAGTTATATTGATCCTGTGAAAGCTTTATGTGCTCCCTGTGGGTCCGTATGTAGTATGTGTTGGGTTTTCCCCTTAGGAAACGTTTCCAAGCCCAAGTTTCCTTTTTTGTAAATTTTAGTCCTATTCTCAAATCGGGCATCCATGAATCCATTGTCAGTTCATACGAGTTACACTAGTCCCGTGCGGTGTCGTTTGGGGGTTGTTTATGGTTTTGCCCTAGGGTTACCTTCTCAAGCCTAAGACAGTATATTTGGAATTTTTAGTTCTATTCTCAAACTGAGAGTCCCGTGATAATGCGATAAGTTCCTACGAGTTATATTGGTCCCATACGAGGTATTTTTTTTCCCTTGAAGGATCATTTGGGGGATGTTTTGAGTTTTCACCATGGGGCACATTTTCAAGTCTAAGGCTGCTTATTTTGAAGTGTTTGTACTATTCTCAAATCGTGAATCACGTGTCTATGAGATTAGTTTCTACTAGTTATATTGGTCCCATGTGAGGTGTTTGTTCCCCTTAGGCAACCATTTTGAGGCTATTTTGGGTTTTCCACTGGGCGCATTTTTAAGGCTAAGGATGCTTATTTGAAAACTTTTGTCCTATTCTCAAACCAACATTCACATGACAATGTAGTAATTTCCTAAGAGTTAGATTGGTCTCATTCAAGGTGTTTCTTCCCCTTATGGGGTTGTTTAGGGGCTTTGTTTGGTTTTCCTGATGAAGCACATTTTCAAACCTAAGTATGATTATCTCCAAATTTTAGTCCTATTCTTAGACTGAGAGTCCTGTGCCTACGTGGTTAGTTCCTATGTGTACATTGGTTCTGTGTGAGACGTTTATTCCCCTTATGGGGCCATTTGGGGGCTATTTTGCATTTTCCCCTACGGACACGTGTCCACTGACTATGCGGTTACTTCTTAGGAGTTATATTGGTCCCGTGAGAGGTATTTGTTCCCCTTGTGGGACAATTTGAGGTATGTTTTTCTGTTTTCACCCCAGGGGAACATTTTCCACCATAAGTTTGCTTATTTTTCCATTTTAGTAGTTTTCTTAAACTGGGAGTCTCGTGAATACGCAATTAGTTCCTTGGAGTTACATTGTTCATGTGCGAGGTATTCATGCCTCTAACGAAGTCGTTTGGGTTTTGTTTTCGGTTTTCCCCTCGGGCAGGTTTCCGATCTTAAGTCTTCTTATATATAAATTTTAATCCTATTCTTAAACCCATAATCCCTTGACTACGCAATTAGTTCATACGAGTTACATTGCTCCCGTGTGAGGTGTTCGTGACCTTTATAGGGTCATTTGGGGAATATTTTTGTTTTTTTCGTAAATGCACATTTAAATCCTAAGTCTTATTATTTGAAAATTTTGTTCTATTCTCAAACACAGGGTCCATTGACTACACAATCAGTTCATACAAGTTATATTGATCCCATGAGACATTTTCGTACAATTTATGGGTCCGTATGGAGTGTTTTTTGGTCTTCCCCTAGGGGAATGCTTTTAAGCCTATGTTTATTTATATAAAAAATTTAGACCTATTCTCAAACCAGGAGTCTCATAACTATGTATTCTGTTCCTACGAGTTACATTAGTCATGTTCGAGGTGTTCGTTCCCCTTGTAGGATCATTCGTGGGATATTTTTATATTTCCCCTAGTGTTAAGCATTCAAGTCCAAGTCTTCTTATTTGCAAATATAGTCCTATTATTACAACAGGAGTTTGATGACTAAGCGGTAAGTTAATAATAGTTACATTAGTCCCGTGTGAGGTGTCCGTACCTCTTGTGGGGTCATTTGGGTGGTGTTTTGGGTTTTCCCCATAGGGGCAAATTTTCAGGAATAAGTTTGGTCATTTTCAAAATTTAGTCATATTCTTATACCAGCAGTCTGATTAGAAGGAAATCAGTTCCTATGAGTTATATTGGTCATGTGTGTGTAGTTCATGCCTCTTGCGAGACTGTTTGTCATTTTTCGGACTTCCCCTTAATGGGCAATCTTTCAATCTTAATTTTGCTTATTTTCAAATTGTAGTGATATTCTCAGACCGTGAGTCCCGTGACCGTGGTTAGTTACTACGAGTAATATTGGTCTCATGCGAGGTATTCGTGCCCCTTGGGGGACCATTTGTGGGCCATTTTCCACGCCTGAGTCTACTTATATTTAAATCTTAGTTTTACTCTTAAACTGAAAATTACAAGATTATACGTTAAGTTCCTACAAGTTAGATTATCCCCATGCAAGGTCTTCCTGCACCTCGTGGGACTGTTTATGGACTTTTTTGGGGTTTTCCCAAAGTTATGCTTATTTGTAAGTTTTAGTCATATTCTCGAACCGAGAATCCCGAGCCTATGCGATTAGTTCCTATCAGTTACACTAGGCTCATGTAACTTTTTGTTCCCCTATCGGGTCCGTTTGGTGGTTTTGTGGGTTTTCCCTTAAGGGCATATTTTCAATCCTAAGTCTTCTTATTTGAAAATTTAATCATAATCTCAAATCGGCACTACATTGACAACGTTGTATGTTTGTACGAGTTATATTTGTCCCATGATAAATGTTCGTGCCCCTTGCGGGGCCGAATGGGATTTTTTTGGTTTTTTGCCTAGCGGAACGGTTTCAATACAAGTTTCCTTATTTTTAAATTTTAGTCCTATTCCCAAATCGGGAGTCCCCTAACTACGTGGTTAGTTCCTACGAGTTACAATGCTTCCTTGTGAGGTGTCCGTGCCCCTTGTCGTGCCTTCTCGGGGCAATTTTTTATTTTTTTCCCTCGGGGTACATTTTCAAGCGTTAGTCTGCATATTTGCAAATTTCAGTCCTACTCTCAAACCCAAAGTCTCATGACTATGCAGTCAGTTCCTATAAGTTACATTTGTTTTATGTGTGGTGTTCATGCCCCTTACGATGTTATTTAGATTTTTTCCAGTAAAGGCGTATTTTCCTATTGAAGTCTGGTTATTTTCAAATTCTTATCCTGTTCTCAAACATTGATCCCCATCACTATGCGATTACTTATTACATGTTATATATCTCTCGTACAAGGTGTTCGTACCCCTTGGTGCGATTTGGGGGCAATTTTTGGTTTTCCCCTAGGGGCATGTTTTTAAGCCTAAGTATGCTTATCTACAAATTTTAGTCCTATTCTCAAACCGGGATTCCCGTGCCTATGCAGTTATTTCTTACAAGTTACATTGGTTCCGTGCGAGGTGTCCATGCCCCTTGCAGGGCTATTTGGTGGTTATTTTTCATTTTCCCCTAGAGGCACGTTTTTAAGCCTATGTGTGTAAATGTGTAAATTTAGTCCTATTCTCAAACTAGGAGTCCTTTGACTATGCGGTTAGTTCTTATGAGTTATATTGGTCCCGGGATGCGTGTACGTACCCCTTGTGGGGAAATTTGGTGTATGTTTGCCCCCCCCCCCCCCCCAAGGGAATGTTTTCAATCCTAAGTTTGGTTATTTTTAAATTTTAGTCCTATTCTTAAATCGGGAGTCCCATGACTACACAATCTGTTAGTAGAAGTTATAATTGTCACGTGAGGTGTATTACTACCTGTTATGAAGGTTTTTTTGGGTTTTTCCCTAGGGCCAGGTTTTCGAGCCTAAGTCGGCTTACTAAAAAAATTTAGTCCTATTTTTAAATTGGGAGTCGCGTGACTACGCGGTTAGTTCATAAGAGTTACGTTTGTCCTATGCGAGGTTTTTCTCCCCCTTGTGGGTTGTTTTTTTTAGTTTTCCCACAAGGGTACATTTTCAAGCCTAAGTCTTTTTATTTGTAAATTTTGTCCTAGTCTCAAACTGGGAGTCCATTGGCTCTGCGGTTAGTTCGTAAAAGTTATATTGGTTCCATGAGAGGTATTCGTTCCCCTTGCTGGACCTTATAGAATATGTTTTAGGTTTTCCTTTAGGGGAACATTTTCAATCCCAAGTTTGCTTTTTCGTAAATTTAGTCTTATTCTCAAATCAGGAATACCATGACTACGATGTCAATTCCTATGAGTTATATTGGTCCTATGAGAGTTGTTTGTGCCCTTTGTGATTCCATTTGTGGTGTGATTTTGTCTTTCCCCTTGGGGCATGTATTGAAGCCTAAGTTTGCTTATTTGAAAATTGTTTTCCTATTTTCAAATCAGTAGCCCCCTGATTATGAGGTCAATTCCTATGAGTTACTATGGACCCAAGCGAGGTGTCCATGCCCCATGTGGGGCCACCTGGGAGCTATTTTGGATTTCCCCCCCGATTATGTTTTTAAGCATAAGTCTTCTTATTTGAAAATTTTAGTCATATTCTCAAACCATACGTCCCTTGACTAGGCAGTCAATTCCTATAAGTTACATTGCACCCGTGCGAGGTGTTCGTGCCCCATTCCGGGCCGTTTGGGTGTTGTCTTGAGTTTTCACCCTAGGGGAAAATTTTCAGTCCTAATTTTGTTTGTTTTCAAATTTTAGTCATATCCTTATACTAGGAGTCCTGTGACAAGGCGATCAGTTCTTATGAGTTATATTGGTCTTGTGCGTAGTTTCATGCCCCTTATAGGGCCATTGGGGGGGGGGGGTTCCCTAAGGTAACATTTTCAAGATGAAGTTTGCTTGTTTTCAAATCATTTTCCTGTTCTCAAAATGTGATTCCTGTGACTACTCAATTAGTTCCTACAAGTTACATTGGTCCCGTGCGAGGTGTTCTTGCCCCTTGGGGCTATTTTGAGTTTTCCCCTAGGGGTACGTTTCCAAGACTAAGTCTACTTATTCAAACAATTTAGTCATTTTCTAAAACTAAAAGTCCCATTACTAGGCGATAAGTTACTACGACTTAGATTGGTCCCGTGTAAGGTGTTCATGCCCCTTGTGGGGCTATTTGGCTGCTTTTTTAGTTTTTCCCTCAGGGCACATTTTCAAGCATACGTATGCTTATCTGTAAATTCTCATCATATTCTCGAATCTTCGTAATAGGTATATTGGTCACGTGTGAGGTGTTCGTTCCTCTTACGAGGCCATTTGGGGTTTATTTTTGGTTTTACCTAGGAAAGTTTTTGAGCCTAATTCCAATTATTTACAAATTTTAATAATGTTCTTTAATCGGGAGTCCTGTGACTATGAGGTCAGTTCATACGAGTTACATTGGTCCCGTAGAAGGTGTTTGTTCCCCTTGCGGGGTCGTTTGGGGGATGTTTTGGGTTTCCCCCTAAGGGAACATTTTCAAGCCCAAGTCTCCTTTCTGTAAATTTTTCCCTATTCTCAAAGTGGTGTCCATTGAATACACGGTTAGTTTGGACAAGTTATATTGTTCTAGTGAGAGGTTTTCCTGCTTCTTGCGGTGCCGTTTCGAGTATGTTTTGGGTTTTCCCCGGGGGAAGATTTTCATGTCTATGTTTCCTTATTTGTAAATTTTAGTTCTATTGTACAATCGGGAGTCCGATGACTATGCGGTCAATCCTATAAGTTACATTGGCCCTGTGAGAGGTTTTTGTTCCTCATGTAGGGTCGTTTGTGGTATGTTTTGGTCTTTCCCCTAGGGGCATGTATTCAAGCCTAATATTGCTTATTTGTAAATTTTTGTCTTATTCTCAAAATGGTTGCCACGTGACTACGCGGTCAGTTCTTATGAGTTACATTGGCCCCATGGGAGGTGTTCGTGCCCCTTATAAGGCCATATAGGGGTTATTTTGGTTTTTTTCCCGGGGTACATTTTCAAACCTAAGTCTGCTTATTTCCAAATTAAAGTCCTATTCTCAAACACGGAGTCCCGTGACTATGTTGTTAGGTCCTACGAGTTGCATTTGTCTCGTGTGAGGTGTTCACACCCCAAACGGGGGGAGTTTGGGCGCTTGTATGATTTTTCCTCATAGGGGCATTGTGGCCATCCCGATTGTAAATATTTACGCATCCCCCTTCCTCTCTCTCTCCTCTTCCCAAGAATGGGGGCCAGGGAAAGAAATGGGGGATGAAAGGTCTCGCATCCTTTGTTGATTAAGGAATGCTTCGACTATCGTCTGTGTGGGATAAATGTAAATTGATGGAGTCGCCAGAGTATTTTGCACAAAATAGGCAAAAGAACATTTACTCGCCTCTAGAGAGCGGCATTAGAAACAAATTGATGCTCACGAAACCAATAGTTTGAAGGGTTCGGGGGCTAAGTTACGGAATGGGAAGGTGTTTGGCACCCATCCTGCCCTTTTGGTATCTCATGGGCTTGTATTAATATTTTCCTTTATTTCTTTGGGAAGTGTGTGTGCATGTATATATAATGGAGATCAGAATTGCCCAACTCATACCATACAAAAGAAAGAGTGAATTCATCCATAGGAAATGTTCCTAAAATTATATATATAAATTATGGTTTATGTGTTTATTGTAATATTGATTGTTATAATGAAACGATAATATGTGTTGGAAAAAATGCTAACAATGATTAGAAAAATAATATATACAATAATGCAAGAATATGATAAATGCGAAAATGAGGGATTTTAGGAAATTGGAAAAATTAGAAATTCTCGCGTCTCATGTTTTAATCTGAGATGCCTACATAGCCTATAAAGGCCTCAAAGTCCATGTAGTTCGCATGCGGAATATGGGTGTGGTTTATCCCGTAGATTCGAATGGGGTTTTATTACATGTGCATGTCAAGAAAATTTGCTTTAGTTTTGAAAAAGTGTTATAGACAATCCCGTTCGGAATTTATGGGCGTAACCTATTTTTCTTAGTTTTCGGTTTTTATAGAAATTAAAGTATGTGCAATACACTAATAAAAGTGGAAGATATTAATGTGTATGGACTAAACTAAAACTAGATTATGAATTTAATGAATTTTATTAAAAAAAAATAAGAAATTTAAAGAGATTGGGAATTATTTGGACCTTATTTGAAGGTCTATTTTTTTTATCTTGGATGAACTCCCTTGAATGTGAGATGAATGTTGGGTGAGAGAGAATGAGATTTTTCCAACTTTGGTATGAAAATGATGGGAATGTAATATTGAAATGTATTTCACATGAAGAAGCTTCGTTGATTGCAAGAGAATATTGTTGAGATCACTGATGCTGATGGATCTGAGGTGTGTTTTGGGAGTGAGGACATTACCTCTATTTATAGGTTCATGGGTTGTGTTGATCGGTACTTCCCTAGCCTTGCCAATCCCAGGTAACCCTAGGCACACTGTCGATAGGAAGGGAATGGACATGTAATCGACAGTCCCGTGCAAATTTTTTCTCAAAAATGGTCATAGAATGCAATCCTTTGATATAAATTGTGCATGGTACATATCATTAGATAGGTAATTCAGAAACCTTTAAGGGTCTGTTGGGACGCTCCCAAGTCTAGGAGTTGACTTTGGGTTAAATGTGTCTCGAAAGTGAACGTCGATCCTTTGGATGGGGGATTGTCGGACAGAAACAAACCGTTCATCAGAACAATAAGTCAGAATTGCGCACGGGGGGAACTCTTGAAAAGTGTAGGTGATGTACTTCGACATTCCAAAGAGATTCGCCCGGTTTAGAAATTTAACCTTGGTTAATTGGGACCTAGAAACACCTGGTGACCTCTTAAAGTAAAATAGATCATTCGTCTGAACCATAAGTCAGAATCACGCACGGGGTGTACCATTTGAAAGGATATTCAGTGCCCTTAGGAGATTCATTCAGTCTACTCAAGATGAAGAGTTAACCTTAGTCAAATGGAGCCCTGGAGCGCCCAGTGACCTTCAAATCAATTTTTTGGTGAAAACTTATCATTTGTTTGAACGGTTATTCGATTTCATGAATGAGGTGGACCATTGAAAATGGGTTCATTTCCCATCAAAGATTCAAAGATCTATCGCACTGACGATGAAGTTGACTGGGGTCAACTCGGTACCTAGGAGCGCTCGGTGGCCTCCAAATCAAATTTTGGTAGCAAAAGGGTCCATTTATCTGAACTATTTTGCCAATTCGTACATGGGACAACCCATTTTAAAGGGATTCAAAGCCCTTTAAAGATTTATAGAGCTGTTGCTCTAACGATAGAGTTGACTGGAGTAAAATGGGGCCCGATAGCACCCGATGGCCTCCAGATTGGTACTCAGAGTATGAACTAAGACTTTATGTTAAATGGGGAGGTTCTAAGGATCTAACGAGAGACTTAGGTGTTCCTAGAATGTGGTGTCTACAGATCCCATCAATGGGTGAGATTGGAACAAGTGAAAGTCGTTGAATAGACACCATATGATGTTTGGGGAAGAGGTTGATTCTGCGAACCTAAAGGGGTGAGTATGACAGATTCAAAGGGTCGAGGCCTAATTTGAGGACCAAAGGAAATGTTAGGGATGGTGGATTCTGAGGACTGAGGTCAATTTTAAGGACCTAAAGGAGGGAGTGACAAATTCTGCGGGTTGAAGCCAATTCTGAGGGTTGAGTAGGAGAGACCAATTATGATGTCTGAAGATGATGTTACTAATCTTGCAGGTCAAAGTCAATTCCGATAGCTTAAGTGGAGATGATAAATTTTACGGGTCAAATCCAATTCTGCGAGATTAAGTTGAGGTGACCTATTCTGGGGATCGAATCCGATTCTGAGGGCTTAAGTAGATATGACCAATTCTGAGGGTAAAAGCCAATTCTGAGGGATTAAGTTGAGGTGACAAATTTTTTAGGTCAAAGGTAATTTCAAGGGCTTAAATAAAGAGGACCAATTATATGGGTCAAAGCCAATTCTGAGATCTTAAATTGAGGTTACCAATTCTACGGGTTAAAATAAAGTTTGAGGGCTTAAGCTGAGGTGACCAATTATGTGCGTAAAATCAAATTCTGAGGGCTTAAGTTGAAGTGACCAATTGTGCGAGTTCTAAGGTCTTAATTAGAGATAAACAATTATGAGGGCCTACGTTGAGGTGAACAATTCTCTGGGTCAAAGCCAATTCGAAAGGCTTAAGTTGAGATGACCAATTCTGTGGGTCAAAGCCAATTATGAGGGCTTAAGTTGTAGTTTTATTGGGAAAATTTTGAGGTTGCATTGGGGAAATTATCATATGGTTCTGCTGGGGAAGAGTAATTAATCCATGGATTGGATGTTTATTGATTTTTTGGGGTGGGGGGGGGGGGTATCCAATTGATTCTGTGGAGGAAATGAGTGTCGTAAAAAATTTCTTCTTGGTGAAAAAGGTTCTAAAATTCATTTGGTAATTTTAGGAATTTCCAGGGGATTTTTTCGGATTTTCCAGCATTTTTTGGTAATTTTTGTGCAAAATTTCAGAGAGGGTGCCGACCAACATGGTGTGAGAAGTGCCAAGCAGAAGTGTCATGGTATTTTGGGGTACCTCGATCATGTGAAGGGACAGTGACAATCGACATTCCCCTTAGACTTCTATAAAAAGGGGGATATGATGGTGACTTCCATAGATTTTCAACAACTACTAGGTATGCACGGTGATGGAGTGTAGATAGAGGTGGATAGCAGATTACGGGTGTTGCTAGCAGCAATGACGGCACTGTTGGGTGACGTAGAGAGGATAGTCTCCGGGCGATCTCTTCATTTGTCCCTTCTGAGGGGGTTATTGCAGAGTCAGAGGATTGATAAGGATAATGGGAGAAAGGTGTGGCAGATGGCTGGTTTGTTTATTCTGCTTATGTTGGGAGGTTTCTTAGTGGCGACGAGTGGAGACGTCGTCCACTTGTGGTTTTTGACATTTTTAATGGTCTTTTTGAATGTCCATCTTTATGACTTGGGGATCCTAACTTTGGTGACCCTATATTCTTCTCAGGGTGCATTCAGCCGGTGTTGCCTACAAACTTTTACTGGAGCCAGGTATCTTCTTTAGGCATTATTTATTTTGCACATTTTCATTTATGCATTCGCATTTTCCTTCATGCATTTTATTCTTGATTTCTTGACTGCTGACCTCTTGTCCTTTGCATACTTGGTTATGTGAGATTATTGGGTTTAACACCCAATTGATAGATTTAAAGGACAAGTCTGTTGTTGTTTTTTTATCGGATGTATCAACGTTTGATGTCCAACCAGAAGTCGAAGAAGTCTCTCTCCTCGGATGTGGGGCGTCAGGTCTTAAATAGGCTAATGATTGAGCGGGTAAATCCTTCTTTCTTTTATGAGAACATTTTTACTTTATGATCCTTTTCGATGTTTATTTTTCTCAATCAGGGGTTTTATAGGTGACCTTCTATCCCTAGGTATGAAAGTCCAGCATATGGGGTTGACTGGGGGATTGAATAGATGCGGAATATACTGGCACATGAGTTCGGCTATTTCTAGTACGTTAGAGAGAGAGTAGTCTCGCAAATTGCTGAGGAGGAGGTGATTGTGCCACCTGTGAGGCCCCCTGGTGTACATACGACTAGTGCAGGAGATGTCGGATGATTCACAGGCAGCGACGATGATAGGAGAGCCTTGCTCATCATATATCGACATGGTGGCAACGTCTAATTATTCGGATTTCATGTCGAGATGGTTGATGCCTCTAATATATATGACGTGAGGACTCTCCCTGAGATGTGTTCGAGTGGGACAGTTGGGTCTTCCCACAGTACTGGTGGTGCATCAGAGATGACAACCTCAGAGGTTACCTTCGTATAATTGGCCGCTTCTTCTTATAACATTCGGCGGGTTGATGGAGGGTTGGTGTGTATGCTTCACTGTCTCAATGTGATAAATCCATATGAGGTGGGCGTTGCAAGGACATTTTTGTCTATTATCAATTGTATGTCGTACGCCGTTACACCATTGAAGATATTCAAAGCTTGCATCGTCATCAATGAATCCGAATATCAAAGAAAGCAAGGAATCAATGTTTCAGACAGTCGAACCGGTCCGCCTGTTTTAAAAAAGAACCGGTCCACCCCGGACATCTCCGCCCCTTTTGGAAAAAGAACCGATCCACCCCCGCACCGATCCGCCCTCTACCCAGACCTATCCGCCTTGCTCTTGAACCAGTAGACCCCGGATCGAATGCGAACCGAAATGACCACTTTCAAAAATGAACCGGTCCGACCTCAGACCGATCCGCATCCTTATCGGACCGGTCCGCTTGGGATAAAATCAAACAGTTCCGTGAGTGTTTTCACCACCGACTCATATTTCCTATATATATACCTATTTCGGTGATGAATTTGCTAAGTCTTTGAGAAAAAAATTTTAAGAGTTCAAACACAAGAAGACTTCATTGTTTTGATGCGCCAAACATCTTTTTGATTCACACACAAAAATCCCAATTACTTTTGTGAATCTTTTTGAACCTTAGAACACAAGCTTTGCTACTGTTCATCTTTGTGGAGAGATCTTTGCAACCAAGGGTTGCGTGTTATTGCTGAGGGAGTCTCTACAAAGTTTTATGACTGCGTGTCATTGAGGAGAGCTACGGTTCTTCCTTTGTTGTTTGGGTTGCGAGTCCTCGGAGGGTGCTGCGTGTATTCTCTTGCTGAGTTCAAGACAGCGTGTCTTTGCCGGTTGGCTGCGTGTTGATCCATTGCAGATTTCTCTATGTAACTGTAATTTGCGATTTATATATTCATAGTGAAATAAAGGTATGGTCCGAAAGATTTTTTTTCGTGAAATCTGTGTCTCAGCATATTTACTGTGCCGCATGCTTTATTTTTGATGGGTTGATTTAGATGAATGTTTAAGGGTTGTATTTGTTTGATTTAAAAGTAGACTCTAACTAAATAAGGGTTCTTGGAAACTTGCAAATTTAATTTAAATCAATTATCACACAATCGCACTCTTCAAATTGGTATCACAACGGGTTACGCTAATTTATCGCGTATTCCTATTTTCTGCAAAATCGTGTGATAATGATTTTTTTTTTAAAAATTAGTTTTGTGAAAATTCGCATTTTTTCCTATAGAGAACTTATATAATCAGATGCCTATTTTTGACGGGTCTAATTATGCCTACTGGAAAGCTCGTATGAAATTGATTTTAAAATCTATTGACGAGCGTGTTTGGTTACTTTGCAAAAATGGTTGGACTCCTCCCACGGTCACTGTTTTGAACTCCTTGGGAAATTTGAAATCACTTAAGTTGGAAGAACTTGTAGGAGATCTTCAAACCTATGAGATTGACATGTTTCCCAAAACCATTAAGGCTAAGGATAATGGCATTGCTTTAAAGACTTATTTTAAGAAAAGACAAAAAAGAAAAAGTTTGTGAGTCCGATTCTGAGGGAGATTTTGATTTTAATGATATGGCCTTGTTTGCGAAAAATTTTAAATTTTTTTTCAACGTGAACAAAAATAATTCTTCCAATAAAAAGAATTTTTTTGAGAAAAATAAAAAGAAAATTGCCAAAAAGAAGAGTGGTAAGAGAGTCCTAGTTTTAGAGAAGGAATTGGAGGACTTAAAAAATTCTTGGGTTCCCGTTTGTGCCGTCGAGAATTAAAAATTAATCGATGATTTTACGGCACGTGAAAAGACTCTTAGGGATAAGTTTATTTTAATTGAGGGGGAGCGCAATAAACTGTTAAGTTTAATTGATAATTTGAAAAGGAAATCCCTATCTTTGGAAGAGTCTAATTCTTTGCTTGAATCAAATATTTTGAAGTTGAAAAATGATTTAAACGATTCAAGTAGGTTTGATAGTGATGGTAATGGCTCATCGTGTTCTTATGCTTCTAATGTTAAGACAAAATCATTATTTGTTTTAGAGGGTCAACTAATTCCAAGGATGTTAGAAAATATCACACTTTAGGTGTTGTTCCACACGTTTACACATGTTCATATTGTGGTAGGATAGGTCACCTTAGGAGATTTCGTTTTGATCTTAGAAGAGGTCCTAGGGTTTCGAAGTCTAGTATTTTGTTGGTTCCCAAAACCCCGTGTCGACGTGTTGCATCCACTTGGGTTAGGAAATCACTTTTGGATACGCTAGATTTTAGAATAGTTGATTCTCATTTGCTTGCACATGATTCTTATCTTACCATATCATATAGATGATTGTGTTTGCATGTTTGTCATACACTAGTTTTTGTTTCATGATATTTATGTTTTCTAGCGTTGTGACATATACTTTTTGTATATATATTTTTTTGTTTTGAAAAATACAAAAATATTTTATTTTGATAAAATTTTGAGAAAATTCGAAAAGATTTTTTTATTTTGTTTGCACCGTTTATGGATAAACACTTAGGATGACCAAGTCACAACATCATTCCATTATTTTCGTGTGACTATTTGATAAGTGTTTTGAGACAATAAGTCAATTCATCCTTGTGCTTTATAAAGTTTGGAGTCATTAAGATGTAATTAAGTTTTACTTCCACATGTTTGACTCATGATTTCCTTTATTGCACACATGCACGTATTTGTTTGATTATTGTGCTTGTCTTATCACATGTTGGTTGGGTGTTTTCACTTCAATCATGTCCTTAAAACGAACCAAGCGTGATAAATTTTGATAAGGAAATTGTGCATATCAGAACCGTTTTTTGAGTTTGTGTGCTTTGTTTGAAAACGGGGAAGGGCTGCGAAAGGTTCATTTTGCCTTTCCGAATACTAAGCCACCGTTAAATTGGACCTAAAAATGGAGGAATTTTATTATCCGAGGTCCAAAGAGGTTAAAAGATCCCCGAAAAAATTGAAATGCAATAAAAAGAAATACATGCCAAATTATGGGCCATTTAGGTTTTTGCACCAATTCTCCAATGTTTGAGAATTTATATTACCTCTAAAAGAAAATATATACGAGGGAGTTTGGTTGGATAATTTAAAACGGGTTTGCACGTCCTTGAAATGCTTGGAAATTCGCTAAATAGTTTTGGATGTTATTGAGGTGGAAATCATTTTGACTTTGATTTGTTGATTTGCATAAGACAATGTCATCTAAATTAAACAATCTTTTCACCTAAGGATACTTTAGATGCTCATTCATTAGGGGTACACATATGCATCGTGCACATATGATTGATTGAGTTGATTTACCTATCCAATGTGTTCACACCCATTCATTCCATTTCCATGACTTTGTTGTTTGAGTCTAAATCCATGGTGTGATTTTTGTAGTATATTTTCAAATGTATTATTTTTGTATGAAAAATTGAAAAATCAAAAATAGTTCGTGCATTTGTTTTTTAGCATCTCCTTGCAAGATCACGTTTACCATATTATTTGATGCCCTGCTTTGTGTACCGTGACACCCCGATTTTGCTTATTTGATTCATTCTTCTCATTTGTCTATTTGGGGACATCATAAAAAGGGGGAGAAAGAATTATCATTTTATGGGGGAGTTTTAATTTTGGGGGAGTTTTTGAGATTTAGCATATGCTTTTATCCTAAATTGGTATCTATTTTTATCTCATTTCAAACTTGATATGTCACGTTGTATTTGCTTTGTCTCATGTGTGTAGGTACGAATATTGAAGATCAATATGTTGCACACCGTGATGAGAAAAGCCTTGAGCTTTGATGATTGTTGAATATTAAAGAACAAACGATGAAGATTTAAACATTTTTATCTTTCCATCTTTAGGGTTTATGGGAGGGTAGATTTGTATAGGTCATTAGTTGATAATTCAGATTTTTTATGTATGTACCGGCATAGACATGGGGGAGATTTGTAAGGACAATTTTGTCCATTATCAATTATATGTCGTACGTTGTTACACCATTGAAGATATTCAAAGCTTGCATCGTCATCAATGGATCCGAATATCAAAGAAAGCAAGGAATCAATGTTTCAGACAGTCTGACCGGTCCACCTATTTTAAAAAGGAACCGGTCCGCCCCTTTTAGAAAAAGAATCGGTCCGCCCCCGGACCGATCCGCCCTCTACCCGGACCGATCCGCCTTGCTCTTGAACCAGTAGACCCGGATCGAATGCTAACCGGAAAGACCACTTTCAAAAATGAACCGGTCCGACCTCAGATCGATCCGCATCCTTATCGGATCGGTCCGCCTGGGATAAAATCGAACAGTTCCGTGAGTGTTTTTACCACCGACTCATTTTTCCTATATATATACCTATTTCGGTGATGAATTTTCTAAGTCTTCGAGAAAACGTTTTTAAGAGTTCAAACACAAGAAGACTTCGTTTTTTTGATGTGCCAAACATCTTTTTGATTCACACACAAAAATCCCAATTACTTTTGTGAATCTTTTTGAACCCTAGAACACAAGCTTTTCTACTGTTCATCTTTGTGGAGAGATCTTTGCAACCGAGGGTTGCGTGTCATTGCTGAGGGAGTCTCTACAAAGTTTTATGACTACGTGTCATTGAGAAGAGCTGCGGTTCTTCCTTTATTATTTGGGCTGCGAGTCCTTAGAGGGTGCTGCGTGTATTCTGTTGTTGAGTTCAAGACTGCGTGTCTTTGTGGGTTGGCTGCGTGTTGATCCATTACAGATTTCTCTATGTGATTGTAAGTTGCGATTTATATATTCATAGTGAAATAAAGGTTTTACCCGAAAGGGGTTTTTTCCTGAAATCTATGTCTCAGCATATTTTCTGTGCCGCATGCTTTATTTTTGATGGGTTGATTTAGATGCATGTTTAAGGGTTGTATTTGTTTGATTTAAAAGTAGACCCTAATTAAATAAGGGTTCTTGCAAACTTGCAAATTTAATTTAAATCAATTATCACACTGTCGCACTTTACAGGCGTGACAGAGGATGTTCTCCATCCAGAGGTATACTTTTCATCTTTTTATCTTTCTTTGCCTAAGACTCACTAATTTTCTTTTTTTCTACTTTTCTTGTAGCACATCCGGGTATCGACCACCTCGCTTCACGACATTTGAGATTGGATAGCTTTTGAGACTGCTCACATTCGGGAGGCAATCACGGTTCATTATTTTGTGGTGTCATATGCATCATCCGAGGAAGGGTGTGGGTTGAGGAGTGGAGTTATGTCATCTTGGAACCAGGGGAAGAGAGCGCACCGCAGGGAAGGAGTCTCTTAGAGAGAGAGAGGGGGAGAGGGAGAGAATAGATAAAGATAGAGATTGTAGGTGAAAGGGGGTGAGAGATATAGATAGAGATAGAGATAGAGAGAGAGAGAGGGAATTTGGTTTCGGACTAGGTCGCATTTTATTTTTATTTCTTCCTGCAAAATCAATGTAACACAACAAATATCTATGGAAATAAAATGAAGTTTTTGTTAATTTTTGTTTTTAGTGAATTAATG
This sequence comes from Sambucus nigra, assembly GCA_949130495.1. Classification (NCBI taxonomy): domain Eukaryota; kingdom Viridiplantae; phylum Streptophyta; class Magnoliopsida; order Dipsacales; family Adoxaceae; genus Sambucus; species Sambucus nigra. The sequence goes on along the minus strand of OX422216.1, from coordinate 362,817,036 downwards.
CACATGCCCTTTTTAATTTGTTGTTGAGACCGTAAAAAAATTTAAGAATGATTTGAGAGAGTATTTCTTTTAAACCAAGATAAGTAAAAATGTAGGAAGATGAAATTCAAAATTCTTTTGAGAATAAAAATTATTTTTGTTGAGATTTTTTACTTTGACAAAAAACTAAAAAGGGAATTTTCAAAAAATATGAAGTTTCTAATCGGCATGCCCCTTGCCCTGCCTATCGATGTGTCCATCCAGTCTAATCAATCCAAGGCTTTAATTGAACTTTATTCAATTGCTTTTTACTTGGTGGGGTAATTTTTTCTCCGATTTTTGTAGGTTTTTTGTCTTTTGTTGCTGTTTTCAAAGAATAAATAAGGGGTATGGGTGGAATATTTTCTTCGCACCTCCACATTCCTTCTCTTTTGCATTCTTCTTGCTTATTTTGCGATATGGATCTCCCTAGATGTGTTGAATTTTCTAACTAACTCCAAACCTTGGAGGCGATGTTCTCATACAATGTTGACGACGATGCTTTCAATATGTGTCGAGTCTCTTTACGGCATAACCAACCCATAGAGTGGAACACGCTGATGGCAATGGTAGAGTTCTGGTATCCCGAAGACCATGTATTTTGCTTCGATTTAGACAGAATTTTTCCAACCTATGAAGAGTTCTCTACCATGTTGGGGATAAATCCTAGTAATGCAACAGTTGTGCCTGAATGTTTTGAGTCCCCTAGGGGCTGTTAGCGGGACTTCTCAATATCTCGCCTTTGAGGGCAAGGTCACTGGTCACGGGAGGAATGATTTATGTTCCCTTTGTGCTACCTTATGTTCATTTCAAAGATCTTGGCGATGTTGGATATGCTCGAGCCTTCATTCTGGACTTGATTTCAAAACTTTTGTTGAGGACTGGGGAGCTGCTAGTGGACCCACAGCTCATAACCATAGCATCTTAGATGTCGTACCGTTGCAATCCTATGGCGCTAATACTGGTAGAGAATTTTAATCGTTTGGATGCCTGGTGGGAAGGTCATTTCAAGTTCTTGATGCGTAGTCTCGTAATGTTGTTGGTGTGATTTTCAAAGAGATTTCATATGGAGGTCCCAACTGACTATCCTTTGTTAGATGTGTTAAACTTTTTTTCATGCTATTTTATGAGTGTAGCCTTGGACATCGAGAGCTGGGAGAATTGGTTTGTAGATCACAGGGCTCGAGGCTTGCATTAGTCAGTGCCTTGGTTGGGGAATCTACTACCCATTCTAGAACTTGGGGAATACCAGTATGTTAGGTTGGTTGGCCTCAGGAAGACCTCTTTCTACTTTCCCTGGCGGCTCTTTCTCCAATTTGGTAGGGAGCATATTGTTCCACCTCGAACACTTGAGTTCTTTCTAGTGGAGGACTTGACCGAGCATATGCACATGCAACTAGGCTATTTATGGGAGAATCGTCGACCATCAACCCCATCCGTCCCAGTCTATTGGTAGAGTCTGGCATATTTTTGCAGACTTTGTGAAGTGGTTATGGAGAGGATTAGTTGTCAAGATGTTGGTTTCGGAGATCGAGCAAAGGTGGTTCACTATATTTTATACCATGGGAGAGGTGTTGTGGTTTCCCCCTGATGGTCCGAGCTTATCATTCCATGGAGCATCAGTGGCACTCCATTCAAGAAGGGGAAGTTTGGGTACCCCAAGAAGTGGATGTTGATGGGGACAGTTCCTCTGGTAGCTGCGAGTAGGATCCCTTGGATTTTTACGAAGCTCTTGTAATGTGTTTGGTTTTATTTCTTGTTATTCTGGTTGTGGGAATATATTTGAAAAGGTTATTTTAGGAGTAGTTCGTTTCTATTTTAATTTAGTAAAGTAGGGTTAGGTTGGCATGGGAAGTTGTTTGACTCCATATCCCGATGTAATAGAAATGAAATTTTATTAACGAATAAAGAAAATTTAAATTATATTGTTGTACCTCTTGATGAATTTTGCACTTTAATTATCTATTCCAATTGCTAAGGCATACATAATGCTTTTGTTCATGTGCATGTTAAATTGAACTATCATTTACATGGATAAGGAAATAATATAATTTTGTAAAACAAGAAGGGGGCGTGATCAGGCCATACGTAGTTCTGAGTAGAGGAAAATTTTATATGTTTTATTTCCGAAAGAAAAAAGATTTTTAGAGGATCAGGCCATAAGTAGTTTTGAGTAGAGGAAAATGAAAAAACAATTATTTGTTTTTAATAAATTGCGGATTCAACTACACTATTGGTTTGAGGTCGGTAGGGAGAATATTTGTGTCTCTAAATCCCATACTCGTTGACCACCTCTATGACTTCTGCTTCAAAATATGACCCGTTATCTAACACTAGATCGTGTGGGACCCCATATCGCAGATGATATTTTTGTTGATGAACTTGGCCACTTTACTCGATTTAGACCCATTTGGTGAAGTAATTAATAGGAAACCATACCTATTGGAGGCCTTGGGTGCAACTTTCCCTATGATATCGATGCCCATGTGGAAAATGGACACGGAGAAGTCATGTTGTACAACTCCCGTAGAGGTAGCTATTTGGGGTTGGAAAACTGATGGCATTTGAGACATCTCCGAACATAGGTGGTGCGATCCTGAAGCATGGTAGTCCAATAGTAACCATGTCAGATGATTTTTTAGGCAAGCATATGGTCATTTAGTTGGGGTCCGCACTCCTCACTGTGAATTTTCTACATTATTTCTAAAATGTCAGTCCCCGCGATGTAGTGTAAATGGATTGCATCAATGTTTTGGTTGAACAGTGCTTTATCATAGATAATGTACTGGGCAGAAAGTTTACGAAGGATTGCTCGATCATGTTTGTTATAACCTTAGGGATACCTACCATGCTTGACGAGGCTCCAAATATCGTAGTACTAGCAATCGGCAATATCATGATCTTCGTTTGTGATGACCTCAGTGGGATAGCAGTGGGTTTGTTTATATGGATTTTGGACTAGTAAATGGGCCATTATTATTCCATCGTGCATGAAAATCATGAAGGCTAAGGTAGCAAGGGCATCGACTAGGTTGTTCTTTGCCCTGGGCTGGTAGTGGAAAGTGATATCTTGAAAATTGAGAGGTTATCTCTTCTAGGTGGGCATGGAAGGTTAAGAGATTCTTGTCTCTCACTTTCCATCTTCTGAATACTTGATCGATGATGAGGGATGAATCCCCATAGACATCTAGGTATTGAATTACCTTCTTGAGATCAACTTTGAGTCCAACCGTTCATGTCTTGTATTCAATCACATTGTTGGTGCACGAAAAATCTAGTTTGATGGCAATGGGAGTGTGGGATCTATTAGTGGAAATTAGGAGTATCCCAATTCCATACCCTTTCTTATTGGTGGCTTCCTCGAAGAAAAATTGGCATCGAAGGTCTTCTTAAGAGGTATAAAAGATGTTCTCATTCCGGAATTCGAAAATCCAGACCTCAGCTTCTTCCATAGGGTTATCAGTGAGGTAGTGAGAGAACTCCCTTCCTTTTATGGCTTTTTGTGTGACATACACAATATTGAACTGGACTAAAAGAATTAACCATCAGTCCATTTGGCTGGAAAAGGTAGTATTTTTAATTAAGAACTTGATGGGATCCATTCGGGACACAAGTTTGATGGGAAAGGCGAACATGTAGTGCCGTAATGTTTAGGTGACACAGACGAGGGCGGCACATTATATTTCCAAGGCTATGTAGTTAACTTCGCACTCAAAAAACTTGACATAGTAGATGGCTCTCTCTTTGCTATACTCTTAAAGGTATTGGGCTAGCAAAGCCACTACTGCGTTGGTCAGAATCAGGTATAAGAGTAGGGCAAGACCAGGGTGCGGTGGGATGTTTACCAGAGGTCGAGTTTGGTATTGCTTGATTCCTTCAAAGGTTTCTTGGTAAGGTTTATTCCAAACCTTAGTGGAATCCTTTCGGAGGAGTTTAAAGATGGGATCACAGATTGAATTCAATTGGTTGATGAACCGACTTATATAGTACAATTTTCTAAGGAATCCCCAGATTTCCTTCTCTATTCGGGGTGGTGGCATCTCCAGTACGGTTTTCAGCTTGGCAGGATCTGCTTTTATCCTTTTATCACTAGCTATATATCCCAAGAGCTTTTCTTTGGTAACGCCGAAGGCACATTTTTATGGGCTAAGTCGCATATGATACTATCGCAGTTGCTCGAAAAGCTTTCGGAGAGAAGGAAAATGATCTTCCCTAGTCTTAGACTTGATAATCATATCATCCACGTAGAAATGGACTTCTTTGTGTATCAGGTCATGAAAGATGTTGGTGGCATACTTTTGGCAGGTAGCCCCTATGTTTTTAGACCAAATGGTATAACTGCGTAGAAAAAAGTTACCTAAGGGGTGATGAATGGGATTTTGTCCTGATTATACGGGGTTATCTTGATCTAATTCTACCCGACAAACCCTTCAACGAATGACTTAAGAGCGTGATCGGTCGTGTTTTCCACAATCATGTCAATATTGGGTAATTATCTTTTAGAGAGGTCTTATTCAAGTCTCGGTAGTCAACACACATGCGAATCTTCCCTCCTAATTTTGGAATGGTACGATATTGTCTAGACATGTGTTATATTTGATCACACGAATGAAACACGTGTTCAATGGTCTGACCACTTCTTCCTTAACCTTGAGCGACAAATTAGTGTGGAGCTTTCACAGTTTTTGCTTGACCAGTTTGTATTCTTGGAGAGTTGGGATCTCATGCTGAGCAATCTTGGGATAAATGTTGGGCATGTCATCGTAGGACCATGCGAAGACGTCCATATATTCCTTCAAGAATTCCTCGGGTTATGCGCACCCATGCTCATCAAGTGTAGATCATATCCTAATCTACCACATTTGGGTATTAGAAATGAGATTAAGAACAATAATTTCATCTTCGTTAACTTTAACACCATTATGCACTTTGTTATTAACCTTATGAGGATTAGTTAAGAATTATTTATTTTTAAAATCATCATCATCAAGAGTTTGACTAGAAACAAGACAATTAATGTAAGGCAGATCAAGATACTCAAAATCTTCACTTATTTCATTACTAGGAAAAACAATATTGAGAAACTCATCGAAGGAAGTCTCGATTACATCAGAGTAAGGAGGAACAACAAAGGAAGAGGAAATGAGATAAACATCAGTGTTGCATTGAATATCAACAGGTTGAACAGGTGCAGTATGCCAATTAAGTAGAGGTGCATCGACAACTTTGATTAGACGGGATGCATCCACTGATGTAGTACACAAGTGTATCGTGTATAGTGCTACCCCCAGTGCTTGCAAATTGAATGAATCCTCGGAGTTACTTCCCTCGAAATATTCGGTATCATCTATAATCTTCTTAATGGGGGGTTGCACATGATGCTGGGAACTTTCGGCCCATGAGTATTTGTTTTGGAAAAAGATCTACATTCCTGGTTTCATCTCTTGTCCACATTATCATACTACAATTCAGGAAAGCCGCAGAAGGGGAAATATTCACCCTCTCAGATGAATATTCCATTTAAGGATTCCTTTGAGTTAGTATTTGTGCTTTTTAGCCTTCTCCTCAATCGAGGTTGGCGAATCCTTTTGATATCTTTTGTTAATTGTTGATAGCCTAGGCTACAGGGAGGAAAAGATTTCTTCAACAATATGGGTTCAATAATCCCCGACTATCTTCATCCCAGTCACAGTCCGGGAATGAAGTGCGTGTTTTTTAAGATTTGTATCACATTGACATTGCCATGGGCTTACGTTATGAACAAACCATATCTTTAAAATCATCCCCCGGTGGGAGTATAAGTTAATCTACTCAAAAAACCAATAAAAGCATATCATTTTCCCCATGTTGTATCTCAAGTATTGGATTACTATTGCTTGCATTCTCAGTATTGTCATCGTCACCCACGACGGTGATGACCTGCCCATTGGCGAATAACTTCAATTTTTTATTGAGGAAAGAAAACACACCCTTGATGCTATGGATCAATGGTCATCCAAGTAATAGATTGAAACAATCTAGGATATCGATGACTTGGAATTCAACAATAGGAATTATAGGGCAAGCCCCTATTTCAAGCTTTATGAATCCCATCACTTATCGATGGGTATATCGTAAGCACGTACAATGACACAGGTTGGAGAAAGGTCGCTCACTTTAAGTCGAAAGTAGTTAAGGTTCCTTAACTGAAAGATATTAAGAGTTGATCCATTATCGACAAGAGAGAGTAGGATAGTATTTCCCATAACTTCTATAGAGATGATGAGAGCGTAATTATGGGTTGGCCCAATCATAGGTATTTTTTCTTCGGAGAAAGAGAGCATTGTAGTAGATGTTAGGGATTCGACCATATTCACTACTTCTTCTGGCAGGATGGAAGGAAGGACTGCGGGACCTGAGAGTAGTTTGATCAAGGTATTTCTGTGCAGCTAGGAAGACATAAAGAGTCCCCACAGAGTGATGTTCGGTTGGGTTTTCTTCAACTGATCGAGGATCTTGCTCTCCTCGTGGGTCATTTCTAGCACATGGAGATTCTTAATGCCTTTTCCTTTTTCTCTTGCTGATGGTGGAATGTTTGGGACTTGGTAATGACTCCCTTACCTTTTCATATGGTTCATAGAAAAAGGGAAAATAAGAAACCCGCTTCCTCATCAATCTCGTGTTGGTCAGCCACCTTATTGATTTCTCTTAGTAACTCCCCAAAAGATATAATTTCACATGTGCTGACTATTGGGTTAGTCTTTTATGGGCTTTTCTCTTCACCTAAATCATCAAACTCGTCCACCATCTGGTGGCAGTGACAACATCTTTCCATGAAAACATAATATATTCCATAACCTCAACGGTCTCTTTGTATAGATCCTCTTATTCAACGGGGAGATGTAGAAGTGAAGGGACCAGGTGACCTTATAGCTTTAAAGTATCAAGCATCTTGGACATACTACAAATATCACTTGTCTGCTAAAAATATGGGCACACCTAGAGAGGTTTAGGATAATATACGTGTATGATGGGTTATTTACTTAGTACGATCTGGGTAAATGGATCAAATTATGGGTCTTCTTCTAGGAAGATGGCATTTATATGATTTGGGAGTGGATTGTGGGTATTGTTTGTCATAGGATTGGTTAATGGGGTGATGATACCGATGTCGATCTGACCGTGGATTACATTTCGTAGGTGGAAACATTTGTTAGTTATATGTTCGACAGTTTGATGAAAGTCACAATGGGCATGTGGTTTGATGTTTTTGGTAAGTGGGTTTGGTAATGGACAAAGGTCCAATGTTTTGATGAGATTCCTTCTTAAAAGGGATTGGTAAATTTTTGAAAGGGGATCATGGATCTCGATGCATTCCTTTTTAATAAGTTTAGGGTGGCTTTCTTGTTCCCATGAAGTGGCAGGCTGAGAGATGTTAGTAATGGGTTAGACTGAGGTACTATTAATATTTTCATACCTTTTGGGAGTGAACTGTCCAGACACTTTCTTCGGTTCAACTTCTATCTTGGTAATACCTTCTTCGATTTCTACTCCTGCTTCTTGGTGAGCTTGGAAATGAGGGAAAAATTATTCTCCCATCATTGCTCGAACATAGGGTTAGAAGTAATTTTTCACGATGATGACTTTCTCCTCTTCAGAAGGCTGGTTGGTCATTGTGGCTACTTTCTCTCTACACCTTTCTATGAAGTTATTGAATAATTCCAAAGGGTATTATTTGAGCAGCTATAGATTACGACTAGTAACCACCAACTCTTTGTTTTACCTGTAATGTGACATGAATTCCTGGGCAACATTATCCCGACTACGAATCGTAGACTCCTCAAGAGATAAGAACCAGCGAAGAGCATTGTCCTTCAAAATATATTTGAATATTTAGGCAATTATTTCCTCAGAGGCACCTAGGAGAGTCATGGATCGGTGGTAACTTCAGAGATGAACAATTGGGGTTCCACTACCACTTAATTTCTCGATGTTGGGCATTTTCCATTTTTTTGACGACCTTGCTTTAGGATAGGGAGACATGTGGGTGTAATCCATGTAGTTACTAGAGATCCGTACTTGGTCGAACTTATTGGTCAACATCTTGAGGTACTCCTTAACCTTGTTCAATTATTCATCCTTCAGATGAATAGTTATGGGTAAGTTAGTGCCTGATTGGGCAAGATTTGGCATGGGGAGCTGAGTTGATGATGACCCATTAATGGGAGGAGCACTTGTAGCGTGCTTATATTCCTTGAGAGCCCAAATAGGCTCAGGTGACAGGGAACCCTTAGTGCGAGGGAAGAGGACCTCAGGATCTTTGGGAATATGGATCCTATTTTTTACATCTCATGAACCTCGACTTGAAGGATGTCAATCTTGGCAGTGAGTTGGCTTAACACTATCATCAAATCTGGTTACACATTCGGTGTTTGATCAGTGTTCTCCATGGAAAATTGATAAAGAAGAATTTTTAACTCGGAGGAAGTAGTGAGGTAACTGACATAGGCTAGGGTTTTTAAAAGAAGATCGAAGCCAATAGGGATCTAGACAAAGGGTCGGGTATGCGATAGACTTGAGAAGGAGAAAATTTTGTATTTATTTTTTAAAAAGAGGGAGAACTGTCATTTTTGAAAAGGAATAAATTTTTTTTGACATTTTTTTGACAATAGTGGACAAAATGTATTTAGGTAAAAGAGAGGAAAAATATTTTTGTTACAAGGAAGGATAAATGCTTTTGGCACTTTTGGTAAAGAAAGAGGAAAAACGAGAGACGGGTCTTAACATGATTATTATTATGTTTATTATGTTCTCACTTGTATTAGGTTTACCTAAATGAAAAAAGAAAAGTCGGACGAGACTCGAGCCTAGAAAAATTGGGTTTGAAAAATATGTATACAAATATGGTTGGACTTGTTACCAGGATCATGGATAGGGTGTTGTTTAGAAAATTTTCATGAAAATTTGGGCGACATGCCGACCCTTTATTTCGATAGAGTTTCGGGTACAAATCGACAAACTAAATATGAGTCTTATAGTTTTGATACCTATACGAAGGTATGCAATTTTTGGGTTTATTAGAATGGTTCCCCCCTTTAGAATGACTTCTATGATATACCTATTGCTTTTAAGGGCAATCGGTGCGTGTGGACAAGCCATTTGATACACCTAAGTGTACGTGAATTGCCTCACTATATACCTAATGGGGACAATACATGTGAGAATAAATTTGATATATTCGATGTATGTTAATCAGCTCCCTGCAATATACCTCCCTTCATGAATTTGGTCAAGTGGTATGATGAGAGGGGAACCGTTTGATATACCTCCCATAGGGGAATGTTTTCATCACTAAGTCTTCTTATTTTGGGAATTTACTCTATTACCAAACTGGGAGTCCCATGACCATGCGGTCATTTCCTACGAGTTACATTGGTCCCGTCCGAGGTCTTCATTCCCCTCACAAGGCCATTCAAGGGTGGTTTTTGTTTCCTACCAGGAGCACATTTTCAACCCCAAGTACGAGATTTATAAATTTTAGCCCTATTCTTAAATTAGGAGTCCCGTGACTACGTGGTCTGAATCTACAAGTTAGATTACTCCCATGGAAGGTGTTCGTGCTCCTTGTCGGATCGTATGGGGTCTTTTTCGGTTTCCCCCTAGGGGCAATAGCTCAAAAGTATGTCTGCTTGATTGAAATTTTAGTATTATTATCAAACCGAGAGTCCCGTGACTACACAATAAGTTCTTACGAGTTGCATTAGTCTCATGCAAGGTGTTCGTGCCTCTTGTGGGGTCGTTTTATGTTTTTCTTCTAAGGGCACATTTTCAAGCCCAAGTCTTCTTGTTTACACATTTTAGTCCCATTATCAAACCGGGACTCCTGTGACTATGCGATAAGTACTTATGACATACGTTGTCCCGTGCGAGGTGCTCGTCCCCTTGCGGGGATGTTCAGTGGTTGTTTTGGGTTTTCCACCCAAGGGCACATTTTCAAGCCTAAGTTTGCTTATTTGTAAAATTTATTTCTATTCCCAAATTCGGAGTCCCGTGAAAATGCGGTAAGTTCCTATGAGTTACATTAGTTTTGTGTGAGGTTTTCGTGCTCCTCACGGGGTAGATTCAGGGCTTTTTAGGGATTCCCCTAGGGGTACGTTTTCAAGCCTAAGTCTACTTATTTGAAAACTTTAGTCCTATTCTCAAACTAGGAGTCCCATTACTACGCGGTCAATTTTTACCAGTTGAATTGGTCATGTGCGAGGTGTTCGTGCCCCTTGCAGTATCATTTGGCAGTAGTTGTTGGTTTTTCGCTAGAGGAACATTTTCTTGCCTAAGTAACTCTACTTATTTGAAAATTTTAGTCCTATTATCAAACCGGGTGTCTCGTGACTACACGTTCAAGTACTCATAGTTACGATGGTCCCAAAAAAGTTGTTCAAACCATTGTGGGGCTACTTTGAAATTTCCCCATTGGGATAGGCTTTCGAGCTCAAGTCTGCTTATTTGAAAATTTTAGTCCTATTTTCAAACCGGTAGTCTCATGACTACGCGATATGTTCCTATGAGTTGTATTGGTCCCGTGCGAGGTGTTCATGCCCCTTGCGGGGACGTTTCGTGGTTATTTTATAGTTTTCCCCTATCGGCACGTTATCAAGCCTAAGTGTGCTTATTTGTAAATTTTAGTCTTTTACCCAAACCGGGAGTCCTATGACAATGTAGTCAGTTATTATGAGTTATTTTTTCCCATCTGAGGTGTTCGTGTTCCTTATGGGGTCGTTTTGTCAATGCTTTCAAGACTAAGTATGCTTATCTGCAAATTTAATTGTATTCTCAAATCAAAGTCTCGTGACTACATGGTAAGTTTCTAGGAGTTACAGTGGTTCCCTGTGAGGTGTTCGTGCCCCTTATGTGTCCATTTGGAGATTATTTTGTGGTTTCTACTCTAGAGGCACATTTTCAAGCCTAAGTCATCTTAATTGAAATTTATTATCCTATCCTAAAACTAGGAGTCTGGTGACTACGCGATCAGTTCCTATAAGTTACATTTGTCTCGTGCGAGGTGTTCATGCCCCTAACGGGGACGCATGTGTTTTCTCACCCATTGGAACTTTTTCAAGTGTAAGTTTGCTTTTTTTTTAATTCTAATCCCTTTCACAAATCGGGAGTGTTGTGACTACACGGTATATTCCCACGAGCTACATTGCTTCCGTGCGAGGTGTCCGTGTAATTCATGAGCCCATTCGGGGGGGGGGGGGGGTTTGGGTACCCCCTATGGGAACATTTTGAAAACTAAGTCTTATCTTTTTAAAACTGATTCCCTATTCTAAAACTAGGGTCTTGTGAGTATGCGACAGATTTTTAAAACTCCGTTTTGGGGTTCCCCCTAGGGGCACATTTTCCAATTTAAGTCTACTTATTTACAAATCTAACTACTAATACCAAACCCAGAGTCTCGTGAATATGCAGTTATTTCCTGGAGTTACATTGGTCCTGTGCTAGGTGTTCATGCCCCTCACAAGTCCTCTCATTTTTTTTGGGTTTTTTCCTAGTGGCATATGGGAATATTTATATCCTAAGTCTGATTATTTGCAAAATTTATTCCTATTCTAAAACTGATAGAGTCGTGACTCTGTAGTCAATTCCTACAAGTTACATTGGTCTTCTACGAGGTGTCCGTTATGGGGACATTTCAGGCTCTTTTGGATTTTCCTCCAAGGGTCACATTTTCAATCCTAAGTTTGATTTTTATAAATTTACTCTTATTCTCAAACCGAAACTCTCGTGACTACGCGATTAGTTTCTACGAGTTACGTTGGTCACGTGTGAGGTGTCCGTTCCCCTCATCGGTCCGTTTGGGGGTTGTTTTGGGTTTTCCCATAGTGGTAAATTTTCGAGCCTAAGTATGCTTGTTTACAAATATTAGTCCTAATCCCAAACAGAGATTACCATGACTCTGGTTCCAGTTCCTACGACTTGTGTTAGTCTAGTGCGAGCTGCTCATACCCCTGATGGGGTCCATTCGGGGGTTATTTATAGTTTTTCCCCACTGGCATGTGGAAAAAATTTCAGACCTAAGTCTTCTTATTTGAAAATTTTAGTCCTATTATCAAACTGGAGGTTTTGGGACTACAGGATCAGTTCCTACGATATATATTACTCGCGTGCGAGGTGTTCATGCCCCTTGCGGGAATATTTTTTTTGTTTGTTTGTTTTTCCCCATGGTGCTTGTTTTTAAGGATAACTCTGATTATTTGTAAATTCTAGTCAAAACTCCCATACCAAGAGTCCCGTGACTATGCAGTTAGTTCCTATGAGTTATAATTATCTTGTGCGAGGTGTATGCATCCCTCACATGGCCGTTTTGGGGTTATTTTGGGTTTTCCCCTGGGGGCACGCTTTCAAGCCCAAGTATTCTTATTCAAGAATTTTATACCTATTCTGAAATTGGGAGTCCCGTAACTACGTCTTCATTCCGTACAAGTTACACTGGTCCCATGCGAGGTGTTCATTCCCCTTGCGAGGCCATTTGAGGGTTCTTTTAGGTTCCTCATAGGGGCATGTTTTCAAGCCTAAGTCCGTTTATTTGTAAATTTTAGTCCTTTTACCAAATTATGAGTCTCGATAGTACACGGTCAGTTCCTACGAGTTATATTTGTCCCGTGCGTGGTGTTCGTGCCACTTACGAGTCTTTTCGAGGGTAGTTTTGGGTTTTGCTCTGGTGGCCTGTGGGCATTTTTTCTAGACCAAGTCTCTTTATCTACAAATTTTTGTACTGTTCTCAAATAGGGAGTCCCATTACTATGCAGTCAGTTTCTACGAGGTTCATTGGTCCCATGCGAGATGCTGTTTCGGGTGTATTTTGGATTTTCCCCATAGGGGCACGTGCTAAAGCTTAAGTCTTCTTGTTTAAAAAATTTTGTCATATTCTCAAGTAGGTAGTGCCGTGACTACGTGGTAAGTTCATAGAAGTCGAATTGATCCTGTGCGAGGTGTTTGCGCCCCATACGGGGTCATTTTTTTGTGTGTTTTCCCCTTTTACGTAGTTAAGGAACCCCCGATTTGAGAATAGGAGTAAAATTCGCACATAATCAGACATAGGCTTGAGAATGTGCATCTAGACTGAAAACCTAAAAATCCCTCAAACAGCCTTGCAAGGGTCACGAACACCTCACACGAGAAAATATAGATCGAAGGAACTTACCGCATAGTCACATGAATCCCATTTTGAGAATAGGTCTAAAATTTACAAAAAAAAAAGTAGACATAGGCTTGAAAATGTGCCCCTCGGGTAAAACCAAAACAATCCTAAACGGCCTCGCAAGGGGCCCGAACACCTCTCACGTGTCCAATATAACTCGTAGGAAGTGACCGTATAGTCATAGGACTCCCAGTTTGAGAATAGGACTAAAATCGACAAATAAGCAGACTTGGGCCTGAAACCGTGCCACTAGGGGGAAAACCTAAAACATCCACCAAACGACCCAGAAAGGGGCACAAACACCTCTTACGGGACAAATATAACTCGTAGGAACTAACCATGTAGTTAATGGAATCCTGGTTAGAGAATATTACTAAATTTGCAAATAAACACACATAGGCTTAAAAACGTTCCCCTAGGGAGGAACCCAAAACATCCCCCGAATGGCCCCGCAAGGGGAACGAACACCTCCCACAGAACCAATGTAACTCATAGGAACTAATTGCATAGGTATGGGACAATCGGTTCGAAGATGGGAAAAAAATCAAATAAGTATACTTAGGGTTGAAAACAAAATCAAAACCCCCAGTGGGTATGAACACCTCGCACGAGACCAATATAACTCGTAGGAACTAATCGTGTAGTCACGAGACTCATAATTTGAGAAAATGGCAACAATAAGAAAATAGGCAGACTTAGGCTAGAAAATATGACCTAGGTGGAAAACCCCAAAAAACCAAATGGACCCGCAAGGGGCATGTACATCACACATGCGACCAATGTAACTAGTAGGACTAACTGACTAGTCACGGGACTCCCGATTTAAGTGTAGGAGTAAAATTTGAAAATAAGCAAACATATGCTTAAAATGTGGCCTGATGGGGAAAACTGAAAATAGCACCGAAACGGCCCCACATGGGGAACGAACACCTCCCACGGGACGAATGTAACTCGTAGGAGTTGACCTCATAGTCACAAGGCTACATGTTTATGAATAGGAAAAAAAATGTACAAACAAGAAAACTTAGGCTTGAAAAAATGCCCTTGGGTAAAAACCAAAACATACCCCAAATGGCCTCCCACAGGGCACAAAAACCACTCAGGGGAATTAAATGCATTATCACGGGAGTCCCGATTTGAGAATAGGACTAAAATTAACAAATAAGGAAACTTTGGTTTACAAAAGTTCCCCTATAGGGAAAACACAAAACATACCCCAAAAGGCCTCACAAGCGGCACAAACACCTTCATGGGACCAATATAACTCATATGAACTGATTGCGTAGTCAATGGACTCACGATTTGAGACTAGGACTAAATTTACAGTTAAAAAGACTTAAGCTTGAAGATGTCACCTTAGGGGAAACCTAGAAAACCAACCAACCCACAAGGGGAAAAACACCTTGCACGGGACCAATGTAACTCGTAAAAACTAACCACATAGACATGGGGCTCCAAGTTCGAGAATAGGACTAAAATTTGCAAATATGCATCATTTGATTTGAAAATGGTCCCCTAGGAGAAAACCATAAAACTACGCCAAAACATACCCACAAGGGGCACGAACACCTCACATGAGACTAATCTAAATCATCGGAACTTAGCGCATAGTCAGAGGACTATCGGTATGAGAATAGGATAAAATTTATAAATAACTAGAGTTAGGCTTGAAAATTTTCCTCTAGGGGAAAACCCCAAACATCCACCAAACGGCCCCGTAAGAGGCACAAAACCATGCACGGGACCATTGTAACTCGTAGGAACTGACCGCCTAGTCACGAGACTCCCGACTTAAGAATGAGAGTAAAATTTGGAAATAAGAAGACTTTAACTTTAAAATGTGGACCTAGGGGGAAAACCTAAAATAACTCCCAAATTGCCCAGCGTGGGGAACAGACACCTTGCACAGGACCAATGTAACTCATAGGAACTGACCATTTAATCACGATTCATAGGATTTGAGAATAGAACTAAAATTTGGAAATATGCAGACTTAGGATTGAAAGCGGTACGATAGAAAAACATAAAATAGACTCTAAACGGCTATGCAAGAGGCGCGAACACATCACATAGGACCAATATAACTTGTACAAACAAATCGCGTAATTACGGGACTCCCGATTTAAGAATAGGACTAAAATTTGCAAATAAACAAACTTAGGCTTGAAAATGTCCCCTTTCGAAAAAACCCAAAACAACACCACAAGTGGCACGGAAAACTCGCATGAGATTAATGTAACTCCTAAGAACTTACCTAGTAGTAAACGGACACCAAGTTCGAGATTATGAATAAAATTTGCAAATAAGCATAATTTTTGTTTAAGATATACGCCTAAGGGAACACCCAAACAACCCCCAAACGTCCCCGCAGGGGGAACAAACCCCTCGCACGGGACCAATGTAACTCGTAGGAACTGATTGCATAGTCATAAGATTAACGATTTGAAAATAGGACTAAAATTTACAAATAAGCATACTTAAGCTTAAAAATGTTCCCCTAGGGGGACAACCAAACATAACATCTCACAAGGGGCCAATTCAACTAGTACCAACTCACTGTGTAGTCACATAACTCCCAGTTTGATAATGACACTAAAATTTGCAAATAAGTGAAACTAAGGTTCGAAAATGTGCCCCTAGGGGAAAACCCAAAATAAATCCTAAACGACCCCGCAAAGGGCATGGACTCCTCGCACTGCATAAATGTAACTCATATGAATTGATCTCATAGTCACGAGACTCCCTATTTGGGAAGGACCAATATTTGTAAATAACTAGACTTACGTAGAAAACCCAAAACAACCACTGAATGACCCTTTGAGGGGAAAGTACACCAAGCACAGGATGCACATAACTAGTAGAAACTGACCGCTTACTCATGGGACTCCAGGTTTGGGAATAGGACTAAAATTTTTAAATGAACAAACTTGGCATTAAAACCATACCCCTAGGGAGAAACCCAAAACAACTGCCACACGATCGTTTAAGGGGCATGACCACCTTGCACGGGACCAATATAATTGGTAGGAACTGACCGCATAGTCATTGGAGTTCCAGTTTGAGAATACGACTAAAATTTACAGATAAGAAAACTTAGGCTTCAAAACATGCTTATAGGGGAGAATGAAAACATACCCCAAACGGCCCTTCAAGAGGCATAAACATTGCTCATGAAACCAATCTAAATCGTTAGAACTAACTGCGTAGTCAATGAACTTTTCATTTGAGAATATAACTCAAATTTTCAAATAAGAAGACTTGGGCTTGAAAACATGCGCCTAAGGGGAAACCCCAAACCACCACATAATGGCCCCCGAAGGGATATGAACACCTCACACGTGGCCACTATTACTCGTAGGAACTAACCATGTAGTCACAAAACTCCTAGTTTCATAATAGGACTAACACTAGCACATGACTAATGTAATAGCCCCACAAGAGGGAAACCTAACAAATCACCCAAAAATCCCCACAAAGGGCATGAACACCTCACACAGGACCAATCTAACTCCTAGAACCTTACTACGTAGTTACGGGACTCTCAATTTGAGAGAATAACAAAAATTTGCAAATAAGCAGACTTATACTGGAAAATGTGGTCCTATGGGAAAAAAAGATGCATCAAACAGAACCAATATGACTCGTATGAACTGATCATGTGGTCACGAGACTTTTGATTTGAGAATAGGACTAAAATTTGCAAATAAGCAGCTTAGGCTTGAAAATGTTTCCCTATGGGGAAAAACCCAAAATAGCGGCACAAATAACTTACATGACACCACTATAAATTGTAAGAACTTGTCGTGTAGCTTTGGGGCTCCCAGTTAGAGAATATGACTACAATTTGCAAATAAGTAGACTTAATATTAAAAATGCGCCCCTAGGTGAAAATCTAAAACAACCACCAAACGACTTCACAAGGGGAATGAACACCTCGTATGGGACCAAATTAACTCAAGGAATGAACCACGTAGTCACGGGACTATCGGTATGAGAATAAGACTAAAATTTGAAAATAAGCAGAACTAGGGTTCAGAATGTGGCCATGGGGGCAAACCCAAAACAGCCACCCAAGCTAGCTCGCAAAGGGCACGGACACCACGCATGGGACCAATGTAAGTCGTAATAAGTGACCGCATAGTCATAAAACTCCTGATTTGGGATTAGGACTAAAATGTTCAAATGAGTAGACTTTGTTGGGATAAAATTCCTACAATCCACTTGGAGAAACCCAAAACAACCCCCCGAATGACCCTATAAGGGTTACATACACCTGGCATAGGACCAACGTAACTCAAAGCAACTGACCGCGTACTCATGGGACTCCCGGTTTGAGAATAGGACTAAAATTTTCAAATAAGTAGAGTTAGGCTACAAAATTTCCCCCTTAGGGATAAACACTAAAAAACACCCAAGCGGCCCACACATGACCAACGTGACTCCTAAGAACTGACTTCCCGGTCACACGACCCTCGGATAAAGGATATGCTTAAAATTTGAAAAAAAAAAATAGGCCTAAAAACATGCCCCTAGGGGAAAACTCAAAATAGAACTAAAATGGCGGCCCCACATGGGGCATGAATACCTCGCATGGTAACAATGTAACTTATAGGAACTTACCACGTAGACATGGGGCTATCGATTTGTGAATATAAATAAAATATAAAAATAAGCAAACTTCTAGGAAGAACCAAACAACCTTACACGGGTCCTAAACACCTCTCACATGACCAATGTAACTTGTATGAACTGACCGCGCAGTCACAGGATCCTCCTTTATAGAATAGGAATATAATTTATAAGTATGGAAACTTGGACTTGATAAAGTTCCCTCATGTGGAATACCAAAACATACCCCAAGAGGCTCCGTAAGGTGCACGGACACCACTCACATGACCAATATAATCGTACGAATTGATCGCACTGTCAATGGTCTCCCGGTATGAGATTAGGACTATATTTGCAAATAAGAATACTTAGGCTTCAAAATGTACCATTAGGGTAAAACCTAAAACAACCACATGTAATACCCCGTAATTTTAATGATTTTAAAATAGGATTAATTAGGATTAATTATGGGTTAAATTAAAATTAATTCAGATTTCAATATAATATGTGATTTATGTGAATACTACTTAGTGATTAAAAGTAATATATTATTGTGACTTTACATACGATTATGATTTAATAAAATTGTCTCTAGTGATTAATACGACAATTACGAGAATTAAGTCGGGACGCGCGTATGAGTCTTGTCGGGACTAAATTTTAAGAGAATAAAAGTAAAATAAATTTATGTCATCCAAACGGTCATTTTAACTATGCCACAGTGTCCAGAAGGGTTTAAATAGTAAAAAGGTCTATTTAGATGTTTGATTTGGGTCTTAGGGCACGTTGGAACCGAATAGACACCTCGAAGGGGTATTTTGGTCAATTGCCAAGGTATGTGAATAGTACCTACAAATTTTGGAGTTATCTTATTTAAATGTAGAGTTTATTAAAGTGAGGTTCACTCCCCAAAAATCAATAGGCAAGTCTGTGACGAGGGGAGAGGCTTTTCTAAGAAAGGAAGAGACACCCTCAGAAGCCAAGAGGCCAAAGGACATCCAACACCACCATCGCCACCGAAAGTTGGACGAAAAAAGGGGAGGACCACCAGTAGACTATCATCCCCGAAGGTTTAGACCTATAATTTAAACAAAAATGATTTAACCTTTGCGAACTTAGCATGTATAATGTCCATGTTAGGATAGTTGTAGAATTATGAAAAGTTGCATGATTCAAAGATAAAATATATTGATTTTAATTGAATTCTGGATATGAGAAATATGTAGGATTAATATTCTTTTGATTATAGATGCTAATCCACTAATTTGGAATCATTTGATAAAGAAAATTTGAGTTGCTCTTGAAGAAATGATAATATGAGTTTTCGGGAAATCATGGGAAACAATATTCTTTAATCCGAACTTCTTGATGATTTTAGGTTGTTTAATTATTGGAGATCATTAATATGTATGGTTATATCATGTGGAATAAATTATAAGGAGTTTGGGATCTTAAAGTAGAGGATTTGAGGATGGAAAATGGTAAAACACGTAGGCCAAATACGCAAAAACAATAGGCTTATATCTGTTCGGTCGATCGATTGTCCCTTGACTGTCGATAGATCGAATGGGTCGATTGATCGATCGAAGACCCCAGAATATGTGTTTTGATTTTATTTAAGGTTTCATTAATTGTCCCCATTTCCAACGATTTGTAGTTTAAATTTAATATAGCATAATGGGATTGAGGGAAAGTCTATAGGGTCGTAATTGAGAGCCGAAAATTAGTTATGTGTGACTTAATCCTTTAAAATAAAACAATGGATTAAAATGTGTTTAGATTTCATCTAAGAATAAACCCATTGGAGGATAATATGAATTTGAGAAAATTTGATTTGGGAGGACATGGACTAGTAGGGTGTAGACAATTACCTACTAAATTTATTTGAGGAATAATGTATAAGTTTCGAGTGATGTGAAATATCGAGAAATATATGTTAATAAGTAAAGTCATAATCTAGAAATCCTTAGGATAATAGAGAGAAAAATATACTACGTGTGAAATTATTATATGGGTTGTGCGAGTGCTTCGTATGATATTATATAGGTGGGATAAATACCTATATTATAATTTGTATTGTGTATGACATACCAACGCTTCTTTCTATCGGGATGGAGGTTTTGCGTTATGGTCGATCTTATCCTGTTGAGTCAATTCAGGGGGATTTTAGATCCGTACCTTGAGCATAGGTCCTCGGACACATTCTATCATTGTGAATTATAGTTTGGACGATGGAATGGGAGCGTAGGTATGTGCATCACCCATTCAGCTGGGGAATATCCTCACCTCTAAATATGTGTGTTATGTTATTTATGGTTCAGGAGAGACACTAAGCCAATAGTCCTTGTTACAGTGAGAGATGTAACTGGACATGATAGCTGAGTATGCATGCACCGCAACTCTATTTGGGAGGTTCCGTATTAGTATATATAATAGTGTGATGAATACATATACTATGATATGATATACTGTGTGAATTAGTACATAAAAATGAATAATAAAATCTGAATTGAATTAAGTAAGTGGATACTTAATCCTTGAATGCCTAGTTTAACTTAAAAAGAAATGAACATGTTTAATTAATATAAGTATTGCATGGTAATTATAGGATAATGATAAGAGATAGAAAAATAACTAAGAATCTTATTTAATGGGATAATAAGGAACATTAGGTGTGCACAGTAGAGGAGAGGTGAGATTCTCAATTGAGAGCTGAGAACTACCATATACATAATACCTGCTTAGTTGCACCAATTAAGAACTTGCTATTTAAAAAGAATCTTTTACAATAGGTCTCTATCCCGTTTACTTGCATATTCTCTTCTCTACTATATGTGTTACACTAGGTGCCCAACATCAGGAACTCCTGACATAGAGAATGGATATTTTGACGAGTTTCGGGAGATGCATCTCGGGTTTAGACGCTTTCATTCTAGTGATTCCTGTCTTTGTAGTACTTGAATCATTTAGGTCATGTCGCCCAACATTCTAGTAGTTCTATTTATATTTCAAATATTGTATTGGTTTAATGTTGGTACTATTATTATCATTTTATTTTTTATTGTGATATTGAGATATTTCAACTGGAAAGTTTATTCCTGTTACATTTATTCTTGTTGACATTTAATTCAGTTGTGATGGGATATTACTTATTTTATTTCGTATAGTGGAATGGATTTAATTAAATTAAAATTGGAAAAGTTTTGACACTTAGGTTAATTAATTATTAGGTGAATTAATAAGAATTTTTTTTTTACAGTGATGTTAAGAATGAACCAACCAAATAGTCTCATTTAAGTTAATAAAGGATTGATAACCCGATATTTAACTTAGAGGGGTATCACAAGTGGTATCAGAGCATCAGGTTATAGCATCTTTAGGATCTGCACGACGTATTTTTCTTTCTACTTAGCGTCATTTGATATAAAGCCATATCATTTGGATTGTTGTATTCATATTTGCGAATTTACGACTTCAGTTATTTTGCGATATTTTAAATGCTGATAAAAATATTTCTCCCACGTTTCAGATGCCTCCTCGACATGCACGACGGGCCCCCAGTGCGGCACAACCAACCCCATAGCCTGCTCCAGCTTAGGGCACTAGGAATGCTGCAAAAGTTGATACCATTATTGCTCCAGCCGTTAATGCAGCCTTAGTGTTTGTTCAGCAGGAACCACTATCGGCACTAGTAGTTCCATTAGCACGAGCGTAAGAATTTTACACTTCTTGGGAGTGTGTTAGAGATGCCTTCAAAAAGGCACATCCACCATAATTCCAAGGGGGTTCCGATGTCGTGACTGCTAGCCAATGGAAAAAAGACATCTAGCGGCATTTGCATGTGTATGATTGCAAGGAGATTCAGAAGCAGATCTTATCGACTTTTAAGTTGATTATAGAAGATCTTTAGTGGTTGGAGTCCACTACTACAATAAAGGATAGGGATATGATGGTTATTCAAGACTTCTGGGTGAGGTTTGACAACAAATACTTTCCTTCAGCTGTTCAGACCGAAATGAGGAGGAAACGTTTGGACCCCACCCAAGAGGGGAAGTCAATTGTCGAGTATAAAGAGGAGTTTCTATGCTAACTAATTTGGTTCCAGCTGAAGTACCCATTGAAGAGAAGAGGATACACATGTTCTGAGACGACCTTACATGGAGGATTGACCAGCATGTTCTGGGCAATCCTTCTCCACAGACTTATTCAAATGTCTTGAATGTGGCATTACTTCATTGTCAAGACCACCGTCTTCATAAGGTAAGTAAGTGGAGGTCTTAGTCCAGTCAGTAAGGTCGAAATGGGGGAAATAGTGGTAGTGGATCATCATCAGTTTAGGGACAACAGAGACAAAGTGATCAGAACTCTCAGCAAGGGGATTACACTAAGCGATTGAGATCAGGAGGATTTCATTTTGGGAAAGGTGGTAATAGACAGAGTCACCAGGGCTAGCATCACAATTAGCAGGGACATCAAGGCCAAGGAAACGGTGGTAATGGGCATCAGGGACATGGCCAACAGGGTCTAAATGGGGGATAGTTTGCAAGAAGATGCTCCACTTGTGGTAAAATTGGCCACAGGAAGCAGGATTACCCAGATAAGGTCATGATAACTCATCAATAGGTTGTGTATCAGGAGACGCAGATACTAGCCTTACCTGTTACTGCTCTCGTATCCACACTATAGAAGGGGAACTTACAATATATGCTTGTGTACAACGTCCATCAGGAAGAAGTTCAGCAGCCACCACCCGTAGTTGAGGGTACATTTTCTATTTCTGGGGTTATGGGACATATTTTTATCGATACATGGTCCTACATTCTTTCATACACACTATATTTACACGATCCACAAGCTTGTTAGACACGATCAACAGTACTTTTACTTATGTAGACTCGGCGATGGGTAGTGGGACGGCTATTTTCATTATATGTCATCGTGTGAGTATAGATATTAGGTGTCTAATTTTACCAACTGATATGCTTGTGTTAGAAATGTTCGAATATGATGCTATTATTGAGATGGATTGGCTAGTTGCTTGTAAAGCCACTATTGATTCCTTTAATATGAGCATTATTTTTGCTATCCTAGGTCAGGAGATGTTTTTAGTGCAACTGCCTCGCCTCGAGGGAGGATAGTTAACTCATATGTATTACATAGAGTAGTGGACCTTTATTGGAGTTTTGATTCCCCTTTACTCGATTCCGGTTGTTAATGAATTTGCAGATGTGTTTTAGGACATACCAGGGTTATCGACGAGTAGGGAACTAGAGTTTATGATTGATTTAGCATCGGGCACTCGACCGATAGCCCGTGACCTCTACCGTATGGCTCCTATAGATATGAGGGAGATAATATATCAGATTGAGCAGTTTCTGGGATAGGGTTTCATCTGTCGTAGTAGCTCACCCTGGGGTGCCCCAGTTCTGTTTATGAAGAAGAAGGATAGATCCCTACGATTATGGGTGGATTATAAAGAACTTAATAAAGTCACGATCCAGAATAAGTCTCCATTACCCCGCATCAATGACTTGTTTGATCAGTTTAGAGGAGCAGCATACTTCTTAAAGATTGACTTGCGATCCGTGTATCACCAGTTGCGGATCAGGGGGTAAGATGTGTCAAATAGTGCTTTTCTGATAAGATATGGATATTATGAGTTTCTCGTTATGCCATTTGGGTTAACCAATGCACCAAATATGTTTATGGACTTTATAAATAGGGTGTTCAAAGAGTTCCTAGATTAGTTTTTCACTATTTTCATAGATGACATCCTGGTTTATTCTTGTACCAAAGAGGAAAATGACGAGCATTTGCCAAGGATCCTACAGACACTGCGTGAGCATCAGCTGTATACAAAATATGAAAAGTCTGGCTTTTAGCTCTGGGAGGTCAAATTTTTGAATAATATAGTGTCAAAAAGGGGTATAAAAGTGGTTCCTAGCGCAGTATGAGCGGTGAGGGAGTGGGGATAACCCACGACATCAACAGAGGTTTGTCATTTCATGGGACTAGCTGGTTATTACAGACAATTTATTCGAGTATTTTCGGAGATTGCAGGTCCGATGACCAATCTAACCCGTAAGGATAAAATTTGTTTTAGATGAAGCGTGTGAGTTGGAGTTTGATGAACTGATGGATAAGTTAACTTCAGCACCCATACTAGCATTGCCTAGACCTGCAGTGGAGTACCTAGCGTACACTGAAACATCATTACATGGAATTAGTGGGGGGTTACAGTAGGAAGATCAGGTTATACCTTACGCCTTTAGGAAGCTTAAGCCTCTCAAGAAGAACTACCCTACCCATGACGTGGAGCTCAGAGCAGTCGTATTTTCCCTTCAGATATGGACACAATATTTGTTAGGTGAAAAATTTCACCTGTTCACAGTTCACAAGTCATTACAGTACTTGCTCACTTAGAGAGAGTTGAATATGCGACAGTGCAGGTGTCTTGAATTCGTGAAGGATTATCATCTTAACATACATAATCACCCATGGAAGGCTAACGTGGTAGCAGATGCATTGAATCATAGGCCTGAGGGCGCAGTATCCGCGGTATGGAAGGATAAATGTAAGGAACTTGCCATCAGGATGTCATTGCTAAGTCATTTATGTCAGTTATGACCATTACTCCTCAGATTGTGACGTGAGTAGTATATGCTCAAGCAACGAATCCATTCTTTCAGGGGCAAATTTGATAACTTCTGGCCATGGGATAGGAGTCTTACTCAGTGATTTCATAGGGAGGCTTGTGCTTCAACGGTAGACTAATTATTCCAGAGGGGGAGAATTTTGGGACATAGTGATATCACAATCGCATGAATATCGATTTGTGGTACATCCTGATGGGGATAAGATGTACCATGATATGTGGTGACAATATTGCTAGAGTGGTATGAAGAGATACATTACTCAGTTCATCTCTAAGTGTGCTACCCATCACTTAGTGAAGGTGGAACACTAGAAGCCATTCGAGTTTTTACAGCTGCTAGAGATTCAGATGTGGAAATGGGAGAGCATTTCCATGGATTTTATCACTGGGTTTCCAACTACCTAGAGGGATCACGATTCCATATGGGTGATTGTCGATCAATGGACTAAGGTAGCTAATTTCTTGTCGATTTGGAGTGATTATAAGATGGATTAGTACATGTAGCTCTTTATTGACGAGATTGTGAGGTTACATGGGATACTACTTGATATTTTATCTGATCGGAATTAGATTTTTTCCTCCTAATTTTGGGAGAGTTTCACAAGGCCATGGATACTAAGGAATGATTGAGTACGGCCTATCACCCAAAGACATATGGGCAGACCGAGCGTACTAACCAGATTTTAGAGGATATGTTATGCATGTGTATTCTGGATTTTGGAGGGAGTTCGGAACAGTACCTTCCACTGGTGGAATTTGCGTATAATAATTCCTCCCAGTTCACCATTGGTGTGTCCCCATTTGATGCATTATATGGTAGACCTTGTTGCTAACTTGGATGTTAGTTAGATGTGTGGTACAACAAGCTACTTGGTCCAGAAGTAATTCAAGACATGTCTGCCAGAATTGAATTGATTAGGAGTCGCATTCGAGTAGCCCAAGATAGACATAAAAGCTACACCGATGTCAAGTGGTTATTCAGTGAGTTTAATGTCGGGGATCAGGTGTTATTATGACTATCTCCGATGAATGGAATTATGAGATTCGAGAAGAAAGTGAAATTGGCACCGAGAAATGTGGTGCCATTTCTTATTAGTGAGAGGGTTGGAGTAGTAGCATACATACTTGGGCTATCGGAGAACTTGCATCGTATACATGATGTGTTCCACGTTTCTTCACTGAGGCGATATCTACTAAAAAAGTTGGCTCACACTCATATTACATTTGAGGAAGTTGATTTGTCTCTAGATGGTTCGTACGAGGAACGACATGTGGTGATCTTAGACCGCAGTGAGAAACGTTTGAGATCGAAAGTTGTACCACTTGTGCATGTCCAATGGGCATTCCATAATGTGGAGGAGTCTACTTGGGAGCGTGAGGTTGATATGAAGGATCGATACCCGGAGTTGTTTTTACCAGGTGTACCTTTTTCTGAATTTCGGGACAAAATTCTTTTATAAGGGGGGAAGTATGTAATACCTTGTAATTTCAATGATTTTAAAAATGGGATTAACGAGGATTAATTGTGGGTTAAATTAAAATTATTCCGAATTTCAATATTACTCGGGAATAAAGTAATATGTGATTTATGTGAATACTACTTAGTGATTAAAATTAATATATGATTATGACTTTACATATAATTTTGATTTAATAAAATTGTCCATAGTGATTAATACGACAATTACGGGAATCAAGTCAGGACGCACATGTGAGTCGTGTGGAGCCTAAATTTAAAGTAAATAAAAGTAAAATAAATTTATGTCATCCAAATGGTCATTTTGAGTATGCCAGACTGTTCAGAAGGGTTTAAATAGTCAAAACGTATATTTGTGTGTTCGATTTGCGTCTCGAGGCACTTTGGAACCGAATAGACACCCAGACGGGTATTTTGGTCAATTGCTAATGTATGTGAACCGTACCTACAAATTTTGAAGTTATATTATTTAAGTTTAGAGTTTATCAAAGTGAGGTTCATTCACCAAAAATCAGGAGACAAGTCTATGAGGAGAGGAAAGGCTTTTCTAACAAAGGAAAAGACACCCTAGGAAGCCAAGACGCCCAAGGACATCCTACACCGCCACCGCCACCGGAAAAAAGGACTACCAGTAGAATATAAACCCAAAAACTTTCATACCTACAATTTAAAGGAAAGTTATTTAACCTTTGCAAACTTAGCATGTAGGATGTCCATGTTAGGATAGCTGTAGAATTATGAAAATTTACATGATTCAAAGATAAAATATGTTGATTTTAATCGAATTCAATAAATGAGAAATATGTAATATTAGTATTCTTTTGATTATATATGTTAATCTTTGGATTTGTAATCATTTGATGAAGAAGATTTGAGTTGTTCTTGAAGAAATGACAAATACGAGTTTTCCAAAAATTATGGGAAATAATACACTTTAATCCAAACTTCTTGATGATTTTAGGTTGTTTAATTATTGGAAATCATTTATATGTATTGTTATATCTTGTGGAATAAATTATAAGGAGATTAGGAACTTAAAGTAAAGTATTTGAGGATGAAAAATGGTTAAACCCGTAGGCCAAATACGTTGAAACAGTAGGCTTATATATGTTCGGTCGATCGATCGACCCTTGAATGTCGATCGATCGAACAGGTCAATCGAAGATCAGAGAATATGTTCTTTGATTTTGTTTATGGTTTGATTAATTTTCCCAAATTCCAAGGATGCTTAGTGTAAATTGAATATAGCATAATGGGATTTGGGGATGGTCAGTAGGGTGGTAATTGAGACCCAAAAATTATTTATGTGTAAATATAATCCTTGAAAATAAAATAATGGATTAAAAGGTAATCTGAGTTTATCGAAGAATAAACCCAATTAAGGATAATAAAAATATGTGAAAATTTTGGATTTGGGATGACATGGACCAGTAGGGTGTAGATACTTACCTACTAAATTTATTTGAGAAATAATGGATAACTTTCGAGTGATGGGAAATCTCGAGAAATATATGTGAATAAGTCAAGTCCTAATCTATAAATATGTAGGATGTTAGATAGAAAAATATACCTATGCTTCTTGCTATCGGGATGGAGGTTTCGCATTATGGTCGATCTTATCTTGATGAGCCCATTCGGGGGGATTTTAGATTCGTACCTTGAACATAGGACCTTGGACACATTCTATCAGTGTGAATGACAGTCTTGACGGCTGAATGGGAGCGTAGGTATGCGCGTGACCAATTCGGATGGGAGTATGCTCGCCTCCAAATATGTGTGTTATGTTATTTATGGTTCATGAGATACGCTTGCCCAATAGTCCTTTTTACAACGAGAGATGTAACTGGACATGATACCAAAGTATGCATTCACAGCAGTTGTGTCTGGGAGGTTCCATATAAGTGTATATAATAGTGTGATGAATATATATACTGTGATTTGATTTACTGTGTGAATTACTAGATAAAAATGAATAATAAAATCTGAATTGAATTAAGTAAGTGAATACTTAATCCTTGAATGCCTAGTTCATCTTGAAGAGAAATGAACATGTTTAATTAATATAATTATTGCGTGGAAAATACAGGATAGTGATAAGAGATAGAATAATAATTGAGAACCTTATTTAGGGAGATAATAAGGTACATTAGGCATGCACACTAGATAAGAGGTGAGATTTTCAATTGAGAGCCGTGAAGTAACATATACATAATACTTGCTTAATTGCACCTGTTAAGCACTTGCTTTTTAAAAAAAGCTTTTACAATCTGGCTCTGACCCGTTTACTTGCATATTCTCTTATCTACTATATCTATTACACCAGGTACCTAGCATCAGGTATGCCCGACACAGAGGATGGATATTTTAACATGTTTCTGGACATGCGGATTTGGATTAGGCCCTTTCATTCCATTAATTACTATCTTTGTAGTACTTGACACATTTAGGGCATGTCGCCTAAGATTCTAGTACCATTTCTATTTCAAATATTGTATTGGTTTTATGTTGGTACTATTATTATCATTTTGTTTTGGATGGTGATATTGACATATTTCAACTGGAGAGTTTATTCCAGTCACATTTATTCTTGTTGACTTTTAATTCAGTTGTTATGGGATATTACTTATTTTATTTCGTATGGTGGAATGGATTTAATTAAATTGAAATTGGAAAAGTTTTGACACTTATCTTAATTAATCATTAGGTGAATTAATAAGAAATTGTCTTTCGACGATGATGCTAAGATTGAACAAACTGGATATTATGATTTAATTTAATAAAGGAATGATCACTCGGTATTTAATTAGGCGGGGTGTCGCACCATAAAACGTCCTCGCTAAGCATACGAACACCTCGTTCGGGACCAATGTAGTTGGTAGGAACCAACAACATAGACATCGGGTTATTGGTTAGAGAATAGGACTAAAATTTACAAATAAGCACACATAGGTTTGAAAATTTTCCCCTGGGGAAAACCCAAAAAATGCCCTAAACATCCGCACAAGGGGCACGATGAACATCTTGCATGATACTAATCTAACTCGTAGGAACTTAACTTATAATCCCAGGACATTCTACTAGAGAACAACACAAAAAATTACAAATAAGTAGACTTCAGCTTGAAAATGTGCCCCTAGGGGAAAATTCAAAATAGCCATAAAATGGCCACCCAAGTGCATGAGAACCTCGAACGGGATCAATATAAATTGAATGAACTAACTGTGCAGTCATGATGCTCACGGTTAGAGAATAGGAGTATAACTTGTAAACAAGAAGATTTAGGCTTCAAAACATTCCCCTAGGGGGAAACCCCCAAAAAACCACACGACCCCTCCCCCCATTCCCCAAGGAGGAATCCAAAAAATCCCCCCAAACGGCCCACAAGGGGAACAAACTCCTTGTACAGGTAAAACCTAAGTCATAAGAACTTATCGCATTGTCACGGTACTCTCGATTTGAGAATAGAACTAAAATTTCCACATAAGAAGACTTAGGCTTTAATACATGCCACTAGGGGAGACATCAAAACAACATCTCAAGGGGAATGAACACCTCATATGATACCAATGCAACTCCTAAGACTTATCGCGTAGTCACTGGACTCTTGGTTTAAGAATGGGACTGAAATTTTCAAATAAGAAAACAGAGGCTTAAGAACATGCCTCTAAAGGAAAACAAAAAACAGCTTTTAAACGGACCCACAAGTGGCACGAACACCTCACACATGACCAATGTAACTCGTATAAACTCACCGCATAGTCACAAGACGGTATGAGAATAGTACTAAAATTTGAACATCAGCAGACAAAGTCTTGAAAACGCTCCCCTAGCGAAAAGGCAAAACAACCACCCCCCCACAAGGGACACAAAAACCTCACATGGGACAACCGTAACTCGTACGAACTGAACATGTATCCACATGACTCTCATTTGGGAATAGGTCTAAAATTGTAAATATGAAAATTAGGGTTGAAAACATGCCCCTAGGGAAAATCGAAAACAACACCCAAACAGCCCTGCGAGTGGCTCGAACACCTCACACGGGACCAATATAAATCATGGGAACTTACCCCGTAGTCATTGGACTACCGGTTTGATTATAGGACTAAAATTTGTAAATAAGAAAACTTTGTCTTCAAAATGTTACCCTAGGGGAAAAACCTCAAACAACCCCGTGAAGGCCACGAACACCTCACACAATACAAACGCAACTTATAGGAACTTACCTATTGTCCATGGGACTCCCAGTTTGGTAATATGACAAAAATTTGCAAATAAGGAAACTTTGTCCTAAAAATGTGACCCTAGAGGAAAACGTAGAAAAAAAACAAACGATCCCTCAAGGGGAACTAACGTCTCCCACGGTACCATTGTAATTCATAGGAACTGACCGCGTAGTCAGGAGATTCCCGATTTGGGAAGAGGACCAAATTTTACAAATAACCAGACTTAGGCAAGAAAAAATTTCGACATTGCACTAGGGGAAAAACCCATAACTAATTTCAAACGACCCCGTGTGGGGAATGAACACCTATCATGGGACCAATGTAACTTGTAGCAAGTGATCACATAGTCATATGACTATTGGTTTGGGAAAATGGACTAAAATTTTCACATAAGCATGCTTAGGCTTGAAAATGTGCCCATAGGTGATAAACTGAAAGCATACCCCAAAACGGACTCGAAGGGGCACGCGTACCTCACACGGAACCAATTAACTCGTAGGAATTGATCGCGTAGTCATGCGACTCCTAGTTTGAGAATAAGAATAAAATTTTCAAATAAGCACACTTAGGAATGAAAATGTTCCCCACGGGGAAAACCCAAAACAACCCCCAAAATGACCCCACAAGTGGGACGAACACCTCGCACACGACTAACGTAACTCATAGGAACTAACTGTAAAGTTATGGGACTTAAGATTTGAGAATAGGACTAATATTTTCAAATTAGCAGACTTAGGCTTGAAAATGTGTAACTAGGGGAAGCTAAAATAATCCTTAAATGGAACCGTGAGTGGCACAAATACATCGCACGGGGAAAACGTAACTCATAGTCACTGATAGCTTAGTCACGAGATTCCCTATTTATTAGTAGGACAAAATTTTACAAATAAGTAAACTTAGGATTGAAATTGTGCCCCTAGGTGCACCCCCATAAAAAACGGCCCCGCAAGTGCACGAACACCTCCCACGGGACCAATATAACTCATACCAACGGACCGCGTTGACACGGGACTCTCGATTTGAGAATAGTACCAAAATAAAAAAAAAATGGTGTCAGGAAGAAAATCGTTCCCCTGGGGGAAAACATAAAACATCCCCTAAACGATCCCGCAAGGGACATGAAAACCTCAAACGGGACAAATATAACTGATAGGAACTGACCGTGTAGTCATGGGACTCCCGATTTGAGAATTCGTCTAAAATTTTCAAATAACAGACCTATGGTTGAAAATAATCCCCGAGGGGAAAACCAAAAACAAACCCCCAAGGTCCCCGTAAAGGACACGAACACCTCACACGGGACATATGTAACTCGTAGGAACTGAGAGGATAGTCATGAGAATACCAGTTTGATAATATTACTAAATTTTAAAAATAATCAAACTTAGGGTTGAAAATGTTGCATAAGGGGGGAACCAAAAATAACCCTTAAACGGCCCCACAAGGGGCACGAAGACCTCACATGAGACCAACGTAACTCATAGGAACTAGCCACTTAGTAACAGGACTCCCATCTTAAGAATAAGAATAAAATTTAGAAAAAATCAATCATAAGATTGAAAACATGCCCATATGGGAACCCAAAACCACGCCCAATAGCCCCACAAGGGGCACAGACAACTCCCATAGGACCAATGTAACTCATAGGAACTGACCGCATAGTCACAATGCTCTCGATTTTGGAATAGGGATAAAATTTACAAATAAGAACACTCAGGCTAGAAAATGTGTCCCTGGGGAAAATCCAAGGTAGATCCCTAACGTCCACGTAAGGGGCACGGAGACCTCGCACAGGACAAATGTAACTCATAGGAACAAACCATGTAGTCACGGGATACGCGATTTGAGAATAGGACTAAAATTTATAAATAATCTAACTTAGGCATGAAAAGGTGACCTTTATGAAAAACACAAAACAACCACCAAACAACCCTCCAAGGGGCATGAGCACCTCACATATGACCAATGTAACTCGTAAGAACTGATCGCGTAGTAATGATGCCCGGTTTTAAAAATAGGGCTAAAATTTCCAAATAAGCAGACTTAGGCTTGAAAATGTTCCCTAGGAGAATCCCACACTAGCCCCCAAATGACCCGGTCAGGAGCACATATACCTCGCACTAGACAAACATAAGTCATAGAAACTAACCACTTACTCACGGTGACTTTCGATTTTGGAATAGGGAAAAAAATTGTAAATAAGCAAACTTAGGCTTGAAAATGAACCCCTAGGGAGAAAACCTAAAAATCCCCCAAACGACCTCGCAAGGCGAATGTTCATGATATTATCATTTTATTCACATCCTCTTTTATTTTTGGCTACATATATTAGTTAATCATAGTTTCTTCTTATGTTTCATTTTATTTTATGCTATATCATATTGTATTGGTTTATTTAAAGGATGGGATTTAGATGAACACTTTAGTATTAATCTTATTGTATAGATAGGCATTGTTTAGTTACTCCTTTAGTGATCACCTCCATATCCTATGAATAGACCACTCATCTTCCTCATTTGGGGACTTGAACTTTTGAGTAAAAGATTAGTCATATTTCTCCCTCTAAATTGGTGTGGTGCCTTTAGTGTTGACCCAAAAAATTGTCAAACTCCTCCATATTCCCCTAAACTTCTCCCATGCGCTCTTCTCATCCCAATCTAAAACTTCCGTCAAAGACTCCACCCAAAAATACCCCTAAAACAGCCTCTACAACCCATTTTTTCCTCGGCTCCGACGAATTTGACACCCTTCCCCCCGCCCCCCTTCTGGTGGTCCGATCAATAATCAGACTTTGAATCCATATTTCCCACCCTCAGGCGACCCACCACTCAATTTTTATCACATTCGACCAACTCTGGTCACCGGATGACTGGAACTCTGACCAATCGGTGTAGGGAAGCCCCCTAAGCCTTCAGTACCCTCTTTTTCCACGCTTTTAACCCAAATAACTCCTGAATTATCCCACCCACAAAATTCTAGGGTTTTAACTCTTCCCCACTTGCTTACCACCACTCTCCCACCCACCCGCGCCTCCCTCCTCCCCCCACCACCACAATTTCAGTCCCCCACCCCCATTATTCTTCCGAACACCCGCTCACTCACCCACTCCCCTCCATATATTACCCTCACCATCCAACTCCTATACACCACCCCTAAACACAACCTCCCACCCATTTCAACCCCACCCCGACCCCTATCACTACAACCCCCATGCCTATCCCTCACCCCATACACCCAAACTATTGTCCTTTCATGTCCCCTATCCATCCACCACCATCCATCCCCCCTGTTGCATCACCCACCTTTTCCCCCAACTTTGTTCACCTATATTACTCCACCCACACCCCCTATACCACCCCGTCCCTTTTGTCTCACATCGATACGAGTGAGGTGTCTAGTTCTTTTTCCTTCACCCCACATGACTCTCACCCCAATATTCGTGATTGGCTTCCACCCCTCAACTTGCCTCCTCCACCACCGGATTTTATTTCCCCACCCCTGTCCCCTCTAAATGCCCGTCACTGATTTTATTGCCATGAGAAGGGGAATTTACTCGGTGTTTGTCCCCACTTTCCCCATGACATACCCTCCCCCACCTGGCGATTCCCCCACCTCTAGTTTCAGATCCACCAGCACCTCGCCCACCTCATGTTCAATCCCTAGTTCCTTAACCCCCAGATCACAAGGCAGGATCCGTTTATTGGTTTTTAGGATCTCCTTGCAGGTGATGACCACGTGATTGTTTCCCCACCTGGGGGTGGCCTATTGGATTTAGTTCTTTAGATCCTCTCTCAGATTTTGCATGAGGACATTTGGGTGGCCGACAATAGTAGGATGAAATTTTTGATTGGCCTGCCTCGGTGGAGCGCATCTTTAAATATGAACACGTTATGGGACGCAAGTGTGTTCTACTAGCTTCGACGAAGTTTCAAGTGTGTGCCACTATTTGGTGGCATTATCTAGAGCAGAGACGGGCGGATGAGGGACTCCCGCCTATTGAAACTTGGGCCAAGTTGCAGGCTATATTGCTTTCCACCTTTCTTACTTATACATATGAGAGGGACCTCTTAGTTAGAGTTCATAATTTGCACCATGAGACAACGATAGCTGTTTATACAGAGTGCGTTTAGGTACTGTGTACTCGGGCCCATCTTGACGAGTCTGAGGACCAGCGGATCATCCACTACATTATCGGCCTCTAGTCCTACATACAGAGAGATTTGGACTTATGTGACATACCTACCTTTGCTAAGGTGGTGGAATATGCCACCAAGATCGAGACACATCATCTAGAAGTCGCACCGCATGCCTTCTCCATTAGATGTGTGGTTATGTCAGTTCATTCTGCAAGGGACCAATGTAACTCGTAGGGTTTGAACGTGTAGTCATGGGACTCCTGATTTTAGAATAGGACCAAAATTTTCACATAAGAAAACTTAGGCTTTGTAAAATCACCCCTAGTGGGAAAACCCAAAATAGCCCACAAGTGGCACGAACACTATAACGGCCCTTAATTTTTTGATCATTTATTTTTAGTATTAAATTACCTGGTGTGTGGGTGTGACTTAATATAATTGAAAATTAAAATGGGAATTTAAGATAAATATTAATTGGTGTAGAAGAGTTAATATTTATGTGAATTGAATATTTACTAGTGTGATAAAGTAAATAAAATCATACTAAATGTTATTGCGTCGTATGTTAGTATAAGCAACTGGAATTGATTATTTCTCAGCTGGGGCACATATGTGTGAGCTATGAGGTTGGGATAGTAAGTTTTATTTTCTGAATCTCGGATGATAATTTGGAGTTCAGGGTTGATACGAAATGGGTCGATATAGTCAAAATGAGTGTCTGGGGGTTGTATTTTGGTTCTGGGGTCTTTTTGGCTAGTTGGACTCAGATAGGGGTATAAGTGTCATTTTACGTGTTTATTCTCATTTAAAGTTGGGATAAATAGATATATGGGTTATTAGATTTACGAGAGAGTTATCCAATATCATTTGTGAGAATACCCACTTGAGAGAAACCTAAGAGAGAGAGAGAAAGAGAAGAGGAATCTTGGGATTTTTTTGTACATATCCGCAACTACGAAGAGGATTTGGATTCTACAACTTTAAGGCAAGCAAATAAACAAGCTAAATAATTCCTCTTTGTGAATTATTGTATAATTAATTGGTGGGTCATTCTATTTTGGGTATTAAGGGTTAAATCCTGATTTTGTTGATAAACCCTTGAAATTGATGTTAGATATGGTTAAGTCCTGATTTTATTGATAAATTATTGAATTTGATGTTAGATATATGATTTGGATGGTGGAAATATTGGTTGTGGCCATCCCCGCTGATCCCCGCCACGAAGGGAGGAGGAATCCTTTGGGTCCCGCGCGTCCCCTCTCGAGAGAGCGCTTCGACCGACGTCGATTTTGTGAGGTGTGAAAAATGTAGAGAGATTTAGAGTTGCCAGTCGATTTTACTCAAAATAGACAAAAGAAAAAGAGGAAGCCACCCCGAAGGATGGCATCCAAAGATATACTGGTGCGTGCGAAACCAAAATGATTCGAAAAGGGTTCGGAGGCTTAGTTACGAAATGGGAAGGTGTTAGGCACCCATTCCGCCCTTTCGGTCTCCCATGGATATTTGCTATTTTCCTTTATGTTTCCCCCCGTGAGATGTGTGCATGTTTATATATATAGAATTGAGGTAGGAATCCTCGGCTTGTATCATGGAAAATATAAAGCGAGTCATCCATAGGAAGATTATAAAAGTAATATTAGAAAAATAAGATTTACGCGGTTACCCCTACGTTGATCGCTATAAAGGAACTATAACGCACATGGAGTAATGTGTCACTAAGACTAAGGATATATATAATATAAGAAAAATGGATTTAGAGAAAATAGGAAATACGAGAAAAAGTGAGAGAAAGAACTCGAGTCTCGGGTTTTACCCCAAGACGCCTACGTAGCCTATAAAGGCATCAAAGTCCACGTAGTTCTCATACAAAGCAAAGGGGTGGGGTTTATCCCGTAAATCCAAATGTGGGATCTCTTATTTGTAAGTGTGTGTGTGTGTAGAAAAGGTGTTTTAGTTGTGAGAAAAATGTGGAAAAAGTGTGAGAATCCCTACTTCGAATTTATGAGCAAACCCTCTTTTTCTTGTTTTGAGGTTTTTATTTATATTAAAATAAGAGATGTGCAATAATACTAAATAAAAAGTATATTAGGATGTGTGATATGAGATTATAAAAGTGTTAAGTAAGAAAACAAGTTATTGGGAATTCAAGAGAATTTAAGAGAGAGAGTTTGAGAAAGTTGGACCTTCTTGAAGATCTTGATCTTGATCTTGAATATTGGAGAGCATCTCTTGAGCTTGGATGATGATGGAGATTGGTTAATTCACCAAGTTTGATGAAAATGATGATGAAAAGTGAAGGTAAAAGAGGGATTTGGAAGTTGAAATCACGCTGCCTTCGAGAGAGGTTTTTTGGATTCGTTCAGAGAGGTTTCTATCAGATCCGGGCTTCCCTTGCAAATGAGGCCAAGGCCTCCTTTTATAACCCCAGGGGACTACCAATCGGACCTATCATGGCACTGCCTATCGATAGGTGCCGATAGGCAGGATCTGGGACCTGCCATTAGGCAGTTAGCCTCAGGATTTTTTGGAAAATTGGCCTCCGAGGGCAAACCGTTGGTTAGAATCATGCACGGGGCATACCGTTGGAAAGGTATTTCAGAGACCTTCGAAAGTACTTGGACCACTCCTTGGTTTGGGAGTTGACTTTGGGTCAAATGTGGCTCGAAAGCGTTTGTCGGTCCATTGGATGGGGAATCACGCGGACGCAAACTGCGCGTTCGTCAGCATGATAAGTCTAAATCGCGCACGGGGCATACCATTTGAAAGGTTAGGAGATGTACTTCGACATTCCAAAGAGTTTAACCCAGTTTGGAGAGTTGACTTTGGTCAACCGGGCTAGGGAAGCGCTCGGTGGCTTCCCGGAGTCAAATGGATCGTTCGTCCGCATGGAAAGTCGGAATTACGCACGGGATGGACCGTTGGAAAGGGTATTCAGTGCCCTTTGAAGATTCATTCAGCCTCGATCGATCTAAAGAGTTGACATAGGTCAAATAGATCCCGGGAGCGCCTGGTGGCCTCTGGGTCACATTTCGGACGCAAATGGCGCGTTCGTCCGCATGGTAAGTCGGAATCGCGCACGGGGTGGACCGTTGGAAAGGGTATTCAGTGCCCTTTGAAGATTCATTGAGTCTCAATCGAGACGAGGAGTTTGAGTTTTGGGTCAAACTGAGCTGGGGGGTGCCCGATGGCTTCCAAGTTAGTACTCGGGATGTGACCTGGGTTTATAGTGATGAAGGGAGGTAATAGGGACCTAAGGAGAGTTAAGGAGTAACAGAATGGGGTGTCTACAGAGCCCCTCAATGGGTGAGTTTGGAACAAATGATAGCCGTCGATTAGACACCGCATGATGCTTTTGAGGGAGTATGACCGATTCAGGGAGTCGAGGTCGATTCTGAGGACCTAAGAAGTATGTTGGGGATGATCAATTTGGAGTATCAAGGTCAGTTCTGAGGACCTAAGGAGATGAGGATGACCAATTCCGAAGGTCGAGATCAGTTCTGACCTAAGTGTGGTGACGACCGAGGACCAAGGTCGTGATTCTGCGAACCCAAGAGTAGATAAATATTGTATTTTGATTCTGCTGGAGAAAGAGCTTTGTGATTCCAATTTGAGCTGGGGAGCTGCTAGCTGGGGGAAGCTTTTTAGGAGACTTCACAGGGGAGAACAACCTATTTTGGGTGCTGTAAGAGAATTCCGCTGGGGAAGTGATCAGGTGATCGTTAGGGATTTTCCGAACTTTGCCGGGAGGAGTTTTCACTTAGTTTTTTAGGATTCCGCTAGGGAAGAGGGGTTTCGCTGGGAATGAGAATTGGATTTGAGGTTCCGTTGGGGAATGATGAAGGGGCTGGGGAACATTTGGATTGTCCTTTGGGAGAGATTTCTCGGGGCGAGTGGTTCTTCTGATTTCCGCTGGGAAAAATACCATGTGATATTGTACCTCACCGAATAGCCGATGGTTGTAAAGTCTGATGAGGAGGTGATTAGGTGGTCCGGGCGCCTTGCCCGAGAGGTCAACTACTTGGATTTTGAGGGCTCCTTTGAGGAAAATGGTGTGTCGCCCGAAGGAGTGCGAAATTTCCTTGATGAAAACGTTCTAAATCCTTCCTGGGATTTTTAGGAATTTTGGGGGGGGGGGGGGGGGGGGTTTCGAGGCTTTCTGGTATTTTTTGGGAAGTTTTGCACGAAATTTTAAGGGGGGTGCCGATCGGCATAGACTGCGAGGTGCCATTTGTTCGACTGCACACTCCCTCGTACAACATCTGGCGGGCTGATGGAGGGACAATACTGATGCTGCATCGTCCTCTTGCGATGGATCCGGAGGAGCTGGGTTTGACAGAGGACGTCCTTCGTCCTGCAATAAACCTTTCAGCCCTTTTCCTATCTTTTTTTATTTCTTTTGCTTGATACTGATTCTGCCTTTCCTTTGCAGCAAATCCGGGTGTCGACCACTTGGCTCAGGGTCATCAGGGATTGGATATCATCGGCGACTGCCCACATTTGAGAGGTTGTCCCTGTTCCTTATTTCTTGGTGCCGTTAGCCTCGTTCGGGGGAGACTCTGGCTCGAGCAGTGGGGGCGTGTCGCCGGGATGGAAATTCTTGAGAGAGAGAGAGAGAGAGAGAGAAAGGGAGTGAAATGTGGGTTCGGCCTGAGTCCCGTTGTTTTTGGCTTTTCTTTATTTCCTACAAAAATGATGTAACACAGAAAACATATATATGCAATGCAATGCGGTTTTTTGACTATCTTTTATTTTAATGATGAAATGAATGCATGCGCTTTTTAATTTGCTGCTGAGACCGTAAAAAAAGAAATATTTTTAGAAATCTTTCAAAGGAAAGTTATTTTATTCAAAATGGGGAATCCCATAAGGAGGGAACAGGATTCTTGAAATTCTTTTGAGAATATCAATTTATTTTTATGGAGTTTTCTGATTTGACAAAGAAGGAATGGAGGAAATTTAAAAAAGGGAATTATATAAGGAGGAAAAGGGATTTTGAAATTCTGTTGAGAATATCAATTTTAATTTTTTTGATTTTGACAAAAGAGGAAAAAGGGAGATTTCCAAAAATGGGGGGTTGCCGATCGGCAAGCACCCTGGCCTGCCTATCGGCAGTTCAATCC
Source organism: Sambucus nigra (assembly GCA_949130495.1). Lineage (NCBI taxonomy): Eukaryota > Viridiplantae > Streptophyta > Magnoliopsida > Dipsacales > Adoxaceae > Sambucus > Sambucus nigra. The sequence continues at coordinate 362,777,619 of OX422216.1, read as the reverse complement.
AGTCCCATCAATTGAAAGCTTTGATTAACACCCTCTTCAGCCTTTAGTACCTTGTGGGGTAGGGTTCCTTTCGATCTATGTGGGGATTATGTCCCTTGTGAGGATTTTTAAGTATAAAAAGGGAGAAGGGTGGATTGTTTTTCTCACACCTTTTACATTCTTCATACCCACCCATCATCTTTTAGTCTTGCAAGATGGCTCTCCCTGGTAGCATTGAGTTTGCCAACTACCTCGAAGCCTTGGAAGCCATGTGCTCTTATAATGTCGACTATGATGCTTTCAACATGCGTCGAGTCTCCTTGTGGCGTAATCTACCTTTTGAGTGGAATATGCTGATGACAACAGTACAATTTTGGTACCCCGAAGACCATGTATTCCGCTTTGGGTTGGAAGAAGTTTGTCCTACCTACGAGGAGTTTTCTGCCATACTGGGCGTGAATCTTAGTGTTGTCGTGGCTTTACCTAAATTTTCTCGTTCTCCTAGGGATTTGTTGGCCGGGCTTCTTCATATCTCGCCTTCGGCGGCCAGGTCATTAGTGGCCAGAGGGATGATCTCCCTCCCGGAGGTGTTGCAGTCCGTGCTTTCGTGGGAAGTAAGTGATGCTGGCTATGCTGGAGCCGTTGTTCTGGGCCTTGTTTCAAAATTGCAGTTGGTGACTGAGGAATTGCAGGTGGACCCACAACTTGAAGCCATTACCTCATGGATGTCATACTATCGCAATCCTGCAGCGGTGATATTGGCGGAGACTTTGAATGGCCTGGATGCCTGGCGAGAAGGCCGTTCCGACTTTTTAAGGGGTAGCCCTGTGATGCTATTCATGTGGTTATCTGAAAGATTTCGCTTGTCGACTCCTCCAAAATATCCTTTGTCGGACGTACCCAACTTCTTTTTGCGCTATTTCATCTGCATGGGCCTGTATGTTGAGAATTGGGAGAATTGGCTTGTGGAGCATGGGGCTTGTGGGCTGTATTGGTCAGTGCCTTGGTGGGGACAGTTGCAGCCTATTCTGGAGATAGGAGAATATTCATATGTGCGGATGGTTGGTCTTAGGTAGACCTCTTTTTATTTCCCTTGGCGGCTTTTTCTCCAATTTGGCTGGGCGCTGGTCGTGCCCCCTCGGACCTCAAATTTCTTTTCGGTAGAAGATTTGACTGAGCGGTTGCGACTGTTGCTAGGATCTCTGTGAGAAAATCGGCGTCCGTCGACCCATCCCTCTCAGTCTGTTAGGAAGGTTTGCCATGTCCCCAAAGATTATATGAAGTGGTTGTGGAGGAAAGTAGTCAGCAAGATGTTGGTTGTAGAGACCGGTCGGAGGTGGTTTGTTTTATCTGACTCCATGGAAGGGGCTGTTGTGGTCTTTTCGAAGATGGTTAAGGATCATCGGTACATGGAGTGTTTACGTCACTCCATTCAGGCAGGAGAAACTTGGGGTCCTCAGGATGTGGATGATGAGGGTGCAGGCTCTTCGGGTAGCTATCGGTAGGACTCCTGGGGAGTTTATTTATGCAACATATATGGGGGATATTGTCTGGGTTTTTTGGTAGTAGGGGGGAAGGGAGTTATCCGTTCCTTTTTCTTATGTAATCCATACTGTAGTTTCTTATTAATGAAATAAATAAGTTTCTGATCATCCAGCTGTGCCTTTCGATGAATTTTTTATTTTGAATTATCTATACCAATCGCTAAGGCATACATAATCCTTTTGTTCAAGTAGATGTTTAGAATGAACTGTTGTTCTCGGGGGTAAGAAAAGAATGGTATTTTGTGAAAAATAAGGGGCCGTGCTCATGTGAGGAGTATGAGCTGCCTACATATTTGAAAAAGTTCTTATCTGTTTGAAAATAGTTTTTGCAGAGGATCAGGCCAACGTAGTTCTGGGTAGAGGGAAATGGAGAGAGGCTTTTTTTTTAGAATAGAAGGGGGATGAGAAGAGTCGTAGCGCACCGAGATTTTGGACTAGGGGTAGAACTTCTTGAGACGGTCCAGATTGACTGGACGAGCCATCTCTTCCCCGTCTAGGTCAGTGAGCATGGTGGCACCGCCGGATAAGATTTTCTTCACAATGTAAGGGCCTCTCCAATTGGGTTTGAACTTTCCTCTGGGGTCCCAGATGGGTTCGATTATCTCTTTGAGGGCTAAATCCCCCTCTCGGACACCGCGGTCCTTCACTCTCTTGTTGAATGATCGCGCTATTCAGCGATGGTATCCTTGTATGTGGTAAAGAGCTTTTAATCTCCGTTCATCTAGGAGGGTCAGCTCATCAAGACGACCTTGGCACCAGTCTTCTTCACTAACCTTGCTTTCGAGCATGACATGTAACGAGGGTATTTCCAGCTCCACAGGTAGGACTGCCTCCATGCCGTAAACCAGGGAGTAATGGGTGTCCCCAGTAGAGGTTCTAATTGAGGTTCGATAGCCGCAGAGGGCGTAGGGGATCCGATCGGCCCAATCCCTATAACTTTCGGTCATCTTGCTGATGATGTCTTTGAGGTTTTTGTTTGCGGCCTTAACTGCACCATTGGTCTGAGGTCGGTAGGGAGAAGATTTGTGTCTCTGAATCCCGTATTTGCTGACTATTTTTGTGACTTCTGCCTCAAAGTGCAAAGCATTATCCGACACTAGCTCGTGCGGGACCCCATATCGGCACATGATATTCTTCTTGATGAATTTGGCCACCTTCTTGGAATTTAATACTGTGTATGACTCAGCTTCGACCCATTTGGTGAAGTAATCGATGGAAACCAGGATTAACTAATCCCATTTGACACTTTTGGTGTAACCTTCCCTATGATGTCGATACCCCAGGTGGAGAACGATCAGGGAGAAGTCATGTTGTATAATTCCCGCGGAGGTAGATGTTGGAGATTGGAGAACTGTTGGCATTTAGGGCACCTCCGAACATAGGCAGTGCAATCCTGGGCCATGGTGGTCCACTAGTAGCCTTATGGGATGATCTTTTTGGCAATCATGTGACCGTTCATATTAGGTCCGCATTCCTCGCTGTGGATTTTATGCATTATCTTTTCAATGTCAGCCCCTGCAATACAGTGCAAATGAGTTCCATCAAAATTCTTCTTGAGTAGTGCTTTATGGTAGATGATGTACTGAGCGGCCAGCCTTCGGAGGGTAGCTCGATCGTTCTTGTTGGAACCCTTGGGATACCTACCGTGTTTGAGGAGGCACCAAATATCATAGTACCAGCAATTGGCTAGTTCGGGATCTTCAGTGGAGACAAGCTCAATATGGTAGCAATGGGTCGGTCTATCTTGTTTTTAAACTAGGAAGGGGGTCATTGTTATTCCCTCGGGCATGTCGACCACGGAAGCCAAAGTAGCGAGATCATCGGCTAGGTTGTTCTTTGCTCGGGGTAGGTAATGGAAGGTGATATCTCAAAATTGGAAGGCCAACTCTTCTAATTGGGCATGAAAGGGTTGAAGCTTTTCGTCCTTGACCTTCCACTTTTTGAGCACTTGACCGATGATAAGGGCAGAATCCCCGTATACATCGAGGTATTTAATACCTTTCTCGAGAGCGACCTGGAGGCCCACTGTGCATGCCTCGTATTCTGTCATATTGTTGGTGCAAGGGAAATCCAATTTAATGGCGATGGGAGTGTGGGAGTCATGTGGGGCGACCAGAAGTATCCCAATGCCATATCCCTTTTTGTTGGCAGTGCCGTCGAAGAACATTTTCCATCGGGGGCGGTCTTGAGTGGTGAAGAGGATGTTTTCATCTGGGAATTCGGAGATCCAGACATCCGCTTCTTCTATAGGGTAGTCAGTGAGGTAATCAGAGATGGCTCTTCCTTTAACGGCTTTCTATGTAACGTACACAAACTCGATTAGGAGCATCAACCATCGGGCCATTCGACTAGATAAGGCGGGTTTCTCAAGCAGGTATTTGATGGGATCCATTCGGGATACTAGTTTAATGGGGAATGCGAGCATGTAATGTCGTAACTTTTGGGTGACCCAGAAAAGTGCGACACATTCTTTTTCCAAAGTAGTGTAGTTGACCTCGTATTCGGCCAACTTGCGACTGACGTAATAGATGGATCTTTCTTTGCGGGAGTCCTCGAGGTACTAGGCTAGTAAAGCCCCGGCTGTAGTGTCTGTTATGGTTAGGTATAAGAGCAGAGGGAGACCAGGCTGTGGTGGCATGAGAACTGGAGGTTGGGTCAGGTATTGTTTGATTCGATCAAAAGCTTCTTGGCAGGCCTCATTCCAACCTTAGTTGAATCCTTTCGGAGGAGCTTAAAGATTGGTTCACAGATGGAGGTTAGCTGGCTGATGAACCGACTGATATATTGTAATTTCCCCAGGAAGCCTCGAACTTCCTTCTCTGTTCGCGGAGGTGGCATCTCAAGTATGGCCTTTAGCTTGGCGGGATCTGCTTCTATCCCCTTCTCACTGATCATGAATCCTAAGAGTTTTCCCTTCGTAACGCCGAAGACACACTTCTGTGGATTAAGTCTCATCTGATACTGCCGCAGTCGTTCGAAGAACTTTCGGAGAGCGAGAACATGACCTTCTCTAGTTTTGGACTTGATAATCATATCATCCACGTAAACCTCGACGTCTTTATGGATCAGATCGTGCAGGATGGTTGTGGCAGCCCTTTGGTAGGTAGCCCCAGCATTCTTGAGATCGAATGGCATAATGGTGTAGCAAAAAGTTCCCCATGGGGTGATGAATGCGGTTTTCTCTTGGTGGTCGGGATGCATCTTAATTTGGTCCTATCCGGAAAATCCGTCGACAAATGACTTGAGAGCATGGCTGGCTGTGTTGTCCACGATCATGTCGATGTTGGGTAGCAGATAATCATCCTTCGGAGAAGCTTTGTTTAAATCTCGGTAATCCACACACATTCGAACCTTTCCTCCTGATTTTGGTACAGGTACAATGTTGGCCAGCCACGTGGGATATTCGATTACTCGAATGAAACCCACGTTCAACTATTTGATCACCTCTTCTTTGACCTTAAGCGACCATTCGGTGCGGAGCTTTCTCAACTTTTGTTTAACTGGCTTGGCATCTGGGAGAATGGGGATCTCGTGCTGAGATATTTCGGGATCAATACCGGGCATGTCGTCGTAAGACCATGCGAATACATCCATGAACTCCTTTAGCAATTCTTCGAGTTGTGCGCACTCATGCTCGTCAAGGGTGGCCCCTATCCTAATATCGCGCAGTTGGCTACTAGAACCGAGATTAATAACGACAGTCTCTTCTTCATTAACTTAAATGCGGGTATGTTGTTTATTATTAACCTTATTTAGATCAGTTAAGAATTATTCATTTGCAAAATCATCATCATCAAAAGTTTGATTAAAATCCACACAATTAATGTAAGGCACAGCAAGATACTCAAAATCTTCGTTTATTTCATTAATAGGAAAAACAGCATTGAGAATCTCATCAAAAGAGGTCTCAATTACATTTGAGCAAGGATGGCCAACAGTAGATAAAACAGCGTAAACATTGGGGTTGAGGGAGATTTCAAGAGGTAGAACTGGTGCAGCATGCTAGTTGAGGAGAGGTGTATCAGCAGCTTTAATCATACGGGATGGATCCCTTGATGTAGTGCCTGAATGAACCATGCCGAGTGTCAGCCCCAGTGTCTGCAGGTTGAAGGAATCTTCGGAGTCACTTTCCTCAGTTTCTTCAGTATCTTTGATAAGCGGTGGCACCTGGTATTGGTAACTTTCGGCCCATGGGTAGCTATCTTCGAAGAAGATCTCCATTCCAGGCTTCATCTTCTTATCTGTATGGTCATACCATGGTTCTGGAAAATCGCAAAAGGGGAAATCCTCGCCCTCCTTGATGAATCGTCCATTTAAAGAATCTCCCGAGATAGTTCGAACGAAGAACCCTCTCTTTGATCGAGTCTGGCGGATAATTCTGAGTTCTGGTTCCGATGGTTGATATCCCAAGCCGCAAGGAGGGAAAGCTTTCTTCAGTTCGATGGGCTCAAGTATCCCTTGCTGCCTTTGTCCCAGTCCGGGCATGAAGTGCATGTTTCTGAATATCTGAATCACATTAACATTGCCATGAGGATCATATTCAGGAAAAACCCTTTCTTTGAAATCGTCCCCTGCCGGGAGAAGGAATGGTTTGACTCAAAAACCTGATAGGAGCATATCATTTGACCCGTGCTGTATCTCAAGAATTGGATTGCTGGTGCTTGCACCCTCGGCGTTACCGTCGTCACCCAAGATGGTGATGACTCGCCCATCGGCGAAGAACTTTAGTTTCTGATGGAATGAGGAAGAGACACCCTTTATACTATAGAGCCAGGGTCGTCCGAGCAATAGGTTAAAACAGGTCGGGATATCGATGACTTGGAATTCGACGACAGGGTTTATAGGTCCAACCCTTATTACAAGTTTTATAAGTCCCATCACCTCACGGCGGGTATTATCGTAGGCACGTATGGCAGCGGATGTTGGAGCGAGGTCACTTTCTTTCAGACCTAAACATTTGAAGGTTCTCAGCGAGCAGTCATTCAAAGCAAATCCATTGTCAATGAGAGAGAGTGGTATAACCTTCCCTATAACTTCGACGGAGATGTTGAGTGCATGATTGTGATTTGGCCCAATTTTAGGGATTTCTTCTTCAGAAAAGGACAACATTCGGGTAGAGGTTAAAGATCCGACCAGGTTCACCGCTTCTTCTGGTGTGGTAGAGGGAGGAACTATGGGTCCAGTGAACAATTTGATCAAAGCATTTTTGTGTAGCTGGGAAGACATGAAAAGCCCCCATAGAGTGATGTTAGCTTGAGTTTTCTTCAATTGATCGAGGATTTTGCTCTCCTCGAGGGTCATTTCTGGCATAGGAAGGTTTTCAACGCCCTTCCCCTTATCATTGGTTGGTAGCGAGTTTGGAATTTAATAATGTCTCCCAGATCTGGTCATGTGATTTACTGAAGAAGGGAAAAACTTACATCCAGTTTCCTCATCAATCTCAGGTTGTTCTTCCACCTTATCTATTTCTCAAAGGAGTTCCTCAAATGATATCATCCCACATAAGTAAGTTATTGGGCCATTTCCTCCTGAAGCTTGTTCTTCATTTGAAACTTCAAATTCTTCCCCCCATCCGATGGCAACAATTCTATTTTCCCTTGTGAAGTCAATGCATTTCATAACTTCAACGGATTCTGCATATAGGTCTTCCTATTCTGTGGGGAGGTATAAGGGTGAAGGGACCAGGTGCACTTGCAGCTTCAAAGAGTCAAGTAACTCGGTGATACTGCAAATGTTATTGGTTTGACTGAATGCTTTCGTCATGATCCCGACAACATCATCTAAGAATATTTCGTTGGTTGGTACCATCCACCTATCTGATTCTCGGGCCCATTTTTGTGCTTCTAAAAACAACGTACTAAACCTCTGGCAGTCGATAATCATCTGTGAGGGCAATTTCATCCCGAACTCTAGGAATTGGTTTAACACATCTGACAATTCCATACCTCCACTTTCAGAATAAGTCCGGACAGTGATGAATGCTCTGGTAAGGAGTGACAGCGCCTGATCAGCGGGGCTAGCAGGGTGTAGGAGGAAATATGAGCAAAGTTGAAGGGGTTTAGAAGGGTATCAGGGTGTGATTTGAGTTGATGGATCAAAATCTGGGTTTCCTTCCAAGAAGATGGAATTGGTGTGATTTGGGAGTGGGTTATGAGTAGTGTTTGGTTTAAGATTGGCTGGTGGGGCGATGGTACCTCGGCCAATGAGATCTTGGATTATGTTTCGAAGGTGGAAGCATTGGTCGGTGGTATGGCCAGCTTTTTGGTGAAAGACGCAATGAGCATCGGTCTTGAAATTTCTGGGAAGTGGATTGGGTAATGGATGTGGATCCAGGGGTTTTATAAGGTTTTGGCTTAACAGGGCTTGGTAAACTTTGGAGAGGGGAACATGGAGCTCAGTGTATTCCCTTCGGATGGAAGCAGGGCGGCTTTTCGGTGCCCATGATGTGGTTGGTTAAGAGATGTTGTTGATGGTTGAGACTGCGGCACTGACAGGATTGTCATATTTTCTGGGGGTGAACTGTCCGGACACCTTCTTTGGTTCAACTTCTGTTTTGGCAAGACTCTCTTCGATTTTTATTCCTGATTCTCTGAGAGCTCGAAAATGGGGGTAGTACTGTCCTCCCATGGTTGCTCGGACATGGGGCAAGAAATTCTTCTTCACTATGCTGACTTGTTCTTCTTCAGATGGTCGATTAGTAATGGTAGCCGCTTTTTCCCTCCATCGGGCTATAAAGTTACTGACTGATTCTCCGGAGTTCTGTTTGAGCAACTCTAAATCACGGAGGCTGACCTCAAGCTCTTCGTTGTATTTGTACTGCGACATGAATTCTTAGGCTACATCCTCCCAGCTACAGATTCTGGATTCCTCAAGAGATAAAAACCATCGGAGAGCACTGTCTTTCAAAGTTTGCTGAAATAATTGGGCCATCACTTCTTCCAAAGCCCCTAGTAGAGTCATGGAACGATGATAACAATGAAGATGAACAATCGGGGGACCACTCCCTCCAAATTTCTCGATATTTGGCATTTTGAAATTCTCGGGTAACCTTGCTTTAGGATAAGGAGACATATGGGTGTAGTCCATGTAATTCCCAGAGATCCTGACTTGGTCAAACTTCTTGGTGAGCATTTTGATATCCTCTTTGAATTTGTTCAACTCCTCCTCCTTTGGATCAGCAACCAGAGGCAAGTTAGCCATAGGCTGGGCAATGTTTGGCATTGGAAGCTGGGCAGGCGGCGGCCCATTAGCAGGAGGGGCACGCGGAGCGTGCTGATATTCTTCCGGGACCCAGATGGGCTCGGGTGGACCCATAGTACGAGGGAACAGTGCCTCGGGCTCTTGAGGAATAGGACCTTGGTTTCGTTGCATTTCTCGGACCTCAGCTTGGAAGTTGTCAATCTTGGCCACGAGCTGAGCTAGGACTGTCGGCAGATCTGGTTGTATGACTGGTACTTGATCCGCATTCTCCATGGAATATGGATGGATTCTGTACTCGGAAGAAGTAGTAGAGGAACGGATGAAACTCCGGGGTGATTTGACTGAAGACCTAAGCCAATAAGGAGCCAGGCCAAGGGCGTGCGGTCAACCTGAGAAGGCGTAGGATGAGATTTATTTTTGAGAAAAGGGAAGGAACTATTTTTGGATTTTTGATAAAAAGCGAGAAATGTTTTTGGATTTTTGATAAGAAAGGGAGAAATGTTTTTTGGATTTTTGATAAGAAGGGAGAAATGTTTTTGGAGACGGAACTCAGCATGATTATTATGACTATTATGTTCTCACTTGTATTTAATTCTCCTAAATGCAATGTCGGACGAGACATGAGCCTGGAAAAGTGGGGTTTTAATATATGCAAAGCTACGGTTTGGGACTTGTAACCAGGCTTGCGGACAGATTCCCATTTTAAAAAAGCGCAAAAATTGGGCGGAAGATCGACCCAAAATTTTGGCAGAGTTTCGAGTCGAAATCGGCAATCTAAAGTGTGTGTCCTAAGTTTGACACCTATATGCGGGTATGCAGTTGGTTGGGTGAATCGTCATGGGTTCCCCCCTTTGGCGTGACTTCCACGATATACGTCTTGCTCTTGCGGGCAATCGGTACGTGTGGACAAGCCATTTGATATACCTGAGTGTACGTGAATGGCCTCATCATATACCTCGTGAGGACGATACGTGTGAGAGCGAATTCGATATACTCGGCGTACGTGAACGAATTCCTTGCAATCTACCTCCCATCATGACTTCAATCAAGCGGTACGATGTGGGGGAACCGTTCGATATACGTCGAAGGTACTTAGCCAATGGAAGGTGAGAGTCATATCGCTTAGGCTAACTGTGACCTGTCGGACCAGCGCCCATCATGAAGTGACCCTCCAGTTACTGGGTAAAATTTGGTCAATATAAATGCTCTTTGGTGATGTCGTGTGAACCATGCATGATTCTCTTATTAGTCGCTTATGATGAGAATGCCTTTCTTTGATTATGCCAAATCGAGAACAAGTACAAGTACCCCAAAAGGTACGCCAAGTATGGATAGGTGATGCGTGCAACATGGGGATATACGTGATCCTAGGTGTACGTGGTGTGAGGTTTACATGGAGGATTTTCTACAAGTGTGTGAACATAAGCATAAGCATGGGATATACATGTGAGAAAGGGGAACATGCAGATATGGTGGGGAGGAAGCATAAACAAATATAGCATCCATGTAAATAGAGTCAAGCCCTCAAAATAAATAAAAGTCCCCAGCAGAGTCTGGCCATCCCCGCCCATCCCCGCCGCGGAGGGAGGAGGAATCCTTTGGGTCCCGCGCATCCCCTCTCGGGAGAGCACTTTGACCGGCGTCGATTTTGTGAGGTGTGAAAAATGTAGAGAGATTCAGAGTCGCCAGTCTATTTTACTCAAAACAGACAAAAGAAAAAGAGGAAGCCACCCCGAAGGATGGCATCCAAAGACATACTGGTGCGTGCGAAACCAAAATGATTCGAAAAGGGTTCGGAGGCTTAGTTACGAAATGGGAAGGTGTTAGGCACCCATTCCGCCCTTTCGATCTCTCATGGATATTTGTTATTTTCCTTTATGTTTCCCCCCGTGAGATGTGTGCATGTGTTCATATATATAATGGAGGTAGGAATCCTCGGCTTGTATCATGGAAAAGATAAAGCGAGTCATCCATAGGAAGATTATAAAAGTAATATTAGCAAAATAAGATTTACGCGGGTACCCCTACGTTGATCGCTATAAAGGAACGATAACGCACATGGAGTAATGTGTCACTAAGACTAAGGATATATATAATATAAGAAAAATGGATTTAGAGAAAATAGGAAATGAGAGAAAAAGTGAGAGAAAGGACTCGAGTCTCGGGTTTTACCCCGGGACGCCTATGTAGCCTATAAAGTCATCAAAGTCCACGTAGTTCGCATACAAAGCAAAGGGGTGGGGTTTATCCCATAAATCCAAATGCGGGATCTCTTATTTGTAAGTGTGTGTGTGTGTGTGTAGAAAAAGGTGTTTTAGTTGTGAGAAAAATGTGGAAAAAGTGTGAGAATCCCTACTTGGAATTTATGAGCAAACCCCCTTTTTCTTGTTTTGAGGTTTTTATTTATATGAAAATAAGAGATGTGCAATAATACTACATAAAAAGTATATTAGGATGTGTGAGATAAGATTGTAAAAGTGCTAAGTAAGAAAACAAGTTATTGGGAATTCAAGAGAATTTAAGAGAGAGAGTTTGAGAAAGTTGGACCTTCTTAAAGATCTTGAGCTTGATCTTGAATGTTGGAGAGTAGACCTTAAGATTGGATGATGATGGAGAGTGGTTAATTCACCAAGTTTGATGAAAAGGATGATGAAAAGTGAAGGTAAAAGAGGGATTTGGAAGTTGAAATCACGTTGCCTTCGAGAGAGGTTTATGGGATTCGTTTAGAGAGATTTCTATCAGATCTGGGATCCCCTTACAAATGAGGCCAAGGCCTCCTTTTATAACCCAGGGGACTACCGATCGGCCCTATCATGGCACTGCCTATCGGCAGGTGCCGATAGGCAGGATATGGGACCTGCAATTTGGCAGTGCGCCTCAGGCTTTTTCAGAAAATTAGCCACCGAGGGCAAATTGTTGGTCAGAATCGTGCACAGGGCATACCGTTGGAAAGGTATTTCAGAGACCTTCGAAAGTCATTCAGACTGATCCCGGGTTCGGGAGTTGACTTTGGGTCAAATGTGGCTCGGAAGCATTTGTCGGTCCATTGGACGGGGAATCGCGCGGACGCAAACGGCGCGTTCGTCAGCATGGTAAGTCTGAATCGCGCATGGGGCATACCATTGGAAAGGTTAGGAGATGTACTTCGACATTCCAAAGAGTTTGACCTGGTTTGGAGAGTTGACTTTGGTCAATCGGGCCCAGGAAGCGCTCGGTGGCTTCCCGGAGTCAAACGGATCGTTCGTCCGCATGGAAAGTTAGAATTGCGCACGGGATGGACCGTTGGAAATGGTATTCAGTTCTCATCTAAGATTCATTCATCCTCGGTCGAGCTGAAGAGTTTCCATAGGTCAAATAGATCTCGGGAGCGCCCGGTGGCCTCTGGGTCACGTTTCGGACGCAAATAGCGCGTTCGTCCTCATGGTAAGTCGGAATCACGCACGGGGTAGACCATTGGAAAGGGTATTCAGTGCCCTTAGAAGATTCATTGAGTCTCGGTCAAGACGAGGAGTTTGACTTTTTGGTCAAACTGAGCCGGGGGTGCTCGATGGCTTTCAGGTCAGTACTCGGGACATGATCTGGGTTTATAGTGATGAAGGGAGGTACTAGGGACCTAAGGAGAGTTAAGGGGTGACAGAATGGGGTGTCTACATTGGTAAAGTTAGGTTAGAAATGGGTTTTAGAGATTTGGGTTAATATTGTAAGGAACAAAAACTGAACAGGCCGGACGGGTTCGATTTCTTGTCCTCGGATCGATTCATTGATGAAGAAGCAGACCGATTCATTTTTAAAACCATCGGTTTGGTTTGTTATCTTCGAGCACCCGACCGGTGCATTTGTTTAAACCATCGGCTCGGTTCGCAAGTCACGATTTTCTAACTCTTCTTTAACTCCTTTATAATTGGGCTTAGTGATGGAGAACCCTCTAATATGAAGTGATATTAATGTTTATGATGTAGAAAGTGGGTTAATGATACCACACGATGGTATGGAGACATCGGTACAATTATGGAGGTATACTAGGTAGATTAATTCTCTGGTTCTTTCATGAATTTTCATGGGACGAGGAATTTATTTAAGATATTGGATACGGGCTAGCTGAGAGAAGTCGTGTGTCCTGAGTAATATTAAACATGATAATTAATCAAATTTGCAATTGATTATTATAGCTTAAGTGAGTGATTGAGTAATAAATTGTATTTAGAATATATGTGGGGAAGTATCGGCTAGTGTAATGAGTGCAATACACAGGTAGCGAAGTTTATTGACATATATACATTCGAATATGAGATTGTATGTATAAGTATGATGTGTGTATATATATCCTGAATATATGATATATTATGTGTAACATACCCCTCTAGTTCTATCATGGAAAGTTTCGCAATGTGGGTGAATCCCTTGGGTAGTGAATGTAAGGAAAGTATAGTCCCCAGGTCATAGTGTCCACTATTTATACAATGTGACTTTTATCATCGGTGAGACATCTTGGGTGTGATTTGTCTCTCTTTTAGTTGATGAACTATGGTTTCTTACCATATGTTTGTGCTTTGTTTTACCAAGTCGGTGTGAGAGTCCATTGATTGGTACCCAAGATGGGGTGTGTATCCCTTAGAAAATTGTAGCACTTAGAGACTGCATCCAGTGAGTGCTTTGAGGGATTGTTAGTATACATATTATGAGTGATATGTATGTATACTTGATGTGAAATGATAAATCATTTATAATAATGAGAGGAATTTTATGCACGCTTTAATGATTAATGTGTGAATCAATATTCTTATAACTAGTGAAAGTTAGTAGTAATGAATCGATATATGATCATTGAGAATGATATTAAAAGCAGTTATGTCAGTAGGGATTAGATTCCCGAGTGGGGAGTTGACCCGTAAGTACGAGGTTGGGTTATCCATAGTTGAGTCGGGTAGCTTAACCAAGATTTAAAAATCGTACGTTTAGGTGCACACTATGGTTGAGGAGTGAGTAGGAGTCTTAAGAGAGGGAGGCACCAACTTAATTATGGAATTTCGCAATCATAATTATTATGCATTTTAATTCACTTGATAAAATATTTTTTAACCAGACGATGACCCGTATATATCTTTTCTTTTTATTTTCCTTTGTTATATCTTTTAGGTGTCCCGCCACAAGGACACCAAGGATGATCTTCCATTCCAGAATCTATGGAGCTGCATCATAAGTGCCATGTTGCATGATTTTTTATATAGTCGCATCTCAATTTTTTAATCTAGTTAAGGACCAGCAGTGTAATTCGGGCGTATGATGCACAAGTGTTGTATTGATGTATATGCTTTATATTTCAGACATTTGATATATTGTATGGGTCTGTTAATCGACACCTTATTCAGTTAATTTTATTGTACAGTTTTGTTACATGTATAAATGTTCATCTTTGTAACTGTCGTTAATGGATGTAATTGTAATATTTTTATAACTGGAAACTTTTGGTATCTGCTTTATTATTATTTATGGGTGATTAATTGTATTTTTTGTCTGTGCAACAGTGATGTTAAGAATATCGATTTGAGATTCCTATTTTATTTTGGTATAGGGTTGTCCACCCGTTATTTTAATAAGTGGGGTGTCACAAACACCTCGTATGAGAACAATGCAACTCATAAGAACATACCGCGTATTCACACGACTCCCAGTTTGAGAATATGACTCAAATTTGCAAATAATCAAACACATGATTGAGAACGTGCCCTAAGGGGGGAAAACCTAAAAATCCACCAAACGTCCATTTAATGGGCACAAATACCTCCCATGAAAAATATAACTCATTGGAACTGATCACATAGCCATGGGAATACCAGTTTTAGAATTGTACTAAAATTTGCAAATGAGGAAACTAAGGCTTGAGAACCTTCCCCTATGGGAAAACACAAAATGACCCCATCAGAGGCACGCATACCTCGCATGAGACAAATGTCTCCTTTAAGAACTGACCGCGTAGTAACGGGACTCCCAATTTATGAATAAGAATAAAATTTGCAAATAAGCAAATTTGGGCTTCAAATCATGCCCCTAGGGGAAACCCAAAACAACCCTTAAATGGACCCATAAGTGGAATGTGCACCTCCCACGGGACCATTGTACCTAAAAGGAACTGATGTCATACTCACGAGACTCCTGATTTGGGAATAGGGCTAAAATTTGCTAATGACCAAACTTAGGCTAGAAAATGTGCCGATGGGAAAAACCAAAGTTGACCCCTAACCACCACGCAAGGGGAACAAACACCTCACACAGGACAAATGTAACTCATAGGAACTTACCACGTAGTCACGGGACTCCTAGTCTTAGAATAGGATAAGAATTTGCAAATAAGCAAACTTAGGCATGAAAAGGTGCCCCTTGGGGAAAACCCAAAACAACCGTCTAACGTCCCTGCAAGGGAAATGTACACCTCGCATTGGACCAATATAATTAGTAAGAACTAATTGCGTCATCACAGGACTTTCGATTTGAGATTAGGACTAGAATTTTCAAATAAGTAAACTTAGGCTTGAAAAAAAAATAGCACCCCAAACGACCGCACTAGGGGCACGAACACCTTGCATGGGACCAATGTAACTTGTAAGAACTAGCCGCGTAGACACGAAACTCCGTATTTGAGAATATGGAAAAAAATTGCAAATAATCATACTTAGGCTAGAAAATAAGGCCCTGGGGGAAGATACCAAAAAACCCAAACAGCGCCACGAGGGGCATGAACACCGGACATAGGACCAATCTAACTCGTAAGAACTTACCGAATAGGCATGGTACTTTCGGTTTAAGAATAGGACTAAAATTTGAAAATAACCATACTTAGACTTGAAAACATGCCCATAGGGAAAAACCCAAGATAGCCCCAAAACGGCCCCGCTAGGGGCACGAACACCTCGCACGGAAGCAACGTAGCTCGTAAGAACGAACCACGCAGACACGAACCACTCTATTTAAGAATAGTTTTAAAATTCTCAAATAAGTAGACTTAGGCATAAAAATGAGCCCTTAGGGGTAAAAACCAAAGCATGACTCAAATTTCCTGATGTCGGGTAGAAACACCTCGTATGGGACAAATGTAATTCGTAGGAACTGACTACATATTCACGGGACTCCCGGTGTGAGAATAGGTATATAATTTGCGAAAAAGAAAACATAATCTTGAAAACACTCCACTAAGGGGAAAGCCCAAAACATCCCCCAAACGAATCAACACGGGCATGAACACTCCTCACGGGACCAATATAACTCGTAGGAACTGACCATGTAGTCGATGGGCTTCCAATTTGGGAATATGACTAAAATTTTCAAATAAGAAAATTAAGGCTTGAAAACATTCCTCTAGGGGAAACCCAAAATTGCCCAAAAATGGCCCCACTAGTGGCATGAACACTTCCCACATGATCACTGTAACTCGTAGGAACTAACCGCATAGACACGGCACTCCCCGTTTGATAATGGCATAGAAATTTGAAAATAAGCATACTTAGGCTTGAAAATATGCCCCTGACAATATGGCATGAACACCTCACACTGGACCAATCCAACTCGTAGGAACTTACCGCATAGTCACGGGAGTTTCGGTTTGAGAATAGGAATAAAATTTGCATATAATTAAAAAACCTTGAAAACTTAACCTTGGGAAAAACCCAAACAAGCCAACAAACGCCCCCCTAAGGTGCACGAACACCTTGTAGGGGAACAATTTAACCCATAAGAACGGAATGCATAGTCATGGGACTCCCGATTTGAGAATAGGATAATAATTTTCTAATACGAAGACTTAGGCTTGAAAACTTGCCCTCACGGGAAACCAAAAAAATCCAAACGGCCCCGTAAGTGACATGAACTCCGCACACAAGACCAATATAGCTTGTAGGAACTGACTGCCTAGTCACGAGACTCCTGATTTAAGAATAGTACTAAAATTTGCAAATAAAAAGACCTAGTCTTGAAAATGTTCCGCCAAGGGAAAACCCAAAAAAACCCGCAAATGCATCTGCAAGGGACACGAACACCTCGCACATGACCAATGTAACTCATAGGACCTGATCGCATATTCATGGCACTCCCGGTTTGGTAATAGAAATAAAATTGTAAATAAGAAAACTTAAGTTCAAAAAGGTATCTCTAGGGAAAAAACCCAAAACACCCCCTAAACGATCCTCCAAGGGGCCTGAAACACCTCGCATGGGACCAGTGTATCTTATAGGAACTAATCGCATAGTCACGAGAATCCTAGTTTGAGAATAAGACTAAAATTTGTAAATAAGAAGACTTTGTCTCGAAAACTTTCCCTTGCGGGGAAAGCTAAAACAATACCGAGATGGCACCATAAGAGGCACGAACACCTCACACAGGTCCAATCTAACTCGTAGTAACTAACCGTGTAGTCACAGGAATCTCGATATGGGAGTAGGACTAACCTTTTCAATTAAGCGAACTTAGAATTGAAAATGTTCCCCTACGAGAAAATCCCAAACGGCTCAACGAGGGACACGAATGCCTCTCACGGGACCAATGTAACTCGTAGGAATTTTCTACATAGTCAATGGACTCCCAGTTTGAGAATAGGACTAAAATTTTCAAATAATCAAACTCGGGCCTGAAAACGTTTCCCTTGGAGAAAAGCAAAAATAGCCCCTAAGCGGCCACGCTAGGGGCCCAAACAACTCACCCGGGAAGAATGTATCTCGTAGGAACTAACTGCATTGACACAAGACTCTCGGTTTGAGAATATGACCAAAATTTCCAAATAATCATACTTAGGTTTGAAAATGTGCCCCTTGGGTTAAACCTAAAAAAAATTAAACAACCCCACAAGGGACACATACACCTCTCACGAGACCAATCTAACTCGTAGCAACTTACTGCATACTCATGGGACTTTCGGTTTGAGAATATGATTTAATTTTAAATTAGACTTAGCCTTGAAAATGTACCCTTAGGAGGAAACAAAAATAGCCCCCAAACGGCCCCTCCTACAGGCACGAACACATCGCACTAGACCAATATAACTCGTAGGAATTAACCACGTAGTAATAGGACTCCAAAGATGAGAATAGGATTAAAATTTGCCAATAAGAAAAGTTAGGATAGAAAATGTGCCCCTGGGGGATAACCCTCCCCCCCCCCCCCAAAAAAACCCCAAACGGCCTCACAAGGGGCACGAACACCACAAACATGACCCATGTAACTTGTAGGAAGTGACCGCCTAGTCACGGCACTCCCGGTTTAACAATAGGACTAAAATTTGAAAATAAATAGACTTAGGCTTTAAAATGTACCCCTATGGGGAAACCCTAAAACAACGCCTAAAATTCCCCGCTTGGGGCACAAATACCTCGCACGGGAATAATGTTGCACGTAAGAACTAACCGCGTAGACATGGGACTACAGGTTTGAGAATATGACTAAAATTTAGTAACGAGTAAACTTAGTTTCAAAAACACACCCCTTGTGGAAAAATGAAAACACACCCCAAATGGTCCCACAAGGGACAAGAACACCTCTAACATTAATAATGTAACTCATTGGAACTGACCGCGAAGTCAATGGACTCGCGGTTTGAAAATAGGACTAAAATTTTCAAATAAAAAGATGAAGATTGAAAACGTACCGCTAGGGAAATCCCAAAACAACCACCAAACGACCCCACAAGGAGTGACAACACCTTGCACGTGATCAATGTAACTCTTAGGAACCAACTCCATAGTCACGGGACTCTCAATTTGAGAATAAGACTAAAATCTTCAAATAAATAGACTTAGGCTTGAAAATGTGCCCCTGGGGAAAATCCCAAAAAATCCCCTAGACACCCCCATAAGGGGAACGAAAAACTCACACGGGACTATTTAATTCATAGGAATATACGACATAATCACGTGACAATGCAGCCAGTGAGTTCACATGGCCCAACAAGGGGCACAAATCCATTACACGAGACCAATATAACTCGTAGGAACTAGCTACGTAGTCACGGCACTGATGGTGTTATAATACGATTAAAATTTCAAAATAAATAGACTTAGGCTTGAAAATGTGCCCCTGGGGGAACCCCCCAAAAAGAAAAATAGTCTCGTAAGGGGTATGAACAACTTGCACTAGACATTACAACTTGTAGGAACTACCAACCTAGTAACGGGACTCCCGACTTGAGAATAGGACTAAAATTTTCAAATAAGAAGACTTACGCTTGAAAATGTTCCCACAGGGGAAAAGCACAATGAAATGGCCCCACGAGGGGTAGGAAGATCTTGCACAGGACCGATGTAACTCATAAGAAGTGGTCGTGTAGTCACGAGATTATCGATTTGAGATTATGACTCAAATTTGCAAATAAGCATACTTAATCTTAAAAACATGCCTTTAGGGGAAATAAAAAATAGCCCCCAAACTACCCTGCATATGGCACGAACGCCTGGCATGGGACTAGTGTAACTAAGAGTAACTAACCGAGTAGTCAAGGAATACCTAGTTTTATAATATGACTGAAAACGTTCCCCTATGGGAAAACCCTAATTAACTCCCAAGTGGCCCCGTAAGGGGCATGAATACCATGCACCAGACGAATGTCACTCGTAGGAAATGACCGCTTACTCAAGGGCCCCCCGGTTTGAGAATAAGACTAAAATTTTCACATAAGAAAATTGAGGCTTAAAAACGTGCCCCAAGTAGAAAAATGAAACTTTGACTCAAAACGGCCCCGTAAGGGCACAAACGCATCGCACGGGAAAAATGTAACTCATACAAAATTGAATGCGTAGTCACATGAGTCCCGGTTTGAGAATACGACTAAAATTTGTGATTAAGTACATTTAAGCTTGAAAGCGTACCCCTAGGGGAAAAATAAAAACAACCCCCAAACGACCTCGTAAGGGGCTCGAACATCTGGTACGCTACCATTGTAAATCATAGAAACTGATCACGCGGTCACGGGACTCCTAGTTTGAGAATGGGACTAAATTTTTTAAATAAGTTGACTAAGGCTTGGCAACGTGCCTTTAGGAGAAAGCCCAAAGTAAACCCTAGATGGCCCCATAAGAGGCACGAACTAACCACATAGTCATGCGACTCTCGATCTGAGAATAGGACTAAAATATTCAAATAATCAAACTTAGCCTTGAAAACGTTCCCCTAGGGGAAAAACCCAAAACATACCCCCAAAGGGCTCATCAAAGGGCATGAATTGCACTCGCGGGACAAATAAAAATCGTAGGAACTGATTGCGAAGTTAATGAACACCCGATTTGAGAATAGGACAAAAATTTCCAATTAGTTAGACTTAGGCTTGAAAATATGCCCCTAAGGAATACCCAAAATGGCCCTAAAATGGCCCGCTAGGGGTACGAACACCTCTCTTGGTACTAATGTTACTCATAGGAACTAATTATATAGACATGGGACTTACCATTTGAGAATAGGGAAAAATTTGTAAATACACATACTTAGGCTTGAAAACGTGCCCATTGGGGAAAAGATAAAAAATCCCTCAAAATAGCCCCACAAGAGGCATGGACACCTCGCACGGGACCAATCTAACTTGTAGGGACTTAACGCGTAGTCACGGGTCTTCTAGTTTGAGAATAGGATTGAAATTTGAAAATATGTCGATTGAGCCTTGAAAATGTTCCCCTATGGGAAAACCCAAAGTATTCCCAAAAAATCCCCTATAAGAGGACGAACACCTCGCTCGAAACCAATAGAACTCGTAGGAACAAACTGCATAGTCACACAACTCCCAATTTCATAATATGATTAAAATTTGCCAATAAGCAAACTTGGCCTTGAGAATGTACCCCTAGGGGAATAACCAAAAACCACCGCCAGGCGACCCTACAAGGGAATGAACATCTCGCACGTGACCAATGTAACTCATAGGAATTAATTGCATAGTTTCGAGACTCCTACTTTGAGAATAGGACTAAAATTTTAAGATAATATAACTTAGGCTAAAAAATATGCCCGTGTAGGAAACCCCAAAACAAACCCCAAATGACCCCATACAAGGACCGAACAACTCACATAGGTCCAATGTAACTCGTAGGAACTAACCGCGTAGTCACGGGACTCCCAGTCTGAGAATAGGATTAAAATTTGCAAATAAGCAAAGTTAGGCTTGAAAATGTTCCACTACGGGAAAACCCAAAACATATCCCAAACAGCTGGGTAAGGGTCATGAACACCTCTCACGGGACCAATGTAACTCTTAGCAACTGACTGCATAGTCAAAGGATTCCCTGTTTGAGAATATGACTAAAAAATTTAAATAATGAAACTTAGGCTTAAAAATGTGCCACTTGGGGAAAACCCAAAATATCCCTCAAATGGGCCTGCTAGGGGCACGAACATCTCTCACGGGACAAATGTAACTCGTAAAAACTAGAGGCATAAAGGCGGGACTCCCAGTTTGAGAATATAACCAAAATTTGTAAATAAGCACACTTAGGCTTGAAAATATCCCACTAGGGGAAAACCTAAAAATACCCCAAATAACCCCACAAGGGCCATGTACACGTCTTACGAGACAAATCTAACTCATAGGAACTTATCGCATAATTAGGGGACTTTCGGTTTGGGAATAAGACTAAAATTTGAAAATAAATAGACCTAGCCTTGAAAATGTGCCCATAGGGAAAAACTAAAATAGCCCCCAAATAGCCCTTCCAAGGAGCATGAACACCTCGCACGGGACAAATATAAATCGGAGTAACTAACCGTGTAGTAACATGACTCCCAGTTTGAGAATATGACTAAAATTTGCAAATAAGTGGAGTTAGGCTTGAAAATGTGGCCCTGAGGGATAACCCCTCAAAACCCCAAACGTCCCTGCAAGGGGGATGAATACCATACACTGGAACAGTGTAACTCGAAGGAACTGGCCGCCTAGTCATCGGACTCCCGATTTAAAAATAGGACTAAAATTTGTAATAACTAGACTTAGGCTTAAAATGGGCCCTTAGGGGGGAAACAAAAAATAACACCCAAATGGTCCTGCTTGGGGCACAAAGACCTCGTAGGGGACTAATGTATCTCATAGGAACTGACTGCGTAGTCACGAGACTCCCGATTTTAGAATAGGACTAAGTTTTACAAATAAGCAAACTTAGGTTCGAAAACATGACCCTTGGGGAAAAACCAAAACACACACCAAACGCCCCTGCAAGGGACACAAACACCTCAAAAAGGACCAACGTAAGCCATTGGAATTGACCGCGTGATGAATGTACTCATGGTTTTAGAATAGGAATAAAATTTTAAAATAAAAAGACTTGAGCTTTTGAAATTTGCCCCTAGTGGAAATGCAAAACAACCACTAAACGGACCTGCAAGGAGTATCAACACCTCACACGTGATCAATGTAACTCTTAGGAAGTAACAACATAGTCATGAGAATATCGATTGGAGAATATCACTAAAAAATATAGATAACTATACTTATTCTTGAAAACGTGCCCTTGGGGGAAAACCCCAAATAGCTCCAAAATAATGCCATGGACATGGACACATCACATGGGACGAATCTAACTCGTAGTAACTTATCATACTTTCATGGGGCTCTCAGTTTGAGAATAAAACTAAAATTTTCAAGTAAGCATATTATGGCTTGAATACGTGCCCCTAGGTGAAAAAACAAAAATTGACTCCAAACAGCTTCGCAAACGACATGCATGCAACGTACAGGACCAATGTAACTCGTAGGAATTGGTCGCGTAGTCATGGGATACCTAATTAGAGAATATGACTTAAATTTTCAAATAAGCAGACTTAGGCTTGAAAGTGTGCCCCTTGGGGAAAACCCCACAAAAAACCAAATGG
This sequence comes from Sambucus nigra, assembly GCA_949130495.1. Taxonomy (NCBI): domain Eukaryota; kingdom Viridiplantae; phylum Streptophyta; class Magnoliopsida; order Dipsacales; family Adoxaceae; genus Sambucus; species Sambucus nigra. Next base: position 362,755,066 of record OX422216.1, on the reverse strand, counting down.
GTCTGAAAAGGGCATGAACACCTCACATTGGACCATTATAACTCATAGGAACTGATCACCTTGTCATGGGACTCCCGGTTTGATAAAGAGACTAAAATTTGCAAATAAGCAAACCAAGTCTTGAAAACATGCCACTAGACAAAAAAAAGCAAAACTGACTCAAAACGGCCCCACAGGGGGCACAAAGGCATCACACAGGAAAAATGCAACTCGTAGGAATTGCCCTCATAGTCAAGGAACTCCCATTATGAGAATAGGACTCAAATTTGAAAATAAGCAGATTGAGGCTTGAAAATGTTCCCCTAGGGGGAACCCTCATAAAACCCAAATGGCCCTGTAAGGGGCATAAACACCTTGCACATGATCATTGTAATTCATAGCACTTGGACGCCTAGTCACAGGACTCTTGATTTGAGAATAGGACTAAAATTTGCAAATAAGCAGACTTAGGCTTGAAAATTCTCCCCTTGGGGGATAACCAAATAAACTACACTGCAAGGGGCACGAACACCATGCACGGGACCAATGTAAGTCGTAAGAAGTGGTCATGTAGTCACGAGACTATCTGTTTGAAAATATGACTAAAATTGAAAAATAAGATAACTTAGGCTTTAAAACGTACCCCGGGTAGAAAATGCACACCCCGGATAATTATGGCGTCGGCCTCCACCAAAAAGAATGCCGGGGGTGAACTAAATAAAATATAATCCTTTGCATGTGGCATATATGAGACAATAAAAATCAAGCCACGAGAGGAATAATAATCAATCCCAATGAATAATAATACTATAAAACCATTACATGCTAAACTCCAATTAAATCTAATCTTCAAAATCTGAATTAATTTAAAATTTGAATAATCAACTCACTGTAAATACTCCAACTGAATCCTTAAATAACTTTGGAACCGAATGGCCCAATAAAAACCCAAATGATGTCTGATAATGAATTATGACTAAAATCAAAGTCACACTAAATAAAGTGATAAAAGGAAAAAACTTCAGATGCACCTCCGAATGATATCCAGTAAATCCTATGCAGCTACTCCAGCACTAATACCTGAAAATGTTAATCAATGCACGATGTCAGCACCCCGAGCATGAATACAAACTACTCCCCTCAAATAGGATCCATGAATCTAGACATTAGCATTATACGCAATAAATATCATAATAGAATGTATTAATTACAAATATAATTAAATACGGGAAAGATGAATTACTAACCACCCCCAAAGATTATGATAAAAACACACCAATATATTTTTAATATCCCACAACCCCAAAGGATTAATTTAATTAAATTAACCCAAATTTATTATTGTTCTCACTTTTTATTATGGAGGTCCTCCCGCCCCGGGTGGTAATCCACCAGAGTGTCACACTTTTCCTTGTCAATAGCCAGCCGAATCCATTTAAATTATCGATCCCCCACAATATGGCAAGGGTCCACACACGACACAACATAAATAGCCCATGCTAACCTATTTAAACTGTCGGTCCCTGACAAATTATGTCGCCACAAATTTTAATACCCGTTTTTATCTCAGGCTTTAATTCTCATTTTCTCAATTTAATAATTAACAAGATCACCACAACCTTTTAATCGATGTGAGATCCTAAAGATACCGCTTAGTCCCACACCTAAGGGTACCCAAGTACGTCTGCGTCCTATCCTACATATAGGATGAATTAACAATACAAAACACGTCCTAGTCTCATGCCTAGGTTAATGCAATGATAATAAAACATAAAAATCATCCCACCCCCGGAATAAAAAATCCCCACGAATTTACACTAATTAGTCTCATACCTAGTATGCATCCTAAAAAATAGGGTTGAGCAATGTACTAACCAAAATCCCCTCGTCCCCGCGATGAAAAACGTGAATTAAATAAATCACATAATACGCAATTCATAAGAATAACATAACACTTAATCATAAAAAGTCCCAATTCAATTTAATTCAATGAATATCATCGTCGTCATTTTCAACATAATTATTTACGTTCAAAAATGTTAAATTTATTAACTTGAAACAATATTCAATACGCCATAGTCGTTCTATATTATAAATCATCAAATTTTTAAAAGTGTGAGCGCGTCCCAATAACGATATAAATAACCCCAATAAAATTCTACATGAGGACCTACACCCACACCATAAAAACCCAAAAATCTAACCTATGCACCCACGGGTTTCAAAGATTAAATCATATTTAAAATTTTCATAAACACAGTCCCAGAATTTAATGTCCACTTTCTTTAATTATGTTGCTAATTGCTTTTAAGAAAATATAAAATTAAGGGTTTAGGCGACCCTTAAAGCGCATAATACTAAAGGAAAGGAATAGAATATTCATGCATGTGATTTCTGAATCAAAAATCTGGATAGACGGTTGAATTCTTCTAAAAAAATTAGCAAAAGAGCGTTCTTGAGTAATCTTGAGAAAAACTTTGATTATGTTGGAGGTTATGTTTGGGGTTGAGAGGAAAATATTTTGGAAGACCTCTCTAGTGAAAAACTTGTGAAAAAGTGATTATGAGAAGCCCCCTATGAATTAAAAGCATTAAATAACAATCAAGAGTCCCAATCCCACTCAATCTCTTACTTAAAGGTCGAACTAGCGATAAACTGGGTTTAGTCGATCGATCGATAGACCAAGAAGGAAATTAGAAATCTTGAACAATTTTTTTTTAAAAGGGGCCAAACTTAAAACTCTCATAAAAATTTCATTTTAAATCCGATTTCAATTCCGTTTGAAGTTCTACTTTTCAAATAATAAAATCAACGCAATTAATTAATAAAAAGCAAAAAATATAAAATTTTATTTTTCTCAAAAATTCCCATTTAATTAAATAAATCAAATATAAAAACATGGGGTGTTATAGAAAACCAAAAAAAATGACCTCGCATAGGGCACGAACACCTCGCACGGGACCAATTTAACTCATAGGAACTGACTAGGTAGTCACGATACTCCTAGTTTGAGAATGTGAAAGAAATTCCACAAGGGACACAAATACCACACACAAGACCAATATAACTTGTAGGAATTGTCCGCCTAGTCATGATACTCCCAATTTAATAATAGGACTAAAATTTTCAAATAAGCAAACTTAGGCTTGAAAATTTCCCCTAGGGGGAAAACCCAAAGCAACCCCAGCACGTCCCCGTAAGAGGCACGAACACCTCGCACGGGACCAAAGTAACTCATTGGAACTAATCATGTAGTCATGTGACTCCTAATTTGAGAATATGACTAAAATTTGCAAATAAGCATAATTAAGCTTAAAAATGTACCCCTAGGACAAAAACCCAAAACAACCCCAGGGCCCACAAAGGGCATGAACACGTCACACAAGATAATGTAACTCGTAGGAACTAATCACATAGTCATTTGACTCCTAGTTTGAGAATAGAACTAAAATTTGTAATTAACAAGACTTAGGCTCGAAAACGTGACCTTGGAGAGAAACACACAACACACCCCAAATGACCATATGAGAGGCACAAACACCTTACACATGTCTAATGTAATTCATAGGAATTAACCACATAGTCATGAGACTCTCGGTCTGAGAATAGGACTAATATTTGAAAATAAGAAAACATAGCCTTTAAAATGTTCCCCGAGGTGGAAAGTCCAAATCATGCCCAAAACGCTTGAGAAGGGGAACGACCATCTCGCGCGGTACCAACATAACTCGTAGGAACTTATAGCATAGTCACGGGACTCCTAGTCTGAAAATAGGACTAAATTTTTTAAATAAGATTAGTTAGGCTAAAAAATGTGCCCTTTGGGAAAAACCCAAAATAAACCCCAAATGGCGCCGTAAGAGGCATGAACACCTCGAACAGGTCCAATGTAACTCGTCGGAACTAATCGTGTAGTCACGAGACTCCTGGTCTAATTATACAACTAAAATATGCAAAGAAGAAAACTTAGCGTTGAAAATGTTTCCCTTGGGGAAAGACCCAAAACATACCCTCAAATGGCTCGACTAGGGGCAGAGACAGCTCTCACGGGACCATTGTAATTTATAGGAACTGATCGCATAGCATTGTACTTATGGTTTCAGAACAGTACTAAAATTTTGAAATTATCAGACTTAGGCTAGAAAACATGCCCCTAGGGGAAAACCCAAAGTAGCCCCAAAATTACCTCGCTAGGGGCACAAACACCTCACACGGTCCCAATGTAACTGGTAGGAACTAATTGTATAAATACGATACTTTCGGCTTGAGAATTGGACCAAGATTTGCAAATAACCATACTAAGGCTTGAAAACATGCCAATGGTGGAAAGATAAAAAAAAATCCACCAAACAGCCCCACAAGGGGAACGAACACCACTAATGAGACCAATATAACTCATAGTAACATACTGCATAGTCAAGGGACTTCCAGGTTGACAATAAGGCTAAAATTTCCAAATAACTAGAAAGCCTTGAAAACTTCCCCTAGGGGACCCCCCCCCAAGGGGCAAGAGCACCTCGCACGAGACCTCTATAACTCGTAGTAACAAACCACGTAGTCAAGGGACTCCTAGTTTGAGAATAGGACTAAAATTTTTGAATAAGTAGACTTAGACTTTAAAACGTACCCGTAGGGGAAATCTATAAAAAAACAGGCCCCGTAAGGGATACGAACACCACTAATAAGACCAATTTAACTTGTAAGAATTGAACGCCTAGTCACGGGACTCCTGGTTTAATAAAAGGACTAAAATTTGCAAATAATCAAAATTACACTTGAAAATGTCCCATAGAGGAAACCCAAAAAAAAAATCCAAAAGTCCCTACAACGGGCACGAACACTACGTACGAGACCAAAGTAACTCCAAGAAACTAATTGCATAGTCACGGGACACCGGGTTTTAGAATATAAATACAATTTTCAAATAAGTAGACTTAAACTTAAAAACGTACCCCTGTGGGAAAAACCCAAAACAACTCCAGACAGTCCCGTAAGGGGCACAAACACCTTTCAGGAGACAAATCTAACTCGAAGGAATTGATTGCGTAGTCACTGGACTCCTAGTTTGAGAATAGGAAAACATTTACAAATAAGCAAACCTATGCTCGAAAGTGTGCCCTTGGGGGCACCCCCCCCCCCCCCAGTTTGAGAACAAGACTAAAATTTACAAATAAGCAAACTTAGGCTTCAAAACGTTCTCCTATGAGCAAAACCAAAAAACATACCCCAAAAGGCTCGGCAAGGGGCACGGACACCTCTCACGAGACCTATATAACTCATAGGAACTGACCGCATAGTCAAGGGATTCCCGATTCGAGAATAGTACCAAAATTTGCAAATAAGCATACTTAGGGTAAAAAAGGTGCCCCTATGGGAAAACCCAAAAAAGTCCCCAAACAGCCCCAAAAGGGGCAAGAACACCTCGCAAGGGACTAATCCAGCTCATAGGAACTTACATCATTGTCACGATTCTTTCGGTTTAAGAATAGGACTAGTATTTTCAAATAAGAAGACTTAGCTTTGAAAACGTGCCCACCCAAAATAGCCCCCAAATGGCCCCCAAAGGGGATGATGGCGTCACTCGAAACCATTATAACTCGTTCGAAGTAACCTCATAGTCACCGAACTCCCCTTTGAGAATAGGAATAAAATTTACAATTAAGAAGACTTAGGTTTGTAAACGTTCCCCATGAGGCCCGATCACCTCGCACGAGACAAATGTAACACGTAGGAATTGATTGCGTAGTCTCAGGACTCTCGATTTTAGAATAGGACTAATGTTTGCGAATAAGAAGACTCAAGATTGAGAGCGTACCCCTAGGAAAAATAGATAAAAAACACATGGCCCCACAAGGTGTACGAATATCTCGTACGAGAGCAGTGTAACTCATACGAACTGATCGCCTACTCAAGGGACTCCTGGCTTAAGAATAGGACTAAATTTTTTTTTAAAGCTAACTTAGGTTAAAAATGTGCCCTTGGATGAATACACAAAACACATTCCACGTGTCCCCATAAGAGGAACGCACATGTTAAACATATCTAATGTAACTAGTACGAACTAACTGCATAGACACGGGACTCCCGATTTGAGAATAGGAAAAAAATATGCAAATAAGCAAACATATGATTGAAAATGTTCCCCTATGGGAAAACCCAAAACATACACCATACGAATCGACAAGGGGCATGGACACCTTTCACAAGACCAATGTAACTCATAGGAACTGACCCGTAGTCAATGGACTCCCGGTGTAAGAATATGTTTAAGATTTTCAAATAAGTACATAACCTTAAAAGCTACCCCTAAGGGGAACCCCAAAATAACCACCAAGGGGAATGAACACCTTGCACGAAACCGATATAACTCGAGGAACTAACCATGAAGTCAAAAGACTCCCGGTTTGAGTAGAGGACTATAATTCTCTAATAAGCAGACTTAGGCCTGAAAATGTGCCGCTAGGTGAATATAAAAAAAATGGCTACGCAAGTGACACGAATACCACACACAAGACCAATATAACTAGTAGGAACATACCGCCTAGTCACGGGACTCCCGATTTAAGAATAGGACTAAAATATTCAAATAAGAAGACTTAGGCTGAAAAATGTGCCCCTAGGGGGAAAATCCAAAACAACCCCAGACAGCCACGCAAGTGGCACGAACACCATGTATGGGACTAACGTAACTCGTAGGAACTGATCGCGTAGTCACAGAACATCTGGTTTGAGAATATGACTAAAATTTTCAAATAAGCATACTTAAGCTTGAAAATGTTCCCATAGGGGAAAAGAAAAAAACAAACCACAAATGGGTCCGGATGGGGTACGAACACCTCGCACGGGACCGATGTAACTTGTATTAAGTGATCGCGTAGTCACGCGACTCCTGGTTTAAGAATAGGGATAAATTTGTAAATAAGAAGGCTTAGGCTCATAAATGTGTCATTGGGAGGAACCCGAAACAAACCCCAAACGACCATATAAGAGGCAAGAACACCCCACACAAGTCCACGATAACTTGTAGGAACTAACGGCATAGTCATGGGACCTTATGTCTGAGAATAGGACTAAGATTTGAAAATAAACAAAATTCGTCTTGAAAATGTTCCCTTGGGTGGAAAATCCAAAATATACTCCAAACTTTTCGGCAAGGCGCACAAAAACTTCTCACCGGACCAATATAACTTGTAGGAACTAACCATGTAGTAAATGAACTCCCGGTTTGAGAATAGGGATAAAATTTTGAAATAATCAAAGTTAGGCTGAAAATGTGCCCATAGGGGAAAAACAAAAATAGCCCCCAAACAGCTTGACAAGGGGCACGAACACATCTCACTGGACCAGTATAACTCATAGGAATTGATCGCGTAGTGAAGGGACTCCCGCTTCAAGAATAGTACCAAAATTTGTAAATAATCATACTTATGCTAGAAAACGTGCCACTGGGGGAAAGTAAAAAAAAAGTCCCCAAATAACCCAACAAGGGGCTCCCCAAAGGGAAAACCCAAAATAGTCTCCAACCCTCCCCCCCCCCCCCCCCAACCAAAGGGCATGAACACCTCGCTAGGAATGACTATAACTCGTAAAAAATAACCGCGTTGTCACGGGGCTCCCAGTTTGATAATAGGAATAGAATTTGTAACTAAGCATATTTAGGCTTGAAAACGTGCCCCATGGGGTAAACCCCACAACAACATTCAAATGGCCCCGCGTGGGGCACGAATACCTCACACGGGACAAATATAACTCATAAGAACTGACCCCGTAGTCATGACGCTATTACTTTGTATAAATCCTAATAATGCTTACTTTATCATGACGCTATTACTTTGTATAATGGTCAACATTATATGCTTATGTTCATTGTGCTAGTTTATTCATTAAAATTCACTTTATCTTATCACTTGAGTCTAAATCTTAGTTTGATAAAGTTTTGCGATCAATTATAATTTATTGAACATATTTGAGGGTCTGGGTCATAATTCTTTGTATCTAGTTATTGCCCATTCATTCCATCCCACATGTTTAGACACGTCGATACTATGCTAGTGTGTAAGGCTTTTGGGCTTTGTGTCGAGTTTTGTTGTCGTTTATACCTCTATATATGTCGTATTTTCTTTTGGATATTTTGCATATATTATATATAAAATTGTGTTTTTGAGTCTTTGAGGTTTATATTTAGAGCACGTTTATCATATTCTTAATCATAGTTTGGATTGTTTGTCTTTGAGTGGTCTTGTCGTATTTGCAAAATTTATTTTTTTTTGGAAAAAAAATGAAAATTTTCAAAATAATTGGTGATGCCTTGGAGATAATCATTACAAGTGCGTTGTTTACATATTTTGTGATGATATCTTAATGCTTTTGTGATGCTTTATACTTCACTTATAGATTCTGCCCCCATTGTCTATTTCGGACCAAATGGGATAGAACAAATTAAGGGGGAGATATGATGGTGAGTTTGTTTTATGGGGGAGACACGCACTATGTGCTTTGTTTTTATTTTGTATTTCAAACTCTATACATCACTGGCATTTTCCTTGATTCGTATGTGAAGGTATCCAAAGTAAGATCAAATTAGACCGTACAAAGACAAAGTTGCCCAATGGATGTCGTTCCATTTCTAGGGTTTGGTAAGGGTATTAGATTTTTTATTCATTGAGGAATAATTTCGATAACTTGGGTTTCGGTTAGTTTTGGACCGGAATAGCCAAAGGGGGGGATTTTTAAGGGAAAATATTTTAGCTTAGGTTGTTTATTAATTCTCACACATTTGGCGTATCCCGTAATAAATCGAGACGTGCCAAGACGATGAACCGAATCTCCGACATCTCCAAGTTAAAGACTTGTCTAAGTTGCGAAGGTATAAATCCTTTAAGAGCTCGAATTTATTTAAATTTATTGATGGGAAATGTATTTTAAAAAAAAAAATAAGGCAACATTTTTAAAGTTAAAAATATTTTATAATTGACATCCTTTAAATAAGATGACCATCTCATTCAAACGAAATGCTAATTTCATTAGAAGGTTCGTTTGATCATTATATTGAACGAACATCCAACAAGGGCATATTGTTTGAATTCTTTTGACGGTCGTTAAAAGATGGTTCAAATGATGTTGGAGTCTCATTTGAACAAACTGATGTTTTCGATCTAATGGGATGGCATTCTCATTTGAATGACTTTTATTCTTGTTCAAACGATCCGACCCCTTGAATTTTGTGCCAGATCTATAAATACTAGTTTTGACTCCAAATTTTGTAAGGGTTTTGACAAAACGTTTCCTGTATATTTATTGGAAAAGTTTTCAAGTTTTTTGTTACCAAAACACTCCTGATTCGCAACTTTACATCCCTAATATGCTTTGTGAATCATTTTGAAACCCTAGAAGTTTCATATCTTGCATACACTGGTGGAGAGGATTCTCTACAACTGGTTTTGTGACCTAAGTGATCAGGAAAGAGGGAGACTAAAACTGAAGGCCGATTGGTGGATGCTGAGGGTGAACTTCCACCTGTGGGCTATTCTAGATTTGAGTAGTATTCTTTAGAAGTTTTGAAAACATTGAGTGTTATAATAGTGGGTGTATCAAGTTGTCTGTAAGTCGATAGTTTTGTAAAACTCTCTAAAGTGATGATTAAAAGGTTTTTTTTTCCTAAAAAGGGATTTTTCCTTAATATTTGTGTTATTTGCATGCATATTTTAAATCATTATATTTAAAACACATATTTTCCTTTGCAAACTAATTTAATCGAAGATAAAAATTTGTTTAAAACATGATTTGTGTGTTTGGGAGTTAAATTGAAAAAAATACAAAAATACAATTTTTATCTGTGACCATCCTTGTCGAGCGTATTTACGGGCCAAAAAAGTCAGATGGGAGCATTACACCCTTACATATAGTATCATAGTGGGTTGCCTCATTTGTCTTGTAGATCCTTATTTACTATTGTTTTGGGTGTTTTTTGTCTTTCTCTCTTGTGTTCGTTTATTTGTCTTTCTACCGATGGATAGCCATAGTGAGAATCTATCTCATTTGAATTTAAAGTTTGCTAAATGAATTAAACTTCTTGAAAAAGAAAATTATCGTTTTATAGTTGTAAAGGAACTTTTGCAAATAATTACTCAAAGTGATTTATTTCGTGACAAGATTGTGGACATGGATCGTTATTATAAAAGTTTGGGAGTGTCCAAGAAAGATAGTGATGATTAAGCACGAATTTTGGAAACATAATTAGAGGACTCAAAAATTTATAAGGTTAGTGTTCGTGCCAAAGAGGATAATGATAAGTTGATTTTAGATTTGAAGGAATGCGAGAACACTCTTAGGGATAAGTTTTCTGTCATTGAAAGGGTGGGAGATAACCTTCTTGAAGAGTCTAATTCTTTGCTTTAGTCTATAATTTTGAAGTTAAATGGTGATTTAGAAAACTCGATAGTGTTACTAGCTCCAATGATTCTAATGCTTCTGCTACTAAAGCTAATAGCATTATATGTTTTAGAGGGTCAACTACATCCAAGGACTTTAAAAAAGGTCAACCCATTGGTAACATTCCTCGCAATTATGCGTGCACACATTGTTGTAGGAAAGGTCACCTGAGAGCATTTTGTTATGATTTGGAAGAGGTCCTAGGAAGTTGAAGTTTACTGTCCCATTGGTTCTCGAAACCTGAAGATTTAAGTATACATTTATTTGGGTTAGGAAATCTAATTTAGAGGCGTTAACTGTTCGACTGCTTGATTCTTGCAAGCTTGCAAATTACTCTACACATTCAATATCTTATGGGTGATTGCTTCCATATTTTTGTTTGTAATACTCCAGATGTGCTTTATGATATATGTTTTTTAGTGTTATGACATGTGTATCTTTTGTATTTTTATTTTTCTTTTATAGAGTAATATATGAAAAGTATAAAAAGATTTTGTTTTTCTAATTTTTTTTAAAAAATTCAAAAAAAAATTCGATTTTTGTGTATTTTAGTTTTGCACATTTGGAATGGCATATTGGTATGTTTGAATATAATTCACTCCATAGTTTCCATAATGATAGGACATTTGGTTATGTAGTTGTTTCAAAGTTTATTTGCTTTATGGATTCGACTTTGCATATACCTCTTCACACACATGCACAAGCTTTTTAAACGTCAACTTCACATGTATATTTGAGATTTTTGAGATGTTCCTCCATCAATTTTCATCTTCATGTAAGAACCATTCCACGTGAGATTTTTAAAAAACGTACGAGGGTGCATGGGAAATGGAAATGAAAGAAGCAAATCTCCTTTGCGGGTAAGCCACCGTTGGCAAGAGCCCAATAAAATGATTAAAGTCAATAAAAATAGAAAAATCTCCAAAAAGGAGCCAACTTATTTTATGTTTGATCATTCAAAAGAAATAACTTCAAGAGAATTGAGAAAAGAAAAGAAAATATGATACATGTTTATCTTTTGAGCATGCTTAGTTGAAGATCAACAAGTTTACACCATGAATCCTATTTATGCTCATTTTTTCATGATGCTATTAATTTATAGAATCATCAATATTCTAGGCTTGTGTGCATTGTGGTTGTTTGTTAATTGAAGTTCAATTTTATCTCTCCACTTGAGGCTAAAACTTAGTTTGATAATGTTTTGCAACCAATTATAACTTTTTTAACATATTTCAGTGTTTGGGTTATAACTTATTAGTATCTAGTTCATGCACATTCATTCCATCCCACATGTTTAGCCACGTCGATATCATGCTAGTGTGTAAACCTTATGTGTTTTGTGTCGACTTTTGTGCTCATTTATACCTCTCTCTCTCTCTCTCTCTCTCTCTCTCTCTATATATATATATATATATATATATATATATATATATATATATATATATATATATGCGCCTAATTTTCTTTGGTATATTTTGCATATATCATATATGGTATTGTGTTTTTGAGTCTTTACAGTGTTCATTCAATCCATGTTTATCATATGCCTGATCATAGTTTGGATGATTTGTGCTTGAGTTATCGTGTTGTATTTGTAAAATTTACGTTTTTTTGAAAATAATTACAAAATTCAAAAATATTCGGTGATGCCTTTGAATTAATCATTATAAGTGGTTGATTACATATCTTTGTGTTGATTTTTTACCTCTTTTGTGATGCTTTATACTTCATGTTTATATTTTACTCTAAAAAACCCGAAGGGAACGTGGTGCGTGATATCGATTTCAAATTAATTTGCAAGTTTCCAATTAAATCTTATTTAATTAGAGTCCATTTTTAAACAAACTTAAATCAGTCCCAAACCATTCAACTACATGTGTGCGTGTGTCAATTCGTAAATAAATAAAGCATGCGACACAAGTTTAAGGAAAAATCCCCGAAGGGAAAAACCTTTTTATTTCTAGAACTCTGACGATTTTACAAGACCATTGAGTTATATACAATCTTGTTTTCTCCCACAAGAGTAATGCATGGCGTCTTCAACAAACCTCTAAAGCAACGACTAGAAACAAAACAGTAATGGTTCACACAGAGCTATACCACAAGGACCGCAATCCTAAACATGCAGTCTTCTCGGTGTAGGTTATCCTCCCCACAAGATTAAACACTAGCAAAGTGTGTTCTTCAAACACCAAAAACAATTCACTAAAGCAAATGGGAGTTTTGTGAATTGAAAACCAAAAAGGGATTAAACCCCAAAAGGAATAAGGCAAAAGAATTCTACATTCGCAGTTTTTATGTTTTGTCAAACGCTGGGATTTCTTAAACAAAACGAAACCACATAATGATTATTTATAGAAAAACACGCCGCCTCAAATATAGTGCTCGCTCGAACGATGGGCAACTGTCGCTCGAATGAGATCGCGTGACATGGTTATCTCGCGCGAACGACATTGCTCTATCGTTCGTACGACTGTTGCTTCAAAAAATTATTATTTTAATGTTCGCTTCAATACTTAGAAAGAATACTCATTCTCAAATTTTGACGAAAAATTCCGCTCCGACACTTAGAAAATATTTTATAAAAATATCTGAAAAGTTCTAAGTGAAAAGTTAAGGTATTTAAAACAAAACCTTACCAATGTAAACTTTGCGGAGTCTTAAATGATGAAGAACTTGAATAATTCGAATCCGTCTTTGATGTAAATGGCTCTTGAATGCTCTTCGACAGTGTAACGGTATATGACATAACAAATTAATAATAGACTTATAAAAAATATGTCCTTACAAATCTCTCCCTATGTCTATGCCTGTACATACATAAAAATCTGAATTATCAAAAATCAAAATTCCTATACAAGTCTACCCTCCCATGAATAAATTTGCAAGACCTCAAAACTGTTCTTCAAACATCTTCGTCATTTCTCAAAGATTTTCTCATCCTGGTGTGCTACATCATGATCTTTAATCTTTGTACATACACACATGAGATAAAGAAAAATACCTTTGTGACGCATCGAGTTTGAAATGATATAAGAATAAGGCATTAATAAATCAAATCTCCCCCATAATGCAAAAACTACCCCATAATATGATAATTCTTTCTCCCCACTTTTAGGATGTCCCTAAATAGACAGATAAGAAGAAAAAATCAAAACATGGAATGTCATGATAAAATTCATAGCAAATGTGGATCAAACTACGTGCATGCAAAGGTATGACTCAAAACCATTCACAAACTATTTTTGGATTTTTTTTTTTTATATACAAAAATAAGATACTAAAAATCACACCATGGATTTAAACTCAAACAACTAAGTCATGAAAATGGAATGAATGGGTGTGAACACATTTGATAGGTAAATCAACGCAATCAATAATATGTGCATGATGAATACGTGTACTCCTAACGAATGGTCACCAAAAGTATCCTTAGGTGTAAATTTTTTTGAATTTAGATGACATCGTCTTATGCAAATCAACAAATTAAAGTCAAAGTGATTTCCACACCAATAACTTCCAAATCTATTTAGCGTTTTTTCAAGACTTTTAAGGACGTGCAAACCCGTTATATAAAATCTCCAACCAAACTACCTCACATATATTTTCTTTTAGAGGTGCTAAACTAAATTCTCAAACTTTAGAGAATTGGTGCAAAAACCTAAATGGCCCGCAATTGGCATGAATTTTTTTTATTGCCTTTAAATTTTCTCGGGCTCTTTTTAACCTCTTTGGACCCCGGATAATATAATTACTCAATTTTTAAGTCCAATTTAAATGGCGGCTTAATCGCAAATGATAAATGAAAATCTTTCGTATCCCTTCACTATTTTCAAACAAAGCACACAAACTCACAAACGGCTTTTACATACACAACTTTCTTATCAAGTTTTATTTCACTTGGTTCATTTTAAAGGACAAGCTTGAAGTGAAAACACCTAACCAATATGTGATAAGACAAGAAAAATTATCAAACAAATCCGTGCACGTGTGCAATAAAGGAAATTATGAGTCAAACATGTAGGAAGTAACACTTAATTACATCTTAATGGCTCCAAACATTATAAAGCACGTGGATTAATTGACATATTGTCTCAAAACACTATCAAATAGTCACATGAAAAATGGAATGATGTTGTGACTCAATCATCCTAAGTGTCCATCCATAAACGGTGCAAACAAAAAACAAAAATCTTTTTGGATTTTTCAAAAAATTTATCAAAATAAAATATTTTTGTATTTTTCAAAAAATTTCAAAAGCAAAAATTTATACAAAAAGTACATGTCAACACACTAGCAAATATACATCATGAAAGCACAACTAGTGTATGACAAACAACCAAACACAATCATCAATATGATATGGCAAGAGAGGAATCATGTGCAAGTAAACGAGAATTAACTTGTCTAAAATCTAGTGCCTCTAAAAGTGATTTCCTAATCCAAATAGTTGTGAAACATCGTGTGGAGGATTTAGGAACCAATGGAACACTAAACATAAACTTCCTAGGACATTTTCTAAGATCAAAACCAAAACGTCTAAGGTGACCTTTCCTACGAAAATATGAACATGTGTAAACGGGTGGAACAACACCTATGGGTTGACCTTTTCTAATATCCTTGAAATTGGTTGACCCTCTAAAACAAATAATTGTTGTTGCTTTAGCACTAGAAGCACGAGAACAAGATGATCCATTACCATCATTATCAAGCCTACTCGAGTTTGTCAAATCATTTTTTAACTTCAAAATTTTTTTACTCAAGCAAAGAATTAAACTCTTTCAATTTAAGGGACGCCTTTTTCAAATTTTCAACAATTCCTAAAAGGGTATCTCTATCTCCCTCAATTAAAGAAAACTTTTTCCTAAGAGTCTCTTCACGTGCCACAAACTCATTGATTAAAATATTTTAGTCATCTTTGGCACAAAACACAAACCATCAAATTTTTAAGGTCCTCCGATTCTTTTTCTAAAAATAAGACCCTATCAGCACTTTCCTTCTTGGACAATTTTAAAGCAACAAAGTCATGGTCCAAGGAAACAAATTTTTCACGATAAAAATCTCTTTGATTTTGAATAGTTTGCAAAAGATCCAACACGGATTTAAAATAAGAATTTTCTTTTTCCAAAAAGTTAATTCTTTTAGAAAACGTCAAATTCAAACGATTTATATCATCAAAACTCTAACTCGTGTCATCAAAGGGGGGCATCTAACTAGATAAGTGCTCCATCGAAAAAATTGTGATTTCTCACAAAACTGATTTTTAAAAAAAAAATCAATATCACACAATTTTGCAGAAAATAGGAATACACAATAAAATAGTGTAACCTAAACTGATACCAATTTGACGATGTGAGAAGTCAAATTTTATAAAAAAAATGAATCCTTGAAAGGATCACGCGATAAATTAGCGTAACCCGCTCTGATACCAATTTGAAAAACTCGAAGGGAATGCCGTGTGAGATATCGATTTCAAATTAATTCGCAAGTTTCCAATTAAACCTTATTTAATTAGAGTCCATTTTTAAACAAACTTAAATCAGCCCCAAACCATTCAACTAAGTGTGTGCGTGTGCTAATCCATAAATAAATTAATCATGTGACACAAGTTTAAGGAAAAATCCCCGAAGGGAAAAACCTTTTTATTTCTAGAACTCTGACAAGTTTACAAGACCATTGACTTACATACAATCTTGTATTATCCCACAAGAGTAATGTATGGCGTCTTCAACAAACCTCCAAAGCAACGACTAGAAACAAAACAGTAATGGTTCACACAGAGCTATACCACAAGGACCGCAATCCTAAACATGCAGTCTTCTCGGTGTAGGTTATCCTCCCCACAAGAGTAAACACCAGCAAAGTGTGTTCTTTAAACACCAAAAACAATTCACTAAAGAAAATGGGATTTTTGTGAATTGAAAACCAAAAACGGATTAAACCCCTAAAGGAAGAAGCCAAAAGAATTCTTATTTCGCAGGTTTTTTGTTTTGTAGAATGTTGGGACTTCTTAAACAAAATGAAACCACAGAATGAGTTTTTATAGAAAAACATATCGCCTCGAAAATAGTGCTCGTTCGAACGATATCAGCATGTCGCTCGAACGAAGGATAGTTGTCGCTCGAATGATATCGCGCAACATGGCTATCTCGCGCGAACGACATTGCTCTGTCGCTCGAACGATTGTTGCGTCAAAAAATTATTATTTTAATGTCCGCTTCAATACTTAGAAATAATACTCATTCTCAAATTTTGACGAAAAAGTCCGCTCCAACACTTAGAAAATATTTTGTAAAAATATCCCAAAAGCTCTAAGTAAAAATTTAAGGTATTTAAAACAAAACCTTACCATTGTAAACTTTGCGAATTCTTGAATGACGTTCGACGGTGTAGCGGTATATGACATAACAAATTAATAACGGACTTATAGAATATATATGTCCTTATATACTCCTCTATATATTTCGAACAAAAAGGGGGAGAAAAAATTAAGGGGGAGATTTGGTGATGAGTTTGTTTTATGGGGGAGAAATTCATTATGAGTTTTGTTTTTATTTTATATTTAAAACTATATGCATCATGGGTATTTTCCTTGTTTCATATGTGTAGTTATCCAAAGGAAGAACAAATTACACTCCATGAAGTCAATGTTTCCTAAGGGAAGATCAAGCTGAAAATGTAGACAAAGCTGCTCTACGTCGTTCCATTTCTCGGGTTTGGGAAGGGTATTAGATTTTTTTGTCATAGAAGGGTAATTTTTGTAAATTGGGTTTCGGTAATTTTTGTCCCAGAATAGCCGAAAGAGGAGATTTGTAAGGGAAAACATTTTATCTTAGGTTGTTTATTTGTATTATTTGCACTGTGGCATATTTTACGAATCCCGTTACAAACTATGACGCGCTGACATGATGAACTGAATCACCAAAAACTCCAAATTAAAGACTTCTCTACATTTTGAAGGTATAAATATTTTAGGAGTTCGAATTTATTTACATTTATATTTAGGAGATTTATTTTTTATACAAAATCAAGGCAAAATTTTTAAAGTTATAAATACTTTTTAATTGACCTTGTTTGAACGAATTACCAATTTCATTAGAAGGGGTAGTTTGATCATTATATCGAACGAACATCCAACGAGAGCATACTATTTGAATTTGATTGAAGCTCGTTAGAAGATGGTTTCAAATGAACTCATGTTTTCATTCTAAGGCGATGACATTCTCATTCAGTCAACTTATATTTTCTTTTGAACGAATCATCGAGTCGAACTTTTTGTTAGGTATATTAACAAAAGGTTTCAAGTTTTTTATTACGAAAAATATTTTGATTCAAAACTTTACATCCCAAAATATGTTTTGTGAATCATTTTAAACCTAGGAATTTTGTATCTTTCATACACTTGTGGAGACGATTCTCTATGGATGATTTTGCGAATCTAGTCGTCACGGATGAAGAACGCTGAAGGCATATCAGTGGATATCGAGGGTTGACTGCCTCTCATGGACTCCTCTAGATCTGATTAGTATCCTTTAGAAGTTTTGAAGATATTGTGTGTTATACTTATGGGTGTATCAGGTAGTCTATATGTCAATAGTTTTGTAAAACTCTCTAAAGTCCTAGTTAAAAGGGTTTTTCCTCAAGATTTATGTCCTTTCACGCGTAGTTGAAATAATTGTATTTAGAACACATATTTTCCTTTACACCTAATTTACTAAAAGATAAAATGTTTGTTTAAAACTGGATTTGTGTCTTTGGGAATTAAATTGATAAAAATACAAAAATATAATTTTTTTTCTTGACCATCCTTAATGAGTGTATTCACAAGTTAACAAAGTTGTATCGGAGCATTAAACCCTTAAAATAAACTATAAGTTCTTAGTAAATATGAGGCGAGTATTCTATACGGATCCTATAGATAATAAAGGGGTTAAATTGGTGAGTTGATGAAGAGAGTGGATTTCCTAGTTAAAGGTAGAGGTGAGTCTGTAAGAGGGATATCTAGACCCGAATCTAAACTATTTGCTCAAATTCCAAGGAGTAGGAATAAAAATCCTATGGGAATGTGAGGTGGATGCCAAGGAATGATAGTGGCTTAACTAGGTATGCAGTAAGGAAAAGAGTTGATTTCGTCGTACTTAAAAAAAAAATTTTGAATAGAGATGGTGTATTTTATCCTCCCATTTATGCAAGAAATGTAACACCCATCGCTATCTATGAAGGTTTGCGAGGATGCCTAGGTTCTTAATGGTTGTAGGTCCCATCCTAGGCACTCCTTATTTGTTTCGAATCAAATCAAATCGATGTGGGATTTAAAATTAAACTTGGATTAATTTTCATGTTTCAGTAAGGAATTTCATTCACTTGTGCATTTCCATACATTTTCTATATCCTTTATTACATGCTTTACATGTTGTACATACATGCATAATTCTTTTTATTAAAAAGACCAAAACCTTTTTCACTTTGATTCTTTTTATGGTTATGTGATTAAGTCATTTGATTATTTTGGTTTGATAAATACATTTATCTCTAATGATGATTAAAATATAATTCTTTAACAAATTTTACTACAAATGTTGATAATTTCAATATTTTGGTTGGAAATCATTTGCAAAATCATGATTGTCAAATTTACTATTATATTTGGTGTTGATTTCAGTACTTGGGAACATGCATATCATTTGATGTGTATGAATATAGTTATGTGATTTTTTTTTCTTTTGCTGCTTGACTTAATCATGATCAAATTCCAAGATCTCCTATGGGTTTTGTATGTTTTTATTGTCCGTGTGTGAGATATTTGTGCATTTATACTTGAAGGAGTTCAAAAAGTACCGTTTCACATGTGTTGATCAAGGCAACCATTAGAGTGATTCCAATAATTTTTTAATCTAAGTATCATTTGGTAGGTAACATCTAGGTTGGTTAAAATCAAATCAACGGAAAGAGCCAATATATTGGAAAGAGCCACAAGCCAAGAACTTAAACTGATATTTAAAAGAAGATAGGGTCATAGATTTTCAAACATAAATTTCTACCTTAGTTTGAGATTCAAAATATTTCAAAACAACATATGCTTGAGGGAGTTAAATGGTTATAAACTACCATGTCTTGAGATATCGAAAGGATATTAATGCAATGATATAATTAAGAATCATTTGTAAATTCTTATGACAGGGTTATGTATTAGTTTGATATTGCAAACTATATTTGTCAAAAGTTGTGCCTTGATTAAAATATGATGATTTTTGAACTTGTTTGATAAGAATTTTGATCCTTATATTTCGAATTGATTGATAATTTATTTAAATGTGTTCTTAATCTATGCATTAATAAAGATCTAAAGGAAATTTGTTTATCAAATTAATTTTGTCAAATATGACTAATAAGTATCACGTATTATCATTTCAGAGCTTACATTTGTATATATGTGTGTGTGAGTTTGGATTCTTCGACGCTTGACTCAAAATTGTGATTTTCAAGTCAAAATTCAATGATTGTACATACCATTGCATTCATTCAAACCATACTGATTTTCAGAGTTTGGATTTTGGTTTCAAACTTAGTCTTTCCTAGAGTTTTATTCCCTGATTAAGCATACTAGTTGAAAACTTGTGCATGGTTAAATACATAGCCGTACACATGGCATACTACCGATGTGTACACGGTTGTCAACATTAGATAACAACATTTTTGGTTTTAATGCTCATTTCACATTTCAGTAGGTATACACATTTGTCCCAAAGTAACTCTCTTACGTGTCTCTCTCTTTAAATCACAAATTTACCGACCCTTATGTACTTATCCCAAAAATACAATTCTCGTCTCACATTAAAGGATTTTGAATTTTATTTTCAAAGATGAGAATTTCAAACGGTTTCGAAATCGGAATTAAAAAGGAGTTTTAATTGAATTTTTTTTTTATTACTTAGAAGAGTCCTCAAAATATAAAACTCTCTAAGAGTCCTCAAAACATAAAACTTTCTAGTAAAAATAATAGTTTTAGAAATCCGACCGTCTGATCAAGCTGAATTTTTGTCAGCAGTCCTGTCTCGCCGTTCGCTACAACATACTAAAATTTCAAGCGATTCCAATGGTCCGATCATCTGAAATAATTTTTTTTTGTAAGATTACTCAAAATATAAAACTCTCTAAGAGTCCTCAAAACATAAAACTTTCTAGTAAAAATAATAGTTTTAGAAATCCGACCGTCTGATCAAGCTGAATATTTGTCAGTAGTCCTGTCTCGTCGTTCGCTACAACATACTAAAATTTCAAGCGATTCGAATGGACCGATCATTGGAAATAATTTTTTTAGTGTTTGTATCTGATTAGAACTCTTTTCTTAATCAAACTCTTAATCCTTTACATGACCAAGGGTTTCCAGAATATAATATAAATCATCACTACATGTAATTTCCTATCTCAAATTGGGTTTTTCTTCCATACAATTCATCCTAATCATTCCTAAACCAATATGAAAGATGCATCAACGAAATAAACAAGATAAACACTTGCCTGGGATTTTCAGAAATCTAGTTTGGTGTTGAATTTGGTGTGGTTGCGTTCCCCGTCTCGCGATCTACGCGTTGGCGGTAGCGGCGGTGTAAACGGATGAGTTTTGAGCCTTGGAATGCCTTGAGAACTCTCTCCTCTCCTCTCCAATGGCCGTTCTAGCGTTTTAAGTTATCTAACCCTAGGAGATAACCTAAACATCTGATATAACCCCTTTAATTTTCGTGGGTTTAATTACCCAAAAATACAAAATGACTAAAATGCCCTCCCGGGTTACTAATTAGGCCTAAAAACGCCCCGAGACCCAAACTAAACCCCCGGGTACACTTTTCTGACTATCTCGACCCTTCCGGACGCGTTGGTGCACTCAAAACGACCATACGAACAAATTATAAAATATTCACTTTTATTTATCAATAATTAGTCCCGACGCGACATGGGCGCGTCCCGACTCAAATTTCCAAAATTGTCATTTTATTCACACATGACAATATTATAAGAATAAATCTCATATATTACTATACTCATCCAGTAATATTCAACAAATAACAAATTTCCAATAATTACCAACTCTCGTCACGCTAGTAAATATTTAAAACAACATTCCGGATTAAAATTAAATTAATTTATCTCAATTAAATTTAATAAACCCCATAATTTAAAAGCTATAAAAATACGGGGTATTACAATGTCCTGGTGACCCAACTCTTTCCACTTTGCTTTCCAGATATCCGCTATATCGTCTACCGGTCTACGGCTCAATGCATCGGCAACTACGTTGGCCTTCCCCGAATGGTACAGTATGTCGAACTGATAATCCTTCATAAACTCTAACCACCTGCGCTGACGCATATTCAGCTCTCGCTGAGTGAACATATACTGTAGTGACTTGTGGTCTGTGAACAAGCGAAATTTCTCCCCCAATAAATAGTGTCTCCATATCCTCAATGCAAAGACGACCACTGCTAACTCTAGGTTGTGTGTGGGGTAATTCTTCTCGTGCGGCTTAAGCTTGCGGGAGGCAAAATCTATAGCCTTCTCCTCCTGCTGAAGTACTCCCCCAAGTCCCCGTAAAGAGGCGTCGGTGTAAACCAGATACTCTACGCCCGAATTAGGTAAAGCAAGGACCGATGCTGAAGTAAGATTATCTTTCAGCTCGTCGAAAGCCAATTGACAAGCATCATCCCAAACATATGGTACCCCCTTGCGAGTCAGGTTCGTCAATGGACCCGCTATTTTGGAAAACCCCCGAATGAATCTCATGTAGTATCCGACTAATCCCAAGAAACTATGTACTTCCGTCGGTGTCATGGGCTGTCCCCACTCCCTCACCGCTAACACTTTACTCGGGTCAACTGCTATCCCCTGTTCAGAAACAACATGCCCCAAGAACTTCACATCCCGTAACCAGAACCCGCACTTCTCATACTTAGCATACAACTGATGCTCTCGTAGAGTCTGACGAACCTGCTTCAAGTGCTTGGCATGCTCTTCCTCGTTGTGTGAATATATCAAGATGTCATCTATGAAGACGATGATAAACTGATCCAAGAACTCTCTGAACACTCAGTTCATCAAGTCCATGAATACGACTGGAGCATTTGTGAGTCCAAATGGCATCACTTTGAACTCATAGGACCCATATCTCATCGAGAAAGCAGTCTTTGAAACATCCTGCTCCCTAATACATAGCTGATGGTATCCTGACCTCAGATCTATCTTCGAAAAGAAGGTTGCTCCCCTCGGCTGGTCGAACAGATCATCGATTCGAGGCAATGGATACTTGTTCCGTATCGTGACCTTGTTTAGTTCCCGGTTGTCCACACATAGCCTCAGTGAACCATCTCTCTTTTTCACAAACAACACTGGAGCTCCCCAAGGTGAGGTACTCCTACGAATGAAACCTTGGCCTAATAATTGCTCTATCTGATCCCGTAACTCACGCATTTCCACCGAAGCCATACGGTATGGAGCACGTGCTATCGGTCGAGTATCCGGTAATAAATCTATGACAAAATATATCTCTCGACTGGGGGGTAGGCCTGGTATCTCCTGAAATACATCAGAATACTCACGAACAACTAGGATCGAGTGTAAGGGAATCTCGACCTCCTTAGAGGTATCCTCCTCTATGTAATATAAATGAGAGGTCGAGCCTCCCTCTAGGCGAGGCATCGCCACTACAAACATCTCTTGCCCCGGAATGGAAAATATAATACTGCCACAGAAACAATCTAACATGGCTCTGTAAGTCGCGAGCCAATCCATACCAATAATAACGTCGTGCTTATGCATATCTAAGACTAACATGTCTGCTGGTAATACCAAACTACCAATCTCTACTCCCACACCCCGACATATAAAGAAAATTAACGATCCATTTCCTAGTGGTGAGTCTACACACGTTAGAGTGCTCTCTGTTGTGGCTAATAACCCTAAAGCCTTCGCAAAATGGGTAGCTATAAAACAGTGTGTCGCTCCAGTATCAAATAAAACTCGAACCATAGTACCATGGATAGGAAACATACCCTCAATCGCGGGTGGTGCATGTGGAGCTGTTGCCTGGTGGACGTTATAGACATGTCCGTACTATAACTGCCCCTGCTGCACTAGAGCAGCTGGAATGGCTGGTAGGGCTGGTAGATGAGCTGGTGCTGGGAGGGCGGCTGGAAAGAGTGGCCTCTATGGTTCATTATGGGCACCCTGCTGCTGTGGGACCCTTTCACACTCTAGACAATCCTGGAGCTTGTGGCCATTTTTACCACACCCGAAGCATCGGCCCTTAAAATTTCCTCCCCTCTGTCCCTGCTGATTATGTCCCTGCTGGCCGTTACCACCCCGCCATTGCCCCTACTGGACCTGCTGAAATCGCTGTTGTCCCTGATGGACCTGCTGCTTCCCCTACTGCTAACGATGTTGGCCCTATTGGCCTTGTTGATTAGGCTGGCCCTTCCTAAATCCCCCAAATCCCTGCCTGGAATGACCTGATCAGAACTGCTTGGTAGGGTCCCCCTGATGGGAACTCTGCTCATGATGGCGAGTCTGCCCCTGATATGTCGGTGCTCCACTAGCACCACTACCCCCTGTCCTGCCCTGTTGGCTGGACTCTCCTGCTCGCTTTCTTCCCTACAGATGGAAGCGGTGATCCTGATAGTGTAGTAAGGTAGCATTAAGTATATCTGTGTAGGTACTCAGAGACAGATTTCCTATAAGGTGCTGACGGATCCTCCAAGCTAACCCGTCCATAAACAATAGTATGCTCTTACTCTCAGTGGGTGCCTCATCTGGCAATATAGTGAGAAGTCTTGTGAACTCCTCTTCATACTCAGCAACAGTAGAATTTTCTTGCTTCAAGTTCAGTAACTTTCGCCTCATCTCAGTTTGCACGGCAGATGGAAAATATTTGCGATTAAACCACTCCCAGATTGACTGAATCAGGATAACATCCCCCTCCTCCAAGGTAGTGGTGGACTCCCACCACTGCAAAGCGGCCCCCACTAGCTTAAAGGAAGCCAGCAACTATTTATGCACGTCTGTACACTCATATATGCGCATATGCCTCTGTATATCTTTCTTCCATTGGCTGACAATGATGATATCTGAACAACCCGAGAACTCAGGGGGATGCGCCTTCTGAAAGTCATCCCTAACTCGCTCCCATGCAGATGGAAGCTATGCCGGTACTGGCGCCACTGCCTGAACTTGGGGTGGAGCCTGTTGTACTACCGCTAGCGCGGTATTCACTGCTTGAGCAACGATGGCGGCTACCTCATTCGCGTTCATCATTCCCTGAGCCGGAACTACTGGCGTGCCTCTGAAACGTGAAGAAATTTAATAGTCTACAGTTATTATCAAATCTTAAATAGCTGAAGACGTAATCATAAAAGCAAGAATACAACAATCCTAAAATAGGGCTCTATAGCAAAAATGCTAAGGTGAAAGCGAAATAACCGTACAGATCCTAAAGGACACTAGAACCTGATGCTCTAATACCACCTGTGACACCCCGCCTAATTAAATACCGGGTGATCAGTCCTTTATTAAATTATAACCAAGGTGAACGGTTGGTTCATTCTCAACATCACTGTCACAAAAATATAACTTTTCCAATTAAACACCCTAATTAATTTAGCTAAGTGACAAAACCATTTTTTTAGACTTCAATTTCCCAATTTAATTCAAAAACCAATATTTAAAACCATTGATAATTAACAGTTTAAGAGTCACACAATAATAACAAGGATATAAATGATCATTCAAGAATTTAACTATCAATAATAAATCCCAACTTCAAACTACCAAAGAAAAACATTCTGATAGTAACAAATACCAAAGTAAAACTACTGAAAGTAAATGAATTACAATCCATCACAAAAAACAACTGAATAATGAAAAGGGCGACACATGCCCAACTAGATAAAGTAGAACTAGAAGTGGAATCAACAATGAGGTCATCTAAGCAAGAGGCCTGCAACTCCCACCTATGCTGCAGCGCGTTCCCTATGGAGGATCCTATGCAAGACGCACCCATGGCTGGGCACCTGTAATATATACATATATATACAAGAGAGTAGAGAAAATGGGAAACGGGTCAGAGCCCGATTGTAAAAATAGTTTAAAATTAGTTTAACAAGTATTTAAAGTGCTACCGGCTAATGCAACCAACATATTAGTGCGACACTCCCTTGAGAAATTCTCACCTCTCTTCTAATGTGCACACCTATCGCACTAATACTTCCCAACAGTTTAACTTATCTTATCTTAAGTTGCTCGTGAGGTTTCAAACTGACAAATTCAAATGTTTAAGAGGTTAAGTTTATTTTAAAAGAAAAGTTCTCAATTAAACCTTATTTAATAATAAAGTTTCTCTGTAATATATCATGCTTTTCAAACACTTATACCCAAGTTGAATTAATTATTCATTTCTTACATACCATAATCACAGCAGGTAGTTCCCAATTTTCCAGATTTAAATATATATATTAAATACTCATATAATATATATATTCTAACAGCACCCCACATAAAATCTATGGTGCAGGCATACTCTGCTATCCAGTCCCCATACCACTCATACTAAGGGAAATACTAGTTCGAAATCACTCTCGAACTGTATTAACACAAAACATATACAAAATGAGGCGAAGCATAGTTCCAAGTCACTAAGAGGATAGAACATACCCTCAAGTCTCTTAGGACCGTCTGATTATCGATCTGATAGCCTGTACCAAGGATTTCTATCTTTTAGGGTACGAGTCAATATCCACCATAAAGGTCCTATCGAGATAAGACTGTCCCAGCACGGTAACCTCAGGGATAGCAAGTAGCGTGGGCATGATTTTTACACGTATATAGTATATGCATACACACAGTCATATATATACACTACTATTACCATATCAAATTTAGGTACACTCTCACGACCCATAATTATGATATTTATCCTTATTCCTCGTTAATTAGTTGTCACGTATAACTGTTTGTCTCTTATTCAAATTTGTGCGATTATTCCAACTTATTAAGTGACACTCGCAGATTCCTATCCTCCTAAGTGTAAATTCCAGTAGGTACTCATTTATTTTACCACGTAACCTCCTTACGAGTCTCACCCCTTAACACATATTCCCAATGTCTCTTATCTGTAAAACATCCCCGTGAAAGATTAATCTCGCCTTACGTTAAAGGTTCCATATTTTTAATAAGTCCTACTAGTCTTCTTTATATCCCAAAATGATCTAACATTAATATCCAAGAATGTCTAATCATTTAAGTCGGAACAACCTATAAAAAGGTAATATGAGTTATGCATGAGGGGTCGATCGATCTATGGAAGATGTTCGATCGATCGAAGCATCGATCGATCGAAGCTCTAAGGTCGATCGATCGATCAAGCTGGTATGGCAAATCTGCAGAATTTCTAGTTACGGGTTCTTTCTTCCAATATCATCCAAAACGATATATTTTACTACCAAACTCCAAATAGTTTATACTACAAGTATTTTGACCTCAAATAAATGATTTCCTACGTCTAGCATGCGGACTTTCATCATGAAAAACGAATTAAAAGGGCATAATCCATCAAAACATCAAGAACCCTAAAATTTCTTTTGTTTGGTTTCTTTCCATCCTTTTACCAGATTTCATACTCTTTAATTACTAAAATTTTGTGATCCAACCTCTACATATGAATTGGGTTTCCAGAGTACATCAATTACTCATACAACATGCGAATTCAAATCTCCAAAATAGATTTTTCTTTTGCAAACAATAGTCCTAATCAGTCCTAGGCTAATAATATTGGAGCATTAACTGAAATAGAGAAAGATAGATACTTTCCTGGGAATTTTTGGTTGAGATTTGTGGAGATTTTGGTGTGGTTGAGATCCTCGTTGCACGATCTATCGTTTGGTGGCGACGGCGGTGCAAACGGTGGAGTTCTTGGCCTAGAACTCCTAGGAAAACCTCTCCTCTTCCTCTCCTATAGCCGTCTTTTGTTTATGGTGTTTCTAACCCTAGAAGATGACTCTTGTCATCTGATATGCCCTTAGAATTTTCGTTGGTTTTCAGGCCTAAAAATGTAAAATGTCCAAAACGCCCTCCCGGGGTGTTAATTAAGCCTAAAAACGCCCAGAGACCCAAACTAAACGCCCGGGTACATTATTTTGACTATCTCGACCCTTCCGGACACTTTGTATCACTCTACAAGACCATACGGGTGACTTATAATTTATTCACTTTTATTAATCAAAATTTAGTCCCGACACGACACGGGCGCGTCCCGACTTAAATTTCCAAAATTGTCATTTTATTCACTCGTGACATTTAATAGAACCAATTTTATATATTACTTTGATCATTAGTAATATTCAACAAGTTTCCAATAATTACTAACTCTCGTCACGTTAGTAATTAAGAATAATTAATTTTCGTATTTATATTAAATTAATAATTCACATCAAATTAAATAAATCCCCAAATTTATAAAGCATAAAAATACGGGGTATTACATTTACCCGAAAGTTTTTTTTCCTGAAATCTGTGTGTCAGCAATTATTCTTTGTTGGTTTAATTTTTCCACACGTAATTGCATGTTTAGGGGCAAATTTAATTTGGTTTAAATTTGAATCCAGTTAAATAAGTTGAAATTAGAATATTGCAAATTTATTTGAATCGGTATCACACACGACATTCTCAAATTGGTATCAGGGCAGGTTTCACTAATTTCTTGTGTATTCCTTTTTTCGCAAAAAATTGTGATATTGATTTTTTTTAAATCTGTTTTGTGAAAAATCGCAAATTTTCCAATGGAGCACTTATATAATCGGATGACCATACTTGACGGGTCTAATTATACCTAATGGAAAACACGTATGAAATCACAGTTCAAGGCCAGTGATGAGCGCGTTTGTGTTGTTTGTGAAAGAAGGTGGATTCCTCCCACTGTTACTATAGAAAACGTAACATCTCTAAAACTTGTGACTACCTGGACTGAGGACAAATTTAAATGGAGCACTTTTAATTCACGTGGGTTGAGTTCAATTTATGGAGTAGTCCCTCCTGAGGAGTTCCGACGTATTATGACGTGCACCACATCAAAAGAAGCGTGGGACATTTTACAACTTACCCACGAAGGCACAAATGTGGTCAAAGAGTCTAAAATTTAAAATTTAACTGCTCAATTTAAAATGATTACCATACTTGAATCTGAGTCTTTTGATAATTTTTACGCACGTTTATCTAACATTGTCAACACCAGTTTCAATCTTGTTGAGTCCATACTAATGCTCGAGTGGTTAAAAATATTTTAAGATCACTGCCTAAACATTTTATCGCAAAAGTGACTATTTTTATTACCTTTGGTGGTTTGGGGAATTTAAAATTAGAAGAGCTGGTAGGAGACCTCCAAACCTATGAAATTGACATGTTTCCTGACACTGTCAACCCTAAGGATATAAGGACAACACTTAAATCCCATTCTGGAATGGGAGAGGAAGTGTCCTCGAGAGAGAAGAAAAAGAAAGTGAATATTTGTGAGTCCGACTCTGAGGGTGAGGTTGATTTTGATATGGCCATGCTTGCGATTTTTTTTAAAAATATTATCAAATTTTCCAAACAAAATTCTTCGAATAAAATATTTTTTGAGAAAAATAAAAATGAGGCAAAAGCGAGCGGTGAGAAAGAGGGTGAGACAGAGGAGGAAGAGAAGTGTTTTGAGTGTGAAGGTAGGCAGCATATAGCCTTTGAGTGTCCCACTAGGCTAAGAATAAAGGGCAAGAAAATTTCCATGACATCCACTTTAAGAGATAATGAGGAAGAGATGAAAGATTTCAGGGATAAGTTCTCAAATGGGAAATTTATCACCTTTTTAGCTAGACACGTGAGCACACCTAGTTTGTCCCACAACGATGAGGATACTTGTGCACGTGATACCCCTGAAGAGGATGGTAGTTTTGATTAAGGGTGATAGTGAGTGTCAAAGTGGAGATGAAAGTGAGCTCCAAATTTCATTTAGAGACTTGTACAACGAGACCTTAAGGACTAAAAAATTAAGTAAGGAGTTAGGTTTGAGGGTGAGAGTTTTGGAGAGATAATTAGAGAGTTTGAGGCGGTTGAAGGTGAAAGTAGGTCAACTCAAGAAAGTGAAGGTTTCTCTGAGTAAACAATTTATTGCATTAGATAGGGAAAATAGTGATTTGACCAACAGTTTAGTCAGATGACACGGGTATCCCATCTCGAGAGAGATGTCGAACGTGCTCGGGAGGTCAAATTTCCTTTAGAGAACGCATCTAAAAAGGTTTGAAAGATGGGTCTCCATCCCGTTTTGGGTGATGGGGAGAGTTGAGGAATAGGTCATGATAGTGTGTCCACCTCACATGTTACACCCAAGCCAGTTCCCAAGTTTGTTATAGATCCATATGACTTTCATCGCAACCCACATAGGCATCCCGTTCCTAATAATAGAGTGTGCCATAGACATTTTGAGAGAGGTGTAACTAGTCCTATTTATGTTTTCACACATTGCAAGAAGAGAGAACACCTTATGGAGTTTTATTCTAAGTTGGGTCACGTGTCACGTTTTGGTATTACACATGTTCACACACATGCACCCACACGTGATGCTCCGAATGATTACATGAGAGAGTTTGCACATATTAGGGAGCAGGTAAAGTTTCTAGTCAAGACTTCATATGATTTGATGGATGTTTTTCATAGGATGTCACCACCTTTGGAAAACTCCATCGCACCTAACGGTTGAGGTTTAGACTTATTTGCTAGCATAATATGTTTTTCATGTTGATATTTTTTCCTATTGATAGTGTGTACCTTTTTGTAGTTATGTTTTCTAGTTTTGATATATTTTTTAAAAAGTTCAAAAAGATTTTATTTTTTTGAAAAATACAAAAAAAATATTTTTGATAATTTTTTTTAAAAAGACAAAAAAAAATTGTATTTTGTTTTACACCGTATAAGAATGGACATTTAGGATGACTGAGTCACAATTTCATTCCATATCCATGTGGCGATTTTATAATGCATTGATATGCATCATCATTTAATTAATGTACTTTACAATGTTTGGAGTCATTGAGATGTGATTAGTTATTACTACCTACATGTTTGACTCATGAGTTCCTTTAATGCACACTTGCAGAAATTTGTTTGATTATTGTACTTGCTTATCACATATTGGTCCGAGTGTTATCATATCAATTTTGTCTTTAAAACGAACCATATGGGATAAAACATTACAATGGAAGTAGTGTATCTAAAAACCGTTTTCCGTGAGGATTTAAATAAAACAAAAAATGAACAGAGAAACACGAGAAAAGGGTTACGAGAGTAAAAAATCAACTCATCGTGAAAGCCACATTTTAAAAGAGCCCGAAATAATTTAAGGCAATAAAAAGATAAATATGCCAAAAATGGTCCACCTCAAAAGAAAAAATAAATGATTATTATTTATTAGGGAGTTTGGATGGAAAGAAATGAAAAACGGGATTCCACTGCCTAACAGCGTCATGAAAAAGTATTTACATAGTTTGAGACGTCATTGGTGTGGGAATCATTCTTGACTTTGATGTGTTAATGAATTGAGTCAATGTCATTTAAATTCATAACTTTTGACACCTAAGGAGAATTTTTTAGATTCATTCATTAGGCTTACACTATTTTTTGATTTCTTTGATTATCAAATATGTTCACACCCATTCATTACATTTTCATGATTTGGTTGTCTTAGTCTTAATTCATGGTGGGTGGTTTTTGTAAAATTGGTTTTGCATTTTTGTATGGAAAATTGAAAAATCAAAAATAGTGTATGGATGCCTTTAAGGATTACTTTGCATGATCTTAGGTTGATCTATATTTACTATGCATATTTGTCGGGAAAACTCCATGTTTATTTTGTTTATTCGTTTCCTTGTCTATTTCGGTCAAATAAAAAGGGGAAAACGAATTATGGGGGATTTTTTTAACAATGGGGGAGATTCGATTATTGACTGATTTATTCTTATATCATTTTACTCGATGAGTCACGAAGGTATTTGCTTCATCTCATGTGTGTAGGTACAAATATTAAAGATAATTATGTTGCACACCCTGATGACAAAGACTTGAAGATTTGAAGATTTGATGTTGAAGATTTTTTGAAGAAATACTAGCATTTTAGTACCTTTTCAATTTTGGTTTCATGGGAGGGTATTAGATTTTTATAGGCTTTTTGATTTGATAATTCATATTTTTTTTTTATCGGCATAGACATAGGGGGATATTCGCAAGGACATTATTTTATTGTCCATCTTACATGAGAGTATTATGTATACTACTATAACCATCGAAGACTTATTCAAGTTCAATCATGCGTCAAAACGGATCTGAATATCAAATTTCTTCAACATTCAAACCTCCGCGAGATAAATTTTGGTAAGGTTGTGTTTAAGCACCTTAATGATTCACTTAGAGTGTTGGGATATTTCTTACATAATATTTTCTAAGTGCTGGAGCGGAGTTTTTCATCAAATCTTGTTTAAAAGGTTTTGAGGCGGAGTATTTATAGACAAAATAAAAAAAAAATTATTTTCATTTCTTCGTTTCTAGCGACAACCTCTCTCGTTCGAGAGACAAGCGCTCTCATCTGAGCGACTGGAAGCTGACTCGCGAAGTATCGTTCGAACGACACATTTTAATACCCCGTACTTTTAAAGATATTTAAAGTACAAAGGTGGGCGTAATTTGGTTATTTGAGTAATTACTATGAATAGTAATTTTTGAATTTATGAGTGTAATTGAATAAATTCAGAATATAAAGTGAATAGTAAATATTATATTGTGTCAGATTAATATTTACATGGATTATATTTTCTTACGAGACTAAGAATGTGAGTGGGATTATTTTAATTACATGTCACAGTTAGGTAAAGCGACAAAGGAAAATATTTTAATTGGAAAACACATGTAATGAAATGTGTTGGGTTTAATTAGTGAATTTTAGATAAGTGACTCGGATGGAGATTTCGAGTGCGCGATTGGGTTAAGAATGGCCGAAATAGTTAGCATTAAGTACCCTATGGTAATGTTTGGGTTACGGGGGCTTTTTGGACTAGTAGGGACTCGCAATTTAGTAAACGAGTCATTTTACAATTGGGTATACACCCAATTTCGGGTTTAATAAGAGGAAAGACCTCATTTCTTCCCCAAAATCTGCCCTAAGAGAGAGAAAAAGAAAAGATAAGGAAGAGAAGAGGAAGAAGAGAAGAGGAGAAGGAAGAAAAGAAATTTTCGGCCAAACTTCGCGGGATTCGACTCGGGGTCTTCGGATTTTATCCATGAGGCAAGTGTTTAACTTTCTTTATGATTTAGTGTGTTTATTTCTTATATTATAGTTGGTGTAAAACTATGAAGATTTTTGGGTTGAATTTTTGTAAATCAAACGGGTTTTCGAAAGATTAAACGGATGAAACTCGGTTTAAACCCAATTTCAGAAACTTAAGAATTAATTGAAATTAATGGTTGGTTATGGGTTCTAGGATGATTAGAACCCTTTTTATGCGTGTATTTATGATTGTTTGAGGTTGGACAGTGATGAGAGAGAAGATAAAAAGCTTGGAGGTGCTTTAATGGAGATTTGTAATTTGAATAAGATAATGAATAGTAATGCCGTAGATTGTGGGGTCGATTCGGCTAGGAAGCGAATTGATTCAGCTCTTGGTCAAAATATGAAAGTTTTAGATCTTTTTGATACATTCGCGTGAGAGACGACCACGTATTTTTCTGATTTTTTTTTAATTAGTATTATTTTCTAGGAAAGCAGTTCCAAGGTTGAAATCATTTGCTCGGAACTCATACCGGAAATTGGAAAAATAAAGGTTAGAATTATTTGGAGATAAATATTTGGGGTTGTTCAAAATAGTGTGGGGACTTATAAATAATTTTTTTTAGTAAGGCGTGTACCTTGGGTTAGTTGAAAGTAAAATCCAAGACTTACCGAAATAGGGGTGTTTGGGAGGAGTAACACTCGGGGTGATATTTCGATGGGCAAAATTTTATATAAGTAATTGTGAGCGTAGAAAATACACTTATATGCCGATTTTGGTTAAGTAAAATCCTCCGAGGTGATTAGGATGAAATTTAGGATATGGGCTAAAGAGAATTGAGCAGTTATCCGATACGTCTATTTATAACAATTATATATACAGGTGAGACGAATACCTATCGTTATTATATGAGTTGTGAGTATGCCCTGATGTTATTATATATATGGGTTAACTGAAAACCTATGTGAATTGTATATATGTGAGATTAATAATCGTTGTTAATGTATGTATAGGTGAGAGGAATACCTATCGTTATTATATGGTTGTGTGAATACCACATTGATGTTATATTTATATAGGTGGAATGGATTCCTATATTATTGTTTCTTATGTGTATGACATACCTACGCTGCTTGCTATCGAGTGGAGGTTGCGTGTTATGGATAATCATGCCTCGAGGATCCTTAGGGTGGGATATTGAATTCTACCACTAGAGCATAGAACCTAGGTACGGGCTATCTGTGAGAATGATAGTGATGACGGTCATATGGGTGCGTAGGTATGTCCGTAGCCCATTGGCTTGGAACTATGTTCGCCTCCAATATTTGTGTTGTTTTGATGGTTGGTGAGAGATTGAACCTATAGTCCTTTCTGCAATGAGTGATGCAACGAGACAAGATAGTAGAGTATGCAGGCACCGCAGTTTTTTTCTCGGGGTGCAGTATAGTATATTTATATAAGATAGTGTGCTTATATATATATATATATACATGTACTTGTGATGATATCTACTATGTGAATTAAGTAGACATGAATAATAATAAAATCTGAATTGAAAAGTAGTCCTCCATGTAGTGAGTAATGCACCGGGACACGATAACCAAGTATGTGTGCACCGCAGCTTAGCCTATGGGTGCTACATATGTATATATGTACTGAGAATAACATATATGTATACTTGTGATGATCCACCATTGCTTAGTATATGAGAAAGACTAAGCTACTTATATTATAGCTCGGTGGATTGATTATTATACTTTTTGCTTACAGTATATTGTTAATATATGAGATTGAGATACCATATAACGTACCCTCGTATAAAGTGAAAAGAATGAATAAAGTGATATACTCCTTTTGGCAGATTTTTATTTGGATTTATATGAATATGTATCATAGATTCTAATGAGAACTATTGATAAATACGGGATAGTATAAAATGTGGTATGTATTGAAGGCCTATTGGATCCCAATGATAAACATTGTCACATAGTAGTGTATCGGGGGGTTCCTTGTTTGGATTTCTCGTCGCGAGTCAGCCCACGCACGAACGTAACGTAATGTTGGGAACGGGGAGAAGTTTAGTCCTTAGTACTCGGATTTATTAGGATTTTGGAAGATGGGTGAAATACCTTAGTTAGGTAGGGAAGCTTAACTAGGTTGTTTAAAAAGGTATGCGAGAGTTGTGCACTATTAGAAGAGGGGTGAGGGGTATCTCATGAGAGTGCGATACCAGTTTAAATATGAAAAATACCATATTATAAAATATGGATTTTAAGCACTTGCTAAAAAGTTTTCAAAACTCGGGTTCTGACCCGTCTCTCTATTTTCCCCTCTCTTGCTATATCTATATATATATAGGTGTCCAGACAAAGGAACGCCTGTATGATTCTTCCTTCGAGTCAAACATTTGTTGCAGCAGCTGTGGATGCAAGCAGGTTTATTGTAGACGCTTATATCATTGAGATCTAGATAGGAAGTATTATAGAAACATTCGGTATGAAGGCCCAACTGTACTCATTTATTCTTTTATTGCCTTTTAGTGCGGCATTCGATTTGGTTGTACTATTGTACCGAGTGTTCGGTTATTTTATTTTATTTCATTTCAGTTGCTCCATATAAACTATTGTATTTGTTTTATTTGAATAGTTTGGTTAAAAAGATTAGTTAATTAAAAATTTTACATCGGCCTAATAGGATATTAGCAATTAAATTGGTTTTCGACAGTGATGCTAAGAATGAACCATATGAGACTCGTGTTTTAATTTGTTATAGTAGTTATCGCCCGATATTTTATTAGGCGGGTTGTCACATTTGGTATCAGAGCATCAGGTTCTAGTGTCATTAGGAATTTGAGCGGACGTACTACGCTTTCAGCATTTCTTTTGATTTGACATGGAGCCTTATGATTAGGATTGTTGATTACTCTTTTGAGATTACATTCTCCTGCTATTATAAAAGATTATAGTAAAAATTTTGTGCGCACGTTCGAGATTCGTGTGCTGATCGAGGAAGGGAGACTAGGGAAGGCCCTTGTGAGGGCAGCAGGAGGTGGGGCTTAGTTAGAGATGTAAGTTGATGTTAGTAATAAGGACCGTGGTAGAGGTCACTTCCCTTGTGGCATTGTCATGGATTTCTGCAATGACTACTATATAATAGTAGTATTAATTATCTATGCACCACTATAGTAGAGAATGGTGCTAAACTTGAATTACCTAGTAAAATTAGATGAGGAAAAAGTTTGAAAAGATCCTTGATAAGGACCGTACATTGAAGTTAAGTTATTTGGAAGCAGTATAGTGTTATCCAAAGGAAATAGAAGGCTCGGAAGCTTTGGCTTTGAGCAGGGTATGGAATGCCCAGATGTAAAAATTTGACGAAAATTTTCTCTCACTCAATGGAGCAATGTTGAAATTGTAGGCACGGTGGTCACCACATTTGAGGGAGCAGGGTGTTTTTCTTATAAATGAATCTTAAGTATGGTTTTAATCGCAAGTTCCTTTGATTTACTAGGAATGAAGAGAATACAATTTATGGGTTATTCACATAAGGATCGGTTAGAGACCGATAGTGAATACAGAGTTATATGGTTAAGTGAACTTAGTACCGGAGTAAGGTAGGTCCAATGGAGAAAGAGGATTCTCTAGTGGAATGATAGACTCACTAGTAATTGGACTGATGTAGAGTGAGTTATAGCTATTTTAGTGCAAGGTGCGAAATCTGCAATAAAAATTAAAATTGTGAGACTTTGTGATTTTTAAAAGACTAATGGGATAAAGACTCTTGGGATTCGAAGTGGAATTTCATATGTAATTGGGATACGAGCTAGTTGTGATAAGATTAATATTTATTTATATTATAAGTAAGTGAATACTTATGGAATTAAATCCAATATGTATATTCGAGATTAGAGGCTAATCCTATAAGGGATAGCCGAATTTAATGATATATATATATATATATATATATATATATATATATATATATATATATATATATATATATATATAACGGGTATAAAGATAATATATATGTGATTATATTATAATATATATATGTGTATGAATGGTATATTTATATGAAGCATGCCCCTCTAATGCTATCATGGAAAGATGCGCGATGTGGGTGAGGCCATTGGCTTGAGGAGCAGGGAGCGTATAGTCCCCATGTCATAGTGTCCATTATATATTGTGTGATTTTTATCAAGAGTGAGATGTGGTGGGTATGTTTCATTCTCATTTCTAGTGAAGAACTATGATCACTTCCTATTCGTTGTGATTTGGTTTATACTAAGTCGGTGTGATAGTCCGACCGCTGGTACCCAGGATGGTGTGTGAGTAATTCCTTGGAAGATGATAGCATTGAGTGACTGCGTCCATTGAGTTATAGCTCTGAGGGATGACATGCGAGATAAATTCTAGATGAGCTCGCCTTAATTTTATGTTTAGATGGAACTTCGATGAGGAGATGTTTCATTACCATGATTTGAGTGCATGGGGACCTTATAGATATAATTTAAGGTATGCAGGATTTATACTTAAGCTGGGAGTTTAAGCTTGTTGTTGTTCGTGCGAAGGACTTAGTGTTAGTGCAAGTGCTTGTGGTATGGCGCTTTGACAGAATTAAGAGTTCTGACCATAATTTGTTGGTAGATGGGGTGGGATTATCCTAGTTGCATATTTAAAGCTAACAACACACTCCACATATGAACCTTAACGACGATGGGAGTGGAGAGATGTTACTGTATGCTAGGATGTTGGTTTGATGAAATTAACCAAGAGTCATGTGATGATTAGGGGCTAATGAAAAGTAGATGTGCTATAGAAAAGCACTGGAAATGTTTATCTCACCGCAGGTATGTGGGTGAGTCAAGGTGAAGGAAATTGATTTGAGGCTTATAGTCAGGCCTTGAAGATAAGGCAAATTCAGGAAAATATGGTTTGGGTATAGTGTTCGTAGCACTTTTGCATAAAGTAGGCACCCGATTAGTTAGAATTTCCATTTTGTTAAGATGCAAGGATATAGGTGTAGAAGTACGTTAGTGGGTTAACGAGGTAAGATTTAGAACATCCCGTTGGTGTCCCTTGGGCCATTATATCTGGATGACCGACGATGCAAGGGAGTAGTGTAACGGGAGGGTTCCTTGTTTGTATTTCGTTTTGCGAGACGTCCCACGCATGAAACTAAGTAAATGTCGAAAGTTGAGAGAGGTCTTGGGCACTAGGGATATAGTTGAGATAGTACTCATTTTATGTGTGTTGGAAACACCTTGATCTTAAGACTACCACGAAGTAAGGCCACTTGAACTAGTGGCGCTGATATAGGAAAAATTGTTGTGAGTTAACCACAAGAAAATTGGTGGGTTAACCTTAAGAAGGATTGGATTTACAGGTATTAGAAGAATTAAATTTAGAATTATTCGGGTTAGGAAAAACCCAGGTGTTAGTACCAGGCCAAGGAAATTGGATCCATTGTCTAGAGAAGAGCGTTACATGTCGGACGTTTATAATGGTTGTGTAGATATGCATGAATGATAGGGGGTATGGGCACCCTGGTTAGTTAATTCTAAAAATTTCTGAGATAGATGGACGTGAAAATGAATGTGTAAAATATATGCCTGAGGGGAAACTATAAACTAGGTTAAAATGGTATGATGAATTGAATGTCGTGTGAGAATGATGATAATTTAAGCATTTATGTACAACGAGAGCTAGCACACCCGAGAGGGGTTGAAAGGTTGTGGAAATTCATTTAAAAAGTACCTCTTGATGAAAAGGATACCAGATTGTTATGAGAAAGTAGAGCGGAGTCTTACTCGAACGAGTGTTGTCGAGTGGCTTACGCATGAATTTATTGCTAGCATACTCCATGGAAACAAGGAGTGCACGTAGTACCAAATGCCGTAAGTGTATATGAGAATTAATACTTTAATTATTCGGTATAGGGAATGTACCTTAGAGATTATGAGAGAGATAGTAATCTGAATATTTATACAATACGTAACAATGAGAATAAAATACGTATGGTAAGTATGAAAATAGGTTGGGAGAATACCTATAAATTTTAATAGGATGTGTGTATGCCTACTATTTGATTTTTTTTGTTAACTACACTAATGGATGATAACCCGGGGTGCAAGGTTATGTTGTTTTATACACTAAAGGATGATAACACGGGGGTGTAAAATTTTATTAAGGGCACTTATGGGTCTTAGCCTGGAGGTACAGGATTAGTATATATATATATATATATATATATATATATATATATATAGGGATGATGAGACTATATACATATGAGCATACTTGGGGAACTTTTTACTTTGTGATTTTTAAAATATTCCTAAGTCTTAGTACCGGTATTGTCCTAATTTCAGGGATGAAATTCCTTTGTAAGGGGCGCGGGGGGGAGTATGTAATACCCCGTACTTCTAAAGATTTTAAATTACAAAGGTGGGCATAATTTGGTTATTTGAGGAATTACTCTGAATAGTAATTTTGGAATTTATGAGTGTAATTGAATAAATTCAGAATATAAAGTGAATAGTACATATTAGTTTGTGTCAGATTAATATTTACATGGATTATATTTCCTTACGAGACTAAGAATGTGAGTGGGGTTATTTTAATTATATGTCGGAGTTAGGTAAAGAGAAAAAAGAAAAATATTTTAATTGGAAAACACATGTAATGAAATGTGTTGGGTTTAATTAGTGAATTTTAGATAAGTGACTCAGATGGAGATTTCGAGTGCGTAATTGGGTTCGGAATGGTCGAAATAGTTAAAATTAAGAACCCTGGGGTAATGTTTGTGTTTCGGGGGCTTTTTGGACTAGTATATACTTGCAATTGAGTACACGAGTCATTTTACAATTGGGTATACACCTAATTTCGGGTTTAATAAGAGGAAAGCCCTCATTTCTTCTCCAAAATCTGTCCTAAGAGAGAGAAAAAGAAGAGAGAAGGAAGAGAAGAGGAAGAAGAAAAGAGAAGAGGAGAAGGAATAAAAGGAAATTTTTGAGCAAACTTCGCGGGATTCGACTCGGGGTCGTCGGATTTTATCCACGAGGCAAGTGTTTAACTTTCTTTATGATTTAGTGTGTTTATTTCTCATATTATAGTTGGTGTAAAACAATAAATATTTTTGGGTTGAATTTTCGTAAATCAAACCGGTTTTCGAAA
Organism: Sambucus nigra; assembly: GCA_949130495.1. Taxonomy (NCBI): domain Eukaryota; kingdom Viridiplantae; phylum Streptophyta; class Magnoliopsida; order Dipsacales; family Adoxaceae; genus Sambucus; species Sambucus nigra. Next base: position 362,715,147 of record OX422216.1, on the reverse strand, counting down.
GATTAAACGGATAAAACTCGGTTTATACCCAATTTGAGAAACTTAAGAATTAATTGAAATTAATTATTGGTTATGGGTTCTAGGATGATTAGAACCCTTTTTATGTGTGTATTTATGATTGTTTGAGGTTAGATGATGATGAGAGAGAAGATAAAAAGCTTGGAGGTGCTTTAATGGAGATTTGTAATTTGGAGAAGATAGTGAATAGTAATACTGCAGCTTTCGGGGTCGATTCGGGTAGGAAGCTAATTGATTCAGCTCTTGGTCAAAACATGAAAGTTTTAGATCTTTTTTATACGTTCGTGTGAGAGAAAACCACATAGTTTTCTGATTTTTTTTATTAGTTATGATTTTTCTAAGGAATCAGTTCCGAGGTTGAAATCATTAGCTTGGAAATCAAACTGGAAATTGGAAAAATAAAGGCTAGAATTGTTTGGAGAGAAATATTTCGGGTTCCTAAAAATAGTGTGGGGACTTATAAATAATTTTTTGAGGAAGGCGTGTACCTTGGGTTAGTTGAAAGTAAAATCCAAGACTTACCAAAATTGGGGTGTTTGGGAGGAGTAACACTCGGGGTGATATTTCGGCGGGAAAAATTTTATATAAGTAATTGTGAGCATAGAAAATACATTTATATGCCGATTTTGGTTGAGTAAAATCCTACGAGGTGATTAGGATAAAATTTAGGATACGGGCTAAAGAGAATTGAGAAGTTATCTGATATGTCTATTTATAATAATTATATATAGGTGAGAGGAATACCTATCGTTATTATATGGGTTGTGCGTATGCCCTGTGTAATACCCCGTATTTTTATGACTTTTAATTTTGGGAATTTGGGGATTTATTAAATTTAAATTGAGATATTAATTTAATATTAATCCGGAAATCATTTAAATATTTAGTAGCATGATGAGAGTTAGTAATTATTGGAATTTTGTTGTAAATTACTTTATGGGTAAAGTAAGATGTGTAATTAAATTTAGTAAAATTATCATGAGAATATAATTTGATAATTTTGGAAATTTTATCGGGACGCGCATGTGTCATGTCAGGATTAAATTCACATTATTAAAAGTGAATAAATTATAAGTCACTCATATGGTCATTTTGAGTGTACCAATGTGTCCGGAAGGGTCGAGATAGTAAAAATAATGTACCCGAGGGTGTAGTTTGGGTCTTGTGCGTTTTAAGGCCTAATTAGCATCCCGGGAGGGCGTTTTAGACATTTTGTATTTTTGGACATGAAAACTCACGAATTTTCTAAGGTTATATCAGATGATAGGGGTTGTCTTCTATGGTTAGAATAACCAAAAACCAAGGACGACCATTGGAGAGGAAGAGGAGAAGCTTTCCAAGGAGTTCTAGGCCAAGAACTCCACCGTTTGCATCGCCGTCACCGCCAAATTGTAGATCACGCGACGAGGATCACAACCACACCAATTTCTTCCACAAATCAAACACAAATATTTCTAGGCAAGTATCTATCTTGTTTTATTTTAGTTAATGCTTTAATGATATTAGTCTAGGATTGATTAGGACTAGTTTTTGTGAAAGAAAACATATATTGGAGACTAGAATTTATATATTGTAGTAGTAAAAATAGTATTCTAGAAATCTATGTCATATGAAGAGGTTGAACCATGAATTTTCATTGTGTTAGGAGTAAAAAATCTCGGTAAAGAATGGGAAGAACTAAGTTAAAGAAAATATTAGGTTTCTTGAGATTTATATAGATTTTGTCCCATTTAATTCGTTATACTTATTGAAAACTCACATGTCTTACGTAGAATATTAATTATTTGGGTACATAACACTTGTAGTATCAATTTTTGGGAGTTTGGGAATCAAATATGACGATTTGGATGAGTTTGGAATAGGATTCCCGTAACTGGTATTTCTTCAGTTTCGCCATAACTGCTTGATCGATCAAAGTGCATCGATCGATCGAATGATCGAACCACTTCCATCGATCGATCGACCCCTCCTGGAAAACTCATATTCCCCCTTTTAAATAGTTTATTTCGATTTAAATAAGTAGTAATCTTTGGACATTATTGTTAGAACATTTTAGGACATAAAGAGGACCAGTAGGACTTTATAAAAATGGATCATTTAATGTTAGACGAAATTAGGGTTAACGGGGAGTGAATTACACTTAAGGAATAAGGGGAACATGTATCTAAAGTAGTTAGACTCGTAAGGAAGTTACATCGTAAAATAAAAGAGTACCTACTGAAATTACACATGGGGGAATAGGATACTGTGAGTGATACGAAGTAAGTTTGGAATAATCCCATAAATAAGAATAAAAGAGACGAGACGTTATACGGGATAATCTAGTAAACTGTACTAAGAACGAATATCATAAGAATGGGTCGTGGGTTTACCTAATTTAGAAATGGGAATGGTAGTATACATATATATGATGGTGTCTATGCATTTACTATATACGTGTAAAAATCATGCCCGCGTTACTTGCTATCACTGAGGTTACCGCGCTAGGACAGTCTTATCTCGATGGGACCTTTATGGGGGATATTAACTTGTACCCTAGAACATAGGAATCCTTGGTACAAGCTATCAGATCCATAGTCAGACGGTCCTAAGAGGCGTGAGGGTATGTGCTGACCTCTTAGTGACTTGGAACTATGCTTCGCCTCATTTTGTATGTGTTTTGTGTTAATGTAGTTCGAGAGTGATTCCGAACTAGTATTTCCCTTAGTACGAGTGATACGGGGACTTGATAGCAAAGTATGCTAGAACCATAAATTTTATGTGGGGTGAAGGTAGTATATATATATATATATATATATATATATATATATTATATGAGTGATTAATATATATATAGACTTGAAATTGGGAACTTTCTACTGTGACTAAAAGTAGTTAAGTAATGAATAAATATTTCGACTTTTATATAAGTGTTTGAAAAGTTTGAGGCAATGTTGAAAGACTTTATAATGAAATGAAACTCTTATGAAAGCTTTACTCTAAGAAATTAATTGTCTTAGTCCTAGTAATGGTCGGCATGAAATCTTATGAGAAAATTTAAGATAAGTTTAACTTGTGGAGATTAATAGTGCGGTAGGTGTGCACATTAGAATAAAGGTGAAAATTTCTCAAGAGAGTGCCGCATACTAATATCATCGTTGAATTAGCCGGTAAGCATTTTAAATACCTGCTAAACTGAATTTTTAACTGTTTTACAATCGGGCTTTGACCCATTTCCTGTTATCTCTTCTCTCTTGTATATATATATGTATATATTACAGGTGCCCAGCCCCAGGGGCGTCATGCTTTGGATTCTTTAGAAGGAACGTGCTGCAGCTTAGGTGGGAGTTGCAAGCCTTTTACTTAGACAACCTCATTATTGACTCCAGTCCTATTCTATTTTATCCAGTTGGGCATGTGTCACCCTTTTTCCTTATTCAGTTGGTTTTGATAGAGATTGTGATTCATTTACTTCCAGTATTTCTACTCTAGGATTTGTTACTATCCAGATGTTTTTCCTTTGAAGTTTTAAAGTTGGTATTAGTTATTTGAATGCTTAAATTGCTTGGATTATTTTTTCCAGTTTAGTTATTGTGTGACTCTTAAACTATGAATTATAAAAGGTTTTTATTAATTGGATTAAATTAAATATGGGAATAATGTTTTAAAATGGTTTTGTCACATAGCTTAATTAATCAGGGTGTTTAATTTGAAAAGTTATTTTGTGATAATGATGCTAAGAATGAACCAACCGTTCACCTTGGTAATAATTTAATAAAGGACTGATCACCCGGTATTTAATTAGGCAGGGTGTCACACCCTAATGTTATTATATATGGGTTAAATGAATACCTATGGGAATTATATATAGGTGAGATTAATACCCGTTGTTAATGTATGTATAGGTGAGAGGAATACCTATAAGTATTATATGGTTGTGGGAATACCACACTGATGTTATATTTATATAGGTGGAATGGATACCTATATTATTGTTTCTTATGTGTATGACATACCTATGCTGCTTGCTAACGAGTGAAGGTTGCGCGTTGTGGACAATCATGCCTTGAGGATCCTTCGGGTGGGATATTGAATTGTACCACTAGAGCATAGAACCTAGGTACGGGCTATTTGTGAGAATGATAGTGATGACGGTCGTATGTGTGTGTAGCCCATCAGCTTGGAACTATGTCCGCCTCCAATATGTGTGTTGTTTTGATGGTTCGTGAGACATTGAACCTATAGTCCTTTATGCAATGAGTGATGCAACGGGACATGATAGGAGAGTATGAAGGCATCGCGGCTTTGTCTTGGGGTGCAGTATAGTATATTTATATGAGATAGTATGCTTATATATATACATGTACTTGTGATGATATCTACTGTGTGAATTAAGTAGACATGAATAATAATAAAATCTGAAATGAATAGTAGTCCTCTATGCAGTGAGTAATGCACCGGGAGACGTTAACAGAGTATGTGTGCACCGCAGCTTAGCCTAGGGGTGCTACATATGTATATATGTATTGAGAATAAAATATATGTATACTTGTGATGTTTTACCATTGCTTAGTATATGAGAACGACTAAACTACTTATATTATAGCTCGGTGGACTGATTATTATACTTGTTGCATATAGTATATTGTTAATATATTAGATTGAGATACAGTATAACGTAACCTCGTATGAAGTGAAAAGAATGAATAAAGTGATATACTCCTTCTGGTAGATTTATATCTGGATTTATATGAATATGGATCATAGGTTCTAATGCGAACTATTGATAAATACGGGATAATATAAAATGTGGTATGTACTGAAGGCCTAATGCATCCCAACGATCAACATTGTCACGTAGTAGTGTATCGGTTACTTATTTGGATTTCACTTCACGAGACACCCCACGCACGAAGGTAACGTAATGTTGGGAATGGGGAGAAGTTTAGTCCTTAGTTCTCGGATTTATGAGGATTTTGGAAGATGGGTGAAATACCTTAGTTAGGCAGGGTAGCTTAACTAGGTTGTTTAAAAAGGTATGCGATAGTTGTGCACTATTAGAAGAGGGGTGAGAGGTATCTCATGAGAGTGCGATACCAGTTTAAATATGAGAAATATCATATTGTAAAATATGGATTTTAAGCACTTGCTAAAACATTTTCAAAACTCGATCTCTCACCCGTCTCTCTATTTTCCACTCTCTGGCTATATCTATTTATATATCGGTGTTTAGACACAAGGACGCCTGGATGATGATTCCTTCGAGTCAAACATTTATTGTTGCAGCTGTGGATGCAAGAAGGTTTATTGTAGATGCTTCTATCATTGATATCTAGATAGGAGGTATTATAGAAACATTCGGGCTGAAGGCCCAACTTTACTCATTTATTCTTTTATCGCCTTTTAGTGCGGCATTCGATTAGGTTGTATTAATGTACCGATTGTTCGGTTATTTTATTTTATTTCATTTCAGTTGTTGCATATAAATTGTTGTAATTATTTTATTTGAATGGTTTCGTTAAAAAGATTAGTTATTTAAAATTTTGACGTCGGCCTAAGAGGATATTAGCAATTAAATTGGTTTTCGACAGTGATGCTGAGAATCAACCATATGAGACTCCTGTTTTAATTTGATATAGGAGTGATTGCCCGATATTTTATTAGGCAGGGTGTCACACACGTGTCTCCATTCGAGCGAGACTCTAATTTCGTTCGAGCGAGCTATCGCCTTTGATTTTCTATAAATTGGTTTGTGCATCATCATTTTTTATTAGAAGACCTGTGAATTTTCAATAGACGAAACTACTTTGGTAGAATACTTTGTCTTCTAACTTTTAGGGTTTTAATCCTTTGTTTATAATTTAGAAATCATCCCAATAGTTTATGTGAGTTTTTTTGGAACTCAAGAACACATCTTTGTTAAAGTTTCTCTTGTAAAGACGATCTCTACTACTGATCTAGGTTCTCTTGAGGGGAGTACTATGCTAACGTCGACTGCGTGTCATAGGGAGTGCTCGTGGGTATTCCTGGGGTAATTTGGAGTTGCTATTTTTGCTTACTCTAGACTGCATGTCTACATGGTCATTCCGAGTAGTGATCATATTGTAAGTTGCAATTTACATTTTTATAGTGAAATAAAGGTTTTACCCGAAAGGATTTTTCTCCTGAAATATGTGTGTTAGCAATTATTCTTTATTGGTTTGATTTTTCCACACATAGTTGCGTGTTTAGGGGCTGATTCAATTTGGTTTAAAATTGACTCCAGTTAAATAAGTTTAAATTGGTAACTTGAGAATTTATTTGAATCGGTATTACACACGACATTCTCAGGCCGTGAACTATCTGTATATCATAATGAAAGATGAAATCTACCTCACCTCATAAGGGAACTAGGATGTCTGACAAAATTAATTTTAAAAGATTGATGGTTGAGGGATACCACTTTAAAATTTTAATCGAATTAATGGTCATGTGTTTATTGGAAATTAATTTCTCAATTTTTAGCTTCTAGTATTTCAAAAATGAATTCAAAATTTTTTTCTCACTATTTTAGTATTAAATGTCAAATTGGAATAAGTTTCAAGGAGTGAAAATGTATTTGGTCATTGCTCTGACTTAAAGGGATAATAAACTGTTTTAACCCATAATTATCATCAATATTTTAAAATAGTGATGTGATTAATTCAAATCAGAGTATTGCAAAATACATGGTAATTATTTTAAATCAAGTGTTACATGTGTTCGATCCCCCGAACAAGGAAGTTCTATCTGTACATATATTATTTTAGTGAATTGACCGATGAGAAATAGGAGACACCTCTGATTGGTTGATTACACTCAAGTAAGAATCACATTCATAGAATGATTTTATCATTAGTTGATCAAAGAATGCTTTTTAGTAGACATGATAGGGAAACTCAGTGCCATTTTTAATCTGGGAGTGAGAATCATTGATAACCAGAGGATGGTGTTAGTTGTTTGATAAAACCTTTACTTTCGTCCAGAATGGGAAGTAGGAGGATAAAGCTAAGTCTCAAGTACAACGACTTGGGTTAAGGAATGTTCATATTCCTCTGTAGTAGTGAAATAGCCAAAAGGCAGGTATTCTGACTACAAGTAGTTAAAATATTTTTATCGGCATGTTTAGTTTTTCCCTTCTTTATAAGGAAAAGTACATTATTGTGGTTTATTTCTTCAAAGTAAGTGCATGATTAATGGTATGATCTATGGTAACCTAGTATGTAGATTCAGGAACTAACAATATGGAACGTAACATATTTTCGATAACCAATCAATTACTTTAAAGAGAGATCTTCATAGTTATAGGCAATTAGAATAAATCATCATTATTAGCGGTAGGATATTCATTTGGATTACGGTGAAGACATAAAGTTAATGTATGTAAATTAGTTAATGTACATGGGTCTTAGAGAAGTTGGTTTCAATTTTCTAAATTCTCTTTGAACAAATATTCGATTAACTTTATAAAGTTGTTTTTTTATCACAATTGGATATTTTCTATTTGTTCTGTTACATCGAGATATAATTTATACATTATAAGGTTTGTTTCACCAATGCTTCTAAATAGAAAATTGAATAATTTAATGGACAAGATCATTAAAGAGAAACTTTCCTTTTTGAAACAAACATATTATTGGAAGTTATGCTAAGGTTATTTTATTCTAAAAAGAATTCGAAGACTAATTTAAAATGGACAATTGAGTTCATTAGAAGTGAGGAAATTATTTTCTTGAATTTAGTTTAAAAGGTAATATAATCAAGGGGCCTTCGTATCCCGAAGCTAAAAAGCCAAAGATATGTTGGGAATTCTTCCCTTCGATTAGTCTGATTCAATGACTATTCGGTAAAGAACTGGATTTGAGGGATTAATTGATTCCATTTATGATTAGTTGAAGGTATTGATAATTTTACCTCGTGCAACACAAGTTTGAAACCTTTGAGTTTTTCAATGTTGGAAAGGCTAAGGTGGGTCATAGGTGAGGTAAGCTAATCCAATTCCTACAATCTGATCATAGAGGTGTTTAACTCTTGGCATTGTTAAAAGATTATTTATCAAAGGTTTGGTATTTTATCCCAGTTGTCTACAGTAGGCATTCCATTATAGAATAGTGTTGAGGAAAGGAAGGAATAAGGCTTTTTTGGGTATGATAAGGTCCACGGTAGGTTTTTTAAGACAATAGGATTCTTATTGGGATTTTTACATAAGAGGTGAACATATACTTTCTAATATAATTTATTTTTAATCTTTCTCTTCAATTCCCATTGGACATTAGAGTGGGAGCAATCTCATTCTAGGGCATGTTTGGATTAGGGGTGCTCGACATTCGTGCTGTGAAAGGTGATAAGGAAGTTGAAACTAAAGATAGAGGCATGTCTCTTTACTGGTTATACTTAAGGATAAAAATGTGGTGTGTAATATTACTAAGTACAAAAAGGACAATGATAGAATCAATGACAAGTTCTTATAAGAGAATTGTGTAATAAACCATGGGTCCAAGTTTATGTTTGACTTACAAGGTATAATGGACCATAATATTACTAATATTGTTGGACCACCCATACATGATGAAATATGACCTAATATCAATAATACAATGCCATTTTGTAGTTGGATCATCATCGAGGATTAGGATACACATGTCACTTATACTGGATAGCAAGTGGTGATACATCCTAGAGGGAGCATAAGCTCTCATCTTGAATGGTTAGTGTTTTGGGTGGTCGATTCGATGAGATGCTAAGATAAAAATAACAATGTACGAAGAACTTCAACGTGGCATTGTAAGACAAGGATTTTTCTTCGACTTATGACTATGGATACCCAAAGGGATTCAATGTATATGACTAAAGTTTTAGGATTTATAAACTTGTTGATGGGATAAAAAAATCCTATTTTTATGAATATCTAATGCCTTTTTTTTCCTTTATTCGTATGTAATGCCTCCTAGAGAGGGTTATTCTCTCTAATATCAATAAATTTCATTTTTAAAAAAATGGGACAAAACCCATAAAGCACAAGTGGACCTAGAAGAAATTAAAATAAATATGGATGAAAATGTGAAAACCTTCAGGGAATGGTTTATGAAAGAGATTACTGAGAAAGAAAAGGCATTCAATTTGACCAAACCTTCTCACGATCGCCATGAAAAATTATGTCGGGATGACTTTAATGTTAAGATTGTGTTCTTGAACGATTGTCTTGACAGCTACATAGTAATAAGTGGCATGAAGCAAAGTGATGTGATCTTGTGACGTACATTTATGGATTCAAACGATGAAAAAAAGTACGACATCATTAGATTCTCGTTAGATGTAGACATCAAATGACACTTCTGATGAGAATATGAAGTCTTTCGAATGAGAAACAAATCTCCTTTGAACGAGGTTAAAATAAAAAAAATATTTTTAAAACTTAAAAAAAAAACAACCTCATTTTTCAATAAAAAATAAACACCCCAAAGAAATTTATTAATAATTTCAAACCCCTGAAAGTATTTACACCTTCTTGAAATGTAGAGGTGTCTTGAACTTGGAGATTTTGGTGTTCGGTTTGACGAGTCAGTGCATGTTGGTTTGTAACGACATACGCCAAATATGTCAAAAGTGAAAATTAAACAAATAAAAAGCCTAAGCTAAAATATTTTCCCTTATATTTGGAGTGACCACTACATGGTGTTTGGAGTTGGCATCTTGTATTGGTTGAGTATATTCCACAACTAATCTTGCAGCTTCTATAATTCATTGTCCTAAGCCCTCGACATACTGAACCCTCCATGTGATTGATCTCCTGAGTGTGACAATCAATCTCTAATGGGGATAATTTCCATTAATCTATGAAGGACTTGGGACAAATATTATTGAACATTTTATCTTTCAAATGGGGGCTGATGGTTTTCTGTAATTACGCCATGTTCAGATCGAATGGGATCCTTTACCACATGTTTAAAACGAATGCTCTTGAGAACATCATCGAGTTGGTCTTGAACATCCTTCTGATGATCCTCCATCTCTTTGAAAGACAAAGCTAACTTAGTGTTAGTAGTCATCCTAACAAAATAAATAAATTTTTATATCATATTGATTAAATGGAACATTCATTCCCACAAATGGTTCCCAACTGGTGGGTGTTAAAAATGTTCAAGACCTCAGACCCAACAAGTGCTCCCCATCGGACCTCGGACTAGTTAGTATGGAGAAGTGTCAATGTAAAAGACAAGGATATAAAGTGGTTCAGACCTCAATTGAAGATCCTACATCCATTGTAAAATGTTTTTTCTGTATATTAGATTATAAATGAGTACATTACAATCTCAGGCCCACTTAAACTCGAGCTAAGAAGGTTTGAGGTATGTATGGTCTTTGTCACTAGTTACAGGGACACTAGGAAGTAACATATGGATATCTCTATGGATTCCTTATCTTAGTTAAGGACACAATAGAGAATATATTGTGTGTGAATGGTTGGAAGTGGTCTAAGCCTTCTCCTATATTTCGCCAATAATGGATTAATTGATATTTTAATGACAAACACCTAAAGAATGAAAACTCCTTTGACTACTTTAGTATTGGCTGCGTGATTTCTCACTATATAAGAAAAATATTTTATTATTTTAGATGTATTTTATGCCCCCTAACCATTTACAATACCAACATATATAATAATTCCTTTAGAAAGATAATGAGTGGACTCCAACATCAAAGAAAGGGTTTCCGTGAGGTTTGACGACTATAGTAACACGTCAGAGTGTTGGTGAAAGTCTTGTAGGTGGTGTAAGTTAGTTAATGGAAGTTGTAGGTTCTTGGTTAGATGTCTCAGGGGTATATGAATGACTAAGGTCCGCTCAGAGTTTCCTAACTATATTTTCATGATGTAACTTAAGGGTTCCCTAATGGAAAAGGGACTATAGTCATGTCATATGCCAGTTCTTGTTATGTAAAGGCTCATTACGGTGATTTGAGACTTAAAGCCATTTGTTTTAAGGTATTTGAGCTAAACCTTTGAGGTATGGTAGAACAGATGAGTATCTTATCGTGGTAGGGATGCTTCTAGGAACTTTGATTCTGTTGTGGGCCCTTCTTTAAGTTGATCATGCTCTTTGAGGGATATCACTGGTCTGCGAGAGGTCTTTAAAATTCTTTGAAAACTATTCATATATGCGGGGGAAGGTGAGAGGTTGTGATCTCACGAAATTACTGAGTACTTTATTACGGTATCATCGTATCCACACAAATATAATCATAATACTAAATCATCAATTTACGTCATCCACAACATAGAAAGAACATATGGTGATTGATATATACAAAATAGTGATACCATAAGAACTTTCACACATCATGTTTCAGAATGGACATGAAATTAACTACATCTAGAATTCGGATATAAGGTTTCAATCACAATACCTTTGCAGATCTTATAGGTGATCCAGTGCAGAAGAAAGATTTGACGAAGAAGATAATATTACTGATTTTCTACCTCCAAATCCTTCGTAAAATGTGAAGTACTAATTAGATCTTTTGGTATTGGATCCACCAAAAACAAGTTATTTATGTGGGAACTTTAAAATATGAAAACATAGTGAAATATGAGAAAAATCACTTTCTCTCTCCTCATCCCATTATAAATATGTGAATAGTGTTTCTGTTTCTCGTGCACTATGCGTGTGCATATATATATATATATATATATATATGTGTGTGTGTGTGTGTGTGTGTGTGTGTGTATGTGTGTGAGTGTGTGTGTGTGTGTGTGGAGGGGGCCTTGAAGGTAATCCTGAAATTAGGGATAATTCACCCATTAGCAACAATGTTTGGGATTAAGAAAGCGTGGCAACTCAGGCGAGGCAGCTTAGCGTAACAACTCAGGCGAGGCAGCTTGGCGTGGCAGCTTAGCGTGGCAACTCATACTTTATCTTTCTGGGTTATTTAGTCATGATTGTATAATTGTTTATATTGGCTATGAGCTAAAAAAATTGTAATGATGCAACGAGAAATAATGAATTTGTGTGAGGTCGAACGGTACTCGCGAGAGACCGGGCTTGGCAGGGCTTGGGAGAGCTTTCATGCTCTATCGAACGACCTCTCCATGGGAACTTTGTAGGGACTTAGTTTGGAGGATTGAGAAGTGGAGCACCGTCGGGGATTGTCCTGGCCATCTTAGATACACCTGGTAAAACACCGAGGAACCCTCACCATGGAACCTCGAGCGGAGAAGCTTCGAGTTCCATCGGGAGTTTAACTGTGAACCAAAGATCCCTCTACTTTATGTCCCATCTACTATAGTGATGTCACTAGCCAGCTACACAATATCAAATCTGCACTCGAGTAAACCAACGTTGTATTTGGGGTTGTCAGACAGTTGGTAAGCAACCTCTGCTACAACAGCCCCTGACACACTGTGGTTAGGCAAAAGGCATATCTTGGAATTTAATGTCCATGACATGGAGGCAGCTAGTGCATCAGATATTTGATATTGTAGATATAAAGTATGAGGGATGTCTTTCACAGGCATTGATGACTGAGTTGCATCGGGGGTGGTGTAAGGGCTATTTAAGAGCCCCAACCACCTCTAAGAGAAAGGGGATCTTTTTGAGAGTTCAGGATTTATTGCTAGAGAGAGAATACACATCAGAGAGAGTTATTTCAAACCAGAGGGTTTAATCACTCACCATTGTTATTTATTACGAAGCTTTTAATACCTGATAGAGAAGCTTGAGGTGTTTGGTGTATTTCTACCTGCCTACCAAGGTGTATCTAGGGTGATTACTTCTCTCTCCCTTTAGCTAAGTTACTTCTAAAGTTCATTACTATCTTATGAGTTATACACGAGAGATTTGTGAGTTTAAATTGAGTTTATCTTCATTGGGTTTGTGTTTGTGTGTCCTATCATTAATCCAAAGCTTTGGTCCATTAGTTTATCATTACCATACTCGAACAGGGGTTACGCCTCCATCTTATCTAAAGTACCCTCTTACATTTGGCGACTCTACTGGGGAGGCTTTCTTCTAAGCAAGGAGCATGGCGCAGGATAATGTTAATCGAAGGCTCAACTTTGATGACATACAACATAATGAAGAATAAGTTTCGAGAGAACTGGAGGCTCTAAGGGATGGGGCTCCTCGAATAGAGGTACCTCCGGTCCAGGCGACGACAGGCGTTCAGGGGTGACACAAGCTTCCACGAGTGCATGGTTGGGACCCACTCAGGTGGCACTCCTTATGAGTAAGTTTTATGAGTTTTTGCAAACTCTGGTAGCTTCAACGGTGCTGGGAGGACTTGAAGCCAATTCATTCATAACGTCGGGAGCAGCCCCAACGGCCCCACCAGGTGCGGGCGCAACAGGAACAGTCCCAGCAAGTATACCCTCCGTTGTGAATCCAGCGGTAGGAATCTCAAGAGTATCAACAGCGCCATCTGCAATGATGGCTCTAACTGTAACAAGCATTCAGCTTGTGACCCCATTGGTCGTTGCCCCATCACCCATGGAGGAAATGATAAAGGAGATCCAAAAGGAGATGCTGAAGTTCATGCAGGCTTACTCGCAATCTATGAGCGAGGTAGTTTCAGTCTATGACGACTTTTGGACGCCTTACCCTCAGGAATACAACGATGAGCCTTATCTGAAGGATTATATTCCTCCTATCTTTGAAAAATACACAAAAAAGGGTGGAAACCCGAAGGAGCATATTAAACGTTTCGTGGAGCACTTGGGGGCGCACTACAACAATAAGAAGCTCAGGTTGAGAGAGTTTTCCAAATCCCTAATCGATAAAGCATACACCTGGTATTCGCACTTGGCTCCCAACAGTGTTTCCACGTGGGAGGAGATGCATGCGTTATTCGTCCAGAAGTTCTTTCTAGCGGAGGATGAGTTTACTCTAACCCAGTTAGGGAGAGAAAAGCAATGACCCGGGGAAGATGTGGTGGCCTACGTTCGAAGGTTCAAGGAAAGATCCCTTGATGTAAGAGAGGAGGCCAAAGAGTCTAAACTATTACAGATCTATGCAAAAGGGCTACTTCCTGAGTACATTTGCCATCTCATCAATGAGACGCGCGAGGGAACTTTCTCAGCATTCCTAAAAGCTATAAGGAATATCTCATTGGTTGTACCTCCAAACTCGGTAGTGGTGACCATAATGTTTAGGTAGCCGATGAAACCCGATGGAGGAAGGCCTCAGCCCCCATGGGTGGGGTACAGCGAAGAAAGAGATGAGGGCAAGGCACCGAAGAAAGACAACAAGAAGAAGTTTGAAAGAGACAGACAAGACCCACTACCGTTGTTTTGCACGATAGAAGAGGTTTTGAGTTGTTATAATGCAATGGTCCAAGGTGGAACGATCTATGAACCAAAGGGCATTCCGATGGAAGAACCAGATGCTGCAACGAGGGCGGATCCTAAATATTATCAGATTCATCGGAAGATTCAGCGTCCAACAGCGAGCTGCTTCACACTAAGAAGAATTATTGACAAGTACACGAAGTCAGGAACGTTGCAAATCCCCCCGCAGAATGTTAACAACAAACCACTTCCAACGCACGAGGCTAATCTAGTGATGGCCTATGATGAGGAGGCAGAAAGAGAAAAGTCAAGGTTAACGATGAAGCAGAGGGAGTTCGAAGAAGCTTTGGAAAGTTGCACTACGGGAATGGCTAACGCAGTTTTAGCCTACGATGAAGCAAGAGATAGAGACGTGGATGACGTATACAGCATTGAAGATGAGGAAACGGACCCAGTCATAGAATACGGTGCAGTTTCAAAATCCCCAAAGTTCACTTGGTTTTTCGAGCAAGTAGGGATACCGAAGGAGGGCATACTAGAAATAACGTAGGCAATCTTAGACATTGCGAAGAGGAATATAGTCCCCTTACTGAGATGGAGGGGGCCCATGGCTAGGTTGGTAAAAAGGTTTCTATCAGAAGTAACCTTCAGAGATGTAGACAGGGCTGTAAGGTTCCCTCATAATAGGCCTCTGTATGTAACCGCTAGCATCAACGGGGTAAGCTTTGCAAGGACACTTATGGATGGGGGTGCTTCCATTAATATTATGCCGATCAACTCCTTCCACGCGACTAATATTCCAGAAGAAAGGTTGGTCCTCATGCCCTTGGTAATTTTGAGATATGATAACCAATCTTACAAGTCAATTGGATACGTAAATATTGGGATCGTGATGGGAAACATGAGTTCCCACATCAAGTTCCATGTAATAGAAAGTGCAACTTCCTATCATCTATTAATAGGAAGAGTGTGGATGCACAACCAAGGGCTAGTTCCCTCCACGTATCACCAATGCGCCAAGGCAAATATCAAAGGAACAGAGGTGACTATTAGAGCTATGAGAAGGCCCTTCGCTATTGAAGAAGCTCATTTGGTAGATGCAGGGTTTTACACAGAGCTGGAGGAAGATATCCGGGTCCTGACAAAAAGAATGGAGGGAGCATGGGTTCCCTCGATCAGAGAAAGAATGGGGCCTTTGAACGAGCAAAATAAAGAAGGTGTCGGTGGAGAAAGGGAGATGGCTAAGGAGGCCCCTCGGGAGGCCCATCGCCCCCAAAATATTTTGAAAAAGCTCAAAGACAGAATGAGACCTAGAGTGGACTCAATCCAGCACGGGGCCCAATGCTAGAGCATGTTGAGTTGATTTTCAGGAGGAAGGATTACTGAGGCTTCTAAGGAAAAGAAAAGGAAGGCAGTCGTAAAGGCCAACAGACAGTGCAAAAAGGTCATCACCAAAGAAGGAAAGGTGGTCTATCGATTGTGATGGTGTGAACGAGCGTCCGAAGGGACCGATGATGAGGCTGACCTGATATATGAATGCTTTTTGATAGATCAACAAGGGCAATGTATGGTGATTGACAACTCCAATATATAAGAATTCGTGGAAGATGTGGCCGAAGAACCTGATTACATGACGGATAAACCAAGGCCGCAAGCGCAAGAGTTGGAGTAATTGAACCTGGCTCAAGAAGGGGAGGATCCTCGGATTATCTTTATCGTGAAAGACCTCAACAAAAAGAAGCAAGAAGCCTTGGTTGAGTTAATTCGGGAATTCATAGACGTTTTTACGTGGAAGTACACAGAGATTGAGGGACTGGATGAAGAAGTTAGTTACCACAAGTTGAATGTGATGCCTTCGGCCATTCTAGTGAAGTAAGCGACGAGAATGTACAAGCCAGAGCTAGACTTGAAGATCAAGGAAGAGGTCCAACGGTTATTAGCAGTAGGGTTCATCAAACCGATACAACATCCACTTTGGCTCTCTAGCATTGTGCCGGTGGGAAAGAAAGATAAGAACCAAATAAGGATCTGCGTGGACTTCAGATATTTGAATAGGGCTTTCCCCAAGGATGAATTCCCTCTACCATCCATCGATGGCTTGATAGATGCCAGCGCTGGTCATGAGATGTATAACTTCATGGATGGGTATGTGGGGTACAACTAGATCAAGATGGACCCCACGGATGTAGAGAAAACGACATTTAGAACTCTGTTGGGCAACTTCATGTACAGAGTAATTCCGTTTGGACTCAAGAACGCTGGGGCTACTTATCAGAGAACAATAATGGCCATTTTTCATGACTTCTTCCACAAATTTATAGAATTCTATGTGGATGATTTAGTCATCAAATCGAGGAAGGAAGAGTATCATCTGAGCGATTTGAGAAAGGTGTTCTCTCGATACAGGAAGTATAAATTAAGGATGAATCCACTAAAGTGTGTTTTCGGAGTAACAAGTGGGAAATTCCTAGGCTTCATAGTGGATCGACAAGGGGTATAGATGGACCAGGATAAGCAGCGGGCGATCTTGGAGATGCCATGCCCAAGAACGGCGAAGGAGATGAAGAGTTTCCTCGGTAAAGTCTCCTACCTTAGAAGATTCGTGCCTGGATTGGACGAGGTGACACACCCATTGATGAAGCTGTTACGAAAGAATACGAAGTTCAGGTGGGAGGAAGTTCACCAGGAGTGTTTCGCTGGGGTCAAGAAGCTGCTAGTTTCACCATAGACCATGGTTCCCCCACGAGCGGGAATACCGTTGCTGTTATATCTTTCATCTACCACGAGGTCCGTTGGATCTTTGCTGGAACAAGAAATTAATGGGCAAGAACGACCATTTTACTACCTCAGTAGACTCATACATGGGCCAGAGATTGGATATAGCAACCTAGAAAGTCATTGTTTAGCCTTGGTCTTTGTAGCACATAAACTTAGGCATTATATGTTGTCTTTTATAATTCATATTGTAACTAGATGCGATCCTATTAAGTATTTGTTGGCAAGAACTATATTGATTCGTAGGGCAGCTAGGTGGTTCCTCATCCTTTCCGAATATGACTTTTAGTGTGTGGTACCTCGCGCGATCAAGACCCAGGCGTATACCGATCTGTTGGTAATTTTTCTATCGGGAACGTTTGAACCACCTAAAGAAGACATTCCAGGGGATGACTTACAAGCCAATTATATGGATGCTGATGAGGAGGAATGGACGATGCAGTTCGATGGATCTTCGGCGGAACAGAAGGGAGGAGCAGGGGTCATTATTTCAAAAGGAATGGAGGGGATTTGCCTTTCCTACAAGTTAGATTTCCCATGTTCCAATAACGAAGCAGATTATGAGGCGTTAGTGCTGAGGTTGCTGGAGGCTCTTCGAAGGGAAATTCGTTCACTCTGTATTAAGGGTGATTCGAATTTAGTGATTCAGCAAGTAAACGGAGAATACGCGTTGAAGCATTTGAACTTGGCACCATACAGAACGATCATTTAGAGGCTCCTAAGCTAGTTCCATCGGACCAAATTAAAGAGACATCCCAAAAGGATGAACCGCCATCCAGATGCGTATGCAACTATTGCCCAAAAATGGTCATGAGGGACGATACAACTATCATCATGATCCAACGAAGAACAGCTCCCTCGGTGATACAATCAATTCTACCGATGGAGGAGGACGCGAACTAGAAGGGAGAGATTAGGTAGCAACTGGAGTTTGGCAAATGAACAATGGGGCTAAGAGAGTTGGCCCAATATTTTATAAACCAGGGAAATCTTTACTTCAGAAATGTAGGGGGATGGTTGTCAAGATGTATTGGCCTAGAAGAAGCAGAGCAAAGGTTGAAGAAAACACATGAGGAGCACTACGAAACAACTGAGGTACCTCTTTATAGAAGAATTCAAAGAGAGGGATATTTCTGGCCTAGAATGAAGCAGGACGCGACAGAGCAACAACGGAGGTGCGATAAGTGTTAGCTATTTTTCAAAGCGGTTGAATTTCATTTCGTTGAAGCTCAAACGGACTGGAGGCAGCCCTATATCGACTTCATTCAAGATGGAGTTGTCCTAATAAGGAAATTGATGCGATGGGACTAAAGCGAAGGGCCCCAAGGTTTTATATCCAGGAGGGGCAGCTCTATCGAAGGGGATACTTTAACAGGCCATTGAGTTGAATCACAAAGGAAGAAGTAGCTGAGGTCCTCAAACATGCGCATGATCCAGCTCACATAGAAGGGGCCAAGTTATACGATCAACTAATGACATTGGGGTATTATTGGCCAACGATGGAAAAAGATTCTGCTGAGTTCGTTCAAAAATGCAAAGATTGCCAACTTCATGAAAATATGATCCATGCCCCATCGGTAGACTTACACTCTCTAGCAACGCCTTACCCTTTTCATACTTGGGCGTTTGACCCGGTGGGAGCAATACATCCTTCGTTGAGGGGGAAGATATGGATACTAGTAGCCACAGAGTGCTTTAAAAGTGGGCCAAAGCGATACCACTCAGAAGGTCAATGGCTGGGGTGGTGAGCAACTTCATCACATAATACATCATTTGCCATTTTGGGATCCCAAAGGTTATTACCTCAGATAACGGGACGCCCTTCATCAATTCAGAAGTAACAATGCTCACAGACAAGTACTCTATTATTCACCATACTTCAACGGTGGCATACCCAAAGGGAAACGGTCAATCCGAAGTGACTAACAAAACGTTGGTTAATATTCTGGCTAAGGTGATGGAGGACTTCCCAGGATCGTGGGATGACAAGATACCAGCTGTTTTATGGGCCGATCGAACAACCAAGATGAAACCCACAGGGTACACTCCGTTCTCACTTATTTATGGGGCGGAGGCAATCCTTCCAGTGGAGTTAGAAGTTCCCTCTGCTCGATATGCCTTGCGAAGAAGCATGCTCCCTCAGAATAGACACGTACAGTTGGATGTGCTAGATGAACACAGAGATAATGTGATGCAACACTTTCAAATGTATACGGAACATCTCTCCAGGGCATATGATAACTTGATAAGACCCAGGAAGTTCGTGGAAGGAGACCTCATTTTAAAAGAAGCCATAAAACACACCAGGGGGCTTCCTCTACCAAAGTTTGCAGCCAATTGGGAGGGACCTTTTTTTGTAAAAGAAGCTCATGACTCAGGTTATTGCTTAATTTCTAGGATGGAGGAAGATAAGCCATTCAAGATTAACAATAAATGGCTGGAGGTTTATCATGTGAAGACAATTCAGTTTGAATCATTGTTGTAAATATCTGTTGTTATGAATATACAAGTTTTAGTTATTACTTGAACAGAATGAAAGAGTTGTAGAAATGTAGGAATTTATAACATACAAAAGCAGTCGTAACACATAGATGAATTGGAAAACATACATTTTTCATTCATTCATAAATGATGGAGCATTACAAATTTGGGAGTTACTGCCCAAGAATTACATAGAAAGAAGAAAAAGGAAGATATATACAAAAGTTTATTAGCCTAAGAGGAACCATAGATCTGAAGAAGAGAAAAATCTCCAGGAAGGCCCGAAGAAGCTATGGTGCAAGACTGTTGGGCGTTGATGGGAACCTCCAACCACGTTTGCACTTGTGTACATTCAATGAGGAGTTTTTCTCTTTTCAGCTTGACCAGATGCAAATATTCTTCGGCATCCTCTAACTCCTTATCCACGGCTTCTAGTAGAGGTGATAATTCGGCCAACCTAGCTTCCTCAGCCCGTTGGTCCTCCTGATGTTTTCGCAGCAGTTCCCTCTGGCTGACCAGTAGCTGGCTCTTCAAAGTCTTCAAGTGCGTTATAAGACAGTCAAACCGAAAGCCATTATGACCCAGCTCCCTCAGATGGCCCAAAAATGGATTAAGGAGGGGTTTGGTAACGTTCGCGGTGGGAGTAGTGGAAATTTCAGTAACAACAGTAGCCATGCCTTAGAGACTGTAATTCATAACAAAGATGTTGGAATGAGGGCAATCCACTGTGAAGGTTTCAGGATGATGGTTCACAAGTTGCTCAATCACTAAACGGTGGTTGGTAGGCATTTGGGGAGAATATTGAAGCACCTTCAGGCAGAAAGCATGAGGATTCAAGTCGGGCAGAGGAAGCTCGCACCCAGATTCACTCTCTACTACAGCACCGGTCGTGGAACCTTGGTCGTCATGGCCAGAATCTTCCGAGATGGCAGGTTACCGATGGGGTGGGCCAACAGGCGAAAGAACGGGTGGAGAATTCTCCCGTGCAACTTGAGAAGTGGCAGAGGGTGTTAGAAGAAAAATCTTAACAAGTGTTTCCATTGTTAAGTCACTGTTATAAGGTGGAGTTGATTATGAAAAATCTTAACAAGAGTTTTCGTTGTTAAGTCACCGTTATAAGGTGGAGTTTATGAAAAATCTTAACAAGCATTTTTGTTGTTAAGTCACCGTTATAAGGTGGAGTTTATGAAAAATCTTAAACAAGTGTTTTCATTGTTAAGTCACCATTATAAGGTGGAGTTTATAGAAAATCTTAACAAGTGTTTTCATAGTTAAGTCACCGTTATAAGGTGGAGTTTATAGAAAATCTTAACAAGCGTTTTCGTTGTTAAGTCACCGTTATAAGGTGGAGTTTATGAAAAAACCTTAGCAAGCATTTCGTTGTTAAGTCACCATATAGGTGGAGTTGGCAAAAATTCTTTAAAAAATGCAGAGAATTAGCAAAATACCTCAATCATGGTAGGAGCTAGAACGGGAATCATTATGGCGGCCGTGGGGGCCGAAACCGTTGGAGGTGGGCTTATTACATCAGAAGCCCCAACGGGAGCCCTGGTTACAGAAGCCTCAACGGTGGGAAAAGATCCCCCAATAACATAGGGTACCAAAGCCAGCACATGTGATTCACTGGGAGAAGGCGATGAAATCCAAAATGAGGCCCCAATATGGGCGGGTGTAGAAAAACCACCATGAGGGGCAGAAGCACCAACCTTGGCCCTATACGCATGCAGACAATCAAGAGAAGGTGGAGCAAGATGGGGAGAAAGCTGCGACATGAAGCTTAGTGTTAAAAAGGAGGAATAAGTACAGAAAAAGGGAGAAATACCTCTAAATGTTACTTACCTCAGTTATGGAACTGAAAAGGAAAATTGTGGTTAAAGGTCTCGTTAGCACCGTGGGAAGAATAATGTTAGCTAACAATGAGGACACTTCAACCTAGGGCACCCAAAATCTCAAGGTTTAGCACGATAAATAAATAATGGGGTGAGAGTGAAAGGACGTCAGACCAAATAAATTATAGAGGAAATCTTACCTCGGGGTCACTTTCTTCAGCAAGAACGATGGGAAGAAGGAGCTCGAGTGGAGGAGATACATCAGAAGGGATGGGAAGAGTTGTCTCTAGTTGCGAAGAGATGCCCACAGATTCAATAGCATCATCCCCCATAGCAACATCCCTCGTACGTTGTGATGCCGAACGACGAGAAAAATTAAGCCCCGTCATGGGGGAACGGGGAGGAGTCACATAGGTTCGAGAAGTACCGAAACGTCCCCCATAAAAGGGCTCACGGAAGGACTAGGGGGATGGGGCCTTTCTCCTTCAAACCCTTGCACCATGGTTATAAAAAAAAATAATAAGCAAATGAGGCTTGCCTTAGGCAAAAAGGAAATGAGAATAAAACAAGAATACATACCTCAGATTCGGAAGGAGAACGAGAAGATATAACCACGGGCGAGGAAGGAGGAGAGGCAGCAACAAAGGGGGCAGGAGAGAGATGCACCTCGAGAGTTTGTTAACTCTGAGACTTGGTACCCAGAGTCTTCTTCCTTGTCCCCGCTGCACTTGAAGAACCCTTGAAATTTTTTCCTCCTTATCGTTGGCTTCGTGGGATCAACCAATATCGTGGGAAAATCAACCGAAGGAGGGACGACGACAGCGCACCATTGAAATTCAGCATTTATTCGATTAACCTCAGCCTGAGCTTCCCTCCTAAGCCTCTCGGCCACTTCTGCAGACGGGGGAAGAGTAACGGAGGCTATGGGGAAAGCTGCCACGGGAGTCTGGGACTTAGATTTTGGTCTTGATGTTGATGACACCCCGCTTTTGGCCCTTTTTTCTTTCTTGGCAGGAGGTTGAGAAGGCCCTTCACCAGTAGCATCTTCGGTTGAATGGGTAGTTTCTTTAGGGGTTGAAACGGTTTTGGGTTTGGGCATGGCAGAAGGGATCATGGAACAAAGGGGAGGAAGCTCGGTGGGACGTACCTTGGGGGTTTTACTCAGAGGGAACTCAATCCCAAGAACGGAGTTTCCCTTTAACCCCAGCTCCAACGCAGAAAAGGAAAGAACTAGAGGATGCACTGGATCTCCCTCGATGAACTCTGCAATATCAACCAATTGTTTCGGCCAGTACCGTATAGCAAACAGAGGGGTCACATCCCCTTGCCTTTTATTACTGATAATAGTGACTCGCCTAGCCATTGCAGAACTTATTCCCCACGCAGCAGTAGAAGAAAACAGGGAGCATGCCTCGCTAAAGGAAACCTTAGGGTTTGATGATTGAAAAACTGGGCGAGGATCCCCCTAATCAAAACCAAATTGGAGGCTGGATCAGTTGGGATTGTAATGCTCACTAGTATATCCCCATTCGGTGTAAGATGGCAGATACCCAGGTGAAAACAGAAGTCCCACAGCCAGCGAGGGATCTTCAATATCTACGCTTATCTACACTAGCCTGGCTTCATGCTGAAAAAGTCACAGTTATGAACGAAGATGTCCTCTTTGTAGGGCCTTATCACGAAGTTCTCAAAACGGTCAATCACAGAGATGAACTCCTGTCGACTCAGTCTCCTATGATAAAGATAGGAGCGTGGGGGAAAAATTGTTTCCCCAGAAGGAGGGTGTTTGATCTTGGCTGCTACGACAGGAAAACGAACATAAAGGAAGCTCGTCAGAAGGACACAGTTGGCAAAATTTGCCAAGTTTTAACGACCAAGAGATCGTTTCATGTTGAAGAGATTCCTATCGAGTCATGTATAGAGATATCCCAAGGCGATTGCATCCAGAGAAAGCTTGTTACCCCGGGCCAAACGAAGGGATATATTGATAAGGTTCCTTCGGGGATGATCGTTGGCTTTCCCCGATAGAAGGAAATGGGAAAGAATGACAAGGATATAGGCGGGAAGTTCCAGCGATGTACCTAGATCGGGGGCACCTCCAGAAGAACTACCTTTAGCAGAATCCTTTAAGAAATAATTGATAAGTGGGGAGAAAGTGGTCTTGTTTGATGAACCGGCGCAGCTTCGGCATATTCGGTCCAGCTCCAAACGATCAGCAGTCTCCTGGGCATCTAGAGCCTCATTAGTATAAGGATTGTGGCCTATTGCTTCAAGGACCAAGAGCTCACATACGTCTTCCAATGTTATGATGAACTCGCCCCATGAAGAGATGAATGTATGAGTAGTAACGTTCCAGTGAGACACTAGAATAGGAAGGGCAGCATTATTGTTGGAGAGAGTGAACTCACCAAACCACTTAGCCCGTTGCAACCCAATCTTGGTGAGAGTTTCATCATAAGAGCTCTGCATGTGGGAGTTCCACGCAGCAAACTGAGCAGGAGAACCCTCGGGTGCTTCAAAATCATTATGGGACCACGGTAAGTCCGCACGCTCCAAATGAAATCTGAGAGTCCCCTCGGGAGGAAGAAACCCCCCCTTAGTAGAATCTTCGTCTTCAACACCCAACAATAGAGGGTCAAACTTAGAAGAAAAATGGACGGTCTTACAGGCACCAGCAAAATAATCACCTTGTCCAAAAATAGGCGATCGATGGTAAAACCTCAGTTGTTCCTGGCGAGCAGCATCCAGGGTGGCGGCAGTGGTAGAGGTAACAAGCAGAGCACTGGTGGCAGATACAGTGGGGTTGCTTGAGGACGCCATGGTAGATATTGATAAAGTAACAGAAAAGCTTCGAGCAAGAGAGGTTTGAGAACGAGAATGGAGGAGCACAAGCACAGGTGGTGGTCTAAAAGATCAGAGGGTAGGAAGGTAGGTAAGGGCTCAGCAACAATGGAGTTCTCACAGACTTTCTCTCTCTAAAGAAAATGGAAGCTTGAAGAAGACGAAGGCAAAGTAAGAGAAAAGAAGGGTTTAAGTGTTTGGATATAGCCGTTTGAAATTTCTGGGTTTGGCTTTTAAAGTTTCCCACCATCGCACGTGCGCGGCCGCCTACAATCATTTCAAATGAACACATGGCACTTTGGGAGGAATTTTGACAGTTGAAAAAACTGTGCCACATCATTAATGAAGTGACGCATAGGGAACAAAAAGCATTGCCTTCTTAAGCAAGTTTGAGTTTTGGCGCTAGAAGTTTTTGTCAAGCATATCCAATAAACTCCTAATGAAGAAGATGTCACAACAGTTCCAAAAAGCTACGATGTCCCCTCGGCACAAGTTTAAACGCTGTTAAGGTGGTAACTCGACTATATCGGGGAGAATTTCTGCTGTTTCGAACATGATGAAATGTTACAAGAGAGAATTTTGCAAAGTCACAGACATCAAGGCAGTCCCAACGAAAACCCATGGCCCACAGCTATCCTCCAGAACGACTTGAGATGGGAGAATTTTACTCCCTCAGAGCTAACACGAGCGTTTGAGCATATTGGCAGGGCTTCCGGGATAATTTCAGATCGTGAAGCTACAACGGGTGAAGCTCCGCATAAGAAAAAACTGGCGATGTCCCTCAACCCAAGCTTCAACGAACTTCAGCGCTTCGAGTCAGGTACATCGGGGAGATTTTTCACTTTTTCCTAAACGCTCTAGCACTTCGGCAGTAAATGAAGGAAAACAGGCGAGAATTTTTTTTCTCACAAAAAAAGAGGTTCATCGGATTGAGAAGTTTTTGTGCAGACATTTCTCATTCCCACAACAAATCCCTCCACGAAGGGGAAAATGTAGAGGGGGCTTGAGGGTAGTCCTGAAATTAGGGATAATTCACCAATTAGCAACAGTGTTTGGGATTAAGAAAGTGTGGCAACTCAAGCGAGGCAGCTTAGCGTGGCAACTCAAGCGTGGAAACTCAGGCGAGGCAGCTTGGCATGGCAGCTTAGCGTGGCAACTCATACTTTAGCTTTCTGGGTTATTTAGTCATGATTGTATAATTGTTTATATTGGCTAGGAGCTATAACGATTGTAATGATGCAACGAGAAATAATGAATTTGTGTGAGGTCGAACGGTACTCGCGAGAGACCAGGCTTGGCAGGGCCTGGGAGAGCTTTCATGCTCTCTCGAACGACCTCTCCGTGAGAACTTTAGAGGGACTTGGTTTGGAGGATTGAGAATTGGGGCACCGTAAGGGATTGTCCTGACCATCTTAGATTCACCTAGTAAAACACCGAGGAACCCTCACCATGGAACCTCGAGCGGAGTAGCTTCGAGTTCCATCGGGAGTTTAGCTGTGAACCAAAGAGGCCTCTACTTTATGTCCCATCTACTGTAGGTGATGTCACTAGCCAGTTAGACAATATCAAATCTTCACTCGAGTAAACCACCGTGGTATTTGGGGCCGTCAGACATTTGTTAAGCAACCTCTGCGGCAACAGCCCCTGACACACAATGGTTAGGCAAAAGGCATATCTTGGCATTTAATGTCTATGACGTGGAGGCAGCTAGTGGATCAGATATTTGATGTTGGAGACATAAAGTATGAGGTATGTCTTTCACAGGCATTGATGACTGAGTTGCATCGGGGGTGGTGTAAGGGCTATTTAAGAGCCCCAACCACCTCCAAAAGAAAGAGGATCTTTTTTAGAGTTTAGAATTTATTGCTAGAGAGAGAATACACATGAGAGAGAGTTATTGCAAACCAGAGGGTTTACTCACTCACCATTGTTATTTATTACGAAGCTTTTAATACTTGACAGAGATGCTTGAGGTGTTTGGTGTGTTTCTACCTGCCTGCCAAGGTGTATCTAGGGTGCTTACTTCTCTCTCCCTTTAGCTAAGTTACTTCTAAAGTTCTTTACTATCTTATGAGTTATACACTAGAGATTTGTGAGTTTAAACTGAGTTTATCTTCATTGGGTTTGTGTTTGTGTGTCCTATCATTAATCCAAAGCTTTGGCCAATTAGCTTATCATTACCATACTCGAACAGGGGTTACGCCTCCATCTTATCTAAAGTACCCTCTTACAATATATATATATATATATATATATATATATATATATCCCTTAAGTGTGATAATATAATTTATACCCCTTCCCTATACACATATATATAGGTACATTAAGTGTTCTTGGGCTAATTAGGGTTTTAAAAAGTTTAGGGTTCGGTACTTGGTAAATGAACTATATTAGGGACCCAAGGCTAGTCATTAAATTGGCTTCTAAACGGAATTTTGAAAATGCCAAATTACGCCCCATAATTTACTTCCTTTTATTCTAAATTGTAATTAATTACATTAAATAAATCAAATTTCACTTAAATTGAATTATCTCATAATTACTAGAATAATGAGGACTTTTCTATAAACCTAGATAGCATACAACATGATTCCGCGCGTTAAGTATTCAATACCCTCTTGGTGAAATTCAATTTTCCGCTCATCTAATTTCAAAAACATCTTGTTTTTGCTAAACCCACTTTCTAGGTTTACTAGTAAAATCAAAACTTATAGGTTTATAAAGGGGGTATCACATTTGCTAATATCTCCTGAATGTATATTCCTGTGTAATATGATCTCAGATATCTTTAAATAAAGATTTGCCTACTTCCAGAGATTGTTGAACCATTAATTTTAATCTCACCCATGATAAACAAAATAGAAATCATGCGAACATTTCAACCCTCAAACTCATCGACATTAAAAATATATTCACCCTTTGCATACTTGTGAGATTGTGTAAGTTTAATCTAGTCATCACTTAGACATAAATCTAACCATTAATCCCATTCAATGCATTCCTAATGTACTAGTACAATATCATTTAAACCATTAGACAAGTTCACAAATAATTCTAATAAAACCAATTTTTTTACCTCTCGTTATCAAGCCTAACACAACTCACCAAAACTCCTACTAAGTACAATTTATTGCCATATAAAATAAATTTAAAACAAATCTAAGTAATTCTCACAAGTAGGTTTTATATTTTAAGATGAACTTTGACAATCTTTAATTCAAAAATAAATATGATAAACATGGTTTAAAAAATAAAAACAAAATAATTACCCACTTAATTTTAAGCCCATGGTCCCATGCATTTAATACCCATTCACTCTAGCTTCTTGCCAAAAGACTTAGCTGGTAAACTCTTCGTAAAAGGATCCACTAGGTTGTCTTGAGATGCAATCATGGTCAGAATGATGTCACCTCTTCACACGATCTCCCGCATTAGGTGATTCTTGCATTGAATGTGCCAAACCATCTATGGTTCATTAATTATTTAGACTTATAAATTGTTATGCTATTATCACAATAAATTGTAATATTCGGAGCCATTTTGAAATCACTTAGGAAGTTCTAGAGCTGAACGCCATACTTTCTCACTTCCGAAGCAACAACATATTTATCTTCCATGGGCGATTTAGCCATAAACGATTACTTGATACTGTGCCAACCCGTATCTGCAGCTCTTATGGTAAACACATATCCCGACATTGACTTCAAATAATTCTTATATGACAAAAAAATCTAATCACTTTACCCAAATGTTACAAGACTATCTCCTGAGTAAATATAACACCCTGAGCAAAATTTATGGGCTACCCATGAGTAAACCCAATCCGACCTGGCGTTAGGTGTGAAGTTCAATTAAACAATCAAAATAATGTTCCTATTCTAGTTTTATTTTAATTTACATTTCACTTGTTAGCATGCGATACCAATTTAAAGATGAACTACATGAGCGACCCATGAGGAGAACTCTGGAGTCCAAGTAAACAAAGATACTAATGTAGACATAAAAAAATATACTTACTTGTATAGCCTTGTCCAAATAGGAAGACACTCATAACCTTCCGTAGCAAGGTGGGTATATGAGCATATGCCCAATGGGATTTATAAGCATTATAAAAATGAACGGGCGAAAGAATACTCACACACTATAATAAAATGCATGCGAAAATACATAGGTTTCTCTCTCTCTCTCTCTCTCCCTCTCTCTCTCTCTCTCTCTCTATATATATATATATATATATATATATATATATATATATACACACACACACCCCTTTGACAATACATATTCAAATGCATTGACTGATTTATTTTCGAAAGCCTTACTTGCCCTGATTAATTAACCTACAACTTATTTAAGATTTTCATTAATTATACTTATCATTCTTGCTTTGGTAAAAGAAATCGGTTCAACGC
This sequence comes from Sambucus nigra, assembly GCA_949130495.1. NCBI lineage: Eukaryota > Viridiplantae > Streptophyta > Magnoliopsida > Dipsacales > Adoxaceae > Sambucus > Sambucus nigra. The sequence goes on along the minus strand of OX422216.1, from coordinate 362,686,510 downwards.
TTGAAGACTTTCCACGTAATTTATTTAAACCATTACTTTACCGCAATTTATCATTTTATTCATTCCAATACCCTTTAGTATTTTCATTGAAAATTAAAATTTTAACACACGCAATCTGCGTGTCAGAAAATAATTATTTAATATTTGAAAAACCTTTTCACAACACATTATTCTGTTAAGTATGGGTTTAACCATTTAGGTTGCTTAACCACCCGTTTATTTACTCCTTTCAACAATTTTCATTTCCTTATGTACATTAATAGATTTGCTCATTTACTTATCCATTTCACCTTTACCGGAGCATTTATTACATTCATTCAAGTTTGGTTGTATTAACACATTTTATCACACAACCCATTTCTTCATATGTTCCATTTTTTCTTTATCTTTTATCAGAATCTTCCAATACCGCATACTTACACGGGCTCCACATCGTCGGTTATGTGCACAATATGCTCTGGCCCGTGATTTAAGGCTTTTCACCCAAGGTCTCCAGGACCTTCTTAATTATTCCCGGTTGCATTCGAGTCCTTAGTAACATGTTTCACATTTTACACATGTCCACATTATTCCACTTATTTTCCTTTTACCCGGCTAAAGCCAAGACCCGGACTTAACCGTCGGTTTTTTTATTAACACTTGAAAAATTATTTATTCTCTTCTTTGAGTCCTTTATCCACACACACTCGATTTACACTAAAATTATTCACTCTTTAGGACTTAATTCATTTTCACTCGTATTAGTGTAAAAACATTCTTTAACATTTTTATTTCATGAAAATGTTCCCCTTTAAGTAAATTAACAAATTTTCCTTTTTTTACCAAACTTGTAATTTAGTTATTTAACAAGTGTTATTACTCAAAATGGTTATTAAGTTTCCAACTTAACATTTAAAACACTTTAGCCATTTTAACTCTTGTTGAACACCACACATTTGTCAACTTCCACACTTATTACATCAACACCCTTAACATAAAAAATATCACCCTTTTCACAAGACTACCTTTTTTATTTGTTAGAAATTACCATTTCTTCCATTTTGCACTAGTAGTCTGATACGCTACATTATTCAATATTTTGTTGCACAAAATATTCTTATTTTATTCCCAAATATTCATTAGTAGTGTTACTAGAAAACACACTAAAACAATATTAGCAAATATTTTTATTTAATAAAAATGTTTATTATTCCTTTTTACTTGAAATACACAAAAATTGCATTTTCTTACATTTTTAATCCGTAAAACATGTTTATTATTTCTTTTACTTGAAATACACTAAAATGCATTTTTCTTACATTTTTATTCCATATAAATGTTTATTGTTTCTTTTTAATAGAAATACACCAAAATTACATTTTCTTACATTTGTACTCCATAAAAATGTCCATTTGCAGTTTACTAAGAAAATACACTATAACTATATTTTTGAACATTTTTATTCCATAAAATGTCAATTTTTTGTTTAGTAAGAAAATACATTACAAAAATACTTTCTAACATTTTTATTCCATAAAAATGTCGAATATTTATGTGACCAGAAGACGTATCAGTATCTAAAATTAATCTTACTCTTACTATTCCACCATAACAAGACTACAAATATATACCAAATTAAGACTTCCGTATAAAGAGTAAATTATCTCATGTCTAATGGAGCTTAAATCAGTGAAAGGCATGAATGATCAAGGAAGATAACAACCCCCACCTCGTAAGGTGGCCTCAAAAGGGTTGTCTAGCACCACCAGATTCTTCTTTATGAAGGATCCATTAAAAACTTCTTTAAAACTCCATATATATATATATACACACACACATAGTCACCACCTCTAAGGGTCTTAGTTTGAAACCTCCCATTTAACACTCAAACTAGACATTCTAGTCCTCCAGAAAGGTTTAGAGTTTTGTCCGCAAGGGTTGGGTTTTAGTGCCTTCAGCCTAGGCTGATTTGGCAATAATAAAAATAAGAGAAATAACATTTGGTTGTATCTTTCTTTCGCATTGGGTTTTTGGTTTGAGAAGGTGTTGTCTTCACAATCATTTTGGCGGAAAATATCCTCTCTCTAAAAAGGCTTGTTGGTGTTATTTATATGTAATGCATAAAAAGAACCATCGGGTGTGATGAAATTTTTAGCCCCATACCTGATGATTACAGCATCCTTCATCCTTTAGTCTACCTTTATGCATCACTTAATGATGCTCATGTGGAGGATGTTTTATCCTTTAAAATATTAAACATTCATCTCTTCAAAAACTGTTAACCATTTAAGTCCTCCTAATCGCCTACTATTGTTGACTTAAAAGCCCATCCATGTTTTGATTTCCGTCGGAAGCTAGCGTGCCAAATCCCATGACTTAAGCAGGTACATACATGGAACTAACTTCGTTTTTATCTTTTTTATAATAGTCGTATATACCTACTTGGTTGCCTAAAAAAAGAATCGTACCTACTTCTCTCCACCTTGCAACTAACGATCATGTTTTGTTGTTAAAGATATGGCTTCCTTACTTTAAATTAATATAAGTCCTACATATATGCTATACACTCCACGTTGTGGGTATATATTCTTTTTTTTTTCAATAGTGTTATATTTAGCTACCACTTTATTTTGTTCCAAATGCACGATTTATACAAAATAATAGCGCTTCGACTCTTTTTTAAAAGGTTTGTAATCATTTGAAATCGATATGCACACATAAGATCATAAATTTTCAATGTCGCACACAAAGTTCTTCTCAAATTAATTGACTTATTAATGTTCATATAATTACCCCATTTTTTACAATAGTGTTGATTAATTTCCATTCGATGTCATGCATGCGACATACAACCCTACATATCACCTCTAAAATATGTGTAAAGTCCAAGTGACCCTTTACTTGTGCATATTTTACATAAACTTTTTGTAGTCACCCCACCCATACCACGTAGTTTTAGTTTTAACTAATTAATCAAAACTCGGGGAATTACAAACCTCCCTCCTTGGGAATTTCTTCCTTGAAATTATTGGCTCATTACATCCAATACTGCAATTACCTGTGACCAATTTTCAATCTTAGGCATCATTCACCATGGTCTAAAGCCCAGAGATTACTCTTTAATCATTGACCATTGTTAATCCAATCATGACGAACCCTAATGCCCTATTGGTAGTTCTCAAGTATGGCTAACATGCCTATGCTAATAAACCTCGAGATGAATGATAATCGCCAACCATCCTATCACCACCCATAAATTTATTAACATGTCTCCTTCAGGACTCACAAACTAAGTTTCCTCAAATATTTCTCGGATCATCCCTAGCCTAGGCTGATACAACCTCAACACTTCTCGCCATAAATGGCAATGACTTATAAGATAGTCTCTTTATCACATAGTTCTACCCGATCGGTATTTGATCCAAGAACCTTATGTCGACCTAGGGTCACCCTGAGTAACACTACATAAACACATATAAGCAATCATCTCCTAAATTTCAAAATTTCTAACCAAGTGGAACACTACCACCTAAGGTTTTATCAGGTTCCAATGTTTCTAATATTCGTGACTTATAACCTTGGGATGCACGACCCAGTCATAACTAGTTATACCCGCTAACAACATATGGGCCTAAAGTAATCAACTAACAATTAACACACACAACAATACGCAAAAACATGAGGCCACGTGCACACACAAATCGGTGTAGAATAAAGGGTATCCGAAGAAGAGTGCACTTACTTCCTGTGATGCATCATCCATATAGGCTTGACTCGCATCGCTACTAAGCTTATGCAGTGCTACTCTTGAATCGAAACTCATAAATCTCTACCCATTTTTGGGATCAAAGGAGATATATGAAAAGCAACGAATCAAGTGACTTCTATGACAAAAGGTAACAATAAAATTTTAACCATTAATTGACCCATACAAAGTGCCAACTTACAACGTATACTTGAATTATATAACTATTAATCGATACATTAAAAGAACCTTAGCCTTTCCACATACCTTGGCTTGACCTCTTAACTTTGATGAGTTCTACTAAAGAATCATATATCCATGTCGGATGGACAAAATAAGAAACGATTTTCTTTCGATAGAAGAAAGGATAGGTTCCCCTCCTTAGGACTAATGCTAGATATCTATCATTGGTAAGTAAAATTGGCTTAAATCAAGGGTAAGTTACCTCTCTTGAAACATATCATTAGTTACCGATCTATCACAGGAAGGCCTCCAAAATATCAATACGCAGTAGCTATCCTCAGTTTTTTAGATCATTCTCATAGTGCTCACATAGTTTCACACATTTAATTCATCAACCATTACTACCACCCTTAATACCATCTACATGATCCCAAATCATAATCACTCCAATGTCATGTCAACTTTCAAGCATCACACATGAATAATTATTTCCTAAAACGGAGTCATTACTAACCACATCGGTAGCACGCATAGGTGTTATAATCAATCCTAACACTTCATCCCGAGTGCTATTTGTAAAATAAATAACGAACTTCATCATGTTCTAAGTCTCCCAGGTGCACCACCTAGCATTGATCAACCTATTACTAAAATTATCCTCGAAAGTCATATCATGGTACATTTCTATAAACAAAAGCTGTAGCACTAACTCCAAGGTACTGTGACAAATCGACATGGTCTAACCGTAATAAAATCATCAATTGTCTACCATCACTTATGTAAACTGCAATACAACAATGATTCCCAATCACTCATAGGGGACGACCTCAAATTTAATTATTTATGTGATCATCTTATACATCTATTATAAGGAGCCACTAGTTATACCAAGACTTATGTTACACGACCTGAGTTTCACTATGAAATGGACATCACTACGTAGAACTCAGTGCATCAACAAATACCAAGGTTTCGAAGAGAGATATTGTCATTATTGTAATGCAAGATACACAACCTCAGATACACCATCACTAGGGAAGGACTACCACTCGCATTAACCTCACACTAGCGAAACCTTAGTATACACCTCCAAGGAATTATCGATACTAATTTTACACATCTATTCAAATTACTAACTCAAGGTCAATTTCATCAAACCACCTTAGAACTTATCTCCAAAGGGAATTTAACGTAACTCATGTGCATACCCCGAATGCCCACCCGTAGTTAAATTCAGTAGACCACATCATTTGATTCCCATTGAGTGTTCAATCAGTATAACTTAATTACCTTAAAATGTAGACCTCATACTACATGTTTCTCTACTAGTTGACACAACTATGTATATTCTGGTAGGATACGAGACGTCAAGCATTGCCTATAAACACCAAGGCCCATGCCCACAAATGCCACATGGGATCCTATCTTTTCCATGAAAAATACAACCATTGAACTCTAAATCAATACTATCTAGGGTTTTTATAGGAAAAGAGACGTTGGGTATTGCCCAAGTGGAGGCCCACCCCAATAACGTGGTAAGCGGTCCTATTAAAAAACATCACAACTCATTTTCTTAATAACAAGTCACCATGATTATCTAGGCTTCCTCCTTAGTTACTCAATCATTAATATTATTTAAATCCTCACTATAGTCCAGGCACAAGAATCGGGACATACTCAACTTAAGCCCACAACTGAGAAACCTAATACTTTCTCTCCATACAGCTAACACTTGTAAATTTATTCATTGACCAGCAACCCACTAATGTGTCCACCCATAAGGATAACATTATATCAACTAAGACTAACTTATCCTTTAGTTCTGGCCTATATCAATCTATATTCTTATTGACCTTATCATCAATAACAGTACTACCCAAGGAACATAATTGACTAATTATCACATTGATATCGACCCTCATATGTGTCACACCCCAGGCTCCATATTGTTTGAAATCACTATCTCACTTTACATAAATATGAATCAATCAATCAATCCCTACCATTGATTATACATAAATCGATGCCATTGCCCAATTTTCGTCTCCTCTTTCTATCAACATCTCCAAAGACTCTACGTAAACAAGGTTGGAACACAAACTACTCACACTACGAATCACGTTGTCACCACCTTTTGGTTTACATGGACACCCGTAAATTATTTAGATACTAAATCAAAAATGCTGAAGTGATTTATAACAATTAACTTGATCATATGCCATTTGGCACTAACTTGGTTGTCGTGGTAACCTCTTTGACCTCACCACCGAGGACACAAACTAAATTGACATCAAACTAGTATATCCGGACCAAACCAACACCAATGTCAAAAGATCCACTACCGAAAGGAACCTTGAACCTAGAGCTCTGATACCATTTGTAACGCCTCAAATCGAATTTATGGTTTACCCCGAGTCATCCCGATCCGACCTGAGCATTAGGTGTGAAGTGCAATAAAATTACCTAAATAATATTTCTAGTCTAGTTTTATTTTAATTTACATCTCACTTATTAACATGCGATTTTAATTTCTAGATGAACTATGTGAGGGACCCAATGAGAGCACCCGGGAGTCCAAGTAAACAAAGCTACTAACTTAAAACATAAATAAAATATACTTACCGGTATAGCATTCTCAAAATACGTAGCCTCTCCTAACCTACCGTAAGAAAGTTGGGATGTGAGCCTATACCCAATGGGATTTACACGCGGTACAGAAACGAACGTCTGAAACAATACTCACACGCTACAATCACATGCATGCGAAAATATATATATGTATCTACATATATATAGGCATACCTTTGAAAAATACACATTCAAATGCATCAACCGATTTATTTCCGAAAGCCTTACTTGCCCAGATTAATTAACCATAATTTATTTCAGATTTTCTTTAATCATACTTAACATTTTCTTACATTTTTATTCCACAAAAATATTTATTATTTCTTTTACTAGAAATACACCAAAATAATATTTTCTTACATGTTTACTCGATAAAAATACTTTTTATTTGTTTTTAATAGTATTACACCAAAATAACATTTTCTTAATTTTTTATTCCATAAAAATGTTCTTTTTCAGTTTACTAAGAAAATACACTACAACAATATTTTCTAAAATTTGTATTCTATAAAAATGTCTATTTTCAGTTTACTAAGACAATACACTACAACAATATTTTCTAACATTTTTATTCCATAAAAATGTCGATTATTTATTTTACTAGAAGACGTATCATCACCTCACATTAATCTTACTCTTAACAATCACATATAACAAGACTACAAATATTTTCCAAATGAAGTCTTAAGTATAAAGAGTAAACTGTCCAACCTCAAATAGAGCTTAAATCAGTGAAATACGTGGATGATCAACGAATATGACAACCCACACCTCCTAAGGTGCCCTCAAAGGGGTTGTCTAGCACCACCAAGTTAGCCTCTATAAAAGATCCATTAAAACCCTCTTCAAAACTCCAATATATATATATATATATATATTCACCCCCTCTAAAGGTATTAGTTTGAAGCCTCCTATTTAACACTCAAACTAGATATTCTAGTCCTACACAAAGGTTTAGAGTTTTGCACGCAAGTGTTGGCTGTTAGTTCCATGAGCCTAGGCTGATTTTGTGATAATAAGAACGAGAGGAAAAAAATTGGTTGTATCTCTCTTTTCCAGTGGGTTTTTGGTTTGAGAAGGGGTTGTCTCCACTATGATTTTGGCCGAAAATATTCTTTCTCAAAAAAGGCTTGTTTGTGTTATTTATATATAATGCCTAAAAAGAACCAGCAGATGTGATGAAATTTTAAGCCACGTTTTGGACGATTAAAGCGTCCTTCCTCCTTTCGTCTACCCTTTATGCAACACTTAGTTATGCTCACGTGGATGACGTTTTGTCCATTAAAATATTACACATTCAGCTCTTCCAACACTGTCAACCATTCAAGTCCTCCTAAACTCCTACTATTGTTGACTTAAAAACGCATTAATGTTTTGCATTCTCTTGGGAGCTAGTGGGCCAAGTCCCACTACTTAAGAAGGTACATACATGAAACCATCTTTGTTTTCTTTATCCTTTTAATAAAAAGTCCTATTTACTAGGTTGGTTGCCTAAAAAAAGAGTTGTACCTATTTCTCTTGCGAACATGTTTTGCTGTTAATGATTTGGATTCCTTGCTTTTAATTAATATAAGTCCTACATATATTCTATACACTCCGCCAGGGGTATATATTTGTTTTCTCTTTTTTGCAATAGTGTTATATTTATCTACCACTTTATTTTGTTCCAAATGCAAGATTTATACCAACTAATAGCACTTGACTCTTATTTAAAAGGCCCGCAATCCACTTAATTCGGTATGCACACACAACTTCATAAATTTTCAATGTCGCACAGAAAGTTCTTCTCAGATTAATTGACTTATTAATGTTGAAATAATTACCTCATTTTTGCTAATAGTATCAATTAATTCCCATGCGACGCCATGCGTGCGACATGCAACCCTACGTACGACCTCTAAAATATACGTAAAGTCTAAGTGAACCTTTTTTTGTGCATATTTTATGTAAAAATTTCGTAGTCACCCCACCCACAACACGTTGTTTTAGTTTTAACTAATTAATCAAAAGCCGGGGCATTACAGTATACCAACAAATAATTTCTAGTCCTTTTGACGTACTTTAGAATGAGCTTCACTATAACCCAATGCTCTTAACTAAGTTTAGAATGGAAATGATAACCATGACAACAACCAAGAATATATCTATTCTAGTGCGCATCATAGAACATATGAGGTTGCCCACTCCCAAAGCATAAGGTATATTCATCGTCCTCTTTATCTTATTTGATGTCTTATGACACTGATCCTTAGATATAGTGATTCCAGTCCTAAAAAGACAAAATCATTTACTGGAATCCTGCATACTAAACTTTGTGAGCATATCATCGATATAAGTGCCATGGGATAAACCCAACATCCTATTTTCTATTCTCCTAAGCCCTTCATGTCTAGCTAACTAGAAAAACACACTCTTATAATAAACAATACACCCACACTGATCGTAACTAGAACACTATCATCCACATAAAGTAATATAAATTCAACCACATTTTTTCACGCTTATTATAAATGCAAATTTCATTTGGGCATTTGTCAAAACTAAAAGATTTGATTATGTGATCAAATTGGATGTTTAAAGACCTTGATTCTTACTTAATTATACAAATGGAACTCTAAATAATGCACACTTTTTCTTTCCTAGCTACTTTATATAAATCCATCTAGTTACATCATATCAATGAACTCATCAAGACTCTAAGTAAAGAATGAATACTTGATGTCAATGTTACAAATTGTGTAATAGATATGAGCCGTAATGGATAAAATAATTTGGATAAACTTAATATGTCTAATGGAAAGAATGTTTCATCATACTTAATCACCTTTTGTAACCTCTTGTAACCCCTTGTCATTAATAGACAAATCTCCCCCATTCCAGGTCGGGGAGTAACCTCCCATTTTGGTAAACCTAAATGAACAACTTTATATCCATTATATTCTGATCATATCAATAACACGATACAAATATCTCTTTCCAGTGAGTACACTCACCTTGGTTGACAACTATGTATTCACGTTTCCTTCGGGTGGAGCTGAATTGGGTTGATTAGACCTTACACCTGTCAATCCAACTAAATCAGTACTGAATCTCAATCATAAGTATTATCCTAACATAATTATGTGACTTTCAATGACTATATAACAATAATATACTTCCACTTAAGTCACATTCCTTGAAACATGAGTAAAGACAAAACAATGGTATACATGTTGATACAGTTATGGACATTCAACCATAGGAAATACCTCATAAGGAATTTATAACTAAAACGAAGTAAATATGAAATCATTCTTCCCAATGTATACACACATGAAACATGTGCTCAAAATACTCTTTGGAAAGAGGAGATAACAATATTCTTTTATGGGTTATCTAGTATGGCCTTAATTTATTGTCCTCTATACTCAACCATCCTATATTCCTAAATTATATAAATAAAGGCGTCCAACCTTATCAATATGAAAACATATATGAATATAATTTACAGTACAAGTGACGGTGTAATTTTTCAAGCTTCCAAGAGCATGTTATGACCATTTCTTTACAACACAAGAAATCTTCCCTACAAGCTCCTTTATTGTTCCTTCAACTTCCAAGAATTTTCATAATTTTTCTCCTACATAACATTCCATGATTTTCAACCCATTTTCGTTAAACATACTTTAGAGTACATAATTAAAGTTTCATAATTTTTTGAATTCATTTGCTATGTCAAAAGCTTGACTAAACTCAGGGCATACTGAAATGAAATATACAAACAACAACTATGTACCAACTTGAAATCATCATTGAGCCCTAACCATAAGGAGATAAATTTAATTTTCGGATATGATATGAATATATGAGTCTAATTTCATATCCAATTAGAATTTCTCAATTTTAGTAAGCACACAAAAATATATGCAAGTTTGAATACAGGGTTTGAATACAGGGGGTTTTAATACAAAGTAATATGGCCTATAAACAGTACTTATCTCACATATGGTCCAATATATATTATCACAAAGAATAATGGAATTTTAATCGATAATTCACGATTTATATACTTGGAAATAAGTATAATACAATATTAAAACAATATTAACACATAATTTTACCTTGGAAACACCTTAAGAATTTTGTTGAAATTTTTCCTAGCTTTTAATGTAACCCTTTCTTGCTTAACTTCTACTTTCTCTTTCCTGAAGCATAAAAATCCTTTAAACTGAACCTAGGCTTAAATTTGCTGAAGAAATAGGTAAGAATAAGAGTTTAAGTCGTCCGAGGCTACCTCCCATGCCAACCAATGAAATTAAAACATTTTGTTTAGTAAAAGACAAATTACCACTTAAAGGGAATGGACAGATTTGCCCTTTTTTCGTAAATTCGCTATAACTCCTTACTCGAACATTCGTTTGATTATCCAGTTTTATTTTCACAAACCTAACTCATATATCTACAACTATCTATTTTTTACCTGGAGTCAATTGTTACATTATAAGGGTAAAAACTAGTCTATAACAGGAACATTTCTACCGAGAGCAACATAATTTTGCGTTTGTAAATAATTCGACATTTCATGATTTATGAAAGTAGGATTAGACTAAACATAATCACTTAAAATTAGGTATAATAATAACACATTATTCATATCACATACTTTAAGGATGATTTAAATATAATTTATAATAATTATATCCGGGTTCTCACAAGTTCCCCCCTTAGAAAATTTCGTCCCCGAAATTTAATATAAAGGTCACTTACCAAACAAATGGGGATACTATTTCTTCATTTTATCCTCCATTTTCCAAGTTGCTTCTTTAACTCCATGGCTTATCCACATAACTTTAACTAAGGGAATAACTTTATTCCTCAATACTTTCTCCTTACGAGCAATAATTTTCATCGGTTCCACGATGTATGACAAGTCTTCCTTCAGTTCAATAGGTTGTGTTTTCAATTGATGAGATGTATCTGCCAAATATGTACGAAGCATCGATGTGTGAAACACATCATGTGAACGGAACAAGTCCGTAGGTAAGCCTAATCTATATGGCAGGGTCCCAATTCTTTCCAGCACTTCATATGGTCCAATCTATCTTGGACTTAGTTTCCACTTTTTCCCATATCTCATGACACCCTTCAATGGTGAAATATGCAGGAATACCTTTGATGTTCATTCGTTAGGAGTAAACGTATGCATCGTGCACATATGATTGATTGCGTTTATTTACCTATCGAATGTGTTCACACCCATTCGTTCCATTTCAATGACTTGGTTGTTTTAGTTTAAATCCATGGTGTGATTTTTGGTATCTTATTTTTGTATAAAAGTTGAAAAAATCAAAAATAGTTTGTGAAATTTTTTAGACCTACCTCTGCATGAGCGTAGTTCGATCCATGTTTGCATTGCATTTTATTGTGACACTCCATGATTTGATTTTTTTCTTCTCAACTGTCTATTTGGGGACATCATAAAAAAGGGGGGAAAGAATTATCATGTTATGGGGGAGTTTTTGCATTATGGGGGAGATTTGATTTATTAATGGTTTATTCTTATGTTGTTTCAAACTCGATGCATCACGAAGGTATTTGCTTTATCTCATGTGTATAGGTACAAAGATTAAAAATCATGATGTTGCACACCCTGATGAGAAAATCTTTGAGATTTGAAGAAGACGTTTTTGAAGAACAGTTTGAGATCTTGCAAATTTATTCATGGGAGGTTAGATTTGTATAGGTATTTTGGTTTTTGATAATTCGTATTTTTTATGTATGTACCGGGATAGACATAGGGGGAGATTTGTAAGGACATATTTTTATAAGTCCGTTATCAATTTGTATGTCATGTACCCCTACACTGTCGAAGAGCATTCAAGAGACATCTACATAAAAAAGAATCCGAATGAATTAAGTTCTTCATCAAAAAGACTCCGCGAAGTTTACTTTGGTAAGGTTATGCTTTAAATACCTTAACTTTCCACTTAGAGCTTTTGGGATATTTTTACAAAATATTTTCTAAGTGTCGGAGCAGACTTTTTCATCAAAATTTGAGAATGGGTATTTTTTCTAAGTGTTGTAGCAGAGATTAAAATAATATTTTTTATTTAATAGTCGTTCAAACGACTTAGAACTGTCGTTCAAGCGACATGTGCATGTCGCGCGATGTCGTTCGAATGACATCTATCCTTCATTCGCGTGAGACCCTTATCTCGTTCGAACGAGCTCGGTTTTTGAGGCGGTGCGATTTTTTTTATAAAAACTCATTCTGTGGTTTCGTTTTGTTAAGAAGTCCCAGCGTTTTCCAGAACAAAAAAAACTGCGAAAGAAGAATTCTTTTGGCTTCTTCCTTTTAGGGTTTAATCCTTTTTTGTTTTTCAATTCACAAAACTCCTAATATGCTTTAGTGAATTGTCTTGGTGTTTGAAGAAGACACTTTGATGTTGTTTACGCTTATGGGGAGGATAACCTATATCGAGAAGACTGCGTGTCTAGGATTGTAGTCCTTATGGTATAGCTGCATGTGAACCATTGCTGTTTTGCTTCTAGCTGTTGCTTTGGAGGTTTGTCGAAGACACCGTGCGTTACTCTTATGGGCGAAATCAAGATTGTATGTAAGTCAATAGTCTTGTAAACTTTTCAGAGTTCTAGAAATAAAAAGGTTTTTGCCTTTGGGGATTTTTTCTCAAACTTGTGTCGCATGCTTTATTTATTTATGGATTGACACACTCACACACGTAGTAGAATGGTTTGGGGCTAATTTTAGGTTGTTTAAAAATAGACTCTAATTAAATAAGGTTTAATTAGAAACTTGCAAAATATTTTGAAATCGATATCACACACCGCGTTCCTTTGGGTTTATCAGAATCTACGATAGTAACCTGCCAATCCTAGGAAACTCCTAATTTTTGTCACATTCTTAGGACTCTACCATTCAAAAATTTCTTCCACCTTCTTTGGATCAACATATATCCCATTTCCTGAGACATCATGCCCTAAAAACACAATTTCATTCAACCAAAACTCGTACTTGCTGAATTTTGCAAATAATTTCTTCTCTCTCAAAATCTGCAATACAAGTCTCAAATGTTTCTCATGTTCCTCCATGCTACGCGAGTAAATCAACAAATCATCTATGAATACAAACACAAATGAATCAATTAAAGGGTGGAGTACCCGGTTCATTAAGTCCACAAAAACTTCTAGAGCATTAGTCAATCCAAATGGCATTCCCCAAAACTCATAGTTCCCATATCGAGTTCGAAAAGCTGTTTTGGAAATATCATTGTCCTTTACATTCAATTGGTGGTAACCCGATCTCAAATCAATCTTCGAAAATACTGTGGCCCCCTGTAATTGGTCAAACAAACCATCGATACGGGGTAGAGGGTACTTTTTTCTAATGTTCACCTTATTGAATTGCTGATAATCAATACATAATTGCATAGTCCCGTCTTTCTTTTTCACAAATAAGACTTGGGCTCCCCATGGAGAAACACTAGGCCAAAGGAAACCGCTGCTTATCGGATCTTGTAATTGCACTTTTAATTATTTCAACTTTGTCAGTGCCATTCTATACGGAACAAGGGAAATTGGACCAGTACCTGGAATTAATTTAATGTAAAACTCTACTTCCCTATTGGGTGGCAACCCTGGCAATTCCTTTGGGAACACATCAAAAAATTCTCTAACCATTGGTATATCTTCAACTTTAAGTTCTTCCTTGCTAACATCAACCACATATACTAAATACCCTATACAACCCTTACTCAATAACTTTATGCTCTTAATTGCTGAGATAATACAATTAGGGACAAAATTCCTTTCTCCTATAAACTGGAACTCCAGTTCACTAGGTAGATGAAATGTAACTTCTTTTCGAAAACAGTCAATGGAAGCATGATACGATGATATCGAATCCATCCCCAATGTAATATCAAAATCCCAATTGGCCAATGGTATCAAATCAACATATAAATCTCGTTCTCCCATTCGTAAGACACAATCTTTATAAACATGCTCAACGAGAATTACACTTTACATTGGGGTAGAAATATATAAGGCACAATTGAGAAATGAACATTGTCTACCCAAATATGAAATAATATGTAATGCTACGAATGAATGCATAGATCCAGGATCAATGAGTGCATATAAATCTTTATTTGCAATAGAGAGTTTACCTGTAACCCCTTCTGGTGTAGCATGAGAATCTTGCAGCGTCATCGCGAACACTCTTCCTCATACCCTCGATCCAGTTGCTTGTTATATTCCTATTCCCTTGGTTGCATTCCCTGGATAGGATCCTTTATGAGGCACCACACTACTAACTGAAATTGTTCTGGCTAACATAGGACAATTCATTCTCAGATGACCCTTCTGGTGATAGTTAAAACATTCTATATTCAGTAACTTTGGGCAATTTCTCTTTATATGACCCGATGTCCCACAAAAAAAAAAGTATTTGGATTCCCTTGAGTTGAATTCCCTGAACCTCTTCCGCCACTAGATTCACCACCTCTACCATGTTGGAATTTCTGCCCTCCAAACCTTAAATATTCGGTATCACTTCCCTTTTGATAGTTTGAATCGAATCTACTTCTCTTTGTTCTTTGTTCTCATTTTCCTCTTGCTTCATTCACATCCTTTTCTACTAGAATCTCTTTATTCACCAAGGCTTAATAGTTAACAATCTCTTCAGCCGACTACCTTGAATTAATAACTAACTCTAGTCCATCGAGAAATCGGTCCCACATATCTTCCTCATTTTGTATAAACCTCGAAGAAAACCGAGATAAGGCTGTAAACTTACCTTCGTATTCTCTAACTTTCATGTTTCCCTGATTCAACATGAAATATTCCTTATCCTTTTGTTTTTGATACAATGGGGTGAAATACTTGTCATACAAGGCTTTAACAAAAGCATCCCATGAGATCACATTCCTGCCTCCTAGAGTAATCAACAAATGTTTTGTGGCATCCCACCAATATTTAGCTTCTCCTTTCAGCATATACGTTGCCAAGGTCACTCGTATATATTCAGGCATTCTCATTACTCCAAAAATAAGTTCAATCTTTTTAACCCATACTTTCTCCTCTGCTGGATCAATTGCTCCTTCAAATGAGGGTGAATTCATTTTAATAAATTTCTCAGGTGAAGTAATCCTTTCTTCCTGGTGTATCACCTCCTCAGCTCTAGCCAAATCTTGTGCCTCTAGTTTCTTGGCTTGTTGTTCTTCCATCTAAGCCATAAACCTAGCTTGCAGATCTTCCATAAAATTCATAGAACGTGCCATTTTTTCCATATTTGTTAGTTGTTCTAGCTCGGGTTCCACATTTACTTGAACAGGTTGCTCAACCTCCGCTTCTACTGGAATATTTGAAGCCCCATCTTCTATTCTTAAATTTACATTACCTCGTTCCATTGTTTTATATCTGAAATGAATCAAAGATTTAACAACATACATACATACATATCCTTCCTAACATAATTGTTAGTATCAGACAAAATATATTTCTAACATTCACTACCAAATCTAAACTCTTATAACTCCAGAACCTCTAAAACCTAGGCTCTGATACCAAAAGCTGACACACCCCAACCCAGTTCCATATAATTAAGTTTGAAAGTCAAAGGGATTCAACCCATAATTACTTTAACCAAACCGTAAACACGTGTTTTTAATTTCAGAGTCATCATTATGAATCCATATAACTAAAAACATTTTTTTAACACCAGAGTAGTCATGCCCATAAAAACTTTATTGAAGGATAAGTTAACTTAATTACATCATTTACATTAAATCAAGTCTTTGTTTCTCCCGTTCCTGGCTAACCCAACCCGACCTCCTAGATTTGGCAGTGACACAGCGTTACCTGAAAAAAATGTTAACATAGGAACCATGAGCAAAACAGCCCAATGAATGCATCACTACTATACTATTGCAAGAATTTAAATGCAATAAATCATGTCCATATAATTATGTATTAACTTATCCATCTCATTCATAATGAATGACCAACTTCTCTGAATCATGATTCACATATCCTATCTAAATAAATAATTCTCCCCCATTCCAGGTCGAGGAGTAACCCCTTGTCATTAATAGACAAATCTCCCCCATTCCAGGTCGGGGAGTAACCTCCCATTTTGGTAAACCTAAATGAACAACTTTATATCCATTATATTCTGATCATATCAATAACACGATACAAATATCTCTTTCCAGTGAGTACACTCACCTTGGTTGACAACTATGTATTCACGTTTCCTTCGGGTGGAGCTGAATTGGGTTGATTAGACCTTACACCTGTCAATCCAACTAAATTAGTACTGAATCTCAATCATAAGTATTATCCTAAAATAATTATGTAACTTTCAATGACTATATAACAATAATATACTTCCACTTAAGTCACATTCCATGAAACAAGAGTAAAGGCAAAGAAATGGTATAGATGTTGATAAAGTTATGGACATTCAACCGTAGGAAATACCTCATAAGGAATTTATAAATAAATCCAATTAAATATGAAATCATTCTTCTCAATGTATACACACATGAAACAAGTGCTCAAAATACTCTTTGGAAAGAGGATATAACAATATTCTTTTATGGGTTATCCTACATGGCCTCAATTTATTGTCCTCTATACTCAACCATCCTATATTCATAAATTGTATAAATACAGGTGTCCAACCTTATCAATATGAAAACATATATGAATATAATTTCCAGTACAAGTGACGGTGTAATTTTTCAAGCTTCCAAGAGAAAGTTATGACCGTTTCTTTACAATACAAGAAATTTGCCCTACAAGCTCCTCTATTATTCCTTCAACTTCCAGAAATTTCCATAATTTTTCTCCAGCATAACTTTCTATGATTTTCAACCCATTTTCAATAAACATATTAATAGTACATAATTAAGGTTTCATAATTTTTTGACTTCATTTGCTATGTCAAAAGCTTGACTAAACTCAGGGCATACCGAAATGAAATATACAAACAGTAACTATGTACCAACTTGAAATCATCATTAAGATCTAACCACAAGGAGATAAATTCTAATTTTCGGATATGATAGGAATATATCAGTCTACTTTCATATTCAATTGGAATTTCTCAATTATAGTAAGCACACAAAAATATATTCAAGTTTGAATACAAGGGGTTTCAATGCAAAGAAATATGACATATAAACACTACTTATCTCACATATGATCCAATACATATTATCATAAAGGATAATGGAATTTTAATCAATAATTTATGATTTATATACTTTGAAATAAGTATAATAAAAGATTAAAACAATATTAACACATAATTTTACCTTGGAAACACCTTAAGAATCTTGTTGGAAGTTTTCCTAGCTTTTAATGTAACCCTTTCTTCCTTAACTTCTACTTTCTCTTTCCTCAAGCATAAAAACCCTTCAAACTGAACCTAGGCTTAAATTTTCTGAAGAAATAGGTTAGAAGACGAGTTTTAAGTCGGCTTGGGCTGCCTCCCATGCCAACCAATCAAATTAAAACATTTGGTTTAGTAAAAGACAAAATCACCACTTAAAGGGAATGTACAGATTTGCCCTTCGTTCGTAAATTCGGTATAACTCCTTACTCGAACATCCGTTTGATGATCCGGTTGTTGTTTCACAAACCTATCTCATATATCTACAACTATCTAGTTTTTTACCTGGAGTTAATTGTTACATTATAAGGGCTAAAACTAGTCTCTAACAGGAGCATTTCTACCGAAAATAACAAAATTTTGTGTTTGTAAATAATTCGACATTTCATGATTTATGAAAGTATGATTAGACTAAACATAATCAATTAACATTAGGTATAATAATAACACATTATTCATATCAGATACTTTAAGCAAGATTTAAATATAATTTATAATAATTATATCCGGGTTGTCACAACAATCTTCCTCTGAATACTGGCAATTAGTACTTATAATAACCCTCTATCATTAGGATTGTAAAATAAGACACATTTGGTTCTATTTAGGTAACATACAAAGATATATATTGTTTTCCTTAATTCCAACATCCTCGTCTCATTCCTCATTACGTGTGTTAGACAACCCAAAATACAAACATGCCATAGACTAAATATGCGCTCAGTCCAAAATGCCTAAGAAGTCGTTGAGATTGACTTAAAAGAAATTTTTTTAATTAAAGAAGTTGTCTCTCATACATAGTCCCAAACGAATATAGCAAATCCAAGTATATATATACATATATAAATCAAACCATGTTCGAAAGAGTCATGTTCCTTCTTTCCACTACCCCATTTTGTTATTGAGTGCTCAATCCAGAGAACTATGACGTAATTTCGACCTCCGATAAATGAATATTAAACACTTTGAAGAGGTACTCACCCTCATGATTATATCATAAAGCTTGTATTAGTTTATGATGCCCACACTCCACCTTAACCCAAATATTTTGAACATATTGAAGTCTTCAGGCTTGTGGTGCATAAGGTAAACATATTTATAACATGAGTAATCATCAATGAAAGTAATAAAGTAATCATAACCACCATTTATGAGGATAGTTATAGGACCATCCAAATTAAAATGAACTAATTTTTAACACATTTTAAGCTCTATACTCTTTGGTTATGAAAGGTGTCATAATCATTTAACATTCTCAAATCTCGGGATTGGCCCAAGACGCCTACATATCCAAGGACATTAAAGTACATGTAGTTCAAACATATCATAGGTGTGGGGTTGAACCCATTAATCTAAATGTGGGACTTCTCTTATGTGTATGTGAAGAAAATGTGTTTTAAGAGAGAAAATCTAAGAATGGAAATCCCGCTTTTGGATTTTGCGAATAAACACTCTTTTTTTTATTTGTTTATGAAAATACATTAAGTGAAATACTACTAAGGTAGAGCAAAGATTAGTGGATGTGAGACAATGAAATAAAAGCACAAAATAGAAATAATATGAATAACACTAAAATGGATAAACTAGAGAAAAGGGTTAAGAAATAGACCTCCTTATGGACAATTGTTGTTGAATTTAGAATGAAAGTGTGCTTATTTTGAAGTGGTATGGAAATGATGTAGACATGTGAGGTGAATTACCAAGTGAGGTAAGGAGGTTAGGAAAGTGACTAGGCTTTTTCGAAAAGGAAAAGTCTCTGATTACAAGGAGAATATTCTTATATTTTTTTAAGAGGGGTCTTAGGTCTTGTAGTAGGGAGAGGTCATGACCCAGGGCCAAGGAGGGGTAATGATCGACAGATTACTTGGCCTGCCTATTGGTTTAAGGACTGCCTTATTGGATAAGGAAAAGTACACCTTATCGATATGTAGGGTGCCTGGGGTGCTTCTAGGCAGTTCAGAATGGATATTTTAGAAAAATGGTCATAAAATGCAAAACATTAGTCCAAATCACTCACGAGGAAGATCATTGTAAAATAAATTTAGAGCCCTTTAAGAATCCATTGAGACATTACCAGTTCCAAGATTTGACCAAAGTCAAACGGGGCTTAAAAGTACACGATGGTCTCTTAGATAAGAGTTTTTTTTTAAGGAAACGAATCATTCATCCTAATCGAAAGGCCGATTCATGGATGGGGTGAACCATTGGAAAAGTAATTTGGTTCCCTTAGAGATTTCACCGAGATTCACTGGGTTCGAAGATTTGACCAAGCTCAAATAAAGTCCAAAAATATCCGATGGCCCTTCGAAGTAAAACGGATCATTCGTTCGAGCCATGAGGCCGATTCATACACGAGGGAAACTGTTAGAAAGGTGATTCAGATCCCTTTGAAGATTCATTGAGTCTTGCTAAAGCTGGAGAGTTGACCAGAGTCAAACGGGTCTCTGGGGTCCTTGGTGGCCTCCAAATTAATACTCAGAGTAAAATGGGTGGTTCGTCCTAACCGTGAGGCCGATTCATGCACGGGATGGACCGTTAAAAAGGGGATTTAGAGCCTTTTAAAAATTCATAGAGCCTTGCTCAATCAAGGGAGTTGACCAAAGTTCATTGGGGCCCGAGAGTGCCCAGTGGCATCCAGATAACATTATTTAGAAAGGTTGTCACTATCCCTTTAAGTTTGGAAGGAAAATTATCAATAAATTTTTATATTGATGCCACATTTTAAGGACGGTTCTATCCATGCCAATAGGCATGGGCAGTGTTGAAAATGTTCCTATTATTGTATGGACACATTTTAGAGCTTGTCCCTAATGCGTATTATACTCCACGCTTAAATTTTTTTATAAAAATCTTCAAATTTCATTCAATACTAGCCATATTATAAATGATGTACAAATGATGACAAATAAATAGTATGAAGAAAATATCATCGAAGCTCCCAACATGTATGAAATATCTAAAAAGTCAAAAAATTCATTTATTCATATTCAAGTAACTAACATATGGATAGTCTGGATTAAATCGCAACTCCAATTCATCTTGCATGGGATGTATTACCACCTAATGAAGTTAAACTTACTCCCCTTGACTCGCCAATTGACTATGGTTCTCTTTCTCTGACTACTACTATCATTACGTCCACGAATACCAATACTTACCCAATTTATTCACATCCATCTGAAGATTACCTCGATCTCGAGTTTGACCGAATGGTTCCTCAAATGGCTTAAAAACTATCATTGGAATATGACCGTAAATAAATTAAAAACTATAGGAATGCGGGTGAAAGTAGACAAAACCCATATTCCCGAATGACTGGAATAGTTTAAACAAATAGTTATTTTGTACTATTTAAGCATTTTTTTTGTTGTAAAATAGGTTTAACGACTAGGTAATATTATTTATCTTTTTGCATGTGTAATACTATGTAACCTAGTATGATATAATATAACAAGTGTGTTGCTATTTATATCTTGATACATTTTTTATATAGGATGGTTAATACTCGAGCAACCACCAGTGGAACTCATGGGGAGAGATTTATTCCACAAATTCATAATCCAACTACTATTAATAAAGGAATTTTACGTTGACTTCAAGAATTAACTACACTAACCTAGCGACAAAAAAATATGACTCCACCCCTCGTTAATAATGACCCATTAGAAGAGACTCGAAGAATGAATGCCCTTTAGGAAATTCTGAGTAAAAAACCTCAAGCATTCTTTCGAAAGCTCGACGTAGTCAAAGATAAAAGATGGATCCATCAAACACTTAAAGTACTTAACGGGATTAACATTAACCCTGAACATATGGTAAGCTTGTCTTCATATATATTCAAAGGAGAAGAAGATTTCTGATGGTAGTCTATTCTACATTCCCAAAACTTGAATGAACTAACCTAGGAGAAGTTTGAAGAAATCTTATTCAACAAGTAATTTTCTGAATCTGCAAGAGATCAAATGACCATAAATTTCCTAAGCCTACAACTACAACAAATGACTAAAGTTAATTGAATTATCCCAATATGCTCAAGAATACGTTGACATTGAACCCAAAAGGTGAAAGCATTTTGAACAAGGTTTACGATAGAATATTAAATCCTAAGTCATTCCTTTATAAGTCTGAGTGTTTAACCGAATGATCAAAGCACACTCCCTTATAGAAAAACACCCCGCCTTTACTCACACAACCCGAATCCCTACTTTTTCCCAAAATCCCTATGTTATTAGGAACCAGTCTAATCAGTGAGATCATCCCTATAACAAGCCCAAGGATGGCTGAGTATTTAGTCAGATTCAACGTAATCATAGTAGACCTTTGATGCATTGTCATGAATGCAACCAAGTAGGACATCTTATACCCAATGCCCTATTTTACACATGTCTCCTCCTAAATCCCCCAACTTTATTAAATCTCCTGTCAAGAATCCAAATAATAAATCTAACCATCCACTGCAACAAAATAACTGTGAAAGAAATAAAGAACCACCCTATAGGAATCAAGGTCATAATTCGTCTTTTCTCACAGCAAAAAATCCAAATTACCACGATATGGTCGATGGTAATCTTTTTTTTTATAATGTTTTTGGACATATAATATTTGATTCATGATCTACACATTCCTTCATTAGTCATTCATGTATGACTTGTCTGTAATTATCCACTAGTCCATTAGATCACCATTTTACTATAGGAATGCCAACTAAAAAGATGTCAATTACCAATAGCATTTTTAAACGTCAGACTTTACATTTTGGAAGCAATATATTAACCGTAGATTTAATAGTCCTAAATTTAATGAAGTTCAATTCAATAATAGGAATGGACATTTTAGCCCCGAGCTTTGCTCACCTCGACTGTCATTTGATGACAGTGACATTCAAACCACCCCATCAAACTTCATTTCATTTCCAAGGTCAATGTCCACACCAACATCTACTTATTTGGATAAGTGAAAAAGAAATCTCCTACCTTTCTAACATCTTGACTAATTATAAAGACGTGTTTCCCTAAGATTTACATGAAATACCCCCACCTCGAGAAATTGAATAAGTTATTAATTTTCTTCCAAATACCTCCGTTATCTCAACACCCCCTTATCGTAGGGCTTCTTTAAAATTGAGATAAATTCGAACACAATTGGACGGCCTACTAAATAAAAGATTTATATGTCCCAATACATCACCTTGGGGTACTCTACTTTTATTCGTACCAAAGAAATATGGATATTTTCAGTTATGTATCGATTATCGAAAATGGAACCAATTGACTATCAAGAATAATTATCCACTAACCAGGATAAATGATCTGTTTGACCAATTGTGAGGGTATAAGATATTTTAGAAGATTGATTTAAGATTGGGAAATCACCAACTTCATGTTAAGGAAGAAAACATGGTGAAAATCACTTTTTAGACACGATATGGCAGTTTTGAATTCTTAGTCATGTCTTTTTGTTTAACAGTTTCCCCAGCCTCTTTCATGGACCTAATGCATAAAATATTTATACCTTACCTAGATCAGTTTGTGATTGCATTTATAGATGACATATTAATTTATTCCAAGACCAGGACAGAACACGAAGAGCACGTATGAATTGTGTTGGAAACCCTTCAAAAACATCATCTTTACCCAAAACAGTGTAAGTGCGATTTCCTCATAAAAGATGAAAAGTTCCATAGACATGTAGTCACTAAAATAGGTATACAAGTAGACCCAACTAAAACCACAGTAGTACTTGAATGTCCTCAACCTACCACCATCACAAAACTCCGTAGCTTTTTAGGATTTATCGAATATTATCGACGCTTTGTGGAAGGATTTTCTCAAATTTCCCTACCATTAATGAAGTTAACCCGAAAGGATTTTAGATTCATATGGACCTCCGAATGAGAACAACCCTTTTTTACCTTAAAGGAAAAATTAACCATTGCCCCTATCCTAACCATTCCTTCTAGTAAAAATAGCTACTGTATATATACCGACGCTTCTTTAAAAGGACTTGGTTGTGCATTGATGCAACAAGGGAAAGTGATGAATTACGAATCCCAAAAATTAAAATTTCATGAGTGTAACTATCCAATACATGACATGGAATTAAAGCCAGTAGTCTTTACTCGAAAATTTTAAATATTATTTATATGGAGAAGAATATTAGGTATTTTCAAATTATAAGAGTCTTGAGAATATTTTCACACAAAAGGATCTCAACCTTCGGAAAATACAATGGAAAGAATTCTGAGAGGATCATAAGTTTAACTTACTCTACCATCTCGAAAAAGGTAATGTAGTCGTTGATGCCTTAAGATGCAAATCCCAGGGAACCCTACATAGTATGTTTCTATTCTTAGAAACCATTAGATATTACAATCTACAACGAGAGTCCTCCAAGACCCAAGTTGTTTTACGAAACATTATTTGTGGCCCCATCTTGCACAAGAAAATCATTGACATTTCAATACGAAGATGAAATTTTGCATTCCTAGAAGAAAAACCTTGAAACAACCTACCTAAATAAGATTGGACTTTGGACCCCAAGAATTGGTTAAAATTTATAATTCGAGTATGTGTTCCTCTTGTAACCTCATTATTAGAAAAATTATTGTAGTAAGCTCACCATTTTAAATTCATTATCCACCTTGAAAGCATCAATATGTATCAAACCCTCAAGAAACATTATTGGTGGCCCGATATGAAGAGAGATATTGTACACTTTGTAGAAAAGTGTCTAACTTGCTAATAAGTGAAGATTGAACATTAACACCCCAGTAGTCCAACCACTCCTCATTCGCGAATGGAAATGGGATCATATAACCATGGACTTTGTGAGTGAATTTCACAAAACTTTCCAAGGATACAATACGATATGGGTTGTCATCGATCTTCTTAAAAAATCCACCCATTTTCAACCAACCAGATCCATCAATTCCGTTCAAAGACTAAGTGAACTCTAAATCAAAGAAATTGTTTAGCTTCACGGTGTACCCTTTTTCGTTGTTTCTGATCAAGACACAAAATTTATTGGAGGATTTTGGCAACCCTTACAAGCCTCCTTATGAACCAAACTCTACCTAAGAATTGCCTTTCATCCTCAGACCGATGGATAATATGAATGAGTAATTCAAACTCTGGAAAATATGTTACGAGCCTTCACATTATACTTTCTCGGTTCATGGAATAATCATCTCTCCTTGATCGAATTCTCCTATAATAATAGTTAGAAGGCCAACATTCAAACCACTCCCTATGAATCCCTCTATGGAGGACCCTACCATTCACCCTTATGCTGGAATGAATAGGGAGAAAATTGTAATACCCTACCCCATTAAATTAAATAAATTGTATATATGGATTATATTATGAGGAGACTCAATTGTAATTATATGAATTTGTGGGTGACAAATAGGATTGTAGTTTAAGAGAATTTATGGTTTTCATATTTGGTATGTATTACATAAGGATTACAGGGTTTTTTGTACTTATAAATTAATTGTGTCTTACTAAAATATTTTGGGAATGATTAGGGAAAGTATGTAAATATGGAAACAAAGGATTTATTTAAGAGGGTTTGGCTTCCAAGCGAGTATTTCAAACGACAATAAATGTCGTTCGAACGACACTTATTGTCATTTGAACGGGACATTTTATCGTTTTAATGACATTTAGAAAAGTCAAGCGCCCCTTTGTGCTGTCAACTTCGAATTGGTTTGGTTTTATTTGTTGTAAACTCTTGGGTCTAACATACCTAATTAACACAAAAGACATGTTTACGCATTTTAGAGTTATGGTCTTTATCTTTGGGAGAAACTAATGAAATGTGGGAAAACAAACCTAGTTTACTAGTTATGTTCTCACCTTTTAAACCGTTGATTAAAGTTGTGTGACAACTCATGGAGCCTCTTCAAATCAGATGAATTGATGGGGTACCTTATATAGATATTGTGGAAGTTATTGTTAAGGGGAGAGAAAGGCATTAGGGAAGTAAACCTTCAAAATATTATTGTTATCTTCTCCATTTCTTTCAAAGAACTCCCAAGTTTTTTCTCTGCCTTCGAGAAGTAGCTTACACCATTTTAATTAGGTAATGTACACTCAGACCATGGAACACCTTATTTTCCCCAAGGTGAGATGAAGTTGTAAAGATGTATATAGGTTATTATTGGGGATTTTAATGGATATTTGAGGGGCATATTCATTGAGAATATGAATTTCTTAATGTTTTGAAGAGTGCTTAAAGAGGGTATTTAAGGAGGAAGAATAAAATCACTTGGAACACTCTTGGACCATCTATGGATTCAAACTGGAGAGGGGTTTTAAAGACTACATAGAGGACACCTTTAGAGGCGACCATTTCCATCATTTCTAAAACTCGTCAAGGTGGGTGAACTAACTTTGGCTTATGTTTGTTTACTAAAGTATAAATCCAACCTGTTTAGTGACATATATTAGACTAAATACATGCAGGAATGAAGTTAGTTTACATTTAAATCATGTCTAGTAATCATCTCATCATTTGTGTGAAAATGGGTTTCAAAAGGGGAGGTTTAAAATGATTTTAAAGTGTAGAAATCTTCATAATATATGTCTTCACATTTCATGTTGGAAAATGTGTTATAATGATGTTTTTAAGGGAAAGAATGTGATTTTAGTCAATAAAAATGTAATTGGCTTGTTTCAATCATTTTAAGAGATTAAAGAGTTATTTCGTATGTTCATAAGTGGCGATATATAAGAAAAGGATATTTTCATGTTAAATGCATATTTAAAGTAAGTAAAATACATTTGAAATGTAAAGTGGGTTAAATGTCAACATGTGTGAAAGATATAGCTTTAAATAAATTGTGATGTAAAAGTGAATAATGGAAATTAAAGGGTTAAATGTTTAATAGAAGTGAAATTGGTGCTAGGATGCCAAATTACACAAATAAAGTGTTTTTTTCAAGTGTTGAGAAAATGGGACTTTAATATGTAAAAAGGTGTAATTTTATACATTAAAGATGTTAAAGTTAAAAGTAAGAAAGTGGGGTACTTGTGATATTTAGCAAGTGTTAAAAATGATTAAAAGGTGTTTAAATTGTCAAGTTGGAAACTTAATAACCAGTTTTGGGATAATAACACTTGTTAAAGGATTAAATTACAAATTTGACATGAAAGGGAAAAATTGGTGATTTACTTAAAATGGGACAATTTTTATGGAATAAAAATGTTAATGAATGTGTCATATTAGTATGGTTGAAATTGAACTATGTCCTAAAAGGCATAAATGATTTTGCCATAAAACCGATGTGTGTGAATAAAAGACTTAAAGGAGAAATAAACCATTTTTTCCAAGTATTAATGGAAATACGAATGGTCAAGTCCGGGTTTTGGCTTCGACCAGTTAAAAGAAAGGAAATGGAATACTGTGAACATTTGTTAAATGTTGAAACACATGAAAGGTACTCTGATGACACCGGAATAAAGCAAGAAGGGCCCTGAGCTTTTAGGTAAGAAGCCCTAAACCACTGGTCAGAGCATATGGTGTGCATAACCGTCAGTTTAGAGTTTGTGTAAGTATTTGGTATAGGAAGATTTCAAGAAAATACTAAATGAAATGTGGAACACAAATCA
Organism: Sambucus nigra; assembly: GCA_949130495.1. NCBI lineage: Eukaryota > Viridiplantae > Streptophyta > Magnoliopsida > Dipsacales > Adoxaceae > Sambucus > Sambucus nigra. The sequence goes on along the minus strand of OX422216.1, from coordinate 362,658,969 downwards.
AGAAATGGGTTGTGTGGTAAATGTGCAAATGCAACTTAACATGAACGAATAACATAAATATGTCGGTAAAGGCTAAATGGATAAGTCGATGCGTAAGTTTACTAATGTCCATAAGATAAGGAACGGGGTAAAGAAAGTGGGTAAATGGGTGATTAAGAAACCTAAATGGCTAAACCCATAGTTAACACAATAATGTGTTATAAAAAGGATTTCAAGGAAAAGGTAAGTATTTTCTAAGACGATAATTGTGTGTGTTGAAATGGAAATTTTCAAAGAAAATACTAAGTGCGTAAAGCTAGATGAAAAAGGTTAAATCCTAATAAAGGAATGAATTTGGGTAAATCAATCGGTTTCAAGTATTGAATCGAGTGTGTTAAGTGTGACACCCCGCCTAATAAAATACCTGATGATCAGTCCTATACCAAATTAAAACAGGAATCCCAGTTGGTTCATCCTTAGCTTCACCATCGAAAAGATTTTTAATACTTACTAACCACCTAGTATTCCAAAAAGCTAGTCCCAAATTTTATCTTTTTAATTAAACAAACCAGTACATGCGTAATTAAATATAAACCATTCGCACCACTGAATTAAATCAACTGAACAGAAATAATAACATGACATGCCGAATAAACCATCGGCCACCAAAGTTAATAGTCCAATAAAAAACATCCAACACCAGAATAAAACAAATATGAAAACTGTACTGAAATTCTGGGCGACATACCCTAAGTAAACTGGAACTGATGAGAGATTCCTACTTTAGGAAAGAATGAACAATGCGTCTAAACCAAACTCCTTCTAGCATCCACATATGCCACAGCTCCGTGTCCCTGGAATAGAATATCAACCCCGGCGTCCCTATAGCTGGACACCTAAAAGGTTTTGAAAATAGTTTTATAGTAACGGTTAGAACCCAAAACATTTTGAAAATATTTAGCAAGTGAATTAACCGCAGTAATTTAAAATTCATGAATGCGCTTCATATTTAAGCTACTGTCGCACTCTCTTGAGGAAATTTTCACCCCTCCACTATTGTGCACACCTAACGGTTATCTTAACCCCACCTAGTTGTACTACCCCGTCCAACTAGTCTTGGTATAACCTTCCCTTGTCATACTACTCTAACCCGAGTATAATTATTCAAGAATTATAAGTTGTCTCAGCATTTAACTTAATTAATTCCTTCATGAATAATAGCGTATAACTGTGTCACAAGTTATATAAAGTAAATACATCACACACTGTATTATTATCCGCATGTAATATTTAATACCATTATATACGTACCTTTACTAAAACATCCACACATATATCATACGTATATCCATCCCTCCGAGTATACCCTCGCCAGATGATTCTCTCTTAAGTGTTATCTCACTTGGTGTGCTCACATAACCTAGTTACCCAAGTTAGAATCCCTCACCAACCTGGCCCAAAACATAGACGAAGTGGAGGCGGTCATATTCCTTCCCTGAAAGTGAGATAATCCCCTCACTCATATACCGGACGCTATGACCTGGGGATATATTCACCCTACTCCTCAAGCTAGGGGATTCACTCACATCGCGCAACCTCTCTTGATAGCAATAGAGTATAGAAATTAAATGAATATCTAATCACTGATATTTAATAACACACACAATATATACACAGATCTATATATATACTATCACTACACCGTATATATATAATATAAACTCCGGCTTTACCGTGTACTCAAAAACCCGTAACACTAGCCTGTAATTTCTCGAGTCTCTGGCCCGATTCAACTTAAATAATTTTCTCACTTAATATTTTCCATCTTCCCAAGTCTGTGGTCACGACTCTAAATAATAATACTCTACACAATAATTTATATGAAATTTGCCCGAGTCTATGATTCGACTCTTATTTAATTAATTAATTTACACATTAATTAATTAACACAAATCCGAGTATGTGGTCCGACCCTCATTTAATTAATTTACACATTAATTAATTAACTCAAATTCGAGTATGTGGTCCGACCCTCATTTAATTAATTTACACATTAATTAATTTAATACTTTCCCGAGTCCACAGTCTGACTCTAATTTAATTAATTAACACAATAATTAATTTAATACTAATCTGAGTCTGTGGTCCGACTCTAATTTAATTAATTTACACATTAATTAATTTAATACCAATCCGAGTCTACGGTCCGACTCTCATTTAATTAAATTAGACATTAATTAATTTAATACCCTCCCGAGTCTACAATCCGACTCTAATCTAATTAATTAACCCATCAATTAATATACTACTTGGTGTCGACCAACCATTATACCCGGACTCGCTCACTTGGCCCATAACTTAATGTTTTCCGAGTCTCCATTCCGATTCCAAATTAATTTATTCTCTCAATAATTAATTTAATACTTTGGTGTCACTTAACCAACATACCCGGACTCGCTCACTTGGTCCATTTTTACATCCTATAATTTTCTGTGACACCCCGCCTAATAAAATACCGGGTGATCAGTCCTATACCAAATTAAAACAGGAATCCCAGTTGGTTCATCCTTAGCATCACTGTCGAAAACCTTTTTAAAACTTACTAACCACCTAGTATTCCAAAAATCTAGTGCCAAATTTTATCTTTTTAATTAAACAAACCAGTACATGCGGAGTTAAATATAAACCATTCACACCACTGAATTAAATCAACTGAACAGAAATAATAACATGACATGCCGAATAAACCATCGGCCACCAAAGTTAATAGTCCAATAAAAAACATCCAACACCAGAATAAAACAAATATGAAAACTGTACTGAAATTCTGGGCGACATACCCTAAGTAAACTGGAACTGATGAGAGATTCCTACTTTAGGAAAGAATGAACAATGCGTCTAAACCAAACTCCTTCTAGCATCCACATATGCCACAGCTCCGTGTCCCTGGAATAGAATATCAACCCCGGCGTCCCTATAGCTGGACACCTAAAAGGTTTTGAAAATAGTTTTATAGTAACGGTTAGAACCCAAAACATTTTGAAAATATTTAGCAAGTGAATTAACCGCAGTAATTTAAAATGCATGAATGCGCTTCATATTTAAGCTAATGTCGCACTCTCTTGAGGAAATTTTCACCCCTCCACTATTGTGCACACCTAACGGTTATCTTAACCCCACCTAGTTGTACTACCCCGTCCAACTAGTCTTGGTATAACCTTCCCTAGTCATAGTACTCTAACCCGAGTATAATTATTCAAGAATTATAAGTTGTCTCAGCATTTAACTTAATTAATTCCTTCATGAATAATAGCATATAACTGTGTCACAAGTTATATAAAATAAATACATCACACACTGTATTATTATCCGCATGTAATATTTAATACCATTATATACGTACCTTTACAAAAACATCCACACATATATCATACATATATCCATCCCTCCGAGTATACCCTCGCCGAATGATTCCCTCTAAAGTGCTATCTCACTAGGTGTGCTCACATAACCTAGTTACCCAACTTGGAATCGCTCACCAACCTAGCCCAAAACATAAACGAAGTGGAGGCGGTCATATTCATTCCCTGAAAGTGAGATAATCCCCTCACCCATATACCGGACGCTATGACCTGTGGCTATATTCACCGTACTCCTCAAGCTAGGGGATTCACCCACATCGCGCAACCTCCCTGGATAGCACTAGAGTATAGAAATTAAATGAATATCTAATCACTGATATTTAATAGCATACACAATATATACACACATATATATATATATACTATCACTACACCGTATATATATAATATAAACCCCGGTTTTACCGTGTACTCAAAAACCCGTAACACTAGCCTGTAATTTCCCGAGTCTCTGGCTTAACTCAACTTAATTAATTTTCTCACTTAATAATTTCCATCTTCCCGAGTTTGTGGTCCGACTCTGAATAATAATACTCAACGCAATAATTTATATGAAATTTGCCCGAGTCTATGATTCGACTCTTATTTAATTAATTTACATATTAATTAATTAACACAAATCCGAGTCTGGGGGCCGACCCTCATTTAATTAATTTACACATTAATTAATTAACACAAATCCGAGTCTGTTGTCCGACCCTCATTTAATTAATTTATACATTAATTAATTAACACAAATCCGAGTCTGTGGTCCGACCCTTATTTAATTAATTTACACATTAATTAATTTAATACTTCCCGAGTCCACAGTCCGACTCTAATTTAATTAACTAACACATTAAATAATTTAATACTAATCCGAGTCTGTGATCCGACTCTAATTTAATTAATTTACACATTAATTAATTTAATACCAATCCGAGTCTGTGGTCCGACTCTCATTTAATTAAATTACACATTAATTAATTTCATACCTTCCCGAGTCTACAATCCGAATCTAATCTAATTAATTAACCCATCAATTAATATACTACTTGGTGTCGACCAACCATTATACCCCGACTTGCTCACTTGACCCATAACTTAATATTTCCCGAGTCTCTATTCCGACTCCAAATTAATTTATTCTCTCAATAATTAATTTTATACTTTGGTGTCACTTAACCAACATACCCGGACTGGCTCACTTAGTCCATTTTTACATCTCATAATTTCATTCCCACATATTCACCCATAATGTGTCACACATTCATCTCCATAAATTTCCCAATTATATTTACCTATAATTACCAACATACCCGGACTCGCCCACTTGGACAATAATTAAATTGAATATGTTTCACCCAAAATTCTCATTTTAAGTGTCAACTCTTAACTTAGATTGCACATTGCTAATAGCTATCTTTTGAGCCCCTAGCTATTAATTTCTCTATAATTTTTCACCAAATAAAATTATACGCAAAATTTGAAAAATAAAACAAGGGTAACCAACAACCCGACCTGGCAAAGTATTCCCATCGTCGATCGATCGATGGCCCCCGATCGATCGATCGATCATACCTGGGAAACTCTTATTCCCCACCGAATTCCACCATTAACGAAATCCAAGGTTTTTAAACCTTAATTTAAACCTCTAATCACATCACCCCACCACATAAACATGGTTAATTCTCATCCTACACATCATAGGGGCATTAAGATAATCAATTTCTCTACTTATCTAATAATTTCCGAAATGGGGTTTTCTCCATTAAAGTTCAATTAACTGTTCTACGAATTCCAAATTCCAGATCCAATTTTCACCATTTTATGTTCCGGATTCCTCATTCAAATCATATAATCATACTCAGAATATATAACACAACTATTTCTTACTTTGAATCTCATTCAATGGTTCCATTAACAAAAAAACCCATTTTGTACCCATTTATCCCCAAAACGAATTTTAGTTTACACATCACTAAAATATGAATTGGATATCACCATTTACACATCAGAGCAAGTTAACCACTTGCCTAGAATTGTTCGTAGGGTCTGATCCGTTGGTGTAATCCCTCAATTTTGCTCCAATCGTCCCTAATTGGCTCTTAACTTGCTTTCCCCCAATTTCCCTCTCAATCCCTAGGCTTAGAATTTGTGTTTACTATCATTTAACACTTCCCCAAATTAGGTTAAAACCCTTAATCCCGTTTTTGGTCATATGAGCCTAATTAAAATGGCCCGAATCACTCTGTGTGGGCCCGACTATGCCCAAAAATATCCCGAGACCCAATTACTACCCCGAGTTCTCTATTCTGACTATCTCGACCCATCCGGACTCAATCGCGCACTCAGAATTGTCATCTGAAATACTTTTTGACATTTCTAAATTTCGATCTCAAAATGCGACACACATTAATTCAGACAATTAAACTTAAGGTCGCCAATTATAAATAATTCAGCTCACTCAAATAAATTCTCCAACTCATGAATTTAAGTTTCTCCAATTTAAATTTTTTTATAACTCCTAAAATAATTAAATATTAAATCCTCAAAATTATGGGGTGTTATATTAAGATAGCATAAATTGCTAAATTTGAGTAAAGAAAACCTTTAATAAGATTGACATCAATTAATCTCGGCAAATAACGTTTTTGGAAATAAATTGATTAATGCATTAGAACATGTATTTTTGAAAGGTATATATATATATATATATATATACATATATATATATACATATATATATATATATATATATACATATATACATATATATATATATATATTTTGCGTTCATGTGGTTGTAGCGTGTGAGTATTCCTTTTTTCCATTCGTTCCTATACTATTTTTATAAATCCCACTTGGCATAGGCTCGTATCCCCACTTTGTTACGGCAAGTTGGGAGTGTTTCCATATTTTAAGGGCATTATACATGTAATATACTTTATTTATGTTCACACTAGTATCTCTGTTTACTTGGACTTCATGGGGATCCCCATCGGTTCCTCGCGTAGTTTATCTTGAAATTGGATTCACATGCTAATAAGTAAAATTCTAATTAAAATAAAACTAGACTAGTAACATTATTTAGGTTGTTTCATTACACTTCACACCTAATGCTCGGGTTGGACCGGGTTGACTCACGGGTAACCAATAAATCCAGGTCGGGTCGCTACAAATGCTACTATAGCTCTAGGTTCATGGTTTTATTGGGGTGTTATGTGGTGAGGTCGGTATTAGATCCTTTCGACCTCATTGAGGTTTGAGTCGGTCATGGTAGTGTTATGAAGGTTTAGTTCGTCTACTCGATGGTAAGGTCAAAGATCTTAGTACGACAAGTAAGTTAGTGCCATGTGGTATAAATTCAAGTTAATTGTTATAAATCACTTTTGCATTTCCGATTAAGTATGTAATAAATTACAGGCAACCATGTAATATAGAAGTGGTGAATCGTTGTTCATTGTGATGACCCGAATATGATTATGATAAACCATGTTAAAACAATGCTTAACGTATGGGATGAGGATAATGTTTTATTATAATATATAATTTTTAGTTATTATGTTTAGTCTAATCCTACCTTCATAACTTATGAAATATTGAATTAGTCACAAACACAAATTTGTGAAGTCTTCGGTAGGAATGTTCGAGTTCGGGACTAGTTTTGGCCACTATAATATAATAATTGACTCAAGGTGAAAACTAGATAGTTGTATATATATGAGTTAAGCTTGTAACACAACAAACGGTGTGTAAAACACAAGTCCGAGAAAGAAGTTATGTTGGAATTACGAAGCATGGAGAAATATGTCCATTCATTAAGTGGTATTTTGTCTTATATGTATAACAAATGGATGAATTTCATTGGCTGGATGGGGGTGGGGGTGGGGGGAAAGCTTGGACTACTTAATACCCTTTAAAGGACATTCTTCTTCATTCAAACTCAGAGATTAGAGAGTTTGTCCTGAAGAGAGAGAAACGGGAAGTTTAAGAAGAGAAAGTCGAGCAAAAATTGGAGAAAAATCCATTGGAAATTACGAAAACATCCCTAAGGTAATTCTACCTGTACATCTTGTATATTTTTGGAATTATTGATTTAAAATGATATAAATAATCATTTTTTTACTAAAATTCCATGTTTTGAGGTATACGTATGGATAGATGCGGGTTTAAGCAAAGTTGAACGTGAAAATCATGTATATTGATTCGATTGGAAACCCCGTGTATTAAAACTCATATAACTTTTTGAATGCTTGTTGGAATTCAATAATTCAAGTTGGATATGAAAATAGACTCATATATGTATAACATATACGAATATTATGTGAAAATACCAAGAAATGAATCTTTGGTGATAGTTTGAAGTTCATGTATTAAATCTTCCCCAAAGGTGTAAGTATGCACACCAGGTGTTTGATGTTTAGCTTGGCATAGAAAATGAACCTTAAAAATTATTAAACTTTAATTTTGTATTGTTAAATATGTTTATGGATGTTGGGTAAAATATAAAAGGAAGTTATGATGAAGAAAAATTATGAAAATTCTCCAAAGTTGACTAGACGATAAAAGAGTCTATAGAGCAGATTTGAATTGTAATAAAGAAATGGACACATCTTGCTCTAGGAAACTTGAAATGATGTATTGTATTTTATATTGGGAACCTTATATGATAAGAGTTGTGTAAGGACACAAATTTCCAATTGAGTCCATATATAATTTTGGCTCAATTCCGGACAAAAATATTTATTCATAGGATAGTATGTATTTGTAATATTCTCAAGCCTATGAAGTGTTTGTTGAAGACGTAGCGACAAAGAGTATAAAGCCTCATCAAATGTTCCGGTTTGCGTGCCTCGTTTCTACGTCATCAACTATGGTTCCATGCTCCCAAGGTATTAATGCAATTATGTATATATAGGAGTTTGGAACAAAGTTTATTGGGTGTTAGGTTTAATAAAAACTGTGTTTTACTTTCAGATAAAATTGAATTAGAACTTTAAAATAAAGTATATAAAGTTTCTGGGCCAAAAATCGAATTTTATAAAAATTTCTGGAAGTCGTTCGAAATGTCGTTCGAACGAGTTTTTCGTTCGAACCAAGTTTGTTCGAACGAGTTTGCCAACGAGTCTAAACTTCTCCGTCTTTCATTATGTCGTTCGAACGAACTTTCTGTTCGAACGAGGTATCTAACGAGATTTCTAACGAGTCCAAACAGGAGTGTCGTTAGAAGTCTCATTCGAACGAGACTTCGTTCGAACGAAATGTCGTTCGAACGAGTTGACCAGGCGGGAACAGTTTTTGGCAGCTTTTCACCCACTTCCCCACTTGTTTTTCTAACCAACTTTTTCAGACTTAATAATGTGCGGGAATGACATTTTCCAATCTAACTTTTCCAACCTAGTTTATCTCTTAGAGAGAATTTGAGAGCAAAAATTGTTTAGGCAAATGTTCATGTTTTGAGTGAGAATTTTAGAGAAATATTTTCATCACTCTAGTGTTTACACCCAATTGAGTTTATTCCAAGTTCTATATACTTATCAATTACGTGGAGTTTGGCACCAGTTTTCTCTACACCGAATTGAAGAGAAGTTTTGGGTTTTGCTTACACCACCCACAAAGAAAGAAGAAGTGTTTCCATGTTGATTTACCCACACGGAGAAAGGCTCCATGCTTGGGTGACGGTGACCATATAAAGTCCTCTCGGTGGATTCCGAGACCGCGGTGGTGTTCCAAGGTTGTCCGCTAGGAAGAGGTTTCTACGAGAAGAAGCGTCGAGGCTTGTAAGGGATCGAGTCAGTCGTTGTAAGTCTATCTGTCTTGTACGTATAATTCCGTATCTAGTGGATTTGCGGCTAGGGCCGTCCGAGGTTGTTTCCCGTCTTGGGTTTTTCCTCGTACATCTCGGCATAGTGTGATTGGTTTATTTTATCTTGCTTAATAACGTAGAACGCATGATTAGAATAAATTCAAGATAAAATTCGGTTTTAATTATCACACTCAATTTAATTTGGGACTTATATTAAATATTGGGTAAAGTTTATTTAATTCAAGTCATTTGCTAAAATTTGGTTTGGCCTAACTTTGTTGAAATATGAATAATTATGAATTAGGCAAATTTCTAGGACTTGGATTATTTAATCGGTTTAATCGAATATATTAATTGATTTATTTTACTTCACTCGGTGTAATTTTAATATGTTTTGAGAAATCACAATTTAGTTGAACCTCATTTTTCGCTTCCGCATACAAAAGGAAATTAAATATTTTTAATCGAGATAATTAAAATTCGGGGCTTTTTCAAATTGGTATCAGAGCCAAAAACGATAAATTATTTCGTTAAAGATCCTTAAATAATTTTTGGCTAAAATGGATTTTTCCCCATTTTCAAAATTTCCTATTTTTGATGGTTCAAACTATGCGTATTGGAAAGCGCGTATGAGATCGACAATAAAATTTATCGACGAGAGAGTTTGGATGTCTGTTGTTAACGGGTGGTCCCCACCAACTTACTTAGTTGAAAATGAACGTGTTATCAAACCCGCCAATAGATGGACTGAAAATGAGTTTAAACTTGCTAATTTCAATTCCCGTGGTTTAAATGCCTTGTTTAGCGTTGTCACACCGGATGAATTCCGACGTATTATGACATGTGAAACCGCTAAAGAAGCTTGGGATATTTTACAATTAACTCATGAAGGAACTAGTGTCGTTAAAGCTTCGAAACTCCAAAATCTCACCACTCAATTTGAAACTATCAAAATGAATGAAAAAGAAACTTTTGATGAATTTTATGCTAGACTTTCTGATATTGTTAATTCATCTTTTAACTTGGGAGAGAAAATACCTGACGACCATGTTGTAAAGAAAATTTTAAGGTCCCTACCCGATAGATTTATTCCAAAAGTGACCGTTTTAAATTCTTTACCAACTTTAGCCTCTACGAAATTAGAAGAGCTTGTAGGTGATTTACAAACCTATGAACTAGATATGTTTCCCTCTAAAACTGAAAAGAAAATCGAAAAGGGCGTTGCTTTAAAAGCCTGAAAAGAGGTCAAATAATTAGTAGAGAGCGAGAGTGATAGTGACTCGGAAGACATGGCTTTGTTTGCTCGTAAATTTAGAAAATTTCTTAAAATTAACAAAGATAAAATTAAAAATGATTTTAAGAAATTTGATACTTCTAAACATGATAAAAGCGAGAAGATTTCTAAAGCCGAGAAGATCCCTAAAACTAGTAATGACAATTTAGATAGGGACGAGTCTAATAAGTGTTTTGGTTGTGAAGGTTATGGCCATAGGGATTTTAATTGTAAAATAAATTAAAAGATTCTAGTAATGTCAAATTTGATTTGGAGTGTCGTTAGGAAAAACTAGATAAAATGTTAGGAACAGTCCAAATTAAAAATGACACTTGTGGTTTAGGCTTCAATACTTGTAATGAATTTACTCAAAATGCCCAAACCAATATTTTAGGAGAATCTACTAGGAATGCATTTAAAGATCACTCCTTAGGCAAATCTTTTCGACATGTTCTTACTTGTACACACTGTGGTCGAAAAGGTCCTCTTAGGAAATTTTGTTTTGATCTTAAACGAATTCCTAGAAAATCCCATAGTAAAGTAACCACGGTAGTTAAAGCTCCTACACCCCAAGATAGTCATTCTTCATTAATTTGGGTTAGGAAATCCGACTTGGTTGCCTTACAAAATAGGGATTTTGATTCTCATTTACTTTCACATGCTTCCTCCCTTGCTAAATCTAAAGGATGAATGTGTTAGTGTTTGCATACTTTAGCGTTTGTACTTCATGCTATATTCACATGCTAAATGTATGCTTGTTTAGTCATTTTCTAGTCATTGCCTTATTTCATATCACATGCTAGAAATTATGACATGTTTATCTTTTTGTATTATATTTTGTGTTTAAATTAACTGAATAATATAAAAAGATTTTTGTTTATCATTTGTGTTTTATCTGTTTCATTTGAGAATAATGAAAAATACAAATGATTTTTGTTTGTCCTTTTGAGTAAATATTTATTTTTGATTAAAACATGTTAAAAAACTCAAAAAGATTTTGTTTTGTGTGTATTTTTGTTTGACACACTTTATGTGGCATATATTTGTGTTTGAATCCCATCTTTTACGCTCCCACGTGGCTAGAACTTTTGGTTTAGATTTTCAATCCTTAAAATGTTCTTTACCTTGTTTTATATGGAGTAGTTGGATTTTGTATTGTTTAAATGGATTCTATTTTTATATGCCTCTTTTCACACATGCACGAGCTCTTTTGAAATTTTAATGTCACATGTTATATTTGAGCTTTTTGAGGTGTTCTCCTTTCACTCTAGTCATCTACATATCTATGACCTAGGAGGACTAGTGCATGTCAAAATCCGTTGCATGTGAGATTTGTGTGAAAAATGAAAACATGATAAATAAATATGTGCACGGGGAAGGGCTCTGAAAGGATGAATTAAATCCTTTGCGATAGTAAGCCATCGTTGATTGGATCTAAAAGAAATACGTGATCCAAAGGCCTAAAAATAGAATCTTTGGCATTAAAAAGAAAACAATTGCCAAGGCCTATGTTTGTTTGATATATTCATTCAAAAACAAAAGAATATTTATGCTTATTGAGGGAGAATTGGATGGTATATCAAAGGTTTGCACAATGTCCGTTTATCCTAGTTGTCTTTAATGTCATGACTCTATTTGGTTTGTAGAATCATCATCATGCTAGGCTTGTATGCATTGTGTATGTTTGTTCATTGAGTTCAATCTTTATATTGTCACATGAGGTTATATTTAAATGTGATAAAGTTTGCAATCAAATGAGAACTCCATGAATGTTTATTAAGTGTTTGGGTCTAAATTTAATTGTTGCTAGTTCACACCCCTACACTTCCGTTTCCATATGACACATTTTTGCCATACGAGTGTGCAAAATTATTGTATTTTGTGTCATGTGTGTGTTTATATCTATCTATATATGCAAGTACTTATAGGTATATATATATATATATATGATATTTGTTCGCCTTTGCCTTGCTTTTATTGCCCATATGCTTTCATGTCTTATCCCTTTAAGCTTCCACATGCTGTTTATTAGTTCTTTATCCTTTGCCTATTCCTGAACAAAAAGGGGGAGAATGATGATAGGGGGAGAAATGGTATCTTATCCTATTATTATCGTATCTTAATTTATGATAGGGGGAGAAATGGTATCTAATCCTATTATTATCGTATCTTAGTTTGGGGAGATTTATCTTAGGGGGAGACGTCTTTCTAAGTAGGTCATGTGTTTGATAAAGGGGAGAATTAATTTAGGGGGAGTAATTAATTAATTGCATTTAATATTTTGATATTCCCTATGCATTTGATGAGTTTACTTAAGTGTGCAGGAATTATTCTAAAGCGGCATCTTTCAATGGCAAAGCGTTTGATCCTTGGGTTGAGTCATGTTTGGGCGGCATATGTTTTGAGTCTAGTGAGCTTGACGGCCCTTTAGGATTTTGGTTTGGTTTTTGTCCCGGAATAGCCAAAGGGGGAGATTTGTAAGGACACAAATTTCCAATTGAGTCCATATATAGTTTTGGCTCAATTCCGGACAAAAAACATTTATTCATAGGATAGTATGTATTTGTAATATTCTCAAGCCTATGAAGTGTTTGTTGAAGACGTAGCGGCAAAGAGTATAAAGCCTCATCAAATGTGCCGGTTTGCGTGCCTCGTTTCTACGTCATCAACTATGGTTCTATGCTCCCAAGGTATGAATGCAATTATGTATATATAGGAGTTTGGAACAAAGTTTATTGGGTGTTAGGTTTAATAAAAACTGTGTTTTGCTTTCAGATAAAATTTAATTAGAACTTTAAAATAAAGTATATAAAGTTTCTGGTCCAAAAATCGAATTTTATAAAAATTTCTGGAAGTCGTTCGAACGAGTTTTTCGTTCGAACCAGGTTTCGTTCGAACGAGTTTGCCAACGAGTCTAAACTGGTCCGTCGTTCAATATGTCGTTCGAACGAACTTTCTGTTCGAACGAGGTATCTAACGAGATTTCTAACGAGTCTAAACTGGAGTGTCGTTAAAAGTCTCGTTCGAACGAGACTTCGTTCGAACGAAATGCCGTTCGAATGAGTTGACCAGGCGGGAACAGTTTTTGGCAGTTTTTCACCCATTTACCCACTTGTTTTTTTAACCCACTTTTTCAGACTTAATAATGTGCGGGAATGACATTTTCCAATCTAACTTTTCCAACCTAGTTTATCTCTTAGAGAAAATTTGAGAGCAAAAATTGTTTAGGAAAATGTTCATGTTTTGAGTGAGAATTTTAGAGAAATATTTTCATCACTCTAGTGTTTACACCCAATTGAGTTTATTCCAAGTTCTATATACTTATCAATTGCGTGGAGTTTGGCACCGGTTTTCTCTACACCGAATTGAAGAGAAGTTTTGGGTTTTGCTTACACCACCCACAAAGAAAGAAGAGGTGTTTCCATGTTGATTTACCCACACGGAGAAAGGCTCCATGCTTGGGTGATGGTGACCATATAAAGTCCTATCGGTGGATTCCGAGACCGCGGTGGTGTTCCGAGGTTGTCCGCTAGGAAGTGGTTTCTACGAGAAGAAGCGTCGAGGCTTGTAAGGGATCGAGTCAGTCGTTGTAAGTCTATCTGTCTTGTACGTATAATTCCGTATCTAGTGGATTTGTGGCTAGGGCCGTCCGAGGTTGTTTCCCATCTTGGGTTTTTCCTCGTACATCTCGGCGTAGTGTGATTGGTTTATTTTATCTTGCTTAATAATGTAGAACGCATGATTAGAATAAATTCAAGATAAAATTCGGTTTTAATTATCACACTCAATTTAATTTGGGACTTATATTAAATATTGGGTAAAGTTTATTTAATTCAAGTCATTTGCTAAAATTTGGTTTGGCCTAACTTTGTTGAAATATGAATAATTATGAATTAGGCAAATTTCTAGGACTTGGATTATTTAATCGGTTTAATCGAATATATTAATTGATTTATTTTACTTCACTCGGTGTAATTTTAATTCGTTTATGAGAAATTACAATTTAGTTGAACCACAGTTTTTCGCTTCCGCATACAAAAGGAAATTAAATATTTTTAATTGTGAGAAATTTAAAGTACGGGCCTTTTCAAGTTGGATTACCAAGAAGAAATTAAAGAACGTTTAGTCTATGGATTGGATATGTTAAATATTTTAACATGAAATTGAATGAGACTTCATTTATGATAAATGATTAGAATGGGATGCTATGATACTTATGAATTCGGTTAAGGTTAAGTTTTATTTGGATTGTTAAAATCCCTATGATGATGCTAATATTATAATAATGAATATGTGGAAGGGAAGAAGAACTGGTTGAACCAGTGCCACACAAAAGCAAGAGAAAAACACATGAAGTGGCCAAGGTGAGTGTACTCACTAGTAAGATGTATTTATACATGATTATGGATATTATATGTTGTACTTGTCGGGCTGAGTATAAATATGAAATGTTTTACTTATTGAGATGATTATAGATGTCATATGTTGTACTTGTTAAGTTGATTATAAATATGAGATGTTATACTTATCGAAATGATTATCGATATTATATGGTGTACTTACCGAGTTGATTATAAATATGAGATGTCTTACTTATTGAGATGATTATGGATATTATATGTTGTACTTGCTGATTTGAGTATAAATATGAGAGGTTGTAATTATTGAGATGATTATGGATGCCATACGTTGCACTTGTTGAGTTGATTATAAATATGAGATGTGGTACTTATAGAGATGATTATGGATATTATATGTTGTACTTATCGAGTTGAGTATAAATATGAGAGGTTATAATTATTGAGATGATTATGGATGTCATACGTTGCACTTGCTGAGTTGATTATAAATATGAGATGTGGTACTTATCGAGATGATTATGGACATTATATGTTATACTTGTCGAGTTGATTATAAATATGAGATGTGGTACTTATTGATATGATTATGGATATTATATGTTGCACTTGTCGAGTTGAGTATAAATATGAGATGTTGTACTTATTGAGATGATTATGAATATTATATGTTGTACATGATGAGTTGATTATAAATATGAGATGTGGTACTTATTGCGATGACTATGGATGTTATATGTATTACTTACCGAGTTGATTACGAATATGAGATGTCATACTTACCAAGTTGAATATGGATATGATATGTTGTACTTATTGAGTTGATTATGGTTAGGATATGTCGTACTTACGGAGTTGATTATGGATATGATGTGAATGTATTATAAGAGATGTTATGGCTTATTATAGCCAAGAGATGTTATGGCTTATTAATTGCTAAGAGGTGTTATGGCGTATCAATAGCCAAGAGATGTTATGGCTTATTATAACCAAGAGATGTTATGGCTTATTAATAGCCAAGAGATGTTATGGCTCATTAATAGCCAAGAGATGTTATGGCTCATCAATAGCCAAGAGATGTTATGGCTTAATAATAGCCAAGAGATGTTATGGCTTATTAATAGACAAGAGATGTTATGGCTTATCAACAACCAAGAGATGTTATGGCTTATCAACAGCCAAGATATATTATGGCTTATTAATAACCAAGAGATGTTATGGCTCATTAACAACCAAGAGATGTTACGGCTATTTAACAGCTAAGAGATGTTGAGATGTTTTATATAGTTACATAGATACGACTTAATGCATTTAATTTATAGCATTAGTGTAGTAGTAATGCATTCACCGAGTTATTTTTCTCACGATTATTATGTTATGTTTTTTTTTCAGGTAATGAAATGTCACTGCCAAATCTAGGAGGTCGGGTGGGGTTACCAAGGGATGCGTAAAACCATAATTTTGGTCAAATTAAAAAGGGGTAATTTAATCCTACTTATCCTTTGAGAAAGTTTGAATAAGCACGATTATTGGAAAATTTTGAAAAGTTTGTAGTTTTATGGCTTCATGCTGATATTGAAAAAGGATACTTGTGTTTATTGTTTGGTTAAGGAAATTATGGTTTGACTCACTTTTACTTTCAAACTAAATTATAAGTAACTGGATTGGGGTGTGTCATTCATAGTGTGAGGTGTTTGTGTTCTAGCCTTTGTGGACATGGAGACTTTGGAGATGTTAATAGAATGAGATATCTCCCATTGGGTAAGTGGCACCAAATTGTGAATAATCAACAGTAGGGATTGATAGTTGGAGTGTCCTAACTATTTAATAAGGAATCGGGATATTTAATATATATGTATCCTTAAGGTGACACATATGAGAGGTCAACATCGATGTGATATTTAGGAAAATCCGATCCTTGGGGTAATACCGTGACTGATGGTAAATTCGATTAGCATATAAATGGTATGGGTCAACACTAGAGTATAAGTCATTCTTAGTTGATAGAATGTTATCCCTATAGGTAAGTACCTTAGTCGTTGTTGGCAAATGAATGTATCTTACGAGCCATGATTACAGTTACTGGCCATTTATGGCACGGGTCACATATGTGACAATGATGAGTTGTAGTTGCAAGTAGTTGAACCTTAGGTAGTTTTATGGATTAGTAATTGATAGAGTAATGAAACACTTAATGAATAAGATCTTTAATGACATCAGTGGTGTATACCTGGAGATGTACGGGTTATATACAGTGTCTCATATCCTAACAAAAATCCTTAGTAGTGGTAACATCGTATCATGTTAGCCACAACTTACTTGAAAAACTTGAAATTTAGTGAATGAGAAATGTGTTTACAAGTGTTGGTTCCGTGAAAATTAAGTACTAGGTCCCTTGGTTGAGAACTTGCATTTAGAGCATATCAGTTTTTTTTGCTTGACTATAATGTGAATTTAGAAAATCTTTATTCTTAAAGTAACCTAAGAGTGAATATAGATAATCATGGTGACTTAGTATTAAATAAATGAGTGGTGATGTTTTAAAACATGACCTCTTACGACATCATTAGGGTGGGACTCCCCTTAGGCAATACCCAACGTCATGTGTCCTACCAAAACTTGGATGATATAAGTTTAGAGTTGGGTGGTTGTAGTTTGGTATTGAGATATAGGATCCCTTATGTCATTAATATGCATGGTCCCTAGTGTTCTTAGGTAATGCTCGAGGACCCGTATCCTACCAAAAGTTATATAGTTGTGGTAATTAGTAAGTTAGCACATAGTATGATGTTTACATAGTGTGAGGTTTACATAATAAGTCGTTTTCGATACAGTGGTGGGGCACTCATAGGGTTTTAAAGGATGTGGTCTAGTGAGATTAACTTCGGGTTAGTAACATGGTTAGGCATGTGAATTTGCATCGAATATTCCTCAAAATTTAACTTAGATTTATCGAGCAAATTGATTTTTGCAAGTGGTACACACTCCTTAGCAATAGTGAAATTGAGGTTCGGTACCATGTATTACATTTGGGATTCATTATTGCATCGAGGTTTATGTAGTGATGTACATTTCATAGTGATAAAACTTGAGGTTGTGTAGCATAGGTAATGGTATGACTTGTGGTTTCCTATAATAGATATGTAAGCTATTTAGTGAAATAATTGACTTTGATGTTGTAACTTACGAGGAATTGGTATTCATTATTGTATCCATGTTTACATAAGAGATGGTAGACCATTGATGACTGTAGTACGATTAGATCATGTCAATTTATGCCATTGCCTTGGAATTAGTGCTACGACTTTATTTATATGTATGTATCATGATATGACCTTCAAGGAAAATTTCCAAAATAGGTTGATCAATGCTTGGTGGTACACTTGGGAGACTTAAAACACGATGATGTTCATTATGTCTTTTAAAAATATCAGTCAGATAAGGTGTTAGAAGTGGTTACGACACCTAAATGTTCTACTTGTATTGTTAGTAATGACTTCGTTAAGGGAAACCATTAGGCATGAGTTATGCTTGAAAATTGATATTCCATTAGAATGATTATGGTTAGGTATCATGTAGGCAGTGATAAGAATGGTAGAAATGGCTCATGAATCAAATGTGTGAAATTATGTGAGAGTGGCCACAAAAATCGAGGTTAGCTACCTCATGTTGAAGTGTTTGAGGCCGAGATAGAATAGGTTAGTAACTAATTATGAGTGACAAGAGAAGTAACTTTGACTTGAATTAGGATCTTTATTCTTAACGGTGAGGGATAGGTAGCCTTAGTCCTAATGAGGGAAGGCTAGAATTTCCTCTTCCCCAAGAAATCATCTTGTGTTTCATCCCCCCGGCATGGATGGATGATCCTCGAATGGAGATCATCAAAGGTTAATAGTCCATTCCAAGGTACCTGGCAAGGCTAATGTGCTTACAAGGTAACCTAAAGCGCTGGAGACCTTAAGTGTACATTGTGGTTTCACACTTCGTGTGGGTCGATCCATTATCAGAAGTCGATTATTTCCTTTCGGCATGGTAGTCGCCTGATTCGTTGCATTCTCGTATTTTCTTTGATCCTGGTAATGGGAAGTTGATTGACCAGTTTATTCGAGAGTAACGATGCATAAGCGCAGTGGTGATGTGCATTAAGTCGGTGGCGGCTGATGCATCACAATATGTGAGTGTGCTTTTCTTCAGATACACCTTTGTTCTGAACTAGTGTGCCTCGCACGCATGGTCTTACATTTACTGCATATAGTTGTATAGGTTACTTAATTCCTTTAGGGTAACATGTTTGTTAATTAGACGGTATGACTACTTAGTCGTGCGTTCTAAGGTTGTGACTCGAGAATATTATAATTTAGGAACTGAGGATATGATCACTTGAATGTGTTCGTGTGGTGATACTCGAGTGACCCTAGGTAAACATAAGGATCTCGTAGGAAGTATCGATCAGATAGGACTATGTGATAAGAAGATTGTCTAAAAAAGCATTGAGGTGTGTAACGGGAAGTGTTGAGAATATATCAAACCAATCTAGGTGTGACTCAATGATTAATTGAGGGAATGTAATTTGTAAATACAAACATAGGAATGACCCTTGTTGGTAAATTCATTATTGAGGTTGTGATATTTGGTGAGTATCAATCATCTTGAGACTATATACGGATAGGAATGTTGCATATGCTTGAAAGTTTGTATTAGAACCTTAGGGTTTGTCATGATTGGATTAATAATATTGATTAATTAAATAAAAATCTTTGGGTTTAGACCATAGTGTTAGGGATTTCAAGGATTGGAAACCAATCATTGGTGATGAAAGGCTATCTTGTATGATAAACCAAGAATTTCGAGTACAAAATTCCCAAGAAGGGAAGTTTGTAATACCCCGCCCCGTTAGATTAAATAAATTATATATAGGGATTATATTATGAGGAGAGTCAATATTAATTATATGAATTTGTTGGTGACAAATTGGATTATAATTGAAGATAATTTATGGGTTTTGAATTTAATATGTATTACATAAGGATTAAAGGGTTTTTTATAGTTATAAATTAATTGTGTCTTGTTAAAGCATTTTAGGAATTGTTAAGGCAAGTATGCAAATATGGAAAAAATTATTTATTTAAGAGGGGTTAAATGCCAAGAAGGTCGTTCAAATGATTATAAATGTTGTTCGAACGACACTTATTATCGTTTGAACAAGACATTTTATTGTTCTAACGGCATTTAGATAAGTCAGCTGCCCCTTTGCGCTGCCAGGTAAGAATTGGTGGGTTCCATTTGTTGTCGACTCTTGGGTCTGACAAACCTGATTAACACAAAAGATATGTATATGTATTAGAGTTATGGGCTTCTTCTTTGGGAGAAAGAAATGAAGTGTGGGAAACAAACCTAGTCTGATAGGTATGTTATCATCTTTTGAACCATTGATCAATGTTGTGTGTCAACTCATGGATCTTCACCAAATCGAATGAACAGATGGATTACCTTGTATAGATATTGTGGACATTATTGTTAAGGAGAGAGAAGATCTTTTGGGTAGTAAACATGTATAATATTATTGTTATCTTCTCCACTTCTCTCAAAGAAAACCTAAGTTTTCTATCTCCCTATGAGAACTAGCCTACACCCTTTTAATTAGGTTATGTACCCTCACACCATAAAACACCCTATTTCCCCCAGGTTGAGATGAAGCTGAAAAGATGTATGTAAGTTATTATTGGGGATTTTAATGGATATTTGAGGGGAATATTCTTGAAGAAGACGCAGTTCTTGATATTTTGATGGGTGCTTGAAGATGGTATTTAAGGAGGAAGAAAAAAATCACTTGGAACACTCTTGGAGCATTTATGGAGTCATGCTTGAGAGGTATGTTAGAGACCCCCTTGAATCCACCTTGGGAGGCGGGGGTCCTCAATCTTCTTCACCATTTCCATCATTTTTTAAGCTCCTCAAAGTGGGTAAACTAACTTTGGTTTATGTTTGTTTAGTTAAGTATAAATCTAACATGTTTAGTGATATATTACACTAAATACATGTAGAAATGACGTTAGTTTACAATAAAATGTTGGCTATTAATCTTCTTATCATTTGTGTGAAAATGGGTTTCAAAAGGGGTGATTTAAAATGGGCTTAAAGTGTAGAAATCTTCATATTATATATCTTAACATTTCATGTAGGAAAATGTGTTATAATGATTTTTTTAAGGGAATGGATGTGATTTTAGTCAATAAAGATGTAATTGGTTTGTTTGAATCATTTTAAGAGATTAAAGCGTTATTTCCTATGTTAATAAACGAAGATATATAACAAAGGGAGATTTTCATGTTAAATGCATATTTAAAGTACGTAAAATTCATTTGAAAAGTAAAGTGTGTTAAATGTCAACATGTGTGAAAGATATAGTTTTATATACAATGTGATGCAAAAGTAAATAATGGAAATCAAAGGGTTAAATGTTGACAAGAAGCGAAGTGGGTACTAGGATGCTGAGAAAGAGTATAACTACGTAACTAAATTAAATCAATTTAATTTAGCCCTAAAACGTATAACTACGTGAGTGAAATCAAACCATCACAAAAAATATTTCTGACCAACAGATTTTAGGGGAAAAAAGAAGGGAAAACCTTTTATTTCACTTAATAATACTCACAATGACTACAAGCAAAATTTGAATATATACAGATACCCACAAGAACGCTCAGGTCTAAATCAACCCAAGAATACGAATGAGTACTTCGTACGACATGCAATCAATGTCAGCCCAGTATATCCCTCAAGTGGCAACTAGATCAGATTTAGGTTATCCTCCCTACAATAGAAACTCCAACAAAAATGTATCTTGGGTTTCCAAGCAATTCACTAAAAGATGAGGATTTTTGGGAATTAAAAACACAAGGATTTGAACCCTAAATGAAGAAGACAAAAGTAATATGATGTTTGCAGTTTATGCAGAAAGAAATTCTCCAAGTCTTTTTCACAAATATATAGTGTTTTAATAGGCTTTATATAGAAAAGTTTAGTCGGAAACTCTCTCGAACGAGATCATCATGTCGCTCGAACGATGACACGTGTCACTCGAATGAGCTTCACGCGACAAGGTTGTGTCGCTCAAACGACATTAGCATTTCTCTCAAACGACCAAATGTTAAAAAATAAATTTGTATTCGTTAAAAAATACCGCCTCAACACTTAGAAAAAATTCTTTGACGAAAAGCAACGCCTCAGTATTTTAAAAATATTTTAGAAAAAATATCCCAATAGTTTATATGAACCCTTTTGGGATTAAAACACATCCTTACCAAAATTAATCTCGCAGATGCTTCAATGTTAAAGAACTTTTGATATTTGGGTCCATTTTCATGTATATTCAAACTTGAACTTTTTCTTCGACGGTTTGTAGGTGTATACGACATACACTTATGTAAACATGACTTATAAAATATGTACTAACAAATCTACCCTATGTCTGTGTCGGTACAAAATAAAAGCATCTGAAGTATCAAATCAAAAAGCCTATAAAAATCGAATAACCTCCCATGATCCCAAAACTGAAAAGGTACTAAACCAGCAAGTCCAAAAATTTTCTTCAAAAATCTTCAACATGAAATCATCAAGCTTTTTTCATTAGGGTGTGCAACATATGATCATATCAATATTTGTACCTATAAACACGAGACAAATCAAATACCTTCATGATGTATCAAGTTTTAAAATGAGATAAACATAAATAAAACAATGTTCAAATCTCAATTATCCCCCATAATGTAAAACTCCCCCCATAATTCGTTCTCACCCTTTTTGTTTGTTCGAAATAGACAAGGAAAAGAATAAACAAAATAAACATGGAGTAGTCACGATAACCATAGTAAACAACTACAATCATTAAGAAATACTCAAAATCATTCCACAAACTATTTTTGATTCTTGATTTTTTATACAAAAATGGTTAATACCGCGTAATTTTAATGATTTTCAAAATGGGATTATTTAGGATTAATTATTGGCTAAATTACAATTATTCCGGATTTCGATAATACTTCAGAATAAAGTAATAGGTGATTTATGTGAATATTTCTTGGTGATTAAAAGTAATATATGATTACGACTTTACATATGATTATGATTTAATAAAAATTATCGCGGGAGATAAATATGACAATTAAGGAAATTAAGTTGGAATGCGCGTGAGAGTCATGTCGGGACTAAATTTAAAGGAATGAAAAGTAAAATATTATTATGTCATACGAATGGCCATTTTGATTGTGCCAAAGTGTCCAGAAGAGTTTAAATAGTAAAAAAAGTCTACTTCGGTGTTTGATTTAGGTCTCGCGGGACTTTGGACCTGAATAGATACCCAGAGGGTTATTTTAGTCATTTTACATGGGAGGTGAACAGTAAACACGAAAATTGAGGATTAATATGTAAGTGTAAAATGTGATAAGATACATTGTTCATCATCAAACTTAGAGAGACATCATGTTTAATCCAAACCTATTGAAGTTTTAGGTTGTTTAATGATTGAAAATCATTTAAATATATTGTTATATAATATGGAATGAATTATTAGGAGTGTGGGATCTTATCATAGAGAACTTGAGGATGAAAATTGGTTAAATCCCGTAGTCCAAATATCCAGAAACATTAGGCTCATAATTGCTCAGTCGATGGATCGACCTTGAATGTCGATTGATAGAACATATTGATCGATCAATCCAAGACCGTTGATCGATCGATCCAAGACTATCAATCGATTGGCAATCCCATAACTCATATGTTGATTTTTATGTAAGGCCTGAATAAATTCGCCACTTCCAAGGATGCTTACTGTAAATTAATTATAGCATAATTGATTTTTGGAAGGTCAGTAGGGTGGTAATTGAGACTCGAAAATTATTAATCCTTGGATGTAGAATAATGGATTAATAGTAATTAAAGTTTATAGAAGAATAAACCTATTTGAGGATAATATGAATTTGATTCAGGATTTGGGATGACATGGACTAGTAGGGGGTAGAAAATTACTTACTAAATTTATTTGAGAAATAATGGTTAACTTTCAAGTGATGGGAATGCTTGAGAAATATATGTTAATAAGTAAAGTCATAATCGATAAATCCGTAAGATATTAGAGAGACAAATGTACTATGTATGGAATTATCATATGGGTTGTGTGAATACCTTATTAATATTATATATGTGGGGTTAATACCTATATTTTTATTTTTTATGACATACCTACGCTGCTTTCTATCAGGGTAGAGGTTTCGCGTTATGGTCGATCTTATCCTGATGAGCCCACTTGGCTGGATTTTAGATTCGTACCTTAGGCATGGGAGCTTGGAAACATTCTATCAGTGTTAATGATAGTTTTGACGATTGAATATGAGCGTAGGTATGTGCGTGACCCATTCGGAAGGGAGTATGCTCGCCTCTAAAATATTGGTGTTATGGTATTTATGGTTGTAGAGACACGACGAGCCAATAGTCCTTTTTATAGAAAAATATGTAACTGGACAAGATAACAGAGTATGCATGTACCGTAGCTGTGTCTGGGAGGTGTCGTATTAGTATATATATATATATATATATATATATATATATATATATATATATATATATATATATATACACACACAATATGATGTGATACACTATATGAATTAGTAGATAAAAATGAATAATAAAGTCTGAATTGAGTTAAGTAAGCGAATACTTAATACTTAAAGGCCTAGTTCATCTTAAAGAGAAATGGAAATGTTTAATTAAAAGTATTGTGTGGGACATACGGGATAAGGAGAAGAGAGAGAGTAATAATTATGAGCCTTATTTAAGGAGATGAAAAGGTACTTTAGTTATGCATAGTAGATGAGGGGTGAGTTTCTCAAGTATTAGCCGAGAACTAACATTTACACAATACCTTCTTAATTGAACATGTTAAGCACTTGTTATTTTTAAAATATTTTACAATTGGTCACTAACCAATTTACTTGCATATTCTTTTCACTACTATAACTATATTACCACGTGCCCAACATCAGGGACGCTCGACTTAGAGGATGGATATTTTGACGAGTTTCTGGAGATGCAACTTTTGATTAGACAATTTCATTTCCTTGATTCCAATCTTTATAGGATTTGGAAAATGTAGGGCATGCCACCCAAGATTCTAGTAGTTCCATTTCCATTTCGGATATTGTACTGGTTATATTGATACTGTTATTATCATTTTGTTTTGGATGGTGATATTCAGATATTTCAACTAAAGAGTTTATTCCAGTTACATTTATACTTGTTGAAATTGAATTCAGTTCTATTGGGGTGTTACTTATTTTATTCAGTATGGTGGTACGGATTTAATTAAATTAAAATTGAAAAAGTTTTGTCACTTAGCTTTATTAATTATTAGGTGAATTAATAATGAATTTTTTTTCGAATGTGATGCTAAGAATGAACCGACTGGATATTCTGATTTAATTTAATAAAGGACTGATCACCCGGTATTTATTTAGGTGGGGTGTCACAGGTAGTATCAGAGCATCAGGTTCTAGTGTCCTTAGGATTTGTACGGCTTATTATGCTTTCTGCTTAGCGTCCTTTGATATAGAGCCCTATCATTAGGATAGTTGTATTTATAATTGCACATTTACGACTTCAACTATATTGCGATATTTTAAATGCTGATAAAAATATCTCTCCCTCATTTCATATGCCTCCTCGACATGCACGACGATACCCAGAGCAGCACAGCTAGCCCCGCAGCCCGCTCTAGCCCAGGGTATTATGAACGTAGCCTAGGTTGCTGCCATTGTTGATCAAGCCATTAATTCTTCCTTTAAAGTTGTTCAGAAAGCACCACCACCAGCACTAGCACAGGCATTTCCCACTGCTTGGGAGCGTGTCAGGGTTGACTTCCAAAAGTCACATCCACCAGAATTTTGAGGGGGTTCCACTGTCGTGACAGCTAGCCAATGGAGGAAAGACATCCAGTGGCATCTGCGTATGTATGAATTCACGTAGGTTCAGAAATAAATCTTAGCGACATTTGATCTGGTTGGAGAAGATCTTTGATGCTAGGAGTCCCTTACTAAAGCCGAGGAGAGCGATACGATGGTTATTGAGGAATGCTGGGTGCAGTTTTATGGAAAATACTCTCCTTCAATAGTTCAGACCGAGATGAGGAGGAAACTTTTGAACCTCACGTAGGAGGGGAAGTCAGTTGCCGGGTATAAAGAGGAGTTTACAATGCGGACTAATCTGGTGCCACCTGAGGTACCCATTAAAGAGAAAAAGATATAAATGTTCTCAGGCAGACTTACATGGTGGATTCACCAGCATTTATTGGGTAATACTTCTCTACAAACTTATACCGATATGTGGAATGTGACATTACTTCATTGTCAGGACCACCGTCTGCCTAAGGGAAACAAGAGGGAGTCTAAGTCTGATCAGCAAGGTCGAACTGGGGAAAGCAGTGGTAGTGGATCATCTTCATCCCAGGGGAAATAGAGGTAGAGTGATCATAACTCGCAGGGGAGGGGACTATGTTAAATGACTGAGGTAGGGATGAGTTCACTTTTAACAGGGCGGTAGTAGACTTGGCCCCCAGGTCAATCAGCAAAATCATCATGGCCATCAGGGCCAAGGGAAAGGTGGAAATGGTCATCAGGGTCATGGTGAGCAGGGTCAAAATGGGGGACATTTTAGAGGTAGATGCTTCAAATGTTGTAAAATTGTCCATAGGAACAAGGATTGCCCTGATAAGGGCAAGATACCCTAGCAGCAAGGTGTGTATCGGGAATCGCGGAGACCTTTGTTTTTAGCTTCCCTTCCAGCACTGACTCAGGTGCCAGCGGTACCAGCCATTGCTCCCACAACCCCACCACATCAGGGGCAGTTAAAGTATGGTCATGTGTACAACGTCCAATAGGCAGCAATTCAGCAGCCACCACCCGCAGTTAAGGGTATGTTTTCTATTTCTGGGGATATGGGACATTTTTTTTATACATGGGCTTCACATTCTTTCATCGCCACTATATTTTCATAGACCACGGGGTTGTTAGACACATCCAGTAGTACTATTACTTATGTAGACTCACCGATGGGTAATGGAACGCCTATTTTCTTTATATGTCAGAGCGTAAGTATAGAAATTGGGAGTCTAATTTTACTAGCTATTATGCTTGTGTTAGACTTGTCCAAATACGATGCTATTATTGGGATAGATTGGCTTGTTTCTTATAGAGCCACGATTGATTGCTTTGGTAGAAGCATTATATTTGTTATCCCATGTGAAGAGATATTTTTAGTGGTGATCCCTTACCCTCAGGGAGGATCATCCACTCATTTGAATGACATAAAGGAGGAGACCTATACTGGAGTTCTGATTCCCCTTGATTTGATTCCTGTTGTAAGGGAATTTGATGATGTGTTTCAGGACATACTAGGGTTAACACCGAGTAGGGATATTGAGTTTGTGATTGATTTGGCACCAAGCACTCGACTGATAGCCCGTCCCCCTGCCGTATGGCTCCTGCAGAGATGAGGGAGTTGAGAGATTAGATTGAGCAGTTGTTAGGATAGGGTTTCATCCGTCAGAGTACCTCACCATGGGGTGACCCAGTTTTGTTTGTAAAGAAGAAGGATTATCACCTACGATTATGTGAGGATTATAGGGAACTTAATAAATTCACGGTCTCAAATAAGTATCCATTACCCCGCAGCGATGAATTCTTTGATTAGTTGAGAGGAGTAGTGTACTTCTCAAATATTAACTTGAGGTTCGGATATCACCAATTGAGGATCAGGAAGAAGGATGTGTCGAAGGCTTCTTTTCTGATAAGATATGAATGTTATGAATTCCTGGTTATGCCATTCGGGTTAACCAATGCGCTGACTGTATTTATGGACTTAATGAAATAGGGTGTTCAAAGAGTTCCTGGATCAGTTTGTCATTGTTTTCATATATGGCATCCTAGTTTATTCTCGTACCAAAGAGGAACATGCTGAGCATTTGTAAAGGGTCCGACAAACACAACGTGAGCATCAGTTGTATGCAAAATATGAAAAGGGTGGTTTTTGGCTCCGAGAGGTGCTATTTCTGGGGCATATAGTGTCAGAAAGGGTTATAGTACTAGATCCTAACAAAGTATTAGTGGTGAGGGAGTGGGGACAACCCACGACACCAACAGAGGTCTGCAGTTTCTTGGGACTAGTTGGTTACTATAGACGGTTTATCTGGTACTTTTTGAAGATTGTGGGTTCAATGATAAATCTTACCCATAAGGGCGTATCATTTATTTGGTATGATGCGTTTCAGTTGGCGTTTGATGAATTGAAGGATTGGTTAACTTCATCACATATACTACCACTGCCAAGGCCAGGAGTGGAGTACCTAGTGTACATTGACGCATCATTATAGGGACTTGGTGGCGTTTTGCAACACGAAGAGTAGGCTATAGCTTATGCCTTTAGGAAGCTTAAGCCTTATGATAATAAACACCCAACCCATGACTTGGAGCTAGTAGCAGTCATATTTTCCCTTTGATTATGGAGACATTATTTGTTGGTGGAGAAATTTTGCCTATTCACGGATTACAGGCCATTACAATATTCACTCACTTAGAGAAAATTAAATATGCGGTAGTGCACGTGGCTTGAATTCATGAAGGATTATCAGTTTGAGATACATTATCACCCAGGGAAGGCTAACATGGTAGCAGACACGTTGAGTCATAGGACTGAGGGTGAAGAAGCCACGGTGTGGAAGGCTAAATGGAAGGAACTGGGTCATTAGGATGCCGTTGCTAGGTCATTTATGGTGGTTATGACTGTTACTCCGCAGATTGTGACTTGGGTAATACAGTCTCAGGCAGCGGATCCATTATATCAAGAGAAAATTCGATAACTTTTGGCCAAGGGAGAATAGTCTTACTCTGTGAGTTCAGAGGGAGGCTTATGCTTCAATGGTAGACTGATTGTACCAGACGGGGAAGAATGGTACCACACAGTGATGTCAGAGTCGCATGGATCCCGATTTACGGTACATCCTGATGGGGATAAGATGTACTAGGATATGCGATGACAATATTAGTGGAGTGGGATGAAGAGAGACATTACTGAGTTCATCTTTAAGTGTGTTGCCTGTCAATTAGTGATGGTGGATCACTAGAAGCCAACCAAAATTCTTCAGCCGCTAGAGATTCCAATGTGGGAATGGGAGAGCATTTCCAAGGATTTTATCACTAAATTACCTACAACTCAAAAAGATCATGATTACATATGGGTGATTGTGGATCATTTAACTAACATAGCTCATTTCTTGTCAATTCAGACTACTTTTATGATGGGACAGTATGCATAGCTCTTTATAGCCGAGATAGTGAGGTTACATGGGGTACTGCTAGATATTATCTCCGATCGGGATAAGATCTTCATCTCCAGATTTCGGGAGAGTTTTCATTAGTCCATGGATACCGAGGTGCGATTGAGTACTTCCTATCACCCATAGACATATGGGCAGACATAGCATACTAACCAGATGTTAGAGGATATGTTACGCATGTGTATTCTAGATTTTGGAGGGAGTTTGGAGCAATACCTTCCACTAATGGAATTTGCGTATTATAATTCCTACCAGTTTACCATTGGTATCTCCCCATTTGAGGGGTTATATGGTAGACCTTGTCGTTCTTCCACATGTTGGTTAGATGTGGGGGACAATAAGTCACTTGGTCCAGAAGTGATTTGAGACACGTATGTGAGGATTGATATGATTAGGAGTTGCGTTCGGGTAGCTCAAGATATACAAAAGAGCTATGCCGATGCTAAGAGATTCTTCAGGGAGTTTAATATGGGTGGCCAAGTGTTATTATGGGTATCTCCTATGAAGGGAATCATGAGATTAGGGAAGAAAGGGAAATTGGCTCCGAGATGTGTAGGACCATTTCCTATTATTGAGAGGGTTGGACTAGTAGCGTACAGACTTAGGCTGCTAGAGCACTTGCATCGTATACATGATGTGTTTCATGTTTCTTCGCTAAGGTGATATCTACGAGATGAGTTGTATCACACTCATATTGCACTAGATTAAGTTGATTTGTAGACAGATAGTTCTTAAGAGGAGCGACCAGTAGCGATCTTAGACCGTAGTGAGAAACGTTTGAGATAAAAAGAAGTACTGCTTATGCATATTCAGTGGGTACATCATAATGTGGAGGAGACGACTTAGGAGTGCGAGGATGATATGCGGGACCGATACCGGGAGTTGTTTTCACTAGGTATGCCTTTTTTTGAATTTTGGTACAAAATTCCGTTATAAGGGGGGAACTATGTAATACCCCGTAATTATAATGGTTTTTAAAATGGGCTTAATTAGGATTAATTATGGGTTAAATTAAAATTAATCTGAATTTCAATATTACTTGGGAATAAAGTAATAGATGATTTATGTGAATATTACTTAGTGATTAAAAGTAATATATGATCACGACTTTAGATATTATTATGATTTAATAAAAATTATCACGAGTGATAAATACGACAATTATGAAAATTAAGTCAGGGCGTGCGTGTGAGTCATGTCAGGATAAATTTCAAGGAATTAAAATTTAAATTTTCTTATGTCATCCAAATGGTCATTTTGAATGCGCCAAAGTGTCTGGAAGAGTTTATATAGTTGAGAAAGTCTACTTGAATGTTTGATTTGGGTCTTGTGGCCCTTTAGAACCGAATAGACACCTTGGAGAGGTATTTTAGTCATTTTACATGGGAGGTAAGTAGTAAACAGGAAAATTGAGGATTAATATATAAGTCTAAATTACGGGTAGTACAGGCTCAGACGACAGATCCGTTCTGTCATGAGAAAATTCGACAAATTTTGGCTGAGGGAGCAGAGTCTTAATCAGTGAGTTCAGAGGGAGGCTTGCACTTCAATGGTGGACTAATTGTACCAGCGGGGGGAGAATTGCATCAAGTAGTGATGTCATAGTTTCATAGATCCCAATTTACGATATATCATGGTGGGTATAAGATTTACCCTGGATATGCGGCGACAATATTGGTGGAGTGGGATGAATAGAGTCATTGGTGAGTTCGTCTCTAAGTGTACTACCTGTCAGTTAGTGAAGGTAGATCACCAGAAGACAATCGAATTTCTTCAGCTGCTAAAGATTCCAATGTGTAAATGGGAGAGAATTTCCATGGATTTTATCACTGGGTTTCCTACTACTCAAAGGGGTCACAATTCCATATGGGTGATTGTGGATCGTTTGAATAAGGTAGCTCATTTCTTACCGGTTCGGACTGATTTTATGATGGGACAGTACACATAGCTCTTTGTAGCAGAGATGATGAGGTTACATGGGTTACCACTACATATTGTGTTCGATCGGGAAAATCTTCATCTCTATATTTTGGGAGAGTTTTCATGAGGCCTTGGGTATCGACGTGCAATTGAGTACAACCTATCACCCACAGACAGATGGGAAGATAAAGCGTACTAATAAGGTGTTAGAGAATATGTTACGCATGTGTACTCTTGATTTTGGAGGGATTTTGGAGCAGTAACTTCCACGGGTGGAATTTTCATTCCAACCAGTTTACCAATGGTATGGCCCCATTTGAGGCGTTATATGGTAGACCTTGTCGTTCTCTCGCGTGTTGGTTAGATGTGGGGGACAACAAGTTACTTGGGCCGAAAGTGATTCAGGACACGTCTGCCAGGATTAATATGATAAGGAGTCGCATTTGGGTAGCTCAGGATAGATAGAAGATCTATGTCGAAGCCAAGCGGTTCTTCAAGGAGTTTAATGTTGGGAACCAAGTGTTATTGCGGGTATCTCCTATGAAGGGAATCATGAGATTAGGTAAGAAAAGGAAATTTACTCTGAGATATGTATAGGACCATTTCCTATTATTTAAAGGGTTAGATCAGTATCGTATTAACTTGGGCTGCAGGAGCATATGCATCGTATACATGATGTGTTCCATGTTTCTTCGCTGAGGCGATATGTACAAAATTAGTTGGTTCACACTTATATTGCATTGGAGGAAGTTAATTTGCATCCAGATAGTTCTTATGAGAAGCGAACAGTGGCGACCTTAGACTGCAGTGAGAAACGTTTGAGATCGAAAGTTGTACGGCTTGTGCAGGTGTAGAGGGCACAACATATTGTGAAGGAGTCTACATGGGAGCGCGAGGATGATATGCGCGACTGAAACCAGGAGTTTTTTTTACCAGGTAGCCTTTTTTCGAATTTCAGGAAGAAATTCTGTTATAAGGGGGGAGTATGTAATACCCCATAATTTTAATAATTTTTAAAATGGGATTAATTAGGATTAATTATGGGTTAAATTAAAATTAATTCGTATTTCCATATTACTTGGGAATAAAGTAATAGGTGATTTATGTGAATATTACTTAGTGATTAAAAGTAATATATGATTATGACTTTACATATGATTATGATTTAATAATAATTGCCTTGAGAGATAAATTCGACAATTACGAAAATTAAGTATGGACATTCATTTGAGTCGTGTCAGGACTAAATTTAAAGGAATTAAAAGTAAAATATTCTTAAGTCATCGAAATGGTCATTTTGACTGCCCCAAGTTTTCGAAAGAGTTTAAATAGTCAAAAAATCTACTTGGGTGATTTATTTGGGTCTCGGGGCACTTTGGAACCAAATAAACACCCCAGAGGGGTATTCTAGTCATTTTACATGGGAGGTGAACAGTAAACACGAAAATTGAGGACTAATATATAAGTCTGAAAGGTGTTAAGATACATTTTTCATCACCAAACTTAGAAAAGACTTAGGGGAGAGTAAGAGATTTCTCTGAATGTGAAGAGAAACCTCTAGGAAGCTAAGAAGTTGACTGAAAAAGGGAGAGGGCCACCACCACACTATCATCCCCAATGATTCAGACCTACAATTTAAAGTTAGGTGACATAATCTTTGCAAAATTAGCATGTATAATGCCCATGTTAGGATAGTTGTAGAATTCTGAGAAATTTCATGATTTAGAGATAAACCATGATGATTTTAATGGAATCCTTGATATGTGAAATATGTATAACAAACCTCCGTTTGATTATATATTTTAATCCAAGAATTTGGAATCATTTGATAAAGAAAATTTGAGTTTTATATGTTATTCTTAGAGAAATGATAAAATATGGGTTTTCTTGAAATTATGAGAAATATCACGTTTAATCTAAACCTATTGATGTTTTAGGTTGTTTAATGATTGAAAATCATTTATATGTATTGTTATATCAAGTGGAATTAATTATAAGGAGTTTGGGATATTAACATAGAGAATTTGAGGATGAAAATTGGTTAAACCTGTAGGCAAAATATGCAGAAATAGTACGGGCATACCTATTCGGTCGATCGATCGATCCAAGACTGTCAATAGATTGACAATCCCAGAATTCATATGTTGATTTTTGTTTAAGGGTTGATTAAATTCCCCACTTCCAAGGATGCTTAATGAAAATTAATTATAACATAATAGGATTTATGGAAGGTCAGTAGGGTGGTAATTGAGACCCGTAAATTATATATGTGTGAATTAATCCTTGGAAGTAGTATAATGGATTAAAAGTAATTAGAGTTCATCGAAGAATAAATCTATTTGAGGAAAATACAAATTTGTGAAAATGTGGGATTTGGGATGACATGGACTAGTAGGGTGTGGACAATTACCTACTAAATTTATTTGACAAATAATGCTCAACTTTCGATTGATGGGAAAGCTCGGGAAATATATGGTAATAAGTAAAGTCATAATCTATAAATATGTAGGAAATTAGGGAGACGAATATACTACCTACGGAATTATCACATGGGTTGTGTGAATACCTTATTGATATTATATAGGTGGGGTGAATACCTATATATTTATTTGTATGAAATACCTACGTTGCTTGCTATCGGGGTGGGGGTTTCGTGTTATGGTCGATCTTATCCTGATAAGCCCACTTGGGGGGATTTTAGATTCGTACCATGAGCATAGGACCTTGGACACGTTCTATCAGTGTGAATGATAGTTTTGACGGTTGAATGAGAGCATAGGTATGTGTGTGACTCATTTGGCTGAGGAGTATGCTCGCCTCCAAATATGTGTGTTATGGTATTTATGGTTCGGGAGAGATGCCGAACCAATAGTCCTTTTTATGGCGAGAGATTTAACTGGACATGATAACAGTATATGCATGCACCGCAGCTGTGTCTGGGAGGTGTCACATTAGTATTTATATAATAGTATGATGAATATATATTTATATATACTATGATGTGATTTACTATGTGAATTAGTGGATAAAAATGAATAATAAAATTTGAGTTGAGTTAAGTAAGTGAATATTTAATACTTAAAGGCCTAGTTCATCATAAAGAGAAATTAACATGTTTAATTAAAAGTATTGTGTGGGAAATACGGGATAAGGAGAAGAGAAAAAGTAATAATTAAGAACCTTATTTAGGGATATGACAAGGTAGTTGTTCACACTAGATGAGGGGTGAGATTCTCAAGTGAGTGCCGAGAACTAACATGTACACAATACCTGCATAATTGCACTTATTAAGCCCTTGTTATTTTTAAAATATTTTACAATCGCGCTCGGCCCCTTTTACTTGCATAATATATTCTCTACTATACCTATATTACTAGGTGCCCAGCATTAGGGACGCCCGACTTAGAGGATGGATATTTTGATGTGTTTCTAGAGATACAGCTTTCAAATAGACACTTTAATTTCCTTGATTCCTATCTTTATAGTATTTGTCTCATGTAGGGCTTGTCGCCCCAAGATTCTAGTAGTTCCATTTTCCATTTTGGATATTGTACTGGTTATATTAATACGGTTATTATCATTGTGCTTTGGATGGTGATATTGAGATATTTCAATTGGAGAATTTATTCTAGTTACATTTATACTTGTTGAATTTCAATTCAGTTGTGTTGGGGTGTTACTTATTTTATTCAGTATGGTGGTGTGGATTAATTAAAGTAATATTTGAAAAGTTTGGACACTTATCTTAATTAATTATTATGTGAATTAATAAGAAATTGTTTTTCGACAATGATGCTAAAAATGACCAATTGGATATTCTGATTTAATTAATAAAGGACTGATCACCCGGTATTTAATTAGGTGGGGTGTCACATTTGGTATTAGGATCTGTACGGCTTATTATGATTTCTCCTTAACGTCCTTTTATATAGATCCCTACCATTAGGATTGTTATATTCATAATTGCGCATTTATGATTTTAGCTATTTTGCAATATTTTAAATGCTAATAAAAATATCTCTCCCTCATTTCAAATGCCTCCTCGACGTGTACGACGAGCCCCCAGAGCGACACAACCAGCCCCATAGCCCGTTCCAGCCTAGGGTACTATGAATGTAACAGTTATCGCTGCCATTATTGCTCAAATCGTTAATGTTGCCTTAGCAGTTGTTCAGCAAGCCCCGCCACTAGCACATAAAGTGCCACCAGCACCAGCGCATGCATTTCCCACTGCTTTGGAGTGTGTCAGGGATGCCTTCCAACGTGAATGATGAATAAGTATACTCCTAACGAATGAACTCAAATTCATCGTTAGGTGTCAAAAATGTGAATTTATATTTCATCGACTCAATCTAATCGACACATCGAAGTCTATAAAGATTTCCATACCAATAACGTCTAAAACTATGTAATGCCTTTTCAAGACTTTATGAGGATCTGCAAACCTGCCTTTAGCATTTTCCATACGAACACCCTCATAAATAATATATCCTTTTTTTTTCTTGAGGTGATCTATTTTTTCTCTCCTCAGAGAAATATTATTGGCCCCATTTTTGGCATATTATTATTTTTATTGCTTTAATTTTTTCTTTGGATCTTTTAAATGGTGGCTTTCATGACGAGTTAATTTTGTACTCTCGCAGCCATTTCCCGTGAACACTCATCATTCTTTTCAATTTAATTCCTGGCGGTAAACGGTTCTTACATTAACTACTTTCATCGTCAAGTTTTATCACATTTGGTTCATTTTAAAGATATGATTGGGATGGTAACACTTCAACTAACATGTGATTTGACAAGTACAAAAATCAGACATATCGATGCAATTTTGTATTTGAGGAAACTAAGAGTAAAATGACACATATCCATAGACAAAAAATTTACTTTCTCCCTAATATGTGCAAACTCTCTCAAGTGATCATCTAGAGCATCATTTGTGGGTGCGTGTGTGAAACTCGTTTAGAAGCAAAACGTCGTGCATGGTAACTTTAAACAAAATCCGTTAGGTGTCCTTTCTTATTGCAAGTGCAAATGTACACGGAACTAGTAACACCTTTCATAAAACTTCTACGTCACACTCTACTATGAGGTACCTGATGCCTAGGTGGGTGGGGTTGAGAGCCATATGGATCAATCCCAAACTCGATAACTGGCTCGGGTGCAATGTGGGAAGTGGACGCACTGTCATGACGTATTTCTAGTCTCTCAACATTAACCAAAGAGGGATCGAGGAGGACCTTTCATACATTCTTAGATGTATCCTCTAAAGTGAGCTTTACTTATGGAGCACGTTTAAGATCTCTCTCTAATTGTCACACACAGGCTATAAGTTCACTTTTCTCCCAATTTACGACGATCAACTGCTCACTCAAAGAAAACTTCACCTTCACGAGTTGACTCGTTGACGCATTAAATCCCCTAAAACTCTCAATATCTCTCTCCAAATCAATTACTCTAAGACTAATTTCCTTATTCAATTTCTTCATCGTTAAGGTCTCGGCGTAAAAATCTCTAAATGCAATGCGGATTTCACTGTCACCCTCACTAGCACACCCACTCTCACACTCGCTAGACACACTCAAATCATCATCGGGGGTCTCATGTGCACAAGTATACTCATAGTCGTGGAACAAAATAGGTGTGCTCACGTGACTAGATAAAAAGGAGACACGTGACTAGATAAAACAGAGAAACTTCCCATGTGAAGAATCATCCCTGAAATCTTTCACCTCTTCCTCTCTATCTCTAAGAGTGGCTGCAATGGCAATCTTTTTTCCCTTTCACTTTAGCCTAGTGGGACACTCGAATGCTCTATGTCCTCTACCCCCACACATAAAGCATCTTTCTTCTTCCTCTTTCTCTTTCTCACATTCTTTCTCACCGTTCTCTTTGTCCTCATCTTTCTTTTCATTTTTCTCATCAAACTTTTTATTGCGTGAATTTTGTTTTGCAAATTCGAGATTTTTTTTACAGTTTTAGCAAGCATGGCCATATCAAAATAGACTTGTCCTCAGACTCGGACTCATAGACTCTCACTTTCTTTTTTTCTCACTTTTGGACAATACATTTCCCTTCCTAAACGGGACTCTAAGTGATATCCCTATATCCTTAGGCATGATAGTGTCAGGAAACATGTCAATTTCATATGTTTGGAGGTCTCCTACCAGCTCTTTCGATTTTAAACTTCTCAAATTACCTAAGTAATTCAAAATAGTCACTTTAGGGACAAAACATTTTGGCAGGGATCTAAAAATCATTTTAACCACTCGTTCATTATGAATGCTCACCAAGATTGAAGATAGTGTTGAAAATATTAGATAAATGTGCGTAAAAATCATAAAAACACTCAGATTCAAGCATGGTAATTGTTTCAAATTGAGTAGTTAAAATTTTCATTTTAGACTCTTTAACTACATTCATGTGTTCATGGGTAAGTTCTAAAACATCACAAGCTTATTTTGACGTGGTGCACATCATGATTCGTCGTAACTCTTCAGGTGTGATGGCACCAATAATTGCACTTACAACCCAAATGCGTCCTCAGTCCAGTCTACCATGGGTTTTAAATGAGAAACATTATTTGCGATGAAAGTGGGAGGAGTACAACCTCTTTCACATACAACCCAAACGCGCTCATCAATTTCTTTTAAATGTGATTTCATCCGGGCCTTCTAATAGGCATAATTCGTCCCGTAAAAAATTGGCAACCGATTATATAAGTTTTCATTCCGAAACATTGTGATTTTTCAAAATAAGATTTAAAAAAAATAAATATCATAAATTTTTGTGAAAAATATGGATCATTCGATAAATTAGAGAAACCCGCTCTGATACCAATTTGAGAAGGTGGTAATCACTGAAATAATCTCTAATACGAATTCGAGAAATTCGAGTGATATTGATTTGAATAAATTCCAATTAAATGATTATTTAATGACTTGAAAGTTTTAAATCAATTTAATTTAGACCTAAAACATGCAACTACGTGAGTGAAATCAAACCATCAAAAAAAATATTACTGCACACACATTTCAGGAAAAAAAACAAAATGGGAAAACCTTTTATTTCACTTAATAATACTCACAATGATTACAAGTGAAATCTGTAATGAATATCCACAGATACCCACAAGAACGGGCAGTTATAAATCAGCCCAGGAATACCCACGAGTACTCCCTATGACAAGTAGTCAATGTCAGTCCATTACCTCCCTCAAGTGGCACCTAGATAAGAAGTAGGCTATCCTCCCTACAAGAGAAACTCCAGCAAATATGTATATCGGGTTCCAAAGAAATTCACTAACAGATTGGTATTTTTATGATTTGAAAACACAAGGATTTGAACCCTAATGAAGAAGACAAAAGTAATCGGTTGTTTGCAATTTATGTAGAAATAAATTCATCTGGTCTTCTTCACAAAAATGGAGTGATTTAACACACTTTATATAGAAAAGTTAAGTCATCAACCCTCTTGAATGAGATCATCATCTGACTCGAACGACGCCACGTGTCTCTCGAACGAGCTTCACACAAGAAGGCTATGTCGTTCAAACGACATTAGCCTTTCACTTGAATGACCAGACACTAAAAAATAAATTTTTATTCTGCCAAAAAATTCCGCCTCAAGAATTAGAAAAAATTCTTTGACGAAAAACAATGCCTCGACACGTAAAAAATATTTGAGAAAAAATATCCCAGCAATTTAAATGAACCATTAAGGGATTAAAACATATCCTTACCAAAATTAATCTCACAGAGGCTTGAATGTTAAAGAACTTTTGATATTTGGGTACATCTTCATGTATCTTTAAACTTAAACTTTTTCTTCGACGGTTTGAAGCGGTTTATGACATACACTAATGTACACAATAGTTATAAAATATGTCCTTACAGATGCCAAATTACACAAAAAAATGTTTATTTCAAATGTTGTGAAAATGGGACTTTAATTTATAAAAATGTTTAATTTTATATATTAAATATGTTGAACTAGCAAGTAAGAAAGTGGGGTGATTGTGATATTGAACAAGTGTCAAAAATGATTAAAAGATGCTTAAATTGTCAAGTTGGAAACTTGATAACCACTTTCAGGAAAGTAACACTTGTTAAAGTATTAAATTGCAAACTTGGCTAGAAAGGGATAAATTGGTAATATACTTAAAGTGGGACATTTTTAACGGAGTAAAAATGTTAAAGAATGTTTCATATTAGTATGGTTGAAATTGAACTAAGCCCTAAAAGGCATAAATGATTTTGGCATAAAATCGACGTGTGTGAATAAGGGACTTAAAAGGCAAAGAAACCATTTTTTCCAAGTATTAAAGGTAAAACGGATGGTTAAGTCTGGGTTTCTGCTTCGTCTGGGTAAAAGTAATGAAATGGAATAATATGAACATTTGTTAAATATTAAAACACATGACAGGTAATCGGATGAGACCAAGATAAACCAAGAAGGTCCTGGAGCTCTTGTGTGAAAATACCTAAATCACTAGTGAGAGCATATGGTGAGCATAATTGTTAGTGTAGAGCCCATGTAGGAATGCGGTATAGGAAGATTTCAAGAAAATGCTAAATGAAATGTGGAACACAAATCAAGAAATGGGTTATGTGGTAAATCAATAAATACAACCTAACTTGAACGAATGAAATAAATGTGCCAGTAAAGGCTCAATGGATAAGTTGATGCGTAAGTTTACTAATATAGATAAGATAAGGAAGGGGGTAAAGAAAATGGGTAAATGGGTGGTTAAGCAACCTAAATGGTTAAACTCGTAATAAACACAATAATGTTTTATAAAAAGTATTTTCAAGGAAAAGTAAGTATTTTCTAACACGGTAATTGTATGTTGAAATGATGATTTTCAATGCAATTAATAATTGCATAAAACTAGATGAAAAGGGTTGCATTCCGATAAAGGAATGACTTTGGGTCAATCAAGTCTTAAAATAACAAAAATTAATAAATATGAGTTAAGAAAACCTTTAATAAAATTGAGGTCAATTAATCTGGGGAAATAAGGTTTTCGAAAATAAATTGATTAATGCATTAGAACATGTATTTTTGAAAGGTACGTAGATATATACATATTTTCGCATGCACGTGGTTGTAGCATGTGAGTATTCCTTTTTGTCGTTCATTTTTATATTATTTGTATAAATCCCACTAGGCATAGGCTCACATCCCCACTTTGTTACGACAGGTTGGGAGCGGTATCATACATTGAGGGCATTACACAGATAATTATACTTTATTTATGTTCACTTTTGTTACTCTGTTTACTTGTACTTCGAGGTGCTCCTATAGGTCATTCACGCAGTTTATCTTGAAAATTGGATTCGCATGCTAATAAGTAAAATTCTAATTAAAATAAAACATGACTAGTAACATTATATTGGTTGTTTTATTTCACTTCACACCTAACACTGGGGTGGGACCGAGTTGACACACAGGAAAACCATAAATTCGCGTCGAGTTGTCCCAAAAATCATGAACTCAAACTCGAGATCTTCATCAAAACCACAAAAAAGATACGCCGTATTCAGTTAAAGATTACATCGGGCTCAGAGTCGACAGAAGAGTTACAACAACACTCGACGAAAGTCCTTACAATTTTAAATAAATAACCAAGTCTTCTTACAAGTATATCTAAGAAAATGGATAATTGGATTTGGAAAAAGCAAAAATTAGAAGCTCTCTACATTGGTCTCTTTAAAATCATTGAGCGTATTGGACCAGTAGCTTATTGTCAAAATTTACCTCCCTAATAATCCATGGCGTGTTTCATGTTTTGCAATTGCGAAAATACATACCTGACCCAAGTCACATTATTTTTTAGAAGAATATGGCATTTAAATCCAACCACAAATTTGAGGAAATTCACGTTCAAACTCTCAACCGATAAGAAAAGGTTATCCATCGTAAAACCATCCCACTAGTCAAAGTTCTTTGGCATCATCACGGAGCTGAAGAGGCAATATAGGATATAAAAGATAGTATGAGACAACAATACCCAATTCTTTTTCTCGATAATTTAAAGGATGAAAGTTTTTTTGGTTGAAGGAATATAACAACCCATCCTAATTAGAAACTTAGTCCATATAATAGTCAAAAAATTCCAAATAAACCCTAGTCTTTTACTAAATTACAAAAATGCCCCTAAAGAAAAAATTAGGTTAACTTACACTTTCCTATATCAATTGAACCCCAACTTTAACTCAAAGTGTAATCAAATGACTTATATTTTGTCAGAATATCATAAGCCCCTAAAGTATAATAAAATAACTTTAAAGCCTTAAAACCTATAAAAAAACTATCTAAGGATCCAAAATATTTCCTAAACTCAATTATGATTGTCCCCTTAATGACATGGCACCGATTGGACTACTAGAATGGGTTGTACCATGTGGGGTTCCCATGGTACTCATTTACCATAAATATAAGCCTTGGTAAAACTTGTACAATTTTAGCCCCATCTTCACCTCCAAAAACACCAATCAAATCCTCTATATGAACCTTATAAATACCCTCCTTCACCTTAGTAATAACTCATCCCAACTGAGAGATTTTCCAATGTAAAATTTTTAGAGTTTTTTACATTTATGTTATTTATGCTGGAATGTTTATATTTTCAATTATCTTATGTTTTTACTTGTATAAAGCATGTAATTATTCATTTCCATGTGTTAATTAATGTGTGTATGCATTAAATAGCTCAAAAACTAAAAAAAATCCATTAAAGCTTGAGCTTCAATGGTGGATTCTGCTTCCTTGACTTTGAACTAGTTTTAAAGTGAGGTAAGTTGAGATTAGGTTCTTAGGAACCTAGGTGCAAGGTTTAATTGAACCAAAAATAGTTTTATATACCTCAAATCAAAGCTTGAAGTTTTTGGGTCTTGA
This sequence comes from Sambucus nigra, assembly GCA_949130495.1. Classification (NCBI taxonomy): domain Eukaryota; kingdom Viridiplantae; phylum Streptophyta; class Magnoliopsida; order Dipsacales; family Adoxaceae; genus Sambucus; species Sambucus nigra. The sequence goes on along the minus strand of OX422216.1, from coordinate 362,616,947 downwards.
ATTTTTGGTAAACATATTCACAAGTTTTACTCGACCCAAATCCCTCAAACCAGGCTTGTTTTGCTACATTTAAACATAGAACAAAACAATTATAATGCCAAAATGAGAATAATATCTTTCATTCACTTTTGTTTAGTCAAATATTCACCATTTTTACAAAAACTGAATTGCTCTATTTAGCCCACCAAAATTCTTGAAACCAATATGGTTGGATTCCTCTTCAAAAATTATGTAATTTTGATTCAAGAACCCTCTCAAGTTGATTCCTAAAACGTATCAATTTTAAGGTCAAAGTTTCAAAACCCTAAACTCAAACGGTCGAAACCAGGCACGTGAATTATTTGACTTCGGGTGTGAGGGCGCATCTCCAATCGAAAAAATTTAATTTTTTTTTCCAGTTTTTTTTATTCCGAAAAAATGGTATATTACATCACTCGGTTTGGATACTAGGAAATAATTTTCTCAAGAAACCCAGTTTTATGTTTTAAAAAATTAAGTATACAAATAACCCCTAGTTACTTTTTCAAGTATTTCAATACAGCCCCAAACTTTTTCCGCAGTTTCTTTAGTTCAAATAAAGCCATTTTGTATCCCATCACTGAATTCAAATCCAAATAGAAATGAAGAAACTCATTAATTTTAAAACTTTTTAAATTATATATTATACCCTCCTAGTTAATTATACAATGAAACTTGTTATGATTTAGTATCCTAGTGCATCGTATAAGCCTTTTTTTAGGCCTATACGACCTACTTTATCTCCCTTACATTTCAGACTATCCAGTCAACCCCAGATAATTTGACGCACAAACCCGAAATTCAAAAAATCAAAGTAGGTGATTTTAATTTCCGTATTAAACAAATTGAACTTATGTGTTTCAATAATTAATGATTTTTATATCACTATGTGATAATTTTCAAATCATGTTTCAATTTCGAACTCATTTGTGGAGTTCATATTTATCTCGTATATTAATTCTCTCGATATTCCATTTATCCCTAAACCCGATAAACCTTTACAGGTTATGACTTAAGTAAAACCCCCTGTAGTTTATGACCATTATCAGTGAAAACCCTAGTATCATATCTTACAATTCAGGGATTAGACCCTGGTATACCGCGGTTGTTCTAATTGGCTTGTAGGACTCAGATGTTGAGTGCTTAGTTTTTATTTTCTACATATGTATGAGTTCCACTCTAGTCAAGTGTGTCAAGCCTCTATTACGATAACTTTGGGATTGCCTCTCCAAGTGTATGATATGCTAAGGACGATATTGTAATGGTATGTTTATGCAATTAAAGCCCTATTACCAATAATTTAGGGTTTATCTTGTTATATCATGAAACCTTGTCTTGGTGACTTGATACACAACTTATTCAGTTACACTCCACCATATTATTCATTTATATATCATTAAATGCTATTATACCCCAGACAGTTCTATGATATTTTAGTTTGTTTCCAGAATTTTGATGATATCAATATTAAATCTAGTTACTTTCTAACAATACATTTTCTCTTGTACCTTATATAGAAATAAAATTGTGTACTTGGCATGTTTGCTTAATTTTTTTCCTTCCAAATGGATGAGGAACATGAGATACTTCCTACACATTTTGACTTTTGTTTTATATTACCACAAAAATATATTCGGTTACGTACATATGTGTGGTAGTAGACAAGGATGGTAGTCCCCACTATAATATCTACATAACAACTTATCAGCTCTTATCATTCCCGAATATTTTCTACCAGTTTTACCTTATATATGTCATGTACAAATAATTATGTATTTCTGTTTATTGAAAGACTCAGCTACGTAATAAGATTCTAGACATCTCCCTAATAAAAATGTTTTAATTTTTGTTGCCTTTAATTTATTTGTTATATATATTTTACTCTTTATTTACCATTAAAAACATAGAATTCATAGATCCAACAAAATGCCTTGAATTTGAATGCTTCTCAAGTCAATAATGCCAAATATTTAATACTTTTCAGGAAATTTTATTGTGCAAACCCATTGAGCTTCAATTTATAACGCCCTCAAAATCTCACATTTTAATCATAAACTCTCACAAATTTTCAAGGAATCCTATTTTTCAATTTTAATTAAGCATCACTGAAAATAGATTGGGCTTTTCACTTCTGTTTCCTTGTGCCAAATACATCCTTTAGGATCTTGCCAATGGTGGATTTTATTGCAAAGAAGACTGCTTCTTTTGTATCCCCTTTCCATTTCTTAAACATATATTATTCAATTTTCTGATAAAAAAATCCGTGTAAGGGTTTTTACATGCACAATAAGTTCCTAGTACATTTTGTTCGTTATTAAGCACGGTTGAGATGAGAACATCGTATTTAACATATGATAAGAAAGTGAATTCTTAAAAAGCTCATGCAAAGAGTGTCCAATCAAGGTTATATAATGAGTCTAGGATGAAGGTAATAATCAATAATGAATGACGCAATGGTAAACATAAATGATTAAGAACAAAATAATGTAGCCAAGTCTCATGGCACCATGACTATGTCATGTGAATGAGTGGAACTATATGATGATTCGAACATCTTAAATGTGCATCCATATATGGTGTAAAACAAATTTTAAAAAATATTTTTGTAATTTTTGAATTTTGTTATCAAAATAAAATATTTTTGAAGTTTTATGATGTTTAATTAAAAGAAAATAATTTTTTTTATTTTTTCAATTTATAAAATAGACATACAATTTCGTTGTAGGGGAAAAGGATTGCAATATGAAAATAACCATAAACAAGAAATAATACCTAAACTTAATCAATGGAAAAATACCCAAAGACTTCCTAAGATCCTCAAATTAAAGTGAATCTAAAGGTCTAGTTAAAATTTCGTCCAATTTGTCACAAATAAAGTGCTCAAGGAAACTATCTTCTCCTCAACAAGATCACGAATAAATTTCTCACCAGTACTATTGTGCTTAGTATGATAATTTTGGAAGAAATTATGATAAATGTGGGTTGCACTCGTATAATTGTAAGAAATAGTCACAATGCCTTGATTTATCCTATAATCCTCTAACATTTTCTTCATCTATAAAAGTTGTATGCAACAACTCTCAATGGCTATGTACTCATTCTGTCGTGGACAAATAAATGGAGCTTTCCTTCTTACTCAACCATGAGACACGAGCACTCCCAAAGTAAAAGCATCCACTGAATGTGCTTTGAAAACCATCAACATCTCTAGCCCAATCAACATCCAAATAACCTTACAAATGATCACTGGTATCGAAAGAATACCAAATGCCATAAGAACGACTGTCAATCACATATTTGATGATACGTTTATAATAAAGTGTGACTCTTTTTGGGATGCTTGGTGCCGTGCACAAACTCTAACAGTAAAGGCAATATCGGGATGATTATAAGTCAAGTAGAAGATACTACCTATCAAACTCCTATAGATTCTTTTCCTTATGCTCTAACCTAAATTATCTTTTTTAAGCTTTGCCGAAGAACTCATGGGTGTGCAAGAGTGCTTAGAGGATTCAAACCCAGATTTTTACACTAGATCCCTAACTTATTTCGATTGAGATAGAAATATTCAATTCTCGAGTTAAGATAATTTGACTTCTAGGAAGAAAGTAAGTTCACCAACCATACTGACCTCAAATTAACTCTTCATCTCCTCCTCAAAATTATGAGCATGTTGGGAATACGTGGATCCAAAGACTATATTCTCCGCGTAGACGTTCGAAACAAAGATAGAACCACCCTCTCTCCTAACAAACAACAACATATCAACTAAGACCCCTCTTAAAGCCACGAGCTAAGAGATATGATGTTATCCTTTCATACCAAGCACGGGGTTCTTAATTCAAATCATACAAGGCCTTTATTATATAAAAGACGTCTTCTGAGTGATTTGGGTCATCAAACCCATTTGGTTGTTTAAACATCCCCCTAAAGAATTTTGTTGAGAAAGTCACTCTTGAAATCCACTTTCTATAGATCAAATTGTAGAAGACATGTTATGGCGAGTAGTACATGAATATACTTAAGCCTAGCGACATGAGTGAATCTCTTGTGAAAGTCTACACCTGCAATTTATATGCAACCTTCAACAACCAACCTAGCCTTGTTACAAATGTTAGTACCATTACCATCCATCTTGTTTTGGTACACCCATATGGTACCGATAATAGTTGTCTCGCTAGGTCGGGGGACTAATTCCCAAACATGGTTCTTTCAAAACTGAAGCAACTTTTCTTATATATCACTTATCCAATGATCATCATTGAGTTCTTCCTTCACATTCTTGTGCTCTACTATGGAAGCGTAGAACAAGTAGCTAACCACATTCTCTTGATGAGCATGAGTCTTGACAACTAGTGTGGTATAACCATGTATGTTGGTAGGGTCATGACTATTTCGAACCTAAGAGGGTGGATTCTCTTTGTTAAGATCTGGGTCCACAACGGTGGTTTTAGGAATAATGGGATCATCATTCACGGGTGCATTGTTCTCACACATAATATCATGATAAATTATCGTAGCCAAAGCATCGTATCTAAAATTAAAGTTACCTATTTGTTAATGCCAAAATTCCATGGTGGAGACCTTTGCACTATTACACACTAACGTTGACTTGGGAGTTATACCATAGCAATTATAGATAGTCCACAAACCTTGTAGAAAATGTTTATCAAATTGATCATTGACGTTAAACTCTGACATGTTAAACTTTACCATCAAGTTAGCATCGTAATGTTGGCTTGTGCTCATTAAGTTATTCTTCAACCCTTCGACATACAACATATTTTCAAGCTTTGGAAAGTAAAAAATCTCCATGCAACCTTGATTTAATATTGTAAACCTAATCCCTACCCAAAGGTGGCTTTTCCTTCCTTGTGATCCACAAGGTTGGTAAAATGAGACTTCTCACCCATCATGTACCTATAGTACCCACTATCAAAATACCATTGTGAAATATCTTGAACCTTAAGAGCAACATGAACAACATGGGAATTTTCATCACTTTTGTGTACCCAAGTGGTGGTAACCGTTTGCTTACCCCTATCATTCTTAGGAGTAGTCATTGTGTAGGAATTATTCTCAAAAATCATAGACATCCTTTGAAATTCTTCCATTAAACATTTAGAATTATTGACTAGAAACTTAACTTGCTCTCTAAGACTAGCTAGGTCGCTATATTGGTTTGAGGGTGAATGTGTTTGAGAGACTCTTCCTATGTTGTAACAAAACTCACTATAGTGACCTCTTAGTTTGCAATTGGTAAAGACATAATGTTTTTGGGTCAATCTTGGTTAAAATCCCTAGGACGAGTTCTCTTTGGCGGGTTAGGTTGATTCTCGTATGAATCTACCACGAACTTCGCAATCGGTTTGGGTGTCGCATTAGAAGTGGGCATACCCTTGTAACTTATGGCATGCATCTCTTTAAAACCTAAACTGGGACTTAGGAACATCTTTGCAACTTTCTTGGATTTGTCTCTAAGGCGAATTTTACCTCCCGGGCATGTTTGAGATCTTTCTCGAGTTGGGAAATTTGGACTTCAAGTTTCTCACATGTCTTTAATGATGGTTGAAGCCCTCATAAGACTAGCCACATTGTTAGTCAAGATGGTCTTTTCCCTACCCACCAAAATAATTTCCTCACTCAAATATATTTTAATTGAGGCATCACTCTCTCGAAACTTTCAACTCGTTCTCTAAAGACAGCACCCTAAGATTCAAATTTATTTTTTGATTTTTTGTTTTTAACGACTCGGTGTAAATTTCACAGTATGCGTATTGGAGACCACGTTCTCCCTCACTGAATTTATAATCATCACCCTCAAACTATCTGAAATTTTTTGAATAATTCCAGAGGTTGTCACGTTTAGACTCATCATCATTGGAATGTAGTGAGGTTATGTTCATGTGGTGATTAATACCTGTAATCCACCAACTTAACATCCGGATCGCTTAGAGTAGAATTATAGGTGACTTTGCATTTTCCCTATCTCTTAAAACTAGTGGGACATTGATGGGCTTTGTGACCTTTCCCCTTACAATCATAACACCTCTCTGATTTATCTTTCTTTTGATTTTCATCCCTAGTTTTCTTTTGATCACTATCATAAAAAATCTACATGCTTTATAATTTTTCTTTTCTCACTTTTTTTATTTTTCAATTTGGATGAACTCTAATTTTTGAAAATGAGAAACGTTTTAAATTGTTGAGCAAATATGAAAGGTTCATCTCAATCAATTTCAGAATTCATATTAGAAATCACATATTTTTTATATAGCTTGTAAAGCTAATCATTTTTTTAGTTTTCTTTTAGGTATCAGGGATCATGTATAATTAGTGAGTCTGGAAATCAACTATGAGTTCTTATATCCTAATTATGTATATAATTCCCAAAGAGTTAAGGATGGTAACTCTCACTTTCAGAATTTGCGCAATCGAATTAAAATTGAAATTCAAAATATCAAATATACGAGAGTAAAATTCATAAAATATTTTAATTTCAAGCATGCGTATAGTCTCAAACGTTTATGGTTAGATTTTTCAGATTAGAAAATTTAATAATATTGGTACCCTCATGCATGAGTAAGAGGATGTCCCAAGATTCTTTAGTCATGGTACACCTCATGATGCGACGAAATTCATTGGTTGTGAGATCACCAAACTTAGCATTCAAACCACGAGAGTTAAAATTACTCAATATAAAATCATCTTCAGTCAAATTTGCGATTGCCTTGTGTAATACCCCGCATTTTTTATTGAATTGAAATTGAAAAGAAAAAAAGTTGTCACTATATATATTCGAATGTGTGGAAACAAAACTATGTCAGTATATATATTCGAAATGTTTGGAAATGAAAATCAAAATGAATTCATTGAGATACGAATGTGTGACTTAAATATTAGAAGCGAATTAACGCGTAAAAGAATCGAGAGGGTTAAATTTGGGGCAATGGCATTTTTGTAAATAAACTAACCCTAGGTATAAATAGAAAAGAAGAGAAGAAGTCTTCATTCTTTCATTTCACAAAATGGGGGCTAGGGTTTGGTAGAGAGAGAAAGAGTAAGAAGAGAAGAAAGCTAAGAGGATTTCAAGAAGATTTCAAGAAGATTCAACTTCTCCATACAATCCAAGGCAAGTTAATAACCTATATATGTATATTATGTATCTATAATGAAATTTCCCATGAACATGTATTTGGATCCCTAAATTAATATGAAGTTGATGTTAAAAATGATATGCAATGTATTAGGATCATCATCCATGTAGATTCAAATGCAGTAACATCATTATAGGGATTGAGATATATAACAACTTCTTGAATTTTAGAAATCTATGAAATTAAGTAAATCGTCATATTCAAAACTGTTTTGAGCTGTTTTGGTTTCGAAAATGGATGTTTTGTCTGCAATGCCTGATAGAAAATCATATTCTGAACAACTTTGTAGTTTTAAGTTTTTCCGAAAACAGATCGGAAAAGTCTCAAATCGGCATTTTAAAATTCTGCGCAGAAAGTTATCGTGAACAGGTCCGAACTGTATATGTTAGTTTCGGGTCTGTTTTAGGCAGGCTACGGCAGCGTGCTCGTGTATCCTTGTAGAAAATCATGTTCCGAACAACTTTGTACTTTTAAGTTTTTCCAAAAACGGATCAAAAAAGCCTCAAATCGGCGTTTTAAAATTCTGGGCAGAATGTTATCGAAAACAGGGGCGAATATTATATGTTAGTTTCGGGTCTGTTTTATGCAGGCTATGGAAACGTGCACGCGTGTGTTTATAGAAAATCACGTTCCGAACAACTTTGTAGTTTTAAGTGTTTCCAAAAACGGATCGGAAGAGCCTGGAATCTGCATTTTAAATTCTGGGCAGCATGCTGTTGAAATAAGAGTGATAATGTTTTTCATGTTGTTAGTAAGATAATTGTGGTGTTGTGCCTAATATCCTAACTTAATCACATACTTATGGTTATTAGGGATATATAACCTCAAAATGATTTGATGTTGAATTAGTAAATTAATGATGTAAATTATGTTATATTATAAATAATGACTATTGTATAACTCGAGTAAGAGACTTGACATGATTGTATATATACATAAGCATGAAATTGTTTTACATGTATATTGTCGAGTATACACTAGACTAGTCCTCCGGTCGATGTAGGAACATGTTGAATGCGATTTTTTTGTGATTGATCCAGTTAGGTTCCGCTCGAGTGCCGTGTCAGAGATAAACCACCGGAACCGGACACATGGTTGTAATGCGGGTCGGAGAGAAAGACCTTGAAACGCCATGTGATTTAGGACTTAGTATGATTGCCCTTCCCACGTAATATTGGGGAACATTCATGTGTAGGCCTAGTGTTACGACTTGTTCCCCCGGGTAACGATAGTGACCCGATATGACTTATTTTGTGAGATATTATGCTTGTGTCTTAAATTAATATCCCGAATCGATGTATATGATATTATACTTGAAGGAAATATTTTGATACATTAAATACTAAAATGAGATTAATAATGATTAATCATGATACGATATGAGACTACACGTTACTCGAGTTTGGGTTGGGTAGTCACGACATAGGAGAATTGGTTGAGTAATTGAACAACTTAATTACTGGAGACGAGTAATGACTAGTGTGCTTTCATTATAAGTACATGTTATAATCTTATAGCTTGTTTTCTTACTTTGGCGTTCGTCTATCTTGATTCTTGCTCCTCTCCTATATATATAATATATGACAGGTCCTCGTCCCGATGGACAATAGACTTTGGAGCTTGATGAGATCATATCAATCTTAGGATTCATGTAGCTGTGGAGTTATTCTACTTTAATTTATGCCTCTTGTTTCCCTTTTCTTGAGGGTGGTATCAGAGATTAATATCACGTTGTTTATACTTGGTATTTGAGAGAATTTTTGTATTATTCTTTCCCGTTTTGTGTTGGGCCGCATGTATTGGCATTTTATATTTTCAGTTTGAGATTACTGATTGATTATTACAGTTAATAGTTATGAGTTGGTTTCACTTGTTATAGTTGTTATTATATGATTTGGTTACACATATGAGACTGTACATGTTTACTTGACTGCATTTACTTCATTTTTGTTTCTAATGCCAACATATTGACGCTCCGCTTTAATTTAATTGGGCGTAGCTAATCGAATTAGATATAAAAAGAAGGGTTGTCACACCTTGAGACTAATGACATTTTGATTAGTCAAAGTAGTAGGAGCCCACCCTCTTTCAACAGCAAGCCAAACACGCTCGCCGATTGATTTTTAAGACAATTTCATTCGAGCTTTCGAGTAAGCATAATTTGTTCCATCAAACAAAGGTGTCCCATTGTATGAATTATCCATATGACCACAAGTATTCAACTAAATAGCTTGTAGAAACAAGCTCTAATACCAATTTAAAAATATGTGTAGAGTGGTCCAGTAGTTAAAAATTAGAATCCACAAATTAGGACACAAACAAGCAATGTTCAATTTAATCCAATTTTATCTTGATTAATTAGGTGAAACTAAGCATGCAAGATATTAAGACTAAACTAAAAAACAAATGAATAATAACACGAGATATAAGGAAAAAAAACCTTTTGGGAAAAGTCCTTCTCACCACTATCACAACTAAGGTATTACAGACAATTTAAGAAAACTTACAAACATAGACTCCACCAAGTATCACAGTTATCTCTCCTTCCATGTTGATAACAAAAAGTGATGCAAATCCAACAACTCTCCACAACAAGCTCCACTTACCTCCTTGTCAGCCAATCAGCCTCGGGAAACTCCTTTCATATTTTCATTGGTGAAGAATGAATTCCATAGGGTTTTAAACAATAAATGTGTTCTTCTAACTTTGATAATGTGATCACAAAATATAAAATGGTTTTGGATTCGGAAATCAAAGTTTTTTATCATAAAATAGGTGAAAAACATTTTGTAACAAAGTGAAGGTTCGTTCCTCTTAAATAGGGAGGAAATATCCATGAGATTGACATGAAACTATTGCGTTTGAAACCAAGTAAAATTATTTTTTTAGTGCCATACTCGAATGAATTGTGCTTCGTAAGAACAACATGTGTAAACTCGTTCGAATGACATAGAATGAGAAATTAAATGGCAGTCTTAAGCGACAAGGAAAAAGAGCTCGTTTGAAGTTTTGTTCGAATGGATGATATCTAATGATTTAAAAAACTAATTAGAAGAACCTTTAATATATCGTTCTAATGAGTTAAAAACCCTCATTAGAACAATCTTTAATATCTTGTTGTAACAAGATGCCTTAAAATGATTTTTTGCTTAAATTTTTTTTGAAAAATATTTATGTTTCAAACTCTTGTAAAATACCCGTGAACATAATGTTTACAGAAAATCAACCCCATATACCTTCTCTGTATGATGTAGTGACGAAAGAAACTCTTCGATCTTTGATTGTGACATTAGTTCACTAACTTGTCTTCATTTGAAGGTTTGAGAATCTACATGATGGTGTAGTAGGGTAACAAAATATTCGAAACTATAAACATAATGAGAAAATCATTATTTATGCTCTGACAAAACTAAGTGGAAGACTCTTATGGTTTTATTTGTAAAACCATCTAAAGATATTTTATTTTCGATGAAGGATTATTTTATTCACATTAAAATGAGATTGTTGGGGTTATAGTAGTATTGAATAGTTCACAACCTATATAAGAAGTTTGCATTCGATCGGAACAGTTGCAATATAATACTAATGGTTTGTCTCAAACTACATGAAGTTTTTCGATGGTTAGAGAACTTGTATGATATATTTAAATGGGATTGTGATCGATACATCCAGTTATGTATTGCACATGGCAACCTGTGAGATTTAATTCTAAGGGTTTTCTTAATTAGAATTAGGTAATCTCACACCATTTGAAAAGGGTGCATAGAATCTTAATTCGGAGAATTTTGGGGATTGTAATGCTTGCATAGTTGTTTCTTTGACTATCCATCTCCACCTGTCTAGAAATTATTGTGTAGGTGGGTTTGAATCTCCATCTCCGCGGATTGGGTGATCATTAGGTAGGTTGGTTTTATATCATGATTTAGTTGAATCCACATCTAGGAGATACAAAAAAAAATTCCACCAGTTATACCTAATTAGGGGAATATATTTTAATATGGTGGAGTAGCAAAATAAGTCAAGTCTGACAATCAAGGAATTGATTAGATGTTCGTTAAGTTTAATTAATGAAAAACTAATTTGGCCAATCCTCTATCAAAAGATTAACGTGGGGAATCACATTATCTACCATCATAAACTTTGAAAAAAGGCCCCCTTGTGTCCTATTTATTTTTAAGATAATTAAATTTGGGTGAAATTATAATTATTTAGTGGAATTAGTTATGATTAAATGAAGGAAGGGAATAAATTATGGGATTTGTAATTAGGGATTTCTGAGTATTTATTTGGAATAAAAATTAATTATTTTTATTTGGTCCCTAGTATAGTTCATATAGCCATGTATTTAGACCTATATTCTTCAGAAACCTAGTTTGGTCGAAGCCCACCGCTTAAACTAATATATTTTTTAAGTTATGGTATTCAGATGCATATTCATTATTATGGTTTGAAAGTGGTGAGGAAAACTCTATTCACGTTTTTGTGAAGAGGCCTAGAGATAGAGAACCATATCTGACTCAAAATCAAGAGTTTTCTTCATTAAAGGTGCCCATAATCCTAATTTGATTTCAGGGGATCATACAGTAAAAGAATTAAACATTTGGGAGTGTTCTAGTAAGATTTGGAGGACCAACAAAAGGTACCCCTTCAATTTGAGTGAATACCTTTCTTCATATTATATTGAAATAGGATACGCAAAGGTATTGTATTTTTAACCCTAGGTCTATTTCTGAAACATTTTTTTTCAAACATTCGAAGATTCGAGGGATGAAAATTTTCTTCCACACATATCGATCCCAAACAATCACGACTTTTTCCATCGCCTTTGCGGCCTAAAGGGACCTCTATCGTGACATTCCCGTTATAGAAACTGATACGTAGTGAAGGTTATCTCCATTGCGGTCTGGGGTGCCTCCCTCATGCCTGATCTGCAACATCCCTAGCTGTTCTACCCTCATTTCCTCCTTTACTATGGCTTGTTTTAATTTTCTTAAAGAACTAATTTAATTAGTTAAAATAGACGCAGACTCAACATGAGACTTCTCATTTATGTTCCATAACAATATTTTTTTGGATTTTAACACTTAAAAATTCAATATTGTATGTTTCCAACCACTTTAATAATTACCTTCACTAGATTCTCCCATACCACTACGTCTCCTCAATATTTATTTCCCTCACCATATTTAACTAATTTTCATAACCCATTAATCTCGAACACACTTAAGTAAATTAGTTCCTTCACGATCCCAATTCATTGATTAATTATTTCTTTCATGCATAATAACCTTTTACACCTTAAACTAACTAACGATTTCATAATCTAACTTTATCCTTAATCTTTGCACTAAATTCATCCTCATGGTTTTCAACATATTTAAAGTATTTATCTCAATCATTACACACTAGCTTAACTTTCACACTAATGCCGAGATAGTTATCCCAATAAAATGTCACCCCACACAAAACCAACATGATTTAACGTGGATATCCCAATGAGATGTTAGTGTGGAAAAAGTGTTCTACCTTTACATGGTAGAATTTAATGTATGCATGGGTAAGTGGACCACGTGTTTAGTGAGGAAAGTAAAATTCTTTCCCATTTATAAACATGTAATATGACCCTATAACATTATTCAAGAACGAGTTTCCTTAAAGAAGTTTTAAGTTGTTCCTTCTATGTATCATCAAATGATGAGATTTCTAACTTATTTTGTGGTAGTGAATATGCAACGATCAAGTCGAAGTAAGATAATTATACTTCACATCCGATGAACAGATGGAATATTACAATCCCAAGATTACTCCATAGAATATTGACAATTTCGACCTAATGGACGAGAATAAAATGACAAATGGTAACGCAACCGAGGATGTAAAATCAATGGTGCTCGTTGAAGAAAACCCTAAAAAAGATGTCCAAATTAGCTCATCTTTCAAATCTAATGTCAAGGACAAGTTGTTTAAAATTTTCAAAGAATGTAAGAACATCTTTGTATGGTCTCATAAAGAAATGATAGGGATAAACCACAAAATAATATGCCATAACTTAGATGTGGATCTTTCTGTCAAAGAAGTCAAGTAAAAGAGGAGGAAATTTTCCCCCTAATCGATACCAGATTATCCATGAGGAGGTGATGAAGCTCTCCTAGATGCGGCTTTCATACAGTAAGTCAAGTATCCCTCATAATTTTCAATGTGGTACTCATGCCAAAAAAAATTCAATTGTCTTATGTGTGTCGGCTTCACAAATCTGAATAAGGCATGATCGAAAGACTATTTATCTTTGCCTCGAATAGATTAACTTATTGACGTCATTTTCGTCCATCATATTATGAGTTTAGTGGATGCCTATAGTGGCTACAACCAAATATCAATGAATGAGGAAAATGTGAAAAAAGAAAACTTTTTTTGTTAAATATAAGGGAACTTATTGTTACAAAGGAATGCCTTTTGCCTTGAATAATGCTTAAACCACATATCAGCAGTTGGTGAACAAAATAGTTAAAGACCAGATCGGAAAACAATGGAAATATACGTTGATGAAATGCTGACAAAGAGTCTAAAATTTGAAGACGATTTTAATCACTTGGAAAAAACCTTTGACACGATGGAGAAATCCCAAACGATGCCAAATGCATTTTCGTAGTAGATTCTAAAAAATCCTTGGCTTCAGTGTAAGACAAATAGGAATCAAGGGTAATCCAACAAAACACAAGGCACTAATTTACATAAAGCCACTAAGAATATGAAATGAAGTTCAGAGGCTCACAGGGTTCATAGTGTCATTGAACATATTTGTTTCCCAAGCCACTGCCAAATTCCTACCATTCTTTAAAGTGCTAAGTAAATCCCCCTTCTTCATCATCGAATGGAATGAAGAATCTGATTTTTTTAAGAATTGAAGGTATACTTAGGTTCCCCTCCTTTATTGTCATGAACTCGGTATGATAAAATGTTGTATTTGTATTTGGTTATCTCAGAATTGGTGGGAAACTCAGTAATGGTTCGACTAGATTAAGGGGTTTAAAAGATAGTGTATTATTTGCATTACATGGGTACAAGGTCAGTGTCCGATAATGAGAAACTAACATTTATGCTCATTTGCATAGCAAGGAAGATGCAACCATGATTCCAGGCTCAGCCTCTTAAAAAAATTGTTCATAAACTAGATAGATTTGGTGAGCTTATGGCGTGGACTATTAAACTTAGGGAATATGACGTAGATTATATCATAGTACATAAATCAAAGTCTAGGAATTTACTAATTTTGTTGCAAAATTTACATGGGAGGATCAAAATTTAATGAAGGAAGGTTAATCCTCTGAGTCAGGCCTTTCAGCACTAGCCTCCTATTCAGAAAATAAAATATTTCTCCGAATCCTTGGACAAAGTAGGTTTGGCTCCACCCTTTTAATATCCCTCTGAATTCTTAGCCTCGTCCAAAGAAGGTCGAATCCAGTCGTTGAATATCCCTCTGAAGCCTTAGCCTTGACCAAAATAGGTCCAACTTTAGTCATTTAGGCTCCCTCTCAAGCATCGGCCCTGGTCAAGATAGGGTATCTTCATGAAAAAGGGAAAGGTATTACTAAAGATTAAAAAGAGACCTTATCAAATGGTAATAAAAGGAATATTATTATCCATTATATTCAGAGATGTTATTTTAGAAATCATACGGGGATTGTTCTTTATGCGCAATTAAAAGCACTGAAGGGGACATACTCTCGGCCTCAGACGAAACTGATATCGAATATCAACTCCAATTTAACTTCACTGCCTCAAAAACTGAGGTGGAATATGAGGTTCTTATAGTTGGATCCAACCTTATTTTATGGATATGAGCAAGGAAAATTAAAGCCCATAGGAATTTATTGCTCTAGGTAAGAGAGACATCAAGGGAATATGAGGCCAAAGATCAGACTATGTCCAAGTACCTATCCAAGATAAGTGTGCTAATTTCTCAATTCATGAAAGTGAAGATGCAAAGAATTCATAAGGCGAAGAATTCTAGAGAAGATGCTTTAAAAGGGTTAATATCGAGTAGTGCCGATAGAAGTAATGGTCAAACTTAACAATAATAAATAAGATCTGTAAGTCGAAATATTTAATCTCAACCTTATCCCTTCTTAGATATACGCAATCATAAACTTGTTGAAGGATGGGAAGCTTCCTGAATCTAATAGAGAGGAAAGAAAAATCAGGTTCATGGGTACTAAGTTTGCAATCTTCGGAGATATATTTTACAAAAGAGTATACCTTACTCCTCTATTGAGGTATGTCCATCTTTCGTAAGTTGATTATTTTTTTAAATAAGTACACAAAGGGTCTTGGGGATGTCATATCGTAGGGCGTTCACTTACAAAGATAATTATTTTATAGGGGTACTACTAGTCGACCTTGTCCAAGGAGGCATGTGCTTATATGATGTAATGTGTCTCTTTCCAAAGGCATGCCAACATAAGTCTTCAGTCTCATTAACCCTTCACTCCAATCACTACCATATGATCATTTTCTTAGTGGTGTATTGACATTATCAGTACTCTTCCCCAAGCACTGGGTGATTCATGTTTTTAATAGTGGTGGTTGATTACAAGATGGGTGGAGGACGAGCCTTTGATTGAGATCACAAACAAGAAGTACTTCCAATTTATGTGGAGAAACTTCATGTGCAGATATGTAATTTCTTATGCATTCATCACCGATCATGGGGAAATTAGTTAGATGATAATACACTACAAGAGTAAAATGAAAATCAAGGGATAATACACTTGTACTTAGCATCCGCTCATCCTTTCAACACTGTCCAGATAAAGGTCCCAAGCCAAACTTTTCTTTCTAGCATCAAATCAAGACTTGAATAAGAAAAGGGGATAGGGATGGAAGAGTTATAGAACATGTTATGGGCATAATATACACCTAGAAAGGAAACCCCATTTATGTTGGCATATGGGTCAGAAGCTTTTATCCCCACTAAAATTAGTTTGCCAAGACACTGGGTATAACACTTACCTGAGGAGAGCAACGATGAAGAAATAAGGTTAGACTTGGACCTGGTTAACTAGAGAAGATGCACAAATATTACATGCAACATACCAATAAATAGATTCCAGATAATACAAAAAAAGTATAATGAGTCGACCACTAATAGTGGTATATTACATCCTCATGAAAATTAGTAAATAATATAACAAAATCCACCCCAATAGGCACAACCCTTATATAATCACTAAATAACTTGTTTTAGGTACCTATTGGCCTGAAAACCTTGAAGGAGAAACAAATACCAATCCCTGCAATGCAAAAAACCTAATGAAGTACTATCCATAGGGTTAGGAAGAGGGATTAGATTTAAATAAGAAATTATTCGTATGATGTAAATTTTCTCCACGTGTATGAATACAAATACAACTTTCCCTCCTATCCTGATTGATTGATATGTTTGTATATACTAATTCATTTTTTAAATCTTATATATCACATAAAAATGGAACTTCTCTACGATTTGAACTCAGAAGCATTTCTCAGCTCCTAGAAAATATGAACCTAACCAAGGTTAGGCTCGTCCTTGGGACAAACACACAAGGTTAAATAAGCCTATCTTGACAATACCAAGGACAACGACCACACTGACTATATATGACATGATAAGTCTTAGTCAAATTTATTGTTATCTACCTGCTTGGCTAATCTAAGGTAAGTTTATTTGAGGAAAAAATAATTATTGCTTTGATATTAATACCATCCTTTTCTTAATACAAAAATCTTATTATGACCTAGAACAATCATAAGAGGAAAATAAAACTCTGAGTTTTATATAGAGAAATTTAACAATTGGTTTGACTAGTCTCTCTAAAAATTCATTTAAGGACGAAGTAACACTTCATTAATTTGTTTGTCTAATTTAATAAGAACTTATTGGAAGACAAATTATGTAAAGTTTTGTCTGTTAAGGTTTAACATCAATTTTATAAATTAGTCTGAGTAATATGGTTAAGCATATGGGGGATATCAATCGGGAAACATTTATACGTGACATGCTTAACAAAAATACCCATAATTAACCATACACATCAAACATATAGAAATGGAACATAAAGAACCTATAACATAAAAAAACATAAAACTTGTAGGAGTGAATTCTAGAAGCCCTCAGAAAGGGAGAAATGTTAAAGGTTACATAAAAAACATTCCAAAAATATATCCATCAAAGGGCACACAAGATCGAATCAATGTTTAACAAACAAAAAAACAAAGTAATTCATGTCTCTCCATCATCAGGGTTGCCAGGATTAAGAGGAAGATCAACGACCAAGGGGGGAGGGGGAGTCATCTCCCCCAAGAGTGCAATTAATGTAACTCTCATCTACGAGATTTTCCTCAGCCTTGGATGCTTCTCTTTCACCTGCTTGAGCATCGAACTCCTTAGATTTTACCCTTACCATGTCATCATTAACTATCCATGTGCCAACCTCCTCAATAAAATTTGGGTACTCTCGATTGACTCTCAGCTTCATTCATTCCGAAGCTTGGTATATGTAATGTAACCCATCATCCTCGAATTCGGAACAATTATGATACTTAGGAATGGCCTCTTCTTTGGCCTTCTTGACGGTTGTAACAATGGAATCGTTAATCCACTTATAAAATTGAGACTCCCTTATCTGAAGGGAAAGGTTAGCATTATCCTCTCCCTTCCTAGCATCATATTCTCATTGACTAGATGTGTGACTTCGAGCATTTTATACTTCTTATACTCGGCAATCTCATTAATTCTCTTACCAATAAGGGATTCGTACCTATGTTTATGTCCAATGGTATTTTAGCTCAATTTATTGGAAGCTTTATCATCAAAAACTTCTTTGCCCTTTCTATAAATGGGTGTGTTATCCTTTTGATAAAAAAGTCTCCTCTCTGCCTTTGTCACATTATCATCGATAAGCTTTAGGACCACCATATCCCACACCTCGATAAAAAGATCATCAAGTTTTACTACAAAACGTATAAATTAGAGCTAGACATTTAGCTTAAAATTATGAATCAGCTTAAAAGTATGAATCAAAGTTCATCTAAAAAGTATGAATGAGGTTTTACCATATCCCACTCTTCAAATATTTGTTTCCCTTAGAATTTTTATTGATCGTGCTTTCAAAAGAATAATAAATGAACCAAATCTTGGGTTACGATCACCATACCTTTGCGGATATTTTAGGTGATTTGATGTATGAAAAATATTCGAAGAGGAAGAAGATGGTGGTGATTTCACACCACCAACTACTTCTTTTAAAGTGATGTGGGACTTAGATCTTCCACTATATGATCCACCCAAAGAAACCCATATGTGTGGGTATTTTGGGGGAGGAAAACTTCATAAAATTAAAGAGAAATCACTTTATATCTCCTCACCCCTTTAAAAAATTTGAATATTATTTCCATTTATCTCTATCTCTCTATAATCCTTACTAGGTGTGGTAATACACCTTTTACCCCTTTCCTATAACCATATATATAAATACACGAAGAGGATTGAGTTTTAGGCTTCCTACTTGATAAATGGACTACACTAGGGACCCAAACTAATAAATAATTTGACTTCGAAATAAAAGTATGAAAATACCAAATTAGGCCCCGTAATTTATATATTTTTGTTTCATTGTAATTAATTACACTAGATAATTACAAATCCACTCCAATTTGATTATCTCAATATTAGTCGAATAAAGCAACTTTTTTTGTAAAGTTACATAATACATAATATGATTCACTATGTTAACTAATTAATTCCCTATTGGCAAAAAAATAATTTATCGTTAATTAATTTTCAGAAACATCTTATTTACACCTTAATATACAACTCAATTTATTTTTGTAGTTGTATTGTTCTAATTACGAAACAAGTTTTTGACTCATTGTGTCTCTACATCGAGTTTATCGTGTATGAATTTTCCATCAAGTGAAGACAAACATATATACAACTGTGTCAAAGATTACTGAAGGAGGTGAAACATATTAATTCAATATTGGAGATTTGGTAAAGGTAATGGTATTCAAGGTTTTCTATAGCCATGTAGTGTTATTTATTTCAAGAAAGTGAAAAAATGGGACTTTGATTTCGAAAAATAGGAAAATATTTTTAAAATTAGTTTTTAACATAATTTTGTCAAGGTTTAAATTTTAGTGACCTCATTTGAACGAGGGAACCCTCGATCGAAGAACATTTCAAAAAAGGACTAGTTTTAAAGTTAGGGGACCTTAATAAAAAGAAATCCTCAAATGAGGATCCCTCAATCAAAGTTGATTTTGTGACACGGCACAACGTCTTACAAAAATGACCCTCAACCAACAAAAAGTTTATGAGAACATCTCGTTTGGAATCTCACATTCGAACGAGTTCTCCCTATTTAGATTGAGGACATTTGTATTAGAAATTATGTTTATTTGTATCTCTTTCACTAATAAACTATTTTAAGTCCTTTAAGCATGCATTGCAATTGATGATGCCCAATTTTTCTAAAACCCTAATTTATTGTTTCAAGAGTTTTTTTGTTTGTGACATCCTGTCAACTCCATGAAATCAAAGTATACTTTATGTTTACAAATATCCTAATATCCTGAACTTCCAATAATATATATCATTGGATTATGTGTGGTTTCCTGGAGTTAAGCGGCTTTTCAATTGGTTCTTGGACTCGAGGCTATGCAATTGGTTTTTGGACTAAAGTGGCTCTTGCTAGTATGGGTAGAGGGAGAGGGGCATACAAAAGGGACTATCATCTTGGAGGGTATCGTTGTTGTATATGTATTGTATGATTACTTAATAAGTTAGGTAAAATAGTTTCCAATACTAGTGGACTTGTAAGTGTCCTGGGGTGATGATAGTTTTTCCCACATGGGGTTCCACTCTAATATCCTTGTGAGATTGTTTTTATTATTTCTGCTATTAATCACCAACTACATGTAATTTATACTAATTAATTTTATTCGGTAAATTTAAAACTTGGTTAAAATATAAAAGATTTAATTTGTTTTACATGTTAATTAATTAGCAAGTTATTAATTAGAATTTGACCCTTAGTCACATACCTATTTCAGACTAGTATCCGATGGGGTTTTAATATAAATCGTAGGGATATGTATTTTTTAGGTTAGTAGCTCACATTCCCTCCTTTTTTTATCATGGTAACTACACATATTTAAAGGCGCGTTTGACTTTTTTCCTTAATTCCAAGATGAGAGCATGGGATTAACTATAGTTAAAGGGTGGAGACACCCAACCAACATTTTAGGAGATGCCATTCTCCTTAAACCTGTTGACTCAAGATTTAAAGATGAACATAGGGTACCTAACTACAATTGTAGGGGGCTTATTGTCATTTTCCATGGTGTTACCCAAGAAGAGTTTCATCAGCTCTCTACATCTATTAAATATAAGGAGGTGTGGGACACTCTATAGCTCACCCCTAGAGGGTATTGATATCATTCGAGTATTAAAGCTCCAACATCTCGCCACCTAGTTTTAGTTTACAAAGATGAAAGATAATGATACCTTCAATGAGAATGAGGTTGACATTTAGGTGATCAGATACTAGACACTAAGGACATTGGGAAAATTGTTAGATCACTACCACTTAGGCTCCTTAACCATGTCTCGTCCTTAAACGTCATATGAGGTATAGATAACATGAAGCTAGAGGTTATCATAGGTTCAATTCAAACCTTTGAGTTAAAAAGCTGTTCCCTGCCCAAGAAAGAGTAGGGCATCACGATGAAGGAAGATAAGAGTTAGTATAAGAGTTATCCCTCGATATTGAATGATAATAATGTTGATATTTCCTTCTTAACAAAATAATTCAATAAGTTTCTCAAATATAATCCTCAAAAGTTTACATCTAATAAAGGATGAGAGAATAGTAAGGCGAACATGGTAGAGAAGTATTTTTATAGGCGTGGCCATAAGTCTCAAGGACGATAATTCTGATCATTACTTTGGGAGGTATTTTGAATGCAAAGACTTTGGACATTTGGAACGTGATTTTCCTACTTGGATAAATAGAATATTTATTGGTATGAAGGATATGAAGTCCACCTTTAGCGATATTGACACCAACTCAGGTAATGAGTCTCCTGTTGAATGTAACTTCATTAGTTTACCTCCACCAAGGATACTATTGGTCCTCAAAACTCCTTTGATGTTGAAAGGTTGATGAAGATGTTGTTTAATCTGATAACAATGGAGATACAATGATAGAGGAAAGGATTTTTTTTATGAGACAATATAAAAAAATCAAGTGAAGTTTAGTGAACTCCCTCAGTTGATTCGAGAAGTGGATAAGGTGAATAATCACCTTAATGACATTCTTAGTTTATATGATAGTGAGATATATTCTTTGAAGGAGATTAAAGGATAAATGATTATCATTAAAAATAAAAAATCAACTATCACTGATAAGTTGAGAGAAGGGGAGAAAGAGACTGAACTCTTATAAGACAAGGTTAGTACCTTGAAACTTTATCTTCTTAGGTCATTGCATGCATGTGAGGTGCTAGAAGAACACTATAATAAACTCAATACAAACTTTCATGAGCTTAAGAAGGTGGAATTTAACCTCTAAGTGTATTTTTAAAAGTTGGACAAGATGCTACTTGCATTATCTCAATATGCAAAGGAGAAAATGAGTCTAAACTACAATGGTGTGCAAGGTTTTATGCTAAATAATGAGATTATGTTGGTTAAAAGGTCAGCAAACACACCTCTTTGTCCTCCTTCTATAATTTCTCCAAAAATGAAGATGGTGGATGCTCCATAACCATACTTTTGGACCCATTCCAATAGGAAGGGACACTCTAGAGACTAGTTCATCGATTTGTTAAAAGTAGGCATTATTGTAAACAAAATGGATCTTGTAGAATAAACCATTCCATCAAAGCTTTACTGAACACTCAAAAGTATAAAATAAAGTAAAAGATAGATAAATAAAGATAAACACAAGATTTATAGCAATTTAGCCATTGAAAAAAGCATATGCCCACTTAGGAGCATTATTCTCATTAGATATATGTTATGAGTACATGATTGGAGCCTTTTATGAGTAGAAGAGGAGAAAAATAAAGATAATTACATAAACTTATGTAGTTTGTGTAATGTATTATGGAACCTCGTAGTAAAATCTGATTTGCGACTATTGTGATTTGGGTCGCCCGGGCAGTTGACTAGAGTCAAGTCTCCGATGTAGAGAGATATTAAAGAGAGTTGATTAGAGCTTCACTGCCTTGAAGTTAGTTGTCAAATGAGAGGTGAGAACATTTATTTGCAGGATACTAATAGGGGGCTCACGTGCTTTGCACATGTAACTTGTGGAAAAGTATGGATAAGAAGGAATCTTTATAGAAGGTATATAACTGGCCTTCATTAGTAAATGTGTAAATGGTTGCAACTGTAATACCCCGTACTTTTAAAGGTATTTAAATTGCACGGTAGGTGTAATTTGGCAATTTGAGGAACTATTGTGAATAGTAATTTTGGGATTAATGAGGGAATTTAAATAATTCTAATGTTATAAAGTGAATAGTAAATATTAGTTTTCGAGTGCCAGATTAATATTTACATGGATTATATTTTCTTACGAGACTAAGTATATGAGTGGATTATTTTTAATTACATGTCGCAAGTTGGGTAAAGTGACAAAGGAAATATTTTAAATTGAAAAATACGCGTATTGAACGTGTTGGGTCAAAATAGTAAATTTTAGTTAAGTGACTCAGATGGAGATTTTGATTGCGCCATTGGGTTCGGAATGGTTGAGATAGTCAAAATAGATTACCCGGAGTAGTATTTGACTTCCCGGACATTTTTGGACTAGTAGGGACTCGTAAATGAGTACACGAGTCATTTAATAATACCCAATTTCGGATTTCAAGAGGTGGCAGCCCTCATTTCCCCCAAATATCAGCCCTAAGAGAGAGAGAGAGAAGAGAGAAAGAAGAGAAGAAAGAAAAGAGAAGAGAAGAAAAGAAGATATTTCCAGCCAAAATTCGCGAGATTCGACTCGTGGTGGTCGGATTTAATCCACGAGGCAAGTGTTTAACTTGCTTTATGATTTAGTGTGTTTAATTTCTCATATTGTAGTTGGTATAAAACTAAATATTTTTGGGTTGAAATTTCATGGATCAAACGGGTTTTCGGAAGATTAAAACAGATATAACTCGATTAATACCCAATTTGAGAAACTTGAAATTTATTGAAATTAATTGTTGAATATGGGTTCTATGATGATTAGAACCCTTTCTATATGTGTATTTATGGTTGTTTAAGGTTGGTTGATGGTGAGAGAGGAGATAAAAAGCTTGGAGGTGTTTTAATGGAGGTTTGGATTTTTGGAGAAGAAGGTGAATAGTGACCAGCGTCACTTTCGGACTGCTTTAGACAGGAAGAAAGCCGATTCAGCTCTCGGTCAAAACACGAAAGTTGTATATCTTTTCGATACGATCACGTGGGCTCTGACGGCGTATTTTTCTAATTTTTTTTAGAGTTGTTATGATTTTTATAATATGGCAGTTTCGGGGTGAGATCACCAACTCGGAAATGCACTCGGATTTTGGAAAAATAAAATCTAGAATTCTTTTGAGATAAATATTTGGGGTTCCTAAAAATAGTATGGGGACTTCTAAATATTTTTTTAAGTAAGGTACGTATCTTGGGTTAGATGAAAGTAAACTCCAAGATTTACCCAAATAGGGGTGTTTGGGAGGAGTAACACTCGAGGTGATGTTTCGGTGAGCAAAATTTTATATAAGTAATTGTGCGCATAGAAAAACTCTTATATGCCAATTTTGGTTGAGTAAAATCCTATGAGGTGACTAGGATAAAATTTAGGATACGGGCTAAAGAGAATTTAGTAGTCATCCAATACGTCTATTTATGATAATTATAATAGGTGAGAGGAATGCCTATCGTTATTTATGGTACGAATAAATATATCGGTGTTGTTGGTATTGTCATCGTGCGGTGAGAAAAGCTCGGAAATAATATATTGAGGATTAGTCAAAATTGATAAATGCGTAGGATATTCGAGAGATAAATATAATACGTAGGAAATTTATTATACGGATTGTGCGTATGCCCGAATGTTATTATATACGTGGGTTAAATAATTACCTATGGGGAATTATGTATAGGTGAGAGAAATACCTATAATTATAATATGGTTGTGTGAATACTAAATTGATGATATATTTATATAGGTGGAATGTGTACCTATATGATTGTTTATTATGTGTATGACATACCTATCATACTTGCTATCACGGGAGGTTGGCGTTCGTGTGAGGACAATCTTATCCTGTGTTGCCTTCTGGGGGGATTTTATATTTGGTACCTCAAGAACATAGGATTGTGAAGGGATTATTTGTGAGTCGATAAGTCTGCTGACTATGGGAGCGTAGGTATGTTCGTGACCCATGTGTATGTGAACTATGCTCGCCTCCAATATGTGTGATTTGTATTGATACGGTTCCTGAGTGATGCGGAACGTGTGATCCTTATGTGCGTGATGTACAGGGATTTAATAGCTGAGTATGAGTGGACCGCAGCTGAGCCTAGGGGTTCTATATATGTATATATGTATTGTGATTAACATATATGTGTACTTGAGATAATCCACGAATGCTTAGTAAATGAGAATGACTAAGCCACTTATATTATAGTTTGGTGGATGATTAATATACTTGTTGCATATAGTATATTGTTTATATATATATATATATGATGAGATATCATATAACCTAACCTTGTATAAAGTGAAAAGAATGAATAAAGGGTGATATTATTCCAGTAAATGAATATCCAGATTTATATGAATATGAATCTTACGTTCTAATGAGAACTATTAATAAATACGGGATGGTATAAATATGGTATGTACTGAAGGCCTAATGGATCCCGATGATCAAAATTATCACGTAGTAGTGTATCGGGGTGGGTTCCTTGTTTGGATTTCGCTTCGCGAGACGCCCCATGCATGAACGTAACGTAATGTTGGGAATGGGGAGAAGTTTAGTCCTTAGTACTCGAATTGATGAGGATTATTAGAAGATGGGTAATTACATTAGTTAGGTTGGGTAGCTTTACTAGGATGTTTAAAAACGTACGCGATAGTTGTGCACTGTTAGAAGAGGGGTGAGGTGTATCTCATGTTAGAGCGATACCAGTTTAAATATGAGAAATAACATATTTTAAAATATGGATTTTAAGCACTTGCTAAAATGTTTTCAAAACTCGGGCTCTGACCCATTTCTCTATTTTCCCCTCTTGCTATATCTATATATATATATATAGGTGTACAGACACAGGGACGCTTGGATGATGATTCTTTCGAGTCAGACGTTTGTCGCAACGGTTGTGGATGCAAGCAGGTTTATATTAGACGCTTCTATCATTGAGATCTAGATAGGTGGTATTGTAGAAACATTCGGGCTTATGGCCTAACTGTACTCATTTATTCATTTATCGCCTTTTAGCACGGCATTCGATTTGGTTGAATTATTGTACCGAGTGTTCGGTTATTTTATTTTATTTCATTTCAATTGCTGCTTGTAAACTGTTGTAATTGTTTTATTTGAATGGTTTGGTTAAAAAGATTAGTTAATTAAAAAAATTTGACGTCGGCCTAATAGGATATTAGTAATTAAATTGGTTTTCGATAGTGATGCTAAGAATGAGTCATATGAGACTCCTGTTTTAATTTGATATAAGAGTGATCGCTCGGTATTTTATTAGGCGGGGTGTCACAGGTGGTATCAGAGCATCAGGTTATAGTGTCCTTAGGAATCTGTGTGGACGCACTATGCTTTTAGCGTTGCATTTGATTTGATATAGAGCTTTATGATAAGGATTGTTCATACCCTCTTCTGAGATTTCGTTATCCTGCCATTATGTAATATTATAGTAAATCTTTTGCTCGCTCATTCAGAATTTGTGTGCAGGTCGACGAAGGGCGACCATGGAAGACCGTGATGAGGGAAGCAGGAGGCGAGGCTTAGTTAGAGTTATAAGTTGATGTTAGAAATGAGGACCGCGGTAAAGGTCATTTTCCTTGTGGCATTGTCATGGGTTGCTGCAACGACTACTAAAATATAGTAGTTAAAATTATCAAAAATCATTGTACTTGAGAATGGTGCTAAACTTGAATTAACAAGTAGAAGGCTCATAAGCTCTTGCTTACAGTTGGGTATGGAATTACCCATATGTGAAAATTTGAGGAGATTTTTTGTCACTCGTTGGAGCAATGTGAAATGGTGGTAACGATGGTCACCATATTTAGAGGAGCGTGATATGTTTCTCATAAATTAATCTTACAGATGGTTTTAAACTGTAAATTCCCTTGATTTAGAATAAAGTGAATGCAGTTTCTAGGTTATTCACATGAGAATCGGTCAGAGACCAACGATGAATAAAGAGTGACATGGTTAAGTGAACTTAGAATCGGAGTAGGGTAGGTACAATGGAGAAAGAGGATTCTCTAGTGGAATAATAGACTCACTAGTAAATTGGAATTACATAGAGTGAGTTATAGTTGTTTTAGTATAAGGTGTGAAATCTGCAATCAAAAATTAAAGTTGTGAGACTTTGTGATTTTTAAGAGTCTAATGGGATAAAGACTCTTAGGCTTCGAATTGGAATTTCGAATGTAATTGGGATACGAGCTAGTTGTGATAAGATTAATATTATGAATTTAAATGAGATGATATAGTTATATTATGAGAGATATACACGATTAGCCGGATTATACTGTATATATATATATACACGAGCATATTGAGAATATATATATATATATATATAATATGTTTAAATATATATGTACGTGATTGGTATATTTGTATGAAACATACCCCTCGAGTGCTATCATGGGAAGTTATGCATTTTGGGTGAGGCCCCTGGCTTGAGGAGCAGGGAGCGTACAGTCCCCAGGTTATAGTGTCCATTTTATATTGTGTGATTTTTATCAGGAATGAGATGTGGTGGGTATGTTTTGTTCTCATTTTAGGGGAGGAACTATGATCGCTTCCCATTCCTTGTGATTTGGTTTTTACCAAGTCAGTGTGATAGTCCGACCACTGGTACCCAGGATGATGTGTAATTAATTCCCTGGAAGATGATAGCATTGAGAGACTGCATCCACTGAGTTATAGCTCTGAGGGATGGTTATTATACTTATAGTGTATGATATATAAGTATGAATATACTTGATGTGTAAGTATATATATATATATATATTTATATGAGATATGAAACATGTATATACGGACATATTAAAGAATGGAATGCGAGACAAATTCTGGATGAGCTCGCCTTGATTATATGTTTAGATGGGACTTCGATGAGGAGATGTTTCATTTGCATGATTTGAGTGTATGTGGACCTTATATATATAATTTAAAGTATACATGAATTATAGTTAAGATGGGAGTTTAAGCTTGTTGTTGTTCGCGCGAAGGACTTACTGTTAGTGCAAGTGCTTGTGGTATGGCTCCTTGATAGAAGTGAGAGTTCTGACCATATTTTATTGATAGATGGGATGGGGTTATCCTGCTTGCATATTTGAAGCTAACAATACACTCCCCGTATGAACCTTAACAACGTCGGGAGTGGACAGATGTTATAAAATGCAAGGATGTTGGTTTTGACGATAAGTCACCTAGTGTAAACGAAACACTGTTGAGTGAGAACCATTTGATGACTGTATAATTATATAGAGATATAAGTGCTATGAAGAGGCACTGAAATTTTCCTCTCACCGCAAGTATGTGGGTAAGGTATGATAAAGGAAATTAATCTGAGACTGATAGCCAGACTTTGAATATAAGGGAAATTGAGAGGAAATACATTTTGGGCATGATTTTCATAATGCTTTTGGAGAGAGTAGGTACCCTAATTAGTTGGACTTTCCATTTGGACAAGATGGAAGGATATAGTGGTAGAAGTACATTATTGGGCTAACTAGGTAGAATTTAGAACGTCTCGTTGGTGTCCCTTAGACTGCTATATCTCGATGACCGACGAAGCGAGGGAGTAGTGTATCAGGAAGGTTCCTTGTTTGGATTTCGCTTTGCGAGACGTCCCACACACGAAACCAAGAAAATGTCGAAAGTCGAGAGAGTTCTTGGGCACTAGGGATATAGTTAGAATAGTACTAATATTATGTGTGTTAGAAACACCTTAATCTTAGGACTACCACAAAGTAAGGGCAATAAGACTATCGACACTGATGTAGGAAGGTTATTGTGAGTTAACCACAAGAAGATCGATGAGATAATCTTGAGAAGGATTGAATTTACAGGTATCAAGAGAATTGAATTTTGAATTATTCAGGTTAAGGGATACCTAGGTGTTAGTACCAGGCCGATGAAATGATGCCCATTATTTAGAGTAAGTTTAACGTATCAAAACGTTTGCAATGGTCGTGCATATATGCACGAATGATAGGGGGTATGGGTACCCTGGTTAGTTAATTCCAAAAATGTTCGAGATAGAAGGACGTAAAAAAAATGTGTAGAATATATGCCTGAAGGACAACTACAAACAAGGTTAAATGGTATGACGTATTGAATGTCGTGTGAAAATGACGATAATTCAAGCATTTATGTGCAACGATAGCTAGCACACCCGAGATGGGTTGAAAGGTTGTGGAAAGGCATTTAAAATATACCTCTTAATGAGAAGGATACCAAATTATTGTGAGAAAATAGAGCGGAATATTACTTGAACGAGTGTTGAAGAGTGGCTTGCACATGATTGTATTGTTATCATACTCTAAGGAAAGAAGGAGTGTATGTAGTACCAAATTCCGGAAGAGTATATGAGAGTTAATACTTTAATTATTCGGTATAGGGAATGTACCTTGGAGATTACAAGAGAGATTGTAATTTTAATATTTATACAATATGTAGAAATGAGAATAAAATACGTATGAGAAGTGTATGATTAGATTGGGAATGTTCCTATGAATCTTAATAGGATGTGTGTATGCCTATTATTTGATATTATAAGAGCACTAATGGGTGATAATCCGGGGGTGCAAGAATTGATTAAGTGCGCTAATGGGTGTTAACCTGGGGGTGCATGATTAGTATATATATGTATAAGGATGATGTGACTATATGTACATATATGGATTTGTGAATATTTCTACTATGTGAGACTAGTAGATATGGTATTAATAATAAATACTTTCCGCTAAGTGGTCTTAACAAAAGGGTGCAAGATTAGTGTAAATATATAGAGATGATGAGACTATATATATTTGAGCATACGCCTTGAGATGGGTGGAATATAGTGGGAGACCATTATGTTAAGCTTTATCTAAATTTGGTTAAGCTAGGATGTAATGTATATACCGATCCTAGAGTAGTGGCACAGGCTATATCTGAATTTCGAGGATGAAATTCTGTTGTAAGGGGGGGAGTATCTAATACCCCGTACTTTTAAAGGTATTTAAATTCCACGGTGGATGTAATTTGACAATTTGAAGTAGTAATTTTGGGATTAATGAGTGAAATTAAATAATTTTAATGTTATAAAGTGAATAGTAAATATTAGTTTTCGAGTGTCAGATTAATATTTACATGGATTATATTTTCTTACGAGACTAAGTATATGAGTGGATTATTTTTAATTACATGTCGCAAGTTGGGTAAAGCGACAAAGGAAATATTTTAAATTGAAAAATACGCGTATTGAACGTGTTGGGTCAAAATAGTGAATTTTAGTCAAGTGACTCGGATTGAGATTTCGACTGCGCCATTGGGTTCGGAATGACCGAGATAGTCGAAATAGAGTACCCGGGGTAGTATTTGGGTTCCTCGACATTTTTGGACTAGTAGAGACTCGTAAATGAGTACACGAGTCATTTAATAATTGGGTATATACCCAATTTCCGATTTCAAGAGGTGGAAGCCCTCATTTCCCCCAAATATCAGCCCTAAGAGAGAGAGAGAAGAGAGAAAGAAGAGAAGGAAGAAAAGATAAGAAAAGAAGAGAAGAGACTTTCGACCAAAATTCGCGGGATTCGACTCGTGGTCGTCGGATTTAATCCACGAGGGAAGTGTTTAACTTGATTTATGATTTATTGTGTTTAATTTCTCATATTGTAGTTGGTATAAAACTAAAGATTTTTGGGTTGGAATTTCATGGATCAAACGGGTTTTCGGAAGATTAAAACAGATATAACTCGATTAATACCCAATTTGAGAAACTTGAAATTTATAGAAATTAATTGTTGAATATGGGTTCTAGGATGATTAGAACCCTTTCTATATGTGTATTTATGGTTGTTTAAGGTTGGTTGATGATGAGAGAGGAGATAAAAAACTTGGAGGTATTTTAATGGAGGTTTGGATTTTTGGAGAAGAAGGTGAATAGTGACCAGCGTCACTTTCGGACTGTTTCAGGTAGGAAGACAGCCGATTCAGCTCTCGGTCAAAACACGAAAGTTGTAGATCTTTTCGATACGGTCGCGTGAGCTACAACGACATATTTTCTGATTTTTTTTCCAATTGTTATGATTTTTATAAGATGGCCGTTTCGGGGTGAGATCACCAACTCGAAAATGCACTCAGATTTTGGAAAAATAAAAGGTAGAATTCTTTGGAGATAAATATTTGGGGTTCCTAAAAATAGTATGGGGACTTCTAAATATTTTTTTTAAGTAAGGTACGTATCTTGGGTTAGATGAAAGTAAACTCCAAGATTTACCCAAATAGGGGTGTTTGGGAGGAGTAACACTCGAGGTGATGTTTCGGTGAGCAAAATTTTATATAAGTAATTGTGCGCGTAGAAAACACACTTATATGCCAATTTTGGTTGATTAAAATCCTATGAGGTGAATAGGATAAAATTTAGGATATGGGCTAAAGAGAATTGAGCAGTCATCCAATACGTCTATTTAGGACAATTATTATAGGTGAGAGGAATGCCTATCGTTATTTATTGGACGAATAAATATATCGGTGTTGTTGGTATTGTCATCGTGCAGTGAGAAAAGCTCGAAAATAATATATTGAGGATTAGTCAAAATTGATAAATGCGTAGGATATTCGAGAGATAAACATAATACGTAGGAAATTTATTATACGAATTGTGCGTATGCCCGAATGTTATTATATACGTGGGTTAAATAATTATCTATGGGGAATTATTTATAGGTGAGAGAAATACCTATAATTATAATATGGTTGTGTGAATACCAAATTGATGATATATTTATATAGGTGGAATGTGTACCTATATGATTGTTTATTATGTGTATGACATACCTACCATACTTGCTATCACGGGAGGTTGGCGTTCGTGTGAGGACAATCTTATCCTGTGTTGCCTTCTGGGGGGATTATAGATTTGGTACCTCAAGAGCATAGGACTGTGAAGGGATTATTTGTTAGTCGATAAGTCTGCTGACTATGGGAGCGTAGGTATGTGCGTGACCCAAGGGTATGTGAACTATGTTCGCCTCCAATATGTGTGATTTGTATTGATACGGTTCCTGAGTGATGCGAAACGCGTGATCCTTATGTGCGTGATGTACAGGGATTTAATAGCAGAGTATGAGTGCACCGCAGCTGAGCCTAGGGGTGCCATATATGTATATATGTATTGTGATTAACATATATGTGTACTTGAGATAATCCAAGGATGCTTAGTAAGTGAAAATGACTAAGCCACTTATATTATAGTTTGGTGGATGATTAATATACTTGTTGCATATAGTATATTGTTTATATATATGAGATGAGATATCATATAACCTAACCTTGTATAAAGTGAAAAGAATGAATAAAGGGTGATATTACTTCCGGTAAATGAATATCCAGATTTATATGAATATGAATCTTAGGTTCTAATGAGAACTATTAATAAATACGGGATGGTATAAATATGGTATGTACTGAAGGCCTAATGGATCCCGATGATCAAAATTATCACGTAGTAGTGTATCGGGGGGGAGGGGGGTTCCTTGTTTGGATATCGCTTCGCAAGACACCCCACGCATGTACGTAACGTAATGTTGGGAATGGGGAGAAGTTTAGACCTTAGTACTCGAATTGATGAGGATTATTAGAAGATGGGTAATTACATTACTTAGGCAAGGTAGCTTAACTAGGATGTTTAAAAAGGTATGCGATAGTTGTGCACTGTTAGAAGAGGGGTGAGGTGTATCTCATGTTAGAGCGATACAAGTTTAAATATGAGAAATAACATATTTTAAAATACGAATTTTAAGCACTTGCTAAAATATTTTCAAAACTCGAGCTCTGACCCATTTCTCTATTTTCCCCTCTTGCTATATCTATATATATAGAGAGAGTTGTCCAGACACAGGGACGTCTGGATGATGATTCTTTCGAGTCAGATGTTTGCTGCAACAACTGTGAATGCAAGAAGGTTTATATTAGACGCTTCTATCATTGAGATCTAGATAGGAGGTATTGTATAAACATTCGGGCTTATGGCCCAACTGTACTCATTTATTATTTTATCGCCTTTTAGCGCAGCATTCGATTTAGTTGTATTATTGTACCGAGTGTTCGGTTATTTTATTTTATTTCATTGCAGTTGCTGCTTTTAAACTGTTGTAATTATTTTATTTGAATGGTTTGGTTAAAAAGAATAGTTAATTAAAAAAATTTGGCGCCGGCCTAATAGGATATTAGTAATTAAATTGGTTTTCGATAGTGATGCTAAGAATGAGCCATATGACACTCCTATTTTAATTTGATATAGGAGTGATCGCCCGGTATTTTATTAGGCGGGGTGTCACAGTGACCTATTAGGTCTTAAGTCGTGGCCTTCTGTGGGGTTGTATATAGGGTCCATGACCGTTTATATATGAAGTCATAGTCTTATGTGTTTAAGGCACAAACTAAGCATCATAGTCCGTGTCCTAGGTAGGCAAAAGGCCATAGCCTTATTTACAAGTCGAGGACTTTTGTTAGTTCTTGAGCACATCTTCAAGCATTTATGGGCTTTAATTCCACAGGTTTCTTGATCATTGGATGATAGATTTAGGATACAGCAGAAGCCTCCATGACTTAAGGCTAAGAGGTTAGTGATTTTGGGTTGGGGCTTATTGCATGTACGCAGACTGTTATGTTGAAGTCTAGGACTTGTTGAGGTCGAAGCCTAGATGATGTCGAGTCCTTATTAAAGCTGATACTTTGTTATTATTACGGCCTTGTTGATGTTGTGGTCTATTGTTTAAAGGATGAGGCCTTTTTAAGTCTGAAGCCTTCTTAATGTCAAGGCCTATTGTGGAAACATTGAGGCTTTATTAAGTCCAAAGACTTCTTAATGTCAGGGCTTTGTTAATGTCGAGGCCTTATTAAACTTGAATCTTTATTAACATTACAGACTTTTGTTAAGGTTGTTCAAGCTATATGACCTCTTATAAAAATTGTTTGAGGTTGTGGTTTCATTTAGTTTTCCCCCACTTGGGAGAAAAAAGGATGCTCAAATTTGTAAGAACGATTTTTCTAAATTTTTTCATAGTAGAAGCCCTTTTATATTTTCTGATAGTTTAGCGTACCCCATTACAAATCATCACGCACTATCACTACGAACTGAACAAGAGCATCTCCAAGTTTGAAGATTTCTCGACAATCTGTAAAGGTATAAAGAAATTTAGGGTTTTAGTTAATTCACATAATTTATTCTTGGAATGTTTTTTTTTATCAAAAATGGAGAAGGATTTTTTTTAAAGAAAAATATTTTTGACTTTAAAACCTCGTTCAAATAAGAATAGGTTTTCGTTAATAGGGACGTTCATAGTTTTATCTAACATGCATCGATCGAGGGAATAATATTTTAGGTCGTTTGATGATCGTTTGTAGCCTGTTCAAATGAGATTTCTTCTTTTGTCAAACTAGAGTTTTTTTATTTCAAACTAGATACACTTATCATTTGAACGAGCCTCAAAATTTGTTAAAACAAGGTCACCGCCTTAAAATTTGTTAACGACCTATAAATACCTGTTTTGTGTTCAGTTTTTGTAAGAGTTTTGCTAGATTCATTTTTACATAACTCTTGTGATTCTCTGTTTAGTGTTCTAAAACAGTTTTAATTCACAACGTACAACCTGAAAATCGTTCTAATGCATTTGTTTAAACCCTAGAAAGTTTTGTGTGCTTATATACACCTTTGGATAAGGCATATCCATGGATGACTTGTGATACCTGAGGGTATTAATTCCTGATGACGAAGGATAGAGGTTCTTGTCATTCTTCCAAGGATCATTGCCGAAAAAAGGCTACAACTTTGTGGTTCTTGAGACAATAATTCCTTAATAGATTTTATAAGTTGCGATTTGTAAATTTTATAAAATGAACAAAAGTTTTTTCTACGAGGTGATTTTTTTTTAAACTCTGTTTTCATTACATGTTTGGTTTGATTTAAGTTTTGAATCACATAGTTTCATGTTATAAGGATAACTAAAATTTGAAGTGGATATTCATTTAAATTTAATAAGTTCACAACTGTTAGATAATTCCGCACTCTAAAATTGGAATCTTTGTTGAGCACTTTTGTTTCGTCATTCTCATAGTGGTATTAGTACCTTCCACTATATCTAGGTGCTGTCAGAGCATACGCATAGCCTTTCCAAATTGGTATCAGATTAAATTACAGCAAGTTATCGTGTGATTCTATTTTTTCCAATAGTTTTCTCGCTCATACTATTTCTCTCAAATGGGTATTAGAGCGGGATGCAATAAGTTATTGTATTAGATCTTTATTTAGTTCTTTTTGGGTAGTTTTGTTTTTCTCTCATTGGATTCCCATAGTTTTGACGACTTAGATCATTTGAATTTGAGGTTTGCTAAAAGAATTGAGATTCTTTAAAAAGAAAATTTTCTCTCAAAAAACTCTATAGATCTTTTGCAAACTGTTCAAAATCAAAGAGATTTCTATCGTGATTTTTTTTTTACATGGAATTTTTTTAAAAAATATTAGAATTGTCCAAAAAAGTGAGTGATGATAGTTTTAGGTTTTTAGAAAAAGAATTAGAGGACTATAAAAATTCTAGGGTTAATGTTTGTGCCATTAGGGATACTGTTTTATTAATTATTTTAGGGCACATGAGAAGACTCTTAGGGATAAGTTTTCTTTCATTGAGGGTAAGTGAGATAACCTTCTAGGAATGATTGAAAATATGAAGAACAAGTCCGTAAATTGGGAAGAGTCTAATTCCTTGTTTGAGTATAAAATTTTGAAGTTAAAAGATGATTTAAATGACTTTAGTAGTGTTGGTACTAATTGTACTAGCTCACATGTTTCTAGTTCATCGAATGTTAAAGCCAAGATCATAGTTTATTTTAGAGGCTCAACTGCATCCAATAATGATAGAAAAGGTCAAGCCACAGGTAACATCCCTTGCATTTACACGTGTTCACATTGTGGTAGGAAAGGTAACCTTATAACATTTTTCTACGATCTTCGAAGAAGTCCGAGGAAGTTAAAGTCTAGTGTTCCTTTGGTTCACAAAACTCGACGCATTGAGTATACATTTATTGGTGTTAGGAAATCACATAGGCAGTAAATATTAGACTAGTTAATTTTCGCATGCTTGTACATGACTATCCACACGCTATATCTTATGGATGATTGCTTGCATGAGTTATTTTGTCACGCCACTACACCAAATCATGCGAATGATCTCCCCAAGAGGGCACAACCTAAATCCTTGACTGGGTCATGTCCACTTACAATTTGGCTTAACCATATCCACGACCCAGTGTGTCCATGGATGCTCTTGGAAGTGGCCATGGACCAAATCCCTGACAAGTATGGGTCACGGACTTAGGCCTTGACCAAGTTATGACCATCATGGCACCAAATTAGAACCAAATTTCCCTCCAAGTTCAGTCACAGTAGGGTCACGGACAAGGGTCGTGACCAAGACCACACCAATTGGGTCATGACTTTGGGTCGTGACCATCTCAATTTTTGCACACGTGTGGGTCACAACTTAGGGTCATGACCATATGGTTGACTACACACTGATGTGGAAAAATTTTAAGGGTCACGGTAATGGGTCACGACTCTAGGCCGTGACCAGTGTCCTTATACTAAATACATTTTTGCTCCATTTCATTTCTTCCAGCATCTATCTCACTCTCTTTCTCTGTGCAATTTCGATAATTTGCATTCTCTCTCTCTCTAACCCCAATTTCGTCCTATATCACTCTCTCAATCTCAAAGGTAAACCTTATTTCTTGTATGTTTGATTGAAACCCTAATGTATATGTGTGTATATGTGTGTGTACATGTGTATATCTGTGTCTATGTGTGTGTTAATGTCTGTGTATTTTGGTGTACGTGTGTATATGTGTGTGTATATGTGCATACGTGTGTATATGGGTGTATCTGTGCTTATATGTGTGTATATGAGTGTATGTGTGTGTGAATACTTTTTTTTCAAGAAAAAGGGATGTTTTATAGTTTCATATTTTGACTGGGTATGTTATATTTAGGGATTTAAAATTATTGGGTATTGTTAACATTAATTGGGAATTGTTACTTTGAGTTTAAAATTAATTTCATTATTTAAGGGTATTGTCATTATTAGTATTGACATAATGTGGTTACTTAGGGATTAAAATAAATTGCATTATTAAAGGGTATTGTCATTTAGGGATTGAAATTTATTTAGAGTATCAAATCAATTGAGTATTATTAATATTGACTAAATCTGGTTACATAGGGATTAAAATAATTTTCATTGTTTAATGGTATTGTCATTTAGGGCTTGGTATTTATGTAGAGTGTGAAATTAATTGAGTATTTTAAGTTTCTCACCCAATGACTCAAAATCATTTCAATTATCAAAACCTTAATCAAACTAATATACACTAATATACCCTTATACCTTAACCGTAGGGCTCATATTCACGCCCTCGTATATTGTTCTGAGGACCACAAATTCAAACTCCATTATATAAACCCAAAATTAAAAAAATACTTCAATTTTTAATCCTTATCTCTCTCTACTACTAGCACTCCAAACCCTAACTAAAACACAAAACCCTAACTTCTTAACTTCACAACAAACGAGATCCTCACTCCATAACCCACAAAATACAAAGGTATGTATTTCAAATCTATATTCTTGTGTTTTTATACATTTTTAATCTATATACTTGTGTATTTATAGATGTCTAAATTATGTACTTGGTATTTATACATGTCTAATCTATATAGTTGTGGTTTTATACATGTATAATCCATAACTCTATAACCAAACCCTAGTTTTCCTAAAAAATTAACCCTAAGTTATTGTACAAAACCAAACCCTACTTTTCATACATGTCTGTTAAAACTGGATTCCTCATGGTCTCCCGTAACTATAGGTGATGGATTTCCACGACCAAGTTCAGTCGTGGCACTCATATTCCTGGTTGTAATAGACCAACAAGGTTATCATATAAATGACCTAAGTTATCCGTGATTATTCAACAAATCACGACTTGGATTGGCCGTAAATTTCAATAACTCACGGTCTAACTTGGTTGTTGATTGCAATAACTCACAGCTTAGGGTGACCGTGTTTTCCTTTCCAGTTTAATATTTTATTTTCAGATG
Organism: Sambucus nigra; assembly: GCA_949130495.1. Lineage (NCBI taxonomy): Eukaryota > Viridiplantae > Streptophyta > Magnoliopsida > Dipsacales > Adoxaceae > Sambucus > Sambucus nigra. The sequence goes on along the minus strand of OX422216.1, from coordinate 362,579,147 downwards.
ATTATTCTCATTTTAAATTCTTATTACCATATTACATATCCATTAAATTGGTAGAGCTAGTAGACCACATGTGACTACATCGGTGATTAGGTGATAGGTAACGTGGTTTGTTAGGTATACTCGCTTAATATCAAAACATTCATCTGTAATCCCACTTATTTAAATTAAATATTTTTTACACTAGTGTGTCAATTATTAGTTATCTAAAACTACCTTTATAATACTAATATGTAAAATATTAGTAAATTTGTTTATTAATTTTGCTTGTCCTCTCGATGATCTTGCTCACTTAACTACATTTAGGGCCCAATACTATTTTGAGTGAGATTCTTTAGAAAATGAATCTAGCAGTGGAGGTAGGGTCACAATATAGAGCGCAATAAAGATGTACAATAGAGCGCAATAAAACATTCATCTGTATTGTGAAATAGCGACGAATGTTCTATTGTGCAGCTCCATTCCTTTATGTTTTGGCCTATCCCCACTGCTAGATTCATTTTCAGGTTCCCTACTGCATTTCTTAAGAAGATTAAAAGATTAAGGGAAGATCAATAAAGGTAAGATGAAGAACTTTCAAGACAAAGAGACGTATGCACTTTTGTTCTAGGGTTAGGAATGGTGTTAGGATTTTTGTCATATGAGATTTTTTATTTTAATTTGGTGTTTAGTTGTGATTGCTATGACTGAAGTCTGAATTGTTATGAATTAGATTTAGTTATTGGAGGTTAATCTCTCTCTTATCTCCACAGACTTCGCCACCTATTATCAGCACGTGCCATTTGTTATTGTGGTATTCTCTGGTGACCTCATGTTGCACAAGTTTTGTAGATGTTTTGACATGTGATCGATTGGTGGTTATCTTTAAATCTGTTGAGTAAAATTTCAAATGACTTAAGAATGCGATTTTTTATCATTAATCTTTATTTGATTTGATAGATAATATCATGTTCTATCCTAACCATGGACTTGTAATAACTACAAAAGAATAAAACTAACAAAGTCCCCCTCAAGTATAACTAGGAACATGGCTTGTGAGCTCTCAATTGCATCATGTCAGGTCCTTGTGGTGGTCGTGGATTTATTAGATTTCCCCACTTCCTTTCTTTGCCTAGACATTCCACCTCATTCTCTAGGCCATGGCACTTATTGATTATATGGCGGTGGCCATTCTGGAATTCACACAACTTGATTTTCTCTATTATGCCACCAAGGGTCTTCAACTTCTCTAGCCAATTAACCTTTTATTCCTTGATGATCTGTAAGATAGTCTCCACCTATCTGTTGAGAGTAGTAAATTATTCATATGATTTGCCTGCGTGAGTCTCATGCTTTATTTTCATCACCTCTGCCACCTTTTCATTCGAGGCCACTAGCGCTATGTTCTTATTTATGTCTTTGGCCTTCAAATACATTGGTGAAGGTCGTGGACTCTAACATTAGGACTCTTTGGCTAAGGAGACTAATTTGGCCTTGCAATGAAGATTGCCTTTTGTAGAGGTGATTGATGCACCTCATTAGGTGTGCCACATCTTTAGTCCAATAGTTCCTGAGTCGCCTTCTTGTTTCCTCTTTAAAATAATTAGTTTTTAAAATATCTTTACGCTCTGAGAGGTCATGAACATAACATGAAGGCATGAAAAAACATGAACCTCTTAAGGAAGAATGCAGATTCCAGCCCTTATTTTGCCTAAATGTTATTTTCACCCCAAGAACTCAGACTAAAGTGCCTTTGAGGTGTTACTCCAAGGCATAGTAGGTCCTTATATATAAATAAACATAATTTTATCAATAAATACCTAATATATAGGTCAGATCACGACTAAATTACCATTGTTGATACAAAAATTAGTCAACTGATATGGCCCAATTATTTGAAGACACGCGTCATCCAGTGTAGCATGGATATATTTACCGAGCAACTTACAACACCGAGCTACTCAGCCCGCCGAGCTACTCAGCCCGCCGAGCTACTCAACATACTAAGCATATGGTCAAGAAGATAAAATGATAAAGACATATTCAATTAACATTCTTAAATACTTTGTAACACCTTCATAGCGGTGTAAGCTTCCATAAGCAAACATACTCAAGATTAAGGCAAAATACCCAACAATACAAAACAGTGGACATAGGCCATTTCCCTAAGGATGAACCACTTTAAACATCTTTTGTCTTATTTCTTTATTCATATTTATCTGTGATTAATTAATTAGATCAAATCTAGTTTTTTTACATCAACAGATTGGTGCCCTTTGTGGGAACGACTATACGTGCATTTTTCACCCAAAAACTAATCCTAAAGGGTTGAGATACCTGAATCTAGCAACATGAACAATGATAGGAATCCTCATAACCCTCACCCTCCCCCCCAAATGCAAACGATATCACAAGAATCTTGGCCAGTTTAGCCAGGGGACAAACAGCTATGCAGGATACCATGCGACAATTCATCCAGACCTTTCAAGATGGTGCTTTTGCCCATTCAGGACAACGAAGTGTCATGCAACCATCGTCTTCATGATCCCGATGTACTGAACTTCACCGTACTGAAACCTCAAGTGATCCATCCTATCAGCCTGACTTGGCATCCCCTATAAGAGTCATAGAGTATCAAGAAAACATCAATTTGACTCTAGAATGAATGAGCGCTCTGGAAAGGTAGAGCAGATTCTCCCCTTTTGACAGCTTGGTGCTCAGGAGGAATAAAAACCCTCCTAGGATTGCGTCGAGAAATTCTCAACGACGAAATGAGTTAAGGGAAGGATCTTCCCAATCATGCCCAAATATCAGGCCTATACCTCGCCCAGAAAGATCCCAAGAGGAGAACTCAATGCGATCGGTTTCTCGTACACATAAATCGGAGGTTGGAAATAATACATGGAAAGGATCTATTCAGAGGTTAGAAGATAGGTTAGGGGAGATGGCTAAGTCCAGAAACTCTCTCCGAAGAACATTTATAAAGGAACTCCTTTTGTACAAGCAATTATGGATTTTCCCACACCCTCAAAGTTTAAAGATCCTGTAGTTACACCAAAGTACGATGGAAAAACTAATCCTATCCTCCACATGGAGCAGTACCAAGCCGTTGTGAATATCTATTCAGTTCCAGATGAGATGAGGTGCAGGGAATTATCGGGAAGTATCACCGGATCTGCTCAAATATGGTATAACAGTCTTCCTCAGGGGAAGATTGTAACTTTATATCAACTGGCAGAACTCTTTATAGTGAAATTCTATTTTGGTGCAAAGCCAGTAAAGAGGGTAGAACATCTGTTGAGTGTAAGGCAAAGGGCAGGAGTGATCACAAGGGATTATATCACTCATTTTAACAACGAGAAACTAGAAGTCATTGACTATTAGGAGAAAACATCCATTATAGCACTCATGAGTGGTCTTCTACCAGACAAGTTGTACTACGCTCTGGCCATGGATCCCCCGAAATCCATGGCAGAGTTGATGGCTAAAGAAGCTAAGATTATGAATATCGAAGAAGCTATGGCTACGAAGAAGAGTGATGAGGCAAAAGTAGAGACTAAAACTGAAGGTAGGTCTAAGAGGAAAGATCACAAGCATAATGGAGGGAATAAGCAGTTGAAAGGAAATGAAACATTGGAGAACTTGAGGAAATATTCAAATTATACCCCGTTAAAGGTGGATATAAACCATGTGCTGTAAGAGATCAAGAACAATGCGTAATTAAATTGGCCAGGAAAATTAAGGAAAGCTCCTGAAAGAAGAGATAAGTCCAAATATTACGAGTTCCATAATGACCATGGTCACCCGACCAAGCAGTGCGTAGGTCTCCAAAATGAGATAGAAACACTCATTAGACGAGGGAAGCTAAACCGATTTATTGATCGCCAGAATGATGAGAAGACCAATAACAGATCACGGTAAAGGTCCAAATGTCATCATCGAGTAAGAAATGACAGGAAAAGGGATCACGAAGATGGCCCCGATCTCCCTAAAAAGGCAAAATATCAAGAGCGTGAGGTATTTTCAATCCGTTTTGGTTCATTTTATTGTAATATAATAATAGGTGGAGATGTAGGAGGTGGTGATCATACCGCTGAAAGGAAATCTTACCTTAATGAGGCCAAGCTTTTTCATATATAGAGCGAATAAATCTAGCGGAAGAGGATCATCCGAGGAAGGTCAAAAAAGATAAACTTGTCAATGATTTTTCCAAAAATGATTCGAAAGGCGTTTTTATCCTCACGACGACCCTTTGGTGATCAAAATGAGGATGGAGGATGTAATCATCTCACGAGCATTGGTGGATAATGGTAACTCGACGAACATCATGTTGTACCCTTGTTTTGACAATTTGAACCTCAAACTCACCCAGTCAGAACCGTATCACAAGCTCCTCATAGGTTTCTCTGGAAAAAAAGTTTTTCCACTTGGGACGATCAAGTTGGACATGCTGATTGGTATCGATCCTGCCTGCATATGAAAAAAGATACGATTCTTTGTGATGGACAAAAATTTCCAATCGTCCTATAATACAATCATGGGAAGAGTAGGCTTGAAGAAGTTTTAAGAAGTTCCATCCACTGTACACCAATGTTTAAAGTTCCCGACCAACATTGGGGTGGGAATTATGAAGAGCGATCAGAAAGTAGCTCAGGAATGCTACTACTCATCTGCGGAATAAGAGGAGTTGGAGGAACCTAGGAAGAAAACCACCACTTACCAAGGGGATAAGTCTGATGAGTCTAATATTAAAACATTAGACCCCAGAGATTAAATAGAGCTCGTTAAGGGTCAAGTCATAAAGGCAACGAAGATCATTATTCTGCATGACGAACGAACAGAAATAACAACTCATATTGGCGCTTTACTTGATCTGATAATGAAACAAGAGTTGGTGGTACTTCTGAGGAAAAAAAGGCAACCATTCGCATGGAGTCATAAAGATATTCCAGGGATAGACCAAACCTTCATGTGCCATGATATCATTGTCAATAAAAAGATCAAACTGGTGAAGCAACGAAGAAGGGTCTTTAGTCTGAAGAAGAACCATGATATTTCAGAGGAAGTAAAGAAGCTACAAAAGGCTTATTTCATTGAAGACATCAAGTACCCTGATTGTTTAGCCAACGTGGTGATGGTAAAAAAGAAGAACAATAAATGGAGAATGTGCGTACAATTTGCATATCTGAATAAGGCCTGACCAAAAGATCATTTCCCTCCTCCCATAATAGATCAGCTTGTAGATTCCATGACGGGGCATGAATTGTTGTGCTTAATGGGTGCTTATTCTGGATACAATCAAATTAAGATGAAACCAGAAGACAGGGAGAGTACCTCTTTCACTAACCCATGGGGGACATCCTGTTACAATGTTATGCCTTTTGGTCTTAAAAATGCAGGTGCTACATACCAGCGACTGATGAATAAGGTATTCACAGAGTAGATCGACAAAAATATGGAAGTATACGTCAATGACATGCTGACTAAGAGTAAGAAAGCTGCTGACCATATAGCTGATCTGAGCAAAACATTTGACCAGCTGGAGAAGTACCAGATGAAGCTAAACCCGACCAAATGAATTTTTGGCGTACAGAAAGGCCTGTTCCTTCGTTATGTTGTAAACTAACGAGGTATTAAAGCAAATCCTGAAAAGATAAAATCTTTGCTAGAATTACGATCCCCGACCAACGAGAATGAAGTATAGAGCCTTACGAGGCGTATAGTCTCTCTCAACAGATTCATCTCCCGAGCAATTGATAGATGTCTTCCATTCTTTAAGGTACTCAGAAAAATCTTTGAATGGACTAACGAATGTGAGAAGGATTTCGTGGAGTTAAAAAGATACTTGGGAACACCTCATTTACTGTCCAGACCGGTGTTAGGAGAAAAACTATATTTGTACTTGGATGTCTCAGAAAATGCAGTCAGTTCACCTTTAATAAAAATAGAAGGCGGAGTGCAAAAACAAGTTTATTATACGAGCAAGGCATTCAAGTGAGCAGAGATCAGATATCCAAAATTGGAGAAGGTGGCATTGGCGTTAATTGAGGTGATGCGACTCAGAATGTGTCTCTAATGTGCGTTCACTCTAGGCTCAAGTGCAAGCCTATTGCGTTAGTAATAAACCCGGTAAGTCAGGATCGTATCCACGGGGAACTAAGACAACGAAGTTGTAACGACGGGAAAAGACGGAGGAATCCTAACTTTGACTCTAAAAAGAAAAGGAAACGGTTTGGTTTTGAGAATTGACTACCCTAAGTGCAATTATGAAAAGATGCAGTTATACTAAATTACCCAAAATACTGATGAAAGATGATTTTAAAACTTTTGAACTAAGTGATGAGAAAAACAGGACGGGAATACAATCCCCCAACCCTAGTGAATTGCAGTTATAATATTAATCATAAATTTAACTGATTGATTTGACCCGGAATTTAGTACTCCCAAGCATTATGTATACGAGTTTTAAGCCCGCGTCATACCTAATCTAAGGTCGAGTAAATCAGTATTGCGATAATAACACTCGAATTGCATTCTAAATCATCACGGTTACCCAGAGGCAAACAAGATATAAATACCTACAATCGTTATGTTCCTACGCAATACGATCGTATTCAATCACTAAATTCAGAGGATTAATGTTATACACATGCAACTAACACATCAGGCTGGGTTCATGTACCCCGGCCTTAGAAAATCTAGCCTAGCATGATGAAAGTGATGGAAACAGTGATTGATGTGCAGGGATTCATAATTAATCTAAAGAAACTTGCGAATTAATGTAGAATGAAATTGAAAAGAAGAAATAACTCATTAATTTCTACCAAAGCAGTAACAATAACACTGAGTAAAACTGGTGATCAATAAATTCGGAATAAAGCTTCAATCTTTTTAACTAAAACTGGAATTTGTAGCTAAACTAGGATTTTTGGAAAAAGAGAGGAAAACATCTATTATTCTCCCTAAAATCTTCGTGTCAAATAACAATAATAAATCGGGTTTTTATACCCTCCATGAAGTTAGGAATTTCAGCTGCAGTAGGACTTTTCTTTAAAACAGGTATGATTTGCAAATCTCGATGGCCGGACCGGTCCGGGCCTTAGGCGGACCGGTCTGCCTCCAAGGCGAATCGGTTCTTTTTATTTTGGGACGGACCGGTCTGCGGTCGGACCGGTTCTTTTTATTTTTGCCTTCTTCAGTTTGCTTGTGATTCGGGGTCTTCTGGAGTTTGGCAAAGCGGACCGGTCCGGGGTAGGGGCGGACCGGTCTGCCTATTTGACTTTTTAGCTCAAATTTGACTGCTCATATCTTCTGCTCTGGGACTCTGATTGAGGTTCCGTTTCTTCCTATGTGCTCGTGAATGTTATGTCTTCAGCTTCTCTTTAGGTACCTCATCCAAATTTCGGGTGAAAATTACGTTTTTGCCAATTTAACTTTCCTTCTTTCTTTCTTGATTCTTTTGGTTTCCTTCTTCCGTTTCTTGACATCAAATACCTATAAAGTCACTACGAAATACCAGAAACTCGGTGTACTCATTAGGATCAGTCAGTAGTAAGATTATGAGATAAAGTCAACTCAATTACGTTGTTCGAGGTGCTAAAAGTAACTAAATCAAGGGATAAATTAGGAAGAATTTATGCCTAATCAAACCCCCCTAACTTAGAACTTTGCGTGTCCCGAACAATGTAAAAGAATCCTAGAAAGGCTTAATTATTGAAAACATTTTATTGGGATATAATACCTTTTTCACGGGCAAGCGATTGCATTTAGCGTATGCAACAAGCCTTTAAACCCCTAGGTCACCCTAGTAGGACGAGTTGTGTCTCGTGAGGGTTTGCAGAGAATATACCCTCAAAATTCGACTCAAAGAAAATTCAAAATACGCAAAAATTGTGCAATTCAAACTTTTCCAGAAAATAGTCATCATCAAGTCATATTTACAAGTCTCAAACCGTAGTGTGTGCGTGCGAAGCTGGAAACATTACCGTCAATTTTCACCGATTGATCATTACGTTACTTATCCGAAAATTCATTTTGATTTCAAATTCTCACGGAATGCTCTCACAAACGAATCTCTCAGATTATGGATATTCTCTCGGTATGCGTGATATAAAGAGTAAATGTAATGGATGCAAAGTCATGCATACAAGTAGAAAGACGGAAATTTCATGGTGAAAGGATCTCATCAACGGATTACGGTTTTAAAAATGGGAACATTGCCTCTTTTTCCACGCACTTAATCTCCTTTTATGATCTTTTGGTATATTAGCTCTCCACGCGTTAACCAATTTCGCAATTTAGACTTGGTTAGTACTTTTTCGAGTTTTAAGGGATATTGGGTAAAATGAAAATGGTAGGGAAGGTTGGAATTGGAATAGCCATTTTTGATGTCCATTTGTGCTTTTTTCGGGCTATTGCTCAATTTTTTTTTCTATTTTTCACTTATTTTCTTTTCTTGCTTTTTTTGTTGAGCATATCTATTTTTTTTCTTACCCCTTTTTATGCACTTTTTGGACTTAAATTCTGAATTTTTCCATTTTTCGTAATTCCGGGCTATTTGGGTTTTTCGGGTTATCAAACGAAAGGGACAATTTGTTTGGCTCAAATTGGGTTACAAAAGGGGTAATTTTTCGCTACTTTTTCTGGCCAATATTTTTGGGTGGCAAACGATGGCCCACTTCATTGTCCAAAGTGCCAATTGCGTTACCAAATGCGTTTCGAGATGAATTATGTTTAGAGATTAGTTTTAGCACGTTTTTCAAGGCAATATCACACACATTTTTCATAACCGTTCAAAATAAAAGGATTGAGATCCTTGACGACTTTTTAGGCACTGAAAAGAACTTTAAGTTAACAATTAACTCGGATTGATTTAAAAACTCGCAAAAAGTGATAGGCTCGAATCTCACCGGGTTTGTTAATCTCCACACTTATTCGTTAAGCCGTCAATTTTCGCTCAATTTTCATCTTTAGTCAATTTCGGCTTTTTGTATGTTGAATTTTACAACTTGAGACTTCAATTCGACTTTTAATGATATTTTTGAAAACTTTGAATTCCATTTATATTTATTTTGAACAAAAATATTTTTGGGTTTTTCAAAATTTTATGATTTTTTTTTGGAAATTTCTGGGCATTTTTGAAAATTTGTGATGTTTTAGAAATACGCACTTGTGACCCCCCTAATTTAGACTTTTGCATTGTCCTCAAGCAAAAAGGACTAAAATCTAAATAAGGAAAAATAATAAGTGTGAGAAATAAAACAAACAAATGGAGAAAAATGCAGTTTTTATTACAAACAGGAATGTGTTACAAGTACAAGGAAAAGCATACAACTGTGAACAGGAAAAAACAAATAAAAAAAACTGCCAACACTATATCAAGCTTCACCGGGGCGGGGGATGGGAAGAACCTAACACATTGGGATCATAGGGGTTATGGTAGTAGGATGGGAGTGGCATATTTGGATCCCCTTGGCGCCGATAGATGTCCGCTTGGAAGCGGAGAATTAAGTTCATGTCGCGCCGGTAGTCGGTCATAAGGTTGTCGAAGTTCGTTTCAAGCGCCGACATTCGATCGGATAGGTCGCTTCCCGCGCACTCAAAATCTGGGTCGTCCTCCTGGTCGACCGACTCTTCGTCCGGACCGATATCCCCCATCTCGACATCCTCACCTACTGCGTCTGCTTCTTCTTCGCTCTCGCTCGAGGAAGCCTCCTCTTCACTATCACCGCCCCACTGAGCCCGTAGGATAGCTAGCTGTTTGGCGCTCTTGGTGCGGGTCCCTTGCCCAAAAGGACCGAGAATGCGAGTATGATCGATCGGCGCCGCTATGCCAGCAACCTTAAGGATGGAAGTGATGAAACGGGCATAGGGAAGTGGGGTGGTGCCCTTCTCATCCAAGGACGCGTTAATGATATTCGCGTATAAAGTGCGGCCCAATTGGATGGAAGTGTGGGGGTCAAAGAGGTGATAGGTCAATGTAGCTTGCCGAGGCCGCATGGCAGAATCGTTGGACATTTGCAAAATATTGGCGCACACAATCTGAAATGTGAGGTGCGCCTTCTAGTTTAGGCATCCAACGGCGACGGTTTTCCCCGTCCAAGCCACATTCGGCGCAATTCGGGCCATGATGATATCCTTGTCGACCGGGGGGACATTTCGGGGATAGGTAAATTCGGGAACGTCCGGGACATCCTACTTAGCCAACTTGGTCGTGAGATGAGCTAAGGAAAATGGGATGACATTCCCATCCACGTAAGCTTCGGCCTCGAATTGGGCCATCCGAACTAGAGTACCATAGAATGAGCGGACTTCGGTGGCCCAAACCGCTTTGTAGCATTGGTTGAGGAATCGACACCAGCCCCGAGCCATGAATAGGGCGGTGACAGAGTTAGGAAGCCCTTCCCATTGGACAGTGCGCTCCATATGGAGTTTGCGGCCCAAACCGAAAAATTAATTGCACCATCGATCCTCTTAGCGGGAGCGGAACTCGCCATGACCAGAGGGTTGGATCTCGGTGGAGTCATATTTGGTGGGGGCAACACGGGGAGCCATTGAAACAAGAGTATTTTTTCTAAGAAAAACTAGAGAGGGAGAAGATAGGATTTATGTTGGAGGTGTGAAGAGAAGGGGAGGGATTGGGGTGTATTTATAGGGGAAGGGGTAAGGGGAGGGATTGGAATTGGAGGGAAACCGTTTGGAGGGAAAAGGGGGTGGATTTGGGAGGGAAGGGTTAGGGTTGGGAGGAGGGAAAATGGATTGGAGGGAATGAATGGGATTGGGGGGAAAGGGGGGTGAATCTTGGGAAGGAAAGAATTCAGAACTGTAGAAGGCGGACCGGTCCGGGGTAGGGGAGGACCGGTCTGGGTCTTTGACTTTTCAAAAATCCTCCTAGCGGATGGGTCCTTTTGAAAACTAAAGGAACTGGTCCGGGGGCGGACCGGTCCGACCTTTAAAAGAACCGGTCCGGACCCAGGGATTTTGGGCTAATTTTTCTTCACTTGGTTTCGATCTCTCTTCTCCGAAAATATTCACTTTTGCGACATAGTCCCTATCAATCTGGATTAAAGCCCTCTCGATTTTGCTGGTCAACGCCCTTTGACTCAAAATCCCAAATCACATGAATGCTTTTCCCGAATGAACCGAGTCCTAACGACTCTCACAACACACACGATTCTCACCCCATACACGTCGGGGGTGCGACGACCTCGCTGTAACAACTCACTCAACCCCGTAAACGGGGTCCGATAACCAGACGGTGTCGAACTCTTCTGCACATGCCTCAAGATATGGCTTTAGGCATTGTCCATTCACTTTGAATGTATTTCCCCCTTTTAAATCATCTAATTCAACAGCTCCATGGGGGAAAACATTCTTCACGACGAACGGGCCAGACCATCGTGATCGCAACTTACTCGGAAAGAGGTGAAGCCGAGAGTTGTAGAGAATAACTTTTTTCCCTGGAAGAAATTCTTTTTGTCGAATGATGCTATCATGAGAGAGTTTCATCTTCTCTTTAGAAATTTTGGCATTCTCATACGCATCATTGCGTAGTTCTTCTAACTCATTCAATTGAAGCTTGCGAGCTTCACCGGCCTTGTCCATGGCATAATTCAATTGCTTAATTCCCAATACGCCTTGTGTTCGAGTTCAACGGGAAGATGGAAAGGTTTACCATATACAAAGTGAAAAGGGGACATCCCGAGTTGATTCTTGTATGCGGTACGATAGGCCCATAGTGAATCGTTCAATCTAAGTGACCAATCTTTTCGGGTAGGATTGACGGTCTTTTCAAGGATGTTCTTGATTTCCCAATTCGCTAGTTCGGCCTGCCCATTCATTTGTGGGAGATAATTCATTCCAACCTTGTGAACGACGCCATACTTTCTCATGAGCTTCGCGAATGGCCTATTGCAAAAGTGCATGCCATTATCACTGATTATCGCTTTCTGTGCACCGAAGCGGGAAAGTATGTGTTCCTGTAGGAACTTTATCACCACCATGTTGTCATTTGTCTTGGTAGCTATAGCTTCCACCCATTTAGAAATGTAGTCTACCGTGAGAAGGATGTATAAGAAACCATAGGACGGGGGGAAAGGGCCCATGAAGTCAATACCCCAACAGTCTAAAATCTTAATGATGAGTATGGGGGTAAGAGGCATCATGTCTCGTCGGATAATGGCTCCCATCCGTTGGCACCTATTGCAAGATTTGAAAGCATCGTTTGCATCCCAGAATATTGTGGGCCAATAGAGGCTGCATTGTAGAATTTTAGCGGCCGTCTTTTTCGTCCAAAAGTGGCCTCCACAAGCTTCCGAATGAAAAAATTGGATGACTTTCGGGATCTCGTCATCCGGTACACATCATCGAATGATTTGATCGACGCAATATTTAAAAAGGAATGGATCATCATAAAAGAACATGCGCGACCAAGTAATAAACCTCTTCTTATCTTGCGATGTCCAATCGGGAGGGACGGCTCCCATGACAAGATAGTTCACTATATCTGCAAACCAGGGATACGAAGAGGTAGAAAAAAGTTGCTCATTCAAAAATTATTCGTCTATGGGTACGGGATTACTAGGTACGTTGGACGAAAGCCGAGATAAATGGTCGGCAACAACGTTTCCTACTCCTTTCTTATCTTTGATGGAGAGATTGAACTCTTGTAGGAGTAGGATCCACCTTACGAGGCGCGACTTGGCATCTTTCTTTGCAAGTAGGTATTTCAAAGCCGCGTGGTCGGTGAAGCAAGTAATAGGAGAACCAATGAGATATGATCAGAATTTATCAAGTGCAAAGACTACCGCTAGCAACTCCTTCTCCGTGGTAGAGTAGTTGAGTTGAGGTCCGGTAAGGGTCCGGATAGCGTAGTAGATGACATGAGCTTGCTTCTTTTTGCGTTGGCCCAAAACAACCCCTATCGCATAATCGCTCGCATCACACATAAGTTCGAATGATAAGGTCCAATCTAAAACTTGCATGATGAGAGCGGACACAAGCATGTTTTTCAATTTTTCAAAAGAGCTTTGGCATGCTTCCATCCCCTCAAATGGGGTATCCTTCATAAGTAGGTTGCTTAAGGGTCTAGCGATGGCGCTAAAGTCCTTAATGAACCTTCGATAAAACCCCGCGTGGCCCAAGAATGAGCGCACGTCCTCAATCGATTTAGGTGGGGGCAGATCAGCTATGACATCTATCTTTGCCCTATCAACCTCTATTCCCTTGGATGATACTATGTGGCCAAGAACTATTCCCTCGATGACCATGAAATGGCATTTCTCCCAATTCAGCACTAAGTTCTTTTCCACACACCGGTCAAGTACTTTTTCCAGCTTTCCTAAACAATGATCGAAAGAGGTTCCAAAAATGCTAAAATCGTCCATGAACACTTCGAGTCCTCTCTCGACCATGTCATTGAATAAACTCAACATGCACCTTTAAAAGGTCGTGGGTGCATTACACAAGCCAAATGGCATATGTTTGTAAGAAAACATACCAAAAGGGCAAGTGAAGGTTGTATTCTCTTGGTTAAGTACATCCACCTCAATTTGGTTATATCCGGAATAACCATCAAGGAAATAATAGTAAGGGTGGACCGCTACTCTCTCAAGCATTTGATCAATAAATGGCAAGGGGAAATGGTCTTTCCTAGTTCTCGCATTGAGTTTTCGGTAATCAATGCAAACGCGCCACCCGGTGGTGGTACGTTGGGGAACTATCTCTACCTTAGCATTTTCAATCACTGTCATTCCCGACTTCTTCGAGACGACTTGAATAGGGCTCACCCACTTACTATCCGAGATTGGGTAGATAATCTCGGCATCCAATAGTTTGATAATTTCGGTTCTCACAACTTCCTTTGTGTTGGGGTTTAGTCTTCTTTGCATTTCTCTAGAGGGCTTGACATCCTCTTCGAGATGGATCTTGTGAGTGCAAATCAAAGGACTTATGCCCTTCAAATCAGCAATGCACCAACCAAAATCACTTCGGTGCTTCCTCAAAATTTTCAACAATTTACCCTCCTACTCTTCGTCTAGGCTAGAGGAGACAACAACAGGAAATGTATCATCCTCTCCTAGGTATGCATATTTAATATGGGAGGGGAGTTTCTTCAACTCGAGGGTTGGAAATTTGTCACTGGAAGGAACCATGCTTGTATCCCTCGGAGGTAACTCCTCAAATCTAAAAACCCAATTAACATCTCTCGCGTCCTCGTCCGACGTACTCTCATCGAGTAACTCACTCAACTCCCTAACCTCCTTCTCGAAGTCGGTGTACGTCCCCTCACTCTCGTATCTCACCGCTAAACAGGACTCTAAGGCATCGCCACAGTAATTTTCCTCAAAATATTGCTCTACTATCTCATCTATGAGGCTCACCGCGTGAAGCTCATCTTCCTCCCCCGTATGTTGGGCTATGTGGAAGATGTTGGTTTCCAAGGTCATGTTCCCAAAGGTGAGTTGCATTCGCCCATTCTGAGTATTGATAATTGCATTAGCCGTAGCTAAGAATGGATGCCCAAGGATGATGGGAACATGATTGCTCGAGTTGAAGGAGGGCTCCATGTCCCAAATGACAAAATCAACCGGGAAGTAGAAAGTGTCAACTTAGACGATCATGTCCTCGACAATGTCTCGTGGGATCTTCACTGTTCGATCCGCTAATTGGAGAGTTACCTTTGTGGGTTTGAGGCCTCCCAAGTCAAGTTTCCTATAGATGGAGTAAGGGAGGATATTTACGCTTGCTCCCAAGTCAAGTAAGGCTTTTTCGATTTTATTCTATCCAATGATGCAGGATATGGTGGGTGCACCGTGATCTTTCAATTTAGGCGGGAGATCATTTAGTAGAATAGAGCTCACATTTTGTGCTAGAAAGATATTCTTCTTTACCTTCATCTTTCTTTATACCGTCAGCAAGTCTTTGATGACTTTAGGATGAGCTGGAATTTGCTTAATAGCATCAAGAAAAGGTAAATTCAGCTTTACTTGCTTAAGCACTTCTAGCACATCTTCACCTAGGTTTCCTTTTTGGTAGGAAATCAACCATTGAGGAAACGGTGCCGCGGAGGGTGGTTTCACTACTACCTCTGGCTCACTAGTGTCTTCTTTGTCACTCTCATTCAAGGGGACGTCTTTGGCCTCTTTCGTGCCGGGAGAAATCTCCTTGTCTTTTATCGTGTCGTGTGGGGGAGGTGATAAATCAACGACTCTCCCACTACGAAGAGTGGTCATAGCTTGACATTGCTCCTGATGTTCAGTGGAGGTGGAGCTAACACTAGTTTGACCTTGGGGAGGTCTTTGGCCTTGGGAAGGAAACTTGCCCTTCTCTTGGACACTCAACGAGGATTGTATTTTTGACAGACTTACATTTATGTCGCCAATCAGACGATCATATTTGGCATTAGTTACGGTCTGGCTTGCGATGAATTGATTCATGGTATCCTCGAGAGTTCTCCGCAGTGGCGGAATATACGCTCCTTGAGGTGGTGGTGCTTGCACATGTCCTTGCATGTGTGGAGCTTGTTGGAAGTGTTGTGGTGGAGGAGGGGCAACATGTGAAGGAGGGTTCATTGCGGCATGTTGTTGCCCATAGCTAAAATCGGGATGGTTTTTCCTTGAAGGGTTATATGAATTCCCGTGTGGGGCACCGAAATTTCCCTTAAATCCTCCTATACCACTAACTTGCTCCTGAAGCATAACTTTGTAGGCGGGTATCGCCGGGCATTCCTCAGTTGAATGATCCGCCTCACAAATCGCACACACCTTGTCGAAGGGGTTTGGTACGGATCCAGTTGGTCCTTTTCCATATATCTCGCATAGGTCTCGAAATCCTTTCTCAAGCATCTCCAACCGACTATCCGTCATAGAATTCTTATTTAAGTGGAGATTGTTCGATGTGTTGGGAATAATTTCTTGAGAAATCTTGACTGCAACTCGTTCCATGATGGAATCGAGCTCGGAGGTAAAGACCATAGCCAGGTCTTAGCTTTATCTTTAAGCGAGAAAGGGAAGAGTTTGAGGCGGATCACCTCTTATGTGCAGGTTTGATCGTTAAGAGTATCGCACACGTCCTCAAATTCCCTAATATGGAGGTATGGCTTTTCAGAATCCATACCGTGATAATGCGGTAGCATCTGGATCATCCCATTTTTAAAACGGAATTTCTTGGCATTATACGGGAGTATAATGCATTCCGGAGTGACAGTGCACTCGGGATATAAGAATTCTCTCAGCGGGCGGTATGGGGGCTCTTCCTCACCGGCGGGTGCACTGCCGTGTTGCGACATCTCTTCCTCACTTAACGACTCGGTACTCTCACTGGGTGTGCTCGGAGTGTGTCCTAAGAAGGAAAACGTAGTGTTATTTGAGATTGTGTGCGACGGTGTGGGAGGTGGGATCCAGAACTGTGGGGCGTATGGAGTGTGAGGACTATCGGGATTATACTCAACAATTGGATTTTCGTGAATGTTGGTTGGAGTATTATGGGGTGTGGGAGTGAGTTCAGAATTTTGCATTAAAGCTTAAGAGAGATGATGATTGTGAATCTTTTTGTTCTTTTTGAATAATTTCTTTTTTATGTTTTTGGATTTTTGGAGATTTTTGGTCAAAGCTTTGGATTGACTCGATCTAATCCTAAGTCTACCTAGTTCTCCGGTAACGGCGCCAAAAACTTGACGCGACTCAGAATGTGTCTCTAATGTGCGTTCACTCTAGGCTCAAGTGCAAGCCTGTCGCGTTAGTAATTAACCCGGTAAGTCGGGATCGTATCCACAGGGAACTAAGACAACGAAGTTGTAACGACAGGAAAAGACGAAGGAATCCTAACTTTGACTCTAAAAAGAAAGGGAAAATGGTTTGGTTTTGAGAATTGACTACACTAAGTGCAATTATGAAAAGATGCGGTTATACTAAATTACCTAAAATAATGATGAAAGATGATTTTAAAACTTTTGAACTAAGTGATGAGAAAAACAGGACGGGAGTACAATCCCCTAACCCTAGTGAATTGCAGTTATAATATTAATCATAAATTTAACTGATTGATTTGACCCAGAATTTAGTACTCCCAAGCATTGTGTATACGAGTTTGAAGCCCGCGTCATACCTAATCTGAGGACGAGTAAATCAGTATTGTGATAATAACACTCGAATTGCATTCTAAATCATCAAGGTTACCCAGAGGCAAACGAGATATAAAGACCTACAATCGTTATGTTCCTACGCAATATGGTCGTATTCAATCACTAAATTCGGAGGATTAATGTTATACGCATGCAACTAACAAATCAGGTTGGGTTCATGTACCCCGACCTTAGAAAATCTAGCCTAGCACGATGAAAGTGATGGAAACAGTGATTGATGTGCAGGGATTCATAATTAATCTAAAGAAACTTGCGAATTAATGTAGAATGAAATTGAAAAGAAGAAATAACTCACTAATTTCTACCAAAGCAGTAACAACAGCACTGAGTAAAGCTGGTGATCAATAAATTCTGAATAAAGCTTCAATCTTTTTAACTAAAACTAGAATTTGTAGCTAAACTAGGGTTTTTGGAAAAAGGGAGAAAAAAATCTATTATTCTCCCTAAAATCTCCGTGTCAAATAACAACAATAAATCGGGTTTTTATACCCTCCATGAATTTAGGAATTTCAGCTGCAGTAGGACTCTTCTTTGAAACAAGTAAGATTTGTAAATCTTGATGGCCGGACCGGTCCGGGCCTTAGGCGGACCGGTCTACCTCCAAGGCGGATCGGTTCTTTTTATTTTGGGGCGGACCAGTCTGGGGTCGGACCGATTCTTTTTATTTTTGCCTTCTTCGGTTTGCTTGTGATCCGGGGTCTTCTGGAGTTTGGCAAAGCAGACCGGTCCGGGGTAGGGGCAGACCGGTCTGCCTATTTGACTTTTTAGGTCAACTTTGACTGATCATATCTTCTGCTCCGGGACTCCGATAGAGGTGCTGTTTCTTCCTATGTGCTCGTGAATGTGATGTCTTCAACTTCTCTTTAGGTACCTCATCCGAATTCTGGGTGGAAATTACGTTTTTGCCCTTTTAACTTTCCTTTTTTCTTTCTTGATTCTTCTGGTTTCCTTCTTCCGTTTCTTGACATCAAATACCTGTAAAATCACTACAAAATACAAGAAACTCGGAGTACTCATTAGGATCAGTCAGTAGCAAGATTATGATATAAAGTCAACTCAATTAAGTCATTCGAGGTGATAAAAGTAACTAAATCAAGGGATAAATTAGGAATAATTTATGTCTAATCACGAGGCGAGCAGGAGAATGAAGCAATATTTTATAGCCTATACAATAGTGGTTTACACTGACATGCCACTCAGACAAGATTTACACAAGATAGAAAAATCTAGAAGATTTATGTATTAGGCAGTGTAGTTAAGGGAATATGAATTTATCTACGAGCCAAGTTCTTATCTCAAAGGGCAGGCGGTGGCAGATTTCATCACTGAATTCACCTACCCAAATACCTCCAACCAATAGGGGGCAAATGCATAACAACCCATAGATGCCAAAGGATCATCAAAAATTGTTCCCTATCAACTCCTAGCAGCAGACCTGCTGAAAGGGACGGGGATGGTGGCCGAGCAAGAAGAATCCTCTGGTAAGATCCCAGAATTAAGGAACGATGAAAGGAAGCACTAGATATTCCATCAGGGGACTTTGTCAGACCAAGGGCTTGATAAATGTATCTGTTGATGTAAAAAATTAGATCGTATCTAATTATTCAATCACAGATAAATAAATGAGACAAAGAAATTTTAAAGTGGTTCAGCCTTATAAGAATGGCCTACATCCACTGTTATGTTATTGCTGACTGTTTGGGAATTCTCGATTACAAGTTCTATCAAGAAATTCCCCTCCTCCTACAATGAGGATTGTACAAGGTATTTATAGCCCTGAGGCTGTAATGTGAAAGGATAATACATTCAATGTTGTACATGTGAAAGGGTAATACATTCAATGCCCCTTAAGCGTATGCGTCTGACTGATAAGCATTTAATGAACAGTCAAACTGTTGGTTATCCTGCTATTAATGCTTTGTTCGAGGTGCAGCTCGGACTGCCTGAGTTGCTCGGACCACCTAAGCTTCTCGGTACTCAAGAGTTCCTCGGTACTCAAAAGTTCCTCGTAGAGTTCTTGTTCCTCGGAGCGTTTGAGTTCCTTGGGGAAGCAGTGTTCCTCGTTGTAGTATGGTTCCTCGGAGCGTCTGAATTCTTCGGAAGTGTTGTTGTTGCCACATAGATTGCCATGTGTCTTCATTCAATTGGGCCATGTCAGTAGAGTAAATTTGGTATCAACAGAAGCCCCCAATGTTTCATAGTTCAAAATTTGAGGAGTATGGAACATTCTTTCTCGGAATATGGGAGTTTTAAATGGTCCTCCTGATTTTTAGGAGTGTTTCCTTTGTATTTATTTTTCCTTCCAAATTCGTAGAATCAGGCTTTTTTGAATTTTTTATAACCGCCTCGATCTCCGCGTACTTTTTGTCCTTCTAGCCGCCTGTAGCGTAATCGTTTATTTTTGTAATCATTAACTTTATCGTTTCCCAAGGCAGACTATTTAAGCGTCACAGACAATCCCATCGTCTTCTACTTTTTCAAATTTGTATCTTCGAATTTTCCATTGTCTTACTCTCTTGTGCGTTCATCCTTTCCATCGTTCGTTGTCAACAAATCCACTCTTTTTATGTAAGATATTCTTCCTTCTTCTTCATCATGGTTTATCTTGTAGAATCGATTGATAATTTTCGCTCTGATTTCTCTATTCCCTCCTGGGTTATTTTGGAAGAGCTTTCTGAGCCTTCTGACTATTTTCGTTTGGCTGAGGGACATTGGTTCCCCAGTCTCTTTGTTGCTGAGTGTGGATTTTCTTTTCCTCCAAACCCTCTATGTCTGGAATTATGTCAATACTTTGATGTGGTTCCTGCAAGAATAGCCCCCAATACATGGAGAATAGTTAATGGGGTTCATAGACTAAATCAAATTCATGAAACTCGCATAGGAATTCCAGAAACCGTGTTTTGTTATAGATGGGTTGTTGGTGATAACACCTTTTATTTAAAGACTAGATTTTTAAATAGGGCTTTAGTGGTCAATCTCCCGGATGCCAATAGGGACTATTTTGAGCACGGGATTGTCATAAAAAATTGGCAACATGCTCCTTTATCTGGAGATGAAGTGTATCAGGGTCCCAGATGCCCTCCATATGGAAATGGGATAGGTTATTTTTATTTCATTTTATTTATTTTGAAATTATGCTTCCTTTATGTTCGATAAAATGTGCCACTGATATTTTAATTTTGATTTATTTGCAGTTGATAGCAAAAGAAAGTGTCCAAAAGAGGCAAACGTTAATATAAGGCACTTAAAACTTATCTGGAGTCTGCATCAGACGGTTGCCGACGAGCACATTAGGTCAGCTTCATATTTGCTGCAGTACAAGAGCTACACCACTTCTTTTACTGCTCGTCCGGTAATAAGTGAAGTAGAACAGTACCAGCTTCTACCAGTTCTTCGCCTGAGTCACACGTTCCTTTAAGTTAAAGGATGAAGAAAAGAAGACCTCCCACCCTTTTTGAGAAACCTTCCTCTGGTGCTGGAGAGGCAAAAAGAAGTAAACATGATGTCCCAAAAGGGACAAAGAAAATTGATGCACCCCCTCCGGCTACTCCTGTGAACGTTGCCGAGAAGCCCCCAGTGGCCTCGAGCAAGGCTGCTGCTCGAGGCGAGGTGATTGTCATACCACCGACCAAGAGTTCCTCCTTGGTTGAATCTATTCCTGTTCCCCCTAGGAAGCTGAAGAAGAGCTCCTTGGTCAATTTGGCTGAAACCATCTCTCAGCCTCCAACTACTGGAACTGGTGTTCCTACTTTTGTTCCCCCGAGCTCTGCCATGAGCTCGGTGAAGACTTGGATCATTCCCGAGATCCAAGGTATTGAAGAGAACCTTTCTCGGTATATGGTTACATCATTGGCTGCTCGCCATATTGCTTCTGTAAGTCTTATTATTTTGAACTTTTCATATTTCCTTTGTTATATCTGTCTCGGACTTGCTTTCATTTTCTTTTCACAGTTGGTGAGTTGCTTTAATACAATATTGAAGAAAGATGAAGCTATTAAAGCTTCAAGCTCCTCATCTAGTGTGGAGGAAGCTCTGGAGGAAGCTATTAAGTCTTTGGAAGATTCTCGTCAGAAGTACGATGCTGACAAGGTGTTTGGGAGAAGAAAATTACCTCCACCGAGCAGGAGAAGGCTCAAGTTGTTGAAGTCTCCAGGGGGTTGGAGAAGAAAATAAATGATTTGGAGAAAAAGAATAAAGAGCTCGAAGAGAAGCTCAAAAATGCTGGGGAGCTTCAAAATAAGCTCAAGGCTACCGAGGAGGAGTTGGCTCAACTTCGGGAAGTAAGTCGGCAGAAGGAAGAGGTTGAGAATAAATTGAAGACTGCTGAAAACCTTCTGTCCGAGAAGCTTTCCTCGGAGAAGTTAAAGAGGAAATTGGCTGTGAAGAATTCTTTCAGCGCTGGCTGGGATAAAGGGTGGAACAAGGGCTTGGCTGCCATGATGTCGCAAGTAGAATATGGCAGCCTCAAGTACTTTAGAGATGGGTGGGTCGCACCTCTTCAGGAGATGAAGGTTGATGAAACTTCTGAACTCTTCCAGCGACACATCCCTGGTCCCCCTCCAACTCCTGAAGATGAAGAAGAGGACAAAGCTTCCTCTGAGGAGTCTTCCATGGTGATGGGAGATCAAGTTTCTCATCCCCCATCCATCCAGCCTGCTAATGAGGAACTTCAGCAACTCGTTACTTCATCCGAGCAACTACCAGCGATCCCCGAGCAACTCTCTGTTCCCTCCGAGCAACCTACCTCCTCGTCCTAGCCTCCCGAGAAAGTTTTGGGAGATAAGGAAAAGGTGTAGAGTTGTTCGGGTTTCTTTCTATTTTATTTTTCTTGGTCAAATGTAACTTCTGAACCTTGTACTTCTGACCTTTGTAATGTAATAAAATTTGAACTTTTGCTTATGCATACTGTTGTCTCTCTTCTTCATGCTTTGTTAGTACTCTTATTGATTATTTCTTTTTCTTCCTCTGCTAGTTTCTGGATAGGATGGAATTATTGTCTGCTCATGATACAAAGCTGTTACGTCAATGCAATGAATACTTTAAGGTTGGTCACACAGATTTGAGTGCAGCACAAATCGTCGACATCCTCGGCCAAGATGCTTCGAAACAGGTAGTTGAAGCCTACCAATACTTGAAGTGTCTGCTTGATCGTGCGGTGGCCAATAATGTAGCTTATTATGATATGATTGAGGATCTCCAAGTCACTCTTGAAGACCTTCAGCAACAATATAAGGAATCCACTGCCCTCTTGCACGAGGGGTATGAGAAGAAGTATCAGCAAACTATTGCCGATAAGGGATACGATAAACTTTTTGCTGGCTACGATGTAAGGGAGAGAACTCTGAGGGCTGAGGTCGAGGAGTGCCGAAAAATAGCCGAGTTATTGGAGCAAGAGAATAACAACTTGCATAGAGAAGTATCCCAATTAAAATACGTTGCCTCCACCTCAAATGCTTTGGTCCCAGTGACTGATGAGGGATTCTCATTCTTGGAGGTCGAGAATGCCAACCTGAGGGATAAGTTGGAAACCTTGAAAAGGTCTGGCCCTTCTACATCTTCTCATGGACGAGTAAGAGCTCCTCGGGGACGAGCAAGAGCTGCTCGGATTCCTGTCGAGGAACAGAGGACTCAATCTGCTTTAGAGAACCAAGCTTTCCAATTGATGGAAAAGAACCAGGAGTTGGCTAAAATGTCAAAGAAGATCAGGGACCTGGAATAGAAGCTTTCTGCGCAGAAGTCTGTCTTGGAGAATAAGGAACTCTTCATCAAAAATCTCCACAAACAGCTGGAAAGATTGACATATCAATTCCACAAACAGCCCAGGGAGTTCTGGATGGCTGGCTACAATGAGGCTCTCTACCACTTGGACAATCGTATCTAGAATGCCAATAATGAGGGCTACAAACAGGGATGGCTGAATGTCGGTCATTACCTGTGGGACTACCATGATCTTGGGCTGCTCGACCTACCCGTGCCACCATTCAAATTTGATATGAGTTGGATCCTTGCTCAGGCCATTCCTCGATGCTTAATTTCCAAATATCTCGGCGACTACAATATCCATTCAAATGTCGAGTTATCTCGTCCCGAGAACCTCCTAGATCGACCATCCGTGATGAATATCAGGATGTTAAAAGATCTTAACTTCATAAATTATCCTCTTGCTTTAAATGATCCGCATGCTGGCAAGGAACCTGTTTCTAAAGCAGAGGGGAAAAAACCAATAGAATAGGAATATTGATGTAATAAATTTGTATACATTTCATTATCAATGTAATTTGTTTTTGGATTTAATGAAAGACTTTCATTTTTTTCGCAATCTTAATTTCCATTATCTTGTAATTATAAAACACTTTACATCTGTGCGTGTGTATCTGTTAAAAAGATAACAATATTGTGTTGTTTGTCGATCAACTAATTGTCGACTAGTTTGAATTTGTGGTAATCATTTGGCAAAAATGATGTTTTGTTTCTCGACCAACTTAGTAATAAAGTTATGAGTATCAAAAAATTTTGCTCGATCATTTTCTTGTATTTATGAAAATGTTTCCGACCAACCAAGGTCGGTAAATTTTCCTTGTCGACCAACTACAGTTAGTGGGTTTTTAACCCCGACCAGCCATAGTTAGTGGATTTTTTTTCTTGACGAGCAACTTTGGCACTTTTTGGAATAATTTTACCTCTCGACCAACTTTAGTTGGCGTTTTAGAGAATATATTTACTTCCTAACCAACATAAGTTGGCATTTTTAGGAATACTTTTACTTCCCGAGGAATACAAGTTTTACTTCCCGGAGGAATACAAGTTTTACTTCCCGGAGGAATACAAGTTTTACTTCCCGAAGGAATACATTTGTTTCTCGACCAACCTTAGTTGGCATTTTCGAGAATAAATTTGAGTAGTCCGAGTTTTGCCGAGTAGTGTGTAGCACTAGTATTCCCCAAAAAACTTTCAATAAAAGGAGAGAATATCCATCACTGATAATACTTGCGCAGGTGCTCTGCGTTCCATGCATTCTTAAACTCCTCCCCTTCTAAAGTTGCTATTCGGTAAGTTCCTGGTCGAACCACTTCTGTAACTCGGTATGGTCCATCCCAGTTTGCCTCCAGTTTGTTGTGCTTTTGAATCACTTTTTTTAGCACATAGTCTCCTTCTTTCAGGTCGCACTTCTTCACCCTCTTATTGTAGAACAAAGTTGTTCGTTGTTGGTATGCAGCATTCCTGATGGTTGCTTCTTCTCTAACTTCCTCGAGCATGTCTAAATCCAATCTTCTCATTAAGTCGCTGACAGAGGAATTGAAATGCATTACCCTGTGTGTTGGGAGGCCCAACTCGGCAGGTATAACAGCTTCACTTCCAAACGCTAGCATATATGGAGATTCCCCTATTGCTACTCGGGGAGTAGTTCGGTAAGCCCACAGTACTGACTGTAACTCGTTGATCCAGTTTGCTTTTGCGTCACTTAGTCTTTTCTTCAATCCATTCAACAGCGTTCTGTTTGTCACTTCAGTTTGTCCATTGCTTTGAGAATGGCCTGGTGCTGAGTGGATCTTCAAAATGTTTGACTGATGACAATAGGCAGCGAACTCCTCGTTATCAAATTGTGTTCCATGGTCTGTGATTAAGGCATGAGGAAGACCATATCGACAAATGATGTTCTTCCAAATAAATCGGTACACCTTGTCGTACGTCATATCGATGAGAGGCTCAGCTTCTACCCACTTAGTAAAATAATCCACTGCGACGATGAGGTATTTGAATCTTCCTCTGGTCGTTGGTAGTGGCCCGACCAAATCTATTCCCCACATGGAAAATGGCCAAAGGGAAGTGATGGGTGTCAACAATGCTTGTGGAGTTCTTCGGATGGAGGAAAAGCGCTGGCACTTGTCACATTTCTTGGCATAGGCTATACAATCAGCCCTCATCATCGGCCAATAGTATCCCTGCGTCATCACCCTTTGCAAAAGCGTTCGACCTCCTATATGGGCTCTACAGGACCCTTCATGGATCTCTTCAATTAATTCTTTCACCTCGGAGGGATGTACACATCTTTGCAAACCTGCCATAATTCCTCGTCTATATAGAACACTGTTAGTTAATACATACCGAGAAGCTTTAAACTTCAATTTCTTAGCTGCGAGCTTGTCAATTGGTAGTTCCCCCTCCTCAATATATGCCTTGATGGGATCCATCCAAGATGGTCCTAAATCAAGGGTAATAAAATTCGTCATCATATCTTCATCTATACTCCGACCATCTAAAACTTCAATTGGGATTGTTCTTCGTAGCTCTGTACGAGTAGCTGATGCTAGTCGAGCTAGGGCGTCTGCTCTTGCATTCTCCATTCTTGGTATTCTGACCATCTGAATAGCAACAAATTCTCATACCAACTCCATCACCTTTGCATGATACTTGATCATTAATCCTCCTTTGACTGCAAATACTCCCATCATTTGGTTTATGATCAATTGAGAATCACTGAAAACAATAACCTGCTGCGCCTCCATAATTTTTGCCAAATTAAGACCTGCAATCATGGCCTCATACTCAGCCTCATTATTGGAAGCTTTGAATTGGAAACGTAGGGCGTATTCCATGTCGACCTCGTCTGGAGTGCTCAAAACTATCCCCGCGCCACATCCTGTAGTGCAAGATGAGCCATCTACATATAGCCTCCATATAGGTAACTCGTCTTCAAATTTCTGATCTGTCAGAGTTCCTCGATGGAATATTTGTTGCTTCCTTTCATCCTCCCCTGATATTTCTTGCTCTTCATCGATCATTTTTTCTTACCCTTTTACCAACCTGAGTTGGTCTGACCTCGAATTTGATGATCCTGTAACATCCACTTGCCCTTTTACTAACCTAAGTTGGTCTGAGCTTGTGTTTGATGATCCTGTAACATCCACAGGTTGATCAACGAGCAACTTTTGCTCCTCGGGGGTATCAAGATAGGTTAACTCTGCTATAAATCTGCTATAGCCTGCCCTTTTAGCATTGATCTGGGTTCATAAAATATATCATATTCACCGAGCTCTATTGCCCAGTACATCAATCTCGCTGATTTTTCTGGTTTATGAAGGGCTTGCCTCAATGGTATATCAGTATATACTACTATGGTATGAGCCTGGAAGTATGGCCTCATTATCCTACTTGCCTCAATCAGCGCCAGTGCCAACTTTTCCAGCCTTGGATATCTGATCTCTGCTCCTCGAAAAGCCTTACTTGTGTAGTAGATTGGTTCTTGTACTCCATTCTCCACTCTTATCAATACCGAACTAACTGCATTCTTTGACACTGCCAGATACAAGTATAATTTTTCTCCCATTACTGGCCTAGATAGCAGTGGATGTGCTCCCAAGTATTTCTTCAAGTCTTGAAAAGCCTTCTCACATTCATCATTCCACTCAAAAGTCTTTCTGAGCGTCTTGAAGAATAGGAGACATCGATCAGTTGCTCGCGATACAAATCTGTTGAGTGCTGCTACTCGTCCTGTAATACTTTGCACCTCTTTCTTCGTCGTTAGAGATCGCAGCCCTAATAGAGCTTTGATCTTTTCAGTATTTGCCTCAATGCCTCGTTGATTGACAATATACCCGAGAAACATGCCTTCTCGTACTCCAAATATGCACTTGATCGGGTTCAGCTTCATTTGATATTTATCCAGTTGATCAAAAGTCTGACTTAAGTCAACTAGATGATCAGCAACTTTCTTGCTCTTTGTCAGCATATCGTCAACATAGACTTCCATATTACAACTGATTTTTTCAGCAAAGACCTTGTTCATCAGCCGCTGATATGTTTCACCTGCATCTTTCAAACCAAAAGTCATAACATTATAACAATAAGTTCCCCTAGGGGTAATAAAAGAAGTACTCTCCCTGTCTTCAGGTTTCATTTTAATCTGGTTGTAACCAGAATAAGCATCCATGAAGCTCAGCAGCTTGTGTCCCGAGGTAGCATCCACCAGTTGATCAATTCGGGGCAGTGGAAAGTGATCCTTTGGGCATGCTTTGTTGAGGTCGGTGAAGTCTACACACATCCTCCACTTGTTATTTTTCTCCTTTACCATGACCACATTGGCTAACCAGTCTGGATATTTAACATCTTCAAGGAAACAAGCTTTCTGGAGCTTCTCGACTTCCTCTTGTATTGCTTGATTCTTCTCGGGCTGAACACTCTTCTTCTCTGCTTCACAGGCTTGATCTCCTTATTCACATTGAGTTCGTGACATAAGAAATTTGGGTCTATCCCGGGCATATCCTCATGACTCCACGAAAAAGTTTGTTTTCTGCTTCCTAGGAAAGTTATCAATTCCTGTTTCAATGAGGCTTCCAACGACGAACCTACTTAAGTAGTTCGTTCAGGGTGCTCGTCGTCCAGAATGATATTTTCAGTAACTTCCCCCACTTGACCCTTCACGAGTTGCGACTCATCTCTAGGATCCAATGTTTCAATTTCTGCACCTTCATCCACTTGATAGGTAGTAGTCTTTTTCCTTGATTCCTCCAGTTCCTCTTGCTCGGCGGATGAATAATAGCATTCCTGAGCTACTTTCTGATCACCTTTCACAACTCCTACTCCAAAATTTGTTGGAAATTTTAGGCATTGATGAATCATTGATGGTACATCCTCAAACTTCTTCAATCCTACTCTTCCCATGATGATATTGTATGATGATTAAACACTCTTATCCATCACGAAGAAGCATATTCTTTCTGTTCGACAAGCAGTCCACGTACTAATGAATATATCCAATTTGATCGTCCCAAGTGGAAATACTTTCTCACCAGTAAAACCGAGGAGGGGTCTATGATAAGGCTCTAGTTGAGATAGCTTTAGATTTAAACTGTTGAAGCACGAGTAGAACATGATGTCTGCCGAGCTACCATTGTCTACCAGTACTCTTGAAATCATTACTTCCTTCATTCTCATCTTGATCACCAATGGGTCATCATGAGGATATAGGACACCTGCAAGGTCATTCTTTGAGAAACCAATGACCAATTTCTCTTTGTTCACCTTTCTCGGGCGATCCTCCTCAGCTAGATTTATTCGTTGAATGTACGAGCAAGCTTGAGCCTCACAGAGGTAAGCTTTTCTCTCTGCAGTAAGGTCTCCTCCTCCTGCATCTCCACCTATAATAACATTACAACTGAGAGAGTAGCTACAGCGGAAATATTGCGACTTCTCAAATAAAAACTAATTTTAATTAATCCCAAATTTTAGTTAAACCCGAAGACATGCATCTAGATGATTTATCAAATAAAATATAGCATGCAGGATAAAAATAAACAAATTATATATAAAACCCTTTTAACACAAACAAACCCTAAACATGCAGCAGTATGTGATTGAATAAATAGATAATCTATGCAAGAACATTCAAACACATGCAATTAAGGAAAAATCCCCCACAGGGGCAAAACCATTTATTTTCACTATAATTTGTAAGAAAACGGCTTACAATCGGATTACAATGAAAATACAAGTTGACTAAGAATTACCCTCGGGTATCGGATTCTGTAGTCACGGCTGGAATTATCCCTTTCCAGTAGGGCTGCAATGAAGAAGAAGAACGGTCTCCTCCACAAGGGTTGAACAAACCAAAGTTGTGTTCTTGGGTTGCAAAAGGATTCACAAAGGATTGGCAATGATGTTTGAATCAAAACATGAGTCTTGGGACTCAAAAATATGAAGACTAGATGTATTTGGACTCTCAAATTCGTCTCCTAAAGTCTTGCAAAACAACTCTCCCGAAGTTGGTATTTATAGAAAAAAATATGAAGAGTCCCACGTTCTTAAAACTCTAAAATTCTATCCAGCGTACAAAAAAAACAGCATTCTTTAAGGAATTTTCTCTATCTTCAAAAGGTCATAACTCCTTCACCGTAGCTCGGATTGAGGTGCCGTTTTTTCCAGTATCTTCGTTGCGGCGAGATCCTAAACTTCATAGTTGACCAGACCTCCGAACTATGGATGTGAAATTACGAAAATGCCCTTGAACTCTCCTATTGTGCCTTTTTTTTTCACTGTTTTGACTTCCCTTGCGTACCACTTGCATTAAGTCCCTAAAATCTTGGAACGTTAAGTCATTGAGGCAGATGTGGGACATATTAGTGGAGATAATGCATGCTTGATTCCCGGAATTCGTATAGAGGCCGTCATGTGAGATCGTGAGGAGACGTGCCAAATGTAGCGGCGTACGACATAAATAAATGAAACATTTCGGACATGTGAAAAATGTCCTTACAAATCTCCCCCTATGTCTATGCCGGTACATACATAAAAAAATCCGAATTATCAAATATGAAATTGCCTATACAAATCTACCCTCCCATGAACCCAAAACTGGAAAAGGTACAAATGAATAGTCTTCATCGTTTGTTCTTTAATTCTTCAGGAATCTCAAAACTTTTCTCATCAGGGTGTGCAACATATAGATCTGCAATCTTCATACCTACACACATGAGACAAAGCAAATACCACGTGACATATCGAGTTTGAAATGAGATAACATGGATATCAATATATGATAAAAATATAAGCAACATCTCAAAAACTCCTCCAGAATTCAAACTCCCCCATAATATGATAATTCTTTCTCCCCCTTTTTATGATGTCCCCAAATGGACAAATTAGAGAAATAAATCAAATAAGCAAGTGCGGGGTGACACTAGGATAAAAACACACCATGAATAAACAGAAAGCAACCAAGTCAATGATAGCGTAAATGAAGTGGTGTGATCAAATTCGATAGGAAAATCAATGCATACAAACATGACATATGTGCACGATGAATATTGGATATTCCTAGCGAATGAACTCAAATGCTTCCTTTGGTGTAAAAGAGTGACAGTATAAGATATTGACTCAATCAAATCAACAAATCAAAGCTCAAAATGATTTTCACACCAATAACGTCCAAAATGATTTTATGCTTTTTCAGGACTTTCAAGGAAGTGCAAACCCGTTTAGATTCTCCAACCAAACTCCCTCAGATATTGTATTGAATAGAGGCATTCTAAATTCTCAAACTTTGGAGAATTGATGGTGAAACCTAAGTGGCCCATATTTGGCATGAATTGCTTTTTATTGCCTTTAAATTTTTTCGGGCTCTTTTAACCTCTTTGGACCTCGGATATTAAAATTCCTCCATTTTTTAGGTCCTTTTTAACGGTGGCTTTTGCGCAAAGGATAGATGATTACCTTTCGCAGCCCCTCCCCGTTATACAAAAACACACAGTCTCACCAAAACGGTTTTTACATGCATTCCAATCTTGTCAAGTTTTATCGCATATTGTACATTGTATAGACATGATTGAGATGAAAACACGCAAGCCAACATGAGATAGACAAGTGCAATAATCAAATATAGCCGTGCATGTGTGCAATAAAGGATATAGGAGTCAAACATGTAGGAAGATATCACTAATTACATCTCAAAGACTCCAATCAATGTAAAGT
This sequence comes from Sambucus nigra, assembly GCA_949130495.1. Classification (NCBI taxonomy): domain Eukaryota; kingdom Viridiplantae; phylum Streptophyta; class Magnoliopsida; order Dipsacales; family Adoxaceae; genus Sambucus; species Sambucus nigra. The sequence goes on along the minus strand of OX422216.1, from coordinate 362,548,561 downwards.
ACATGGATGAAATGATGTAGCCTCTCAAATCTCTATCAAACAGTCACATGAATAAATGGAATGAAGTTGTGACTTGGCTATCTTACATGCTCATCCATAAAAGAAGAAAAATACAAAAATCTTTTTGGATTTTTTCAAAAATTTGGAAAAATAAAATCTTTTTGTGCTTTTCTCAAAATTTTTCTTAAAGGAAAATCTTTTTGTATTTTTTTTTCAAAAGAAATATAAAAAGCAAAAAGAATAAAACAGAGCAGTACAACAAAGTAATGGTACATATAAAACAGACTAGCAATAGGAAGCATATGATATAAACATGAAGAAGCATCCTATTCTTGACATAGACCAACCGCTCAGTCAACTGTGCAAATCCCTAAAGATTTCCTAAGACTCTCAAATCTAAGGGCATCTAAAGGTTTCGTGAAAATATCGGCTAACTGACGGTCGGTAGGAACAAACCTCAGGGATACGACTTTCTCTTCAACTAACTGACGAATAAAGTGCTCACGTATCCTGATGTGTTTTGTGCGCGAATGCTGAACTGGATTGCGGGATATGTGTATCGCGCTCGTGTTATCACAGGAAATGGTCATGGTGTCCTGTGATATCCCATAATCCTCCAGCATTTGCTTCATCCACAAGAGTTGTGTGCAACAACTCCCGGCGGCTATGTACTCAGCCTCCGCAGTGGACAAAGAGATGGAATTTTGCTTCTTGCTCAGCCAGGAGACAAGAGCAGAACCAAAATAGAAACACCCACCAGAAGTGCTCCTACATCCATCTACATCCCCAGCCCAATCGGCATCCGAGTAGGCGGACAGACGGTCATCGGTATCAAAGGAATACCAAATCCCGTATGAGAGAGTCCCACTTACGTATTTAATAATACGTTTTAGAGCAAGTAAATATGACTCTTTTGGGGATGCCTGATAACGCGCACAGACTCCAACACTAAAGGCGATGTCGGGACGACTGGCAGTCAAGTAGAGGAGACTACCTATCATACTCCGATATAAGGTTTGCTCTACATCCTTGCCTGAAGTGTCCTTACTAAGCTTGGTAGTGGTACTCATAGGTGTACGTGCATGCTTAGCGGAGTCTAAACCAAATTTCTTCACTAGGTCTATAGCATACTTGGATTGGGAGATGAACATCCCATCCTCTAGCTGACGAACCTGGAGACCAAGGAAGAATGTAAGCTCACCAACCATGCTCATCTCAAACTCACTTTTCATCTCCTCCTCAAAGTGGTGAGCATGCTGGGAGCATGTGGATCCAAAGACTATGTCGTCCACATAGACCTGGGCAACCAAAATAGCACCGTCATCTCTCCTGAAAAACAACGTCATATCTACTCCCCCTCTCTTGAAGCCACGAGCTAAGAGATAAGAAGTAAGCCTCTCGTACCAAGCACGGGGTGCTTGCTTCAAACCATACAAGGCTTTCCTCAGATAGTAGACGTGCTCAGGGTGCTGAGGGTCTTCAAACCCTTTTGGTTGTTCCACATAAACCTCCTCCTGTAGAATGCCATTCAAAAAGGCACTTTTGACATCCATCTGATACACCTTGAAGCGCAGATGACATGCGATGGCGAGCAGAAGACGGACGGACTCAAGCCTCGCAACAGGAGCAAATGTCTCCCCAAAGTCTACACCCTCTATCTGTGTGTAGCCTTGAGCGACCAACCTAGCCTTATTTCGGATTATGGTACCATTTTCATCCATTTTGTTCTTAAAAATCCACCGGGTACCTATCACATTAATCTCACTAGGTCGGGGGACAAGTTCCCAGACATCATTCTTTTTAAACTGAAGCAACTCATCCTGCATAGCAGATATCCAGTGTTCATCCTTGAGTGCTTCTTTATGGTTCTTGGGCTCGCTTTGGACGTGTAGCAAAGATGGCTAACAACGTTCTCTAGCTGAGCACAAGTCTTGACCCCTAGAGTGGGATCACCAACAATGGCAGAAGGGTCATGACTCTTGCGAACCCAAGCAGGTGTGTCCCCTAACACAGGAGTAGGGTCCACAGAGTGTGAGAGAGGAACAGGTAAATCACTGTCAAAACAATCCTCATCCTCACACTGAAGGTTAGGATCAATAACCGTCGGAGGTTCGTCCTCTTGCACGGTGACGTTTATTGATTCCATAATCTTAGAGCTATTCATGTTAAAAACCCGGTACGCTGTGCTATTCGATGAATATCCTAGAAATATTCCCTCGTCGCTTCGGGAGTCAAACTTTCCTAATTGCTCTTTATCCCGTAGGATGTAGCATTTACTCCCAAAGACACGGAAATATGCCAAGTTGGGCTTCTTGCCAGTCCACAACTCCTAAGGAGTGTGAAGTGTGTGTGGACGCAGATACACCCTATTCACCGTGTGGCATGTAGTAGACACTGCCTCTGCCCAAAATCTTCTAGAAACTTTACGACCTAGAAGCATAGATCTAGCCATCTCTTGGATCGTTCTATTCTTTCTCTCAATAATCCCATTTTGCTGAGGAGTTCTCACAGCAGAAAACTCATGTTTGATCCCAAGGCTATCACAGTACAAATCAACCTTTGCTTCCTTGAATTCAGTGCCGTTGTCACTACGTATTCTGTTAATAGTGACACCGTGTTGATTTTGCAGGACACGGCACTTGGTCGTTAAGAAATCTACAGCATCGGATTTCTCTCTCAGAAAACCTACAATGGAGTATCTGGAGAAATCATCTACCATCACGAGGATGTACCTCTTACCACCTAGACTCTCAGTACGAGTGGGACCCATAAGATCCATGTGAATCAACTCCAGAACACGAGAGGTGGTAATGGAATGTAACTTCCTATGAGGACTACGAATTTGTTTTCCCAACTGACAGGGTCCACAAACGGTCGAAGTTGACTTTCCAAGAGATGGTAAGCCACGTACTAGGTCCTTTTTAGATAAACAATTGAGATCTCTAACGTTCACGTGACCTAGACGTTGGTGCCACAGATCCATAGGAGTGATCGTGGCGCTGTTGCAGACAAGTGAGGATGTGGGCTCAGTCCCATAGCAATTATCCTCGGTCCTCACCCCTTGCATCAAAAGTTTACCGGCTTGATTGTAGACTTTACACGCGTCCCGGTCAAACTTTACTGCAAAGTTAGTGTCGCACAGCTGGCTAATGCTGAGAAGGTTTGCTTTCAAACCTTTGACGTACAAAACATTTTCTAGCTTAGGAAAACCAGGTAACTCGATAGTACCTCGTCCTATAATGCTAGACTTACTCCCATCTCCAAAGGTGACTCTGCCATATTGATAATCCTCAAGAGTAGTAAAAAATGAGGCATCACCTGTCATGTGTCTGGAGCACCCACTATCAAAATACCATTGAGAGGTATTATGTGCTTTGAGAGTAACATGAACAACAAAGGCCTTTTTATCTTTCTTAGGAACCCAAGCAGAGATGACCTTTTATTTGCCTTTGTTGGTTTTAGCTGGAATGTAAGAAGCATTCACTAACGGCGAAGACATCCGTCGAAATTCTTTCATCAAACTCTGAGTCGTGGCAGCTAAGAACTCAACTCGCTCTCTCAGACTAGAAAACTCATCAGTATGTCGTGGTGGAGCAGTAGTACGTCGTGTCCGACCCATGCTATAGCAAGTTTCCCTAAGGTGGCCTTTTCTTTTGCAATAAGTACAAAAGAGCTCAGTCAAAGGCGGACCTTGGTTTGCTTTTCTTGGTCGAACTCTCCTTCGAGGTTTTTTATGGTGACCATAAGGAGTTGTAGTAAACTGAGGAACTGGTCCAGGTGCAATTTGGGACGTGGAGGCACCATCATATCCAATTCCTTGACGATCACCAAAACCTAAAGCGGGGCCGAGGAGCATCTTTCCCATCTTCCCAGATCTGTCCTCGATTTGTACCTTGACTTCCCGTGCTTTCTCAAGATCATGAGTCAGCTGGGCAACAAGGGCTTCAAGTTTCTTCCGAGTCTCCACGGAGGAATGGAGCTGACTCGTAAGACTAGCCACTTGCTTGATCAAGTCCCCTCTCTCTTTCTCTAGAGTACTCTCTCTCTCTCTAAACAAATTCTCATTCTCGACACAGGTAGATTCTCTCTCTCTCAGGGCGGTGCAGGTGGAGAACTCTCTTTCTCTCGCTTTCCTTAAATCTTCCTCTAGGCAAGTGATCTTAAGAACTAACGCTTTGTTACACTTTTTAGTTTTAAAAGACTCAGAATATAACTCAGCGTAGGCGCGTTGTATATCACTCTCGCTCTCACTTGTGTCATCCTCCCCCTCACTCACATCGATCTCACTGTCGAGGTGTCCCTGTGAAGCATCATCCTCATCGTCGTGAGGAGAACTAGGAGTGCTCACTTGGCTGGCCATGAATGCGGTGAAGTTACACTCATGCGGTGACTCATCTTCAGAATCCACCGTCTCGACCTCACAACAAGGACACCTCTCAGATTCGTTTTCAACAGAAGATTTAAAACAAGAGTTTGTGTGAATTTTCCAAAATTTTTCAAAAATTTGACATCGAAGATCATCAAAACCATCAAAATCCATTTTTGTGCAAAATCAGAATCAAAACACAATAACTTAGTGCAACAGGCTCTGATACCAATTTGACGACGTGAGAAGTCAAATTGTATCAAAAAAAATAAATCCTCGAAAAATCAGGATCACGCGATAAATTAGCGTAACCCGCTCTGATACCAATTTGACGACGTGAGAGGTCAAATTGTATCAAAAAATAAATCCTTTAAAAAACAGGATCACGCGATAAATTAGCGTAACCCGCTCTGATACCAATTTGAGAGAGTAGCTACAGCGGAAATATTGCGACTTCTCAAATAAAAACTAATTTTAATTAATCCCAAATTTTAGTTAAACCCGAAGACATGCATCTAGATGATTTATCAAATAAAATATAGCATGCAGGATAAAAATAAACAAATTATATATAAAACCCTTTTAACACAAACAAACCCTAAACATGCAGCAGTATGTGATTGAATAAATAGATAATCTACGCAAGAACATTCAAACACATGCAATTAAGGAAAAATCCCCCACAGGGGCAAAACCATTTATTTTCACTATAATTTGTAAGAAAACGGCTTACAATCGGATTACAATGAAAATACAAGTTGACTAAGAATTACCCTCGGGTATCGGATTCTGTAGTCGCGGCTGGAATTATCCCTTTCTAGTAGGGCTGCAATGAAGAAGAAGAACGGTCTCCTCCACAAGGGTTGAACAAACCAAAGTTTTGTTCTTGGGTTGCAAAAGGATTCACAAAGGATTGGCAATGATGTTTGAATCAAAACATGAGTCTTGGGAGTCAAAAATATGAAGACTAGATGTATTTGGACTCTCAAATTCGTCTCCTAAAGTCTTACAAAACAACTCTCCCGAAGTTGGTATTTATAGAAAAAAATATGAAGAGTCCCACGTTCTTAAAACTCTAAAATTCTATCCAGCGTACAAAAAAAACAGCATTCTTTAAGGAATTTTCTCTATCTTCAAAAGGTCATAACTCCTTCACCGTAGCTCGGATTGAGGTGCCGTTTTTTCCAGTATCTTCGTTGCGGCGAGCTCTTCAACTTTATAGTTGACCAGACCTCCGAACTATGGATGTGAAATTACGAAAATGCCCTTGAACTCTCCTATTGTGCCTTTTTTTTTCCACTGTTTTGACTTCCCTTGCGTACCACTTGCATTAAGTCCCTAAAATCTTGGAACGTGAAGTCATTGAGGCAGATGTGGGACATATTAGTGGAGATAATGCATGCTTGATTCCCAGAATTCGGATAGAGGCCGTCATGTGAGATCGTGAGGAGACGTGCCAAATGTAGCGGCGTACGACATAAATAAATGAAACATTTCGGACATGTGAAAAATGTCCTTACAACAACCAAATGACCCAAAACGTATTGAAAATACCTCTCGTTCTGGCTGCCTTGGTCTCTTGGGAAGATCTGGGTCATCTTCTGGATCAACTTCATGGTTTCTTTTCTTGTTCTCCTCTGCACGACGAGGAGATCTAGACCTCTCTCTTGTTCGGTCGTTGTTTCTTCTTTCGTTTCCACGATCAACATACTTTGCCAGATTTCCTCGTCTGATGAGTGTTTCAATCTTATTCTGAAGAGCTATGCAATTTTTGGTCATATGGCTATGATCTTTATGAAACTCGCAATATTTTGCTTTATTCCTCCGGTCAGGGTCTGCCTTCATTTTCTCTGGCCAGTTTAATTCCTCGTTGTTCTTTATTTCTTCTGGAACATGGTTGATGTCCTTCTTCAAAGGAGTATAATTATCGAATTTTTTCATTACTTCCCATGTCGACCTAGTTTTTGAGTGTTTGTCATTACCATTGTTCTTATGTTCTTTCTTCTTAGCTTTATCACCTTCCACCTTGGTTTCTTTGGCATCCATATTCTTCTTCGCAGCCATCGCCTCCTCGGCATTCATAATCTTGGACACTTTTCCCATCAGGTCTGACATGGTTCTAGGTGGATCTTTGGCCAAAGTGTAGTACAACTTGTTTGGCAGTAGTCCACTCATCAAGGCGGTAATCGCTGTCTTTTCCTCATAATCAATGACTTCGAGTTTCTCATTATTAAAACGAGTTATATAATCTCTGGTACTCTCACCAGCTTTTTGTCTAACACTTTACAAATGCGCTACTCGTTTAATTGGCTTTGCCCCAAAATAGAAATTCCCAATGAATAACTCGGCCAGTTGAAGAAAAGTTAAGATCTTACCCCGAGGAAGATTATTATACCATATTTGAGCAGATCCGGTAAGAGTTCCCGAGAATGCTCTGCATCTCATCTCATCTGGAACAGCATAGATGTCGGCTGCAGCTTGGTATTGTTATATATGAAGGACAAGGTCAGTCTTTCCATCATATTTGGGGGTCACAACAGGTGCTTTGAACTTTGATGGTGTTGGAAAATCTACAATGGCCTGGACAAAAGGTGTTCCTCGAACAAAAGTTCATTGTAGAGGGTTCTTAGCTTTAGCCATTTCCCCTAATCTATCCTCCAGCCTCTGAATAGAGCCTTTCCACGCCCCATTTCCTTCCTCGGGCCTGTTAATTCGAGCAACTGATCGCGTTGATGTGGCTTCCTGGGATTTATCTTGATGAGCAGCTGGTCGCGACTGGGCAGATCCTTCCCTTAAATCTGATGGTCGTCGAAAACTTCTCTATGCAACTTTAGGAGGACTTCTACTCCTGCTAGGTCCTAATCGATCAAAAGGTGATACCCTGCTTAACCTATCTAGCGCACTAGTCCTTTATGGAGAGAGAGTGATACGTTGTTCAGTATCTGTGGCTCACACTGACGAAGTTCGTCCAGGTTGATAAGAAAAATCTTCAGACTCCTCATTGCGATATGAATCGGTACGCCTAGTACGCGAAGAAGGTGCACGGGTATTTCTTCGAATACCTCGTGGTCCTGAATGGGTTGGTGCACCGCCATGGAGTTTTTGTATGAGTTGTAGCCTAGTTTCTTTCATGACGGTCTGGCCCTGAGCCAGATTTGTCATTATTCCAGCCAGATCTGGGATATTTGGCGGAGCAGATGGATTTGGAGGGCTTCCAGTGTTTCGATTGCTGGATTCTGGAATATCAGACATTTGTGATGAATTATTTTTTATGAAAAATGATATTACCAGTCGTTTCCCATAGACGGCACCAATCTGTTGATGTAAAAAATTAGATTGTATCTAATTATTCAATCACAGATAAATAAATGAGACAAAGAAATTTTAAAGTGGTTCAGCCTTATAAGAATGGCCTACGTCCACTATTATGTTATTGCTGACTGTTTGGGAATTCTCGATTACAAGTTCTATCAAGAAATTCCCCTCCTCCTACAATGAGGATTATACAAGGTATTTATAGCCCTGAGGCTGTAATGTGAAAGGATAATACATTCAATGTTGTACATGTGAAAGGGTAATACATTCAATGCCCCTTAAGCGTATGCGTCTGAATGATAAGCATTTAATGAACAGTCAAACTGTTGGTTATCCTGCTATTAATGCTTTGTTCGAGGTGCAGCTCGGACCGCCTAAGCTTCTCGATACTCAAGAGTTGCTCGGTACTCAAAAGTTCCTCGTAGAGTTCTTGTTCCTCGGAGCGTCTGAGTTCCTCGGGGAAGCAGTGTTCCTCGTTGTAGTATGGTTCCTCGGAGCGTTTGAGTTCTTCTGTTGTTATTACCACGTGTCTTCATTCAATTGGGCCATGTCAGCAGACTAAATTTGGTATCAACAGTATCCCTATATAGAATTTGTATGTTGATGGTTCTCCGTGTGCAACGAGCTGCGGAGATGGAATTATTCTCAATAGTCCAGATGTGATAGATATAGAATACGCTTTGCGTTTCCAGTTCAAAGATTTTAACAACGAAGCTGAGTATGAAGTCGTAATTATGGGTCTCAATTGAGCTAAATCATTGAATGCAGAGCAAGTAATGGTGTGTAGTGATTTCCAACTAGTGGTGAATCAGTTGCTAAATCTTTATGCAACAAAAGGATAGTTCATATCAAGGTATCTAGCTAAAGCTATAGAGATTGTATCCAGTTTTGTAGCTGTCTAAGTAATCAGAATACCAAGACTGGAGAATGCAAGAGAAAATCAACATCAACAACCACTAACTAAGGTTGGTCAGCAACAACAAACATAAGCAATAATGTTGGCACAACAATCATACAAGGCAAGGCCTGTTTGATTGTAGGTGACCTCAAGGGGCATCTAAAATTAGGCAAGAAGATGGTTAAAATATCCATAGCTTAGGCACCAAGGCAATCTAGATAAGATTTCTACAACTAAGCAGGAAAATGGGATGAAAATAATTCCATGGCTTAGGCACTTATGGGTGATAGGTCAATACAACTAGGCGAACATATGGGGCAAAGTTCCATTGTCTAGGCAATCAAATCAACATAGGATAAATTGTCCCTTAATATATATACATATATTTAGCAATGCAAAGATTGACAATAAAAACGTCATACAATTAATTTATTTCCAAGGAAATAGAATTACAAAAGATGATGTTTCATTTAGGAATTACTAACTAAACACAAATAGCCTATTCTATTGGTTTCGTTCCTTTAGATTTAAGTATAGTCTCCATTCCAGCTAGAGTATCATCAAGAGTGAAAGAGGAGTTAATAAAATTCAAATCTCGTAGCATTCTGGTGTTGCTCAAGCTAGGTCAGTCAAGAAGATTTTAGTTGCAATGGGTTAATTTTGGAAAAAAAATTGAGTCTTGATATCTTTGTATCAAGTCTATCGAGGTGTAATATTACATGAACTGAATACAAATAGATAATTTACCATGATAGTGATTACCGAACCGGATCAAACATATTCATTCCATGTCTGATATTTGGTAAAGGTAATGGTTTTTAATTTTTTTTTATTTCCATGGAGTTTACTTTATTTCTATGCAGTGAAAACAAAAGACTTTATGTTAAAAAATTGAAACGAATTTCAAAATGTTTTTTAACAAAATGTACCACCCCGCTTATTTCAATCACGGGTGATCAAGCCTTTACTAAAATAAAACAAGACTCTCATCTGGTTTGTTCTTAGAATTAATGTCGAAACCAATTTAAATTACTAAGTACCTATTAATTAAATAAGCCGGTGCCAAATATTATCTTTCATTAACATCCAACATCACTAACCAAACCACAATAATCCCATACACATTATTCAATATAGAAGAAACTACTATGTAAAATGTAAAGCAAAGATAAATTGATAAATTCCCCGAATAAACTATCGAGTAAAAATACAACACATTCAATCCATCCGACTAAAATTATGATATACATAAGTTTGAATGAAAACGGGCAACACGCCTAACCAATACCGTAATAGAGAACCTAATCTAGAATTAAATAGTGAAGCGGTTACTCAGCAACCTTCAAGCCTCCACTTCAGTTGTAGCTTCAGTTCCAGATAAATAATAGTCATACATGGCATCCTTGTGGCTAGACAACTAAAAGTTTTTGGAAAATATATTTGATACGGGTTAGAGCCCAAAAACGTTTAAAAATATTTGCAAGTAATTAAGATGGTGTATATAAATATGCAGTAAACATTTCCATATTTAAGTCGGTGTTACACTCCCATGACATACCCCTCACCTCTCCACTATAATGCATACATCTTAACCCGCCTATTTACCCTACCCTGCCTAACTAGTCATGTTACAAATCTCACTAATACACCACTCTACCCCAAGCATCGTTTATCATTTATTTCTTAGTTATTTCTCTTATTATCTTACTTAAAAATTTCATCATTTATCATTCTCATAACTTTATCCCAATTATATATATAATTCACTCTTAAAGTATTAAGTTTGTATATATCTACCACCTAGTATATATACGTAAAGTTATATACTACAGCAAACACATATATGTCGTGTATAATCGTCATCCTCGAAGTAACAAATCATTGGAGGCCATCCCCGGAGTACTAACTCATTAGGTGCCTTTCCCAAAATACTAACTCATTGGATGTATTTCTTTACAATGTTATCATCACCAATGGCATACTCACTTCATTCCAGTTACCGACGGTCGGACTCTCACACCGACTAAGTAAAATCGAAAACGTATTGGAGGCGGTCATAGTCCTTTGATAATGAGTCCTAAAAATACCCTAATCGTATCACTTTGAATAAGCATCACACAAGGTATAAACATGATGATATGACCTGGGGTAGATACTTAGCCTGCTATGTTTCGCCAGGAAAGATCATCAACATCGTACAACCTCCGTTGATAGTATTAGAGGGGTATGTTGCACATAAATATTATACACACGGATATTATTCATATTTGTATATATATTGTCTCTATACCCGTATATATTCACATAATCCAGTTAATCTGTGTCAATCAACTGAATCATTAGCCACTTATCCCAAGTCTATCCCTCGACTCTTAATTTATTTTAGTTCTCCTCAATTAAATAAATAAAGTAGCGCCACCCAGCTAAAATTCCCAGACCTACTCAACCGGTCCATCAAATATCATTATTAAGTTTATTAAGTAGTTTCACTCCGGTAAAACAATCAGAATTACCCTACCATCCCGTGCATCAAAATTTTCAGGAATTCCTCCTACTTAATTCGTTATTTAAAATTACTTGTCAATTATTTCTCGCGCTATCTCTAATATAACTTTAATTACCCACTCATCCCTAGGTAATTTTAAATCTTTCCATATCACCATAATTATTATCCCTCATTCTTACGGGTTTTTCAACTTCATTTGAATCCTCTAAAAATTTCCTTTAATTGAACAACCATTCTTGGACCGACCATAAATCCGAACCGGGTCGGCCAGACTGCAAACCAGTTCACCTAGAAATCTAAATTTGTTCACCTAGACATGAGAACCGGTTCGCTACCCATGTTCAGCGTACCTTTTTCTCCAATTTTGTCCCAAAGCCCTTCAATATGTATATAACCTAAGGAAATGGATATTATACTTTTCTAACTATAAACAATCATCCAAATACAAAAGATTTATCTAATGTCATCAATTTAATTCATGGATTGGGTTTATAAGAAGAACATTCCATCATAACCCTATATTTTGTTTCAAAACCACCAAATAAACATATTCAATCTCTAAATCTCTAATATGATTCTCATTCCAGCAATATTAATTGGTAGTATATCATCAGTTAATCAACTAAGCTACACATGATATCAAATTCACCAAAGACCCCATTTTTGTGCAAAAACCTTCCCCAAAATGGTTTTGTTTTGCACCTACCATAATACGAACACGAATCACCTCAATTTAATATAAATCAAGTTAATTACTTTCCTTGGAATGATTATAGTTTCTGATCTCATTTCTTTGTGACGAGTTTAATGCTAAAATATCTTGAGTTTCCTCCCAAAATAGCGTCTCTAACCTTCTCCTTTCTTTCTCATCTTTGTCTTCTATATTTTAGGGTTTGTAACTAATGGGAGGGATGCCTCACGCACCTAACATTTATATTTTAAGCCACTAATTCAGATATTAGGTTATTAAGCTATTTTAAAAAGACCCATACACCTCTACATGAGTTTAGGCTGGTCTAAATAGTCCCCCGTAACCCAAATACTACTCTCGGATACTTAATTCTGCCAATCCCAGACCATTTAAGATTAACCGTGAATTCAAAATCGCCATCCTAGTCACTCTAGATAAGTATCCTATCTCAACCATAAAATAATTTACTCATAAGCCCCGATTGAGATATCGTCAAAAGTCCCTCCGTTCTCACTCACTACAACGTACTAACAATTCCTTGTATTTTATTTAATATAAACACATTTAATCAATTTACCACATAAATATAAATCTTAATCTCCCAAAATTGATATTTATTAAATATGCAACATTTTATTTTAATTAAATTACTGCACACGTGTAATTTAAAAATACTATAAATAATTAAATTGATAATTATTAAAAAATATTGGGTGTTACATACTTCCCCCCTGCAAAGGAATTTCATCCTCAAAATTTGGATATGTTCAGTACTAAAAACATTGGATCTTTGAACGCAATGAATCCAAAAGTATTCAAAATTAACTCATAATATTATTTTGGTGTTTCCACTATACTTACACTGGTGGTAGCAATTTGACTGAAGGCCCACTCACTATAACACAAGATTAGCAATAGGTCCATTCAAACTCTTACATACCGATATATTTCCTTATGCTTAAGGTCTAAATTTGACAATGACATGCAAAAACTATCGTGAATCCTCTAATAAGACTCAAAAGACTAGAATACACTCCACCACTTCCATAGGTGCCAATTTCCCTTTTTTTCCCAAAACATGTAAGTCCCATCATCGGCGACACACACAACAACCCCTGACCTCTCATGTCAAACTTCAAAACTTTAGTTAATGGCGATAAACTCCCACTATATTCTTGAAATATATGAAAAATGACATAGAGCAACTTAATACTTGTTGATGGACCCAGAATCACGTCGGGCATGGGAAGATTGTTATTCCCCAAAGGGTGGATGGAAGAATCTTCATAGGAAACCTTCCTCGCATTCCTCGCATTCTCTAACACTTTAATCACCTCTCCCATCTATCCATCAGCCTATTGGTGAAATGTATAGATCAAAATATAACTTTATCCCCGTCATCTCTTGACACTCTCTGTTTGGGGTGGGACTCAAGGCTCTCATCCTGATTCACAACAACCTTGGGCGACACTTTGTGTATGTTCATTTTATCATTTCAATGAAATATTGGGCACACTATCAGATTGTGTAACTCCCAAGGTAGCAATAACTACTTCATATTGGTCAATCCATTCAACAAAACTGATGGAAATCTTGACCTTATCGCGATGTTAATTATAACGCCTCGACCTGGATTTATGGATTACCCATAGTTAACCCAGTCTGACTCAAGCGTTAGGTGCGAAGTCGAATGAAATAACCTATATAAAGTTGCTAGATCAGTTTTATTTTGAATGAACATTTCACATGTTAAGCATGTGATTCCGATTTCAAGTCAAACTATTCGAGGAACCCATGGGAAGAACCCTGGAGTCCAAGTGTACAGTGCTACTAAAGTAAAATTAAATAAATTACTTACCTGTATAACGCTCTCAAAATAAGAACCCGCACCGACCTACCGTAACAAAGATGAGGGTGTGAGCCAATTCCCCGTGGGAATATACAAAATACAATATAAAAATGAATAGAACAAAAAGGACTCTAACACGTTATACCTACGTTCACATGCAACTACCTTGTACACACACACACACTCACTTAACGAATGGAACCATTTTACTTCCAAAATTGGTATTTATCCCAATTAATTTACCTTAATCTTAAAAAGGCTAATTCTTTCATAGCTTGACATTTATACCTTTATTTAACACCCACAGTTAAATTCCTGAAACAACCAAACTATATTTTACTAAAAACCAATTCTATATCAATAATTCCCTTTTTATTTAAACAATGTACTTTAGTATTATCATTTGAAAATCACCCATTCAACACATGCGAAGAGCGTGTTGGAAAATACTTATTTACCCTTTGAAAACCTTTCAAAACACAACCTTGTGTTAATTATGGTTAAAACTTCTTAGGTTGCTCAACTCACCCATTAACCATCATACTTTATCGTTTCCTTACTTTATGAACACTAATCAATTTCCACATTTCTTGTCCATTTTAACCTTTACCCGAACATTTATTAAGTCATGCATGTTAGGTTGTCTTAACACAATTTAAAAATACAACCCATTTCCTGACATGGTCCTTATTCCTCTATCTTATTCTCGAAATCTTCCAATAGATCACTTACTTTATCGGGATCCACACCGCCGATGACGCCACCATATGCTCTGGCTAGTGGTTATGGGTATTTCACCCTAGGGCTTTGAACCCTTATTAAGTATCCCGATGTCATCCGAGTTATTTTCATGGGTTTAAACATTTTAGAATTCCCATAATATTCCTTGTTTCCCATTTTACTGGGTCAAAGACAAACCCTGGTTTTCACCACCAACTCAGGTTACATTTTGAAAGTTTCATTTCGTGTCCTTTACACTTTAACTTTGATTTTTATTCCAAAATCATATTTCTTTAGGACCAATTTTTGTAACACCCTTTCCAAATTTTTATTTCATAAAAATGTTTCACTTTAAGTAAAATTACCATTTTATCCATTTGTTTCCAAACTCAACTTTTACTCCATTTCACAAGTGTCAATTTTTCCTAAAACACCATTAGGTTACAAATGCTAACTCCTTAAGTGTTTTAATATCTTAACACATTTTTAACCTTGGAGTACCATTCTTCTCAAGTTGGAAACCTCTTTATTCCATTATTTTCCTTTCAAATCCGCAATTGTTAATCTTTCAAACACAATTAAGTTACACACAACCATTAACACTTATCCCACACCATTACTAACCATATTTCCAAATTAGACATTTATTTTCTTTCGTTATTCAAGAAAAATAACTATGCTTGATGAATACTTTTATAGGGAAATTCCATTTCCTTTTTATCAATTCATGTAGTCCTACAACTTTATAATCATCACACCTTTGACCCCTTTTTCACACACTTTGAAGATTAAAATTTCTACTTTTCTTTATCTTGTTTAAACCCAACAAATCTCCTTTAAACTTGTTCACATATTCTTTATCAAAATACAATAAGTTTAAATGCATGAGAAGATGGATTTTAAATCCTAAAATCCTATTAGATGGGTCAAATATACATTTCATTCTAGAATTTCATAATACTATCAAAATGCACTTTCAAGTCATAAAAAATATTTTCCCTCTTCAAAATCAAAAAAATCTCTTCTTTTATAAACTTACCATTTTTGCAAGAAACATTGAAACATTATTTCACCTATGTTTTAGAAAAATCAATCATCATGTTCAAACATTTTACTTCATAAAATGTTCAACATAGATTTTTATAGAAAATACACCATTTTCATAAAAATGACAATCTTCATTTCAAGAAACATTGAAATATTAACTCATAATTTACTTTCAACATAATAACATTTTGCAACATTTTTATTCCATGAAAATGTTGATTATAAACTACACATGACTTTCACCATTTAATAATACGGACCTTGCTCATGTAATCTAAGAACAAGACTACAACACAAAATAGATTCTTCATACTAAGAGTAATATTTCTAACCTCAAATGGATCTCAACAGTGGTAGGCATGAAAGGTATAAGAAGATGGAAACCTCCCACCTCCTGAGGTGGCCTCAAGGAGGTTTCCCGACTCCGAAAGCATGCTCCATCAAGTTTCCAAATAAGAATTTCCTTGAAACTCCATTAATCTTCCATTTCCATCTTCAAAAATCTCCAATAGTAACCCCACAAATTCGTAGCTCTCCTCATCCATGCTGGAAATGCGTATATATGGTTCAAACATGGTGGAGTACATAACAAATATGGTAGTTTTTGATGGTAGAATGGTGGTGGAAGGCCAACAATGGTGGATAACTCAAAATGAGCCAAACAAACCCTTGAAACACCTAAAAATACCATTTTCGCCCATCTGGGCTCACTAGATTTTGATAAATCAAAGATCCAAGGTCCAGATACATGACATCACAAAAGGGTAAATCAAATTTTACATTTTTGAAGAACGTCATTCGACATCATGAGCCTGGTTCGAATGACATGTCCATCTTGTCCTATAGATGGCTTTACGCACCCTTTGCGTGACCTGAGACTGTGAGGTAGTGAGATATTTCACGAAGGTCATTTGAAACTCTACTTCAAGCGACATTCACATGACACTGTCTCTCGCTTCTAAAGACATCGATGTCGCTCGACCGACCCTTTTTAGCAATTTTTTTATTTCCTATAATTTTAACCCACAACCACCAATAACTATCATCAAACCTCACTTCATTACAATTTATACAAAATATTAGGGTAGGATATTAAAAACTTCCCTCATTGCTGTATTTTATCCCCCAAAATTCTCCATCCATCAATCCTTAAACTTACGGGGTTCCCCAACTTCTATTTTAATCCATAGCAATCGTCAGAGACAAAATCATCAAATTTCTCAATACTAAGGTCACACTACGCACCCATACACAGGTTTCATCACTAATTAACCAACATGTGACATGTACTAATGCTCACCATCTCGCTAACCATTAACATTGCATAATAGACTCTCAGTCTCAGCTAATGTGATGATCATGTCCAAACGATTTCTAACACTACCCATTCTAGTACCCAAGGAATGTCAACACCTCCACGGTCCACTCTCTCTACCGATCAACACTCACCCGATGTTAATCGTAATACAACCAATCATCATATTCATTAACAATGTTTATCCCATCTTAGGACTGCACATCCTAAATTCAACAACTCTTTAGGCCATTCTAACTACACAACTCACTTTAGTTTGATAATTAACATATTATGCTAATTTCTCACTCCATGAATTAATATTCTTACCAAGTCAACACCTTGAATTTGGCTTACTCCATTTGATGTGTCACTCTTATGGCCCTAGTACTATTATAGGTGTCTCACTTTGAGAGCTCGCTTGAGCCTTGCCCTAATCAGCTCAATGTAGTAAAGCAACACCGTATGATTTTCACCATTATACCGTATCTTTAAGTCATCCTTTCTCTCTTTGCAACAAGAACTACTGGCTTACAGGATGACTAGTCGAAAGGCTGTTAATCCTAAGAAAAGCCAATACTATGAGCAAACCATGTGGCCAAAAGTGTAGCCAACCATATGCTAAAGTCCATGCATTTGCAAGAATACGTCAAAAAGGGCGCACCCAGTTATCGAGTTGCATTGACCATACCCAACCCACTGCTCTTTAGTAGGCCCAAACATGTCATATCATGAAAAGGAACTAATTTGAGTTATCGCATATGTGAGAATATTAATCCCCGATTATCGAAAGTGATAGGGACACACAAGTGTCCAAACGAACAAGAAAATGTCTTGATGTCTTCCTCCCATAAGTATCCGACTATGATTAACAAAAGAGAACCTACACCATGTATTATAGGTCATGTCACTCATTCTCGACATTCTCACCGGGTACTAACCCTTGCCACATACACTGGCTTGGGTTATTACCCATGATAAATTGAATCACAACTATTCATTCTCAAAACACAAAAGCAACATACAAACCTTTAGTTCTCTAGGGAGTTAATGCCCAACTTCCATCCTACCCCTCTCATCCTTAGTAGACATGAACCACTCTAATTGGTGGATCCCTTGCACCCTTGCCTATATTGACCTAAATTGCTTACTGGTGATGGCATCACAAACCTACTACATCTAGGTTATTATCTGCCTTCTTATATCGTGATGAAAATCCTAAATTCTCATAGGCATTACTCTATTCAAAAGAGACATTCACCTTACCATGTCCTTTGACCACACGAGATTTCCTCCAAGCCTAATTTTGGGCTTTACCTAAACTGATTTTACGTGGTGACTACACCGGGTGCCATTGGCATTCTAAGGATATAAAGTACCACACTAATCTACACCTTCTAAACCATACCCGCTAGTTAGGAAATTCACAGAACTAATCCATACCTTTCTAAGACTATTTTAGCATATACCGTCAACACGCGCCAACAATCTATCATGCTTAGGCATTACCCACCTTGGATGCCATTTCAAAATCTCCACCCGACGTCGTCAACCTAAATCGTGAATACATTTACTAGTACACCTCAAAACTGAGTGTCACAACACTAACACTAGTTATTTTATGACATTCGAATGTCACTCCTATAACGACACAAAATATCATTTTACCATATGTACTACATTCACCCATCTATGCTGATTCGGGAAGCCACACATGGCATGTACACTATACAAATCTTCTACCCCCTGACTGATAATCTAAGATCATCACCTGACCCTCAATAGAATAACTACTAGGATTATAATGCTCCTTCATAACGGACTTAAATGGTCTCCTAAGGACACTAAACACATTTTATGAAACATTCCTCAACACATCATGCATACCTTTATCGTTGTATCTACGCTTTGCAAACCTTTCAATACCAACATATAAATTAATTGGTGCTCGCAAATAAATAGTCCATGAGGTTCCGCATGCAGCGCACCTTGACCATAAAACACCTCTAATCGTGGAAACAAGTCAACTTTTGTTTCCATTGACGCAACACACAATTAGTCCCATGGGCACCCTAAAATGCCTATAAACTACTATTACACTAGGATTACCTCGCACCTAGCCATTACTTAGGCGGATAAAAGGAACCTCTATACTTAGATAATGATCTTATCTTTCATTCAATGTATGTGGCTATAAGCCACGTACCAAACCACAACTAATGCTACTTAATGATTATGGTAGGATATATGATGTAGCCTACAACTTGTAAACCTTTTGGTCTGCATCCCTGACATCACTAAAGATCCTAGTCCTTGAAATCACATTACATTTTCTAATAACCCCATCATAGAAGACTACCTAGAGTTCACTTCTAAGTATCCTCAACCATAATTATTGCATACGTAATATAGTTAATATAATTTTCCCGTAACTCTCATTATACCATACAAGTTACAACTTTTGATCAAGAATCACCAAGGCCCGTACTCATAACAATACGATCTTATTGACTTAGATTGATTACACATCTCAAGTGTTGACCAACATGCTTCATCATGCCTACTAAGACTGAATATACCGAAACTCAAACTTTCACCCATATAAATTTACATTCTTATCGACTATCCCCCTATTACGGTATTACCCCCAGGAATTTAATTTGACTAACTACATTATGGGAGTTAATTATCCTTAAGAACCACACCTAGGGGTTATGCACATTTTAATCATCAATCATCATTTCTTAGTCATGACACCATAATTATCAACCCTTATCGTTGACCATATGCAACTTGTTACACTTGCTCGATGGGCGTCATCTCATTCTATTGACATCTCAAAGGATTCTATGTCATCAAAGAATAAACATAAGCACCTCATACGAATAACCACGGTGTCATAGCTATTGTCTTACAAGGACACCCATAAATTACTTACATATAATCAGAAGCGCATAAGAGATTTAACAACTATCAGTTCGATGGTGTTCCACCTGACACTAACTTACTTATCGTGCTAACCTCCTTTACTTTACCGTCAGGGACACTAGCTAGACTGTAACCAAAACCATCTTGACTAACCCAAAACCAACACCGACATCAAAATATACACTACTAAGCTCACTTGGTCACTCCCGAAGGACCCATGAACCTAGATCTTTGATGCAATTTGTAATGCTCCAGTCCGAATTTATTGGTTACCCTTAATCAATCCGGTCCGACCGAAGTGCTAAATGTAAAGTTCAATAAAACAACATATGTAATGTTCCTAGTCCTGTTTCACTTTTAATTATCATGTCACTTGTTTAGCATCCAATTACAATTTCAAGTTAAACTACGTAAGGAACCCAATGTAAGAATCCCGGAGTCTAAGCATAAAAAACTACTAACCTAAAACTAAAAAAAATATTTACCTGTATAACACTCTCAAAATACCAACCCGTGCCAAACTTGTCGTAACAAAGACGAGGCTGTGAGCCAATGCCCAGTGGGAGTATACAAAATACAGTATAGAAACAAATGATAAAAAGAAGACTCTGACACGTTATACGTGCGTGAACATGAAACTACCTTGTATGTGTATATATATCCCAATTATATATATATATGTGTGTGTACTTAATGCATGAAACCGTTTTACTTCCAAATCGTTATTTATCCTAATTAATTTACCTTAATCTAAAAAAGACTTCTTCTTTATTAACTTAACATTATAACTTTATTTAACAGCCACGGTTAAATTTTTGAAACAAACACATTATATTTAACAAAAAACTAGTTATTTGCGGGCATTACCCTTTTTATTTAAACAATGTACTTTAGTATTTTCATTTGAAAATCATCCTTTTAGCACACACGAACACCTTATTAGAAAATACTTATTTACCCTTTCAAAACCTTACATAACACACCCTTGTGTTAATTATGGTTAAACGTCCTTAGGTTGCTCAACTCACATGTTTAACTATCATACTGTATCGTTTATTTACTTTATGGACACTAATCAATTTACACATTCCTTATCCACACTAATCTTTACCAGAACATTTATTAATTCATTCAAGTTAGGTTTTCATAACACAATTTCACCACACAACCCATTTCTTGATATGCTCCTTATTCTTTTATCTTATTCTCATAATCTTCCAATAAACCGTGTACATTAACGGGCTCCACACTGTTGGCGACGCCATCATATGCTCTGGTCAGTGGTTTTGTATCTTTCACCCCAAGCTCCGGGCCATTACTAATTATCCCGGTTTCATCTGACTTCCTTTTATGTGTTTAAGCATCTTACCATTCCCACATTATTCCTTCTTCCCCATTTTACCCAGCCGAACCCAAAGCCGGGTTTACACTATGAAATTATCATTTTATGTCCTTTACACATTACCTTAGATTTTAACTACAAAATCATATTGAGTTAAGAGTAATTTGTGTAACACGCTTTCCAATATTTTTATTCCATAAAAATGTTCCACTTTATGTAAAATTATCATTTTACCCCCTTTGTTTCCAAACTCACATTTTACTCCATTTCAGAAGTTTAATTTTTCCTAAAACACCATTCGATTACTCACACTAACACCTTAAGAGTTTTAACATTTTAACATCTTTTTAACCATGGAGTATCATTCTTCTCAAGTTGGAAACCTTTTTATTCCAATATTTTCCATACAAATTCATATGTGTTAATCTTTCAAACATTATTAAGTTACACAAACCAACTTCCAAATGTTTAACCATTAACACTTATTCAACACATTTACCAACCATCTTAACAAATTAGACATTTCTTTTCTTTCTTTATACTATAAACATAACTACACTTAAAGACTACTTTTTGTAGAAAATGCTATTTCCCTTTTGTCAATTCATGTAGTCCTACAAACATATATTGATCACACATTTAACCCATTTTTCACACATTTTGAAGATTAGAATTTGTAGATTTCTTATTTCTTGTTTAAACTCAAAAAAACTCATTTAAACTTTTTCACATATTCATTATAAAAATACTACAAGTTTATATGCATGAGAATATGGATCTTAAATCCTAAAATTCTGTTAGATGGGTTAAACGTACATCTCATTCTAAATATTCATAATACTATCAAAATGCACTTTTAAGTCATAAAAGATATTTTACTTCTTCAAACTCGACAAATGTTCATATTTTATAATCTTTACATTTTTGCAAGAAACTTTGAAACATTATTTCTCCAAAAAATCAATCATCATTTTCAAACATTTTATTTCATAAAATTATAACATAAATTTTCTAGAAAATACACCGTTTTCATCAAAACTTGAATCTTCATGTCAAGAAACTTTGGAATATTTACTCATCATTTTTTTTTAACAAAATACCATTTTGCAAAATTTTTATTCGATTAAAATGTCTATAATTTACTCCACATAGCTTTCATCATTTAATAATATGAACCATGCTCTTGTAATCTAACAACAAGACTATAATTACAAAAAATATAGTCTTAATACTAAGAGTAAGATTTTCCATCTTAAATGGAGCTTCAACAATGGTAGGCATGAAAGGTTTAAGAAGATGGCAACCTCCCACCTCTTAAGGTGGCCTTAAGGAGCTTGCCCCACTCCAAAAGCATTCTTCGTCAAGTTTCAAAGCAAGATCCTACTTAAAACTCCATATTTCCATCTTCAGAACCCTCAACAATAATCCCATTAATTTTTAGATATCCTCATCCATGGTGGAAATGGGTATATATGGTTCAAACATGGTGGAATGCATAACAAATGTGGTGTTTTTGGTAGTGAAATGGTGATGGAAGGCCAATAATGGTGGAAGACTAATCCACCTTCTCTCTCCCTCTTACATCTTCTTTTCTCTTCCAAATACCCCAAATGAGTCAAACAAACCCTTTTAAAACCCTTAAAATACCCAAAAATCCCATTCTTGCCCATCTCGGCTCATCAGATTTCAACAAATCAAAGATCCAAGAGCCAGAAACGCGATAGCGCATAAGGGCAAG
Source organism: Sambucus nigra (assembly GCA_949130495.1). Taxonomy (NCBI): domain Eukaryota; kingdom Viridiplantae; phylum Streptophyta; class Magnoliopsida; order Dipsacales; family Adoxaceae; genus Sambucus; species Sambucus nigra. Next base: position 362,525,867 of record OX422216.1, on the reverse strand, counting down.
TCAGATTTTACATTTTCAAAGCACCTCATTCGAATGACATGAGCCTAGTTCGAATAACATGTCCATCTCATTCAATAAATGGCTTTATGTGACCTTTGCACGACTTGGGACTGTGAGGCAGTGAGATCTCGTTCAAAGGTCGTTTGAACCTCTATTTCGAGAGACCATCATGTGACATTGGATCTCGCTTCTAATGACATTTATGTCATTTGAACGACCCTTCTACCAATTGTTTTATTTCCTTCATGAAATCACACTTCATTACAATTTATACAAAATTTAGAAGAAATATTAGGGCAGGGTATTACACTAGTAACCCAACAATGAACACTATCAGTATGCACATTCATTCCATCACTGGAATCAACAATTTATTACAACATTCTGGCCGATCCCCTCAGGCCAACCTTTTACCATCTACGAGTTATGCACCTGGAGATAAATTCACCATGTCTCGCTCAGCACCATTCCAATTGCTCAACATTTCACATTCCTTGTCATATCCCTTTTTTAAGGGGGTATATCAAAACTATGGCCTGTGCGTTTTCTCCATTGATGCACAAACCAGACCCAACATTTGACTGAGTAAGACTCCGCTCTAATTCCCCAAAACCATTGGATCCTCTCTTTTCAAGAGATATGTTTTACATGTTTCTCCACAGTCTTTCAACCCACCTCAGTTGGTATATTTCTCCTTGATGTACACATGGTCGAATAATACCCTTCTCTCAAAAAAAGTTTGGTCCGTCATACAATCCCACTTATGTTTATAATTTCCCTACAAGCATAAATTCAACACATTTATTGTTACTCCCCGACCTGTATTTATGTGTTACCCGTAGTCAACCCAGTCCGACCCGAGCATTAGGTATGAAGTGCAATGAAACAACCTATATAATGTTGTTACTCCAGTTTTATTTTAATTGAAGTTTCACTTGTTTAGCATGGTATTCCAATTTCAAGTTCAAACTATGTGAGGGACTAATGGGAAGCATCTCCGAAGTCCAAACATTCAAAGCTACTAACGTAAAATTAAATAGAACACTTACTTGTGTAAGACTCTCAAAATTCGGACCCGCAACCAACCTGTCGTAACAAACATGAGGGTGTGAGACAATGTACAGTGGGAATATATAAAATAAAATATAAAAATAAACACCAGAAAAAAAGACGCTACATGTTATACCCACGTGCACAAGCAACTACATTCTACATATATAGATACTCATATCTACTTAATGCATGAAACCATTTCAATTTTGAAAAATTTATTTAGTACGATTAATTTACCTTAATCTCATAAAAGGATCCTCTTTCTCCACTTGAGATTTATTACTCACTTTAACACACGGTTGTATACATAAACCATTACACTTTCTTTAACCAAAATTATCCTTTTCATTTTAGGCGAAGAACATTAGTGTTTTCATTGAAAACAACCCTTTTCTACACACATGAACACCATATTAGAGAATACTGGTTTAAACTCCGAAAACCCTTTCAGAACATACCCTTGTGTTAATTACGAGTTATACCTTCTTAGGTTTCTTAACTCACCCATTCACAACTACATATTACTTTTGCTTTACTTTATGGACATTAATTAATTTACACTTTTCTTGTCCACTTTATCCTTTATAGGAACATTCATTAATTCATTCAAGGTAGGTTATCTTAATACATTTTTTCACATAATGCATTTCTTGACATGTTCCTAATTCCTTTATCTTTTTCTCGAAATCTTCCAACAATCTGCATACTTTAAAGGGCTCCACATCGCCGACTATGCCACCATATGCTCTGGTCAGTGGTTTTAGGTCTTTCGCCCCAGGGCTCCAGGCCCTCCTTAATTATCCTGGTGTCATCCGATTTCCTTTTATGTGTTTTAACATTTTACAAATGTCAACATTATTACGTCCTTTCGTTTTTACCCGGTCGCAGCCAAATCGGGGGTTTCACCCCATTGTGTTACACTTTGAAAATTACCATTTCACATCCTTTACACTTTAACTTGATTTTATTCCAAAATCACGTCTGTTAAGGACCAATTTGTTTAACAACTTTTCCAATATTTTTATTTCATAAAAATATTTCACTTTATGTAAAATTATAATTTTACCCGTTTGTTTCCAAACGTGTCCTTTCTTCCAATTTCATAGGTGTTAACCTTCTAACAACATTATCAAGTTACATATGCAACTTCTCATTGTTTTAATCCATTAACACTTATTCAATACCTTTTCTAATCATTTTTCAATTTTAAACAAATTACGCTTCAAAGACTACATTTCTAAGAAAATACCATTTCCTTATCATTAACATTTATAGCCTTATTACCTTACACTTATCATACTTACATCTTCTTTTCACACACTTTGAATACTAAGATTTCTATTTCCTTAATTTCATTGTTTAAACCCACTAAAACCATCCTTAAACTTGTTTATATGTTAATTATCAAAATAATATAAGTTTACACACAGGTAAGTTGGATTTTGACTCCAAAAATTATATTAAATGGGTTAAACATACTTTTCAGTGTTGAAATTCATAATACTCTCAAAAATGCAATTTGAAGGCATAAAAGACATTTTTCATTCTTCAAACTCAACAAATGTCTATCTTTTATAATCTACATTTTTATGCATTAAGCTTGAAACATTATTTCACCAATTATTTTAGTAAATTTAACATCATTTTCAATTATTCTTCTTCATAAAATAGTTAACATTAAGCTCTAGGAAATGCACCATTTTCATAAAAAATCATTCTCTATTTCAAGAAACTTTGAAACATGTAGTCAACATTTATTTCAGCAAAAATGACATATTTCCAACATTTTTATTTCATAAAAATATTTATTATTAATTTTGCTAGAAAACCCATCATGATTTTCTAAGCATCCTACTGTAATATTCTAACAATTAAGATTGCAAACATAATAAATAGAGATTTATCTACGAGTAGATTTTTTCCCATCTCCAAGGGCTGGAAATGTTGGCAGAAAGGTTGGTGTAGGAGGAGCAACCCTCGCCTCCAATGGTGGCCCCGTTGCGTTACCAAACACATCCTTTATTAGAGCTCTATGTTTGTTTTATTCGGATTTTAAGCAAGAATCCTTCAAAACCATCTTCAAACTCCATTTTCATCTTTTCCAGAATCCCTAACCAAACTTCTACAAATTTGAAGCTACCCTTAGTGAAGGGGGAAATGGGTGTTGTAGGCTTTAATATGGTGAACAACTAGAAGAATAAGGTTGTTTATGGTGGTTTGAGGTGGTTTGAAGCTCTTCCATATGGTTGAAGACGATCTTAGTCTCTCCCTTTCTTCTTCTTCTAACTTCAAAATACCCAAATTAACCAAACCCGTCCTTATAAAAACCATCAAAACACCAAAAATCCCAATTTTCCCAATCAGGGTTCACCAGAGCTTGAAAACTCAAGGATCCAAGCGCCAGAAACATGACAGTGTACAAGGGCAGTCTGATCAAGAATTTTTAAAGCGCGTCATTCAAACGTCATTGAGCCTCATTCGAATGAAAAATGCATTTTTTTCGATTCATGGCTTCTAACAAGCTCTAAATGACTCTTGAATGTGGTACAATGGGCTCTCGTTCGAATCTCACTCGATCCCTGCTTCTAACGACATCCAAATCTCATTCAAGAAATCATTATCTCATTCCAACCTTCCTTTCTTTTATTTTCTCTAAATTCCAATTTTTACCCACAATATTCAATAATTATCATCAAAACCAACTTCAGCACAAGTTGCACATAATTTATATAAAACATTAAGGTGGAGTATTACATTTATAACCACGTCCCCTTATCTTGAACGATATTAAAATTCAAACTAACAAGGTTGACCATAGATTCTATATCCCGTGCACTTCTGCACAATTATCACGAATGTCACAAGCATAACATATTTATCTCAATATCGGCCCCTCACTCTCGGCGTGGCTATACAGTAAGGTTGTACTCAATTTTACTACTAATTGTGCCTTATTTATTCTCAAGGCTGCCCCATCTATGATCTAATGGTGCAAGATCTCCCCGTTACTTCTTACACAACACTACCAGCTCCACTATCCTTATATAGTGTAAGAACTCTCAGCTGAAAGTGTTTTATCTACACGTCTATTGACTAGTATTCAAAACTTTTGCCCTACTGTCCTATAACGTCTTCCTACTCTCGATGTTTATCATGATTCAAGAGAAGAATGTCCTCTGAACAAAGAACAAGTAAGGAACTCCCCCGATGCACTATTACCTAGGACTATCGGTCAGAGAGCTCTTTAGGCCCAAAGCATATAATCAGGACACTCAAAATTAATCCCCATGTTGTATAAGTCTAATCATAAATGCCCACATCTCTAAAGCAGTCATATAACACAATGCTTTCACTATTACTAAGTCCCCAATGCTAAATAAATAACGAACTAAATCTCTTCACTCGATAGAAAACTCCATATGCTCCGCATCACATCAGTAAAGTCCATACACATTGGGATCAAATATAATGAGATAACTACACTCTCTGAATTCTCATTCATAATATAATATAGGCACGAGGTTATCCCTCTCCATGACACCCCGCCTAATAAAATATCGGGTGATCAATCCTTTATCAGATTAAAACAGGAATCTCATATGGTTCATTCTTAGAATCACTATCGAAAACCAATTTAATTGCTAATAACTTATTAGGCTCGCGTTAAAATTTTATATTAACTAATCTTTTTAACCAAATCAACTAAATAAAACATTCACACAATTTATATACACGAAACTGAAATAAAAATAACTGAACACTCGGTAAGATAATACAACCAAATCGAATGCCACACAAAAAGGCGGTAAAAGAATAAGTGAATAAAGTTGGGCTATCGTCCAGAATGTTATTACAATGCTTATTATCTAGATCACAAGGATAGAAACGTCTAAAATAAACCTGCATGCCTTCAGAGCTGGTGCAGCAAACGTCTAGCTCGAAAGGATCATCATCTAGGCTTTCCTGTGTTTGGACATCTAATATATATATACATATTGTAGGAGAGGGTAAAAATAGAGAAACGGGTCAGAGCCCTAGTTTTTGAAAATATTTAGCAAGTTCATAAATGCCATATTTTCAAATATGAAATTTCTCATATTTAAACTGGTATCGCACTCTCATGAGATACACCTCACCCCTCTTCTAATAGTGCACCCCTATCACATACTTTTTAAACAACCTAGTTATGCTACCCTACTTAACTAATGTCTTACACCCATCTTCTAAATCCTCATAACTATCACCTACCTTGTGTGATATAATATGGGTTATACCGTAAGCTATTACATAAGCTTTTAGTTGATATAATCATCAATGTGCTATATATATAGTTCTCGTTTCTATATATAACTATACCATTCGTAATGCATAACTTTCACTAGTTTAAAATACCATTTTCACTTTAGTATATAAAGTGCCATATATATGTATAATTCTCATTTTCATATATGATTTACATTGTATTAATCCGCATATAAGTCTCCCAGAAGAAGAATAAACCCTTATTTATTTTACCCATTACTCAAGTCTCAAATATATGATTTCGTATATTCATACACAAGAAATATACTATACACAACAAGTATAAATATACCTATTACAATAATAAGTATAATAACCATCCCACCGAGATATAACTCGAGGATGCGGTCTCAAGGGCCAATCCACATCCGAGTTTACTCAATCAGCCACGGTACCAAGCCAAACCCACTCATGGTCATGGTAAAAATACTAAACGGTGGAGGCAATCATGGACGATATGACCTGGATACTATACTCTCCCTGCTCCACAATCCAGGGGATTCACCCACATCATGCAACCTCCCTGCATAGCACTAGAGAACAAAATAAAATTTGGTTGTCCATCCCTATGCCCGTGGAACCAGCCTCTAAGATAAAAATATACCAATTATATAGAGATATATTTATATTCATGTCTTAACATATATATACTTTAACAACTGCCGTATATAATACACATCATTCCTTGATATGCTCTGGCTATAACTACCGAACTCTTATAACGATAGCCGATATTTCGAATGTTCCTATTCGTAATAGTATATAAGTATCTATACCCTTAAAATACTAAGCCTATAAGAATTCTCTTACTTAATGTATAACTCTCACCTTAATCACTTTTAAGGATTTATATGTAATCCTGAATATACCAATTCGTAAAAATTAAATAAGTATACTATCAACTTATTTTATTTCCATAGGTATCACATCACCTATAATAATAGACCATTTGTCAATACACGTACCGGATAGCCTCTCAAACCCCTTTATCCCACATCCTAAATTCTATCCTCATCACATCCTAGGATTTACTCAATTGGAATCGGCCCATATTTATTCTAACCGCATAAATATATCTATACACACTTGCTGAAGACCTATCTCGAATGTTGCTACACTCACTAAGTCCATACTCTGGATTGTGCACTCAACTAATCCAAGGTTCTTTCTTCCAACTCTAGGTTTTACTCACCCTCAATTCCATTATCTAGGAGTCCTAATATCACCTCAAGAATCCACTACACTAATATCCAATTCATGATTTAACTCCCCCTACACATAAGGGAAAAACTGTCGAATTCAATAAAGGCAAATCGATTCGCTACTAATGCAAATGGATTCGAGCTAGTGAATCGATTCGGTCTCCAGCCGAATCGATTCGAAAAGTGTTCTGCAAGCAGGTCCTCAAAAGCGAATCGATTCGGTCTCAATCTAAATCGATTCGACCTGAGATAGCCTTACACATACCCTTATGCGAATCGATTCGATCTAGACCCGAATCGATTCGCCCTATTCGGAGGGCATTATTTGAGCGATTTCTCAATCTCCAAAATCCCAAATATCAACCCAACCTCCATTTTCTGGTTTCTAATCATAACCAACAACACTATAATCATCCTAACACTGATTTATAACCAACACATCAATTATTTTGGGGTATGAAACCATTTATCTTAGATTTAAACCCTAAAACCATTAAAATCCTAGTTTATCATTTTCTCCCATTTCTAACCATTTCTACACACCATTAACATGGGTTTGACACTAGAAGTCATCAAGAGTTAACAAGACCTCAATTTGTAAACTCAAAATCAATTTTCCCAAATTTATTTCAAGGGTTTCAACCCAAAATTTATCTAGTTTATCAACTATAATATGAGACACACACACAAATGAATAAAGTAAGTAAACACTTTCCTCGTGGATAAAATCCGACGATCTCGAGTCTAATCCCGCAAATTTTGAACCGAAGTCCCTTTTCTTCTTCATGTTTTCCTTCTTCCTTTCTCTTTCTCTTCTCTCTCTTTTTATTTCTTTCCCTTCCTCCCTCTAGTGACTTATAAGAGAGAAATAAGGGATTGTTCCTTATAAAATAAAAAACATGACTCATTTACTCAAATGCGAGTCCCTACTAGTCCAAAAGTCCCCGGAGCCTAAACACTACCCTCGGATACTCTATTCTGACTATGTCAGCCATTCCAAAACCAATCGTTCACTTGAAATATCCATCCCAGTTACTCAACTAAAATTCACTAATCGGACCTAACACTTCTCAACATGCGTGTTACTAATTTAAACTACTTCCCATCACTTAACCCAACTTACGACATGTCATAAAAATATTTTGACTCATTTACTTAGTCCCCAAAGTAAATGTGACACGCGTCGGTAATCATCTAACACTTATTAATCTAGAATATACTATTCAGAGAAATTCCTCTAATTACCAAATTCCGCCCACTTATGTAATTTAAATATATATAAAAGTATAGGGTATTACATTCTCCTAGGTGAGACATAGCAAAACAACACATCCTTCCCTAGAGTAGCGAACGTCGTAGCCTTGTTGTAATAGCCCACCATCGCTCAAACCATCAGTAACAATTTCATATCCATGATAATATCATACTCGCATATCATATATCTAAAATGAATAAAATCCACTAAATCATATCCTCTCAATGACCACACCTGCTTCCCAATAGATGGCAGCAAGGAGAGCCCCGCTACCAATTTGTAAGTAAATACACACAATAGTAACATTGACGATACACCCACTAGTCCTGTCTCACACGTGAATATAGTGGTAACAATATACCGTGAGTCACCCGTTTCACCTAGAACTTACTCCATTTACCCGAGGATAAAACTTATAATTTCACTCGCCAATAGCACCGACGGTTCAAATGGTTCTTGTACATAACACTCTCGTCCAAAATGAACCAAAAACTTTTGTAACTATTTCCCCAGTTGGGCATCCCGCTCTCATCCCCTAACTCGCCACGGATGAGATCAACACATGTGTCCCTCCACACATAATACACCTATCTTTATCATCCCCATATCTCTGGTCGTACTAGCCATTTAGGGGTTGTGCTTCTCTCGAACCTAGTAGCCTTGGCACCGATTGCTACCCTTATTGTTCCTTTGGCTCTACTTTCCCCATGGAAGACATTTCTAGCCTAATGTCCCTGACTGAATCCACTGTCATGTGGTAGTAATTCCATTAATTCAAACCCTTCAAATAGGTCCCCTACTGGGCGCCTCTCTGTGATTCCTCACTAGCACCGTTCAATCCAGTCTTGTCATTCTGGCTAGATTTTCCAACTCTCTTATCTCCTTTCTGATGGAAACGTTGATATTAACATTGTAAAAGTATAACATTGATGCCATATGCATAATTCATCCATGTCTGATTTCCCATAAGTGCTACCTCACCGACCTAACATTTATATTTTAACCCACTACTCCCGAAATTAGGTTATTAGGTTACTTTAAAATGACCCAAATACCCCTACATGTGTTCGGACTACTCTAAAAATCCCTCGAAACCCAAATACTACCTCGGGTACTTAATTCTACTTATCTCGGCCAAGTCGAAACCAACCATGAACTCAAAATCGCCATCCGAGTCACTCTACATAAGTTTCGTATATCAATTTTAAAATAATCTACTCACAAGCCCCGATTAAGATACTGTCAAAAATCCGTTCATTGTCACTCCTTATGACGTACTAACAATTCACCTTATTTTATTTATAGTAAACACACTTGGTAAATTTACAACATAAATATTGATCGTAATCTCATCCAATTGGTATTTATCAAATACACAATATTTTAATTAAATTAAATTACAACACACGTGTAATGTAAAAATACAAAAACTAATTAAACCATATGGATTAAAAAATACGGGGAGTTACACAAAATTTTGTCAATAGTCAAAACTTATTGACATCGTTTGAACAAGGTCACCCCCGGTTGAAGAATGTTTCAAACAAGGAAATATTTTTCAAGGCAGAGGAACTCAGTCGAAATAATCCTATAAATTAGGATCCCTTGATCGAATATAGTTTTGGACAAAAGCACACTTTCTTAATAAAATTACCCTCGACCAAAAAAAATTTAAACTAGATACGTTCGTTTGAAATCTCTCTTTCGAACGAGGGATCCCTTTTTTGAACGAGGCCCTCTGCCTTGTACATGATGTTTATTTGGATATATTTCACTTATAAAAAATTTAAACACCTTTCAAAGTTTCTACAATTGACCAAGTCATCAACTCTAATTTGCTTTTGTTATAAAACCCCAATTTGGTTTTGCTAGTCCTTTTGTTTGTGAGATCCTATCAACTCCTAGTCATCAAAGAAGAGTCTATGTTTACAAATCCCATGATATATTCTACTTCCAAGATAATGGAATGTTAGATTACGTGTGGGATAATCATCGTAAATCATTATTGGTGGATACCAATGATTAGGAGTTTGGGTATCTAGTTCCTAGGCTAGTGAAAGGATTGTTACATGTGCATAAGAATATGAGAATATTGAAAGGGAGCGACATGATGGAGGGCATCGATATCATATATGTAAGTCATGTATGAATCCTTATTAAGGCCTTCAAAACTGATTTTAGTACTACTGGACCTATGTTTGTAATGGGGCAATAATGATTTTTCTTGCTACGGTTTCCGTTTTAAAATAATTTTGTGACTATTTTTATTGCTTCTTCTCTTAATCGCCAAATGCATGTAGTTTGTAATAACTCATTTTATTCCATAAAATTTAAACTTGGATAACAATTAAAAAAGTTTAATTGTCTTTATGTGTTAATTGAGTAAGAAATTCATTAATTGGAATTGGATGTCTAGACACAAACCTATTTCATATTTGACACTACTGGATATAAATCAACTCACTAGGATTACTTGTAGATACAAAACATATCGGTTTATTAAGTGGGTATCAGAATCCAAAATATATCTTAGACACAGATTCCTTCAGACTGTGATCTTATACATATTCACATAATGATTGCCCAATTTAATGATATAATTGACCCCATAAATTTTATCGCACCCATAATGATCAATGAAATAATTATGTGAATATTTCAATCCTGATACTATATTCAACATGTATACTTGATTATCGCCATTAGGCTTCCTTAATACATTCGTGACGTACTAGTACAATCCTCTTTAAATTATTAAACATGTTCCTACACTATCAAATGTGTTCCCCAGTCAAGATAAACTACTAAATTATACACCCACTATATTGATAAGATGTTAACTCCCTATCTAGGTCATGAACTATTGAATTTTAAGAAAACAAATATTATAAATTCCATGATCAAGATTTATTGGGGTTTTATTCTTAACACCATGTTTGATGTTAATTTAATATTCAAGGAGTGTCGGTTTCGTGTTGAAAAGAGAATTATGATTGTGATAATGAGTTGCATTTATTATAAATATATTGTATGAATGTCGATCAATTAAACTTAGACGAAATTCATGCGAGTTGTGTTTGAACAGATCACAGTGTATTAGAATTCCAGTTCTAGTTAAATTTATTACTTCGCAACCTAAATAATAAGTTGTTTCAGGTGAATTAAGTTGCGAGTGCGATCTTAGTATAGTTGAACTAACATCGCACCAAAATATCAGGATTGTATTGAAAAGGACCACATGTGACATTCAGGTTATGTGCTACAAGATTAGACTTGCAAAATGTCATAATGTTTGCATAAGGTGCATAAAATCTCGATCCCGAGCATTATGAGGATTGAAATGTCCTCACCATTATTAATTTGATTGTTATGTCTTTAAACAAATTTATTGACTTTAAATATTTGCAAGTCGGGCAATCATTCTATAGACATGTCTAAGAACGCAATTAAGAGGAATGATCCTTTGAGAGATTTCCTAGATTATGATACCTCCTTGGTAAATGTATAAATTTGATACCTGATTAGTGGAATATTTAATACATCAGTAGAGTATCAAATAAGATAAATTTGAAGTAGATGTATTGTTAAGAGAGTGGTTAACATCAATTAGTAGAAAATTGAATTCCACGAAGCGTGTATTATATGCTTTATGCAGGGAATTATTTTATGGGCTATCTAACCCTACAAAAAAGCCTATTTCTTTGAAGACTTCTAATATCATTAAATTAGAGGGAAATTGTAAGTATTTAGTGGAATCAATTACAACTGTGTGGAAAAAAATTACAGGGTTGTAATTTAGGATTTCCAGGTTTCTGTTTGGAAGCCAATTTAATTATTTAGCCATGGGTCCCCAGTATATTTCTCATTAAATATGTAAGATTATGCTAAATATCTTCATCCAACCACACTTGTGAAATTTAATTAATGTTTTTTGGAATGATGATCTCATTTCAAATGAGGGATTCTCTTAATTGAAATTGTTTCAAATGATGGAACTTCATTTAAGGGATAATCCTTATGTTGATGTAAGTTTGTGATGAGGAATCCTTGTGAGACCTCTCACTAAAAAAGAGACTTTTATGAGGGATACATATTTTACTTGGAGTGTTTTATGATGTTAAGTATAAATAACATTTGGGGCGTAGTTTCCTAGCCAACAAAATAAAAGAATAACTTTTCTCAATTTCATACACAAAGAGAAGGAGATAAAGATGAAGCTTAAAGCAATGCTAGGAGAGAGAAATATATACTCAATGATGGAAAAAATAAAGAGAAGTGTTTTTTTAAGATATTCAAGATCATATCTTCAAACGAGATATCTTTTGGTTCAAATGACAATCTCAGTTTGTGGGAAATTTTTTTTCTTCCAAATCTGGGCAGCATGTTTATCTAAAGTGATGATTAGCAGTATAAATGGGATTTTATGTTAGGGCAGGACAATTGGGAAATAAAATGGGTATGATGCTTTATGATAATTGGAGCGACGAGCTATCCCTAAAAGTTATAAGCAAGAGACTATTCAAAATTTAGTATGTGTAATGCATGTAGTAACGAGAGAAATACTACGTATACGTTAAATATTTCGGTTGTGCGTATATCGAATGGACTTGATAGGTTGCATGAATGCCTATAATGATATTTATTATGTGTATGACATACCTACCATACTTGATATCACTGGAGGTTAGGAAGGGGACAATCCTATCTTGAGGAGCCCTCGGGGGAATATTTGACTAGTACCTCAGAGCATGGAACCTAGGTACGGGCTATCTGAGAATGATAGTATTGACGGTCATATGGGTTCATAGTTGCGTGCGTAGCCCATAGGCTTGGAACCATGTTCGCCTTTAATATGCGCGATATGTAAATTAATGGTTCATGGGATATTTCGAACCCATTGTCCTTGTTAAGTGCGAGATGTACCGGGACTTGATAGCAGAGTATGTGCGCACATTATTTGAGTCTAGATGTGCCTTTCAATATATATATATATATATATATATATATATATATATATACCTGCAACGATACTTGTTGTGTGAAAGTATGTGGATAAGATATATAATGATGAAAATCTTTGAATAACTTAAGTAAGTGAACACTTAACGTGATTTATAAATATTTCACAAATTGAGATAACAGTCGTGAAAACATTTAATATGGTATTGTGTGGAAAATGCGGGTCAGTATTGCGGGTAGTGATTAAAAGGATTTTTTCTGCAGTCTAGTTAGGTGATAAAAAAAATAATAATGGGTTTAGAGGTGCGTTAGGCGTGCACATTAGTTGAGAGGTGAGAATCTCAAGTGAGTTTTCCTAAATATAGTATGCACATAATATTTTCCTTTACTAAAATATTTAAATACTTGCTAAAAAATTTAAACATTTTACACTCGGGCCCAGACCCGTCTCTTGTAAATCTCTTTTCTTTTGTCAAATTATTTTAGATGCCTAGCCACAGGGACACCAAGCATAGAATTTCAATTCATTTGATGTGTTGTAGCTATTGTGGAAGTTACAGGACCTCGGTAGTAAACGCCTCCATGAATATCATTTCTTCATCTTGAGCTATTTCCTTCTATTAGGGCATGTTGCCCCTTTTATATTTAGACGATCAGAGATTATAAATTTATTATTTACTCCTTTCACTTTTTGGATTATTTCTGTTAGAATAATGTATTCGGTACTTAGGCCGGAAGTGTTCACTCTAGCCGCATTTATTATTTCAGTCATTTCCTTTCATATGAGTTTGGTTTGAATGGTGAATATTAATTATTCGTTAATTTGGTTTTACAATAATTAAAAGAAAAAATTTTGACACCAACCTTTTTAAATATTAGGTGGTTAGTATTTTAATAATATTTTTTGACAATGATGCATATTCTGAAACAACTGGATATTCTGATTTAATTTAATAAATGACTGATCACTCGGTATTTAATTAGGGGGTGTCACATGCGCATTTTACATCTTTAGATATTTAAGAAATTTCGTATGCACTTATAAAACATCTCTCTCATTTCAGATGCCTCCCAGACATGCACAACGAGCTCCTAGAGATGCCCAGCCCGAGCCCCAGCCATCTTCGGTTTAGGGTACAATGAATCCTGTGGAAGTTGGCGCTATCGTAGCACATGCTGTAAATTCATCTTTGTCCATGGTATAACAAGACCCACCCCAGGTACCGACAGTGGCTCCATAACCATCTCACACATTCCCTTCTACTGGGGAGCGAGTCAGAGACGCCTTCCAAAAGGCACATCCTCTGGAGTTCACATGGAGTTCAGATGTTGTGGTAGCGAGCTAGTGGAAGAAGGACATTCAGAGGTACTTGAGGATATACAAGTGAATTGAGGCTCATAGGGAAACACCAACTACATTTAAGCTTGCGGGAGGGGCACTATAGTGGTGGGAGTCTATTACCACTGTTGTGGAGAGAGCCAACATGACCATCAGGGATTTATGAGTGCGATTTAACAACAAATATTTCCCCTTCACCGTTCAGACTGAGATGAGGCAAAAGGTACTGAACTCAACCAATAAGGGAATATAGTTGTCGAATATGAAGAAGAGTTCACGAAACTATTGAATATAGTGCCACATGAGATACCTACTGAGGAGAAAAAGATTAATATGTTTATGTACAGTTTAACATGGAGTATTCGCCAGTATCAATTGGGAAATTTATTATTGTCTACATATTCTGATGCGATTAATGTTTCCCTACTAAACTACTAGGACCACTTCTTCCATCTTAAGGGAAGAAAACGAGTGGGGGAATCTAGCCAGCAGGGTCAGACAGGAGGTAATGGTGCTAGTGGGGCACAATCAGCCCAGGGTCAACAAAGAAAGGGTGAGCAGAGTTCCCATTGGGGGGACCCTGCTAAGTGGTTCAGATCAGGTGACTACATGCAATAATAGGGAGGTTTTAGGACGAGCCATCAGGGCCAGCAAGGTGAAGGGAGGGGTGGTAATGTCCATCAAGGTAGAGGGAAGCAGGGCAGAGGGGAGGACACTTTCCAACGAGATGCTTTATTTGTGGAAACACTGGCCACAAATGTCATAATTGTCCTCAGAAGGATAGAGGCCCACAATAAGAGCACCATGGCGCTTGTTAAGATCCCCAACGATGGATATTTCCAACCACCCTCCTAGCACAACCATTGATACCAACTTTACAAGTCGTTCTAGTCTTGCAGGGATATTTACAGTATGGGCATGTCCGCAACGTCCACCAAGCCCCAGTTCACGGGGCTTCACCCGCAGTCGAGGGTACATTTTCTATCCAGGGGACATTAGGGCGGATATTATTTGACATGGGGTCTTCAGACATTTTCATTGCCACTAGTTTTGCACGCGCTACGGGGTTATTAAACATGACAGATAGCACCGTTACTAGTTAGATTCATCGTTGGGCAATGGGTCTTTGATATTCTTTGTGTCGGGGAGTTGGCATAGAGATTAGAAGATTGATATTACTAGTATATATGCTTGTCTTAGAGATGCACGAATATGACGCTATATTCGGGATATATTATCTAGTTACGTATAGGGCAATGATTGCTGCTAGAGTCGTAGTATTATGTTATCCATATCGGGTTAGGAGATGTTTTTAGTGGCGATGCCTCATCCGAAGGGAGGTTCGTCCACTGATTTATATTATATAAAGGAGAAGACCCCTAAGGGGATAGTAATACAACTTAATTCGATTTTGATTGTTCGTAATTTTGCTGATGTCTTTTAGGAGATACCAGGGCTACCACCCAACATGGAGATAGAGTTTGTATTAGATTTGGTGCCATACACTCAGTCGATAGCCCGTACACCATAACGTATGTCTCCAGCGAAGATGAAGGTGCTACATAAATCGGATCGAGAAGTTATTAGGTTAGGGTTTCATCTATAGAAGTACGTCATCCTGGGGTGCTCCCGTACAGTTCGTAAAGAAGAGAGTTGGGTTGTTACGATTATATGTGGACTACTAAGAGTTGAATAAGGTCATAACATGGAATAAGTATCCTTTGCCCCGAATTAATGACCTATTCAACCAGTTGAGGGGTACTACCTACTTCTCGAAGATAGACTTAAGGTCGGGATACCATCAGTTAAGTATTAGAGAGCAGGACGTGCTTAAGACTTACTTCTTGATGCGGTATGGATCCTATTGATAAGGTGCAAAAAGTAGCGCGTGTAAAGACGCAAATCATTATTTTCGTTTCGCCAACTCAATACAAAAAAATCTAAATTACTACTACACTTGTGAGGCAAGCACAGCGACAAGTCGGGTATTAAAAATCCACAGGGACAAGTTGCCAGAATTTATAAGGTTTAATACTCTGAAATAAAAGTGTAAAAGATGATTACAAACTAAAAGGAAAAATATGCATAAAGGGAAATGTTAATCTAGGCAAGGTATTGAAACTAGATTATGAAAGCGAGTAAAAACTATACGGTGCGTCGAATATCCCTCATGTGAGTTAATTAGTATAAAATGGTTACATGGGTCGACGAGTAATTAAGAACGCGTCTCGTTTCGATAGTTAATTAAATCAAGGGTTGTCACGCCCTAAATCATCATAAAAGCCTAATAAGATTTTGGCGTCAATAAATATCCCGGAAATTACGCACGAAAGGTCGTAAGCACGGGACATACATGATATGCCCCGTCAAATCCCCTATGCGTAATAACTAGGACAACGCACCTGAAATAGACCCGTAAACTCCATCACCAAAGCAAAGCAACGCGTCAACTTGAGTGAGTTCAATTCAAACACAACCTAATTTAAATTACCCATAAAGCATGTTAAAAATGCGGTGAATGGAAAGCGTAAAATAAACGCGATAAAACTATACAAGAAAGCACGGGATCAAAGCATGTAACTAAAGCATATAAACCTAAATTAGAAAGCTTGTAGATGAACTAAAAAGCAAGAAATGAGGAAATACAACTATATTAATTGGTAGGGGAGATGAATAGTCAACTTACACAACAAATGGGGTGTCAAACCAAGTACAAATGAAGAATAACCATCCAAAAACCCAAATCTAACCTATTCAATCTTCTAAAACTATATAAAAATGTTCACCCTATTTATTACAACATAAATTGGTATATATGCCAAGTTAGAATAAAAGAAAAGAAGAAAGAAAATGAAAAGAAAATATCTGCAGGAAAAAACAGGGGATCGATCGATCGACCCCTGTGGTCGATCGATCGACTATTGAAATCGTGGAAAAAATGTAGAGGGTCGATCGATCGACCCCTAGGCTCGATCGATCGATCGATCAAGCAGGGCAGCCTGAAGAATCCCCTGTTTTGGCATGCAATTCATCTCCTCTCAAATTGCCGTAACTTTGTCATACGGACTCTGAATCGTGCACCGTTTGTGGCCACGCAAAGCTAGCGTGGAGAGATACAACTTCCGTGCAGATGTCGGGCCAGTGCCCAAGCTGTGAAATGACCGGATTGCCCTTGAACGTGCGATTGTGTATGAAAATTGCGTGAAATGCGCCCGAATCACATACTTGATACCTAAATACCTACAAAATCCGAATTATACCTCATATAGCATGTTAACAATATAAACAGAGGTTGTCTGGTTAACGGGCTTAAATATAGAGATTAAGGCACCCGAGGGGGCTAAAATGCGTAGGTTCGACGGTTGAAATACGCGATATTTGCGTATTATCACACCCCCTAACTTACACATTGCTAGTCCCTAGCAATGAAATAGGATATCAATGTAGTTTGTGGTTGTTTATTGGATTTTGATGTGTGTGACCTTCCATTTTATAAAATCACAAAGTTCACCATCAATTTATCTAGTATTTGCACTTCGGCCTCTCTATATTATTGTGACTTGTGACATAGATTCCCTTAACTTAATACATCGGTACATATTCTTCATATGCTTTGTACTAACTTGTTTTGCAGTTTAATTTGGACTTGTACTTTTGGAGATCGCTCCAAAGTTGGGTAATATCATTCTTTTCCTATCTTTGTGTTGTGTTCTTTAATGGACGCATTGGGGACAATGCAACATTTTAGTTGGGGGTGTAGGATATTCTAGCCATTTTGCTGATTAGTCCTTAAATTTGATTACAATTTAGTTACAAAGCATGTTTTTGTTAAAAATATGAAAATTTTCAAAAATATTTTCTTTCTTTTTTCTCCTTTATTGGGCATTTTGCCCTTGTTTCCGATGATAAAGTTTAATAATTGCCCGATCAAATAGACAATTCAACGATGCATGTTCTTGATTTTAGAAGTTATTAGACTTTAGTCCTAAATCATGAATATTATGAATAACTTCGTGAATTAAACTTTATCCCGTGAGCACATGCACAATTCTTGTTATATTGATTTGGTTTAAGATTTTTATAACTCGGTATGCTTTTGTTGCATTGTATATAATTACACCGAGTGAGATTAGAGACTTATCTTCATTTGTGAATGTATACACTTTTCTTTCCTCTTTGAAAATGTTACAGTCGTTGGTAATCTCTTTATTCCTTCATTGACCATTCATTAATTGAGTTCATACTTGAAATGTGTTACTTGAGCATGATTTTCATATATTGCTTTGACTCGAGAATTGCGTAAACTTTGTGAAATGATCATAGGCCATCTTTGTATACCACCCATATGACCTTGACCTCATCCTTTATATGTTCCCTAGTCAACCCACTTGAGCCTAAATACTAGCCTTCCTTTTCATTACCCAAAATCCCATAACCAACTCCCAATTGGAGTTTCATACCACACATATTACCTTACATACCCTTGTTTGGATTGTTTCTTGGGATTAAATGATATTATTGTGTTGTGGTTGCAATTTGAGTATGAAAAGAGTAAGAAGTGAAAAGAAAAAGAGTGAAAAAGATAAAGTTAAAAACAAAAGAAAACAAAAGAAAAAAGTAAGAAAAAGGACAAAAGAAAAAAAGTGAGAAAAAGGACAAAAGAAAAAGAAAGAGAAAGTTGTTTATAGTGTTTGTATGTTATTCAATAATCCTTGTTACTCTCTCGGTTGTTATATCTAATGCTCGTTTGGAAATCATTTATCCAATTTTGAAATTGCCCACTTTTTCCCATTTTCCCGAGTTTCATCCCCAAACACTTTGAATCCGTATATACATCCCTTTCATTTCGTACGTTAACCTAGCCTACATTATAACCATATTAAAGTCCTATGTGATCTTAGGTTGATGTAATTCAAATGTTTAAATATTTGTGATAATCTTTGAAAATGCATTTCGCCTCTTTTATGTGTGGTATCCTTTCACTGAGGTTGCAATTTTTATTTCCTATATAGCGTTCTTCAGTTGTGGCATGTGCGCGGCCTTGTTTCCCTTTACATTTACCCCTTATGCCCGCATGTCCCGTGTGTTACATCCCTGTTTCAAGTGAATTCATTTGATGAGTGTAATGCCCATGAGGATTGACTTTTATGCATGCTTTGACATTTAGTATCCGAGATATTTAAGTTTTTCGCCAAATCATACTTTGCATATGCTCACTCCCCTCCCACATGTTAGAGTTTCAATTTATTGAGGTGCATTCGACAATGTTAACAACTACGGACTTTTCATGCGAATTCGTTTGCTATGCTAATAACATGTTGAAATCTTGTTCTCATTAATGAGTTTGTCGTACTTGATTGGGCATATTTTGAGGAGACTTTATGATGTTTGTGGGTACCATCACTGAAAACCCTCACGAGACGACACTCGTCCACTAGGGTGACCTAGGGGTTTAACGGCTTAATGCATACGCTAAATGCAATCGAATCATCCGCGAAAGTGGCTTTATGCTTTGATACCATATTTTTCTACTTATCCAATGTTTGGTGCTTGTTGTTCTTGTTGCATCCTATTTCATTGCTAGAGACTAGCAATGTGTAAGTTAGGGGTGTGATAATACGCAAATATCGCGTATTTCATCCGTCGAATCTACGCATTTTAGCCCCCTCGGGTGCCTTAATCTCTATATTTAAGACCGTTAACCAGACAACCTATGTTTATATTGTTAACATGCTATATGAGGTAGAATTGGGCTTTCGTAGGTATTTAGGTACCAAGTATGGGATTCGGACGCATTTTGCATAATTTTCGTACACAATCGCACGTTCAAGGGAAATCCGGTCATTTCACAACTTGGGCACCTGGCCCGACATCTATATGGAAGTTGTAGCTCTCCTCGCTAGCTTCTCGTGGTAGCAAATGGTGCATGATTCCGAGTCCATGTGACAAAGTTACGGCGATTTGAGCGGAGATGAATTGCATGCCAAAATAGGTATTCTGCAGGCTGCCATGCTTGATCAATCGATCGAGCCTGGGGGTCGAGCGATCAAGCCTGGGGGTCGATCGATCGACCCTCTATATTTTTGCCACGATTTTAACATTCGATCGATCGACCACAGGGGTCGATCGATCGATCCCCTGTTTTTTCCTGCATATATTTTCTTTTCATTTTCTTTCTTCTTTTCTTTTATCCTAACTTGGTATATGTACCAATTTTTTGTAATAAATGGTGTGAACATTTTTAGATAGTTTTAGAGGATTGAATAGGTTAGGGTTTGGGTTTTTGGATGGTTCTTCTTCATTTATACTTGGTTTGACACCCCATTTGTTGTGTAAGTTGACTATTCATCTCCCCTACCAATTAATATAGTTGTATTTCCTCATTTCTTGCTTTTTAGTTTATTTAAAAGCTTTCTAATTTAGGTTTACATGCTTTAGTTACATGCTTTGATCCCGTGCTTTCTAGTATAGTTTTATCGCATTTATTTTATGCTTTCAATTCACCACGTTTTTAACATGCTTTCTAGGTAATTTAAATTAGGTTTTGTTTGAATTGAACTCACTCGAGTTGACGCGTTGCTTTGCTTTGGTAATGGAGTTTACGGGTCTATTTCGGGTGCGTTGTCTTAGTTATTATGCCTAGGGGATTTGACGGGTCATATCATGTATGTCCCGTGCTTACGATCTTTCGCAGGTAATTTCCAGGATATTTGTTGACGCCAAAATCTTATTAGGCTTTTATGATGATTTAGGGGGTGACAACCCTTGATTTAATTAACTGTCGAAATGAGACGCGTTCTTAATAACTCGTCGACCCATGTAACCATTTTATACTAATTAACTCAGGTGAGGGATATTCGATGCACCCTATAGTTTTTACTCGCTTTCATAATCTAGTTTCAATACCTTGTCTAGATTAACATTTCCCTTTATGAATATTTTACCTTTTAGTTTGTAATCATCTTTTACACTTTTATTTCGGAGTATTAAACCTTATAAATTCTAGCAACTTTTCCCTGTGGATTTTCGATACCCGACTTACCGCTGTTCTTGCCTCGCAAGTGTAGCAGTAATTTAGGTTTTTTTGTATTGAGTTGGCGAAACGAAAACAACGATTAGCATCCTTACACGCACTACTTTTCGCACCTTATCAAAATGTTAGGTGCGAAAAGTAGCGCTTGTAAAGTCACTAATCGTTGTTTTCGTTTCGCCAACTGAATACAAACAAACCTAAATTACTGCTACACTTGCGAGGCAACCACAGTGGTAAGTCGGGTATCAAAAATCCACAGGGACAAGTTGCTAGAATTTATAAGGTTTAATAATCTGAAATAAAAGTGTGAAAGATGATTACAAACTAAAAAGAAAAATATGCATAAAGGGAAATGTTAATCTAGGCAAGGTTATTAAACTAGATTATGAAAGCGAGTAAAACTATAGGTTGCGTCGAATATTCCTCACCCGAGTTAATTAGTATAAAATGGTTACATGGGTCGATGAGTTGTTACGAGTGCGTGTCGTTTCGGCAGTTAATTAAATCAAGGATTGTTACACCCTAAATCATCATAAAAGCCAAATAAGATTTTGGCGTCAACAAATATCCCGAAAATTACACGCGAAAAGTCGTAAGCACGGGACATACATGATATGCCCCGTCAAATCCTCTAGGCGTAATAACTAGGACAACACACCCGAAATAGACCCGAAAACTCCATCACCAAAGCAAAGCAACGCGTCAACTCGAGTGAGTTCATTTCAAACACAACCTAATTTAAATTACCTAGAAAGCATGTTAAAAACGCTGTAAATGAAAACGTGTAAATAAGTGCGATAAAAATATACTAGAAAGCACGGGATCAAAGCATGTAACTAAAGAATTTAAACCTAAATTAGAAAGCTTGTAAATGCCTAGAAAGCAAGAAATGAGGAAATACAACTATATAAATTGGCAGGGGAGATGAATAGTCAACTTACACAACAAATGGGGTGTTAAACCAAGTATAAATGAAGAAGAACCATCCAAAAACCCAAACCCTAACCTATTCAATCTTCTAAAACTATCTATAAATGTTCACACTATTTATTACAACAAAATTGGTACATATACCAAGTTAGAATAAAAGAAAAGAAGAAAGAAAATGAAAAGAAAATATCTACAGGGAAAAATAGGGGATCGATCGATCGACCCCTATGGTCGATCGATCGACTGTTAAAATCGTGGAAAAAATATAGAGGGTCGATCGATCGACCCCCAGCTCGATCGATCGATCAAGCAGGGCAGCCTGCAGAATCCCCTATTTTGGCATGCAATTCATCTCCGCTCAAATTGCCGTAACTTTGTCATACGGACTTGGAATCGCCCACCGTTTATGGCCACACGAAGCTAGCGAGGAGGCCACAACTTTCGTGTAGATGTCGGGCCAAGTGCCCAAGCTGTGAAATGACCGAATTGCCCTTGAACGTGCGATTGTGAACGAAAATTGCGCGCAATGCGTCCGAATCCCATACTTGGTACCTAAATACCTACAGAAGCCCAATTATACCTCATATAGCATGTTAACAATAAAAACAGAGGTTGTCTGGTTAACGGGCTTAAATGTAGAGATTAACGCACACTAGGGGGATAAAATGCATACGTTCGATGGATGAAATAAGCGATATTTGAGTATTATCACACCCCCTAACTTACACATTGCTAGTCCCTAGTAATAAAATAGGACGCAACAAGAACAACAAGCACCAAAAACAGGATAAGTTCAAAAATATGGTATCAAACCATAAAGCCACTTTCGCAGGCGATTCGATTGCATTTAGCTTATGCAATAAGCCGTTAAACACCTAGGTCACCCTAGTGGACGAGTGTCGTCTCGTGAGGGTTTTCAGTGATGGTACCCACAAACATCATAAAGTCTCCTCAAAATATGCCCAATCAAGTACGACAAACTCATTAATGAGAACAAGATTTCAACATGTTATTAGCATAGCAAACGAATTCGCATGAAAAGTCCGTAGTTGTTAACATTATCGAATGCACCTCAATAAATTGAAACTCTAACATGTGGGAGGGGAGTGAGCATATGCAAAGTATGATTTGGCGAAAAACTTAAATAACTCGGATACTATATGTCAAAGCATGCATAAAAGTCAATCCTCACGGGCATTAAACTCATAAAATGAATTCACTTGAAACAGGGATGTAACAGACGGGACATACGGGCATAAGGAGTAAATGTAAAGGGAAACAAGGCCACACACATGTCACAACTGAAGAACGCTATATAGGAAATAAAAATTGTAACCTCAGTGAAAGGATACCGCACATAAAAGACGCAAAATGCATTTTTACAGATTATCACAACTATTTAAACATTTGAATTACATCAACCTAAAATCACATAGGACTTTAATATGGTTGTAATGTAGGCTAAGTTAAGGTACGAAATGAAAGGGATGTATATACGGATTCAAAGTGTTTGGGGATGAAACTCGGGTAAATGGGAAAAAATGGGCAATTTCAAAATTGGACAAATGATTTCCAAACGAGCATTAGATATAACAATCGAGAGAGTAACACAGATTATTGAATCACATACAAACACTATAAACAACTTTCTCTTTCTTTTTCTTTTCTTCTTTTTCTCACTTTTTTTCTTTTGTTCTTTTTCTCACTTTTTTCTTTTGTCTTCTTTTGTTTTTAACTTTCTCTTTTTCACACTTTTTCTTTTCACTTCTTACTCTTTTCATACTCAAATTGCAACCACAACACAACAATATCCTTCAATCCCAAGCAACAATCCAAATAAGGGTATGTAAGGTAATATGTATGGTATAAAACTCCAATTTGGAGTTGGTTACGGGATTTCGGGTAATGAAAAGAAAGGCTAGTATTTAGGCTCAAGTGGGTTGACTGGGGAACATATAAAGGGTGAGGTCAAGGTCATATGGGTGATATGCTAAAATGGCCTATGATTATTTTACAAAGTTTACGCAATTCTCGAGTCAAAGCAATATATGAAAATCATGCTCAAGTAACACATTTCAAGTATGAACTCAATTAATGAATGGTTAATGAAAGAATAAAGAGATGACCAACGACTGTAACGTTTTCAAAGAGGAAAGAAATGTGTATACACTCACAAAAGAAGATAAGTCTCTAATCTCCCTCGGTGTAAGTATATACAATGCAACAAAAGCATAACGAGTTATAAAAATCTTAAACCAAATCAATATAACAAGAATGGTGCATGTGCTCACGGGATAAAGTTTAATTCACGAAGTTATTCATAATATTCATGATTTAGGACTAAAGTCTAATAACTTCTAAAATCGAGAACATGCATCGTTGAATTGTCTATTTGATCGGGCAATTATTAAAATTTATCATCGCAAACAAGGGCAAAATACCCAATAAAGGAGAAAAAAGAAAAAAAATATTTTTGAAAATTTTCAAAGTTTTAACAAAAACATGCTTTGTAACTAAATTGTAATCAAATCCAAGGACTAATCAGCAAAATGGATAGAATATCCTACACCCCCTAACTAAAATGTTGCATTGTCCCCAATGCGTCCATTAAAGAACACAACACAACGATAGGAAAAGATCGATATTACCCAACTTTGGAGCGATCTTCAAAAGTACAAGTCCAAATGAAACTGCAAAACAAGTTAGTACAAAGCATATGAAGAATATGTACCGATGTATTAAGTTAAGAGAATCTATGTCACAAGTCACAATAATATATAGGGGCTGAAGTGCAAATACTAGATAAATTGATGGTGAATTTTTTTATTTTGTAAAATGGAAGGTCACACGCATCAAAATCCAATAAGCAATGACAAACTACATTTCCAGTTCTCATTTCATAAGTTCAATACAAAATCACTTAATACATTATAACTAGTGAAATAAAAGAAATACAAATTAAAATAAAACAAAATACAATATAATATCTGATCCCAGAATGCCAAAAACGACCCAGTACAACAGCAGTCTAGTGGCCAGAACCACTAGGATCAGAAGGGTCCTGAAAATGAGGAGGTAGCGGTGTGTCGGAATTATGTCGCTGCAAATAAAGATCTCTCATCATCTGCTGCATCATCCTATACTCTTGTATGTGCTGCGCTCTAGCCTGCCTCTGCAGGGACTACTCCTGTCGCTGCTCGGCCTGAAACTGCTCCTGCTGGGCCTGCTGCAGTGCCCACTACTGCCGTTGCTCGGCCTGCAACTGGTCCAGGCGGGAATCCCATGTAGCCCACCTGAGATGGGTCTCCTCCCAGCGCCGGTCTTGCACGGCCTGGAATGCCTCAAAGCGGGAATCATAATCTGTGGGCGGTGCATGAGAACCCTCACCAGTCTCCATCTCCCGAATCTCGTCCTCCTCATTATCCACCTCCGTCCTCTATCTCTTTCTGCCCGGTTGCCCCCACTCGTGCTTTAGCATTTTTGAAATATTGTCCTTTGAGAGAAGCCCAAGTGGCTCGTGCTTACGGTCAGCGTCAAACTCAGGGCAACCGTGCAATAAACATATCTTCGTAATGAGGGCGGGAAAGGGAAGGGAAAACCTCCAGGCAATCTCTTTATCCGTCGCGCACATCATATCCAAAAAGATACTGGGCAAGCTGATATTGCCCAAACCATTAATCAGTGTGTAGATCAATGAGGCATGCTTGTGACGAACCTCTGACCGTTTGTTCGTCACCATGAAAGAGTGGACATTAATGTAGTGCAGTAACCTCGGTAATTCCTCCATTGCATCCGAGCGAAAAGCACCCTTTTTCCATGCCTCGGCCGGTGCAAGGGCCTCTATCAATGTCCCACGGCCGAAGATTATCCCATCCATAAAACTGATCGAGTCCCCGGGGTTTGGTACACCCATGAAATCAGCCAAATCAGAAATGCTGAAAGGTATCCTCACCCCACGGACCATCGCCTCATAAGTAGTCGGCCCATCCCCCTTTACCTCTACCAACGTCACATAAAAATACGGACCAGCTCTTCGTTCATGCGCCCGTTGGTAGCGAGAAAGGGATCCCATCCCTGACGGCGCAGAAGAACATGCGCCTCCCATGGTATATGCTCAATGGTCCAAGCAAAAATGATACCCAAGTAGACGCTCGGATGTGTGAAAGTGGGCACAGTACCAATCCCGCTCCTGATCACAGTGGAACCCCTCAACGCCCCCGGCGGGCAAGCAAATAGTATATTTGTATTTCTTTAACTGTGCCATTCCAACCTACAAAACAAGAATTACACAATACAAAAAAGATTGTAAGCACAATTAATGGTTAGTTAGTGTACAAGTTGAAACGGGGGTGCAAGTGCGCAAAACCAAGGTAAAAATTGCAACATTACGATAAAAAATGTCGGAAAGCCACAAGGAGTGAAAATCACCCAAGTGTGCACCAAAAATTGGATTGAAAACTATTTGAACCAGCCGAAAAGCCCCACTCATGAACAAAATAACAATGCAACAATATACATGTATTCATGAGTGGATTATACAAAAGAAATCAGTGGAATCGACACAAATCAGGGAGATAATCAACCACATTCAAACAATGTCAACAAAGGGTTTAAACATGTAAAACTTGACCAAAATCTACCAAAAACTACAAAAACATGTTAAAGTAGTAAGGATTATACCTTTGTAGTGTAGAGAATGGAAGAAATTGAAAGAAATGTGGTGGGGGGGGGGGAATTTAGGGCAAAATCGTGTAGGAGAGGAGAAGAGAGAATAAGGAAATGGGGGGAAAAAATAGCAGCACTCGGCCTAATACTGCTCGATCGATCAATCGAGCCAGGGCCTTCGATCGATCGATTGAGCAGCAACCAGCACACTGCTTTGCTGTTTTAAATGGGGGGGAATTTTGCAATTATGGGATAATTAAGGGGTTTAAGTATAATATAAATATATATATATAGTAAATATAAGTATATATATATATATATATAAATATGAAATAAAAATATAAATATAAAAATTAAAATTAAAATTAAAATTAAAATTAAATAGACATAGGCTAAAATATACACATACATAGGCCTATGCTAACCAAAAAGAATAAATAAAAATAGGCACAACGAGCAACACACACGCATGGTCACGAAAAAAAATGAAAAAGAAAAGAAAAGAAAAAAAGAAAAACAAATGCAAATGCGTGAGGATGCGTGTGTAAAAAACAAAGGAAAAATATTTTTGTGACTTTTTTTATTGTTTTCTTAACAAATGTGTGCTGGGATGCATAGTCTCCGCAAATTCAAGTGCGTTGAACCTACAAAAGAGTTAGAACCAAGGAAACAAAAAGAAATAAGAATATATTAACTAATTACACTAGGCTCATATTAATAAAAAAATAAAAATGAAGATGTCAGTATATACAACCTACACTTAGGATGTGTAATTAACTATATACTAAAAGTTAAAACTTTTGAGGGTCAATCCAAAACACAATTTGAATTTGGCGGATCAACGGTGGACCCTCCCGAACATGCATGCCTCCGAGAAAATAGGAATTCCATTCGAACGACGGAAGGCATGTGTAAGGCGGTAAAAGTGAACCATCCCCAATTGAAACTTTGGGATGGAGGATGGGGGATTTGGATAGGACACGTGACAAAAAAGAGTGGGGATCGAGAAAAGCCGAAAATCCGCCCAATGATTTTGAAATTGGAATGGGAGGCGGCGCACACAAAGGCAAAGATGCGATCGTGGAGGGCGACTCGGGTAAGTACTCCTCATCGGCGATAGGGTTTAAAACATTAAATTTTGAAACCGAATCATCGGGTACTTGTTCCGGTGGGGTAATAGAGAATGAAAATGGGGATGAATGAAATTCAAACTCATGAGATGAATCATCATCGCATGAAGTTTGAGTTTCTAATGAAATAATATTATTTTCAATGAAATGTTCTTCTTTGGGGGCCGAAGAAAAAATCATTTCATTGCAAATAGATATTATGTCATTTTCATCCTTGCTTTTAATATCTATTATGCAATGGGCAAAGTCTAGAATGGTTTGTTCCAAAGTAGGCACAAGTACCTCATTTGGTTCAAAACATTCCTCGACTTCGAAAGTCTCGGAAGCAAAATCATTGTCGGACTCAAGTAATAAATCTAACTCATGTTCCCACGAACGATTTTTTTCCCGATAATGATTTTCAAGTTTCTCATTTTCATACATACGTAAGCCCTCACCATATGTCATAGGTCGAGGTGCGGATACATGATAATGGGAACTTTGAAAATTACCATCGGACTTAAACTTAAGCTCATTATTATAGAAATTTTGAAAACTATTTGAATTCGTTTCAAAATTCCTATTATAAGGAGGTAAAGGCCCAAAATCATTATCATCGTCATCAAGATTCCAATAACCTAAGTTTTGACTTCCGTTATACTCGCCCAAAGTCATGTTTGAATTTATTACACTTTGGGATGCTAAGTATTCACCAAAAGTCATAGGCCTAGAATTTTGAGAATTATAACAAGGATTACCGAAAGAATTAGAATAAGACATGCTTACCCCAAAAATGGCTCAAAGTGGCGAATTCCACAAAGTAGGTGCGCGTGGAATGAATTCAAGTGTTTCTAAGTGCTCAAATGGGGAAGTCCTGCAAAATATTAGCAAATAATACAAATAGAAAGAAAATACTATGAAATACTAAATCAAATAAAGTCTAAAACAAACTCATCCCCGACAACGGCGCCATTTTGATAAGGTGCGAAAAGTGGCGCGTGTAAAGACGCTAATCGTTGTTTTCGTTTCGCCAACTGAATACAAACAAACCTAAATTACTTCTACACTTGTGAGGCAAGCACAACAGTAAGTCAGGTATCGAAAATCCACAGGGACAAGTTGCTAGAATTTATAAGGTTTAATACTCCGAAATAAAAGTGTAAATGATGATTACAAACTAAAAGGAAAAATATGCATAAAGGGAAATGTTAATCTAGGCAAGGTATTGAAACTAGATTATGAAAGCGAGTAAAACTATAGGTTGCGTCGAATATCCCTCACCTGAATTAATTAGTATAAAATGGTTACATTGGTCGACGAGTTATTACGAGTGTGTCTCGTTTCGACAGTTAATTAAATTAAGGGTTGTTACACCCTAAATCATCATAAAAGCCTAATGAGATTTTGGCGTCAACAAATATCCCAGAAATTAAACGCGAAAGGTCGTAAGCATGGGACATATATGATATGCCCCGTCAAATCTCCAAGGCGTAATAACTAGGACAACGCACCCGAAATAGACCCGTAAACTTCATCACCAAAGCAAACCAACGCGTCAACTCGAGTGAGTTAAAATCAAACACAACCTAATTTAAATTACCTAGAAAGCATGTTAAAAATGCGGTAAATGAAAACGTGTAAATAAGCGCGATAAAACTATAATAGAAAGCACGGGATCAAAGCATGTAACTAAAGCATGTAAACCTTAATTAGAAAGCTTGTAAATGAACTAGAAAGCAAGAAATGAGGAAATACAACTATATTAATTGGTAGGGGAGATGAATAGTCATCTTACACAACAAATGCGGTGTCAAACCAAGTATAAATGAAGAAGAACCATCCAAAAACCCAAACCCTAACCTATTCAATCTTCTAAAACTGTCTAAAAACGTTCACACTATTTATTACAACAAAATTGGAATATATACCAAGTTAGAAGAAAAGAAAAGAAGAAAGAAAATGAAAAGAAAATATCTGCAAGGAAAATAGGGGATCGATCGACCCCTGTGATCAATCCATCGACTGTTAAAATCGTGGCAAAAATATAGAGGGTCGATCGATCGACCCCCAGGCTCGATCGATCGATCAAGCAGGGCAGCCTGCAGAATCCCCTGTTTTGGCATGCAATTCATCTCCGCTCAAATCGCCGTAACTTTGTCATACGAACTCGAAATCGTGCACCGTTCACGGTTATTCGAAGCTAGCGGGGAGAGCTACAACTTCCGTGTAGATGTCGGGCTAGGTGCCCAAGCTGTGAAATGACCGGATTGCCCTTTAACGTGCGATTATGTACGGAAATTGCACGGAACGCGTCTGAATCCCATACTTGGTACCTAAATAACTACAAAAGCACAATTATACGTCATATAGCATGTTAATAATATAAACAGAGATTTTCTGGTTAACGGGCTTAAATATAGAGATTAAGTCACCCGAGGGGGCTAAAATGCGTAGGTTTGACGGATGAAATACGCGATATTTGCGTATTATCACCTATGATTTCTAGGTTGTGCCATTTGGGCTTACCAACACACCGACCATTTTTTTGGACTTCATGAACAGGGTGTTTAGAGAGTTCTTAGATCAGTTTGTCATTGTGTTCATTGATGACATCCTAATTTATTCTCGAACTGAGGAGGCGCACTTCGAGCATTTGAGGGTGGTTTTGCAGACACTACGTGAGCACGAGTTGTATGCAAATATGAGAATTGTGGGTTCTGGCTGAGAGAGGTTCAATTTTTGGGGCACATTGTTTCTGAAAAAGGGATATCTGTAGATCGTAGATCTAGGGAAGGTGTCAGAAATGAGGCAGTGGGGACAACCCACGATGCTGATAGAGATACGTAGTTTGTTGGGGCTGGTAGGATACTAGAAGAGATTTATTCGGGGATTCTTAAAGATAACGAGATCGATGACCAAGTTGACTCGTAAAGGTGTGCCATTTATATGGGATGGATCCTCCCAGTTAGCTTTTGATGAGATTAAGGACAAGTGACTTCAGCACCAGATCTAGCATTACCTCAGTCGGGGTTGGAATACCTGGCTTATACTGATGCGTCCTTACTAGGACTTTGGCGTGTGCTTCAGCAGGAGGATAAGGCAACAGCTTATGCTTCCCATAAACTTAAGCCTCACGAGAGGAGTTACCCCATCCATGACTTGGAGTTAGCGGCAGTCGAGTTTTCACTTCGGTTATGGAGACATTACATTTTGGGCGAGAAATTTTGCCTATTCACAGATCACAAGTCACTACAGTACCCATTCACACAACGGGAATTGAATATGCATTAGCGAAGGTGGCTTGAATTTTTGAAGGACTATCAGTTCCACATCCGGTACCACAAGGGGAAGGCTAACGTGGTAGTAGACATCTTGAGATGTAGGCCAGCAGGTGAGGTAGCCGAGGTATTGAAGGTGGAATGTAAGGAACTGGTATATCAGGATGCGATTGACTGCTCATTTATATTAGTGATGACGGTTACACCCTAGATCATTACTAAGGTAATACAAGCTAAGGCAGTAGACTCATTCTATCAGGATCGGATTGTACATCTTCTAGCTAAGGGGGCAGAGTCATATTCTGTGAGCTCAGATGGATTCGTATGATTTAATGGCTGGCTAGTAGTTCCAGAGGGGGAGGAGATACGACATGCGATGATGGTGGATTCAAATAATTCATGATTTGTGGTACATCCCGGAGGAGATAAGATGTACCAGGATATGATTCCATAATATTAGTGGAGTGGAATAAAGAAGGACATCACCGAGTTCATTTTGAAATGTGCCACTTTTCAGCTTGTAAAAGTGGACCACTAGAGAATTCCAGGGCTCATACTTAAGTTACAGATCCCTATGTGGAAATGTGAAATCATTTCCATGCATTTTATCACATGGATGCCTACATCGTAGATGGGTCACGATTTCATATAGGTGATTGTGGATCGGTTGACCAAGGTAGTTCATTTTCTGCCAGTTCGAACCGATTATACTACGGGTCGGTATGCTCAGATCTTCATTGATGAGATAGTGAGGCTCCATGGGGTGCCCCTTCATATTGTGTCTGACTGGGATAAGATTTTTGTGTCCAGATTTTGGGAGAGCTTCCAGGAGAGCAAGGGCACAAAGTTAAGATTGAGTTCGTCCTATCACCCGCAAATGGATGGGTAGACAAAGAGAACTAATCATATGTTAGAGGATATGTTACGGATGTGTGTCCTTGATTTTGTGGGGGTTGGGACCAGTACCTTCCACTGCTGGAGTTTGCTTATAATAACTCCTATCAGTTCACTATTGGCGTGGCTCCATTTGAGGCGCTATATGATAGACCTTATCTTTCTCCAGTGTGTTGGATCGAGGTGGGGGACAACAAGTTTCAAAGGCCAGAGGTGATCCAAGACACTCGTCTAAGATTAATTTGATTCGAACTCGTATTCGAGTTGCTCAGGATAAATAGAAGAGCTACACCGATGCCAAGAGAATCTTCAGGGAGTTCAGTGTGGGGGATCAGGTGATTCTATGAGTATATCCTATGAAGGGGATAATGAGGTTTGGGAAGAAAAGTAATTTGGAACCGAGGTATGTAGGGCCATTCCCTATTATTGAGCAAATTGGGCCAGTAGCTTACAGACTTGGGTTACCGAAAAACTTGCATAGGATTCATGATGTGTTCCATATTTCTTCGCTGAGGAGATATCTTTGGGATGACTTGGACCACGCTCATATTGCCTTAGAGGAGATTGATCTACAGCCCAATAGTTCCTACGAGGAGGGGATAGTTTTTATCCTAGACTGTAGCGAGAGGAAATTGAGGTCAAAGGTAGTGCTGTTAGTACGTGTTCACTGGCGGCATCATAATGTCGAGGAGTCTACCTTGGAGCTAGAGGATGATATGCGGGGAAAATATCTGTAGTTATTCCTACCAGGTATACCTATATTTTTATTCTTTTTTGAATTTCGGGATGAAATTCTGTTGTTAGGGGGGAAGTATGTAATACCACGTACTTTTGAAAGATTTTATTTAATTATGGGACTAGGATTGATTAATTTAAATGGAGAGATTTTTTTATAATTAATACGTATTTAAATTAAATAATTACTAGTGTGACAAGAATTAGTATTTATTGGTGATAATTATGTTGAATATTACATAGTGAGTAAATTAATAGATAATTGTGAATATATATTAAAGTTGTCATGAATGAAAAATACGACACTTATAGAAATTAAGTCGGGACGCGCGTGTCAGTGGTGTGGAGACGAAATTAATGGAATAATAAGTAAAATATTTATAAGTCTCCCATATGGTCATTTCAAGTGCGTCGTTGAGTCCGTAAGGGTCGAGATTGTCAGAAGTGTCTACCCAGGGGCTTAGTTTGGGTTCCGGGACAGTTTTAGGCCAAACCAGCATCTCAGAAGGTACTTTTAGTAAATTGTATTTTTAGAGTAAAATAAAGGACGAAAATTAGAGAAATAAAAGATCCTCTACGTGGGTTATATTAGGTTATATGCCGTTGGAAAAAGTTAGACACAGAGAGAGACTAAAAATGAGGAAGAGAAGTCTAGGGAAGAGCCACCACGAGTGCACCTTTTCCACCACCTTGACAACCATCACGTTGATCGGAGAATGAGTGTCACAACCATACAAACAACACCAAAGGATTAGATAGTCTTCCATAAGGCAAGTGTTTAAATATTTCTCTTTTAGAATTCAATGTGTTTATGTTAGTGTAGGTAATGAAAACCCCTTCAATTTTATGTAATGTGATGAAAAATTCATGATTAAAGGATATTTTAGGGCTGAATTGACACAGAGGTCAATTTTCCATCTAATTAATAGAATAACCACGAATTTATGATGATAATTGATGATTTGAATCTGGGATTAGAAGGTTTAATTTGAAACTTTGTGAATTAGGGTTCTATGAATCTGAAATTGGTAATTTTGGAATTTGAGGGTTAATTAATCCAGAATTGATACGTTTAGAATGTTAGAATTCATCCTTTATGTGGAAAAATGAATTTGAATTGAATGGAGGGAGTTTGGGACTGATTTATAGAGGTTTTAGGATTGTTTAAGGATGAAAAACGTAGGAGGTGCAGGTTGGGTAAATTGCTCGATCTCGTTCAAACGAGATTGAGTATGGTTCGAATAACAACCCCTATCACGCGATGCATCGTTCTAATGACGTGCTATCTAAAGTGAAATTTATGGATCTAACGACGTGCTAGCTTCTGGTTCAAACGACAGTCTCAGTTTCTGAAAAAAAAATTCTATTTTAAATCTGGGTAGCAAGTTTCTCTAAAGTGATGTTTAGCAGTACAAATGGGATTTCAGGTTAGGGCAGAATTATTGGGTAATAAAATGGGTATGATGCCTTATAATAATTAGAGCGAGGAGCTATCCCTAAAAGTTATGAGCGAGAGAGTTTTCATAATTTAGTATGTGTAATGCAAGTAGTAACGAGAGAAATACTACGTATAAGTTAAATATTCGGGTTGTGTCTATACCGAATGAACTTGATAGGTTGCGTGAATGCCTGTAATGATATTTATTCCGTGTATGACATACCTACCAAACTTTCTAACATGGGAGGTTAGGAAAGGGGATAGTCCTATCTTGAGGAGCCTTCGGGGGGATATTTGACTGCTACCTTAGAGCATGGAACCTAGGTGCAGCCTATCTGAGAACGATAGTATTGACGGTCATATGGGTTCATAGGTATGTGCGTAGCACATAGTCTTGGAACCATGTTTGCCTCCAATATATGTGATTTATATATTTATGATTTGTGGGAGATTCCGAGCCCATTGTCCTTATTCAGTACAAGATGTACCGGGACTTGATAATAGAGTATGAGGGCACAATAGCTGAGTCTAGAGGTGTCTTTTAGTGTGTGTGCGTGTGTTTGTGTTTGTCTCTGTGTGTGTGTGTATATATATATATATATATATATATATATATATATATATATATAGAGAGAGAGAGAGAGAGAGGCAGACTCTTGTGCACACTAAGTCTGTACATGTGCGGGCATACACCTATTTTTTTTAAATATTAAAAAAATTATTTTTGAGTTTTTTTTATGTGATATTTAAACATTTCAATGAACCCTTATAAAAACATCAACTCAAAAAAAGTTTTTTGCTATTATAAAAAAATCAGTCAAACTTTTGCAGCTTTTAAGTGCTTTAAAAACTGCGAAAGTTTGACTAATTTTTTTAAGAAAGCAAAAAAAACGTTTTTTAGCTGATTTTTTTTATATGGGTTTCTAGAAATGTTTAAATATCACACAAAAACAATCAGTTAATTTTTTTTAATTTTTTTTGCTATTTAAAAAAAATAATGTGCAAACTTAGTGTGCATAAAAGCCTCTCTCTCTCTCTCTCTCTCTCTCTCTATATATATATATATATATATATATATATATATATATATATATATACACATATACTTGTAACGATACTTGCAGTGTGAAAGTATGTGCATAAGATATATGATGATGAAAATCTCCGAATAACCTAAGTATGCGAGCACTTAACGTGATTTATAAATATTTTCAAAATTCACGTAACAGTCGTGAAAACATTTAATATGGTATTGTATGGAAAATATGGGTTGGTATTGCGGGTAGTGATTAGAAAGATTTTTTCTACATTCTAGTTAGGGGATAAAAAAATTTTAATGGGTTTAGAGGTACGTTAGGCGTGCACATTAGTTGAGAGGTGAGAATCTCAAGTGAGTGTTCGAAAAGCTAGAATACACGTAATATTTTTCTTTACTTCAATATTTAAATACTTCCTAAAAAATTTAAACGTTTTACACTCGGGCTCTAACCCGTCTCTTGCAAATCTATTTTCTTTTGTCAAAATTATATTAGGTACTCAGACACAGAGACACCAAGCATAGGAGTTCCAATCATTTGGTGTGTTGTAGCTGTTGTGGAAGTTATAGGACCTTGGTAGTAAATGCCTTCATGATTATCATTACTTCATCTTGAGCTATTTTCTTCTATTAAGGCATGTTGCCCCTTTTTCTATTTAGACAGTCAAAGATTTATTATTTATTATTTACTTCTTTCACTTTTTGTATTATTTCTATTGGATTATTATATTTAGTACTTAGGCTGAAGGTGTTCACTCCAGCCACATTTATTACTGCAATCATTTCCTTTCATATGAGTTTGGTTTGAATGGTGAATGTTAATGATTCATTAATTTGGTTTTACATTAATTAAAAGATAAAATTTTGACATCAACCTTTTTTAAATATTAGGTGGTTAGTACTTTAATAAAAGTTTTCGACACTGACGCATATTCTGAACCAACTGGATATTCTAATTTAATTTAATAAATGACTGAACACCCTGTATTTAATTAGGCGGCGTGTCACAACTAGCCATCACTAGGTCTCTACGGAGGCTTACCCCTTCTTTTGTCTATTTTGTGTAAAATAGACTCCCGACTCCATTTTCATTTATCTTATTTCACTCAAAAGGAGAGATCACCCCACTGAAGTGATGACCAAGTATCGTAGGCTGAGGACGTTGAGGAAAAAGCTTTAGGCCATCACAATTAGTCTCCGTATTGGATCACCTACAAGATTCCCAAAGGTATGTTGATCTAATCCCAAGATCTAGTTATTTTGATTACTTTCTAAAATATAATCGTTCATTGGTTTTGGTCAATAGTAGATGTCCTAATATCAATCCCTAACAATTAATGTCAAGACCCCGATTATAGATTTATCATGATTTAGAAAGGTCGGTGTTGTTCACCATTTAAAACTCTAGGTTTTCATGTTAGAAAATATGTGCATTGATGTATATGTTTTGTACTAACATTGTTTTGTACGATTTTTATTATTCTGTGATCATGGTCACGTATTTTTTTATGAATGGATACTATAGTGGTTTATTTATAGTTACTATTCCTAGATTTTATTGGGCTGTAATTAGAAAGTTATTTTTATTATGGCAAAATTTATGTACATAAAGGAGTATGTGAGGGGATGTAATAGTCTTTTCCCTGTCAGCTATGGGTTTTTATGTCCTTGGTGAATGCTCTCCATTTGAGAACAAACATTTTGCTCATGTTATGAATATAGAGCTATCGTTAAAATAAACGATTTCTCGGTAAATCTAGGTCATGAAGAAGACTAAGGTTCACCTTACAGTTTTTTCAGAGTGACGAGATTATTTTTCGTGAATTCCCACTTCTCTTTACCCAAAAAAATTTGATGGACTATTTTCAAGGAGCTATTTACCCACGCTAGTAGTCTACTCAATAACAAAGTCTGAGGCATGATGAATAGGAACTTTATTTTCTTTTTAATATATAACTAGGTTTCAACCCCGTGCGATGCTTGGGCAATGCTTAATGCCTTGTTATAATTAATACGTCATAAGGGCCCAATATTGAAAGTAGCCTATTTAGTGGGTTACATGTGTTGAAAAAACTAGAAACTCAGTTATTCTTTGTACTATTTTCATTTCTATCACTTGATTCTCCGTTACATTTATGACTTCAATCTTTCGAGTATTTTGTATTAAACATTTTACCAATTATAATATATGTCCATAATTTTTATTTCTTACACCTTTATAATTTCATTATGTAACTACATAAAATATTAAAATGGCTATGTAAGTTTCATGATAAGTCTCTTCAATTTATAATACCACTCTAAAATCATACAATTTTGAGGGTTGTCTCCATGAAATGTGAAATGTATATAGAACGATATAGGATCTGGAACAAAAATAAAATAAATGGGACAAGTGGCACAAAACATGTTGCATTTATCAAAATGACATCAAATATAATGGTCATTTAACTCACTTGCATATCTTTACACCTTTTTTCTCACATTATGCATCCCAAAAAACATTTTCGAAACTCATAATTCCAAAAATGTATTATAGTTAGAGATATTTATGTCCAGAAAGTTCAAAACTAAGCATTTCTTCAGTATTTCCTACACAATCAAATGCAAACATAAGACATTAGCACTTCAAACATATGCCTAAGAAATTCATTTCTCCAAAGAAAAATGGATACACCAAGCCGTCTCTAACACCATAGTGGTGTAATTCACAAACCTCCTGAACCAAAACTCAAACAAGAAGAAAAAATAGGCTATAACTGGAAATATACGTACTTATATTGTAATGCCCCACCTTAGAAATAAATATTTTAATTATAAGTAGGTATTTTATTCAGAGAAATATTTGGGAAAATAGGGGCAGGAGTATTAGGCCAAAATTATACAAAAGTGATGCATCGCACATAGTGAGTAAAAAGAAAATTTCACATTACATAGTCTATGTGGTGACAAAATACACAACACAAATTATAGAATAAAGCAATCACCAGAAGATTAAGAAAAACATGTAATCACAACAAAACAATATATGTGGTTCGACAATTTGCCTATGTCCACGGAGAGGTCTACTTCTTTTTATTAAGTATCTCTCAAGAGGGTTTCCCGGTTAAATGTCCCCATGCCCCGGTCCATGGGTTACAATTTATTGATTATCCAATGAAGTTGTAACCTCCACAATAAGCCATGAATCCCTTGAATATCTCTCCGAGATTTTTGGGGATAAACTTGGCTTTATCTAGGGTTAGTTTAATAAACGTGTCCCATAATTTGGGTCGGACACTTAATTAACCCTTATGGGAGTGGTTGGTTACTCTTATGGGCTACTCGGAAATAGGTACCCTCAATTGCCCCTAAAAATTTTGGGGTGAAGAATTAGGCCGAAAATGTTTAAAAGAAAATGTTTCCCTCCTGATGGCACAATTGCAATTTACATGATTAGGAGAGAAGCAATTTGTCCTTTCACAAAATATTTAAGTGGCATGTCTTCTTTAAACTGTGTGATCTATCATTGGCGCATTTAAACCTTATTGTTGGAGAAACTTAGTTGTCACTTCGCCTCCTTTACGTATCGTTCTTTCCAAGCTGTATTTTTCTCTTCGTCTTCCAAAATCAAGGCCTTGTGTAAGTCTTTAGTTCCTTTATTTTTCTTTTCTAATTTCCTTTCGTCGTAGATATTCACTCTACTGTAGTTAGGTGTCCTTGGTTTTCTCATGGCGATGATAGACAACAAATATTTGCTTTAGTTTATAAAATGTTACAATATCCCTAACTAGATAGATATTTAGTGTGCCCTAGCTCCTCGCAACATTGATGATATTGAGGGTGGACACTAGATACATGTCCTCCTGTTATCTCAAGGGGGTTTGACACTTTCCCCATATCCTCTATTTTTCCACTTTGTTCAATACTTTGACATTGTTCTTGCTCAATGCTCTCCAAATGTTTGGAAGATTGTCAATGGACTCCATAGGATAAATCAGCTTTATGGTACCAATTTGGGGTTAACTGAAATCTTCTATTATGATACCTTTTCTCACACAAGTGGAGTTCTTCTATATCGTAAATCCAGTATTCCTAATAGGGTATTGGTAGTGAATTTACGTGATTACCATAAAGATTACTAGTCTGAAGGATACATTGCTAGAAACTGGCAATTTCCTCCCCAACTAGAGGGCATAGCCAAACCTTTTTCATTTATTGTTTGCTTGATTATCTTAATGTGTTTTTCTTCTAATATTCTCCTCTATTTTCTTTTTCCAGCGTAGTCTGAAAATATAAAACCTTCTCCTCGAGAGATCCAGGTTGCTGAGCTGATAAAGGTTTGGAAGATAAGGGACTTCATAGATAAGGGTGAGTACCCTAGGTCTGATGCATTTCTATTGGAGTATAAAAACACTACTACCAATTTCATTGCTTATCCAGTGGACACTATACCTCACCTTGACATCCCAGAAGAAGGAGTTGGTGCTTTTGAACCCATCAAACTAGATGAGGAGGAGGAGAGAAACTCATAGGTTGGTATTATTAAAGGTGGTAGAGGTGGTAGCCGTGCTGTAAGTTCAAGTGAAGTGAGATCCAGTTAACAAGGATCCAGTGAGGAGAGGTCTAGTGAAGGGGGATCCAGTGAAGAGAGTCCAGTGAGGTGGAAATGGCTCCTCCAAGAAGGAAAAATCTAATTCTGAATGATGATGATTATGATGACCTGTTATCTAATAGGCTAAAGTTTCTAAAATTAAAGCCTAGAGATTATGTTTGTAGTTGCAAAATAGTGTCCCATGAGAAGGATGTGGAAAGGAAAAAGAAATAAGAAGAGGTAAAGAGAGAGAGAGACAGAGAGAGAGAGACAGAGAGAGAGAGAGAGAGAGAGAGAGAGAGAGAGAGAGAGAAGGAAAAAGAGAAGAAGAGAGAGGAAGAGAAGAGGAGAAAAGAAGAAAAAAGGAAAACGGCACAGTCCACGAGTGCCTCCATAGTGCCTATTGTAATTCCTGTCGAGGAGTCCTCAGTGGCTGTAACCCCTCATCTTCTAGTATTAATGGTAGAGAAAGAAATGCTCTCAACAGACCGCGAGCATTTGTCGATCATAAGGCTGGACAAGTTAGCCCTTAAGTCAGCTCAAGGGCTTTCCTTGGTAAGGACACTTTTCTTCTTTGTATTCTTTGGTCTTGAAATCTCTTCATACTTCGTTTATTAAGGGCCATCTTCTCCTGAAATTCATCTCTGATTACACTGTACTTATGCTCGATCGAGATGATATGTCAAGGATGAATATTGAGCTTAAGGAGAGTTTGAGGTCCTCCCAATAATCCCTTAAGTCTTTTAAGAAAGCTTTGATAGATGCCAAATATTATTTTGATCGGGAGAAGGTCAATGTTGAAAAATTGTAAAAATAACTGCGTTAGGCCTATGATCTGGTGATTACTAACAAGCTGGCCATAGCAGAAGCGAACAAAGTGCTGGTCAAGAAGGTGGAGAAGTTGGAGGCAAAGGGAGCCACTATTCGGGAGAGCGCGTAAAATAAAGTAAGGGAAACAACATATGAAGACTCTGATAACCAGATTGCCTATGTTATCCAAGAAGTATTTAAGAAAGTATGTGATCGAGACTTGATTGCTACTGGTGTTGTTGCTGACTCTCTTTATTCTCTAAGAACCACGCAAGCCATAAACCTATCATGAACAAGGATGCCCATTCTACTCAAGCTATTTTGGAGTCTGTTGTACCAGATGTATGTGCTTTGTCTACTGATCAGGGAGTGGTCTCTGCATCAGTAGAAGGTGGTGTACCTGGTGCTATTACGGGCAAGGCTGCTGATGACCTTGGTGCTATTAAGGGAAAGGGCCCCTCTTCCTCTGAGCAGGTTGAAGCCCCCATCTATAATTTTATGCTTTTTTCTTTTGTTTGCATTCCTTTTATGATGTAATTTTGATTTATACTGGGCTAGTGCCACTTTTTTTTAATGAAAAAGAACACACTGATGTTTTTACTAATTTATGCTGCTCTTGCCATTTGTTTTCTCTATTTGTAGCCTGCTGATTTAGATGACTATATCCCAGAGAGTTATCTCCTAGGACAAATCCTTGTTCCAAACATAAGAGCCGAAGTGCGTCAAGATTTCACACAGATATGTAAGTCCCTCAGGTCAAGGAATAAGGACAATATGGACCAACCCGAAGTGGTTAGTTGACTAAAGGATAAAATCGAGGAAATAGAAGAGATTGGTGCCTAAATCCAAGAAGAGATGGATGGCTTAAAGGTGAATCTTCTTTATGCATCCAAAGTTAATCAAGTGGGGAAGATGCTACATGGGGAAAATAATTCTTTTGGAAGATAAGTTTAACGCCTCAAGGAGAATGCCCCGAGTAATGCTCCTCAAATCTTGCGAGGGTCCCCTTCGTCCACGCGTCGAG
The DNA here is from genome assembly GCA_949130495.1 of Sambucus nigra. Classification (NCBI taxonomy): domain Eukaryota; kingdom Viridiplantae; phylum Streptophyta; class Magnoliopsida; order Dipsacales; family Adoxaceae; genus Sambucus; species Sambucus nigra. Next base: position 362,484,232 of record OX422216.1, on the reverse strand, counting down.
CTATATCAGATGATAATGCTTCTGAGAGGAATATTATTGAGCTAAAGGGGGATGTTCGATAAGCATATGTAATCATTGTCTATCTTTAAAGATATGTCACGTGATTACAAAACTTATTCTGATAGGGTCCTCGACAAATGTGGGGTGATTGCCATGATCAAGGTTAGGCATATGCCCTTGCAAAGATGAGGGATGTTAAGGATATAGCTTTTATCATAGGGTGGCTAAGTGACCTCAGGGACTTGGTGGTCCCCAAAAATTCTACTTTGTCGTATAGACATAAAACTACTCCTCCATCTTTGGAGAAAAATCCCTTTCAGAGAGACGATAATAGGATCCCCATAGGTGCCATTCTGGTGCATCTGTTAGATCCGTGCCTGGAGGGGGTTATGGAAATAGTTTTTCATTATCCTGACGATGGTCGAAGAGCTCGAGTAGCTGATTAACTTGCTCGTCACCTCGTACCTTCGTAGGCCTTAATAAATTTCTTATTGTTGTGAATGTAATCATGTAACTCTTGATCATAAATATAATTGGCTATTTATGTTTTGGGTGTATGCTGATGAAACATATGTTGATTGATTCTCATTTATGAATAATCAATATGAAAGTCTAATCAGTTTGGGAACTTTAACCAACTAAATGACAATTATAGGTACCTTTTATTTAAGCATTCCTCCAGTCCAATATTCCTTAGCCATATCATTCCACCCTCTTCATCTTTTAGGTTGTGTGGTCACACTACCTTAGGCCTATGTAAGGCGATAGAGAGAATTCACTTGAACAATGAGGAATCCACTCGAGTAGGTTTCTCAAGATAAACTTTGTTGGCAACCAACATGAGTCGGCCATGTTTCTTAAGGATCCCCCGTAGGTCTTGATTTATCGTCGGAGCAACTTGAGAGGCGAATTGTGTTTTTAGAAAAATGCCTGAGAAAGGTTATTTGTTAACCTTACTAATAGTGTTTTGGATTTATTTTATTAGGGTAGACCTAACACTGTGTTATAATCATACAGGGATGGGTCATAAGATCCCTTGACTAGAGAAATTTAGTCAGCTCGCTATAGTCCAATAACTCTTTTATATTCATAAAATGGATTAAGTCTATTACTTGGAAAGGGTTCATATATTATCAAGCTAACCAAGATATGTAGAATTCCAAGGATAATAAAATTTTATCAATTGAAACTGCAAATAAAGAGCAACATCAGTTTGTAAATGAAAATTTTCCTAAATTAATGATACGTAGATAAAGGAAGTCTAAAAGTAGAACTTATTGCAATTAGGCACATTCAAAGCCCTTGGTATCGCATGCCCTACAGTGTTTCTAAGTGATAGGCTCTTTATAGGTCATCCCTTATAATACCGAACAGTCCTTCCTAGTTTGGTATCCGTTTTCCATCTAATGGATTTATAGCACCGTCGAGAAATTTCCTTGGGACATAATACCCGACTTGGAATTTCCTCATATAGACTTTTTTATTGTACTTTCTGGATAACTGTTGTTTGTAAGATGCCAACTTAACGAGAACCAATTCTCAATGTTCATCAGCTAAGTTATGTTTAGTAAGTAATGCTTCACCATTAAGGCCTTGGTTGACCAGTGTAGATCTCATGGTAGGGAGCCTGACTTCCAATTGAATGACTGCTTCCATTTCGTAGGTGAGCACAAAGGAAGTTTCCCAAAGTTCTCGCCTTGGGGTCGTGAAATAGGCCTATATGATGTGAGGCAACTCGTTCTCCCAAGCACCTTTGGCCCGTTCCAGTCATTTTTTCAGTTCATTAATCACTATCTTCTTGGAACCTTCAGCTTGCCCATTTCTCTCAGGATATACTACGAGGCTCAAATAATGGCTCACCTCATGGTCATTGCAAAAACTTTGGAATATACCACATTCAAACTGGGTCCCATTGTCAGTGATGATAGTCTTGGGTAAGCCAAAGAGGGTGATGATGTTATTTAATATGAATTGTGTCATGTCTTTGTCCCAAATATTTTTCTGTTCTTTTGCCTCAATCCACTTCGTGAAGTAGTCTATGGAAACCAACATGTACTTCCAATTTCTAGATTCAATAGGTAGTGGTCCTACAATGTTCAAATCCCATTAGGTAAAGGGTCACATACTGGCCAATGATTTAAGGTCGCTACCGGGATGGTGAATCGTTGGGGAGTGTTCTTAACATTATTTTACATTTTCGAACATAAATCCCATCATCTTTCTGCATATATGGACACTAATATCCTTCCTTCATTACTCGAAAAGACAAATAACTTCCTCCTCCATTACTTCCACAAATGCCTTCATGAAGTTCATGCGGAACCTACTCGACTTCTTGTGGATGAAAGCACTTGAGGTAGGGTCCAATGAAGGACATTTGGTATAATTTCACATCAGGAGATAAGTGAAAGCGATAAACTTTGACTCTTATTTAGTGTGCCGACCTCTTTTCACCTAGTAGTGTATCGTTTCGTAGATACTCTATAATGGGTTCCATACAACTTGGTTCTCTTTCGATGTCGATAACCTTCTTGGATGCCCGGTTGGATTCAACAGCTTGATCGATACTCGGATGCACAAGGAAGTCTATTTGGATTATTCTCTTCAAATCAGAGTTTATTGCAGAACTCAGTGCTACTAAGAAATCAACGTGGATGTTTTGTCCCCTGGGAACTATTGAACACCAACTTTTTGGAAGATGGCTATGAGTCCCTTTACAACGACGAGGTAAGCTTCTATCCTTTCATCTTTGATGTTAAAATCTCCACTTATTCGATTAGATACCAGTTATGAATCGCCAAAGACTTGAAGGTGTTTTGCCCCCAGCACTTGTACTTTGCACAGGCCAGCTATTAGTGCCTTGTATTATTCTTCGTTGTTTGAGGCTTCAAATCCCATCCTAATGCCTTGCTCGAGCACAGTGTTTTCGGGAGTAACCAATACGATGCCTACCCCTACCACGAGGAGTTGGAGGCTCCATCATCGTATAAGTTCCAAATATTTGATCCATGTGTGATTTCCATTGGTGCATTAGTTTATATCTGACGGATGGGATGATCTCCTATGTATTAAAAGAAAAAATTAGCTAGAATTTGTACCTTGATGGTTATTCTCGATTGAAAGTGAATATCAAACCTTTTGAGCTTGAGAGACCATTTTGACAGTCGTCCGGATATGTCAGATTTCCTTAGAACAGCCTTAAGGGGATATTAGTGACCATGAAGATGAAGTGAGCCTGAAAGAAATGCTTAACCTTCCTTTAGGCTATCACTAGGGCATATTAGAGCATATCCAATGGCAGCTACCATTGCTCAGGATCCAAAAGTGTTTTTCTTGCATAGTAGACGAGATGTTGACCTCCCTCCCTTCCATATACCAAGGTGAAACTCACTACATGGTCTGATGCAACAAGGTAAAGATGTAGAGGATTTCCATCTCTAGCGATCATGAGAATGAATGATCCACTGAGATAGATCTTGAGTTATTCTAAGGCTCTAGAGCAGTCCTAGTTCTAGGTCAGGCCATTATTTCTTTTCAATATCTGGAAGAACAGTTGATATCTTTCGAAGGACTTAAAAATGAAATGATTGAGTGTAGAGGGAATCTCGATGAGATTTTGGACATCCATTATTGTTTGGGGGGCTGTACTTTGTTAATGGCGTCAATCTGGTCAGGATTCGCCTTGATTCCTCTCTCGCTGACTAGGTAGCCAAGGAATTTTCCTGACTGGACACCGAATGAACACTTACTGGCATTAAGTTTAATTCGGTATTTCCTTAGGGTATTAAGTCCCTGCTAGGTCGAATAGGTTATGATATTTTAGTTTACTCTTGGTGAGCATGTCGTCGATATACACTTCCATAGTCTCCCCCATTTGCTTCTTGAACATTTTGGTAACCAGCCGCTGATTAGACACTCCTGCATTCTTAAGGCCGAAGGGCATAACCTTGTAGCAATATAAACCAACATGATTTATGAAGGAGGTCTTATCTTAGTCTATCCCGTAAAGGGGGATTTAAAAATCTCAGTCTTTCATGAGTTAATGTGGTGTCGACCAATTGATCAATCTTTGCGAGAGAGAAGTTGTCCTTGGGACATGCCTTATTAAGGTCAGTGAAGTCAATACAAACTCTCCATCTTCCATTGCTATTAGGAACTACCACCGCGTTTGATAACCATTTAGGGAATTAGACTTACCTTATGTAACTTGCATCCAGTAACTTCCCGACCTCTTTCTCTATTATTTTTTATTTCTCTGGCGTTGTTCGACGAGACTTCTGTGAGATTGGCTCGAAGGCTAGGTTAACGCGTAACTGATGACAAGCAATGGAAGGATTTATCCCATGTATCTCGTAGGGTTCCACATAAAAACATCCAAATTACTCAGTAGGAGCGTGACTAACTCTTTCTTTTCGTAATCAGTTAAGGATGTAGAAATTAGAAATTTCTTCTCAATCAAATTGCTTCCAATCGCAACCTCTTTTAGGTATTCGATGACCCTTTTTGAGCGGTGGATCCTAGTTTCCTCCACCCCCGGTTGGTTATACCTTAGTTTCTATATAAAGGGCGGAAACCTCTCTTGGTCTTCCTCCTGAATCTTCGATTTATCTGTTTTCCTCTCCTGCTTGGCCTAAATGGTCTTGATAAAGAACTTTTTGTCCATAGCTTGGTCGCCGTGGATCTCGACCACTCCCTGATCTGTAACATACTTGAGATTTGGATGGTATGTTAATGGCACAACCTTCATTGCATGGACCCACCCATTGTCAAGGATTGCGTGGTACAAAGACTCAATGTCAAGTATAAGAAATTCAATCATTTTTTAAAGGTTTCATGCTCTAACTAGAAGTATAATCTTTCCCAAAGGATTTTTTATTTTTCTAGCGAAGCTGACCAACGGAACAGTGGCTACCTTGAGGTCGGCTACACTCAACTTTGATTTTTAAAACAACTCTAGGTAAATCACTTCGGATGAGATACATTTGTCAAAGAGAAATCTATCGACATTCTAGTTGTCTATCCTGTGTGTGATGACTACTGCATCATAAAGTTCTTTCTATAAATACAATATGCATGTTGTAATTGATGTCCTCCGATCGTCAATGATTCCCGACCTGAGTTTTTCTAGGATCAATATAAAAGGCCTGCATGACTTCAGTGAGCTTCTTGACATCCATCCGAGCAGCATTTCCTTATATTTGCTTCAGGTCTGATGCCCTGTGAATCACTTCAAACTCGTGGCCGATATCCTCCTTAAGAGTGTTATCGAGCAGTTGCTTTCCATTTGCTGCTGCCTTATGTGTCTTATTTTCAATGAACTCATTGAGATGTCCAGCCTGGGTCAACTCCTCGAGATGATATTTGAGGGATCTATAGTGCTCAATTTTGTGGCCACCCTCCAGGTGGAACGCACACCTTAGCGTGTTATTCCATTTGGTGGGGTCTCCTACCATTTTCCTTGGCCACTTGATAAATGTATCTTCTTTGATCTTTGTGAGAATCTTTTATATTGGTTCCTTGAAGACTGTATTCACAGCCTGAAATGCCTTGGAGGGATCATTTTTGTTTCCATTTTTTGAGCCATTTGCCACCGTTCTTATTCCCTTTTTTCTGAGGCTTGTTCTTATCCATTCATTTGCTCACCTTTCTGCGACAATTATCCCCTAAGTTAATTTGGGTGACATATTCAACTTTTGTGCATTTCTCTATATGATCCATCAAGTCGTCAATGAATGTATCCTCCTTATTAGTTAAGGACTGATGCAGTAGGAAGGAGATTGGGAAACCGATTTTAAAGGATTGTACGGTGACCTGCTCCGACCAATCCTTGATTTCATTAAACACTTCCCAGTACCTCTTGGCCTATTCCCTAAGGTTCTCCTGTGGATTTATTTTCATAGTAAGCAGTGCATCCATCCACTTCTGTTATGAGATGCTTGTTATGAAGCGATATGTGAATAACTCAGCCAAAGATTTAAAATTTTTGATGGACCTTTGTGGTATCTATCGAACCACTTCTGGGCCACATCATGCAATCTCAAACGAAAGATACGACACATGAGCGTATTATTATGACTCCATAGGGTCACGGCTTGCCGATATTACCGAACATGATCAACGTGATAAGTCTTCCCATCATAAATATTGAACTTGGGGATCATAAACTTTTTTGAAGCCTCTTTTTCTTCTAGTTCCCTTGAAAAAGGGGACTTCATTTGTGTCTTTAGCATTCTTCTGGCTAACTCTCGCGTGCGTATGGCTCCCTGATGGGCTGGGTGCTGGTACATCTCCCTTTGGACCAAACTCCTTATATTGTCGTTCTTCTAACCAGGACTTCTTTGGCATTGAGATTGTTGAGATCTCTCTAATTGATCGCCATTTGACATATTTTTCACAATTCTTTCTGATCCACACCCAGGAATCCTTCCTCGGCTGCGAGACTTGCTCACCTGATGGCTAGGAGTTCGATCGTGGTGTCGCCTCGTATTCCGGTGGAGCTCTCTCTTTATTCTTTCTAGTTTCCATTTTTGGCAAGCATTTTCATCTTCCTATTAGGATGTGGCCTATTCCTACTCTTGGAGTTTGGCTTCATAAGCATCATTTAATCTAGAGATTTGGGTGGACCTAGGGGCCCCTGGATTTCCTCAGAAATGAGCCTTTCTTGGCAAAGTCTGGGGTTCGAATGATGAATCTCATACCTCAACCTTTGAGGGATAGGATGTTCCTGGATATCACCTACTTGAGGGACATTGCTATTGTGGTGACATTGTTGTCTTTACATTTTATGAGTGCTTTTATAGGAATAATAATCTCTTCCCACTGACGCCACCAATTCTGGTGACAAAAAAACACAACACAAATTATAAAAGAAATCAATCACCAGAAGATTATGAAAAACATGCCATTACAACACAACAATATGCGTGGTTAGGCAAATTGCCTACATTCCTGGAGAGGTCTACTTCTTTTTATTAACTATCTCTCAAGAGGGTTTCTCTATTAGATGTCCACATGCCCCAAGCCAGGGGTTACAATTTATTAATTATCGAATGCGGTTATTACCTCCACGATAAGCCATGAATCCCTTGAATATCTCTCTGAGATTCTTAGGGATATATTTGGACTTATGTCGGGTTAGTTTAATAAACGTGGACCATAATTTGGGCCGGGAACTTAATTAGTCTTTATGGGCGTGGTCGGCTACTCTTATGGGCTAATCGGAAATGGGTAACCACAATCCGCATTGAGATCCATTTAGGTTCAAATGATTATACTTAATATATTGGTAGAGTACAACGCAAATTATGTGAGGAATGAATGAGTTATTAATGAGAATAACTATAAGGTATCATATTGCCAACACACGACATATAAGTCAAAACATTGCACGATTTTTGTAGAAACCCTTGTGGACAAGAAAAATAATTTGACAAAGTTTTTAAAGTACTAAAAATATATACAAAAATACCAAGGTTTCAAAATTAGAAAAAAAAAAGTGAGGTTTTTAACATGGGACCCGGTCCACCGGCCATCTAGCCACGGTCAACGGACCCAAGTAGTTATCAGGCGGGAAATTTTTGTTTTAGTGTTGTCATGGTATGGTCCCTTGGATTGGACACTTGCCAATTCCTTGTGGATCTCAGGTAAGATGATCTCGATGGTAGGGTAGTTTTTTAAGTACTTAAGTCCAAGTATGGGATGCTAAGGGGGGAGTTTTCATTATCTTATGTAGTCATCTTTTTTCTGTCTAAGATGAAACCTCCATGCAAGTGTTTCTGGCCATAACTATTAAGATCATAAACAACCCATATTAAACAACCTACACACTATTTAAACCACCTCTAGAATACTTCTCACCACCCTATGTTTTCATAGTAAATCGTATGTGACCTAGTTAGAGGAAGAAGATGGTGTTTTTATTTATAGGTATGTTTGTTTGGTGTTTGAAAAGAATGTGTACTTGAGGATGAAGAGGCAATTTCATGAAGACTTGTGTGGAGAAAATCTTGGAGTAACAATGCAGTCATGTTTAGAGGACTTTTAGAGATCCCCCTGAGGCCACCTTTGGAGGTGGGCGATCCTCCATCTTCTACACTATTTCCACCATTGTTAGAGCTCTTTTAAGGTGGGATTTACTAATCTTAGTTTAAGTTTATTGTTGAGTTTAATTTCAAATTTATTGTTTACATATATTAGGCTTAATATATGTAGGGTTTGTGATAGTTTGCATCCATGGAGTTTAATGATCTATTTTTATGATTTGATGAACAAATGGGTTTCTAATAAAGGTTTAAAAGCGGGTTTTGGATTGGAAAAAAATTCAGATTGTTATTTTCCACCGTTTGAGTTTAAAAGTGTGTAGGAGAATGGTTGTCATGTATTTATGAGTTTATTAGATACACACTTGATGTTTTAAAGAAAAATGGGCATTTAAAAGAAGGTTTAAATGAGTTTTAGAAGTGCTAAAAAATTAGAATACTATTCAATGACATTTTTATATGGAATAAAAATTTAACAAAAATGTATTTGTGTGTGTTTCTACTAAAAAGAAATAATAGACATTTTTAAGGAATAAAAATTTAAGAAAATGGTATTAGTGTTCATTTCTAGTAAAAACAAATAATGGACATTTTTATGAAATAAAAATGTAAGGAAATAACATTTATGTGTATCCTTTGTAGAATGTAATAATTAACATTTTAGGGAGTAAAACTCTAAGAAATGTTAGTTCAGTATACTTCTAGTGATAGGGAAATAATAAGCATGTTATGGAACAAAAATGTTGATAATAATATTTATTGTCTTTTCTAGTAAGACTATTAATGAACAACTTTTAAATAAAAATAGATATTGTGTGGAACAAAATATTGAATGAGGTATAGTATGTGACTACTAATTCTAAATGGAAGAAGTGTTAATTTCTAAGAAATAAAAAGTACACTTGTGTAAAGGGTAAAATTTTATATCTTAAGGATGTTAAAGTAACAAACGTCAAAGTTGGCAAATGTGTGGTATTAAACAAGTGTTAAAATAGCTAAGTGTTTTAAATGCTAAGTTGGAAAATTAATAACCATTTTTTAGAAATAACTCTTGTTAAGGAACTAAATTGTAAGTTTGGTAAACAAGTGGTAGATGGTAATTTACTTAAAGTGGAATATTTTCATGGAATAAAAATGTTAAAGAAAGTGAAACACTAATGTGTGTGAAAATAAGTTAAGTCCTAATGCATGAATGATTTTAGTATAAATCACGTGTGTGTGGATAAGAAACTCAAAAAAGAAATGAAATCGTCTTCCAAGTGTTAACGGAAAACCGGACGATTAAGTCCGAGTTTTTGCTTTGGCCAGGTAAAAGTTAAGAAATGAAATAATATGAACATTTGTAAAATGTTAATCACGTTAATAAGGACTCGAATGAAACCGTGAATAAGAAAGAAGGTCCCAAATCCTTTGGGTTAAAAGGACTAAATCATGTCCAAATCATATGGTGTGCATAGTCGTCGGTGTAGAGCTAGCGTAAGTATGCGATATGGGAAGATTTCGAGAAAAGAATAAGGAAATATGGAACATAAAAATAAATGGGTTGTGTGGTAAAATGTGTTCATAAAACCTAACTTGAATGAATGTAACAATTGTTTAGGTAAAAGTTAAAGGGACAAGTAAATGCGTAAATCTATTAATGTCCATAAGATAGGGTGAAAGTGAAGAAGCCCCCAAATTTTAAACTCCTTAAAATTAAGAGATCGTTCAATTTAGTTTCAAATAAAATTACTATTAAACATAACAATTAAATGCTAAAAAATTTATTTCTTCCACATTAAAATTAAACTTAAACAAATTGTCGCATTTTTGTTTAACCACAAATTTAATTTAACCGAAGTCCTAAAATTTTCCTAACAATAAAATATTCAATTTTTCAATATAGGACAAAATCAATTAACATAAATTTTACAAAAATTAACCTTATGACGTGAACTAAATTAAATTATAATTAACCAATCTCACACGGAGATGTACGAGGAAAACCCAAATGGAAAAAATCTCAGACGACCCTTGCCTACAAGTCCACTAGGTATGGTAATTACAAATACAAGACAAATGAATTACTTCCTAAACATGGCTCCCTACAAGCCTTGACGCATCTTCTTGTAGCAACCTACTCCTAGTTGATAAATACAAACTCCACCACAGTCTCAAAATTTGCTGATGGGACTTTGGTCTCCGTCAACCCGCACACGAACTCTATCTCCGTATGGGAACAATGCAGCAAACAAAATTCTTCTCCTTTGTTGGTAGAGAATGAAACCCCAAACTTCTCCTTTATTGGGGTAGAGATGAACCTAGTGCCAAATAAAGTCCAGGTAATTATATATAAGCAGAAACTAGGATTTAAACAAACATTAGGTGTATGTGTATTTTGAAGAAATTTAATCCTTGAATTTAACAACACAAAACATGAACTTTTGATGGAAAACCTTTTTTCTCTCAAACTCTAGAGGAAAGTATGTCAAAAGTTAGTTTCCAAGAAGTTTTTACCGCTCATAAAATTCGGTGAAAGGTAGTGGGGAAAGTAATGGAGGGAAAATTAAAAACTGCTCCAAACTGCCGATAAGTCATTCGAACGACATCGTTCGAACGAGTATCTAGTGACAACTAAGGGAAAGAACAAGGCAAAAGTTCGTTGGAAAAACTCGTTCGAATGAGATCGTTTGAACGAAACATGGAACGAAAAAATAGAAGATTTAATCATTTTGTCGTTAGATCCTCGTTTGATAAACCTCTTGCGAACGAAATCTAATTTGAACGAAAAAATGTTGTTCGAACGACATTTCAAAAAAATGAAGTTTTCTCTTAAAAATTTCCAAAAAGAATTTTTCAAAATAAGAACTTATTTGTACTTTAAATACAATTAAAATAACACCCAAACATATTTTCCAAGCTCATATATATATATAATAGTACATCCATACCTTTGGAGACTTGGAACCTCAAATGTTGATGACGCAAAACGTGGCGCTTGAAATCGACAATGATGAAGCTATAAATTCTGGCCACTACATCTTCAACATGTCATAAGTTTGATAGGTACAAAACTTGTCTATCCTATGACTCAAATTGTTTTGCTGGAAATTAAGCCAATGAAAAAATTGACTCGATTGGAAATTTGTCCTTACAAATCTCCCCCTTAGGCTATTCTGGGAAAAAAACAAACCAAAAATCCTGAGAGTCATCAAGCACGTCCAGACACAACATCCCACCCCCCAAAAAAATTACAGATGCTTGACTCGACTCTTAGAAGATTTGCCTCTTAAATAATGTCGTTAAAATGAATTTTCTACACACTAAAACAAACCGTTAAATGCATAGAAAATATGAAAATATAATGTGCATAAAATTAAATTCTCCCCTTTAATTAATTCTCCCCCTTTATCCAACCGTGATCAACCGATAAAGACCACGACTCCCACTAAGGTAAATCTCCCCAAAATAAAGGTTTAGATACCATTTCTCCCCCTTTTTGTCCAGGAATAGACAAAGGTTAAAGAGTTATGAACTACCTTATTTCTCCCTCTATTTAAAGCCAAAACCACTTCTCCCCTAAAGGTCTAAACTAGGGATATGAATTAAGAAGAAATAAGATAAACATGGGATGGTTTATAAATAGGAACAATAAGGCATATGGCAACAATAAAATGCAACCAATCCACAATAATATAAAAGTATACCAACTATGATGCAAGAACAAAAAGATACCACTTAAATGTATTTCATTAAGTATGGTATATCAAACCAAAAATGTGCAACAATGTAGGTACCAATATTGAATTCAAAGCATATATAGACTATCAAGGAAGGAAAACACTCCAAAATAAGGAAATACCTTATATGTATACGTACACAAATATATTAAGGAAGTATACATATACGTACACAAATATATTAAGGAAGCATAAGGACATATATATATAGATATAAATCACAGAAATGACACAACACAAAATAAAAAAGAGATTTCCACACTCTTATAGAATAAATGTATCATATGGAAACGTAAGTGAAGGGGTGTGAACTATTAACCAAAGAATTAAAACCCAATCACTTAAACATGTTAATGAAGTTCTTATTTTATTGTAAAACTTTATCAACCAAGATTTAGGCATATGTGATAAGATAAAGTGAACTCAATGAACAAAACAAGCACAATGCATACAAGCCTAACATATTGATGACTCAACAAACCAATAGAGTCATGACAAGATAGCGCAACTAGGATAAAAAGTCATTGTGAAAAGCCGTTGATATTCCATCCACACTCCCTCAAATATAATATTATTCTTTTCCTTTCTTTTGAATGAAAATATCAATCTAAAAAGACTAGGCCTTGGCTATACATTTTCTTTTAATGCCATATTTTTCTTTTAGTCCTTTGGACCATATATTTCTTTTAGTCCATTGCAAACGGTAGCTTAATGGCAAAGGATAATTGTTTCTTTCACAACCCTTCCTTGTGCACTTTTATATATAAATTTTTAACACATAATAATCTCACGTGCAACGTTTCTAACATGCACAAATCCTCCTAAGTCATAAAATGTGTAGATGACTAGATTCGTAGGAAAACATCTCAGAATGCTCAAATAAACATGTGAAGTTAACGGATCAAAAGAGCTCGTGCATGTGTGGGAGAAGGCATATAAAAGTGAATCCATTAAACAAGTCAAATTCAAACTACTCCATGTATCCATGACAAAGAACATTTTAAGGATTGAAATTCCTAACCAAAAGTTCTAGCCACATGGTAGTAGAATAATAGTATTCAACACAAGCATCTACCACAAAAGATCTGTAAAGCTCAAATATATACACACACAAAAATCTTTTTGAAATTTTCAATTTTTTAACCAACACAAAAAATAACTAAAAAGACAAGCAAAAATCTTTTTGTATTTTTCAATAACACCAAACAAAATAAAATAAAATAAAATACAAACGACAAAAAAGTCATAATTCTAGCAACGCATATACGATGAAGCATGGACTAGAAAATGAAAAACAAACATATAACTAGAATGAATATATAACATGTTGAACAAAAGCTAGTATATGAAAATAAAGCTAACACATTTCACCTTTAGATTTTTCATGGGAGTTATCATGTGATAGTAAATGATAATCATAAATCATATCTTGTAAAGTTACCAAGTCAGATCTCCTAACCCAAACAAGGGAAGAGTGACAATCTCGGGATTGGGTGACCATGGCTACCTCGGTTACCTTACTCTTCGATTTCCTAGAACCTCTTTTAAGATCAAAACCAAATTTCCTAATATTACCTTTTCGACAACAATGTGAACAAGTGAAAAATCGGCGAAAAGTAGTACCCAAAGATTGGCCCTTAAAATTGCTCCCAAAAGATTCTCCCAAACATATGGTTTTGGCGTAACTGGTTAAAGCATTTCGGGTTTCAAAGCCAGTACCACACATGTCATTTTTAATTGGGACGGTTCCTAGTATTTTGTCTAACTTTTCAGACCGACACTCCAAATCAAATTTGACACGACTTGAGTCTCTCAATTTTTCTTCAAACTCTAAAAAAATTTACTCAACCAAACACTTTCTCTCTTCAAAACATAGAATCTCTTTCTTAATAGCCTCCATTAAACCTCTAAGGTTATCTCTATCTCTTTCAACAAATTCAAGCTTCTCACAAAGACCTCTCTCGCATGTCGTAAGGTATTCAACTAAAGCACTCTCATTATTAACCTTAGCGTGTTCTCTCAAACTCATTTCTAACTTCAAGTCAGCCCTTTTTTATTTTTATCGATTCTTCATATAGTTCTCAAAAAGCAACTTGAAGCTCACTCAAATCAACCTCTTCTTCATTTTCACTCTTTATTTCATCTCCACTATGTAAAAGTGTGTAAATGCAGTGTGTGATAATTGATTATAGATTTGCAAGTTTCTAATTAAACCTTATTTAATTAGATTCCATTTTTAAACAAAATTAAACCATCCCCTAAACAAGCAACTACGTGTGTGCATGTGTCAAACCATAAATAAGATATAGCAAGCGGCACAAATATTCAGAAAAACTCCCCGAAGGGCAAAACCTTTTATTTCATTATAATAAGTAAATTGCAACTTACATGGATTACAATGAAATATAATGACACACAAATACCCGCAGGCGTCAGTCGGTGTGGTCAGTAATGAATCCACATGCAGCGAAGCCACATGGATCGCAATCCAATTAGCAAAGGAAGAACCACAGCACTCCTTAATAGCACACAGCAATAAAACATCGTAGAGACTCCCTCAGCAATAACACGCAGCCCTCGAATGCTCCCCACAAATATGAACAAAAGAAAAGTATTGTTCTTGGGTTCCAAAAGGATTCACAAAAATACGGGAATGATATGTGAATCAAAACATGAGTCTTTGAGACTAAAAAATATGAAGTCTTGAGCTAATATAACTCTCAAGAACGTCTCTCCGAGTCTTAAAAAATGTAACACCCCGCTTAAAATAATAACGGGTGGCCAGCCCTATACTATATTAAATCAGGAATTCCAGATGGTCCAGTCTCAACATCAACTATCGGTACTATATAATATAGGACTAACTACCCGATATCATATAAGCGAGATGTTAATATAAATTAAAACTTGCAACATACAATAACCCAACACTATGAAACTACTAAAGAATAAGAGAGAGATGCAAGAAGCACTATAAGAAATGAAAGGAATCACTATACATGAATATGCCATAAATAAATAAACCCGAATAAGCTGTCGGGTCACAGCAAATACAATAACTGAAATGGAATAAATATAAACATGTATATAAATATCCCTATGATACAAACTCGATATACAACATGAAGCCTACCTAGAATTTTAAAGAAGTAGGAAGCGGCTACATGAAACATCCCGCAACAGTCCGCACCTGTCACGGCTCCCAAGACTCTGGATAGAAGGTCATCCGGCATCCATGCGGTAGGATACCTGTGGAAATACATATATATATACAAGCAGGAGAGAAAAGAAAACGGGTCAGAGCCCCGAATGTGAAAAATATTTAGCAAGTGCGTTAACCGTGCATAATAAATACCGGTGTACTTAATTTCATAAATAAGTGAGACCGCACTCTCGTGGAACCCCAACTCACCTCTCATCTAAAGGCGCACACCTATTCGCGTCCTCAAATTTTAGTTAAATTACCCCCATTGATTTTAGGACAACCTAACTTATCAGGCCTAGCCTATATCCACGAGAGCTACCTTCCCGTCATAATCTAAGGATCCACCCGTTTCTAATCCTATTAGATTATGATTACAACAATTATGCCATAATAGGCTTAATGAATTCCGATTAATAGTCTTATGAATTATAATCATCATAATTCCTAAAACATTTCCCCTATACATATACATATATATATATATATATATATATATATATATATATATATATATATATATATATATATATATATATATACCTATATAGGCTAAAAACGTAAGAATTAATATACTTAATAACATGCACATGGAATATTGGCAAGACTTGTCTCTAATCCCAAAATTGTACTACGTTTCGTGCGTGGGGAGTCTCGCAAAGCGAAATCCAAACAAGGAACCGCCCCGTTACACTACTCCTGACAAGGTCAAGACCAGAGATCCGAGATGCCACCTATGGAATTACTTCTCTCAAATCTCGACATGGCACTGCGTTTCGTGCGTGAGGTGTCTCGCAAAGCGAAATCCAAACAAAGAACCACCTCGTTACACTACTCCTGGGCAATGTCGATCCTAGAGGTCCATAATCCTCAACATAAGTTAATACTACCATTACTACTAACTATAACTACTAAAGAAAGAAAGAAGAAAAGAAAAAAAGAAAACAAATAAAATAAAATAAAAGAACCTCCAATAATATCCTTGGGATGATGTAACCGAAATAATACCTTATGTGCGATACATCAACCCCCATCAATCTAGTACACCATAATCATCTAAGATGTACTTCATAAAAGTCCATATCCTTTCATCTATAGGATATATAAATAATATATATATATATATATATATATATATATATATATATATAGGTATTTATTTCTAACCGTATATATACCATCATCAATCCAATAGCCAAGTGTACATACTACATATGATGTACAAGGCCATGCACATAATATACCCGGCTATATATATCGCCGATAAACTGCATCAATGCTATCATTGTCCCAGTGCCCGGCTCACGTAGCAATACTGGGGCCACCATGGTGGGACTAAACGACACCCATCTCGTGGTAAACTCACGCACACGACGTCCCGGGAAGCGGTCATAGCTCCAAACCGGCAATGAGACAAAACATACCCATAACGTCTCATCCCAAAATAAATATATATATCATATGGTAACACACGGGACGACTATGACCTGGGGAATATCCACACCCTGCTTTTCTAGCCAGGATGCTCACCCACTACGCGCGCAACTTCCCAATGATAGCATGAGCGGGGTATGCTTAACCAATTAAGTATATATATCATTTACATGCAATATATATATAATCCATATGATCCAATCATATGATCAAATAATAAACCATCGTATACGGTTTAAATATCCATATCATGTATGACCACAACATAAATATATCCATATAGTCATATCTATATAGATACATAAATATACATATATATTCACATAATCCATATACCCATATATATATATATATATATATATATATATATTTCTCGTTCATAAGAATAAGATATATATATACCCGGCTATAAGTATACTTAATCCTCATTATACAAGCCGTCACCACAATTCCTTTAATTTACCTCGATATGTGAATATAATCCCATACTTGAAACATATTCAATCATTTTCCTATGATGAATAGTCTCCCAAAACCGTATGTATATATTTATACCTATATATTCAACATTAGGGCTATCACCCAAGAGTTTGCGTAGGAATCCATCACTACGCATTTCATCTATATCTGAGAGTACATTAAAGAATCTACTAATCGTTTTGACCATCGGTATACATATGACTAATAGTCTATAAGCCTCAAGCTCATTCTTTCAATCATCAAATAACCTCATTTCCCTCGATTTCGACTATGGTTCAATCACTTTTGTGAATACCCTCATCTGAGACCTCTCTAAGAGTTCTTAGCCTCACATCACATCTACACCTACTTTTAATCTACAATTAGGATTCTCGATCCCAACGGGTTTCCCCAAAATCTCTATACATAACTCCAAATACATACATGGATACATTTCTCCCAAATTACCCTAAGGAGTCTCCAAAATTCTAATGTGTGAGAAACTCCTTATGTGTCTCCAAGAACATATCTCTTTCATCATAAGAGAAGGCCCCAAATCAATAAACCCAATCAAAAAGGGTTTGAATTCACTATGGAGAAAAAAAATACCTCAAAATGCCCTGTTTCCGAATCGATTCGGCCCTATTCCGAATCGATTCGGTCTAGCGAATCGATTCGGCCTCCAAGGCGAATCGATTCGGGTCCAAAGACCTGGGCTTCTATAATAGGCCGAATCAATTCGGCTTGGGTCCGAATCAATTCGGTCAATGCAGACCTGCCAATTTCACCAAACCGAATCGATTCGCTTGAGGGGGCGAATCGATTCGGACCTGCAATTTTTGAAGGGTTCTTCTTCTTTATCAAAACCCACGAATTCTAAACCCTAAATTTTCATTTCTAACAATTAAACCTTCATCAATTTATGATTTTAAACCCATAAGTCAACCCAAAGTTGATCCCAAACACTTCTATTCCATTAAATCCATATTTAATCATTGATTTCAAGATTTAAACCTAAAATCTAGGTTTTGACATTAATACCCAAAAATCCATTTCTTTAACCCACAAATTATGAAATGAAATACACAAATAGCTATTTAGAAAGATTAAACACTTGCCTCAGATTTGTAGAGGTTGAATCGTCCTCGATGTCGCGGTAGGGCCGGAAATCTCCAAGCTTTTCTTCCTCTCTCTCTCTTCCTTTCTTCTTCTTCCTCTTCTTCTTCTCTCTCTAGGGCTCTTCTCTCTCTCTCTCAAATGAGAAATGGCTTCATCCGTAAGCCTCCAACCTTTTAAAACAAAATCCCAGTTTTAAATGTTAATACACACTTTAAATGACTCGTTTACTCTAATTCGAGTTAAACTGACATAAAAATATTCCGGAGCCGAAATAAAACCCAATGACAGTCATTTTGACTATCTCGACCCTTCCGGGATCGATGGCACCCTCAAAAATATCATCCGGAATACTTTGAAACGTCCTCTATTTTTGAACTTAAATTCCCAAATTTTAAAATTCTCCAATTTATTAAATTTAATTTTCCCAAAATTAAATTTCTCAGTCTCAAAAGTCTTGGGGTGTTACAATTTTCCCCCCTTACAAAAATTTCGTCCGCGAAATTTAAGATGAGCCTAGGACATCGATATCATCTAGTCCTTACATCAATCCTCAAGATCACTATGCCGATCCTTTCTAGTTCTCACGTCGAACCATATAGCCTTTAAAACAAACTAGCTACCCAGGGCGCCCATACACCCCGTACCCAAGTTTCCACTCGTAAAATTTTAATCAGGCTCCATTAGCCTCAAAATTGTAAGATAACCCTCGGTAATATAATCTATAACAATATACTAAATATATAAAAGTTTGAAAATTTCCACTGGTTGAACTCTCCTCAATTCCTGACGCTAGCCACCTTCGTGCGGGGGAGGTCTCGCAAGCGAAATCCAAACAAGGAACCCTCCCAATACACTACTGTGTAGCTAGGTCGGGGATTGAGATTAGTTGAACCAGGGTTAAGGTTTTATAAAAGATTTTTCATATTTTAGATATTGCCCAAGGGCCTATACAATAATACAATATAAATATATTCCGCGTCTTTCGACACGCCAAACAAACACCTTATGTTTAGAACACAAGGCCTCAATTAATACAATACTCTAGCCAATACCTAGTTCTCAAAACTAGCACAACTATGAGCTAAACTATCCGCTCCTCACAAATCTACCAAACTCTGAACCTCTCAGTTATGAAATTCCTATACATCATATTAACACCTTTATATAAAAATAAATCCTTCCCTCATTGGGATTCTAAAACTTCCCTACTATTTCGTTACGAAAAGGTGTATCATCTCCTAAGACGCCATACCAAGGCCACACTTGCTCACTTCCTTCTCCAGGAAAGTCATTATCCCTAAGCCTATGTCTTCACAAGAGAAACATCTTCTTCAAAATCCTTCCTAACCATTTTGAAGGATAAACACGATGGCGACAACCAAAAACTCCCTCAGTCCTACACAACGAAACTGAGTCTCCAAATTTCTTACTCCCACTTCCCAGAAGGCAATACTCCCAATATTGGGATAACTCCACACACCTCACGTCGAGAAAAGTCACCAACACCAGGTTTCCTAACTAAGGTTAACAGATTCTCAATCTAGACCTCCCAAGGACTACACTACATGTCTCTCCTCGGACTTACCTCACTAAGACCAAGATTCTCCATTCGAGTAAATTTCTTTTCTTACTCAACTGCCGATAAATCACCTCGAACCACTGCTAGAAATCTCCTCAATAACTCCTCCAAAACCGGGGAAGACAAATACCCCCGATTGAAGCGTACCCAAAATATACTATGGGTATTGTACTTCTAATCCTATCCTTTCCTAGACGACAAAATCTAGGCGACGTCTGAAACGAAACAAGAGCAACTGTTACCAGAATGCCAATCAAGTGAATATACTTCACAGAAGAATCAACGCAGTGAACACAACAGTCCTATTTGTAGAGCTTTATGTCAAGAACGTTAACGGAAGAATGCAGAACGCGGACAGATCCTAAGGACTCTAGAACCTGATGCTCTGATACCATCTGTAACACCCCGCTTAAAATAATAACGGGTGGCCAGCCCTATACTATATTAAATCGAGAATTACAGATGGTCCAGTCTCAACATCAACTATCGGTACTATATAATATAGGACTAACTACCCGATATCATATAAGCGAGATGTTAATATAAATTAAAACTTGCAACATACAATAACCCAACACTATGAAACTACTAAAGAATAAGAGAGAGATGCAAGAAGCACTATAAGAAATGAAAGGAATCACTATACATGAATATGCCATAAATAAATAAACCCGAATAAGTTGTCGGGTCACAGCAAATACAATAACTGAAATGGAATAAATATAAACATGTATATAAATATCCCTATGATACAAACCCGATATACAACATGAAGCCTACCTAGAATTTTAAAGAAGTAGGAAGCGGCTACATGAAACATCCCGCAACAGTCCGCACCTGTCACGGCTCCCAAGACTCTGGATAGAAGGTCATCCGGCATCCATGCGGTAGGATACCTGTGGAAATACATATATATATACAAGCAGGAGAGAAAAGAAAACGGGTCAGAGCCCCGAATGTGAAAAATATTTAGCAAGTGCGTTAACCGTGCATAATAAATACCGGTGTACTTAATTTCATAAATAAGTGAGACCGCACTCTCGTGGAACCCCAACTCACCTCTCATCTAAAGGCGCGCACCTATTCGCGTCCTCAAATTTTAGTTAAATTACCCCCATTGATTTTAGGACAACCTAACTTATCAGGCCTAGCCTATATCCACGAAAGCTACCTTCCCGTCATAATCTAAGGATACACCCGTTTCTAATCCTATTAGATTATGATTGCAACAATTATGCCATAATAAGCTTAATGAATTCCGATTAATAGTCTTATGAATTATAATCATCATAATTCCTAAAACATTTCCCCTATACATATACATATATATATATATATATACCTATATAGGCTAAAAACGTAAGAATTAATATACTTAATAACATGCACATGGAATATTGGCAAGACTTCTCTCTAATCCCAAAATTGTACTACGTTTCGTGCGTGGGGAGTCTCGCAAAGCGAAATCCAAACAAGGAACCGCCCCGTTACACTACTCCTGACAAGGTCAAGACCAGAGATCCGAGATGCCACCTATGGAATTACTTCTCTCAAATCTCGACATGGCACTGCGTTTCGTGCGTGAGGTGTCTCGCAAAGCGAAATCCAAACAAGGAACCACCTCGTTACACTACTCCTGACAAGGTCAAGACCAGAGATCCGAGATGCCACCTATGGAATTACTTCTCTCAAATCTCGACATGGCACTGCGTTTCGTGCGTGAGGTGTCTCGCAAAGCGAAATCCAAACAAGGAACCACCTCGTTACACTACTCCTGGGCAATGTCGATCCTAGAGGTCCATAAGTATACGGCTATAAGTATAAGAATAAGATATATATATATATATAATTCTCGTTCATAAGAATAAGATATATATATACCCGGCTATAAGTATACTTAATCCTCATTATACAAGCCGTCACCACAATTCCTTTAATTTACCTCGATATGTGAATATAATCCCATACTTGAAACATATTCAATCATTTTCCTATGATGAATAGTCTCCCAAAACCGTATGTATATATCTATACCTATATATTCAACATTAGGGCTATCACCCAAGAGTTTGCGTAGGAATCCATCACTACGCATTTCATCTATATCTGAGAGTACATTAAAGAATCTACTAATCGTTTTGACCATCGGTATACATATGACTAATAGTCTATAAGCCTCAAGCTCATTCTTTCAATCATCAAATAACCTCATTTCCCTCGATTTCGACTATGGTTCAATCACTTTTGTGAATACCCTCATCTGAGACCTCTCTAAGAGTTCTTAGCCTCACATCACATCTACACCTACTTTTAATCTACAATTAGGATTCTCGATCCCAACGGGTTTCCCCAAAATCTCTATACATAACTCCAAATACATACATGGATACATTTCTCCCAAATTACCCTAAGGAGTCCCCAAAATTCTAATGTGTGAGAAACTCCTTATGTGTCTCCAAGAACATATCTCTTTCATCATAAGAGAAGGCCCCAAATCAATAAACCCAACCAAAAAGGGTTTGAATTCACTATGGAGAAAAAAAATACCTCAAAATGCCCTGTTTCCGAATCGATTCGGCCCTATTCCGAATCGATTCGGTCTAGCGAATCGATTCGGCCTCCAAGGCGAATCGATTCGGGTCCAAAGACCTGGGCTTCTATAATAGGCCGAATCAATTCGGCTTGGGTTCGAATCGATTCGGTCAATGCAGACCTGCCAATTTCACCAAACCGAATCGATTCGCTTGAGGGGGCGAATCGATTCGGACCTGCAAT
The DNA here is from genome assembly GCA_949130495.1 of Sambucus nigra. Taxonomy (NCBI): domain Eukaryota; kingdom Viridiplantae; phylum Streptophyta; class Magnoliopsida; order Dipsacales; family Adoxaceae; genus Sambucus; species Sambucus nigra. Next base: position 362,461,906 of record OX422216.1, on the reverse strand, counting down.
TTTTGAAGGGTTCTTCTTCTTCATCAAAACCCACGAATTCTAAACCCTAAATTTTCATTTCTAACAATTAAACCTTCATCAATTTATGATTTTAAGCCCATAAGTCAACCCAAAGTTGATCCCAAACACTTCTATTCCATTAAATCCATATTTAATCATTGATTTCAAGATTTAAACCTAAAATCTAGGTTTTGACATTAATACCCAAAAATCCATTTCTTTAACCCACAAATTATGAAATGAAATACACAAATAGCTATTTAGAAAGATTAAACACTTGCCTCAGATTTGTAGAGGTTGAATCGTCCTCGATGTCGCGGTAGGGCCGGAAATCTCCAAGCTTTTCTTCCTCTCTCTCTCTTCCTTTCTTCTTCTTCCTCTTCTTCTTCTCTCTCTAGGGCTCTTCTCTCTCTCTCTCAAATGAGAAATGGCTTCATCCGTAAGCCTCCAACCTTTTAAAACAAAATCCCAGTTTTAAATGTTAATACACACTTTAAATGACTCGTTTACTCTAATTCGAGTCAAACTGACATAAAAATATTCCGGAGCCGAAATAAAACCCAATGACAGTCATTTTGACTATCTCGACCCTTCCGGGATCGATGGCACCCTCAAAAATATCATCCGGAATACTTTGAAACGTCCTCTATTTTTGGACTTAAATTCCCAAATTTTAAAATTCTCCAATTTATTAAATTTAATTTTCCCAAAATTAAATTTCTCAGTCTCAAAAGTCTTGGGGTGTTACAAAAAATAACTCCCCCGAAGTTGGATTTTATAGGAAAACCAAAAGAGTTTTGAGTTGGTGGGACTTTTGCTATGCGTGTACCCCGAACCAGTTCACCTCCCAAACCTGTTCATTGTGCAGTTCGCGGTACCTCGCTGGTTTGGGGTTAAAACAAACAGCATTCTTCTAAGTAATTTATTTATGTTTAAAAGGTCATAACTCCTTCAGCGTAGATCGGATTGAGGTGTCGTTTATTCCAGTATCTTCTTGAAGTCGAGCTCTTTAACTTTCCAGTTGACCAGACCTCTGGACTATGACTATAAAATTACCAATATTCCCTTGAACTCTCCTATCTTGCCTTTCTTTCATTGTTTTGACTTTTCTAGCGTACCATTTGCATAAAATCCATAAAATAGTGGAACGTGAAGTCATTGAGGCAGATGTCGTACACTTGATGGAGATGTTGAATGCTTGATTCTTAGATTTCGAATTGAAGCCGTCATGTGATATCGTGAAGTGATGTGCCAAATGTAGCGGCGTATGACACACATAAATGTAACATATCAGACTTGAGAAAAATGTCCTTACAAATCTCCCCATATGTCTATGTCGGTATATACATAAAAATATACGAATTATCGAATACCAAATTGCATATACAAATCTACCCTCCCCTGAACCCAAAACTGGAAAGATACAAATGAATAAGTCTTCATCGTTTGTTCTTCAGATCTTCAAAATCTCGAATCTGTTCTCATCAAATTGTGCAACCTATGATCATTAATGTAGTACCTACACACATGAGATAAAGAAAAATACCAGGTGACATTTTGATTTTGAAATGAGATAAACATGGATACCAATGTATGATAAAAGCATAAGTCAAATCTAAAAAACTCCCCCAAAATTCAAACTCCCCCATAAAATGATTATTCTTTCTCCCCCCTTTTATTATGTTTCCAAATAGACAAATGAGAAGAATAAATCAAACAAGCAAAGTCGGGGTGTCACGATATTCAAAACATAAACTCAAACAACAAAGTCATGAAAATGGAATGTATGGGCGTGAACACATCCGATAGGTAAATAAACTCAATCAATCATATGTGCATGATGAATATGTGTACTCCTAATGAATGAACATCAAAAGTATCCTTAGGTGTAAAAATTATTGAATTTAGATGACATCTTCTTATGTAATTCAACAAATCAAAGTCAAAGTGATTTTCACACCAATAATGTCCAAATATATTTAGCGTTTTTTCAAGATTTTCAAGGACGTGCAAACCCGTTATTAAAATCTCCAACCAAACTCCCTCATATATATATTTTCTTTGAGAGGTGTTTAACTAAATTTTCAAACTTTGGAGAATTGGTGCAAAAACCTATGGCCCATTTTTTGCATGAATTTCTATTTATTTCCTTTAAATTTTTGCAGGGCTCTTTTAAACCTCTTTGGACCCCAGATAATAAAATTCCTCAATTTTTTAGGTCCAATCTAAACGGCGGCTTAATCGCAAAGGATAAATGATAATCTTTCGTAGCCCTTCACCGTTTTCAAATAAAGAACACAAATTCATAAACATGGTTTAAAGGTGCACACTTTTTATTGTCTTGTTTTATCGCACTTGGTTCGTTTTAAGGACGGGATTGAAGTGAAAACACCCAACCAACATGGGATCATACAAGCACAATAATCAAACAAATCCGTGCATGTGTGCAATAAAGGAAATCATAAGTCAAACATGTAGGAAGTAACACTCAATTACATCTTAATGACTCCAAACATTATAAAGCACATGGATGAATTGACCTATTGTCTCAAAACACTATCAAATAGTCACATTAAAAATGGATTGATGTTGTGACTCGATCATCCTAAGTGTCAATCCATAAATGGTGCAAACAAAATACAAAAATTGTTTTGGATTTTCTCACAAATTTTATCAAAAAGAAAATATTTTCATATTTTTCAAAAAATTTCAAAAAAATAAAAAATACAAAAATGATACATACTAGAAATACGCAAATAATGTCAATATGAAAAACATCCTATGGTAGTGAAAAATTCAGACCTCAATCGTTAGGCGTGGAGGGGTTTTCCAAAGGTGGTGACAACTTATGAAAAAACTCCATCAAATCTTGTGATGTTTTGACTTAAAACTTAACTTGTTCACCTAAATGTGCAAACTCTCTCATGTAGTCTCCAGGAGAATGTAAAGTATCATGTATGGGTGCATATGTAGCAGAAACACGTGTAGTAGCAAAACGTGACACATAACCCAACTTAAAACCTAATTCCCTAAGATGTCCTCTCCTTTTGCAATGGGAACAAACATATATAGGCCTAGGAACACCTTTCTCAAAAACTCTAGGACGCGCTCTCCTATTAGGAATGGGACGCCTAGGTGGGTTAAGGTGAGACTCACGTGAATCTAATACTAAAGTGGGAACCGATTTCTGGTGCTAATTGGGAAGTAGAAGCATCATCGTGACTTATTTCTAACTTCTCACCTTTACCCTTAAGAACCACCTTTTCAACCTTATTAGGTGCATTACCAAAATTAAATTTGACCTCGCTTGCATGTTCGAGATCACTCTCGAGTTGGGATACACGTGTCGTCGGACTAGACAACGTGTTGGTTAAATCACACTTCTTCTTTCTTAAAACCTCCTTCTCTCTCTCTCCTAGTCTAAAACCCGATTACCTAAATCTCTATTATACTTCTTTGTTTTCAAGGTCTCGGTGTACAAATCTCTAAAAGATTTTTGGAGCTCACTTTCATGTCCATTTTCACTCTCGCTTTCTCCCTCACTTGAAGCGCTCAAATCATTACTATCGTATTCTTGTGCACTATTGTGGGACAAAGTGGGTGTGCTCACATGACTCGAAAAAGCTATAAACTTCTCACCACTAGTCTCATCACCCTCACCTTCACTACTATCACTAAGTGTGGCCGGCATGGCTACTTTCTTTCCTTTCTTTCTAAGCCACGTAGGACACTCAAGCGACTTATGCCCCTTATGCCCACATTCAAAACAAGTCACGTTCTAAAAATCCTCCTCACACTCCTCATCTGAGTCATTCTCTTTTTCCTTCTCATCGCTTTCTTTGGCCTTTCCTTTCCTTTTATTTTTCTCAAAAAATCTTTTTTATTGGAAGAATTTTCTTTAGAAAGTGTGAGAAACTTTTTGAAATTTTTAGCAAGTAAGGCCAAATCATCAAACTCTCCCTCAGAATCGGACTCACAAACTTTTTCTTTCTTTTTCTTAAGATGAGTCGTTAAAGAAACACCTCTATCCTTAGCCTTAATAATTTGGGGAAACATTTCAATCTCATAGGTTTGAAGATTTTCTACAAGTTCTTCCAACTTAAGTGATTTCAAATTTCCCAAAGAGTTCAAAATAGTGAATTTAGGAATAAAGCGTATTGGGAGAGATCTCAAAATATTTTTAACGATGCGCGTGTTATTAATCACCTAACCCAAATTAAAACATGTGTTAACAATTTCCGACAAACGTGCATAGAAATCATCAAAGCATTTAGACTCAGACATGGTGATGGTCTCAAGTTGGTTGGCAAAATTTTGTAATTTTGATTCTTTAACCGCGTTCGTACCCTCATGTGTCAATTTCAAAACATCCCATGCCTCTTTAGACGTGGTGCACGTCATAATTCGGCGGAACTCGTCGGGAGTGACGGCTCCAGAAATAGCACTCAACCCACATGAATTAAATTTATACGTTTTAAAATCATCTTCAGTCCAGGATGACACGGATTTTAAAGAGGTGATATTTTCAACGGTGACAGTGGGAGGAGTCCACCCATTTTCGCAAATAAACCAAACACGCTCGTCAATGGCTTTTAAACTAGATTTCATGCGATCTTTCCAATAGGCATAATTAGACCCGCCAAAAATAGGCATCTGATTATATAAGTGCTCCATAGGAAAAAATGCGATTTTTCACAAAACTGATTTTTCAAAAAACTCGATATCACACAAATTTTGCGAAAAATAGGAATACGTGATAAATTAGCATAACTCGTTCTGATACCAACTTGTAAAAGCGTGTAAATGCGGTGTGTGATAATTGAATAAATAGATTCGTAAGTTTCCAATTAAACCTTATTTAATTATAGTCCATTTTTAAACAAAATTAAATCTGCCCCTAAACAAGCAACTACGTGTGTGCATGTGTCAAACCATAAATAAGATATAGCAAGCGACACAAATATTCAGGACAAATTCTTGAAGGGCAGAACCTTTTATTTCATTATAATAAGAAAATTGCAACTTACATGGATTACAATGAAATACAGTGCCACACGAATACCCGCAAGCGTCGGTCGGTGTCATCAGCAATGAATCCACACGTAGCGAACCCACATGGACCGCAATCCAATCAACAAAGGAAGAACCACAGCACTCCACAATGGCATCCAACCATAAAACTTAGTAGAGACTCCCTCAGTAATAACACGCAGCCATCGGTTGCAAAGATCTACCCACAAAGATGAACAAAAACAAAGTAGTGTTCTTGGGTTCCAAAAGGATTCACAAAAATATGGGAATTATGTGTGAATCAAAACATGAGTTTTTGATACTAAAAAATATGAAGACTTGAGCTAATATAACACTCAGAACGTCTCTCCAAGTCTTAAAAAATAACTCCCCCGAAGTTGGCTTTTATAGGAAAACCAAAAGAGTTTTCAGTCGCTGGGACTTTTGCTGTGCGTGTACCCCGAACCAGTTCGCATGTACCCCGAACCGATTCACCCCCCGAACTGGTTCGATGTGTGGTTTGCGGTACCTCACTGGTTTGGGGTTAAAACAAATAGCGTTCTTCTAAGAAATTTTCTCCATTTTTAAAAGGTCATAACTCCTTCACCGTAGATCGGATTGAGGTGTCGTTTCTTCCAGTATCTTCGTGGAGTCGATATCTTTAACTTTCCAGTTGACCATACCTCTGTACTATGACAATAAAATTACCAAAATTCCATTGAACTTTCCTATCTTGCCTTCCTTTCATTATTTTGACTTCTCTAGCATACCACTTGAATAAAATCCATAAAATCGTGGAATGTGAAGTCGTCGAGGCAGATGTGGGACACTTGATGGAGATGTTAAATTCTTGATTCTTAGAATTTAGATAGAAGCCATCATGTGAAATCGTGAAGTGACGTGTCAAATTTAGTGGTGTACGACATACACAAATGTAACATATCAGACTTCAGGAAAATGTCCTTACACACTCTAACAACCATCAAAAACATGGGATTTGTAAACTTTGGCCTTGGGAGTGTCATGTATTATAATATCATCATTGGACGAGTTCTCACCTTCAAATTGCGCTCAATGGAGGAATTGGGTCCCTCTTGCTTATCATTATCATCCTTGAGCGTGACATTGTATGAAATTGGTTGTTTGCCTTCTCTCCTTATTTAAATGGGACACTTTCGCACCCTATGTCCATAACCCTCACAACCATAACACCTATTCGACTCATCCCTTTTAGGATCTTCATTTTGAATTTTAGGGATTTTCTCGGCCTTGTAATGCTTGGACTTGTCAAATTTCTTAATATCATTTTTAAATTTATCTTTGTTAAACTTAAGAAATTTTCGAAACTTCCTAGCAAACATAGCCATATCCTCCGAGTCGATATCACTCTTATCATCTGAAACTTGTTTTTCCTCTTTTTGGGATTTCAACACGACGCCATTTTCTTTCTTCTTCTCATCTTTGTAGGGAAACATATCAAGTTCACAGGTTTGTAAATAACCTACAAGCTCTTCTAGTTTCGTAGAGTGTAAGGTGGGTAAAGAATTCAACATGGTCACTTTAAGAATAAACCTATCGGGTAAGGACCTCTAGATTTTCTTTACAACATGTTAATCGGGTATCTTTTCTCCCAAATTAAAAGATGAATTAACGATGTCGAAAATTCTACCATAAAATTCATTAAAGGTTTCACTTTCTAACATCCTAATGGTTTAAAATTGAGTGGTGAGGTTTTAGAGTTTGAAGCCTTCACAACATTAGTACCTTCATGGGTTAGTTGAAAAATATCCCATGCCATTTTAGATGTTTCATACGTCATGATACGTCGGAATTCATCTAGTGTGACCTCACTAAAGAGAGCATTTAAACCACGGGAATTACAATTAGCTAATTTTACCTCATTCTCATTCCATCTCTCTATGGGTTTAAGTACATGCTCATTTTCAACTAAGCACGTAGATGGGGACCACCAGGTAACTACCGTTTGCAAAACTCTCTCATCTAAGGATTTAAGAGCAGATTTCATTCGGGCTTTCAAATACGCGCAATTTGAACCATCAAAAATAGGAATTTTTGTGAAAAGTGAATTTTCCATTTTTAGACCAAAAAAAATAAGGACCTCAACGCAATAAATTAGCGCTCTCGCCCTGATACAAATATGAAAGTGCGGAAGACCCCAAATTTAATTTGGCCAAAATACTAAAATTTTCCTGACAATAAAATATTCAATTTTTCAATATAGGACAAACTCAATTAACATAAATTTTACCAAATTAAACTTATGACATGAATTAAATTAAATTACAATTACCATAACATAAATTATCACTAAATTAAGTAAGATTGAAAATTAAACCAAATTTTATCTTTTCAACCGAAGCATGCATTCTAGGTGAGTTGATGAAAATAAGATAAACAATCTCAGTACACGACGATGTATGAGGAAAGCACAAATGGGAAAAGCCTCAGATGGCCATTGCCTACAAGTCCACTAGGTATGGTAATTACAAATATAAGACATACGAGTTACTTCCTCAACTTGACTCCCTACAAGCCTTGATGCATCTTCTTTTACCAACCTCCACCTAGTTGACAACCATAGACTCCACCACAGTCTCAAAATCCACCGATGGGTCTTTGGTCTCCGTCAACCCGCACACGAACTCTATCTTTGTATGGGAACAACACATCAAACAAAATTCTTCTCCTTCGTGGTAAGAGAATGAAAACCCAAGATTCTCCTTTGTTGGGGTAAAGATGAACCCAGTGCCAAACAAACTCCAAGAAAGATCTATATAAGCAGATACTTGGATTTAAATAAACATCGGGTGTATATTTGTATTGAAAAAATTTAATCCTTGAATTTAACAACACAAAAACATGAACTTTTGATGGAAAACCTTTTTGCTCTCAAATTCTAGAGGAAAGTATGTCAAAAGTTATTTTCCAAGAATTTTTCCCGCTCATAAAATCTGGTGAAAGGTAGTGGGGAAAGTAGTGGGTAAAAATGGCAGGAAAACTAAAAACTGCTCCAAACTGTATACAAGTCGTAACGAGTTCGTTCGAACGAGTATCAAATGAAAATACAGAGAAAGAACAATGCGAAAGTTCAGTGGAAAAACTCGTTCGAACGATATCGTTTGAACAAAAATTCTAATGAAAAAAATAAATTTGTCATTTTGTCGTTAGATCCTCGTTTGATAAAACTTGTTCGAATGAAATCTCATTTGAACGAAAAAATGTCGTCCGAACGAAATTTCAGAAAAATGAATTTCTCTTAAAAAATTCCAAAAAACATGTTTCAAAATAAGAATTTATTTGTACTTTAAAATACAATTAAAATAACACCGAAAAATATTTTCCAAGCTCATATATATATAATAGTGCATTCATACCTTTGGAGACTTGGAACCTCAAATGTTGATGCCGCAAAACGTGGCACTTGAAACTGAAAATGATGAAACTATAAATTATGGCCGCTACGCCTCCAACGCTTATAAGACGTCATAGGCTTGATTGATACAAAACTTGTCTATCTTATGACTCAAATTGTTTTGTCCAGAATTAAGCCCATACTGCAAATTGACTCGATTGGAAATTTGTCCTTAAATAAGGTAAATTGATGAAGTAAGATGGTAAATGGGTAATTAAGAAATTTTGTTTTCAAAAAAGAGTTTTCGAATGACAAATAAGTATTTTCTATAACAGAAAATGTGTGTTGAAACGGTGAATTTCAATGAAAATACTCAAGTGTATTGAAATAAGTGAAAGGGGTGAAATTTCGATAAAGTAATGGGTTCCAATCAAATCAAGTGTAATGGTTTCAGGTGTTGAACCAACTGTCTTAAACAAGATGAAAATTCTAAGTATGAATAAAGGAAGTTTGTACTAGATTAAGGTAAATTAATCTGGGTAAGTAAGATTTTTCGAAAGTAAAACGGTTAATGCATTGGCATGTGTATTTTTTAAAGGTATAGGATTGTATATATATACATAATTTTGCATGCATGTGGTTGTAACATGTGAGTATTCATTTTTTCCATTGGTTTATATACTGATCGTATAAATACCATTAGGCATAGGCTCACATCCCCACTTTGTTTACGGCTAGTTGGGAGCAGTTCCGTTTTTTCAGGGCATTTTATAGGTAAGTATATTTTATTTATGTTTACATTCGTATCTCTATTTACATGAACCTCGGGGTTCTCCTCATGGGTCCCTCGCGTAGTTTATATTGAAACTAAAATCGCATGCTAGTAAGTGAAACATAATTAAAATTAAAACTTGATTGCCAATATTATATAGGTTGTTTAATTGCACTTCACACCTAATGCTCAGGTCAGACCGGGTTGACTCACGGGTAACCCATAAATTTGGGTTGGGGCGTTACAAATGGTATCAGAGCTCTAGTTTCAAGGTTCTTTTCGGGAGTGACATGGCGAGTTTGGTAGTGGATTTTTTGACATCATTGTGGTTAGGTCGGTCATGCTAGTTTGATGAAGATTTAGTTCGTGTCCTAGATAGTGAAATCTCGGGGGCTAGAACGACAAGTTAGACTAGTGTCAAGTGGCACATAATAAAATTGATGGTTATAAATCTCTTATGCATTTTTAATTAGAACGGTAGTAATTTACGAGTGTCCATGCAAGCCTATAGTGGTAAAGTCGTAGTTCTTAGTGTGAGGGGCTTTCTTCAAAAATTTAATTGATTTGAATCACGAAAGATGTTTATAAAATGAAAGGACGCCCACGGGGTAAGTAACACCAAATTGTGAATAATCAATAGTAGAGACTGATTGTTAAGAATTTCACAATTATGTAGTGTGACATCGTGATTTAAATTACATGTAGCCTTGGGTGTGACACATATGAGAGGTCAATATAAATGTGATAATTAGGCAATTTCAATCTTGGGGTAATACCGTGATTGATGGTAAGGCCAATGAGCACATACATTAATGTAGGCCAACAATAGAGGATAAGTGGGTCTCAGTTGATAGGATGCTATCCTTATGAGTGAACACCTTAGTGGTCGTTGACTGATGAATGTATTCCCAAGTTTTAGCTACATGGCGAGAAGGTATTAGGTCCCTTGGTTGTGTTCTTGAGTTTAGTTTGTCCCAATTCATGTGCCTTGGCTATAGTGAGGACTTAGATGATCTTAATGATTGGGGTAACCTGGGATTGAACTTAGATAATCACGGTGAGTTAGTATTAAGTAATTAAGTTATGATGTTTTGGAAAAGGACCTCTTGCGGGGTCAGTAGGGTGGGACTCCCCGTGAGCAATACCTGACATCCTGTGTCCTACCAGAACCTGAATGCTTTTAATTTAAAGTTTGATAATTGTATTTTCGCATTAATAGGTAGGATCCTTGTAAGACCCCGTACATTAATGGATAATTAAATTAAAAGAGTGGGTGTAATTTAATAATTTGAGAATTCAAAGTAACTGAGTTGGACTATTTTTATTTCATGTCGTAGGTGAACAAAAGCGACAGGTGTTATTATTTTATTCGAAAAATATGTGTGGAGATGTGCTGGGTTTAAGACGTGAATTTTTTTATAACTGACTCGGATGGAGATTTTGAGTGCAAGGTTGGTCTCATAAGGGCCGAGATAATCACAATACAGTACTCGGGGGTAGTGTTTGGATTCTGGGGACTTTTTGGATCAATAGGGACTCACATTTGTGTATACAAGTCAATTTTGGGTTTAATGAGTAGATAACCCTTATTTTCTTTTTTATAAGTCACGAGAGAAATGAAAAAGAGGAAAGAAAAGAAAGAAAGAAGATGAGGTCGTCGGATTTATCCAACGAGGCAAGTGTTTAACTTGCTTTAACTATTAAGTGTACCTATTGTTCATATTATAGTTGGTGATGAAAATAATAAGATTTTGGGTTTGGGATACTTGCACACAATGTGTTTTTGGAAGATGTTTTTCATATAAACTTGTTGTCTTATTAACTCCATATGAAATCTGGGCTTGAAACCATGTTAATGGTGTAAATTATTGGGGAGAAACAGAATGGTTGAGTAAACACTAGGGTTTAATTAAGATATGGTTCAAATCTTAATTAACTTGATAAATCTCAATAATAAATTAGTGTGTTGGGTATATCTAAGTGTGTAGATGTTAATAATAATGCTTAGTGAGAGTTAAAAACATATATTTTGGAGTTGGAGGAGAAGAGGAACTCTCGAATTGATCACGTCCGGACAATTTTTTTTTGGTATTATCGGTCCGATTCAGTTATGACAAAAAAATTGAGAGATTTTCTTGGACTAAGAGGGATTGGAGAAGAATTCCCTTTGGAGATGAATATTAGGGGATACAATATAGAGTGCGAGGACCTCTAAGTGATGAAGTGAGTGATGTATAAATCTCAGGTTAGTGTGAATAAGATTCGGGGTATGAATTTAAAGAGTGTTGATGAATAATACTCGGGAGATTATTCCGGCGAGTATATATATATTTGGATGCGTGTAGAATATATATCTATATATATATATATATATATATATATATATATATATATATATATATATATATATATATACTGATAACATATGTGAATAATGTCAAAATGTACGAGTATGGTGAAATTAGAATACTAGCGAGTGGTAATAAGCTATTATTCTGGAAAATATATTTATGTCAGAATTGTGTCATAAGTGAGTGAATACTTATGTTATTAAAATAAGTTGTGTGTATACTTATTAATCTATACGAATTGATATATTCAGGAATATAGGCTAATGTCAGGAGAGACTGGCATGATAGCCGGATTTGAGGTGATACATACATATATATATATATATATATATATATATATATATATATATATATATATATATATATATACGAGTTTTGAGACAGTATATATATGATATGAATATGAGTATATATGTGTGTGAATGATGTATTTATGTAAACCACACCCCTCTAATGCTATCATGGGAAGTTGCGCAATGCGGGTGAGGCCCCTGGCTTAAGGAATAGGGAGCGTATAGTCCCCAGGTCATAGTGCCCATTTTTATATTGTGTGATTTTTATCAGGGGTGAGACGTGGTGGGTATGTTTCGTTCTCATTTTCGGTAAGGAACTATGCTCACTTCCCATAGATTGTGATTTTTCTTTTCCCAAGTCGGTGTGAGAGTTCGACCGCTGGTAACTCAGGATGGTATGTGAGTAATTCCCTAGAAGATGATAGCATTGAGAGACTACATCCATTGAGTTATAGCTCTGAGGGATGGTTATTATACTTATATAGTGTGTGATATATATGTATGGATATATTGAATGCATTTAGTATATTGTATATTTATGAGATGTGTATATATATATATATATATATATATATATATATATATATATATATATACCCTAGAAGATGATAGCATTGAGAGACTACATTCATTGAGTTATAGCTTTGAGGGATGATTATTATACTTATATAGTGTGTGGGATATAGGTATGGATATACTGGATGTATATAGTATATTGTATATATATGAGATGTGAACATATATATATATATATATATATATATATATATATATATATATATATATCATCCATTGAGTTATAGCTTTGAGGGATGGTTATTATACTTATATAGTGTGTGGGATATAGGTATGGATATACTGGATGTATATTGTATATTTTATATATATGAGATGTGTGTATATATATATATATATATATGGACAGAATAAATTGTAAAATAATTTTTGGATCATCGAGGAGTTTATAATCTCGAATAAAATAGGTGATATACGTATATAAAGATGTGAATATTATATACGAGAATTAACACTAAAATGTGAATAGTGTATAAGTAGTGAAAGTTATTAAAAATGAAGGAATGTATAACAAGCGAGAAATTAAAATGTATAAGCTAATGCAGAAGCTTAAATATTATACGCGATTCATGAGATAGTGTTTGGGTATTCAAAAGTTCGGTGAGATGTTAGTTAGGTTGGGTAGCGTAACAAGGGTTTGCGTTAGGCTTACACTATTAGATGAGAGGTGAGGGGTATTTTATGTGTGTGCGACACCAGTTTAAATATGAAAAATATCATATTTTAAATATTAAAGTATGTTAACCACTTGCTAAAATGTTTTTCAAAACCCGGGCTCTGACATGTATCTACTGTTTTCTTTTTCCTTCACCTTTATTATACTTTTTAGGTGTCCAGAAATAAGGACGCCTGGATGACAATTCTTTTGAGTCAGACATTGCTTCTGCAGCTGTGGATGTTGGCAGGAAATTGTTTAGATGCCTTTATCCTTATCCTCTAGATAGGAGGTACTGTTGTAATAATCGGGCATATTTCTCAACTGGTTTCTTTTATTTTATTTGCAGAATTTTTATTTTGCGCCTATTTCGATATGGTTGTACAAATGTTTAACCGAGAGTGATCGATTATTATTTATTCATTTCAATTGTTATTTATATCATTGTGTGGATGGATTTAATTATGCGGTTAAGTTGAAAAGATTACGAAGCTTAAAATTTGACACCAGGCCTAATAGGTTATTAGTAATTAATTGGTTTTCAACAGTGATATTGAGAATGAAACCATTTGAGATTCCTATTTAATTTGAAATAGTACTGATCACCTGGTATTTATTAGGCGGGGTGTCACAATCCTTTGTGGTGTTCGTAGTCATGGGCCCTAGTGTTTATAGGCAATATTCGTCGTCCTATATCCCACCAAACTCTATATTTGTATTATTTGGTAGATTAACACGTAGTATGACATTTGCATAGTGAGTAAATTAGTTGTTATCATTGAACACTCAATGAGAATTAGATAATGTGATGTAGTGAGATTGATTTTAGGTTAAGGACATATATAGGAATGTGAAATCGTATATGAATTCCTTAGAGATGTGTATTAAAGTTTATCTAGTGAGATGCTAATGTGAGTTGTAGTCTTTACCTAGTAAGGGTGAAATTGAGGTTGTGTACCATGCGTTACAATGACAATAGTGTTTCTCCTCGGAACCATAGAGATAATTGTTATATATAGGTTTATGTGGTGATATACATTCGTATTGGTATACCTTAGGTTGTGTAGCATAGGCCATGATATGACTTGAAATTTCTCTTAATAGACGTGTAAGATGTTTAGGGAAATAATTGAGTTTGATATTGTCACCCATGAGGCATTAGAAATCATTATTGTTTTGAAATTTACATGAGTGATGGTAGAACATTAGTGACTGTAATACAATTAGATCACGTCAATTTATGGCAGTTCCTTGGAGTTAGTGATATGCTTTTATTTATAGACATGTATCATGATATGATCTTCGAGGACAATTTCCGAAATAGGTTAACCAATTCCAAGTGGTGCACCTGGGAAACTTAGAACACGATGAGATTCGTTGTGGCTTTTAGAAATACCACACACATGGTGAAGTGTTAGACATAATTATAGCACCTAAGTGTACTACTTGTGTGGTTAATAATGTCCTTATTGGAGGAAATCATTAGGTATGAGTGAGGTTTTAGGGTGATTATGGGTTAGTATCATATAGACAGTGCTAAGAGTGTCAATAACTAGTCATGAATTAAATGTTTTAAACTGTGTGAGCACTATTGTGCACTTGATGAGAGTGATATAGACAACCGAGGTTAGCTACCGCGTGTTTTGATTTTGGAGGTCTATATGTTGTTGGTCGATAACTAATGATAAATGTCAAGAGAGGTAACGTGGTCCTGCTTTAGGATAGTTTAGCTTACCAGTGATGGATATGTGGTGTTAGTACTAAGGAGGTAAGCCTAACATTTTATATTTTCAAAGGAAACTTGTTTATGCTTCGTTCGTCCATCATGGACGAATGATTCTTGAGTAGGACCCGCCAAGGTTATTATTCCAAGCCTGGGTATGTGGTAAGTCTATGATTCTTATCAGATATTGGTAAAGAGTTATAGAATTCAAGAATACGTTCTGGGCTCACACTTCGGGTGGTTCGATTCACTGTTAGAATTTGATTTTTTTCTTTGGGCATAGCAGTCATCAGATTCGTTGCGTTTCTCGTGCCTTCTTTACTCCCGATAATGGGAAGTTATTGATTAGTTATGATGTGAGTGTGGAACTATGTGAACTTAGTAGTGACATGGGTTAGGCCAGTTGTGGCTGACGTGTCATGGTAAATGAGTGCGCTCTTCTTCGGAAGAACCTTTATTCTACACTAGTATATGTGTGCATGTAGTCTCGCACTGTTGCATATAGTTGCATATATTACTTGATTTCTTAGGTTAACATACCTTTTAGTTAGCCGATGTAACTAATGTAGCTGGGTCATGTGTCCATAGGTTGTGACATGAGGATATTATGAATATTGGAATTTGATTAGACATTAGAGGTAGTGTTGCACTGGGTTCAAAATTGTACGAATTGAGGATGTGATATCTTAGGTGTGTTAAGTTGTAATACCAGGATGAATCTAGGCTGGCATAAGGATATAGTAGGAGATATCGATCGAGTAGACCTATGTGCTGATATGATTGTCTTAGGAATCGTTGATGAGCATGATGAGAATTGTTGAGGTTGTCTCCACCTGGGCTAGGCGTGACCTGAGATTTGTTTGGCAAAATAAAGTTTGTGAATCCTAATGTAGATATGATCCTCGATAATGAGTTCATTGATGATGGTACCATAATTAATGAATATCAAACATCTTAAGGCTTGTTAAGTAGGCATGTTAGGCATGCTCGAGAATTTTGATAAGACCTTAGGGTTCGTTGTGAGTGAACTAACAAGGATGATTGATGAGATTGAAGTCTTTAGGTTTAGATCATAGTGTTGAAAACACCATAGGAATGGGAAATAGATGAAGGTTATTGGATCCTAAAGTTAAGAACCAATAATTTTGAAGACGAAATTCCCTAAGGTGGGAAGTTTATAATGCCCCGCCCTAGAAATAAATATTTTAATTATAATTAGGCATTTTACTCAGAGAAATATTTGGAAAAATAGGTCCATGAGTGTTGAGCCAAAATTATAGAAAAGTGACGCGTAGCACATAGTGACTAAAAAGAAAATTTCACGTTGCGCGGTGCGCATGGACGAACATTTAGGTTCTAATGATTATTCTTAATATATTGGTAGAGTATGACATGAATTATGTGAGGAACGAATGAGTTACGGATGCAAATAAGTATAAGGTGTCATATTGCTGACACGCAACATATAAGTCATATAATTGCACGATTTTTGTAGAAACCCTCGTGGACTAGAAAAATAATTTGACCAAGTTTTGGGGGTACTAAAAAAATATACAAAAATACCTAAGGGACAAAATTAGAAAAAAAATGAGGTTTTCAACATGAGACCCGGTGGACTGGCCAACTAGCCACGGTTGAGCGGCCCAAGCAGTTATTAGGCGGGACATTTTTATTTTATTGATGTCACGGTACGTTCCCTTGGTTTGGAAAATTGTCAATTCCTTATGGATCCCAGGCAAGATGATCTCGATGGTAGGGTAGTTTTCGTAGTATTTAAGTCCAAGATTGGGATGCTAATGAGGGAGCTTTCGTTTCCTTATGTAGTCTCCCTTTCTCTCTTTAAGATGAAACCTCCATGGAAGTGTTTATGGCAATAACTATTAGGACCATAAACCACCCACATTATACCACCTAAATACCATGTAAACCACCTCTATAAAACTTTTAACCACTCTATGTTATCTTAGTAAACCCTCGATAACCTTGTTAGAGGTAGAAGATGATGTTTTTGTTTATGGGTATGTTTGTTGGGTGTTTGAAAGGAGGGTGTCCTTGAGGATGAAGAAATAATTTCATGAAGACTTGTGTGGAGAAATCTTAGAGTAAAAATGGAGTCATGTTTAAAAGGTTTTTAGAGATCCCCTTAAATCCACCTTTGGACGTGGGGGATCCTCCATCTTTTACATCATTTCCATCATTGTTAGAGATCATTTAAGGTAGGATTTACTAATAGTAGTTTACGTTTATTCATGAGTTTAATTTTAGATTTATTATTTACATATATTAGGCTTAATATATATAGGATTTGTAAGAGTTTTCATCCAAGGAGTGCAAGAGTGTGTGTTTTGAATTGGAGAAGAATTCGTATTATTATTTTCCACCATTTGAGTGTAAGAGTGTGTCAGGAAATGGCTATAATGTATTTATGATTTTATTAGATAGACTCTTAATGTTTTAAACAAATGTTGGTATTTAAAAGATGGTTGAAATGAGTTTTAGAAGTGTTATAAAATTTATATTAATATTCATGGACATTTTTAAGAAATAAAAACGTAAGAAAAAGGTATTTTTCTGTATTTCTACTATAAAGAAATAATGGACATTTTTATGGAATAAAAGTGTAAGAAAATGGTAATTATGTCCATTTCTAGTAAAAATAAATAATGGACATTTGTACGGAATAAAAATGTAAGAATATGGTATTTGTGTGCATTTTTAGCAAAACAGAAAAAATTAACATTCTTATGAAATAAGAATGTGACGAAATAGGATTTGTGTGTATCCTTAGTAGAAAGGAATAATAAACATTTTTAGAGAGTTGAAATGTGAGAATTGGTATTTTAGTATATTTCTAGTGAAAGGAAAATAATAAACATGTTATGGACAAAAATATTTATAATGTTGTTCTGTGTATTTTCTAGTAAGACCAATAATGAACAACTTTTGAGTAAAAATGGATATTTTGTGGAACAAAATATTGATTAATGTATAGTATGACATTACTACTAGTAAATGGAAGAAATGTTAGTTTCTATGAAATAAAAACTAGTCTTGCGTAAAGGGTACATTTTGTATGTTAAGGATGTTAAAGTAACAAACCTGACAGTTAAAAAAAGTGCGGTATTAAACAAGTCTTAAAAAAGCTAAGTGTTTTAAATGATAAGTTCGAAACTTAATAACCATTTTTGAGAAATAACACTTGTTAAGGAACTAAATTGCAAGTTTGGTAAACAAAGGGTAGATTGGTAATTTACCTATAGTGAAACATTTTAGTGGAATAAAATTATTAAAAAATATGTTACACTTATATTTGTGAAAATAAGTTAAGTCCTAAAGATTGAATGATTTTGGTATGAATAACGTGTGTGTGGAAAAGGGACTTAAATAAGAAAAGAAACAATTTTCCAAGTATTAATGGAAAAACGGACGGTTAAGTCTGGGTATTGTTAGGGGTGGCAATTTGCGACACGACCCGTTAACCCGACACGAAATCGACACGCTTTAAGCGGGTTTGGGTATAGCCTTAACGGGTTCGGGTCATAAACGGGTGGACCCGCCAGACCCGTTAAGAAAACGAATCGGGTTCGTGTATATTCGCGAAACCCGTTAGTGACCCGTCACCCGTTTAGAATCCGTGTGACCCGCTACCCGTTTATAACCCGTCACCCGTTTATAACCCTTCACTCGTTTAGAACCCGTCACCCGTTTAGAACCCGCGACCCGTTTGCAACCCGCGACCCGTTTGTAACCCGTTAACTCGTTTATAACCCGTTAACCCGTTAACAACCCGTAATCTAAGCATCCCACATCGATTTGTTATGAAAATTCTCCATTCTTGACTAAGTATAAGTAAGTTGTTACCTCTTTAGATTTTTAAAGTAATCGGGTTACCGGGTTAAACGGGTGAATCGTGTTAAACGAGTGAACCGGGTTAAACGGGTGAACCGAGTTAAACGAATTAATGGGGATAAACGGGTGAACCGGGTTAAACGGGTGAACCGGGTCAAAACCATTCGTTTATTTAACGGGTGTAAACGGGTCGTGTCGTGTCATTCGTTAAGTAAACGAATCGTGTATGAATTTCATTTTTCCACCCGTTTAGTAAACGAATCGTGTTTGGGTGGATGAATTTTTGACACGATTCGTTTATCACCCGACACGAACCCGGCTCGACACGACCCGTTGCCACCCCTAGGTATTGTCTTCGATCAGGGAAATGTAGGGAGATGGAATAATGTGGACATGTATAAAATGTTAAGCACATTAAAAAAGACTCGGATGCAATCGAAAATAAGCAAGAAGGGTCTAGAGCCCTTGTGTGAAAATCCCTAAATCACTGGACAGAGCATATGGTGCGCACAACCGTGGGTGTAGAGACCGTGTAAGTATGCGGTATTGAAAGATTCCGAGAAAATATATTGGAAATATGGAACATATCAAGAAATGGTTTGTGTGGTAAAATGTGTTGATACAACCTAAGTTGAATTAATGTAATAAATGTTCTGGTAAATTTGAAATGGACAAGTAAATGAGTAAATCTATTAATGTCCATAAGATAAGGAAAAATGAATAAGTTGTAATACCCCATACTTTTATGGACTTTAATTATGGATTAATTGAATTGAATTGGGATAAATTAATTTAATATTAATTCAAATTTTAAAATAAATATTTACTAGTGTGACGATAGTCAGTAATTATCGATGAGAATTATGTTGAATATTACTGAATATATGTGATTGAATTTATTAAAATTTTCGCGAGTGAATAATACGAGAGTTATCAAAATTAAGTCGGAAAGCGCGTGTCAGTCATGTCGGGACTAAATTAATGGGATAAAAAGTAAATTATTTCTATATCGCCCGTATGGTCATTTCGAGTATGCCAATGTGTTCGAAAGGGTCGAGACTGTCAGAAAATATACCCGTGGGTTCTGTTTGGATCTCGAGATGTTTTTAGGCCTAATCGGCAACACTGGAGGGCAATTTGGTAATTTCCAATTTTAGGCCTTAATCATAAGTCTATATCTGTTGTTAGATGTTTTATTCTAGGGTTAGAATAAACTCAACTCACATAGGCCATTAGAGGAAGGAGGTCACGAGCTTTCCCAAGGCTAGAACCACCCTAGTTACACCGTTTTCACCACAAACACAGCCAGAGTGTAGATCGGAGGAAGAGGAACTCAGCCACACCATCAAAATCTAGAAATTTAGACCTTCAATTTACAAAAAAGTATCAAACTTGTTGTTCTTGATTTGATAATGCATCCACGCTAGTGTGGGAGATATGATTTCATGTTCTCATGCAAATGTACTGATGTTTGGGAGATTTATGTTGAAATTTTGAGTAGAAACCATGTTAAGACAACTATCTTGATGTATGTAGAAGATTAACTACGAAATTGATGCCCAGTATATGTTCAAATATGGAACAAGTATGAGGAAATTGAACATGATGATAAAAATAGGGCTCTTAATGAATTAGCTTGAATTAATCCCTTTAATTGGTGACCCTTGATGAATTTGCATTTGTTTTACGTTGTAAATCGTGTACTTAGGTCACTACAACTTTTGGTTTGATTTCTTGGGAGTTTGGGATGAATTAATGGAGTATTTGAAGGTGGAAATTTATGAAACCCATAGGCAAAGAATTGCAGAAACTGGGCCAATATCCGATCGATCGATAGATCGACTCAAGAATGTCGATCGATCGATCGACCATTTCCATCGATCAATAGACTCCTCCTGGAATTTGAATCTTCTTTCCTTTTAATGTTAGTTCCACCCCAATGTATAAGTACCCTTAGACATAACTTAAATACCATACCAGAACTTGGGAAGGACCAGTAGGGTTGTAGCCACGGTTCGGGTAGTACGATTTTATAAGAGATTTCATCGTGGGTTCACGAGGGTATAAAATGGGGAGAAGATCGTGTTTATGTTAAGTTAGGTCATGTAAGAATTAAGGATGACTTGGACTAGTACGTTAGAGAGTGTGAACCTACTGATTTTATATTTATCAGAATTATACACTCTGAGAGTCGAGAAGTACTTAAAGACTTGCAGTAATTGAGAAAATAAAAGAATGAATTAATTATACGTAGGACTCGGGCGCTACGTACCGCGTATGGTTAAAATGTGTTATGGATCGTGGGTGTACCTATCTGAATAATGGGAATAGACATATATGAGTGTATGTATATATGTACTATGTGAATATCTATGTTTAATCATACCCGCGCTTTTTGCTATCACGGAGGTTTTCGCTCCGGGACGGACTTATTCTTATGTGACATTTATGGGGAATGTTGACTCGTACCCTAGAACATAGGATCCTATGTACAGGCTATTTGAGAATGATAGTCAGACGGTCCTATGAGACGTGAGTGTATGTTCTGACCTCTTAGAGGATGGGAACTATGATTCACCTCCAACATGTATGTTTTGTGTACAGTTCGAGAGAGATTCCAAACTAGTGTTTACCTTTTTGTACGAGAGGTATGGGTACTTGATATCAGAGTATGCCTTCACCATAGATTTTATTTGGGGTGCCCTATTAGTATATATAATGAGTGATAAACTATATATACCTGTGTTTAATCTACCGTGCTTGTGAGAAGATGAGAAAGATAATGTTATTAAAGAATAACTTAAGTGTGTGGGACCTTGAGACAATAATGAATTAATAACGTTGATTCATAAATGCCATGATTGCGATATTGTATTTAGTCTGTTATATGTATGATGCTAAGAAAGAGGAAATTTAAAAAGGAACTTAATTCGAACTAGTTAACTAGATTAGCATTAACTAGGATGGTTTAGCGGTACGTTAGGCGTGCACATTAGTTGAGAGGTGAGAATTTCCAAGTGAGTGTCAAACTACTAACATGTATGTCATATCAGCTGGTAAGCATTTTATATACTTGCTAAACTATTTTAAAGCTATTTTACACTCAGGCTCTGCCTCGTTTCTTTTCATCTCTTCTTTCTCTTATATATATATATATATATATATATATATATATATATATATATATATATATATGTGTGTGTGTGTATTATAGGTGTCCAGCCATAGGGGCGCCAGACTTAGATATTTGGACACTTGACGTGTTGCACCTAGTGTGGGAGTTGCAGGTCTTTGCATTTAGACGACTTCATCCTTGTCATCTCATCTCTTCACTAAGTTATTTTAGATAGAGCATGTGTCACCAATTTCCAGTATTTATTTAGCTCAGAGGGACTTTGTACTCTTTATTTATTTCAGTATTCAGTTTTAGTTGGTATTTTTTTTAATTATTACATTGTCCTTCGATTTGGGATATTTTATTTGGAATGATTAATCTAGCCTGTTTATTCCACTTGGATGGTTTGGTATTCAATATTATTATCTCTGTTCATAAAATGGTTTATGAATATGAACTCATAACAATGGAACTCAATCTATAAAATCAAATGTTTTGACACTTAGCTTAATTATGTATTAGGTGATAAATAAAGAAAAAAATTATTTTTGACAATGATGCTAAGAATGAACCAACCATACACTTTGATTTAATTTAATAAAGGACTGATCACCCAGTATTTAATTATGCGGGGTGTCACACGTGGTATCATAGCATCAGGTTCTATTTCCCTTTAGGATTTGTACGGCTTATTATACTTCCAGCTTAGCATCTTTGATATAAAGCCCTATCTCTAGGACTGTTGTATTATTATTTATGCAATTATGTCTTCAGCTATTTGAGATTTAATAATAACTATGGACTAATAAATTCCTTCTCATTTAAGATGCCTCCGAGACGAGAACCGAGGGACAGAAATGCCCAACCAAAGCATCCAGCATCTCAGGCTCATGGAATAATGAACCCAGTCGAGGTTGCCGCCATAGTTGCTCAGGCGGTGAATGCATTTTTAGCGATGGTGCAGCAGGCCCCACCCTACGTTCAGGCCGCGGTGCCAGTTCCAGCTCAGTTTTCCACTGCATGGGAGATATTTAGGGATGCCTTTCAGAAGGTACATCCCCCAGAGTTCTCGGGCAGTTCTAAAATTGTCATCGCGAGCCAATGGAAGAACAACATCCACAGCCATCTTCGCATGTATGAGTGCACGGATATTGAGAGATAGTTATTGGCTACCTTCAAGCTAGTAGGGGTCGTCTTACAGTGGTGGGAGTCCACTACCACATTGGAGGACAGGGACAATATGACAATTCAGAGTTTCTGGGTGCGATTTGACTGGAAATACTTTCCTTCTGCCGTGCAGATAGAGATAAGGCGAAGACTATTAAATCTCAAGCAGGAAGGTATGACTATTGCGGAGTATGAGGAGTATTTCACGAGATTGATTACCATAGTTCCAGATGAGGTACCTACCAAAGAGAAAAAGATTTAGATGTTTAATGATGTCTTAACCTGGAGAATTCGCCAGCACCACTCGAGTAATCTATCATTGGGTACATATATTGATGTACTCAACGCTGACCTATTACATTTCCAGAACCACCACTTCCATCACCAGGGAAGAAAATGAGTTGGGAAGTCCAGCCATTAGGGTCGGACATGAGGTAACAGTGCCAGTGGGGCACCATCAGCTTAGGGAAGGTCCTTCAAGGTGAGCAGAGTTCCCATCCGGGGGACCCAGCTAAGAGATTTTGATCTGGTGACTCTAGGCAAGGACACGGGGGCTATAGACAAGGCCAACATCATTACTAGTAAGGCCAGCAGTAGGTCTAACAACTGTATCAGTAGGGCCAACAGGAACAGTGGAGGGGTGATAACGGCCACCAGGGCAGAGGACAAGAGTGACAGAGGGGAGGAAATTTCAGGTACAGAAGCTTTGGTTGTTATATGAATAGCCATAGGCATCGGGATTTCCCAGAGAGCGATAGGGACCCACAGTAGCAGGCTGCCCACTAGGAACTGTAAAGAACAATCTTCCTAGCTTCCCTCCCAACACCACTTCAGACACTAGCCATCCCATTAATACCAATTCAATAGGGACAATTGCATTATGGGCGTGTTTATAATGTTCACCAGGCAGTAGCACCGTAGACGTCACCCGTAGTTGAGGCTCCTATCCATGTTACTTTGGGTGCATTTTATTTGACACTAGGGCATCATACTTCTTCATAGCCACTAGTTCTGCATGGTCCATCAGTTTGTTAGACAGGACAGAGAGAACAGTGACATGTGTAGACTCACCGATGGGTAATGGGTCGTTGATTTTCTTTATATGTCGGGGAGTAGGTATACATATTGGGAGCTTAATTCTGCCTACAAGTATGATAGTCTTAGATATGCACGAATATTATGCCCTTATTAGCATGGATTTTCTTACTGCTTATAGAGTCATGATAGACTGTTTCATTAGGAGTATTATTTTTACTATCCCGGGTCGGGAGATGTTTCTGGTGGCGATACCTCATCCCGAGGGAGGAACGTCCATCGATTTATATTACATATAGGAGGAGATATCTAAAGAGATATTAATCCCTATTGATTCGATTCCCATAGTTCGCAAGTATTCTGATGTGTTACACGAGATATAGGGGTTACCACCTAGCCGAAAGATAGATTTTATTATAGATTTGATGTCAGGCACTCGGCCGATAGCCCATGAACCATATCATATGGCTCCAGCTAAGATGATAGAGTTACGGGATCAAATTAAAAAGTTGTTGGGACTGGGATTCATCCGTAGGAGTACCTCACCTTGGGGTGATCCCATGATGTTTGTGAAGAAAAGAGATGGGTCATTGAGGTTGTTTGTAGACTACCAAGAGTTGAACAAATTCACGATACAGAATAAGTATCTGTTGCCATAAATCGATGACTTATTCGACCAGTTGAGAGGAGTTGCCTTCATCTCAAAGATAGACTTGAGGTCAGGATATAATCGGTTACGGATTAAGGAGCGGGATGTGTAAAAGACTGCTATCTTGACGCGATATGGATCCTACGAGTTCTGGGTCATGCCGTTTGGGATAACCAATGCTCCATCCGTGTTCATGGACATAATGAACAGGGTGTTTAGAAAGTTCCTGGATCAATTTGTCATTGTCTTCATAGATGACATGATGTGCATTTGAGATGGGTTCTTCAGACACTATGAGAGCATCAGTTATATGCTAAGTATGAGAAGTGCGGGTTTTGACTACGCGAGATCCATTTCTTGGGGCACAATGTTTCCACCAAGGGAATATTCGTAGATCTCGGGAAGGTGTCCGCAGTGAAGGAGTGGGTCCAAACCATGACAACATCATAAATTTATAGTTTCTAGGGATTGGCAGGGTACTAGAGGCAGTTCATTCAAGGATTCTCAAAGATAGCATGTCCATTGACTAATCTGACTCGCAAGGGGGTACCATACGTATGGGGTGACGCTTTTCAATTGTCTTTTGATGAGTTAAAGGATAAGTTGACTTTGGCGCCTGTTCTTGATTTACCTAGGCCGGGAGTGGAGTAAGTGGTGTGTACTGACGCTTCCCTAAAGGGACTTGGTGGAGTAATTTAGCAGGAGGAGCAGGCTATAGCTTATGCCTCCCGCAAGCTCAAGCCTCACGAGAGGAATTACCCCATCCATGACTTGGAGCTTGCAGCGGTAGTGTTTGCCCTATGGATTTGGAGACACTACTTGTTGGGGGACAAATTTCGTTTGTTCATAGACCACAAGTCACTACAGCATTTGTTCACTTAGCGAGAGTTGAACATGTGTCAACGTAGGTGGGTAGAGTTTGAGAAAGATTACCAATTCAAGATACAGTACCACTCGGGGATGGCTAATGTAGTTACTGATGTATTGAGTTGTAGGCCAGTAAGTGAGATGGCCAAAGTATGCAAGGCAAAATGGAAAGAGTTGGGACTTCAGGTGCAATGGCCTGATCCTTTATGTCCATCATGACAGTCACACCAGAGATTGTTATGAGGGTGATCCAGGCCCAAACTGTTGATTTATTCTGCCAGGATCAGATTGTACAGATCCTAGCTGAGGGCACATAGTCCTATTCAGTGAGTTAAGATGGGGGTTTATGATTTAATGGGAGATTAGTGGTCCCGAAGGGGGTGGACTTATGTCATGCACTGATGACAAAGTCGTATGGATCTTGATTTGCGGTACATCCCGAAGGGGATAAGATGTACCAGGATATGAGGCAACAATATTGGTGAAGTCAGAAGAAGAAGAACATCGCGGAGTTCGTGTCCAAGTGTGCCACCTGTCATTTGGTAAAGGTGGATCATCAGATGATTCCAATGTTACTTCAACCTCTAGAGATCCCTATGTGGAATTGGGAAAGCATTTCCATGGATTTCATCATTGGGTTTCCTACATCACAACAGGGTCATGATTCTATATGGGTAGTGGTGGATCGATTGATCAAGGTAGCTCATTTTCTATCGGTACGGACAGACTACACTACGGGAGAGTATGCCCTTTTATTTACTGATGAGATAATGAGGTTGCATGGGGTGCCCCCGAATATTGTATCCGAAAGAAACAAGAGATTTGTGTCACGCTTCTAGGAGAGATTTTAGGAGTCTATGGGTACCGAGTTGCGATTGAGTATAGCTTATCACCTGTAGACAAATGGGTAGACTGATCATACGAATTTGATGCTGGAAGATATATTGCGCATGTGTGTCCTTAATTTTGGAGGGGGTTGGGAACACTACCTTCCACTGGTGGAGTTCACTTATAGTAACTCCTACAAGTTTACGATTGGAATGGACCTATTTAAGGCATTGTACAACAGACCTTATTGTTCTCTCACTTGTTGGCTAGAGGTGGGGGATTACTCGGGCCTTCAGGACACGTCTGTCGGGATTGAGATGATTAGGAGTCGCATTCGGGTAACCCAGGACAGGCAGAAAAGATAATCCGATGCGAAACGGTTCTTTAGA
Organism: Sambucus nigra; assembly: GCA_949130495.1. Classification (NCBI taxonomy): domain Eukaryota; kingdom Viridiplantae; phylum Streptophyta; class Magnoliopsida; order Dipsacales; family Adoxaceae; genus Sambucus; species Sambucus nigra. The sequence continues at coordinate 362,435,254 of OX422216.1, read as the reverse complement.
GAGTTTAGTGTGGGGTACCAAGTATTCTTGCGAGTGTCTCCTATAAAAGAAGTAATGAGGTTCGGGAGAAGAGGAAATAGGCTCCGAGGTATGTAGTACCATTTCCTATAATCGAGAGGATCGAACCGGTGACATACAGACTTCGTTTGTCAGAGCACTTACACCGTACTCATGATGTGTTCCACATTTCATCATTGAGACGGTATCTTTGGTATGAATTGGCCCACACTCACATTACAATATAGGAGGTTGACTTGCGTCCCGACAGTTCTTATGAGGAGAGACTAGTGGCTATCGTAGATCATAGTGAGAGGAAATTGAGGTCGAAGGTAGTCCCACTTGTACAAGTCCAATGCGAGCATCATAATGTAGAGGAGTCTACTTGGGAGCGTGATGCACACATGCGTGAAAATATCCGGAATTTTATTTACCAGGTATGCCTTATTTTTCAAATTTCAGGACTAAATTCCGTTATTAGGGGGGAAGTATGTAATATCCCGTATTTTTATGGCCTTTAATTATGGATTAATTAAATTAAATTTTGATAAATTAATTTCATACTAATTCGGATTTTAAAATAAATATTTACTGGCGTGATGAGAGTTGGTAATTATTGATGAGAATTATGTTGAATATTACTAAATATATAAGATTGAATTTATTAAAATTGTCACGAGTGAATAATACGACACTTATAGAAATTAAGTCGGGACGCACGTGTCAGTCGTTTCGGGACTAAATTAATGGGATACAGAGTAAATTAATTCTGAGTTACTTGTATGGTCATTTCAAGTGCGCCAATGTGTCTGAAAGGGTCGAGACAGTTAGATAAATATACGTAAGGGTTTCGTTTGGATCTCTGGGACATTTTTAGGCCTAACCAACAAACCGGGAGGGGAATTTGGTAATTTCCAATTTTAGGCCTTAATTAATGACGAAAAAAATAAGGCTATATATGTTACTAGATGTTTTCTTCTAGGGTTATAACAAACACAACTCACAAAGGCCATTAGAGGAAGGAGGTCAGGAGCTTTCCCAAGGCTAGAACCACCCTAGTTACACCATTTTCACCACAAACAACGTCGGAGTGTAAATCGAAGGTAGACGAACTCAGCCACACCATCAAATTCTAGAAATTTAGACCTTCAATTTCCAAGAAAGTATCTAAATTTTTGTTCTTGAGTTGATAATACATCCATGATAGTGTAGGAGATATAATTTCATGTTCTCATGCAAATGTAGTGATGTTAGGGAGATTTATGTTGCAATTTTGAGTAGAAACCATGTTAAGACAACTATCTTGATATATGCAGAAGATTAACTACAAAATTGATGCCCAGTATTGTTGAAATCTGGAACAATTATGAGGATATTTAACATGATGATAAAAATAGGGTTCTTAATGAATTAGGTTGAATTAATCCCTTAATTGATGGCCCTTGATGAATTTGCATTTGTTTTACGTTGTAAATCATGTACTTAGGTCAGTATAACTTTTGGTTTGATTCTTTGGGTGCTGGGACGAATTAATGGAGGATTTGAAGGCGGAATATGATGAAACCCGTAGGCAAAGAATTGCAGAATCTGGGCCAATATCTGATCGATCGATCTATCGAATCAAGAATGTCGATCGATCCATTGACCATTTCCATCGATCGATCGATTCCTCCTGGAATTTGAATCTTCTTTCCTTTTAATGTTAATTCCACCCCAATGTATAAGGACCCTTTGACATAACTTAAATACCATAACGGTACCTGGGAAGGACTAGTAGGGTTGTAGACAAGGTTCGGGTAGTACGATTTTATATGAGATTTAATCGTGGGTTCATGAGGGTATAAAATGGGGTGAATATCGTGTGTATGTTAAATTAGGTCATGTAAGAATTAAGGATGACTTGGACTAGTACGTTAGATAGTGTGAACCTACTGATTTTATATTTATTAAAATGATACACTCCGAGAGTCGAGAAGTACTTAAAGACTTGCAGTAATTACGAAAATAAAAGAATGAATTAATTATACATAGGACTCGGGCGCTACGTTCCACGTATGGTTAGAATATGTTATGGGTCATGGGTGTACCCAACTATATAATGGGAATACACATATATGGGTTTATGTGTATATATACTATGTGAACATCTCTGTTTAATCATCCCCGCGCTACTTGCTATCACGGAGGTTTTCGTGCCGCGACGGTCTTATTCTAATGTGACCTTTATGGGGAATATTGACTCGTACCCTAGAACATAAGATCCTTGGTACATGCTATCTGAGAATGATAGTCAGACGGTCCTAAGACATGTGAGGGTATGTACTCCACCTCCAATATGTGTGTTTTGTGTTAATACAGTTCGATAGTTATTCCGAACTAGTGTTTCCCTTTTTGTACGAGAGGTATGGGGACTTAATAGAAGAGTATGCCTTCACCATAGATTTCATGTGGGGTTCCCTATTAGTATATATATTACGTGATAAACTATATATACCCGTGCTTGTGAGCAGATGAGAAAGATAATGATATTAAAGAATAACATAAGTGTGTGGGAACGTAAGGCGGTAATGATTTAATAACATTGATTCATGAATGACAGGATTGATATAATGTATTTAGTGTGTTATATGTACGAGCATACGAAAGAGGAAATGTAAGAGAGAACTTAATTCGAACTAGTTAACTGGGTTAGCATTAACTATGAGGGTTTAGCAGTATGTTTGGCATGCACACTAGTTGAGAGGTGAGAATTTCCAAGTGAGTGTCGAAATACTAACATGTATGTAATATCAACTGGTAAGCATTTTATATACTTGCTAAACTATTTTAAAGCTATTTTAAACTCGGGATCAGACCCATTTATTGTCATATCTTATTTATCTTGTATATATATGTGGGGTGGGGGAGTTGTAGGTCTTTGCATTTGGACGACTTCATCCTTGTCATCTCATCTCTTTACTTAGGCATTTTAGATAGGCCATGTGTCACCCATTTTCGGATTTTATTTAGCTCAGAGAGACTTTGGACTCTTTATTTATTTCAGTATTCAGTTTTAGTTGGGATTGTTTTAATTATTACACTGTCCTTTGATTTGGGATATTTTATTTGGAATGATTAATGTAGCTTGATTATTCCACTTGGATGGTTTGGTAATCAATATTATTATCTGTGTTCATAAAATGGTTTATGTATATAAACTCATAACAATGGAACTAAATCTGTATAATTAAATATTTTAACTCTTAGCTTAATTATTTATTAGGTGAGAAATAAAGAAAAAAATTATTTTTGACACTGATGCTAAGAATGAACCAACCGAAAACTTTGATTTAATTTAGTAAAGGACTAATCATCCACTATTTAATTAGGCGGGGTGTCCCAAAAGTATGTGGGTAAATGGGTAATTAAGCAAACGAGTTGTTAAACCCATAATTTGCATAAGTATGTATGTAAAAAGGGTTTTCGAATGACAAATAAGTATTTTCTATTATAGCAAATGCATGTGTTGAAATGATGATTTTCAATCAAAATACTGAAGTGTGTTGAAATAAATGAAAATGGGTTAAATTGTGGTAAAGGAGTGGGTTCCAATCAAATCAAGTGTAATGGTTTCAAGTGTTGAACTAGGTGTATGAAAAAAGATGAAAATGCTAAGTATGAATAAAAGAAGTATGTAATAGATTATGGTAAATTAATTTGGGTAAGTAAGATTTTTCAAAAGTAAAACGGTTAATGCATTGGCATGTGTATTTTTCGAAGGTATAGGTTTATAGTTATAAACATAATTTCGAAGGTATAGGTTTATAGTTATAAATATATTTTTCGAAGGTATATGTTTATAGGTTTATAGTTATAAACATAATTTCGAAGGTATAGGTTTATAGTTCACCGGATTTGGAAAGTCAAAACAGGCGTCCTTGCGGCGGAGCACCTGAGCGGAAACAAGATGCATGCACAACAAGAAATATGAACGGGTTAGGTCCCGATTTTATATGATCACCAGATGAGTAAAAAGTATAACGGTTATGAATGGTAAATCATGACTACATAGGAATATGAATCTACCTACACAATTTAAAGCATAAGCTAAGACAATTTTAATTAAGCTATGCAGGAGAATAAGAATAATTAACATTAATTTAAACGCTTTCATCAAAAACATTAATCCATTTCATAGTTCCATTCCTTAACAGGAAATATACTCAAAATTTTAAGCTCTATATGGCTTTTATCTCAATCATATGCTCTTTATGGCATCCCAATCCTTATCAGGAATATCATCATCAATAAATGCTCTTTATGGCATTTCATTGTGCTCTTTATGGCACTTCATCATGCTCTTTATGGAATATCTCAATACATCAAGTCCCACTTGATTATGAATTGTTATATTTATATACATATAACGATTCTAAGACCGCCCCTCCGAGTTTTCCCACTGGGCGCGCCCCTAAATAACCATCATCTTCCAGGAGCCTATCAAACAAGGCAGCCTGGGCACCTATAACGCAAGACGTCGGGAAGCGGCCATATGCCTACGGGAGAGTCAAGACCACACCCGGAATCTCCTCACCAGCGCAGAAAACATAACATATCGCTCATATGGCCTAGGACTATATCCACCCTGCATTCACTAGCCAGGGGGCTTCACCTCGCGCGCGAACTTCCCTTATGATGGCATTTAGAGAGGTGTGTTTAAGTAAATTTATCATTTACCAAATTCATTATGAAGTAAATTAGCATTTACCATAATTATTATCATTTCCATTTCATTTCCATTCACCATTATTCATATGTATGTTTCATTTTTATCCGAAACCATAATCATTTCCATTTTGTAAATAATTCACCTTTTTATCCGGAGCCATACGATAATTTATATCATCATTATAACCTCAAAGAATAAGTGAACTCCCAATTTAATTCACCCAATACTCTTTTATGGTGTTATACTATTAACCATGAAGGCCAACATAGCTCAATTGAGCTTCTAAAGTCTCCCGAACATAATACTACAACTCCTAGTTTCATAATAATTACTAGAAGAAAAGAATGCCCTAACATCAATTGGCATATCCCCGAAAAAGCCCCCACATAACGCATTTCTAATCTAGGATGGTTACCCCACTCATCTAGGACTCTAAAACTCTAAATTTACTTCATTCAAGAAGATTCCTAGTCCCTATTGAAGAGAATAAATCTAGGAAACAAAATAAGGTTTAAAGGTGAAAAACAGGGGATCGATCGACCGGTCCTGAGGCCGCGGTCGATCGCGTCTCAAAATTTTACTTAAAAAGAAAAGCAAAAATCTCGATTTAGAGGGGTCAATCGACCGGTCAGGGGACCGCGGTCGATCGCACACCAATTTTTAGGCCTTTGTGGGAAAACAGTATGCCCTCCCCCGAAGGCCCGGTCGACCGGTCCTGGGACTGCGGTCGACCGGTCATAGCAGACCTAGGACCCTTTATTCTTAAAAAACTAAAACCCAAGTTATACTTTTAAACCCCAATCTCATTTCCCAAATCACCACTCATATACGTATAACCACAAAAATATTAAACTTCAACTACTCTCTAAATCACATTAACCCTACAAATCCAAGGTTTAATCACTTGTATTTCGACATACACATACATATATATACAAACCCAATAATTTTCTCAAATCAACCAAACACACAACTATCATACAATTTATCCATCTTTGATCATATATTAGCAAGTAGAAAACTTGCCTTGGTGTGGGAATCTCAGATTTTCTTGTAGTAGCAACAATCTCCAAGCTAGAATCTCTCTCTTTTCTTCTTTCTCTCCGATTTCTCCACTATTGCCTCTCTCTCTCACTCTCTCTAGGGCTTGTGGTGTGTAATGGAAGGAATGGAAAAGGTTGGGAGACTTAAATCGTGGCTTAAGTCTAATTCCCAACTTAAATGGTAAATACCACATTAAAATGACTCCCAATACGCGTTTAAGTTAACCAGTCAAAAGTGCCCAAAACGTAAAAATACAATATGGCACTTATTTTGACTGTCTCACACATTCCGGGACTAACTACATCTCTAAACTGGCATCTGGAAATTTTATAAATCATTTCAAGTTCCGATTTCATTTAAACCATAATGTCATTTAAAACATACGACACCATAAAACATGCAACCTGATGATATTTACTTACACATACCGTAAATATACATCAATCTAGTAAATATTAACTTTCAACTCAATCAATTAATATTTACTCCAGTTCCCAACATTTTATATAATTACTTCATGCGGTAAATTAATATAAAATGAGTCTCCTAAAAGCGAGGGTTGTTACATGTACACATATTGTTATTGGATGAATTATAATAGAAAATTGTCTTCTTTAAAACATTATGGGACCATTAAGCAAACTCCTAATTATAGCCTTGTTAAGAAGGTTATCAATGATGTAGTATATGGAAGGAATCATGTTACATAATGATATGCGACCTCCATGACTCCCATTGACTATTGGACTAACCAAGGCACTTATGAAAACCAATTATTGAAGGATTTAGCATATAATGCGCAACTTATGATTCTAAATTAAAAACATTTATGGATTGACCTAACAACCAAGTGGGAGGCTGTAAGGAAATTATTAAATTAACCTTTGGTTTATTTCCTTCCCCGAAATGTGGTCTTTATTTATCCGTTTTTAATAAAGAATACATATTATATCCTGTATAAATGGTTTGTATTCCACACGAAATAAAGAATAAAAAGGAGTTAAAATTCCACTTAATCTCTACCTTGATGGACGGTTTAGATTAATCGACCTTTGGAATTCTGGCCCTCTCTCCACCTATAATAGATGTCTTTCCTTCATCAAAAGGGAATCCAAGAAATCCCAATGAAAAACACATACCTAAAGGTTTATAGGCAAGGAGAGAGAAGCCAAATTCTCACTTAAAGGATTGCTAAGGCGATCACACCTGCGACACTTGACGGCGACGTACAAACAACGACATCAAACCCATAGCGTCAAAATGAGGTAAATAAAATTACTCTTTTCACATATCTATTGACGTGATTATCACATTGTTCAAAGATCTTGGGAATCATGTATAAAATATAACTTACAGTGACTACACAGTTGAATTCATAGCATGAATGCCATGTGCCTAAATCGTTAACCCTCAGGTGTCATAGCTAATATAAATCCAATTCCAGTTAGATAAAAAAACTGATCGCGATATGAAGATCATCATTATTTTGTACGCATGCCTGTAAGTCAGTTAGTTTGGTCATTAGCCTGTTTTTTTAGCAATTAATTTCGCTTTCTAACTATATAATTTAATAGTTCTTACGATATTTTTTTGTTCCGACATGTCCTATAAAAAATTACTTTTATTCCAATAGGTCTCATTTATAAATATGTAGTTAATATTCACTACATTTATAAATGAGATCTATTGCAAAAAAATTATTTTGATATGATTTATTAGAAAATATGTTATGTAAGTATGACTTATTTGTCAACATTCGTTTCCCTATTTTTGAATACAGCCGCTGGCGCGGACCCATATTCATAAAACGTCAACTAATCACAGCATGACACGTGTTCCTTTAATTTGAAAATAGGGATTAAAAATGGAAACGAAATGTTTGTTGTCCTATAACCATAATCAATATTATTTTAAGTCCTAAAAGTACATAATGTTATATTTCTATACATGCAAGTGTGCACGTTACAAGCTTACACACAAATGCCCCAAGCAGTGAGATATCTAGGATATGCAAGAGAAAATTAAGTCCATCACGTGCCTTGCCCTAAAAATGGCACGATCTATTGGTGGGAAGTTCATTGCACACATGGTTACCCACATCAGGGGCGGATTCAGCCCTAGCCGAAGTGAGGCGGCCGCCCCAGTTCAACTTTAAAAACAAATAAGGTTTTTTTGGTAAAAAAATTAAATTTGAAAGTTACTTCTAATTATATTCAAAGATGAGGGAAAAATGTGTAATAAATTAAAAAAAAAAAACTCAAACGTTCATCTCTCAAATTTCACAACCTATTCTCTTCTATTCTCTCCTTTTGTTTATAAACAATTTATTATTTATATGAATTTGTTTATATTTTGTGTTCGTTTATATGTTTATTTATATGAATTTGTTCATAGAGATAGATGTATGTTTATGTGTTTGTTTAGCAAAATAAAATATGTGTTTTTGTTTATATGTGTTTAAATTTATAATGAATATTAAAATTAAAATCCCTAGAATCTATTAGTGTGAAATTTAATTTATAATGTAAAATTAGTCTGAAATGAAATTAAATTTAGTCTGAAATTAAATTAAATTTAGTGTGAATCTATTAGTTTGAAATTAAATTAAATTTTTTCTAAATATAGGAAGTCAATGGAGAAATTTTTTAAACGTAAAAGAGGAGATAACACACCAAACGTATCCGAAACTGAGGTTCAACCGCATCCGAAACGGAAAAATTTAGGAATCCAAATTTAATTAATTAATACCTCACCATTTTTAGAGTTAAAAATTGCAAAAAATATAAGTAAAAACAACCCAAAAAAATGGTCTCAGGGGCTTCAATCCCCAAATCCTCGAGTTTCATCAAAAAAATTCGCCCCACTTCACTTCAAATCCTGATCCACCACTGACCCACATCACATGGATCCTATGCTTCAAGAATTAAAGACATTCAATTCGTTATCAGACTGTAGAAACACATAGTAAGACATTTCTACAGAGATCCCAGAAACCAACGACAGATTTTTCTCAAGTTCTCATGCATATCAGATTGTTTCAAAACCTGGAGTTACCGACTATATTTATGTCCCCGATGAATTGGCATGTTTGGCATGTGATGACATGTCAGGATATCAGTCAAAGATTCCACGTACACGTAGTGTTAACGTTGATTGTAATCAGGTGGGGAGGTTGAGAAACATAAAAAAAACAGATACACTCTTTTACTTGCATACGAGAATATCATGCATGAGCTCTTAAAATTTGCCTTAATAGAATCTGTTTGGAAAATTTTGGCATCGCCACAAATCATTGTTATTGTTGCGTAGTACTTATGTGAAAATTCCCAAATTTGCAAGGAATGTAAAACTCTCAAAGATGATAAATCCCAAAAATTTCTTATTTATCATGAATTTTTCTGTCACCTAATGCTATAAAAGTAGCCATTGGTAAATTTGAATTCTTAGATTAAGTCTAGCAAAACAATACACCATAAAAGCATTCACAGCGCGAATGCTGAGTTTTGGTAAAATGGTTGATAATTAAACCAACCAGTTACACTAACATCTCTAACGGGGCATATTATCCCCTCTTAAGATTTTTTTATTTAAATCTCATACCCTATGGGCCCGTTTGGTTGCGTAAATTATTTAATTTTATAAATTGATCAATTTGAAATGAATAGATTGTCGATGTATTAATTTTAAATGGGTTTAAATCTAATTTGTAGTGTGTTTGGAAAAGAAAAATGAAGTTATTTACTTTTGATGTGTATGTGTGTGTGTATGTGTGTGTGTGTGTGTGTGCGTATAGAGAGAGAGAGAGAGAGTAGTATGGTGAGAGGGAGTGGTGCATTTAAGATTCATGTTGTAATTATAAATTATGCAATTTCAAGTTTTCGGTGAAATGAACTAATTTAAGTTTTTGTGAATCAACAAGAATTGGTTCATTTTTGAATTTGTTCATTCTTGTAACCAAACACTAATAATAAGATAATTCATGAATGAGTTAATTTTAAATGAACTAATTTACAATTTCGGGGACAACCAAACAGACCCTAATTATCATAACAACCTCTAGTATCCCATTTGCACTTGGAATGCTCAAACACTATGCCAAAAATCGGAATTTGTCACGATTTTAGATCCTGACAAACGGCAATGGTCAGTGTCCTCAACTGTAACAATTTTACGGTGACTATTTTGGTGATCATGGTGCAAAGTCATGACCAAATGACTCATGGTCGACTTCCGTAACCCTAATGTTGGATATATGGTCAAGATTGTAAACTGTGACTAACTTGGTACTATTTTTTCCGCGATAAGCATCACGATAGGCACCCAGTTTTGAACCGTGATCATGGTTGTTGATCGTGATCAACGTGAATGGGGTCACCGATAGAGTCACGGTAAAAAATATATGGTCACGATATTTTACCGTGACCACCTTTGTCACGGTCCAAAACCGTGACCACCCCGTCGTGATCATATTCAATTTTTAGCGCGGTGTAATATGACATATATTAACATGTAGTTATCGATGTGAAGGTTAAAATCAATATTTGACCGACTTGTTAAAATATGTTGCTACAAATGAGTAACACAAACCAAATATATGTAATGAATATACGAGTAACACATGAACACCAACTGAAATATGTACAACGTTCGACGATTCAAGTATGAGTGAACCAATATTTTACACAAGTGTGGTATGATAGAACTATTTTATACAAGAGCGGTATAATACAAGTGTTATCCAAAATGATTTTTTAATTTATTTACAAAATATATAAACAGTAATTAAAGTGCGCTTTTTGGACTCTATGACAAACGTCTTCCAGGATACAATAATCACGCTTATAATAGCAACACTTCAAACTGCAAGTCACTTTTGAAGCAACATTGCAAAACTCTCAAATTGTATGTGGACCCAAACCTCACCAGTTTTTGTTTGTCTAAAAACATGAACAAAATTATGACTCAAGCCATTTATTTATACTGAATAAGTGGCGGTTTAAAAACGGTTCACTACACCAAAAATGCTAAAATGTCACTCTTGATCCGGCCACCCTTGTCACGATCTTTGACCGTAACAAAAAAAACGAGTTTTTTATCACGGTCATTGACCGTGACAAATTTCTTAACTAAAAACCCAGGCGCTCTTTTTTCCCCCCGTTTCATTCCCCTCTTCTTTATCTCTCTCTCATCGTCTACTCTTTCTCTCCCTCTCAAGTACGTTTCTCTCTCTCTCTCTCTATCTATCTATCTATCTATCTCTATCTCTCTCCTTTATGTATGTGTGTGTGTGTATATATATGTGTGTGTGTATTTTTTTCTCTACATGTGTGTGTATGATTTTGTTTGTGTGTGTGTGTGTGATTTCTCTCTCTCTCTCTCTCTCTCTCTCTCTCTCTCTCTCTCTATATATATATATATATATACTTGTGTGTGTGTGTGTAATTTTTTTTTTGTGTGTGATTAATTTGGTATTTATGAAAATTGGGCACAAATCTGAAATTGGATCCCTTTGTTATGAAAATATGAAATTGAAATTGGGTATAAATCTGAAATTGGGCATATTATTGTGTAAATGTGAAATTAAAATTGAAATTGGGTATAAAACGGAAATTGGGTATAGTGTTGTGTAAATGTGAAATTGAGTATAATGTTGTGTAATTTTTTTACATTTGTTTTTCTTTATGCACAATTGGGTATATTGAAATCCAAAACCATATACGTGATTGTGATGAGGGTATAATCTAAAACCATATAGGTGTATGTATATATATAATAATGCTCCTGTGCAGACTAGTCCGCATTTTAAGAATGCGGACCGGACATGTGTCACCTAACGGTGCGCCTAGAAATTATGGCCTAAATTATAGGCACACTCTCTCTCTTTTCTGGGCTCACCGCCAGGTGACACATGTCCAGTCCGCATTCTTAAAATGCGGACTAGTCCGTATAAGAGCAGGACTGTATATATATATATATATTGAGAGAGAGAGAGAGAGAGAGAGAGAGAGAGGGCCGACTTAATGTCACCTTACGGACCTTAAGTCATGCGACAACGTTTCCGTGTCTTGAACTAAACAAAGGAAAAGAGTTGAGTAGAGAAATAAAAAAAATAATAACCTACCTCACTTTTCCCATACCCACAGCCGTATAAGACAAATTTCCTCTCTCACTTAAAATATTACCACCTATCTGTACAACCAAATTAATAAACCCAACACATGAGCCCCCTGTACAAGACAAATGCCAAGCAAAAACTCTCCTGAACAAAACCCATCAAAAAAATTCATTCAACAAAATTAGAAGTTAACAGTGAAAAGTTCTAACCAATTAAAAAATTTAACCAACAAAATTTTACAGTTCTTTCAGCAATGCAAAATTACATTAACCAATTTCTAACCAGTTAAAAATTACAACCAACAAAAAAAATACAGTTCAGCCAATCCAAACAATTCATGCGTCTCCACTATTATATCCATCCGAACTTATATTTGTTGTTCCCTCCTCGTGCGTCGATAAACTACAAGAAAACAAAAAAAATATTATAGTAAGATGCAAAAAATAATTTGAAGCAGCAATTTATAAGTAAAAGCATATATTACCGATTAATAATCACGGGACAATTTCTCTTGTCGTTTGATGCCCCAACTTGACCACAACCATTACAACGCCTAACTTTAGCATTCTTTGCCCGTAACGCATTTTCCTTCCCCCTCTTAAGTCGTTTGTCACATCCTTTTGCCCTCACGTGCATAGGTTCATTAAAAATGTCGTTATTATTACATTTGAATTTTTCGGAAAGCACCCCACTTATACCACCAACCATGCAATTAGTTTCAAAATCACGAACTCCAATGCTTGTGTCAATACCAACAATTTGGTTGATTTTTTCACTCACACCATCCAAAACATCCGTGAAAATCTTACTCGCCTCTTCACTTGTGAGGGCCTTTTCCACGACATCAAGTGCATATTGTATCAACTGACTCTGTCAAAGTAGATATGATTTATCATCACTTATTTATGTTCCACGATCATCAACGACAACCCCACACTTTGCCATTTGTGTCCACCTCTTCAAAATATATTGATCCGGTAATTTTTCAAAATCATGCATTTTTTGCAAGTAAGATAACACATGCCTACATGCGATCCCCGAACTCTCAAACTTTTTACAAGAACAAATTGCAAAATCCAATGTTTTGTCATAAAAAATTTCTCGTATCCTCCCTGCCTCAATATTATTTCGTTTGACATTGAACAAGCGGTGATTGTCATCCTCGCCGATAAACTTAAATTTATAATTTGAACTTTTCCAAAACTCATCTTGAAATTTATAAAACATTTCGTGCGTGTAAATATCAATCATTTGAGACAAAAGATCGTCATTTAATTTTATTTTAGGCTTCTCTGTCAAGTCGTTATGATCCGCTATGAGCTCTTCATGTTGTTGCCTTTGTAGTCCCCTATCAAATTGAACAATGAAATCTAACAAAGAATTTTGCTTGGACACAAATCTCTTGAAAAATGAATATGCGCTTTCCGCTCGTTGGCTAGTTGACATTTCAGCCGAGAAAACATGGTTAACATATGCCGGAACCCATCGTCCTCGGATTTCATACATTGACTTTAACCATTTGTTATCGTGTAATCCACTACTCTCAATAATCTCTTCCCACTTGCACTCAAACTCTTCTTTACTCTTTGAATTCCATATGCAATCAGAAAAGGCTTTACAATAGGCATTATATTTAACCGAGTCTAATTTTTCAGAGAACTTCATCAAAATGTGCCAACTACAAAACCTATGGAACGTATTTGGGAGAGATTGTGCAATTGCATTTGTCATTGTCGGATCTTGATCAGTAATTATCATCTTCGGGGGATCGTCGGGCATAGCTTCTAAAAATTGTTTGAACAACCATAAAAAAGACTCTATAGTCTCATCACTCATGAAAGCACAACCAAAGACAATAGTTTGACCAGAATTATTAACCCCCATTAACAGTGCAAATATCATACTATATTGATTAGTGTTGTATGTAGTATCAAAGATGACCACATCACCATAATTCTTGTAAACCCGTCGAGATGTTTCATCCGCCCAAAAACAATGGGTTATCCTCTTCTCATCGTCCGTCTCAATTTTAAAGGTAAATGACGAATTTTTTCTTTGTTCAAACTTTAAATACTCATACAACATTTCTCCATCATGTCCAATCATCTCACTACGTAAATCTCTTTCGTGATTATACAAATCCTGTTGTGTGCAACCAATATTCTCATACCCACCCGCTTGCACTCCGAGTAAATCAAATTGTTGATGTGGGGGTATATTAACCATACCAAGTTGTTGAGTCAATGATTTTTGGGCATTCGTGACTTTACGATGTGATCTCAATAGGTGACTTTTTCAAGGGGTCGATAATGGGTGACAATGGCCGTCAAAAAATTTGATTACTACAAACGTGTCAGCCTTTAACTTCAATACAGCAAGAATAGCTTTACACCCCTCGCGTATAAAGCCCCGACGCCTTGTTGTTTCAATATCCAGCACTAATAGACTCTTTCCTTGCTTATAACAAACAAACTCCTTCCGATAAATTTCATCATCCTCATTTTTCTTTATAGACCAATTACGCACACTAAACCCCGATTCTTTCGCATATGCATTGTAAAAATCTTTAGCATCATCTAATTTTTCGAACTCTTGACCCACTTTAGGTATTAACTCATCCTCAACTTGAGGAATGTATAATTTTCTCCTTCATTTATGTTTTCATCAAACTTTAACCCACTGTCTACTTCCAATTCAATGTTGTCCCATGGATCATCACCAACACAATAGTCCATTTCAGTAAACAAACCTAAAATTTAAATTTCAAAAAAATAACTTAGCTATGGTAATTTCTACACATGTTATCATTTGGAACTATATTTGAAATTATTAAGGGAAACATCCCTATACAAGTATACTATCAAGTGGAAAAAAATTAGGTATGGGAAAAAAATTAGCTACTGTAATTTCAACACAAGTATATTATTTTTTGGGACTATATATGAAATTAGTAAGTGAAAAAGCCAACACAAGAATGCTATTAAGTGGGAAAAAAATTACCAACTGTAATTTCTACACAAGAATGCTATTAAGTGCGATGATATTTTAAATGCTATTAAGTGTAATTTATAAGTATTGTTTGTACACTAGAATGCTATTAAGTGTAATTTCTACACTAGATTTAACCATAAACCTTACCTGTTTGCTGGTTTTCGTCTTGGAGCAAGGGTTTTGTACAGGAGAGTTTTTGCTTGGCATTTTTCTTGTACAGGGGGCTCATGTGTTGGGTTTATTAATTTGGTTGTACAGATATGTTGTAATATTTTAAGTGAGAGAGGAAATTTGTCTTATGCGGCTGCGAGTATGGGAAAAGTGAGGTGGGTTATTATTTTTTTATTTCTCTACTCAACTATTTTTCTTTGTTTGGTGCAAGACACGAAAACATTGTCGCGTGACTTAAGGTCCGTAAGGTGACCTTAAGTCGGTCCGCATACGATCGGCCCTATATATATATATATAGAGAGAGAGAGAGAGATGTTGAATTGTCGAATTGTTTGGGATTCTTGAATTGTTGTTGACTGGTGGATTTGAACATTTAGATGGCCATTGAGTTGGTAGGCCCTAGGAATTTCTAATATATCGCATTGTTATTTGGATTCTTGAATTATTGTTGACTCGTGGATTTGAAAACTTAGATGGCCATTGAGTTGGTTGGTCCTAGGCATTTCTAACATTTAGGGTTGTGATTAAACCGAATACAAATAAGACATAATTAAATGAAAGATTTTATAAATTTAAAAGGTTGTTGTTAAACAATTAGAAATGCGAAATGAAACATAACAGTGTATAAATCATCATTATAAATATTATTACCGAATAACTAACTTGGGTTGTGATGCGAAATGAAACATAACTATGTAAAAATCGAATATAAATATGATATAATTAAATGAAACATACTATAGCCCTTAAATATAGTGCGCATAGATACTAGACTTCTAGTTCTTATGCGTACGCATTCAATAGCCCTTAGACCCGTTCAAGAGTCATTACCCCTGTAATGAGATCTCTCGAATTGTACCGTTTGGACAGTTTGAGACTGCATAGTTTCTGTATAATGATATTCTTATTGGCTTACATTTGTTGCTTTGGGAGAAAGTTTTGTTGTTATATATTAATTTTCTCTGGGTACATACTAGATAATGCGATTTTAAGTGTTATTTCAATTGATAAATTGAAATAACACTTACGCTTGTGAATCTATGTCGTGTGCTAGGAGAACTATGGGGATATGCTGCCGAATTTTCCTCAAATTAGAACAATGTGCATGAGTTGTTAAATATATTACAGAAATATGCGGTCTTGAATGGGATTGGACCACTCACCTTTTAGAGGAGATGGAGGAAATAGGAACTAGTATTATAAATTGAATTTTAATTTCAAATTAAAATTAAAATTGAAATTGAAATTGAAATTGAAATTGGTATTATAAATTGAAATTAGTATTAGAAATTGAAATTGGTATTGAAATTGGTATTTGATTTTTGGTATAGTTTATATTTGATTTTTGGTATTCAATTCTGAAATTGAAATTTGGTTTCTCTTTCTAATTGCAACAGTGATCGCCATCTCTCTTTCTCTACACACATTTCAGTACATCTCTCTCTCTATCTATCTATCTATCTATCTATCTATATATATATATATATATATATATATATATATATATATATATATATATATATATATATATATATATATATTGTTGAATTGTTTGGGATTCTTGAATTATTGTTAGCTGGTGGATTTGAACAATTAGATGGTTATTGAGTTGGTTGGCCTTGGGAATTTCAAATAAAAGGCATTATTATTTGCATTGTTGTTTTGAATTTTTGAACTGTTGTTGACTAGTGGATTTGAACACTTAGATGGCCATCGAGTTGGTTGGCCCTAGGCATTCTCTAACATTTAGGGTTGTAATGCGAAATGAAACATAATTAGGTAAAAATCGAATATAAATAAGACATAATTAAATAAACATACTATAAATTTTATACAAGAAGTAATAAGTAATCATGCATTCACATGAGAATACATGCATTCATGTAGCCCGCAAAGCAAGTGTTATATAACAAGTAACGAGGGTAAAAGGTAATTATGGGAATCACAATAGATAGCTGTAACAACCCGCGTAATTTTGGGCTATTTTAATTATTTTTTTGGAAAATGGAGGAAAATAAAGTTTTTGATAAAATTATTTTTATTGCTCAAATATGTTGGTTATTATTTTTAAAGGCGAGAATTTCAAACGGTTTCGAAATTGGAGTTAAAACGGATTTTAAAATGATTTTTAATATTTTTAACTCTTGGAATTCTAAGTCGGCGAGCATGAAGTAATTTTCAAGAGTTGTTTTGACTTTCAACTCTTCATTTCTTTGCCTTATTTAAAGGAATCTTTTGGATTCCAACTCTTCATTTCGTTGCATTATAAAAGGAAGTCGTGGGCAACCTTTTTAACCTACTTTTGGCACAAATTTTGGCAGCAAATATATTTTATATTCCTCTTCTTTTTATATACACATTGGCCCTTGAGATTTGTGAGTTCCAACCTTAGATTAGAGGTGTTCTTGGGGCTATTTTCTTGGAGGTTCTTGGAGGAGCTTTTGTAGATCTTTTGTGTTGATCTTGAGGATGTGATCATTGATTTCTCATCATGGTTTGAGGTATGGGGTTTTACACAATATGCTCCTTAAATCTCGCGAGTGTCATTCTCTTTGAATTCTTGTTTAATTGAACTCATATTTGAATTGATAAATTCATTGAAATCTGGAAAATAATTGTTGAAATTATTTTGATTCATGTGGTATCATTATATTGTTGATGAGCACATTGTCATGAGATTTTAATATGGCACGGATGTTGGGCACCCGCCAAAATTCCTGTTTTTCGGAATATGGCTTGATAAAGCATATACGGATGTGGTGAGGCCTGGTGATCCGGTTAAAGTGTTGTTGAGAAATTTATTGATAAAATGCTATTGAGATTTGCATTTGATTTGAATATTCGTACTCGTGTTGTTACGCTTTATTCATCGCTAAAATATATTTGTTGAGCATCTTTCCTGTCGTATTGTGTACTTCCCCATATTTTCTTTTAGTGGCAGGTTAGCATGGATTTAAACGCTATGGACCAATTGAGATTGATTTTAGCGAGGATTGTTTGGGAAAGATTTGTATTATTTTGATGTATAGAGCTTTAGAGATTTGTATTATATTTTCGAGTTAGTTGTTGTACGTAATTCGAGAGATTTGGTATTTAATTTGAAGAGATTGAGATTTATAGTTTCTCTTTTGTTGTTGTGGGACTTAGATGCTCTATACCTTATCACTTGTGGATTTGGATTTATTTTATCGCATTAGCGCTCCGTTCGCTCTCCCCGGGCGGGTGGGGTGTTACAAATGGTATCAGAGCTTAGGTATACGGCAACCCTCGAGGCTTGAGTTTTGGGTTCATTGCGTAGTTAGCAATTTTTGGAGATAGCAAATTTTAGGTGATATTCGTGATAAGTTTCGAGATTAGAGGTGAGGAATTTATTTGTGGGAGACGTGATTTATTTTTGGAGATTGTTAGCCTAATTTTTGAGAGTTAGGCATTCGGCGAATTTCGAGGGCGAAATTCCATTGTTAGTGGGGAAGTGTAACAACCCGCGTAATTTTGGGCTATTTTAATTATTTTTTGGAAAATGGAGGAAAATAAAGTTTTTGATAAAATTATTTTTATTGCTCAAATATGTTGGTTATTATTTTTAAAGGCGAGAATTTCAAACGGTTTCGAAATTGGAGTTAAAACGGATTTTAAAATGATTTTTAATATTTTTAACCCTTGGAATTCTAAGTCGGTGAGCATGAAGTAATTTTCAAGAGTTGTTTTGACTTCCAACTCTTCATTTCTTTGCCTTATTTAAAGGAATCTTTTGGATTCCAACTCTTCATTTCGTTGCATTATAAAAGGAAGTCGTGGGCAACCTTTTTAACCTACTTTTGGCACAAATTTTGGCAGCAAATATATTTTATATTCCTCTTCTTTTTATATACACATTGGTCCTTGATATTTGTGAGTTCCAACCTTAGATTAGAGGTGTTCTTGGGGCTATTTTCTTGGAGGTTCTTGGAGGAGCTTTTGTAGATCTTTTGTGTTGATCTTGAGGATGTGATCATTGGTTTCTCATCATGGTTTGAGGTATGGGGTTTTACACAATATGCTCCTTAAATCTCGCGAGTGTCATTCTCTTTGAATTCTTGTTTAATTGAACTCATATTTGAATTGATAAATTCATTGAAATCTGGAAAATAATTGTTGAAATTATTTTGATTCATGTGGTATCATTATATTGTTGATGAGCACATTGTCATGAGATTTTAATATGGCACGGATGTTGGGCACCCGCCAAAATTCCTGTTTTCCGGGATATGGCTTGATAAAGCATATACGGATGTGGTGAGGCCTGGTGATCCGGTTAAAGTGTTGTTGAGAAATTTATTGATAAAATGCTATTGAGATTTGCATTTGATTTGAATATTCGTACTCGTGTTGTTACGCTTTATTCATCGCTAAAATATATTTGTTGAGCATCTTTCCTGTCGTATTGTGTACTTCCCCATATTTTCTTTTAGTGGCAGGTTAGCATGGATTTAAACGCTATGGACCAATTGAGATTGATTTTAGCGAGGATTGTTTGGGAAAGATTTGTATTATTTTGATGTATAGAGCTTTAGAGATTTGTATTATATTTTCGAGTTAGTTGTTGTACGTAATTCGAGAGATTTGGTATTTAATTTGAAGAGATTGAGATTTATAGTTTCTCTTTTGTTGTTGTGGGACTTAGATGCTCTATACCTTGTCACTTGTGGATTTGGATTTATTTTATCGCATTAGCGCTCCGTTCGCTCTCCCCGGGCGGGCGGGGTGTTACAATAGCCATTGTCTATCTATTGCGATTCTCGTTACTATAATCTAGGCAAGCATGTGTAAATTTACATTAAGTCAACATCTTATATAACACTTACTTTGGGGGGTTCATTCCTGCATGTATTCTCATTTGAATGTGTGACCTAACAGTTCTGTAACATTTATAACTAATTTAAATTACATATAATGCACATAGATACTAGCCTTCTAGTTCTTATGTGTACGCATTCAATATCCCTTAGACCCGTTCGAGAGTCATTACCCCTGTAATGAGATCTCTCGAATTATCCTGTTTGGACAGTTTGGGACTACATAGTTTCTGTATAATAATATTCTTAGTGACTTAAAATTGTTACTTTTGGGGAAGTTCTGCTGCCATATCTTAATGTTCTCTGGGTATATACTAGATGATGTGATGATGAGTGTCATTGTAATGGTAAATTTTCAATCGAGTCTATTTGTAGTGTTGGCTCAATTTCGGACAAAACTAATTGAGTCATAGGATAGTGCTTTGTCATATCCTTTCAAGCCCATAACGCTTTATTTGAAGACGTAGCAGCCAAGACTTTGAAGATTACATCATTATCGATTTATGTGCCAAGATTTTATGTCATCAATATTTCGATTCCAAGGTATCTAAAGGTATGAATGCATTTAATATATATAGAGACTTGGTTATTTTTTATGGGTGTCTTTTTATAAAAAATTTGTCATAACAACTTTTTATTTTCCACAGAAAATCAGTTTAAAATTTGTTGATAGAAGTTTTTGGACTTAAAAGAAACTTTTGGATTTTTTGAAATATGGTTCGAACGAATCTGGGATCTCGTTCGAATAAGATTCGCAGGTTGTTCGAACCAACATCAAACAAGATATCAAACAAAAATTGATTATTCTCTCCTGTTTTCTCGTTAGATAGGTCGTTAGAACGACATCTTTCGAACGAGATATCTAACGAGATTTTGCCTTTTAACTCTGTTTTATCGTTAGTACCTGCGTTTAATTCTTACAATCCATAACCTCAAAACACAGTTGTCAAGGTTCGAATCTAAGTGTTTGGATTTACTACGCCCGATTACCACCTTGAATAACCCTAAGGTTGTCACGAAGTATTTGTTGAAGATAAGAAACAGTTATATACTCAAATTCAATAGATTAGATATTTTTGTCATTAGTATGGTGCTCATTAATATACATTCTTTAAAATTTGGGAGTTAATTTTGGATAATTTTTTGGGATGCGTATCATTTCTCAAAGTAGGCACCATGGCAATTTGACGGGGTAAAAGGACAACTCCTCCCTCCGACACCATTTTCTATATTTTATGTTTGGGTACAGATAAATTCAAATGAGGCCCTAGTGAGAAATGAGGCCGGAATTGGAAAGGATATCCCCCAGATAAGTACATGCAAATGAGTTGGGTGCAGCAGGTCCTGCACGATCTTCACTTTCAGACCTGATTGTTTATTTATCCTGCTGGCGAAGGTGATATTACTTAGTTTCGATTTGGATGATGTATAAGGGCTTAGTTTGTTGTCGGTAACAATATAGTATTATGTTTTATTTCAACCCTCGTAACCATAATTTTGTTATATCTAGTTATAAAAAATATATATGCCTTTAAAAAATGAGTGAAGAACAGTTGTACCAATATAAGATTTTTTTTTTTTTAGTATCATACCACGTGGTGTCCCGACCAGCTTTAAGCGCACATCGACTAATTCACGTTCACGATTCGTGGCTTCCGCTGGTCAAGCACTATTTTGACAATGTCGGGGATCGAACTGGAGACCAAGCTCAATCCACCCCCAAGATTGTTCTAATGGCCGCCTTATACCACTGGGTCAAGAGACTTGGTTATGATTTTTTAAACCGATGCGAAAACTATTTGTACGATTGTAAATTTTTTCAAAATGATCTTATTTGTTAGATTGATTTGAGAAATATCAAAAGATTAACTTCGAAAATATTTCTTGGGATATATTTTCATGAACAAAAAATATGGTAGAATAAGATTTTTTGACATTTTCTATATATTTTTAGGGGCTTATTCGCCTTAGTCCCTCCTCATATGATTTTGGATGCTTAGGTCCACAATTAATTAAAATAAACACTTAGATCCTCGCAAATACGAACACACGTCCGTCCAATTTTTTTGAATTAGAACCCGTAATTAACCATTCTTGGTCTTCACCGTTCGTCGCCTCTAGAATCAAATCCCGAAAAATATTCAAACCTCTAGATTATGTCTCATCTCAAGACATATGTTCTTTGACTCCGATTTTCAAAGGAAACAACAAAAGTCAGACAGATACTACGTTTATAACGTATTTCGTCTATATAATGATTGAATTCAATCCATGATACGTTCAATACACCATCAATTCAAATCAACATTTATATCCGACTTCAAACACAAAATATCACATTTAAACTCCAAAATAAAACCAATTATATGTATAAAGAATGATCTAGAACGGGAATCCACTTAAGTTTAGCACCTATTTTCTAATTCCCTTCAATTTTTAGCTTATTAATATGCTTATAGTTATTTTGTCTACAAAGCTTCACAAATTACATGCATAAGTTGATTGGTACACGCTTTCATTTTTAAGTAATATGAGTATATGCATAAATAAATGAAGTTTATGAATAAATAAACAAAATACACGCATATATAATCAACTACACGTGTAAATCATCAAAGTACATGTATAAGCAACAAAGTATACGCTTAAATCCACATAATGTAAGCATAAATGCTGAAATATAGAGAAGCATAAACATAAATCAACACTACAGAAAAATGCATGTATATTTTTTTTTAAACGCTCGTATGTTCATATAAATACATCTTGTGACATCCCGTATATTTTTAATAATTATATTGATCAAGTTTATTTATTAAAATTATAAAAATTCTTAAAAACAATTATATATCATCCTTAGCATGAAATATAAATCAATGAATGAGGATAAATCAAGATAAAGAACGATATGAGAAATCCCTTTAATATTTGAGAAATCCTTAAATATTAAACTGTAGACAAAAGTCAAACACCACCACTACTAAGTACAGTAACAATTATGTGCCAAGAACCAATACGTGCCAAATCTCTCAAAATTGAGTACAAATTCTTGAAATAAAGTAAACCTCTCATCTATCAAAATAAATTAAATAAGCTAAAAGTAGGTTCAACTCCTATATTTCCAAAAGTTGGTGGTGACTGAAATATAAGACTGCATAATCGAGTGGAAAAATAAGTCGGGTATATGGGAGCATCTGAAACAACGGAATGAATCAGGCCCACTAGAACAAGATAATAGCTACGCACTCAAGTAATAAAACTATCAATCATGAGTATAAATAAAAACTCTATAATTATTAGATTAATCGCTACCCCCGCCCTTATAGGTGTAATTTTCTTTAAATTCTATATATAACAATATCATTTAAACTCCCACTATTTCCCATATGACAAGAGACAACTACTAAATGCAATTTTCATAATACTGTAATAGGAATATATCCCAAGTAACCATGCCATAAAGCATAATATATATATATATATATAAAATAATGCTCATGTGCGGACCGGACATAATTATAGGCACTCTCTCTCTGTTTTTTGGGCTCACCGCCAGGTGACACATGTTCGGTCCGCATTCTTAAAATGCGGACTAGTCCACACAAGAGGAGGACTATATATATATATATATATATATATATATATATATATATATATATATATATATATAGAGAGAGAGAGAGAGAGAGAGAGAGAGAGAGAGAGAGAGGCTCACATACATCATGATGTATACATCACACCATATATCACACCTAGTTCTAGGGCCTAAGAAATATTTTCTCCAAATTTTTTATTTTTTCCTTGAAATTAACCTTCTAATCAACTCATATTCAAAAAATTAGGTCAATATATATTTTGTAGCTATTTTAAAAAATCCGCAAAAAAATGTCGATGCAGACCTTTATAATTAAGGTATTTTGAACAGTTTTTTGTGAGTTTTTTAAAAATTGCTATAAAATGTATTTTGACCTAATTTTTTGAACATGAGTTTATTGGAAGGTTAATTTCAAGGGAAAAAATAAAAAAATGAAAAAAAAGTTTTGTAGGACCTACAATTAGGTGTGATGTATAGATGATGTATAGAGCATGATGTAGGCGAGTCTTCTTTTAGATAGATAGATAGATAGATAGATAGATAGATAGATAGATAGATAGATAGAGGTCCGCTCCTGTAAGGACTCCTTATGGTACAGACCCCGGTACATACCATTTTTTCAAAATAGTAAAAAAATAACTTTCTTGATGAAACTTCATGGATATGATTTTCATGGTGAGAAGATCATCTCCAATTTTTTCATTAAAAAATTCAATAAAAAGAACCTTTAAGATGAGGAGATATGTAAAAACATTGTATAAATATGCATTTTCGACCGTTGAAATGTTAACGGTCACCTTACCCACTTTTTGATTGACTTTTTTTTTGAAAACTTCATGATATGATCTCGACAGTTAGAAGATAATATACATGAAGTTTCATCAAAAAATTCAATCGATAAAGTGGCTAGTGCCGACCCAACATTTCAACGGTTTAAAATGAATATTTATACCATTTTTTTACATATTACCTCATCTCAACGATTTTTTTATTAATTTTTTTGCTGAAAAAAATTAAAAATGATCTTCTAACCGTGAAAATCATATCCATAAAGTTTCATCAAAAATTTCATTTTTTTACTATTTTAAAAGAAACGGTATGTACCGAGTTCTGCACCATAAGGAGTCCTTACAGGAAACTTTTCTATATATATATCGGGATTATCCCTCATTTGTTGAGAGGTCACTAGTACACCAAATAACTAGTGACTAGCCCCTATATACCGGGTCATTCAAACGTGAGTTTGTCGTATTTTAGCTTGTGCGGACAAAATAAGTCGGCACACCCCTCTGTCCTCACTCCAAACCGGCACACCCATCTTCCCTCACTCCATAACCGGCGCACCCCACTGCCCGCCACCAAAATATATAAGTATTATATCAAGATCATGACTATAATCCGAGCCATGCAATAAAATAATACAATCATTTTTGAACTAGTGTGTGTAGCCTAATGATATTCAAGGAGTTAATTTAATCTTTTAAATCATTTATATCCACCCCTTATAAGGGCAATAACATGGATGCTATACATGGAGGAAAAATTTAACATATAATTATTCATGGCTTTATTAAAATTCATGGGTTGTAGTTAGTTGCTTTTTATCCTAAAAGGCACGAAGTATTTGTTTTTTTATGAAGGGTAATTTCGGGATATGCGTTTAATTTTTACAATCCGTAACCTCAAAACACAATTGTCAAGGTTCGAATCTAAGTGTTTGGATTTACTACGCCCGATTACCACCTTGAATAACCCTAAGGTTGTCACGAAGTATTTGTTGAAGGTAAGAAACAGTTATATACTCAAATTCAATAGATTAGATATTTTTGTCATTAGTATGGTGGGCATGGCTATTCCCACTCCATACAATTCTGGAGACACTCCAAAAACACATTAAATGACAAAACTACTCTTGATGTTATATAAAGGAAATCTCTCCTTCTTTGTCCAACAATAAGAAAACAAAATTGTTAACTTTAAAATTAATAAATATAATTTTTTTTTATCCAAATAAGAATATCACCAAATTAAAATATGAAACGTCATTAATTTATTTTTTACTTGACACGACGCAATTTTTTTTATCAAATGCAAACACGACCCAATGAAAGTTGAGTAAAATACGAAATATTTTTTTAACTTAACACGAATAAAATCGCCTATTATTTTAATTTATTTACAAAAACAAAAATACGACTGAATAAAAAAAATGATTTCGTATTGTGTGACATTTTAATTTGATCGTGTTTCTGTTTTTGTAAAAAAAAAATTCACAACACGAACAAATTAAAATCACGTTGTGAAATATTGTTTTTTGCAAAAACAGAAACACGGTCAAATTAAATTGCCACACAATACGAAATCATTTTTTTTTTCAAAATGGGCAACTTAATGCGACACAACATGATTTTCTTTTAAATGTTTGTGTTTGATCAAAACATAACAAGTGTGCTCACGATTAAAATTCATCATAAAAGTATAATTTAATTGGTCGGTATAATATTATTTTTTTAATTAAAACGTGATACGACATAAATGACGAGAAATGTTATTTTTTTAATCTAATACGAACACGACAGAACATGAAATAATACAAACGACACGATACGTGAAATCTTATTTTTCAACCAATCATAAACATGACCAATTAAAACGAGACACAACACATAGAAACAACACAATTCAATATGACATGACATGACACGACATGATTTTCTTTTTTAACCAAACATGAATACGATCCGAATAAAAGTGACACGACACAACATGAAATATTATTGTTTTAATAAACACGCACGCCACAATTTATATTATTTTTTTTAACCAAACACGAACCCGATCGAAATAAAAAGGACACGACACCTCTCAAAATCTTATTTTTGCCTAAGATGAAACACGAGTCCAATAAAAGTGATATGACACAACACGAAATCTCATTTGTATCGCATTTTTATTTGGTCGTATATCTGTTTTTGTATTAAAATAATATTTCGTGTCTCCTTTAATTGGATTGTGTTCGTGTTAAGTTAAAAAAATATTTCATGCTCGTTTAAGATAAAAAAAAAAAGATTTCATGACATGTCACTTTTATTTGAGTTTTCTTTCTTAGATAAAAAATAAAATTTCATGTCGTGTCACATTTTAACTTGATCGTGTTCATATTTAGTAAAAAAAATAAGTAAACACTAAAATATAAATCAATTAATGATTAAGTTGTTAATAATTGTTATTTAAAGTTAAAAAAAGTATTTGCTTAAATTGTAAAGGTTAAAGAATAAAGGGTAAACGGTAAAAGTTAATATAGTCAATTAAAAAAGTTTTGGAGTGTTTCCAGATTTTTTTGGAGCTTTTTTAGCTGCACCCTAGTATGGTGCTCATTAATATACATTCTTTAAAATTTGGGAGTTAATTTTGGATAATTTTTTGGGATGCGTATCATTTCTCAAAGTAGGCACCATGGCAATTTGACGGGGTAAAAGGACAACTCCTCCCTCCGACACCATTTTCTATATTTTATGTTTGGGTACAGATAAATTCAAATGAGGCCCTAGTGAGAAATGAGGCCGGAATTGGAAAGGATATCCCCCAGATAAGTACATGCAAATGAGTTGGGTGCAGCAGGTCCTGCACGATCTTCACTTTCAGACCTGATTGTTTATTTATCCTGCTGGCGAAGGTGATATTACTTAGTTTCGATTTGGATGATGTATAAGGGCTTAGTTTGTTGTCGGTAACAATATAGTATTATGTTTTATTTCAACCCTCGTAACCATAATTTTGTTATATCAAGATATAAAAAAAATATATGCCTTTAAAAAATGAGTGAAGAACAGTTGTACCAATATAAGATTTTTTTTTTTTTAGTATCATACCACGTGGTGTCCCGACCAGCTTTAAGCGCACATCGACTAATTCACGTTCGCGATTCGTGGCTTCCGCTGGTCAAGCACTATTTTGACAATGTCGGGGATCGAACTGGAGACCAAGCTCAATCCACCCCCAAGATTGTTCTAATGGCCGCCTTATACCACTCGGTCAAGAGACTTGGTTATGATTTTTTAAACCGATGCGAAAACTATTTGTACGACTGTAAATTTTTTCAAAATGATCTTATTTGTTAGATAGATTTGAGAAATATCAAAAGATTAACTTCGAAAATATTTCTTGGGATATATTTTCATGAACAAAAAATATGGTAGAATAAGATTTTTTGACATTTTCTATATATTTTTAGGGGCTTATTCGCCTTAGTCCCTCCTCATATGATTTTGGTTGCTTAGGTCCACAATTAATTAAAATAAACTTAGATCCTCGCAAATACGAACACACATCCGTTCAATTTTTTTGAATTAGAACCCGTAATTAACCATTCTTGGTCTTCACCGTTCGTCGCCTCTAGAATCAAATCCCGAAAAATATTCAAACCTCTAGATTATGTCTCATCTCAAGACATATGTTCTTTGACTCCGATTTTCAAAGGAAACAACAAAAGTCAGACACATACTACGTTTATAACGTATTTCGTCTATATCATGATTGAATTCAATCCATGATACGTTCAATACACCATCAATTCAAATCAACATTTATATCCGACTTCAAACACAAAATATCACATTTAAACTCCAAAATAAAACCAATTATATGTATAAAGAATGATCTAGAACGGGAATCCACTTAAGTTTAGCACCTATTTTCTAATTCCCTTCAATTTTTAGCTTATTAATATGCTTATAGTTATTTTGTCTACAAAGCTTCACAAATTACATGCATAAGTTGATTGGTACACGCTTTCATTTTTAAGTAATATGAGTATATGCATAAATAAATGAAGTTTATGAATAAATAAACAAAATACACGCATATATAATCAACTACACGTGTAAATCATCAAAGTACATGTATAAGCAACAAAGTATACGCTTAAATCCACATAATGTAAGCATAAATGCTGAAATATAGAGAAGCATAAACATAAATCAACACTACAGAAAAATGCATGTATATTTTTTTTTAAACGCTTATATGTTCATATAAATACATCTTGTGACATCCCGTATATTTTTAATAATTATATTGATCAAGTTTATTTATTAAAATTATAAAAGTTCTTAAAAACAATTATATATCATCCTTAGCATGAAATATAAATCAATGAATGAGGATAAATCAAGATAAAGAACGATATGAGAAATCCCTTTAATATTTGAGAAATCCTCAAATATTAAATTGTAGTAAAAAGTCAAGCACCACCACTACTAATTACAGTAACAATTGTCTGCCAAGAACCAATACGTGCCAAATCTCTCAAAATTGAGTACAAATTCTTGAAATAAATTAAACCTCTCATATATCAAAATAAACTAAATAAGTTAAAAGTAGGTTCAACTCCTATATTTTCAAAAGTTGTTGGTGACTGGAATATAAGATTGCATAATCGAGTGAAAAACTAAGTCGGGTACATGGGAGCACCTGAAACAACACGATGGATCAGGCCCACTAGAACAAGATAATAGCTACGCACTCAAGTAATAAAACTATCAATCATGAGTATAAATAAAAACTTTATAATTATTAGATTAATCGTTACCCCCACCCTTACAGGTGTAATTTCCTCTAAATTCTATATATAACAATATCATTTAAACTCCAACTATTTCCCATATGACAAGAGACAACTACTAAATACAATTTTCATAATACTGTAATGTGACAACCCGCCTAATCAAATACCGGGCGATCACTCCTATATCAAATTAAAACAGGAGTTGCATATGGATCATTCTTAGCATCACTGTCGAAAATCCATTTTAATTTCTAATAACCTATTAGGCTGGCGTCAAAATTTTACTTAACTACTCTTTTTAAACAACTACACAATATAAACATTCACACAGATTATATAAATGAAACTGAAAAAAGGTAAAATAACCGAACACTCGGTTCAAATATGTGTAATACCTCGTATTTTTATGCTATGTTAATTTGGTGATTTATTAAATTTAATATGAATTAATTATTTAATATAAATCCGGAAATTAATTATGTTATAATTATTAACGTGATGAGAGTTAGTAATTATGGAAAATTTGTTGAATATTACTAATGAGCAAAGTAATATATAATATTGGTTATATTAAATGTCACGAGTGAATAAAATGACAATTTTGGAAATTTAAGTCGGGACGCGCCAATGTCGCGTCGGGACTAAATATTGATGAATAAAAGTGAATATATTATAAGTCACTCGTATGGTCGTTTTGAGTGCGCCAAAGTGTCCGGAAGGGTCGAGATAGTCAGAAAAGTGTACCCGGGGGTTTAGTTTGGGTCTCGGGGCGTTTTTAAGCCTATTTAACACCCCAGGAGGGCATTTTGGACATTTTACATTTTTGGGTAATTAAACCCACGAAATTTCAAGGGATATATCAGATGTCTAAGGTTGCCCTCTAGGGTTAAAACAACCAAAGACAAGTGACGGCCATAGGAAAGGGAAGGAGAGAACTTCCAAAGCAATCCAAGGCCCAAAATCCATCCGTTTGCACTGCCACCACCACCAACGCGTAGATCACGCAACGGGGAACGCATCCACACCAAATTCGTCATCAAACCAGAACTCTGAAAATCCCAGGCAAGTATTTATCTTGCTTATTTTCGTTAATGCATCACTCATGTTAGTCTAGGGATGATTAGGATGAGTTTATGGAAGAAAACCCAAATTTGAGATAGGAAATCGCATGTAGTAATGATTGGAATGTTATTCTGGAAACCCCTTCACATGTAGAGGATTAAACCACGAAATTTTGATGTTTTAGAAGAAGAAAATTCTGGAAAAGATTTATTAGAACCATGTCAAAGAGATTCTAGGGTTCTTGAGATTTTTATGAAGTTTTTGCCTCTAAATCCATAATTAGTGACGGAAATTTACATGCTTTACGTAGAAGATACATAAAATGAGATTATAATGTTAGTAGTACAAATTTCTGGGCGATTAGGAATGAAAAGTTTGGATTTGGAGGAGGTTATGTGATAGAATCCGTAACTAATTAGCTGCAGAATTCGCCATACCTGTTTGATCGATCGATCGAGCCAAGAGCTTCGATCGATGGAAGGTTCGATCGATCGAGCCCCAGACCTCGATCGATCGACCCCTTCTGGCAGACTCATATTTTACCTTTTTAAATTAGTTGAATTCAATTTAATGAGAAATAATTCTTGGACACCCTTATTAAAATGTTTTGGGAGATAAAGAAGACCAGTAGGACATGTGAATAATTTTGGGACCTTTAATGTAAGACAAGAGTTGTATTTTTTGGGATACTTACATATAAGGGACGATGAAACTATGTATTAAAGGGAGAGACGCGTAAGATAGTTACGTTGGAACATAAATGTATACCTACTGAATTTTTCACTTGAGAGGATAGAGTCCATGAGTATTACGTAGTAAGTTGGAAAAATCCCTTGAATTAAAGTAAGAAATGAACGATTATACGTGAGAACTAAATAATGAGATATGAGGACAAATGTCGTAAATATGGGATTTGAAATGTACCTAAATTGATATGGTAATATTAGCATAGTTATATGATTGTGTTTATGCATATACTATCTATGTGTGAAAATCGTGCCCACGCTACTTGCTATCCCTGAGGTTACCGCGCTGGGACAGTCTTATCTCGATGGGACCTTTATGGCGGATATTGACTCGTACCCTAGAAGATAGAAATCCTTGGTACAGGCTATCGAATTGATAGTTCAGACGGTCCTAAGAGACGCGGGCATGTGCTATCCTCTTAGAGACTTGGAATCTATGCTTCGCCTCAATATTGTTTGTGTATGTGTTAATACAGTTCGAGAGTGATTCCAAATTTGTATTTCCCTTAGTACGAGTGATACGGGGATTGGATAGCAGAGTATGCCCGCACCATAGTTTTTATGTGGGGTGCTGTTAGAATATATATATTATACGAGTATTTAATATATATATGAAATTCTGAAATTTGGAACTGCCTACTGTGCTATGGTAAGCAAGAAATGAATTTTGAATTTAAATTTGGAAATACTTGTTTTGAAAAAGTATAATATGACACTGGGAAACTTTATTAATAAATAAAGTTAAAATGAGAACTTTGTTACTAAATGAAATTTTCCTTTTAAACAATTATATTGTTCGGTTTTAAATATTACGAGTAACCTAAGATAAGTTAAACCATTGGGAAGTTTAGTGCGATAAAAGATAAGATAATCCGTTGGGAAGGTTAGTACGATAGGCGTGCACATTAAAAGAGAGGTGAGAACTTCTCAAGAGAGTGTCGCACTAATATGTTGTTGCATTGGCCTGTAAACATTTTAAATACTTGCTAAACGAATTTTAGATCTTTTACACTATCGGGCTCTGACCCATTTCTATTTCTCTTTCTCTCTTGTATATATATGTATATATTACAGGTGCCCATCCACAGGGACTTCTTGCGTAGGATCCCTTGGAAGGAACACGCTGCAGCTTAGTTGGGAGTTGCAGGCCTCTTGCTTAGATGACTTCATTTATTTGACTCCACTCCAAGCATATTCATTTAGTGGGGCATGTGTCGCCCTTTCCTTTATTCAGTTGTTTATTTGGACTTTGTGATTAAGTTATTTCTAGTATTGTTACTTTGGGATTTATTACTGTCTGGATGTTTTACTTTAAGTTTTTAATGTTGGGATTTAGTTGTTGAATGTTTAAAGTATTTGGATTATATGTTCCAGGATTATTGTGGTGTGATTCTTTAATATTGAATTGTTGTAAATAATTAAATCTTTGTTTTTAAAATAAAAAATTTGGAAAGTAATGTTCAAAAAATGGTTTTGACACTTAGCTTAATTAATTAGGGTGTTTAAATTGGAAAAGTTATTTTTACGACAGTGATGCTAAGAATGAACCAACTGTTCACCTTGATTTTAATTTAATAAAGGAGTGATCGTCCGGTATTTAATTAGGCGGGGTGTCACAATATGATACAAACAAATCGAATGCCGCACTAAAAGGCGGTAAAAGAATAAAGAAATACAATTGGGCTTTCGGCCCGAGAGTGACTACAATGCTTCCTTTCTAGATTGCAAGAATAGAAGCGTCTAAATCAAACCTTCATGCATCCACGGCTGCTGCAGCAGACGTCTGACTCGAAAGGATCATCATCCAGGCGTCCTTGTGTCTGGGCACCTATATATATACAATATATAACAAGAGAGGAAAAATATAGAAACGGGTCAGAGCCCGAGTTGTGAAAATATTTTGCAAGTGCATAAATGCAATATTTTTGAAAATGTGTTTTATCTCATATTTAAATTGGTATTGCACTCCCATGAGATACCCCTCACATATCTTCTAATAGTACACACCTAGCGCATCCCTCTAAACGTCCTAGTCAAGCTATGCTGCCTAACTACTCCATCACCCCCACTCTAAAAATCCTAAACAACCCAAGTACTAAGGGCTCAACTTCTCCCTAGTCTCAACGCTATGCCGTATTCGTGCGTGGGGCATCTCGCAAAGCGAAATACAAACAAGGAACCCCCCCCCCCCCCGATACACTACTACTTGGCAAGGTCGATCGTCGAGATCCATTAGACCCTCAGTACACGAAAGATATATATATATATATATATATATATATATATAGACACACACACACACACATAGGATTATATTCATTATCATGCTCATCTTTAACTTTATACTTACTTTTAAATTCGTATCATGTTACACTTCCGGATATATCTCCCGGAATGAGAATTAGTCCTTTTTCATTTCATATTGATTTTATCTCTTTATTCTCATAGAGATATTATATCTTGTTCTCATACACAAGTAATGTACTATCACACAAGTACAATAACCATCCTAATGTGCTATAACTCGACGATGCGGTCTCTCGATGCTATCATCATCCAGTGCCCGACTCACGTAGCATACTGGGGACCACCGGTAGGACTAAATGACACCTACTTCGTGGTCAAAATAACACAACGTCTGGGAAGCGGTCATAGTTCCTTCCCAGCAATGAGACGAAACATACCCACCACGTCTCATCCCGAATAAAAATCACATAATATAATAATGGACTCTATGACCTGAGGAATATCCACACCCTGCTCCTCGATCCAGGGTGCTCACCATCGTCGTGCAACTTCCCCATGATAGCATTAGAGGGGGTATGCTTCACATATATATATACCGTCCACATATAGATATATATATACATATCCATATCACATAATATATATACTTTACTCACATAGTATATATATAATCCACATAATTCCTTACACAAATATAAATGGCCATAATTGCCAATCACACAATAATATTTAAGTATTCTCTTTCTTAAATATTACCCCCACCTTAATCCCTCTTTAAGTACTTGTGCATAAACCCGAATATACCAATTCATACTAATAATAGAGTTTAAGTAATCACCCACTCATGATACTAAACCCGAAGGTATTCCCTCACTTGATAATTAACTTGTACGTCATTTGCGTTTAAGGATTTACACACATCTAATCCCAAATATATACATCCCTAGAAATCACTTCCTAGGATTCATCAAGATGTATTCAACTCACATACATTCAAATACATAAATACCTACGCTCGATGGTAGCTGAACTCTCTCTCTCAAATTTTGTTCGTCCCGAACGTTAACTATGTTCGTTCCCCGGATTATGCCCTACACCAATCCAAGGCCTTCTCTTTCATCTAAAGGTTTACTAATCCTCAAAACCATCATTTAGGAGTCCCGATATCATAAGTAGGATCCTCCATATAAGACCCCAAATTGTAATTTAACTCCCCGTACTCTTAAGGGGAGAAAACTGGCAAATCTGACCAAAGCGAATTGATTCGCCCCAATTGTGAATCGATTCGGGTGGGCGAATCGATTCGGCCCCCAATCCGAATCGATTCGGAAAGTGTTCTGTAAGTAGGTCCTTAATGGCGAATCGATTCGGTCTAAATTCGAATCGATTCGTCCCAAGGCAGCCTTACAGATCCCCTTAGGCCAATCGATTCGGCCTAGACCCGAATCGATTCGGCCTGTTCGAGGGGCACTGTTCGGGCGATTCTTTTTCAATCTCCTAATACCCAAAACTCAATCCAATCTCCATTTAAATCATAACTTGGATTTATTCCTACAAACCCAAAGTTTTGATATCTCCTCAAGTCCTTTATAGGTCCTAACACTTTGGGAACCCCTAATATTTATCTCCAAATAATTCAAGCCTTAATTTATGACTAACTATTTCGACCTCGGACAACTTTCCGTATAAAAATCACTATAAATCAAAACAAAATCAGAAAAATACGCGGTCGGCGCCCACGCGGCCGTATCGAAAAGATCTACAATTTTCATTTTTTGACCAAGAGCTGAATCTATTCGCCTCATGGACGAATCGATTCGTCAAGGACGCAGGTCACTATTCACCTTCTTCTTCAAAAATCCAAACCTCCATTATTCTCCATTTTTGTTGTTTCTAAACTCATCCAACAACTCAATAAACATCTAATCTATGTTTTACAACTAACACATCAATTAATTTGGGGTATTGAATCATTTCTCTTAGATTTCAACCCTAAAATCATCAAAATCTCAACCTATCATTTTAACCCATTTCAATCCATTTCTTCACTCCATTTACATGGATTTAACACTAGAAATCATTAAGAGTTTACATTACATCAATATGTAAACTCATATTCAAATTTTACCAAATTTATTTTAAGGGTTCTAACCCAAAATTATATAGTTTACCAACTATAATATGAAATAAATGCACAAAATGATATAAAGCAAGTATACACTTGCCTGGAGGGTGAAATCCGACGACCTTGAGTCGAATCCGACGGAGTTAGGCCCGAAAATCCTTTTCCTCTCCTCTTTTCTCCTCTCCTTTTTTCCTTTCTCTTCTTTCTCTCTTTTTCTTTCTTTCTTTCTCCCTCTCCCGTGTCTTATAAGGAGAAAATAAAGGTTTATCCCTTTAAAACCCAAAAATGACTCGTTTACTCAATTGCGAGTCCCTATTAATTCAAAAATTCCCGAAACTCAATTTTGATACCCGGATACTCAATTCTGACTATCTTGGCCATTCCGAGACTCACCGCGCAGTCAGAATCTCCATCCGAGGCACTTGATCGCAACTCACTAATTTAACCCACACAACTTAATGCGGTATTCCCATTAAAATATTATCCTCTGTCGCTTTACCCAGCTGTGACATATAATTAAAATACTCCAGTTCATTTACTTAATCCCAAAAGTAAATATAACGCCCATCGAAAATCATTAAATCCTTGGAAACCTCAAAAATTACAATTCACAATAATTTCTTAAATTCCCAATTTACTCTTAATTATTAAATTTAATTTTTCATAAAAGTGCGGGTTGTTACATACTCCCCCTCCCCCCTTACAACAGCATTTCGTCCTCGAAATTCAGATATAACCACTACTACCAACGCTAACCTAGGATCGTGAATCACTCCACATCCTAATACCTCAAAGTGGAATGGTACTACCCAATAACTCTTAGCCGTATACTCACTCAGTACTTACCTCTATCAAGGTTTATACTATACTATACTATACTGACCTCTCGGCATAATCTTCAACTCTACATACTGTAACACCCCGCCTAATAAAATACCGGGTGGCCAGTCCCATACCAAATTAAAACAGAATATACAGTTGGCTAATTCTTAGCATCACTGTCGAAAACATTTACGACTCACCCAATACCCAATTAAGCTGGTGTTAGAAACTTTCCAAATTTTAATTTCAACAAAATCCACTTTTAGTTTACGAATAAAACTACACATATTATTCTACAACACTAATAACCAAACAGATAACACAAAAGAATTTAAATGCAATTGGAATAAACATTCCTAAATAATTATTCAATACAGTAATCCCAATAATAGTAAATGTATTAAAATGACATGAATACAAGAGTATATGACTCAGATAGAAAAGAGACAATTGAGTTCCTTCGGGCGACATAACCTAACTAAAAGAATACTGTGAATCAAATGAAGATAGGCGTCTAAGCAATACTCCATAGCTCATCATAATCCACTAAGGTTGGCGTCCCTGCTGCTGGACACCTGATATATAAGGTACAATAGAAAAGAAAATATGCAAGAAAACGGGTCAGAGCCCGATGTAAAAATGATTTTGAAAACAGCAAGTATTTAACAAGTGCAATAAAGCATTTATTATGTACATGTTAGTATACAACTCTCACTTGCTATTCTCACCTCTCATCTAGAGTGCATACTTAACGTTTCCTATTAACCTCCTAGTTAATGGTTCCTTTTCACAAATTTCCATAATATGATTTCCATCCCATATCATAACCCCGTATGTCCCATACCATACGTCATATAATCATTCATATACGTTTCCCATTAATATGAATTGTTTCTCATTAACATGAATTAAGTTCTTCAATAAATATTCATTAACTTATTTAAATTCTTTTCTCAATTCACCGTTATCTACAATTATCACACAGTAGATCATTTAACCACTATATGCACATTCATTTAATTCATTATATATATATACATATATAATATGGCACCCCGAGACACAGCTGCGGTGCATTGCATTACTCTGCTATCATGTCCTATCATCGCTGGTAGCCGAATAGGGGACTAAAGGTTTGGTAAGGATTCCTTGAACCACAAACATCAACACATAAATTGGAGGCGAACATAGTTCTCATACCCACGGGCCACGCACATACCTACGTTCCTATAGTCAGCGGACTTATCAACTCCCCGATAAGTCTTTCATAGACCTATGTTCTCGAGCGACAAATCAAAGATCCCATGGATTCATCAGGATATGACTGCCCTCACGTGCTAACCTCCCATCGATAGCAAGTAAGCCAAGTATGTCATACATGCAAATCATCAATTAATCAAATAGGCATTATCATCTACCTATAGATATAATATCAACAAGGTAATCACACTACCCTAAGATAACTCCCATACGTAGCATTATATCTCTTAAATCCTATGTATTAAAATATTATGACTTTACATCTTAATAATCAAATCATATTCTAGCCCCAACACGAGATAACCCCAAATAGTCCTATTTTAAGAGCTTAGAAAAATCAGATCCCAAAATTATTCGAATTGACAATCCAACTTCAGATTTGGATTTTACACGAAAAATTGAGTCAGGTATGTGTTTTGGATTTTTCTCAAATCTAATTCGAATGCACTAAAAAAGAAGATCTAAACATTCCAAATTAGCTCTTCCCATTCCACTCGTTTTTGCCTCTTTGGATTTCGTTTTTGGCCTCTCCTATTCATCTTCCTTTCCTTATAATCATTCATAATATTCCTAGGATCATTAATTCATCATAAATCATCATAATTATATAAAAT
Source organism: Sambucus nigra (assembly GCA_949130495.1). Taxonomy (NCBI): domain Eukaryota; kingdom Viridiplantae; phylum Streptophyta; class Magnoliopsida; order Dipsacales; family Adoxaceae; genus Sambucus; species Sambucus nigra. Next base: position 362,397,356 of record OX422216.1, on the reverse strand, counting down.
CCCCAAATCAATTCATATGAACCCTAGCTTCTAAATTTTCAATTAAAGACCCTAACCAACCCAGATTCGTTCATCAATATATAATTCAATTTCTTGATTAACCCTCTACATACATGAAGGAATTTCAACCACTAATTAACCCAGTCCTTAATTATAATTTAAAACTCCAATTTTTACCCAATTAACATGTAAATCATGATTAATTTCACCTAATCTAACATGGACATTATACTAACTAGATTGCAATAATCAAATACTTGCCTCTAATGAAGATCTGATCCTTTGGTGTAGTATATCACAGGTGCTTCTCCCTTTTTCGGCCAACTTCCGGTGGTGGTTGGTGGTGGTGACCTTTGGTCCTTAGTTCTCCTCCTTTCCAAGCAAGCTTCTCTCTTCCCAAGCAACCTTTCACTTTCTCTCAAAAGATGACCTCTCAATTTTTGTGTCGAAGAGATGAATGAACCCACGTACAACTAATCTCCAAATATTTATAATAGGATAAAATCCGAAATCACTATTCATCCCCCTTGTAAAAATAATCAAAATGCCCTTTTGGGTTGTCTTTTCATTTCCAAATGACCCGAGACCCAAAACCAACATCCAAATAGACTTTTCTGACTATTTCAACCCTTCTGGATGCAACGACGCAGTCGAAATGACTATAAGATCGATAAAAAAATAAGTTCCCTTTTTAATTTAACAAATTAGTCCCGACACGTCCCATACCGCGTCCGACTAAAAATTCAAATTACTGAATTAATAACTCTCAGCAATATCAATAACATCACATTCATATATTACCTAAATATCTTTAAGTAATATACAGAATCATACTTTTTAATATCCACGATTCGGATAAAACCCAAATGAATTAATTTATCATAAAATCCAAATAATCCATTAATTTAAAATATAACTCATTTTTAAAAGTCATTAAAATTACGGGGTATTACACATACTACGCCCCTTCTATATCAGGCGGTATATAAAACCAAATCATTAAGGTGCCCAACACCCGTGCCTCTCCGAACAACTATTACCAACGTCCGACACGTACACACTTTCTAAACAATGGACCCTATTTCCTCGGTGTAATACTCATACATGGGTCTTCCCAACCCGCAAAATTTCATCCTTCTCAAAGTTAACCAACATATTTTTCTATATCGGCGCCACTAACTCCACTGGCTTCACTGCCCAAAAATTCTAAGATCGAAGCGTTCCGAACTACATGAAATAGTACTATCCTAAATTGTGTCCCTAGTGCCCAAGACCTTTCTCAACTCCCACATTTTGCTCGGTTTCATGCGTGGGACATCTCGCAAAGTGAAATCCAGACAAGGAACCCTCCCGTTACACTACTCCCTCGCATCGTCAGTCATCGAGATATAATGGACTAAGGCACATCAACGGAACGTCCTAAATCTTACCTCACTAACCTCTTAACGTATTTCTACTAGTCTATCCTTCCACCTAGGCGAACCGAAAAGTCTAACTAATCGAGGCGCCAACTCTCTACAAAAGCGTTACAAACATCATACCCAAAACATATTTCCTCCAAAATTTACCTTTTCATTAAGGCCTAGCTATAATCCTCAAATCAATTTCTATAACTCCGACTTTACCCACCTACTCGCGGTGAGAGAACATTTTAGTTCTTCTCCATAGCACTTATATTTCCATAATTATACCATCATCATACGGCTCACAGTCCATAGTGTTTCCTCCACACTATGTGACTTATCCACAAAACCAACATCCTCGTATCCTATAACATCTCTCCACTCCCGACATCGTTAAGGTCCATGCTTGGAGCGTCTCGCAAGCAAAATCCAAACAAGGAACCCCTCCAATACACTACTACTTAACCTTGTCGGTCGTGGAGGTCCGTTAACTTCAAATATGCAATCGGGATAACCCTATCCCCTCTTTCAACAAAATGTGGTCTGAACTCCTTTCTCTATCCAGGAGCCACACCACTAAACTCTCGCACTACACTCAGTCCTTGCGCAATCAATAAGGAGCTTAAACTCATATCTCAACAATTAACTCTGCATACCTTAAATCATACCTATAAGGTCGCCATGCACTCGACTCATGATAATGAAACATATACTCACCGAAGTTTCATCTATACATATAATAAAGGCGAACTCAACCTGTATCCAGGTGAGATATCGCAACAACAACTCGTTCCACCCTGGAACTGCGGACACGATAGTCTTGCCATCATTAGCCTGCTATCGCTCCGAACAACGAATATCATATTGAACTCAAAATAACACCATACTCGTATAACATACACAGAACGAGTAAAACCACTCTAATATACACTTAAAATACTAACACTCGCTCTTCTCTGCGAATGAAAGAAAATAAATTCCCACTATTGCAGAAAAACACATAAATTCCCAATAACTATTCACGAAAATCAATAACTTAACACTCGCCCATCGAAAATCATTAAATCCTTGGAAACCTCAAAAATTACTATTCACGATAATTTCTTAAATTCCCAATTTACTCTTAATTATTATATTTAATTTGCCATAAAAGTGTGGGTTGTTACATGTAACAGGAATATATCCCAAGTCACCATGCCATAAAGCATAATATATATATATATATATATATATATAGAGAGAGAGAGAGAGAGATAGAGGAAGGCTCACATACACCATGATGTATACATCACACCATATATCACACCTAGTTCTAGGGCCTAAGAAATATTTTCTCCAAATTTTTTATTTTTTCCTTGAAATTAACCTTCTAATCAACTTATATTCAAAAAATTAGGTTAATATATATTGTGTAGCTATTTTAAAAAATCCCCAAAAAATTCCAATGCATGCCTTTATAATTAAAGAATTTTGAATAGTTTTTTGTGAATTTTTTAAAAATAGCTATAATGTATTTTGACCTAATTTTTTGAACATGAGTTTATTGGAAGGTAAATTTCAAGAGAAAAATAAAAAAAAAATGAAAAAAAAGTTTTTTAGGACCTACAATTAGGTTTGATGTATGGATGATGTATAGAGCATGATGTAGGTGAGCCTTCTTTTATATATATATATATATATATATATATATATATATAGAGAGAGAGAGAGAGAGAGAGAGAGAGAGGTCCCCTCCTGTAAGGACTCCTTATGGTGCAGACCTCGGTACATGCCATTTTTTTAAAATAGTAAAAAAAATGACTTTTTTTATGAAATTTCATGGATATGATCTCCACGGTTAGAAGATCATCTCCAATTTTTTCATTAAAAATTCAATAAAAAAACCTTTAAGATGAGGTGATATGTAAAAAAATTGTATAAATATGCATTTTCGACCATTGAAATGTTAAGATCATCTCACCCACTTTTTGATTGACTTTTTTTATAAAACTTTATGGATATGATCTCGACAGTGAGAAGATAATATACATGAAGTTTCATCAAAAAATTCAATCGATAAAGTGGCTAGTGCCGACCCAGCATTTCAACGGTTGAAAATGAATATTTATACTATTTTTTTACATATCACCTCATCTCAACGATTTTTTTATTGAATTTTTTGATGAAAAAAATTGAAAATGATCTTCTAATCGTGAAAATCATATCCATGAAGTTTCATCAAAAATTTCATTTTTTTACTATTTTAAAAGAAACAGTATGTACCGGGGTCTGCACCATAAGGAGTCCTTACAGGAGACTCTCTATATATATATCGGGACTATCCCTCATTTGTTGAGAGGTCACTAGTACACCAAATAACCAGTGACTAGCCCCTATATACGGGGTCACTAGAACGTGAGTTTGTCGTATTTTAGCTTGTGCGGACAAAATAAGTTGGCACACTCCTATGTCCTCACTCCAAACCAGCACACCCATCTGCCCTCACTCCATAACCGGCGCACCCCACTGCCCGCCTCCAAAATATATAAGTGTTATATCAAGACCATGACTATAATCCGAGCCATGCATTAAAATAGTACAATCATTTTTTAACTAGAGTGTGTAGCCTAATGATATTCAAGGAGTTTTTTTCATCTTTTAAATCATTTATACCCACCCCTTATAAGGGAAATAACATGGATACTATACATGGAGGAAAATTTTAACATATAATTATTCATGGCTTTATTAAAATTCATGGGGTGTAGTTCGTTAACATGACTTATCTATTCATACCCGTATTTTTATCCCAACAACCAATACCCACTTATTCATTACCTTTACAAAATTTCAAGGGATTATAATTACTAATCATAAATGGGAGTATTTTCATTTATTTAACCTTTGGTATATCATGGGGGAAAGAGGAATTTAGAATACCAATTAATCCTCTAAGTTCAATCACATACTTTTGTCAAAAATATAACCATCCTTTTAAATCCCCAATTTCCCATACTTAATTAGTGAGAATTTATCATATATCGTTATCAGTTTTTCTACATTATAATTTTGAATGGAAATCAAAATTCCATATCAAAAGGATAATCTAAAACATATAATTCTAATCATGGGGAATTTTCTACTTTATCATTGAAAATATACTAAGAATGTACAATCCCCCTAATCCAATCCAATTACACTAAATTAGACTAACTTAATCAAGTTTACAATTCCATGAGATGTACCCTAATTATATCTACACCAGTTTTATAATTTATAAAAATATCTTTAGGTAAAATATACTACTTATCTCACAAGAGGAAAGAGTAGAATTATCCTACCTTAATTGAATAAAATCTCAAAAATAATAAAGAAAAATTGTAGAATAAGTCCCTTTATAATTGTTCCTCAATTGATCAAACTAATCCTCCAAATGTGTAGAAGAAATAACTCTTGAAAAGTAGTTAAATTGACACTCCAAGAGTCCTTTAAAAAATATCCAAAGTTGTCCCAAAAGTTATTCCATAAAAAAATATTTTGCTAGAATAAAAGAGCATATTTTTGTGGTTTGGAATATATAAATTTATAGATATTGGTTGTGATTTAATGATTAAATTATTTATTGGATATGGGAGGCAATACAATTTTTTTGGTAATATTTCAGAAGGAATTGAGAGAATAAGATCGGGGTCCCTTTTTTGAGAATGAAAGCGCCGCTTCAAATATTTTTTAATAAAAAATATTCCCCTTGAAATTTTTATTTTTTTATTTTCTTTAATGACCCTAACCCTAAATCTTTCTCCAAGTAACTACCTTATTACTAAAGTACTCTCTATCTGAAACCATTATTCCTTTTGTACCAAAATCTTTCATTTACTTTCTATAGTTAAAATCAAATCCCATACTTTTATTTATGTATAATTAGGCCCAAACACTTTATTAATTCATCAAATAAATTTTAACATTCATCAAATGAATTCTATAATTATAATAACTATCATTAATTATATTTAAACTTCCACTAACACAATTAAAATTTTATTATTCACTTAAATAATTATTAAATTCATGTTTTCATTTAAAATACTTATTTAAATTATCTCAAAATCCATAATTATTTATTTATCTAATTAAAATTAAATTACGAGATATTATAATCTCCCCCTGATAAAAAGAATTATATCCTAGGAATTCATAATTAACCCCTCGCTTACTTGAGTCAAATTAGTAACACCTCATATAACTGATTCAAAATACTAACACCACAAATAAATAACATAAAATACTAACACCTCGTATAAATAATTCAAAATACGAAACCTCATATAAATGAGTCAAAATAGTAACACCCCATATAAATGACTCAAAATAGTAACACCTCATATGAATTAGTCAAAACAGATGGGGTATTGTTCCTCATCAAATTACCGCATTCCCAAGGGGACTCGTCCTTATTGTGGTGGTTCCATTGCACACCCACTAATGACATCTCCTTAGAAAACAACTTTTGAATTCGTCGATCTAAGATACTCACCAAATGATCCTCGTACGACGCATCCAACTCTAATTCAATCTCACCCAAATCAATGTGCTGATATGCAGGCCTAGGGTGTAAAAATCGACGAAGTAGGAAGTTGTGAAGCACATTATGCACCTCATCTAGGTGGTTCGAAATTCTAAACGATATGCAAGCTTACACATCTTCTCCATAACCAAGAATGAACCAATGTGACGAGGGGATAATTTTCCTCTCTTGTTAAACCTCATCACCCCTTTCATAGGGAAAACCCGTGATAACACGTACTCTGCCACCTGGAATTCCATCGGCTTCTTATTCTTATCGACATATCTCTTCTGCCTATCCTCAGCGACTTTAATATGCTCCCTAATCAACTTGATCTTTTCGATCATCTCTTAGATGAACTCCAGTCCTCACTTTCTACTCTCACCTGGGCCGAACCAACACATTAGTGATTGGCACGGTCTCCGTAAAGTTCCTCATAAGGGCCATAGAATTGAACTTCTAAAAACTGTTGTTATATGTGAACCCCACTAATGTAAAATGGTCCTCCCAACTGCCCTTGAAGTCCAGTACACATGCACGTAACATGTCCTCTGATGCCTAATTAACCCTCTCGGTGTGGTCATCCATCTATGGATGGGATGTTGTGCTAAGTTGCAGATTAGTCCCCGTGGACTGTTAGAAAGACTCCTAAAACTATGCCACAAATGTAGGAACCCGATGTAAAATTATCAATAATGGAACCCTAATTAGTCGCACTATCTCGGCCACATACAAATGCGTGGATGCTCGATAGAATAATCAGTGCGAACAACGAAAAAAATTTCCACCTTTGTAAGGCGGTCAACAATCACCCAAATAGAATCATGTTATTAAGGCGTCAAAGGTATCCCCGTGGTGACATCCATACAGATACTATCCGACTTCCACTCCAGAATAGGTAGAATCTATAGGATACCAGACGGCTTCTGATGGTCCACCTTCATCATCTGATAAGTAGTGCATCTCGATACAAATTTAAACACATCATTCTTTGTAAAATACTACCAATATTTTCACTTCCTATCTTGGTACATTTTATCTCCACCTAGGTTTACCGTAAAATGCGATCCATGCTCTCCTTCATAATGACCCGTCTCAACTCCTCATCAAAGAGTACCACTAACCTACCCTTATAATGTAGTCCTCCCTCAGACCTCACTAAAATAAGGTACACTGGTAGTGAGAAGATCCGCTACCTTCCCCTTACACATATTATCCTGTGACTACCCCCTGGTCACTTGTATCACAATCTCTAGAGTCACTATAAGCATACTCATGAAGTCCCTAGTCAACTCACTAATCATCTCAATCGAACCCCACTCGGTCGCCTGAAAAGCTAATAGGCTACCACTGGGTCGTCGACTCAATGTTCCTACAACCACGTTAGCCTTCCCCGAGTGATATTGGAACATGATGTGGTAATCCTTTATGTACTTAAACTATGAATTCTACCTCATATTGACATCTTTCTATGTAAACAGATATTATAGACTCATGTGATTGTCGAAGAGTTTAAACTTCTCATTCCAAACATAATGTCTCCAGGCATGCAACACAAATACAATAGCCATCAACTCTAAGTCATGAGTCGGGAAATGAACCTCATGCGGCTTCAACTTTCGAGAGGCATAAGAAATAGATTTATCCTCCTTCATCAATACCCCACCTAATCATTGTAGATAAGCATCGGTGTAGACAAAAAACTCAACTCCCCTCCAAGGCAATGAAAGAACTGGCGCATAAGTCAACTTCTCCTTGAGAGTATCAAACGCTTGCTGATACTTCTCACTCCAACAGAATACCAATGTGACGCCCTATTTCAGGGGGCCAATGCGAAAAACCTTTTATACTTTGATTTCATTTGAGAAACTCCTCTTTTAAAGTAAAATCCTGCTTTAACATTTTTGTGTCATAAAATCCCATTAATTTAATTAATGAAATGATGTCCAGCTTATGAAATTTATAAGAACATTTGAAATCAAAGAGTTTCTCCAACTTCATAGAATAAATAACAATTTAAGAAAGTCCACATCATCTTATCTTATTACAAACTAAATTTAAAATTCTTCAAAACAGTTTCAAATAACGTAGTCAAAATTCTATTTAAATAACACATTTCAAGTAAATAGACATTTACTGGCGCGTAAATCCTTCCTTAACTCTCATGGTTTCCTTAAATTTTATCTTTTCACGAAATACCTGGGAGGGGGTTGGCAAATGGTAGAGTATGAGTGTGTGACCAGTAGCGTAAAAAGAATATTTATACATATAAAATATATTTTAGCAATTATGAAATCATCCATCATTTGATTAAAAGATCTCATGCAAAATCCAACGTGACATGCAATTAATGTTCTGACAGTTAATATTTTTTTTAACAATACCCATATCCCGTTAATTTAATCACTAATATACTGTCACAATTTTTCAAGTTGTTTCATAATCCTGCCTTTACATTAATGAGTGTCTTGCTCAAAATCAACTTTCACTTTATTAATTGTGGATTCAAATCATGAGTGTTATACAGATTTTCACCAACTCGCACCATGCCGAAATATGATATTGATCAGTTGCTTAGGGTCTAAACATTAAGTATCCCCCTAGGGCTCCGGTCCCTTCTTAAATTTTTCGGTTAACTCCAAGTGCCTTTTACTTGTTACATCTTTGAAACCCTTTTTTCTTTCTTTCTTTCTTATCCGCTTTTAAGCCTTTTTTCTTTATTTCCTTTATACCAGACGATGAAGCCAAATACCCGAGACGAGACATGTCCTAACACACTTTATTTCCAAGTTTTACACTTTATTAAAATTTTGTTTTCATTATATCTTTAACTCGGTATTTCATCGTTGAAAATAACTTTATTTATCCTTTCTTGTGGAACTTAACTTTTGAGTTCAGATACCTATTTATACACTTAAATGTGTTTTTTACTATTCATACGCACTTGTAAACATGCATTTTGTCAAAAATGCTTGTTTTCATATTTACTTTGTAAAATATGAGTTTTCACCATACAAAATTCAACTCTTTTGACTAGAGTCCTTTAGTTTACAAAATTTACTCATAAATCCAATTTTTACATAAAATGACACTTTTGTACAAAAAATATTACTTTTGTCATTTCAAGGATTATATTTTCAACTTGTTAAATCCTGTCATTTTATGCGCTCATATTATTCTATTTAAAACTAACTTTTTAAAACAATACTCACGTTTGCAAAAGTTACTACTTAGTCCAAATTTTTCATATAATCGTACTTTTGGCCCCAAAACTATACTTCTGACATTTCAAGACTTGTCTTACAATTTAATAACTTTGTGTTAATACCATGTTCTTTGTTTCACCTTGGGTCTTAACTTTTCCTTATTGCATATTTGAATACCCATTTTTTTACGACTTTTACACTTAGCACCTATTTACTTTATTTTCTTCAAGTTTCTCCTACTTTGTTCATATAAATTATATCATTTTATGTGATTAATATTATAAAATTCTCAAGTTTATCACTTTATTTTTAAAAATCTCATTTTAATACACGTTTAGCATACTTAACCCATTTATCCCAATTGCATGAGTTTATGTTTATGAAATTATGGTTTTATGCCAATAATACCCAACAAATGCACCATATTATTTCTTCATAAGTTCAATATAACATTTTATCATGAAATTTACAAGTTTCACATTATTTATGCAAGAAATAATTAGTTTAAACATTCTAAATATTTCCTTCTTTCAAACTTTCACTTTTGTCCATTTTTAGCACATATTCTTCAACATATTTCATATGTAACGATAATAAGCATACGTAATCAGGCGCGCGCACACACACACACACACACACACATATATATAGAGAGAGAGGGCATGCTTTGATTTCAAACTTGTAAATAGTGTAAAACCCCTACCTCTTGAAGATAATAACTTTGATAAAGAGGTAGAAAAGAAAACTCAATAAGCACCAAAAATTCTGAAATTAAGTTCTTACAATACAAATCTATAACATTTGGAAACTTTTGATAATGGAAGGATAATTGTGTGGGATAGTAAGGTAGTAGTATAGATAGAATAAGCAAACTTTTACTAAGTTAAAAATGATGGAGAGAATGAGAATTTTCGGATTAGACACAACAAAAAATTTCATTCTTCATAAATGGAAGAAAATGAGATAGTTTACCCTATATAAGTCCCCCTATATGACTCCTACCCATCTCAAATGGCTCCTAAACATGTAGTTATAATACCTTATGCAAAATGGGGCAAAAAGGACTAAAAGAATGAATGAAAATTATTCAAAGTTAGGAGCCCACCCAACTCAAATTACTTTATTTCTTTTTTTTTACTAACTTTGGATATAAAATACCCTCAATATGGGTCCAAACAATTTTTTGATGTCGTTGAAGAAGATAAAGGTTTCTATAAATTAATTTTACATCTCGTGGATTTTTTTACATTTTTTATAAGTACTTTTATTTTTTTGACCAAAAACTCATTATTATATTTATTATTTTTTTTTCTTTAAATTTACTTCTTTTATCCTTATGATATTATAGTATATAAATAAATGTAATTATATAATTCATTCTATGTGATTTCCTTTAATTCTATGTAAAATAAGTAACTTAATTTAACATGTGTAACGCGGAACGCGATATTTTTTAATTTTCCTCCTTAACCTTAATTTCAATTAAAAATAAGATATTTAAATTAATCCTATTAATTTCTCATAAATCCAAGTCCATATAATGTTTGAATCGCTTGAGTCCGAAAATATAACGTGACTTTATTAATTCAACAAAGTTCGGGAGTTACAACCTTCCCACCTTGGGAAGTTTTGTCCCCGAAATCAATACATTACATAAGAAGATTTAGTCTTCATAATTTTACTTTGAAGTTCATAACTCAGCTCTAGGATCAAATGTCTATCCGTACATTACCTTTGATTCCTCAACCATCATTGATATGTTAACCTTGACATACACTTTTCGATACCTTATATATTTTATGCAACTTTGTTTAGGCTCCACGGTTTATTCAAACAAATTACATTGATTTTAAACCCATCGGTTCACTTTATGAACTCGACATGTGCTTAATTTTTCACCTTATAATCGGGTTACATTATATGCGATAGTACCCGATATGTATTTTTATCGTTTAGTCATCAAGGAAACTTTCAAATCACAAACTAGATTCCAAGACTTCCTTCATAAATCTTATACCCTATCGGTTAGCGAATAATGCCCTATAAACTCTAAGCATGTCCATCTTGCCAAACTATCTATTCTAGGTCCAGGATTGACTTTAATGAGCACACAATCATCAAAATCCTCATTAGATCCTTTAAACCTCATTAGGTACTTTTTGACACTAAGTTATGCAATTTAATTTAAATCACCCAAACTTAAACATCCACGCGGTTCCTCACATGTACACCTATACCTCTAGTTCCTCCAAAACACGGAGCATTTTTTTACTTAGAATCAATGGTCATTTAATAAGTATTTTCATGAACTCCTACCAGTCATAATGCTTATCCTTTCAAGTTATGACGACAACACTTATCAATGATATGCCCAAAAATGTAATTTATCCGTATGACCATAAGATATTTGTTGGTTCAACGTTTATCATATAATGTAGCACTACCAAACAAGTATTTTCTAATTTCTCATAAAGAGTCACAAATATACTCATTGATCCACAATATTATCATTGTTCTAATTACTCAAAATCTCTTTACTTAATATTTTTACACCAATAAGTCTCATAGACTCTCGATAGGCTCTTATCACTAAAGTTTTATATAGTTAAATCGACTAAGCCCTCGACTTTCCCCGAATTTAAACTTAGGTGAATAATTCCATACATCATGATGGCTTATGACCATGTAATTACTACGCGTCGATATCACCCATGATAACTTCTCGTGTCATGAAATAAATTAATCATCAAGGCCTATTAATTTCCTCATAAGCTCAAAATATAAACCTGCATGGTCACTATATATCCCATTTTAAAAATCATGATCATTCATTTGCCCCACTAATACGACAACTTATAATTTAGTGTGAATACTAATTCCTAATTAATCAAACACTCAAGACCTCAGGAGCAACTATGGATAGTTCTACTGACCCAAACGTCGCAGAACATTTTACCCAAGTCAACCAACAAATCACGTGGAATGGAAACTTACTATTTTTGCACACTTTAAGCATTTTATTACAGTTATAACCCATCACCCTAAACCATGAATAAGACTTTAATGTATAGCTATTCACAAACCATCTCATAATTAACATTGGGCCAACATTATCTTTATCTCTATAGACAATAAAATAGTTATCGTTGTTTACAATCATCATAATCAGGTGTATTATTTAAAATGTGACTTATAGACTATTCACCCTAGTCTTATCCACTGTGGCACCACGTAAATCTTTTACCTACGACCTAGGTATTTTTCCAATCGGACTGAGATCCTCAACCCAGACCATCATCCTAAGTTTAACGGTGACATGACAAGCTTTAGAAGAAAGGGGATGTTATCGCCAAATGTTATGATGCTTCCCTCCTTAGAGTTTTTGTTCTAAAGACTTTGAGAATTTTTCAAAAAAAATATTTAAAAATATTTATGTTTTCAAACACTTTTAAAATACCCCTGAATAAATTGATTACATAAAGAAACAACCTCATATACCTTCTCCATATAATTGTAGTGACGATCTCAACTCTTTTATTTTCGATTGTTGCATTCGGTCACTAACTTGTCTTCACTTGAAACTCTTTAGAATTTACATCATGATGTAGAGGTGAAACGGAATATGCCAAGCTTAAAAATATAACGATCATTATAAACCATGCTCTTACGAATCTCTCCCTTTGGCTATTTCAGTACAAAACACAAAACCGAAAAAAAAATTAACCCTAAGACAAGTTCAACTAATGTCACTTCCAAACTCGAAAAGAAAAAGTCACTTGTAAAATTCTCAATGCCAAAAATCTTCATCGTGTAGTCCATGATATCATCAATGCGGAAAAAGATCTATACATATGAAATAAAGGAAATACCGTGATGCGGTGAGTTTAAAGAAAATAAAACTCCCCCTTAATATGTTCTCCCCTTTTTTTGTTCGAAATAGACAAAGGTTTAGAAGCTAAACCTGAAAAGTTAGCATCACGAGATTCCAAATAAGAAATATCATCTTAAATTATATAAAACTAAGCATAGGCAATGAAACTTCAACAAACAAACAAACTATTTTTGAAAAAAAAAGTATATAAATATGCATATAAGTACAAATACAGACAGTCACACCATGAAATAGTAAGTAAATATCATAATCATGGATATTGAATGAAATTTTATGAACTCAATGCACTAAAAAGTCAACAAAGACACATAGCAATGGTACACAAGGTCAAAGTGACACTCCTCAAGAAAGAACTCAATTCAACATTTTGTGAAAAAAAAGAACAAAGTGAAATTGACTCAACTCATACAAAATGTCACAAATTTCAATACTTCTCAAATCAATAACGCTAAATTATTTAAGATTTTTTAACAAATTTCATTGTGCAACCCATTTATTTTCAACTTATAACACCCTCAAAATCTCACATTTTAAGCATAAACTCTTAAAAGTTTTGAAGGAATCATATTGCTCATTTTTAATGAAGTATCAATGAAACAAAATTGACCTTTGAACTTCTATTTTATGTGACAAAATCATCTTTTAGGTTCTTTCTAATGGTGGCCTTTAATGCGAAGAAGAATGCTTCTTTCGTAGCTCCTTTCTATTACTTAAACATAAATTAATTTTTCGGTAAACAATTTGAGCAATGGTTTTTGCATTCAATTAGTTCCAAGTACATTTGGTTTGTTATTAGGCCTGTTTGAGATGATAACACCCTATTCAACATATGACAAGAAATTACAATGTTCAAAAAGTCCGTGCAAGTGTGCAATCAACGCAATATAATGAGTCTAGCATGAAGATAGTAATCAATCAATTAACGACGCAATGTTAAACATGCACACGTAAAAGCGTAGCAAAGTCAGAGAACACCGTGATCAAGTCACATTAATGAATGGAATGAAATTTTGATTTTAACATCTTAAATGTGCATCTATATATGGTGTAAAACAAAATACAAAAACATTTTTTTATTTTTAAAAATTCTTATCAAAAAATAAAATCTTTTTGAAATTTTTTCTAAAAGAAAAGAAAATCCTTTTGGATTTTTCAAGATATACACATAAGAATACAATCTAGTTGTAGGGATAAATGATAGCAACAAAAAAATCACCCTAAATTAAAACCAATACCCCAACTCAATCAATGGAACATATACCCAAAGACTTCCTAAGATCCTCATATCTAAGTACATCTAAAGGTTTGGTGAAAATGTCATGCAATTGACGTTTGGTACTCATGAAGCTCAAGGAAACGATCTTCTCCTCAATAAGATCATGAATAAAATGATCACGAATCCTAATGTGCTTCGTATGAGAATGTTGGATGGGATTACGAAAAATATGGATTGCACTCATATTATTTTAAGAAATAATGATCGTGCCTTGAGTAATCCTATAATCTTCCAACATTTGCTTCATACATAATAGCTTTTTGAAATAACTCTCGAAGGCTATGTACTTAGCCTCTGTCGTGGACAAAGAAATTGAGTTTTTCTTCTTGCTCAACTAAGATACAAGATCACTCCTAAAGTAAGATCATCAACCCGATGTGCTTTTATAACCATCAATATCCCCATCGCCATCCAAATAAGAAGATAAATGGTCATCAGTATCAAAGGAATACCAAATGACATAAAAAAGAATGTCACTCATGTATTTGATGATACGTTTAAGTGAAGGCAAGTGGGACTCTTTTAGGGAATCTTGGTAACGTGCACAAACCATAACACTAAAGGAGACATTAGGATGAATAGCCTTCAAGTAGAGTAGACTACCTATCATACTCCGATAAACTCTGTGACCTACATCTGTACCTAAAGTGTCTTTGCAAATCTTTGTCGAGGAACTCGTGGGTGTACAAGAGTGCATAGCGGAGTCCAAACCAAACTTCTTCACTATATTATTAGCATATTTAGATCGAGATATATGAATATCACATTCTCTAGTTGACGCCCTTAGGGACTTAGGAAGTAATAAGTTTACCAATTATGTTCATCTCAAATTCACTCTTCATCTCCTCCTTAAAAGTGTGATCATGTTGGGAACACGTGGATCCAAAGACCATCCATATAGACGCGGGCAACCAAAATAGCACCACCCAATCTCTTAATAAACAATGTTAAATCAACTTCCCCTCTCTTAAAGCCACGAGATAAGAGATAAAAAGTTAACCTTTCGTACCAAGCAGGGGGTGCTTGCTTCAAACCATATACGGCCTTCTTTGGATAAAAGACGGGTTCCGGTTGCTTTGTAATTTTGTGGAATTATTAAAATCGCATTATATTTTTCGATTCGCGTGGTTCACAAATTATATAGACTTGTTTAAATAGGTTGTTTTTAAATGAAATTAAGGGAAGGAGAAAAACACAAATGTCGCGTACCCTATACCGCTTGCTAAATTAAGTTATGCATTTTAAATAGAATTAAAGGAAATTTTATGGAATAATTTATATAAATACACTTATATTCATATTATAATATCATTAAGATAAATAAGCAATTCAAAAAAATTGGACTTGAAGGGGGGAATCAATTCGGTCAGGGACAGAATCGATTCTGTCAGGGACATAACCGATTCGATCAGCTATGACCACTTTTCTCTCATATTTTAACTGATCTAGGTTTGGGGGGACTACTCTAAAGTGTTAATAACATTTAATGTGGGTTATAGGATCATTAATGAGGGTGTAGAGAGGGACACTAACCCCACATCCTCCATTTATGCTGAGAAGAATTATGCCCAAAAGACCAATCCAATTTTGCTCTTTCCCCCACCATTTGCTCTCAACTGAAAACTTCATTACCCTCCCTGTAGTCATACAAACTAGAACACATTTACATCTTCCATTTTCTAGTATTTAAGAATGTTATATAAGAGTGTTCTTGGGTGTAGAAGCTGGTTTTAGAATAATATAATTTAAGAAAGCTTGGAACTTTGGGGAACTTTTCTGAATATTTCTTAGAGGATTTGGAACTTATTTTCTCTATATTTTTTGGTGGATTTCAACACTTGATGTATTTATTCTACATTCTATTTTCAATTTTAAAGAAAAGTATGCTAGATATATGTATATATGTATGATTCAGATAATTATCTATGATTATTATCACTACATATGAATATATGTTGAATAACATGTGATGAAATGGATGAAATCGAAAGGTTGAAAGGAGGTTAATTTTTAGAAAGTTTAAGAAAAATATTTTTTTTCTTCAAATCATATAAAACTTATTGATTTCATGATAAATGTTATATTAATCATTTTTTAAGAAATAGTAGGATACATATATGGGTATTATGGGTATAAAACATTACATTTACAGCATAAACTCGTGCAATTGGGATAAATGGGCTCAATGTGTTGAAGGTGTATGGAAATAAGTCTTCAAACATGAAATGGTAAACGTTAAAGTTTCAGAATACTAATCACATAAAATGATACAATTTATGTCGACAAAGTTTGAGAAACTTGAAGTAAACAAGTAAAAGGGTGCTAAATGTAAAAGTATAAAATCATGGGTGTTCAAATGTTCAATATTGAAAAATTAAGGCCCAAAATAAAACAAGGGAACAAGGAGAATAATGTAAATTTATCAATTTGTAAGAAAATTCTAAAAATGTCAAAAGTACGTTTTTTGGGTCCATAAATGTAATTTTATGAAAATTTTGGACTAAGTTGTAATATTTTAAAAGTGAGTATTGTTTTGAAAATTATATTATAAAGGAAGAATATGAAATGAATAATGCAAAGTTAGTATTTTAAAGGGGAAAGTCTTGAAATGCCAAAGGAAAATTTTAGCATAAAAATATCATTTTACGTGAAATATGGACTTAATAATGATTTCACCAAACTAAAGTACTCTAGTTAAAGAGTTGGATTTTATGTAATGAAAAATCATGTTTTGTAAAGTAGAGATGGAAATAATCATTTTTGATAAAATGTATAAAATGCAAGTTTACAAGTGTGTGTGTGTGTGTGTGTGTGTGTGTGTGTGTGAATGGTGAAAAACACATTAAAGTGTATAAATGGGCATTCGAGCTAAAAGATCAAGTTTCATGAAAAATTATAAATAAAGTAAAATTAATAAGGTGAAATACCAAGTTTTAAAGTGAAATGAGAATGGGCTTTTGATAAATTACAAAACTTGAAAATAAAGTTTGTCGGGACTAGTTCCATCACAGATATTCAGCCTCATCGGCTGGTAAATGGAAATAAATGAAAAAAGTCTTAAAAGCGGATAAGAAAGAAAGGAAAAGGGGTTATAATGACATAACAAGTAAAAGGCACTCGTAGGTAACCGGGAAATTTGAGGAGGGCCTGGAGCCTTAGGGTTTAGACCCAAGACCATGGATCAGGAGCATATACTGGCACGGTGGGAGTCAGTGAAAGGCAATATAACGCATGTGGATTGGTACTCCTATTAATCAAGTGAAAAGATGATTTTGAGCACGATGCTCATTAATGAAAAATCAAGTTTATTAAACAACTTGAAAAAGTATGAAAGTACGTTAATGGTTGAATTAACGGGACATGGGTGGTAAAGTAATTAAGGTAAAGTGTGAATGGGCTCATCGTTCGTGTTGCATAATGTCAATTGCTTGATTACGATACAACTTATATGAGAATACTTAATCAAATGAAAGATGGTTTCATAATTGCTAAAATATATATATATTGTATGTGTATATATATATATATATTCGTTTATATATTATACTTTCAATACACCAAAAACAGTAATCTGGCACGGTTTGAACAGTGCCAAAATCATGTGTTCCAAAGAGGCCTTTTTTCTGGCACGGTTTAAAAATGTGTCAGATTTGGCTAAACAGGAACACTTTTGGTAGACTTTAAAACCATGCCAGAATTTGATATTTCTGGCACACTTTATAATTATGCCAGATTGAGTACATTTTGGTACATTTATGACACAATTCAAAACCGTGCCAAAATTTGATACACTTTTGGCACAGTTTTGAACCATGCCAAATTTTTGGATCAAAGAAAAAAAAATTATTTGAAAACAAGAAAATTCACAAATTGCGAATCTCGCACGTTGTTAATAAACTAATGTACATACAAACTTCAAAATATTACAAGTCTTAATAGTTCAAAGACCCAAAAAAATTGGGCAGAGTTTCCTCTATTTTCTAGACATTCTAAAACCTGCTAATATAAAACCTGTGTAATGTAAAATCCGCACGGCCATAAAATATTTAAATAAAATCATAAAATCTCGCACTGCCATAAAAGTTAACAGTAAAACTATAAAAGCCCGCACGGACATAACAAAAAAAAATAGAATCCTGAATATTAATGACATTAAATAAATAATCCCCTTGTTGTAAACCATCGACTACTTTATGTGTTCCACGTGGATAAAAGCTAATGATAAAATGTTATCCTACAAAAAATAGGATACAAAAAAGAGATGGTATTAGTAACTAAGTAATTTTTAAAAAAAATTGTATTCAGGCAAAAAATTGCATATACGAGTTACAATTATTATTATATTCTGAAACCTAAAGTCTTGTGACTACCTAGTGAGCTCCTACGACTTACATTAGTCCCATGCGAGGTATTAGTGCCTCGTATGGGGCCATTTGAGGACTGGTTTGAGTTTTCACCCTCAAACGACATATTTTTTAGCATAATCTAAATACTTTCAAATTATCGCCATATTCTCAAACTGGGAGACCCGTGACTACGCGGTCAGTTTCTACAAGTTACATTGGTCCCGTGCGAGGTGTTCATGTTTCTTACGGGGCCGTTTGGGGGCTGATTATGGTTTTCACCCTTTCACAGCTTATTTTTAAGCCTAATCTAGATGTTTTCAAATTTTCATCATATTCTCAAACCGGGAGACCCGTGACTATGCGATCAGTTCCTAGGAGCAATATTGATCTTGTTAGTGCCTCTCATGGGGCCGTTTGGGCACTGGTTTGGGTTTTCACCATATAACGGCATATTTTTAAGCCTAATCTAGAGATTTTCAAATTATTGTCATATTCTCAAATCGGGAGACCCGTGACTACACGGTCAATTCCTATAAGTTATATTGGTCCCGTGTGATGTGTTCATGCCTCTTACGAGGCCATTTGGGGTTTTGTTTGGGTTTTTACCCTTTTAACGGCTTATTTTTAAGCTGAATATAGATGTTTTCAAATCATCGTCATATTCTCAAAGTGGGAGACCCATGACTATGCGGTCAGTTCTTATAGTTATATTGGTCCCGTGTGAGGTGTCTATGCCTCTTACGGGGCCTTTTGGCGGTTGGTTGGAGTGTTCACCCTTTTAACGGCTTATTTGTGAATCACTTTCTTGTGTACGCAAAGTGCCTGACTTATGTGTGTCCAAATCCATGTGTGATCCATCCATGGACACTTTTCATCCAGTGAAGTGCCCGTGCTTCCTAGTTGAACATTCAACATGGATAACTAAAAGTGAATGTAGTCCTCCCCTAGTTGTCCTTGTGCAATCTTAAATTTTATTTTAGTACTTAAAACTCATACCATTCTAAAATATCTATCCAGATCAAACCTAAAAGTTTGAGTTGAAACCTAAGCCTTAAATTTGAAACATTAACCATTACACCAAAGAATATTCAACTACCCTATTAATAAATAATAACTATTATCCTGGACAATAATGCGACCTAATAAAATAAAGAGATAGAAAAGGAAAGGAAAATGATCAACCTTCGTGTACGCAGGCATTGAAATCAAACCGGTACTTGGCTAAGTCAATTGAGATTTATTGGCACATGAACTCGTAATACGGTCCAACATATTCCTCATCTCTTAAATCGCCGAATAAAATATGTAAATTTTTCCATCATGCATTACGAGATCATGCAAATAAAGTCTAAATGAAAGCATTAGTAAATTCAGCTGTGTAGGTGAAATTGATATATCCAACTTATCTAAGTACATGCAACTAAGTGGATTTATATATATTTCTGATGTGGCAAACACCAAAAGGAGAAGAGAGACGAAAGAAAAGAAGAGAAGGCAACAAATTTGTTTATGTGACTACCTGTCATGTAGGAAAATTTCATTGCGGTGACTATGAATTGGAACCATTTCTTTTCTTGCATGTGAACCAACTCCGTCATAGCTACGAGGTAGCTCAGCTTCCTAGTAGCTTTTTGATTTCCCATTTCCCATGGCTGAAAGCAAACACCAATCAAACAGACATTTAACCAACAAGTTCTTCGCTCATAAAACGATGTCTAACATGAATTACTGAAAGTAAGAAAATCCTTCATATATTTTTTAAGGTTTATGAAACTTCTATAACACCGCAAACATGATGCTCTCCGTAGCGTATGAGTGGTTATTGCATTAGGTTTCATGAAAGTCATAACTGATAACATGCTGACTTAATTGATCTTTGGACTATAAATTAGACCATATACACTCAAATGAGTATTAATAATTTAAGGAAAGTATATATTAAAGAACAGTAAAACAATATGAAACACGTAATTCTGAGCTTACAAATGCTATAAAAAGTATTTTATTAGTTGTAACAGAAAGATCGGTTATTCTCCATCCGCTACGCTGATTTTCCCGAATGTATGAGCCTAGATATTCACGTAAACCAACTTGAAATAGGATTCGGGCATCTTCTTGAATCTTGGCAGTCCCATACCTCAATGGACATGACTTAGAAGGGAACTTTTTATGTAATTCCAAGTCATTTGACTGTAAGACGGCACAAATAAATATTTACTTAGAACTAGTATTCAATATTTTTAATAGACATTTAGATAGTAGGTGAAAATAAAAAGTTATCCGGAATATCAAGTTTTAGAGACAGTAATTCAATAAAAAAGAAAATAACGACCTGGTGCGCTCTAGCATTCAGGGTTAGCGTGTGTGCAATTCTTTTATTCTGGTCCAGGTGAGACTGAAGACGTTCGCTCAATTCTTTACAAAGTTTATTGAGCCAGTGTTCAACCTAGACGTAAAGAAGTAACACCATCAGGGAGCGAGAAATCATAAGATAGACATTAGCATATGTGAGGACAAGTATTTCTAAAAAAAAGGAATTGAAACACAACATAACTACCACCTGAATATATAAAAATAAAATTCTACTAGAAAGCTATTATGATGTCACAATCTTGGAATTTCATTTTGAAATTAGTAGGCAGATGCACTTAAGGCTTAACCCCAAAAGCTAAGGCAACTTTGTGACTTTTTGGTCTTCCAGTACGCTGAGAGCCTAAAAAAGAATAATAAGTTTCAAATTGGATAAATGTGTGGATTAATAGAACTATGAGCATATAGAAAAGCATGTGTGAAGAAACATTTACTATAAAAATCTCAATACCAAATAACTGTGGTAAAACACATACACTAAAGTGGCTAAATGAATCCTGAAATCTACATAATTTTCAAAAGGTTTTCGTTCATTAAGCTCACTAATTATCCATTTCACTTAAGCATCCATTGTTTTCCATGATATAGATTTGACGTCAAAAAGTGTTACAGATAAGTCACAAACTAGAGCTCGAATAAAAAAATGAACCAATAAATTCTTTTTTTTATTCAATGTGCGGTGAAGAATGTCAAATATGATGACGACGCCAAGTTCCAAATACATCTAATAGTGGGTGAGACATAACCAAGTATAAGGAAAATTAGTTTCTTTAGGGTTCACCATTGTCCTTGCAGTATATGAAGATCTCTGCTAATAAAACACAAAGGCCCTATTTGGTTGTCCCAAAATTATAAATAGACCCATTTAAAAATTAGCCCATTTACAAATGGGACCATTATTTATGTTTGGTATTATTAATTAAAAATTTTAAAAATAGACCCACTTTAGCTCCTTTGTAAAATTACAAATAAGTTCATTTCACAAAAAACATGAAATGGTGTCATTTGAAATTGGTTTATTTTAGCATGGTAGCTCATCCCGGTGGAATCTACGATTGTTCTCCTCATTAATACCCGTAAGCTTTCTCTCTCTTCTTTTTGATCGGATTAACAATCAAATTTGATCTCATTAACAATCAAATTTGATCTCATTAACAATCAAATTTAATACATCTGTTATAGAATATTAGGGTTTTTTAATGCCTAAAGTTTATAAACTTGTATATGCCCTAGATTTTTTGGTTTTTTATGTCTATTGTTGTTCAAATGAATCAAGTTTGATTTATTTTGTTTCTTTTCCGTTGATAAATTTGTAGAGAACGCTATTGAGGTTTTAATAATTATCTACTATTCAAAAATTTCTGAGGTAAAATTCTCTAATGTTTGATTGCAGTTATTTTAAATGTATGTTTTGTTCATCCTTTGATTAGTAGTTGTATGTGATCATCTAACTGGATTTAGCATTATTTCGTTCACATGTATATGATTTTTCTTAAAGAGTATATGAAATGAAAATCTCCTTTTTTTTTACGCAACACATTAATGCTAAACTTAATTTTTGCCTTTGATTGAAAGGTAAATGGAAAATTCACAAGATACAATATAAAATAGAACAAAGGAAAAGTGGGTGCCATCACGTGATACTTTCTTGGTTGAACTGTTTATTGAACATCATAATGTAGGAAAAAATCAAAGTGGTTTTAAAACCGAGGTGTTTTAAAGTATTGCGCAGGAAGTTAATAAGAAATTCAATTTGAATTTGGATGTAGCTCAAATCAAAAAACCATACACCATTCTGAAGAAATATTTTGGCATTGTAAAGAAGTTACGAAATCAATCTGGATTTGGTTGGGATGATGTTCATAAAATGGTTGTGGCGGATGAGAAAGTTTGGGATGACTATCTTGCGGTAGGTAAAAGTATTTAGGTTACTAAATACTATATATAAAAAAGGAATAATGCTAAAAACTTTTAAATGTAGATCCATAACGATGCGAGAGCTTTTCGAAGAAAAGGGTTCCCATTATGATCGATTATCACATATATTTGAAGGTAATTCATTTTACAAATGAGTAATTAATATTTAATTTAGTTATATACTTTTCCTTATAAAAATATATTTTTATAAAATCTAGTAACATGTTT